>OX383314.1:10231728-11574228 GCA_947523025.1 Dryobota labecula | reverse complement strand
CCTGAGCGAACCTAACCTGAGCGAACCTAACCTGAGCGAACCTAACCTGAGCGAACCTAACCTGAGCGAACCTAACCTGAGCGAACCTAACCTGAGCGAACCTAACCTGAGCGAACCTAACCTGAGCGAACCTAACCTGAGCGAACCTAACCTGAGCGAACCTAACCAACTTGAGCGAAGCTAACCCGAGCGAACCTAACCTGAGCGAACCTAACTGGTCAGCACCCATGCCTCGAGCTCCCAAGGAGGGGTGCCGGCCAGAGCGCACGCTGCCGAGAACCCTACCGAGCGGTAGGCCCTCGCCACCCGCTGTGGAAGGTATACGAGAGGATGCTGGTTGCTCGTCTCAAATTCTACCTGCTCCCCAGGATTAGTATTCGCCAATACGGCTTTATGCCCCAAAAAAGCACCGGAGACTACATTACATCCGCACAAAGCTGGCACAGAAAAAAATTATAACGCTTGTGTCACTGGATATAGAGGGGGCATTTGACAGTGCGTGGTGGCCCGCTATCAAGGTACGATTGGCTGAGGAAAAGTGTCCTGTAAACTTGAGACGAGTAGTCCACAGCTCAGCGACAGGGAGGTCTGTGTGAGATACGCGGGGGAAGAGAGCAGAAAGTCAACCAGCAAAGGGTGCGTCCAGGGTTCCATAGGTGGTCCTATCAGGTCCTCAAACTTGCCTTGCCGTCTTTCTGCACCGTCTATCAGGCGGAGCTATTGGCCCTGCAAAGGGCGGCTGGTGAAGCACTCAAGCGAAGGGAAGACACGTTCGGCATCTACAGCGACTCCATGGCGGCTCTCCAGTCGGTGGTCAGTGCGAGTTCCCCCCATCCCCTGGCAGTGAAAACAAGGGACACTCTTCGTCGTTGTCAACTACAGAACAAGACGGTGTCCTTGTTCTGGATCAAGGCTCACGCAGGATTGGAGGGAAACGAGCGAGCCGACCAACTCGCAAAGGAGGCCGCCCTGGGATTGAAGAAGAAGCCGGATTACGACCTGTGCCCTGTGTCATTCATCAAGCGGCAGATCCGTATGGGGTCGCTTGACGAGTGGAACAGGAGATATAAGTCCGGGGAAACAGCCTCCGGCACAAAAATATTCTTCCCAGATGCAGTTGCGGCGTATAAAGTGGTGCGGAAAATAAAGCCCACAAGCTTCACCACACAAATTCTCACGGGGCACGGTGGGTTCTCCACATACCTGAAACGCTTCAAGTGTAAGGAGAACGCATCGTGCGCCTGTGAGCCGGGCAAGGACGAAACGGTGCTGCATGTCCTGTTGGAGTGCCCGATCACAGGAAAAACACGGTACGAGGCCGAGCAGGACCTCGGACAGCAATTAAAAGTAGAAAATTTACCTAGTTTAATAAACAGTAGAAATAGAGAAAAATTCTTAGAGTATTGTGTTAGAATAGCTTTGATAGTAAATAATAGAAATAAGATAGCATAAGCAAACTAGGATACTTACATATATAATAATCTATATAGTTTAAGTACCTAACACAATAAGATGTAAAAAAAAAAAAAAAAAAAAATTATTAAGCCAAAAAAAAAATTAAAACATGTTATTATAAGGAAATAAAAGTAAGGTATAGTTTCATGTATTATTAAGTTTAGCGAAATAAGAATGTATTGTCTGTCGAGTTGAAGATCATGAAAAAAAAAAAAAAAAAAAGACATTGAATGGAAGAACTCATGCTGAAAACGGCTTTGATCATGTCAGAGGTATACTGTAAGGCAGGAGTGTGGTTTTAGCCGGTAAGAGTCCGGCACTGCCCAGACTGCCTCACCAGTGGGGTAGTCTGGGCGTCCATGAGGATTTCCCACTCCTGCCACTAAAAAAATAAAAAAAAAAAAGAGCTAACCCGAGCGAACCTAACCTGAGCGAACCTAACTGGTCAGCACCCATGCCTCGAGCTCCCAAGGAGGGGTGCCGGCCAGAGCGCACGCTGCCGAGAACCCTACCGAGCGGTAGGCCCTCGCCACCCGCTGTGCAATGGCCCTTTGGGGCCTGCGGATGGCAGTGGCGTTCTCCCTCCTGTGGAGAGAGTCCGCCCAGATCGGAGCCCCATAAAGGGCCATGCTCTTGAGGATGCCGGCGTACAACTGCGCGTTTGCAGGTTTTCGGTGGATACTTGAGGTCGGCGGCGAATCTCCAACACACGGGGAAGGGTCACGGTTCCAATCACCGATCATCCTTGATGGTCGGTGAAGGGAACCGGGCTATATACGGGGATTTATACCGTTCTAATACCAGGAGCTGATGCCGCTGTTATTTGTTTCATCAAATTTTTTGAAACGGATACCAGCGGTATTAGTTGGTTTTTTGGTATTGAACCGGAATAAATATATACGAATACGGACAGAAGAAGGCGAATGTTCGTATTTGGGGGGAGGAGCGGTTCAACCGCCGTGGAGAGAGCGGGCTCGGCGTGCACTAAAAGGGCCAAGGAAGGAACACGGGTGGGTTTTAGTCAGTAAGAGTCTAACACTCCCTTCCGCTCCACCCAGAGCGGGAGGGGTCATTTGATGATTTCCCATCCTGAAAAAATAAATAAAAAAAGAGGCATCTTTTGACATCTCGCACGTGCGTGCGCCTAGTGATCTATTCACTCATCAAATGACCCCTCCCGCTCTGGAACACTGAACTTCGAAAATACTTAATTTTCTCTAAAAAATAGCGCCGCGCCGCGCGCCGGCGTCCCGTCCCGCCGCGCCGCGCCCGCTATGTGCAGAGACCTTTAGACATCTCGTGCGTGCGTGCGCCTAGTGAATAGAGAACTTCGAAAAAAATAATTTTCTCTAAAAAAACATAATTTTATACTAAGTTTCATCTCAAAATTTTCGCTCTAAATCTTCTTTGATCTTAGTTTCAATATTTGTATTATGGTGCGCGTTTCGCGAGAGCGAGTCCCTTTTTGGTAACGAAAAAAAAAACGTTTTTAGTACCTATTTTTCAATCGAAAAACCAGTATTTTAACCATAATTCAATTTTTTTGTAAAGCATGTGTATCCAGTAACTCGGTAGGTCGGTAGCTCACGCGGAGACGCATCTTTTGCCACCGCGCACGTGCGTGCGCCTAGCGAATACTAACTTTGAAAATATTAAATTTTCTCTAAAAAAACAATTTTATACTTAGTTAAAGTTTTTATTTGATCTGAGACTTAGTTTAATCTCAGTTTTTGCTTTAAATCGTTTTTGATCTTTGTTTCAATATTAGTATTATGGTGCGCGTTCTAAGAGCTCGAGTCCCTTTTTGGTAACGAAAAAAAACCAAGTTTTTAGATATTTTTACAGGACATCGTCTGTTGGGTCAGTTACTTTATATATTAGTGAATGTGCACGAACAAACGGGAATGTCGGAGCAGACAGATCCACAGATCACTGCGGACAGATCCCAAGATATTCTTTTAGAACATCAATTGTTTCTTGCAACATGTTGAGTTGAAATAAATAAAATGGCTGCAGTTAATCGTCAACATTTACTTTGGAATTCTGACAATAATACAATAAAACACAGTGAGTTAAGTTTTTTAAACAACAATATCTCTTGAGTTTCGACTAGACAACACTGTGGCTACTCCGGAGGCACATTCATTCTACTTACTATATAACTAACCTAAGCTAGAAATGTTTGTAACATACAGAAGCGGCTTGTCTCCATTCGTGAAAAGCAGTTGGCTGCTTAGAACTCTGAGCTTATCGATTACAGACAGCTATTTAGAATGAACCTATTCCTCCTTTTTGAGCTCATGTTTCACTTGGTTGGTTACATCTGTCTTCACGTCACCGCGGTCACTTTTCGCTTCAGTGTTCACTTCTTTTTTCTCTTTATTCTCAATCTTATCAACATCGATGGAACTTCTCGACAGCTGTCGCAGTATGTTTTCAAAGATTCTTGGCGCGCTTTTTGTATTTGGAAGTGAGATGTCGGTTTGTGTGGTGGCTGTCTCGCATTTCTTTTCCTCTTTCACTTCAAGGGGAATGCTTGTCTCTTTCAGGTCTAGCGTCATGGTTTTCTTCTTGGTGAGCAGTTCGGGGTCGTCGGTGGTCTTAGATCGCCTGTCGATGGCCTTGGACAGCACGTTGCCGAGCAGATGTGCGCACTTGATGATGTTCTGGGTCTCTCGTGGCGTGAGGTGCAGGCCCTGGTTGCGTATGATGTTGTTGATCACCTCCACGTTGTCTGGTGAGCGTTTTCTTGAGCCGTCGGAGAACTCTGTAATGAAAAACAGTAAATGTCAATTTTGACAGTAATTGCTGATGCCGTCTGTATTAGTTAGTTTAGAACTGGATTAAGCTAATAGCACTTGCAAAGTTGCAAATTCATAGTCTGCTAGTGGTGATGCTTTACGGTGTGTGTACGATCTTGCAATTGAATGATTAGATTTTGCCCGCAACTTCGCCTGCGTGGACGTTGGAAATGATCCCAAATTCAAAAGTTTATTGCTGAACACAGTACATAATCATACATTTCCAGATGTCACGTGAATGCGCAGTCCACTGTACGAGTATTGTACCAATTCAGGGATGCAACATTTATCATTAAAATTATACAATTTCATAAATTGCAATTAATACCTTACACAGTGTCATAAAATAAAAAGTTAAAAGTATTCTAAGTCCTAGTCCAGGTTATGGTCTACCTGCGTGCCTTTCATCGAAATCAGTTCAGCCTTTAAGGCGTGAAAAGGTAACGGACCTGACATACAAAGTTACTTTCGCATTACGATATTAGTATGGATGTTTTGGTTACCGCAAAAGGAAGGTGACTAAACGTACGTACCCCAGTCAGCAAGGTCGACGGTCTCGGTGCGGTAGGGCGTGGGGCAGTTGTCATAGTAGCCCTTGACGGGCACGCTGGGCAGCGAGTTATTGTAGTTGGCCCAGAACGCGCACCACTCGCCGTCCAGCGCCTCCGCCGCACCACCCGCGCCCTCCGCGCCACCGGCCTCGCTGCACTCCACCCACGTGCTCACGCAGCAACTGCACATGGAAGAAAGGGTGAAAGGAAATCATCAATCAGATTAATCTTGTAATAAAATGCTTTTTGACATTGTTTAAACATCTTTTGGAGAAATGAATTCTATGGTACACATTTATGTCTGCTGTGTACCTGGACAGCGCCTGACTACGCGGCGACAGCACCTGCTGTGAGGCGCGCGAGGGCAGCGTGTGCGGGGAGAGGTCGGCGGATGACTGGCCAGAGTACTCCGGGGAGACGGACGAATAGTCCAGCTCGGCGCCGCCTCTGGGACAAAAATGTTTAAGGAATTAGTAATTACAGGCTCATCATCATAATCATCATCCGCAGCCTTGTCCTCCCACTGCTGTGTATAGGCCTCCACCCTTTTGTGCCATGCTTCCCTGGTTTGTGTGAGTCTCATCCATAGCTACCGCGTGCTTGTAGGTCGTTCACCTACCTTACTGTTGGCATGCCAACACTGCTTCCACCGTCACTCAGCTACCATTCTGTTAGGGCTCGGCCTCACCTGCCATCACCACGTCTATCTGATTGCCCACTTCCATTTCAGGCACATGACACTTTTCAATTAAGTATCTGGGATGTCGTCGCACCACTCTTGTATCTGTCTCTGCAGACTGGCTCACCCTAGGAGTGAGGCTCACCTGTAAGGACTACTAATGCTGGTAGACGTGTTGAAGACGGAGCTGTCGCGGCTACTGGTAAAGCTCTGCTTGTTGGAGTGGTCGAGCGAGTGCTGCGCGCGCCGCGTTTCTACTCGCTGAGCGTGTATCTGACTCTGCAGCGAGGCGGAGCGCGGCTTGCCCCGCACCCTGCCCCCTGGTGCGGGGGTGGCGGGAGGCAAGGTCGGCAGCGGGGTGGACGTCGCAAATTTGTGCCGGATGCCGTACTTGGAGTTTGTGTCCTCGAAGTCCGAAACCTGGTGGAGTCAGTAACGTTGGATAGTAATTCACTGTCACAAGAACACAAGAATCTCTCATGCACATCACTATTAGAAAAAAATACAGTTTTTGAGCTTGCATTTCTTCAGAAAATATGGTTACCTTTTACTGAACGACAACTGGACATTTATAGTTGACGTAGGTAAAAATCAGAGGTGACCAGGCTTTTTATAGACATATCTAAAGCCAACACTGCCAACACTGTTCAACACTGTCCCTGCTCTAATACTCCGATAAAAATTGGAAAAGGTTAATAAATACAGTCATGTAATATTACGCTAGAAATAATAATGACTTATCTCAAAAATTGATAATGATCATGCAAAAATATGTGAACTAATGAGTGACATTAGTCCGTGTCGTTGAATGGTGTCCCACAAGGAAGCATTCTGGACAGATGCAAAAATATTTGACGTCCCAGGTTTACGCCTTGTCAATTCAATGAAGAGTTAGCGAGCCACTTTATGAAACAGATAAAATGGTTTATTGTCCAGGTTACACAGTAAGCAAGTTCACAGGTTAGCAATGGTTGGGTGGGACGACATGAATTGAGTAGCTTAATAATAATAATAAATCCATTTATTATCAGGCGACGCAAGCCCATACATAAATACCTTAAACTAATCATACATATTTTTATTGCAAACTTGTGTTAGTAAATAAGACTTAAGACTATGTTGTTAGTACTTCACTTTGCACTACCTTGACTACGTGCTGGCAGTGGTACTTGTCCGCGGAAGCGACGGAACACCACGTCCTGCGGCCACGAGTCTACTTACATGACGAGGGGCAGATAACAATTCGGTACGCGCTCCACGAACGCCTTAAAGTTGACGTTGCGGCGCAACTCCAGTAACTGCACCCTTAGCGTGTACTTTGCCTTCTGGCGCACGTACTCCTCGATGTCCTCCGCCTTAGTGGTGTAGTGCAGACGGGAGATGTATACCGGTGTGTTCGGCTTTGCGGCACGCAGGCTCACTTCAGGCCCCGTACGAGCTTTGCCGCAGCGATTCTTGTTAATTTGCGATCGGCGCTTCCTCCTTTGCACCATCACGAAACCCTCATCATTATCAGCCCTATTCGGTACCTTTTGTAGCATAGGCTTTATAGTTGGAGCGCCAGGGGCACTCGCGGTAACGCTATCGAAATCTTCTTGTAGGAGTTTCGCCAGGGCTTCAGACACAGGCAGCGGGACCGAACGAGGGGTTCAGGCGACGCTGTGTGGAGGAGCCGCGATGACCAGCACGGGGCTGCGGGGCTGCGGGGCTCGCAGGCGGGGCGCACTGCAAGCTCAGCAATCGACGGATGCGACAAAACTGCTGACGCAGAATTCGACGCGCCATATATGTATATCGAGGCTACGCGACACGTGTTTACATTAGACGCATCGACTGGTGATCGTATTACCGTCAAACTGTTGCGCAACTCGTTAACTTCTTTGCACAAATCGGCTTTGTTTTAGGATGCATCCGATTTCGTTAGCACATCCGCAAGACTCGCCTTCAGAAAGACGATGTCCTTCAACAGGCTCGTTACATCGACATGGTCGAAGGCGACGGGAGGAAGCTTGTGTAGCTCCTTCGCCACAAACGTCGGCACGTCGTCAGGATCGGTCTCCTTGAACAGCCCGAATATGTCTTGCAGGCTTCTCTTAGTCTCGTCACGCTGGCAGGACACCATCTGGTCGCGCTTGTTCAGCACACTGAACATCAACAGCTTGACAGCAGCTACGTCATCCTCGCTGAAGTTTTTTACGCAGATCTGGATAGCAGACACCTCATCCAGCTTCTGCTGCAGAAACGCCAGCAGCTCATTGATCACAAGTTCATTACTCATGGTAAGTAAATTACGAGCGACAGCTTGCGCCGCGCTATTTGATATAAAGATACGAGTATGCAAACGCGTCCGCATCGGAACGCAGCACAAGCGAGACTGAAATAAAATTTAATATAAAAAATATATTTAAAAAACCTACAATAAATAAAATAAATAAAAAAAGATCTTTATTTGTAAAAAAATATTTAACAACCTTGCACAATTCATGTAAGTAATAAATAAGCAGTAAATGCAGGTTTTTTTTTCGGTTAGTTGTATCGGTACTTATAATCTATACATCTATACATATTGTTAGATGACAACACTGGACACTCCCCTCCAGCGCGGCCAGGCATATAAAAAAGGAGAATCTTGCGAAGACTCGTTCATTTTCTTCGGTTGTCGTAGACCTATCAACATTGTTCCTCTGCCCATTTCGTGTTTAATTGATTTTAACTGTCGTTATTTTTATGTAATTTCTGCAGTGTGTTATTAAAATTCTTTTTTTAATGTTTTAAATGTTTTATTTATAAGATCAGAAGTGGGATACGAAGGCCTTATCCGCTTGAATACCATATCTGATTTTATAAGTTTGAAGTAGTTTTAACTTAGCTTGTTCTACAGCAGTAGTTTTGAGATTAAGTTGGGCAGAGACACAATGCCTTCTGATAACAGGAGGAAAGGGAGACGTCATGTACGAACTCCCTCGCCTCCTAAAAGGTTAGACGAGATTTTGAAGAGGCTTCAAGATCTTGAGGAACGGACACGTGGGAACGAGTTGCGACCTGCTTCGGTGGCGAGCCCGGGATCCTGCCACGCTCTGGCCATGCCGAGCACGCCGCTGCCACACATGGGGCCCGCCACAACACCTGTCTGCGCACCTCCAGCGTCTACTGCCCCGACGCGACGCAAGAATTTGTTGCCACACCGCTGTCGACAGAGAGCGACGCCAAAAGCTTAGCTGAACGCCTTCTAGACGCCATGATGACCCTCCCGGTAAGATCAAACCAATATTTTGTTTCTGATTTTGATTCGAGTGTTCATGATGTCGACACGTGGTGCGATGAAGTTGATAAAGCTCGCTCGCTTAATCGTTGGGAAGATGGTGAATGTCTTGCTCGCGTAGGTCGTTGCATAAAAGGGGAAGCCCGTACCTGGCTTAGTGAGTGGACTAGCACCATGCGAACATGGTCTAATTTCAAATTAGAGTTAAAAACGTTGTGCCCACGGTCTGTCGATATCGCGAACATTCTGTACAATGATGTGTACTGAGTCGGACAAGTATTCTACTTAGGCTGAATATGCGCGAAAATCCTTATTGAAATTACGTATCGTCAAAGGATTAAGTAATGAATTACTAACGGCAATTATTATACGCGGTATTACGGACCCACAGGTTCGTGCGTCCGCGAGGAATGCTAAATTAACTCCCGAAAGCATAGTGGATTACTTGTCGAGCTATGTAAAATGTAGTGTGCCAAATTCTAATAAGAAACCCAGTGCTCATAGTGCTTCCAATCGTAACGGTAATAGCCAGTTCAAACGCAAATCTTTCGATATTTCTAAAGTACGTTGTTTTCAGTGTAGTGAAGTAGGCCATAAACGTGATCATTGTCCCAAACGACCTAAATCAGATTCAAGCAATAACATACACATAATAATTCTGAAAATAATCCGAATAGTTCTTCAACAAAACCTCGTGCAGACAAATGCGGTTTTTGTAAAAAAATTGGTCATACGGAAAGTCATTGTTTTGCTAAGGAACGTGTTAGAAATAATAGTTCCGTTAATTTTGTCGCGAAAATGAGGGTGAACGTAAGAACTCAGACGTTATTACGGCTGTTATATCGAATATACCTGTCGATGTACTTATTGACAGTGGTTCAGGCGTTTCTTTAATAATTTCCGACCTAATTAAGTACTTTTCATGTCGAGTAAAACCGGCTCACCAATTATTACGAGGGTTAGGTGGAATGGAGATTATAGCAAAGTCTATGATTACATTACCGATACAATTAAATAATATTACGTTAGAAGTCGATTTCTATGTTGTGGATAAAAGCCATTTAAACGTGCCCGTAATAATTGGTACCGACGTCTTGAATAGGAAAGGTGTTGCGTACGTTCGTACCGGTGAATTGCAATATATCGTTCATAGTAGTGATTTCGTGAATAATATTACGCAGATAGATCCATCATTGGTCTTCGAAAATATAACGACGCATGTTACTGGGCAAGATAGGGAACAGTTGTTAAACGTGTTGAACAAATATTCCAATCACTTTTTAACTGGTACAGCTACCACGACAGTTAAGGATAGCGAAATGCAGATTAAATTGACTAGTGATATTCCGATTTATTACCGACCATACAAATTGTCTTATGACGAGAAAATACGCGTTCGTGCTATAGTTAAAGATTTATTAGAGAAAGGCATAATCCGTGAATCAGAGTCTGAATATGCTAGCCCGATCTTGCTCGTGAAAAAGAAAGACGGTTCAGATAGTATGGTAGTTGATTATAGAGCCCTAAATCAAATTACCGTTAAAGTTAGACACCCGCTTCCGTTGATTAATGATCATATAGACATGCTTGGTAAAGCTAAATGGTTCAGTGCCCTTGATATGTGTCAGGTTTTCATCAATTGAGGGTCAGTGAGGATTCCATTCACAAGACTGCCTTTATCACCCCTGAAGGACATTACGAATACTGTGAAATACCTTATGGTCTTGCCAATGCTCCTGTTATTTACCAGAAAATCATCAGTAAAACCTTGAAATCTTATATTGAATCGGATAAAGTACTCGTGTACGTCGATGACGTATTGTTGCTGTCAGTTACAATCAGCGAGAACCTTATTTTGCTAGATAAAGTCCTAGAAACTTTAACAGAAGCCGGGTTTTCTATAAACTTAAAGAAGTGTAGTTTCCTAACTAGTGAAATAGAATAATCAGTCAGGGTCAGGTTAGACCGAGCAAACATAAAGTTGAAGCCTTGATTAGGTCGCCAAGACCGAGTAACGTTAAGCAAGTTCGTCAATTCCTGGGTCTAGCTGGCTATTTTCGGCGGTATATTCCTAGTTACGCAATTAAGACTGCCTGCATGGCTGCTTTAACTCGAAAGAGTGTTGTATTTAATTGGAGTGATGAACAAGAAAAAGCTAGACAGGAAATTATTTCGTATTTAACTAGCGAGCCTCTATTAGCGATATTCGATCCCGATTTACCCACGCAGTTACATACTGACGCGAGTGCGATAGCTTACGGTGGTATTTTGATGCAAATACATAAAGATGGTCGTAAGCGCGTCGTCGCGTATTTTAGTAAGCTAACGGTAGGTGCAGAATCGAAGTACCATAGTTATGAGCTCGAAACCCTAGCCGTTGTGAAATCATTGCAGCATTTTCGTCAATACCTTGTTGGTAAACATTTTACGATAATAACCGACTGTAACGCGTTAAAAATGACCCAACGCAAGAAAGATCTTCAGCCAAGAGTAGCGCGTTGGTGGATCTATATGCAGGACTTTGATTTTACCTTAGAATACCGCAAAGGTTGTTTAATGTCTCACGTAGATTATTTGAGTTGAAATCCGGTTAATGTCATAAATGCCGGTCAGAAACCTCTTAATTGAGCACAGATAGCTCAGGCGGGTGACGAAGAAACTTTGTCGTTAATAGAGAGTTAAATAACGGTGAGTTAGATTCAAGTCGCTATGTAAAACGTAACGATCTTTTGTATCATATGTACTGTGTTGAAGGCGAGCAAGAGCGTTACCTATGTTATGTCCCTAAAGCGTTTCGTTTAAGCTTGTTACGTGTATTCCACGACGAACATGGACACTTGGGTATAGACAAAACGATTGATTTGATTCTCAAACACTTTTGGTTCCCGGGTTTGAGACGATTTGTTACTAAGTACATAACACACTGCGTCGTATGTATATCGCATAAACAAGTACCCCGTGCCCCCTTACAGCCGATATCCTCTTGGCAAACGACCCAATACCGTTCGATACAGTACATGCTGATGTACTCGGTCCACTAAGAGAATGTAACGGATTTAAGTACTTACTGATTATAGTTGATGCGTATACAAAATATTGTTTGTGGTATAGCCTGTACAGACAGGATTGTGACGAGTTAAAGCGAGTGATGACTCAAACCATATCTTTGTTTGGTACTTTTAAGCGATTGGTGTGCGACCGCAGTCGGATGTTTGATAACCACAATTTCATACACTGGTTAACTGATTATGGTATTGAAGTACACTTCATTACGCCTAAGATGCATCAGGAGAACGGTCAAGTTGAAAGATATTGCCGTACTGTGTTGAATATGGTCAGGGTCGAAGTTAATAATAATGAAAAAGAATGGCCGAATGTTTTGTGGAAATTGCAGCTCATATTAAACATTACCAAACATAAGACAACACAATATTCCGCGTTAAATCTATTAGTCGGCACGGAATCCACTACACCAGTAATTAACTCCTTAATTAGGGATGTTACGTTTGAGGGCTCAAATCCTAACCGCGAAGCGATCCGCGAGTTACGTAGGCAACGCGCAGATGAATTAATAAATAAAAACAAATCTAAACAAGACGCGTATGTCAATAAAAATAGAAGCCCTCCAAAGAAGTTCAATGTTAATGACCGAGTCTTTGTCATTAAGAGATCGCAAAGTACTGGCAAATTAGATTGTGGGATGCGAGGCCCATATAGGGTTGTGAATGTTCTACCTAACGATAGGTACGAACTTAAATTGCTAGCTGGTTCGTATGGTAAAACCAGTCAAGTAGCTGCTGGGTACATGGTGTTGTGGCGTGGTGAGTGGACCCCTGACACATGCGCTGGTTTCTTTGAAAGTTAGTTGAAAACTTTCATTGGTTTTATTTTTGTTGTATGCACCCAGCTTTTACTTACACTTTTTAGACTGTATGTACCAAACAATCACTGGTTGCATTTGTTTTGTGTTGTGTTGTTGGGTGCCGAGGCTCATGTAAATCCTTGGTGCACGTGGTTTTGGGTGGCACAGACTGTGGACTGTACTATTGAGAGTGCAGCTTATGGTGAAGGTATCGAGGTTGATGTCGGTGGGGCCCATGCTGACTATAGACTGAGTGTAAATCCTGAAGTAGGTCTCATGGTTGACCTGCTGTAACCGATGTAAATCCTGATGCGCGCATGGTATTTGGTGTGGGAATATGACCTGAGTAAATCCTATTTGTGATATGAAAAGTCACTGCTATTTGAATTACAACTCTTTTGCCATCTTGTGTAATAACTTTGAGTATGTGATCCTAACGTATGTGCACTCTGGTTACAGGTTGCGACGAAGATCAAGCATTTCACCAGGAGGACGATGGTGCTGGTCCATCATCGAGGACTGACAAAGGCTGCGAGGACGCTGCCATGTCAGGAGAGGCCGTGTTAGATGACAACACTGGACACTCCCCTCCAGCGCGGCCAGGCATATAAAAAGGAGAATCTTGCGAAGACTCGTTCATTTTCTTCGGTTGTCGTAGACCTATCAACATTGTTCCTCTGCACATTTCGTGTTTAATTGATTTTAATTGTCGTTATTTTTATGTAATTTCTGCAGTGTGTTATTAAAATTCTTTTTTTAATGTTTTAAATGTTTTATTTATAAGAATATAATAAAATCGTAGCGAAGTCAAAACTGTACATTGAATATTTTTGAAAAAAAAGTCATTGCCACGAGGTCTGGGAATGAATCTGATGTCAAAAAATATAGTTTTTAGAATTTTTGTCTGTTTGTCTGAATGTATGTTCCAACATCAAGCAAAAACTACCGGACCAATTTTGTTCTAATTTTGCATAGATATTCCCTATAGGACTGGTCAAATTACTACGTATAAATTATCACGCTATTTGCTATGGGGGATGAGCAGTATTGCATTATGTTTTGAGATGGGTCCATAAGGGCAGGTACCTTACCGTGGTTGCTACAAGAAAATGGTCTTAAGAGACTATCCTTAACTTTTAGAAAAAAATTGATCTGCATTCCCAACCTTTTTGCCTAATTAATAATGTGTATTAAAAGTTGGGCGTTAGCAACGATGTTATTTCATCCACAATTTCACGACCATGCCAGACTTACGAATTTTAAATGAGCAATATTAACGTACCTGCGAAAAATCATTATAATTTTATTTAAAATCTGAAAAACTAGTATAATTATGTATTAGTGAATAAAATAATTACGTTATCCAGAGCTCAAACTAAACTTATGCACTAGCCCATTATTATTTACACGAATTCGACCAATAGCGATGCGCCGTAGGGCGAGCCGCGCGCCGGGCGCGGGGTGTTGTTTGTACACGGCATGACGGCACTATTCGCCGTGAAGGCATTAATAGGAATCGCGCGCCAAGCGCGGTCCTTTTCATCGAGCGCCGTCGTCGAGTGCAGTGAGAGGACTGCCTGCCTGCTTTGCTTGCTCTGCTGGCACTTACAAACCGCTTCTTTCGAAGCGAATATCCTGTTATAAGTTTTTAAACTGTCATGGTCACTAATATTATTATTAACATAAACGGGATATTTACCATGTTTATTCATTGTTCTGAGTTCCCGATATTTCGGCGCTGTTGCAAGCACCATGATCACGGATAAACTGAAGTCACTGCGGGTGGGTGTTTATGAGCAGACGGTCTACCATCTTGTTCGTTTTTTGCACTCAGTACCGCTACCACTGTCACTCGCAACTCGATTCTCGATTCTCGATTCGTTTCGAATATCCTGGGGCCTTATTCCCGAAAACGATTCGAGGTTGATTTTGATTTCGATTCGAACTCGCTTCTGGGACCTTACTCCCGACAGCATGGAGTTCTGAATCAATCGAATTGGGTTCGAATTAAATAACGATCCATACTCTTGAATCCAACACTAGCGCACGATCGTGCGGTGGTTCGAAGCGAAACTAACTTCGGTCAGTTTTAAGTTTTAAATCGAATTCGGATCAGAAACGAAATCGAATCGGAATCAAAATCAAACTCGAATCGTTTTCGGGAGTAAGGCCCCTGTTTCTTATTGTGTCCATTATTACTCGTCTGTTTCAAGATGATTGCTTTCACTGTTTCTTTACGGTTTGTCAAACACGTGGTGAGGTAACTGGTTCGGTGGGGAGTGATATGAAGTTTAGAATGACGTTATTGCGACGCACGCTATTTCGAAAAAAAATAAGAGTGGTACGCCAGTTTGAAAACACATTAAGTCGAAAACCGCTTTAACGAATGACGTTGTCGCGAACACGCTGATTCGAAAAACTGTTTGAATGGTTGGCGGTTGGTTAATGGTTGGCTGGTGGCTAGTACGAAAGTCTTGGTATCGAAATCCACTGTTGCGAATAGCATATTCCAATCTGAATTTGTCTGGGGATCGAACTCGCGACCCTGATAAAGCCTTATCTTTGTATTGGGTTTGGGAAACAAGAGCAATGAGAAGTATTATTGAGTATACCACCTATAATTTTGATTTGTTGACTTCTTTGTTGATTACTATACTTACTGGAAACTAAAAAGTTAACTTATTAAAATAATTCAATTCCATTCCATAAAACAATTCCAACCAGTAGTTCCTGAGATTAGCGCGTTCAAACAAACAAACAAACTCTTCAGCTTTATATATTAGTATAGATAGATAGATTACTGCTTAAAATATTACCTGCAGTGCCAGGTTACAATCATGATTTGGCGCCACTGAGCCCCAAACTAGACAGTCTGTCATCTTCGGGCTCGGGGAATGAATTCCAGAGTGGAGACTTGAGAGCTGATTTCAGATGTGGTATGGTATAAGATGCTGGTGAACATTATCAATCCGCGACTGTAAATGACTATTGTATACTCACTTGTGACAAGTCGAGCGACATGTCCTCCTCCAGGGTGGTTTCGTAGCCCTTGGGGGAGGGAGGCGCGGGGGGGGCTCGCTTTGGGGCCTCCGACAGCTTCCTACCCCGAGGTGCCACGTCCACTGATTGCCGCCGGTGGTAGGATCCCGGCAGAGAGTTCGCTCGGTCAGTCCTGGAGCAATAGAATGGTTTCAAGTTTGTAACAGATTTCAAAACAGGGTTTCGTATGTCTGTATGAAAGTTTGTATTCAACCGCGATTTTTCTCACAACTAATGATTGTATCGTCTCTTCGAGCTTTTCATTTCGACGATAACCAAAAACGTCTGTCTTTCAAGCCCAAGTCACTAAACAAAAATCTGCTACACTTATTGACAAATTAATCAATTTTGGTGACTGTTAACTAACACAATCTATAACACCCTTTTAGGAATATTTAAGTGCATCATTTATTATCACTAAGTAGGTAATAATTTTCATGTAAGAAGATATATCTACTTAAAGGTGTAATTGTATTGAAACAACTGAAAACCCGAAACTAAGGGCACTATTTGTTCTCCAAGACAGTGGCTCTGTGTGGGAGCCAATAATGCCATGACACCCACCTCTTCACTATCTGTTTACCAGTGACAAGGAACTCCAAGTTCTGTGGCTTCACCGTCTTCTTAGGAGTTGAAGTGGCTGAGGAGGGCGCACTGTTTAAGGGCGACTTCTTCGCCTCCTTGTCTTTCTTCAGGCTGCTGCGGCGCGAGAGAGACGCCGAGCTCCTGCGAGATGAGGAGCGTGAGCGGGGCGGGGGCGGCGGAGGTGGGGGTGGCTCGGGCGCGTCCTCCGGCCAGCGCTCCGATCGGTACATCGTGCTGGGAACAGTCAACTGCATGTTATTTTTAACCGACTTTCCAAAAAGGAGGAGGTTATCAATTCGGTTGTTTTTTTTTTTTTTTTTATGTTTGTTACCTCGTACAGGAACTCCGTCGTTTATGAACCAATTTGGAAAATTCTTTTTTTATTTGAAAGGATATACGTCCAGATTGGTCCCATTTTTTTTTTTTCAAAATCTATTTCTGATGATGGGATCCATGAGGAATTGAGGGAACTCCTCAAATTTTATAGGCAAACATATAGCGATTTTTGTATTTTCATCAACAACTCAAGCATTTGCATTCAGAAAGTATCATTTGATGAACTGGAACTGATGAAGAAGACCACAAATGGCCACCGGAACTCCTCAATGACAAGTTTTTCACGGGTGGCGATAAGATATTTCGATTAAGATAGTTAAGCGACTATGATTCAAATTTAAATAAATAATTCTGATGAAAATGGTACCATCGAACCGATCTGAAGATGAAGCTGGAAGGTATGCACCGGAACTCCGTAATAAAACAATGTATCCTAGCCGCGTTTGGACTTATTGCTATTGTCATGAGATGCACTCGGGCTATAAATAGTTATTATACACTATGAACCGTTATTCTAGACCTATACAGTGAGACAGCAACTTTCCGGATCTGACGTCACGACCTCTCTTATTCCCCTCCCACCCGGCTCCGCCCCGCTGCGGCCGGGGGGAGGTGGCGTGGAGCTTGCCCAAACAGTCAGGCGTGCTCTTCACATTGGCATCGTTTTTCGGTGCGATCACACCTCTTCTAGTGCGGGCAACAGCGCTGCTGTTTAGTGTTTATAATTATTAGTTTAAATATTTTTTTTAGTTCGTGGAAAAACTTTATTCAGTGGTTATTTGAAAAACTCGGTAATAGTGTTTTGAGTACTAATAGAGTTTTGAGTGCGTGTTTTGTATACGTAATGGAAAATTCCACGAGAGCGCCTGCCTTGGGTGACGGGAGTCGCCCGCCTCCCCCTGCATCACCGCAGGCATCTTCGTCGTCGTCGAGCAGCTCCGCCCCACGTCAGAGACGCCGGCAGCTGCGGCAGGAAACCCGAGAAGACGAGCGCAGGTTAGATTTGCTGTCAAATCAAGCGAGTGAAATATTATCCTATTTAAAAAATAACGATCGCTTTTCAAACAAAGAAACCGAGCCTGAATCTGATTCTGATATTTCCATACATCCATCTGATGGCTTGAGGGTTTCTCTTGGGAATGATCACCTTCTCAGTAAACCAGAAAAGGCTAAAGTATTCGAATTTCCGGAGTCCACTAACCTACAAGAACCTACTGTTGAAAATGCTTCTGAGGGTAGATTATATGTGCTAAATAAACTACATCATTTTGATACTAATGATTGGCAAAGGGTTAGATACCTAGAAACTGAGAAAAAGTATGTCGCTAAGCCAGGTTTTTACGACATTGTGATGCAAATTCTTCTTGGCTTAGATTACTTGATAGATCATTTGGAGCTTTTACTCATGGGCTTATACAACAAAATGAGCTGCTAAGAAACAACTTTCAGCAAATCATAGAATGGGCGCAATCGCCTGGCTGTGTACTTAACGCTGACACGCTTTTTGAAAAGATTAATGCTTCTTTTTCCGAAAACTCATCTTACATGAAAGTGTCCGAGGATCTCTTGCAAATGAGTTGTGGAAGACGTGCTGATATTATTCAAAGACGTCGTGACTGCATTTTGTCGGGTGTCAAGGACAAATATGTAAAGGTGGACTTGCAAAAGATCCCCCCAACACAATATAACCTTTTTAACCCACAGGATTTAACCACCTTTTTACAAAAGGCTGGTGGTACTAGTAAGTTGTTCTCTGCCCAAAAGCGCTCTGCGGAAGAACCTCATGCCATGTCTATGCGGAATAGACAGGATGGCCCTCCAGCTAAGCGACCACGCAAGCCCTTTCACGGTGACAATCCTAGGTTCGATCCCCAGCCATCCACGAGCTTTCAAGCGCCCCCCAAAAGTAGAGGCCGAAAGTCGGGAAACAATAAATCCAGTTCAAGGCATAATGAAAACAAAAAACGGTCCTTCGGCAATCGTAAATCCGATCAGTATCGTAAGTGACTATTCTCAAGAAATTTCATTTTATGGCGGGCGGTTAAAAAATTACATTCAAATTTGGAGGAATTACGGTGCTCCAGAGAACATTATAAAAATGATATCTGGTTACCGAATTCCCTTTTTCAAAATACCCCCACTTCAAAGTCCAGACTTATTAACACGTTTTCAAACTCCAACAAGCTTATTGATGTCGGAACAAATCGAGATTTTGAAACAACAGAAAGTCTTGATTCGAGTAGATCCATCTCCAAGTTATGTCTGTCCGATGTTTTTAGTGCAAAAGTCAGATACCAGCAATCGCCCGATATTCAATTTAAAAAATCTAAACCGCTATGTAATGCAAACAAAGTTTCGCTTAATAAATATGTACCGTGTGCCGGATTTCTTGCAACCGAACGACTGGGCGATCAAAATAGACCTTTCTCAGGCCTATTTTCACCTAGCAGTCAGCCCCAGTCATCACCCATTTCTGCGAGTATTATACGCAACAGAAAAGAAGTCGAGCCCGAAGCTCCTTCAGGTCACTTGTCTGCCATTCGGGCTGTCATCAGCACCCAGGGCATTTGCGACAGTGACAAATTGGGTAGCAGACGTGCTGCGCGAGAAGGGCATGCGAGTTATCGTCTATTTGGACGATTATTTAATCGTGAACCAAGATCGATTAACCCTAATGGACCATGCTGTGGAAGCTATAAGAGTCCTAACAACTTTGGGATGGATGATCAACTACGAAAAATCCACATTGATCCCTGCCAAGGCAGTAGACTATCTCGGCATAAAATGGAATCTCTCCCTGAATTCCAAGTATTTGCCCCAGGAAAAGGTTTACAAAATCTCCAATATGATACGCCACATACTACAGGTAAATCGATGGAGTTTGCACGACGCTCAATGCTTGCTAGGCATGCTAAATTTTGCAGCCTTCGTTGTGCCCAGAGGTCGGCTTCATTGCCGCCCGTTACAAGTAGCTTGCAATCGGCTTCCAAAGCACCAAGCACACGTAAAACGTCCACTCGAGTTGGAAGTGTTGACGACCTTAATGTGGTGGTTACGAGCTCTGTCTACAGGAACAGCGATACATCCAGATCCTGTCTCACATTATGTAACGACAGACGCATCTGCCAGAGGCTGGGGTGCCATTGTAAACGACGCTTGTCTGAGCGGATTATGGTCCCCGGAGCAGAAAAAATGGCACAGCAATTTAAAAGAAATGTGGGCAGTTATACAGGCTTTAACCAATCGTCAGCAATCGCTACGTCATTCAACCGTGCTAGTTCAGTCAGACAACTAGAGTGTGGTGAGTTACATGCGGAACGAGGGGTGTCTCCGATCACAGAACCTCTACCGGCTAACTTGCATGCTATTCGAGGTTGCGGACGAGAACAAAATTCACCTGGTCTCTCAGTACCTGCCCGGTCAGGTAAACACAGAAGCAGACATGCTGTCAAGACTCAAATTGCCCGGAGAATGGACCCTAATGGAAGA
The DNA here is from genome assembly GCA_947523025.1 of Dryobota labecula. NCBI lineage: Eukaryota > Metazoa > Arthropoda > Insecta > Lepidoptera > Noctuidae > Dryobota > Dryobota labecula. Next base: position 11,554,169 of record OX383314.1, on the reverse strand, counting down.
GGCATGTCAAGAGGTATTTCGCAAATTCGGAATGCCCGAAATCGACTTGTTCGCCTCGAAAACCGCACACGTGCTTGCGCGCTACGTCTCACGAGATTGCAAAGACTCGAACGCAGAGTTTCACGACGCCTTCAGCAAAACGTGGACATACCGTCGAGCGTGGATATTCCCACCACCACACCTAATTCCACGAGTTCTGTCACACCTCAACCTGTGCAAGGGTCGATACATCCTAATAGTACCGCGCTGGTCCAAAGTGTTTTGGCGGCCAGACCTGAAGAGGAGAGCGGTGAGCGCTCCTTTACCCATATTCAATCTTCATCGGCGGTTACTAGATACACGGACTTATCTGCCTCCAGTTCACGTGGATCAGATGTATCTAGAGGCATGGTTATTGAAGGGTGGTGTGCCGAATTAAAAAATTGGTCTCGAAACGAAATAGACCTACTTAATTCTAGCTGGCGACCTTCTACGAAGAAAATGTATGCTGGTATTTGGAAAAAATGGCTAAATTGGTGTAATCATAATAATTTCAACCATACAAACCCCTCTGGTGCTCAAGTCGCTAAGTACCTATCATATTTGCACTTAACTCTTAAACTGTGTTATAAAACTATTTTAGTTTATAAATCGACTGTTGCCACTTTGGCCTGTTCTAACGGACAAATCATAAGCAGTGATCCTATCGTACAGAGAATGTTAAAAGCTATTTCACTTGCTAATGTTGATTCCAAACCTAAAAATTCTTTCATTTGGGATCCACGTATTGTGGTAGAATGGCTTAGCTCTAACCAGTCGCCTCATGCAAGTTTGTACAGCACTGATTTTGCTACTCGCTTCTAGCCGTAGAGTCCATGACTTGACATTGTTACGGGTTGATAGTGCACATTTTGAAGACAATTCTAATCATATTGTTTTACACCCAGCTTTTGGCTCAAAGACTATAGAAGAAGCTAGAAGCTATACACACAGACAATCATCATGGAAATTGCACACACATACAGATAAATCCATATGCCCTGTATGGTGGATACGTAAGTTGATAGAAGTATCATCTTCACGTAAAATTACAAATGACATTAATCATTTATTTATATCAACTCGTGGCAGAGTCAGGCCAGCCTCTCGAACAGTGATTGAAGGTTGGGTTAAAACTATTCTTAAGGAGGCAGGAGTAGAGGCTACTCCTGGTAGTACTCGAAGTGCCGCAACATCTCTCAACTGGCTTGAGTGCCACAATATTGACGAGATCATGGCAAAAGGGAACTGGCGTGTCCCCAACACATTTGCACGGTTCTATTCAGCCGAAATTAACACATCGCAAAGTCGTAACCATTTATCTCTGACATTTGAAGCTATGTAGATTCTAGATAATATATGATTACCTACCTATTAATCAATGTAATTTCAATAAATAATTCAGTTCAAAGCAACATATTGTTATGTTAAGTTAAATTGATTTATTAGATATGATATGCATAACTAATGTAACTTTAGTTCAAAGCAAATCGTAATTCTTTGAATATCATGTCATTAAAGCATACATTGTGATGCTAATCATGTTATGTAAATGGCAAAACTTATGTATGTGTAAGTTCTTATCAATGTGGTACCTACTTAGTTTTGGTGATTCAAATAAAAACCTTTTTCTTTACATTTCTAATAATAATGTTCTCACACAGTTGTATTTTGTTTAATATAAATACTCCTAGGTACCTATATTAAACAAAATTATTTAGATACCTAAGTAATTTCTTTTTCACACATTGGCATATACTTAGCTTGCCACCAAGCGATAATAAACACATCTCACTGTATAGGTCTAGAATAACGGTTCATAGTGTATAATATAATGTTTTACCTGAAAATAAAACAGTTATTATATACGGAACCTTATTCTAGACCTATATTTTTAATCCTGCCTGGTGGACTCATAATCCACCGGAAGTGAGATGCAATGTGAAGAGCACGCCTGACTGTTCGGGCAAGCTCCACGCCACCTCCCCCCGGCCGCAGCGGGGCGGAGCCGGGTGGGAGGGGAATAAGAGAGGTCGTGACGTCAGATCCGGAAAGTTGCTGTCTCACTGTATAGGTCTAGAATAAGGTTCCGTATATAATAACTGTTTTATTTGTCAGGTAAAACATTTTATTAACCGATTTTTATTAACATTGCTTGGGTAGTTTTTGAGTTAGCTTCGATAATACGTATTTAATCCACTTCGTATAGGTATCTTGTGTCACTGTTGTTTGTGCGGTGTAGCAAGTAGTGGTAATCGAATTGTTTTGGGATAGGTATCACCATCATCATCATCACATTATAATAAAATCGTATCGAAGTCAAAACTGTACATTGAATATTTTTGAAAAAAAGTAATTGTCACGAGGTCTGGGAACGATTCTGATGCCGAAAATATAGTTTTTATAATTTTTGTCTGTTTATCTGTTTGTCTGTTTGTCTGAATGTATGTTCCACCTAAACGCAAAAACTACCGGACAGATTTTGTTCTAATTTTGCATAGATATTCCCTATAGGTCTGGTCAAATTACTATGTATAAATTATCACGCTATTTTCTATGGGGGATGAGCAGTATTGAATTATGTTTTGAGATGTGTCCATAAGGGCAGATACCTTAACCGTGGTCGCTACAAATAATAATAATAATAATAACCCCACCGCCGTATCTCTACGTTGACGTCGTGGTGGGGCTTGAGCGCTCCGAACTCTAGGTCTGTGCCGGTAGAGTTTACTTTGCCGGAACATGTCTAGGGTGAGGAGCCAGACCAAGAGAGATACAGAAACCCGCAGGGCAGCATGTGGCGAGCTGTTGGGCAGTTGCGACCCCACGGACCCTATCTCCCGGGAGAAGTTATGTTCCTCATCTCTGGCTTGCCTTTATTGGCCGGCTGGAGTGAACACTGACGAGGAACTGAGCTCCCACCTCATTTTTACCTTTATTGGCCGGCTTGAGTGGAGATTCGCAAGAGCAAACGTGTTCGGAGGAAGGAAGTATTCCAGTAAGTGCTTGTAGGGATCTTGACCATCTTCCGGGCTCTGGGATTGTTCTGAGAGCCTTGGAATACCTCTCCACTCCTCGAGCACCTCAGGACATGTTGCTCTCTTGTCGCTACGTCACTATGTGCTAGCGACCGTTTTCGGGGGCCCATTATTGAGTGTGCAAGTCACCCCCTGCCATTTTATCCGTGTATAATAAAACATTGATCAGGCAGGGGCCATAGTCCTTCCATAGTTTTAGGTAACCAGTCCATTTTAACCACCCAAACCCATAGTCCAATATCTTTGTTTTCCATATCCTGCAATAGTCCTACACCAACCGGGGGTTGTCCTTGGGTGCACTTGCATAGTGCGTACAGGGATAATCGTCGGTTGGTGCCTCATTTATTTAAAAAGCGTCTAACGGGCCTCTGCGAGTTGGCTTCGGCCCCTCGTACGCCTTTCAAAGGTCCGGGACCCCAGGGTCCCGAGATATGTAGACATAAATAAAATAATAATAATAAGTAATTTATTTCTCTCAAAAAGGTACAATTTTGATTCATAGTATAAGTTACATTTTCCGGTATATCCTTTGTGAGAGCTGGAGTCTATACTGGGTTCGGGACCTGTATGACAGATCTCCAGGCTCACACCCTTAAAATACAATATTAATTGCACTTACGTACTACAACATTGAAAACTCCAAGTACTGAGAGGAATAGAATTAAGACAATACAAAGGAGATGTGCTGTGTGTCTTTGGAGTGTTGTGTGTCCGTGAGTGCAATATAAGTCCTCGCGCCCAGGCGCGAGCACCTACTTGCCCGAAAGTGAATGTGTGTCTGTGTGTGATTAGTAAGGTGAAACGCGATCTAGGATTAATTTGAATAGGCGAATATTTCCGAGAAAATGGTCTTACGAGACTATCCTTAACTTTTAGAAAAAAATTGATCTGCATTCACAGATTTTGAAAAAAATATACAGTCAGCAAAAAAATGGGCAATTTTCACAAAAAAGTTTTTTGATGCCAATCGATCCTGTTTCCTACGAGGATCAAAAAACTCTATGGGACCAACTGAGGTTTGACTACTAGAAAAGTCAGAAATAAATAAAAAGTTTTACCATACAGGTCGTAGATGAGACTGAGATGAGGACGAACACAATGTATCAGTGTATGACAACAGTCAACAGTCAAATTATTGCATTACTACTTCGTTGTGTTGAACAAAAAACGAATTTATTAGATAGTTACAGATTATCTTTTTAAATCTTTAAATGATTATCATACCTTATGGATCTAAGCAGTCCATTATGACATATCATGCTATTTCAGTCAACTTTCAACAAAGCAATGCAAATCTGATTTCGATTCCAAAGCTATAGATTAATGTGCTTCTTTTTCGATCCGTACCAAATTGGTAAAAAAGAACCCTTATGGTGCGACTCAGTCTGTCTGTCCGTCTGTCTGTCACAGCTAGATATCTCAAGAGCTACTAATGCTATCAACTTGAAATTTGAAATAATTTTAGATGACGTTTGCCCAACTATGTTGCAAATAAGAGAGTTTTTTTTTTTTAGTTTGTTTGCACAGATGATAAATAGAAAATTGACGGCAAAGCTGAATATTCGTCTTGATTTGTTATTTACTTACTTATTTAATAAATATAAATTTAATAATTAAAATGAGTTCCAACGGTTCATAGAGTGAAATGGAGATTGATCGTACTCCACCAGATTTAAGATCAGAAGCCAAATTGGTAATGGAAAACCTGCTTTCAGCGAAGTCAAAAGAAAAATACATGAAATTATATGAAAATTTAATATTCATTATAAATTAAATGTATAATATAAAAATTATGTTTTATTTCCCTGCATTCTTTTGAGAAAAGCACTATAATATATGCCTCGGTGGAAATGGCAATTGCCTGTCTCGTATTAATGAAGTCAATGATCTTTTATAATATAACCCCAAAGAGTGAAGTCCTCACCTACGGCTCGGCCTTCAAACTCATACTCGACCTACAATTGCCTTTGCAATTATGTAGTAGTAGTAGTATAGAGGTTTCTAACTTTTTTTTAAAATACCTACACATAATGTAACAATATCTTAATATTTTTTTTGTATATTCGAATATTTTGTGTAATTCATTAATTATGGAAAATTATGTGAGGCAAATGGCGGGCTCTGGACCTTCTACAAAAGTTGATTCTTTCGAGGTACTTTTCGATGCCTTTGTCGCAAATTTCGTGGGTTATCTCGGCAATAACTTGGCAGATGCTAGTTTTTAGGTGCTCCAACTTGGTATAGAATCAGAATCAGAACCAGAATGCTTTATTTGTAAACATATAGGTCAAATTACAACAGTGTGCGAGATGTTACAGATTAGTAGGTCCTCCATGTTTTGCTCAGAGGCGTACAAATATATTTAATTAACATTTTCGAATTTTTAACTTTATAACACAATTTAACTTTTATATATACATAGGTATCACAAGGTGGTAGGATTATGTAAACTTTCACATTAGTAATAAAGTCAATATTAATAGGTACATGCAAAACAATACAAATTTAAAATACAATCAATTTCAATAAATGTCAAATAGATTAAGTTACATGTCATACTAATGTCAAACAAAATTCAAAAACGTCAAAGTAGGTGAGGCGATGTACAATTTTCTGAAGCAGTAATTATAGAATTATCGCCCAAATATTCCTGTAGTGAGTAATAGCATTTATTTATGAAAATTCTTAATAGTTCTGTTTTAAAATTGTCCAGATTTAACGTTTTTATTTCTTCAGGTAGTTTGTTAAATATTTTTTTGGCCATACAGAAGCTACTTTTAGTCATTAGTGCAGTTTTACCATAAGTCACTTCGAGTTCTGATTTATTTTTTATCGCGTAATTTTCTGTAGTAACTTTTAGTAGCTATTTTGTATAATGAAATATTAGATTTGACAAAGATATTTGTTTCGTATATGTACAGCGATGGCAAGGTAAGAATTTTTAGACTTATAAAGAGGTTGACAACTGAGTTCTGACACATCTTTTTTGGGCTTTAAATACGAATTCTCTATCTACTGAATTGCCCCAGTATTAATATACTATGTTGCAACATAGCCGTGATAGGCTGTAGTACGGATTCTAGGCTCACTATTTTTGATAACTTATAGAGAGCATAGGCAAATTTATTGAGTTTTTTACATATTTCACCTGTCTGGGGTCTCCAAGTCAAATTGTTGTCTATATTAATACCAAGGAATTTAGTAGCAGTAGTTGATTCTATTTATGTCCCTAAATAGCTAATGTTAATGATCTTGTTTGGGATCCTTTGATAAAAATGCTTAATTTTAGTCTTTTCTAAGTTTATAATTAGATTATTGTTGTCAAACCATGATATAATTCTATTTAATGTCATATTTTTTTCATTTTCATAAGTATTGGGATCATCACACTTAATAATTACGGTGCTATCATCGGCCAATAGTACATACCATGGGCTGGTTTATTTGCCTCGGAAGGTCATTTATGTAGATCAGAAAAAGGGGGGGTCCTAGCACACTACCCTGAGGAACGCCGTATTTAATTATCTCGCTTTCGGAACGATATTTTTTCTCGTAACTAGTATTTGTGGATATTTGTGTGATTTCTACAAATTGCTTTCTGTCCGTTAAGTAAGATCGAGTGAGATCAAGTATATTTCCCCTGATACCATATTTTTCAAGTTTATGTATTAGTATAGGATAGTCCACATAATAAAAAGCCTTAGTTAGATCCATATAGATTGCACATACAGGATTTATAGACGCGGCTCTTAAGAAAACCCCACATAAAACAACCGAACGGCGTTAAATCGCACGATCTTGATGGCCAGTTGACGTCATCGTAACGTGAAATAAACTTCCTTCCTAATTATTACCCATTAAAAAAATCATTCAACCAATGATTTTTGTTTATTTATCCATATCCATACTAATATTATAAATGTGAAGGTAACTCTGTCTGTCTGTCTGTCTGTCTGTATGTTACGTTTTCACGCCTAAACCGCTGAACCGATCGTCATGAAATTTGGTAGAGATATAGCCTGGGATATGGAGAAAGACATAGGCTACGGTTTTACGCGATAACCGATAACCACGCGGGCAGAGCCGCGGGCAAAAACTAGTTTATTGATAATTGATTGATAAAGCGCCTGCACCAAACATAAAACCACTTCGCTTCAATGTAGATCAAATAATCGTTGCTAATGTATTTCGGTCAGGCGTTAATGTGTAAACTAGGTCAATCAGATCTGCCTCTGTCCTCTGGCCTTTGAAACCGCCGGCCTGCCTAATGTGGTTATTGGTAAACCATGTAATATTGTATATATACTGTATCACAGCCCATGCAAAGGGAATCTCACTCATCACTCATATTAACGAAGTTATCTCCGAGCTAACAGTCACTTAGTTCGTCAGATAATGTAGCCGTCTCGGAGTTTCTCAGGGTAGTGTTGTTGGACCAGAATTGTTTTAGTTTCTTTTTATACAAAACTGTTAGTTTTACCACTAGGTAATCACTATTGAATAATCTGGGAAACTCTTCCTTAGTCGAAAACGTAAACATAATACAGGATGTTACAGCTTTTGGCACTCACTCACTATGTTGTGGTAAACACTTACATTTACAATTTTTTTATTTTATTTACATTGTCAATGCTAATAGAGAAGTATGGAAGGAATATAAAGAGAAAGGAGAATACAATCGCGCTGAACCCAAAATAAAGTGGGATGAGGACAAGAGAATAATAATGATGAATTATATTGTAAAACTTTTAGACTGATTTCAAAGAAGGAAATTCTGTTCTAAAATAAAATAAACGTAAAAAAATACATCCAATCATCGAATTTAATAAAAGGAAAGGTACCATCCCTCAGACGACACAATGGCCAAGAGAACAATAATAATCTGTAAAACAAGCTACTTTGACCAGAACGAATATATCAAAGGTGCAAAAAGACAATCATTAATAGGTGGTGTACAATATTTTATGGGAGGGAGTTAAGTAATTCTTTAATAATAACTATAAATAAGTTCTGCCGAAAGTCTCTTCTGCAAAGGAAGAAAAATGCTAAATATGGAGAAAAAATTGCTGTACTACACTTGATTAGGAAAAAATGGTGCTACTCATTGCATTGTATAAAACAGTAAAGTATACAGTCGAAGGAAAACACTGTTTTTTTTTTTGGTATTTCAGAGGTTAGTCCCAGGACTTTGTTCACATTCATGAGTTCCTTTCAAAATATTCAACACTATTTGCAAGATGTAATCAAATGTTCTGTACTTACAGTTGTGAGGACCTATGTGTTTCGTCCTGCCGTCATGTGTATACAGTATGTTCAAACGGTATCTCGGCGCACAGTCCGCCGCAGAGCACCCTGTGTCACACTGAGCGACGTTTATTTTCGTAATATCTTGTGATACGCATGGATAGATCGCGGGGCACGCCACCACACGAGCGGAGCGGGGAGCGGGTTACAACAATTTTATTGTGACAATTGTGTAAGTTTGTTGTCACTTAAAAAAGTAAGCTTTGAGAAAATAAACTGGCTGTACATAGTGCATAAACATAATTATTAAGTTGTAGTTGTGAGGGATTGTTAACATTATTTCATGTTTATCTCTTGATGCAGCAGAAATGACAGTTTATATGTAAGTACTCTGTCTGTTCGCATATCCGAACAATGTCTGCCTCCACGTAGCGTTGCTGAATTCAAGATTAAAGCAAAGCAAAGCAACGCTTTCGTAATTTTTTTTTTGTATTATAAAGTCAAGCGCACATTACAGCCTGCATGCACATTACAGCTGATGCGTTGCTCAGTGGCCGCAACGGGCCACTGAGCAACGCATTTTCATAAAAAAAATCATTTCATGCCTTGGTTCATAGAAAATATGCGAAAGTGATGATTTTTGTATTGCATTGCGTTGTCCCAATCTGCTTTAGCCTTAAAACAATATTAATGGTTACTTTGTCAATGAACAAAATAATAAACAATTGTTATGGCTGCGCGTTGTTCATATGGGATATTTCAGCTTTGTCTCTGGGATGACGACTCCTGCGATGTGTCTGGTATCGCAGACCGCTCGCCGCTCGCTCATGCCGCGTGTGCAACACCGTCTGAGCGCTCTGAGGGAGGCACCGCCCCGCGCGCCCCGTCACGTGGGGCGCGGTGGTCACTGGCGCATGCAACAGGTTCACAGGTGGCAGACACGGTGCTCCTGCTCATGTTTATACATTTTATTAGCCGACTTCTAGAACGAGGAGATTCTCTAGCAGATTTCATCAGAGTCTGTGTTGGCCGATAGCTAAATATATCCGGGGAGTCTTCAAGTCTCGAAGGAAAAAGTTAGGTCGGTACTTCTAGGCACCATCGTCGAACACATCATCGCTTACCAATTACAATCAGATCAATGAGATAGTGGTCAAACGCGAACCTATCTATTGAAACAACACCAATGTTTATAATACAGTAATAATAAGTGGGAACTTGTATTTTAATCGCTTCGTTACTACAGTTAAAGATCATAAAGAAAACGATTTCTGTGGTGGGTGATTTAACACATTCGCTGCGTTACGGGAAGTATTTGGCCGTAATTGAGTTTCGCCGTTTGCTCCATCTAGTTTTCCTTGTCTTGCCCCCGCGCCCCGGCCCCGGCGCGGAGGTGATAAAACTAAGTTTCCGGTACCTAAAGAAAAAAGAGATGCCTGTATTACCGACATTCTTTCTTCAAGTGTTTCCAAATTTAGAAGAAAATATTACGGGACGTATTTTCGCGTAACGCAAAGAAACGATATTTTGAGGCGCTGCAGCTGGTGCGATACGTACGGGAAATGTTTGTTTCTAATCGCAACCCCGTACCGCACAGAAAGTGTCAAAAAAAAATCCTTCGCTAATATAACAAAAAAAAACTTTTTCTTTATAACAAAAAATAATAATTTGTTAAGATTTATTTGTTCTCCTAATTAATTATTTATCTCAACTCTAAAATCAACAAAAATTAAGTAATATTTTGAAATGAAATATTATGTTATTAATCAATTTTTGACGTAGAAACGTGCACTTGGTGCAGCACTTTCGGTGCTGCATTTATAATATTGTGACTACGGCTAACTAAAATCCCGCGCGCGCGCACTTTCGGTGCGGTACGGGGTTGATTATCTTTTCAGTAGTTTTCACCTCGCAAGCTCGGAAAGGTTCTGTTTATCTTTCGAAATCTGAGTGCAAATCTGCAATTTATCCGCTAGCGTGGAAAGTGTTTTTGAAATTCGAAACATTCTATTCAAAAAATTTCTACACCGCCAGTCCACTGAAATGCATTAATACTTATTTCATGTCACTTTCAGGAGGCCAAACTCATTTTTAGGGTTCCGTTGTCAACAAGGAACCCTTATAGTTTCGCCATGTTCGTCTGTCTGTTTGTACGCGGCTTAGCTCAGAGACTCTTAGTACTAGAAAGCTGTACTTTGGCATGGGTATACCTACATATTAATGTCAGAATACATAAAGCCGCCCGCGCGCACATGTTATAATGGTTTACTGTTTTCAAATGTCAAATAGGTAGTTCTCCCCGCTGCGTTTGTCCGGGTGGATTTATAATGGAGCACACGTCGCGCTTCTAGTATAATGACCAACATAGCACAATTATTGTACCATAATGTACTATTAGGTAACATGACTGACGTATAATAATATTTTGCCGAATCAATATAAAAAATGTGAATAGAATAATAAAAATACACACACGCTTTCAGTATTATAAGAGACTAGCTTTTGCCCGCGGCTCCGCCCGCGTAGATGTCGGTTATCGCGTAAAAAAGTAGCCTTTGTCCTTCTCCATATCCCAGGCTATATCTCTGCCAAATTTGATGACGGTCGATTCAGCGGTTTAGGCGTGATAACATTATATACAGACAGATAGACAGACAGAGTTACTTTCACATTTATAATATTTTTTATTATTTATTTATTTAATACTTTAAGCACAAAAAAATGTACAGAGGCGGACTTAATGCCATAGGCATTTTCTACCAGTCAACCCTTGGGTGATGCAGAGACAAACAGTATAGTAGCTGCAATAGCGAAAATTGAGGAATAAATATTCATGTAAATATAAAGATGTACATAAACCTATTACAAACTATAAATTCAATATATAAAGCTTATTATATATAAATATAAGCACAAATAAATACACATAAATATGTATACTAAAACAAATAAGACAAACAATAGGAAAACATTACCGTTATGATGATACTGCCAGCTTCTTGTGCATATGCTCACGAACTTTTACTTTAAAAGATAATCGGTTGGTTGATTCTGATTTCCTGGGGGAGCGCATTCCACAGAGAGATAATTAATATTAGTATGGATATAGTATATAATATTATAGTACCTATATAGTATATTAGTATTGATGCGTGTATTTGCCCTCTTTGCCTATTGCATATTCAAAGACAACCGTATTAAGGCTCCTACAAAAAAGGCGCGAAACGCGACGCGACACAAAAGCACCTCGTGTCGCGCGACGAGCGGTGCCTTGGTGTCGCGTCGCATGTCGCGCTTGTTTTTAGGAGCCTAAGGAGTAAACTCCAATCGTGCGTCGGAGCTGACACACACGCACACTTTTTTAACAGACTTCTAAAAAGGAGTTTTATATTTCTATGTTCGTAGCGTATGTTTTTGTTTAATGTATTTCCGCCGATGTCTCCATCAATTTAGTGTACCTATTTTTTAAATTCTTCTTTCATTTGGTAGAAGATAAGCTTGCGCGGTGGTTTGACTCCCGAGCGTGCGAGGGAGAGTCAATGAAACCGAGGGTATATTAAGTTGGCATTTAGTCTCGAGGTGCAAACTGTACTTTTCACTTTGAGTGCGAGAAGAATAGTCAAAAATATTTAATAAATATTATTCCTCCATAATATTAGTCCACAAAACTTTCGTAAGTTTTTGGTAAATCTTCCGCGATTTTGGTGGCAAAAAAAAAAGATTATTATCTATTATGTCTTTCGCTCTTTGCTCGACATCAAACTCTTCACTGTCACTGGACATTCTTAATAAATTTATTTAAAACCGAACAAATTTACACTCGACAAATATTCTGAAATCGCGGTCAGTTTTTTCTTCTAAACCAGTCACAGATTAACAATTTAAAACACATGGCGCCACCTTTGCGGAAAAACCATGGAACTAAAACTCTCAACATTTTCACAATGAAAATGGTCCACACTCCACAGATAATAGTATATTTACTGGCTGTTTGAGTTTGTCTATGACACATGAAGGAAATTAAAAAACTAATTACTTTTCATTCCCTAGAGACTAAAGTGGTCACTTTAGTCCCGCTTCGTAGGGCTATATTGGCGTACTTTTAGAGCATGAGAAGTGAAAAAGTAATTTTTCACTTTGTAGTGTTTTTGTTTGTTTAAATTTACTTTCATCATATTCGAAACGAAAAGCGGAGTGTTTCCCTTGGGTGGGCACTCGAACTATTGGCCGTGCCTAAATAGGTCCCTCTTTCATCCTTTGTATAGCTATCCATCATTTATTTATTCCATTCCAATGAGCGGGGAAAGAATTTCAATCACAAAATTCACAACGCTTGACCAAAGGATTGGTAACTTTATTTCCATTGTAACTTACAAAAGTGTCATCCTCATCATAATATAAGCCTCCACTCCACAGTCCACAGCCGCGAGCCGGCTCGCCTGATCGCCTCTCCCCTCGCACGGCTTGTAACTGATATCTCGTTGAAACAATAATGACCATGTTGTAACATAACAATTATTATATTTAAATAATAAATCAATACATTTTACGAGCCGCGCGACCTCCTCGGAATGCAGTCAGCAGTTGTGTGGGATATACAGGGTGATTCATTGACTGAGATGGGACTGTATGGAAGAATCAAGAGAAATTACTGCATTCAAAGATTTCTTTAAGTAATCATCATTAGGTAGGTACCTAATTGTTTATACGATACTTTGAACGAGAACTGGGCGAAAACATTAAAACTATTTTTTTTATTGCAAAAATACTTATTAGGTTTACATTGTTTGGTATGACGTATACTTACTTGACATCACTTATTTTTTAAATGTTTGACGGGGCTGTTTGTTTTATTGTCATTCATTTCTCCGTGACTGAATCACCCGGTATACCTACATAAGTTATGAAACTACCGGTAACCAATATTTAGGAAATAACCGGTATTGAGTAACACCATGTGGAGTAGGGCGACCACATATTGAGTTTAAGAGAAAGAAAAAGAAAATTATTCATTTTCGTACGAAAGTCGAAATGAATGACAAACACAGACCAAGTCCGTGTCGTGAACTCCATCTCGCTCTGCATCTTGATACCTACGACTGAATCATGATCCTAAAAATATTAGTTGATATTGAGAGAACAGAAGTCACTGAGTGTAGCTAATATTGACACAGTGTTAATGTTAGTAATAAGTGTAATGGTGCATACAAACATGATGTACTTCGTGTGGTTGCGCTGCGCTCTCGTGCATCTACTCGCACCTAACCGTTTGTGGCGCTAAGTTAACAATAATATAAACTGCGGTTAGCACTATTAGCCGCAAATTGTATGATTGTTACAACATTACTTACTATGTTTTCCTTTCACTTGTTGTTTGTTTTCTAACGCTTCGTAAAGTACTTTTATTTTCAACGTACATTTTTTGGAGTTGTTTCTAAATGATACACGAAATTACCAGAAACAATTAAAGAAGAACAAAAACTTTATACATTCATAAATAAATTAAAACAATTTCTATTATCTAAATGCTATTACAATAGCAATAAATACTTAAATGACAAATTTAAATAACATGTTGTATGAAAATAATCACAATACCTATTAAATATTATTATAACAACTAAGTAGTCAAATAAAAGCCCCTCTTCCTCTCTCCTACTTTTACTGTGCCCGACAGGGTCCACAATGATCATATCTTTGTAAAACCTACCACCTATAAAGTTCACATGAATGATTGAATACCTACCTACAAAATTAATGCATTTGTTTAGATTACGTATTATTTTATTAATGTATTTCTATTCCTACGTTTTCAAGGTAAAAATAACTGATTGTTTTTTTGATACATTTGAAGTTTTGAAGAGGTTTTTTCAAATGGTATATACTATATGTAGAGACATTCATAATTTTATGAAAAACAAAATTGTTTTGCTACACAAAATTTAATTGAATTGTGTGTGTGGTACACACAATTCAATTAAATTTTATTCAGGAACAATTCCCATTGTATTTGAAATCATAAAAATTATAAAACTAACACATTCATAATACAATACAATACAATAAATGTCCTGTCCTAACAGGAATATTTAATCAATGTTAGGACTGCGGCACGTTTCCAGACTTAATGAAGCATAGTAAAGTAGTACCAATTTTTAAATCGGGTAGTAAGAGTGATCCTTCTAATTATAGACCTATATCTGTGCTACCAGCATTGAGTAAAATATATGAAAAAATCATGCTAGACCAAATGTTGTCACATTTTAACTCAAATGGGATTTTACATAGTCGCCAGTTTGGTTTCACGAAGGGTAGGTCGACGACTGACGCAGGAGTAAAACTCATCAGTCACATTTTAGAATCCTGGGAGAAGTCCCAGGATGCAATTGGCATTTTTTGTGACCTCTCAAAAGCGTTTGACTGCGTTGACCACAACACACTGATCTGTAAATTACGCCACTACGGAATTCGTGGACAAGCTGCCGATCTTGTTCTTTCCTATCTATCAAATAGGCAGCAAAAAGTACACGTTAACGGGGCGACTTCCTCGGGGTCTCTAGTTAAGATGGGCGTGCCTCAAGGTTCAATTCTAGGCCCTTTTCTATTTCTAGTTTATATTAATGACCTTCCTTACATGATGGCTAACTTATCGGATATAATTCTATTTGCTGATGACACATCTCTAATTTTTTAAATAGATAGAAAAGACACGGATGTCTTACATGTCAACGATAGTCTCGCTGTTCTTTCAAAATGGTTCGCAGCTAATAATCTTTTACTTAATGCGAATAAAACGAAATGTCTTAAGTTCTCATTACCAAATGTACCCCAAGTGGGTCTAAATTTAAAACTTGATGGCAAGAAACTAGATGCTATTACGGAAACTGTATTTCTAGGAATTACTTTAGATTCGAAATTGCAATGGGGCGCCCACATTAGAGCTCTTTCAGGTAGATTAAGTTCAGCTGCATATACAGTAAGAAAAATAAGGCAGTTAACTGATATAGCCACAGCTAGGTTAGTATACTTTGCTTATTTCCACAGTATTATGTCTTATGGCGTTCTGCTGTGGGGATCGGCAGCTGACGTAGATTCCATTTTCATTCTACAAAAGAGAGCAATCCGCGCGATTTATAAAATGGGTCCTCGTGAGTCCCTTAGAAATAAATTCAAAGTAATTGATATACTAACTTTGCCTTCTCTTTATATATTAGAAAGTATTTTGTATGTTCGCAAAAACTTAGGACTTTTCAAAATAAGAAGCGATTTCCATAATATAAATACACGTAGTAAACATGAAATTGTGATACCCAAATTCAGATTAACTAAAACTAGCAAGTCATTTCTTATAAACAGTATCCGCTTTTATAACAAGTTGCCAAAGTCGGTTACAGAACTTAGCGACGGAAAGTTCAAAACCCACATCAAACGTGTCCTTATCAAAAAAGCATATTATAAGATAAAAGACTACGTTGAAGACAAGGAAGTTTGGCAATAATTCCTTCTGCACATGTAGCTTCCCTGGTACCTCATAAACAACATAACTATGTCAATGTCTATTAACTGCTCCCAAGTAACGATGTTTATTTAGAATGTTTTTATTTTTTTTATTTTACATACTTCCTTGACATAATCTTTTCATTATTTGACATTATTTACCTACAAATCGAATTCCAATTCTTTATTAGTGGCTTTTGTGGACATGATATTTATTCAGATATGTTACTGTAGTTGTAATTGTAATCATGTCATTAATATTTTATATACTTAGATTATTTTATATTTTGTGAATGTGAGAACGTTGTAGGCCTAGTAGAGTGTAGATTTGTTGGCGGTTTTCTATTTTGTTAAGTACCTGGTAATTGTTGAAAGGCCTACACTGTCCTCCCATACCTATGATCACTGTTATTTAATAATATTGTAAAGCCAATTATTTTTAAAAGAGTAACCGTGGAGTTTCTTGCCGGCTCTTCTCCATAGGAAACGACTAACTCGAACCGTGCACCTAGCTTCTGACGTTTCATAAGTGCCCATGTAGGTTTATGTGAAATAAAATATTTTGATTTTGATTTTTGATTTTAAATCATAGAAAATAACAATCCTTTTTTGAATAAATACAACATAAATAAAAAATAAAAATTCAATTACATTACAAGCTACTACATACTAATATTACCCAGTGTCTCATTAATTAATGTGCAGACATTTCTCCAATAGGAACGCCTTAAATCTTATGAATTATGGTTTTTAAATCCACTGGCAACCTGTTAAAAATCCGCACTGCTTGATATTGAGGTCTATGTTGGACAATATTAAGATGGGGTAATCACAATCCAACGTACATATTGAAATTAATAAACTTGTGTTCTGCACACAGCTACACTAAGCTGTTATTCTCATCTGTGTCGCCTCGGACCGTTGTCACGGCATATCGGCGCAGTTCTGCTGCCTGCACCTCATGGTCACCCTACTGAGTGAAAGTCGCCGCGCCCTTCGGCCTTCGCGAGAAAGTTCACGGCTCATGTATGTATATGTTGTAGAGTGTGGTATGTGCAGTAGATGTGGAGGACGGAATCCACCAGCAGCCGCCACAGGCGTAGATAACCAGATGATACTCTATCATAACATTACGCCTGTATCGTAATCAGCGGTAGGCAGGTGCGCATTGTACACGGTCACACCCATATTTTACCAGATAAGACAAATGTTTATGTCTCATGTGGTGGCGAGGGCAGACTCAAGGCTGCTACTGAAAAATCGACCAAGTGTGTAGTTGAAAAACAAGTTCTCCCATACATTCCAACTACAAATGTAAGGTTGTACGCACAATATTGAGAGATTTACCACGTTATTTCGAGATCATAGATTTCTTATAGGTTTTCCTGTAATCTATAAAGAACTATTTTCTGTATTTTTTTTTTATATATTTTTTTTATTTATTTATGGCTCAGTAGTTTCGGAGATAATGTCAACTTTCAACTATGTTCTTAAATAACTTTAAAAGTAGGTACTTATTTTAAAATTATAAAAAATATACCTGAAATCCTTATAATAAACCCTTTTATTTGATATGTCACACGTACCTACTACTGTACAGTTTGCAAAACTTTTTTAAATTTTTTAATTTTATTTGTCCCCAAAAGTGACCCATGTATTCAAAATTCATTTATTTACATAATCACTACATATTATAAAACAAAATACTCCGCCGCCTCTGTCTGTCTGTCTGTCTGTTCGCGATAAACTCAAAAACTACTACACCAATTCTCATGTTGTTTTCACCAATGGATAGCTTGGTTCTCGAGGAAGGTTTTAGTATATAATTTGTTAAGTTTTTGTATGCATTTTTGTATGAATTAACGATATTTGTTGGAGGTGTCGGAAAAAAATAAGCCGTCTGGGAGCTTTCAACGAAAACGCTGTCTAAACCCTTTGAGATATAACAAAATAATGTATGGTGGAATTATGTATCTTATAAAGGTCTTCAAAAAAGTCCGCGATGGCATATGTCTATCTCTCAAGGATAACATACTATATCCATTTTATTGTCTTTTTGTAGGTATTTGTTTGCCGAATTTTACTCTTGGAAATACGATTACGATAACAATACGCTATAATATCAGTAGCTATTAGCCAAATTATGTTCGTAGATAAATAAGCTAGCTACTTATGTGTATTTCAAACAGTATACAAGAATATTTATCATAAAAACATTACTAAACACGGCGGCCTTATGATCAAAATATGTGCATTCCAAAACTTTCGTTACTTTTTCACTGACTTATTTATCACTTTTCGATAAACTAACACTCAATACGAAATCTACACTTATTTCTCAGTAATTCTGTATAAGATTCTTCTATTATTAAACCGTTTTCTCATTGAATCTATTACTTTACGCACGTATAACCTTGATGAATGTTTACATTAAGCACCGC
Organism: Dryobota labecula; assembly: GCA_947523025.1. NCBI lineage: Eukaryota > Metazoa > Arthropoda > Insecta > Lepidoptera > Noctuidae > Dryobota > Dryobota labecula. The sequence continues at coordinate 11,535,931 of OX383314.1, read as the reverse complement.
GCCAAACCGCCACACGACCACAGAGTACAGACGTATTTGTTTTCTTTTTTTTTTCGTTCGTTTAGTGGTGTTCCCGCTAAAATGTCAACCGGTCAAGTATTAGTCGATTAATCGAATTCTACAGCCAGATCGTGTTGCAATTACAAAATAAATGTCAAATATTTCGTCTCAATTGCGAACGTGACCCTGAGAAAAGTTATGCACCAATGGTGTTCATTAGATATTTCGAGCGTTTTATCAGCACAAACGGTGTATCATGCGCAATTTCGGAGGATTTCGTTTTGTTTTCACATTGTTAGTACTTACGTGAATTATTTTAAAATTATTATTTGTGTCCCACTTTTATTTCGTGTTGTAATTTGGTAGGTACAATTGATTGCTTTAAAAATTTGAGTGAAATTTCGTATTTTGATTTTGTGTTTTTTATCTTTAGGTAAAGACTCATTCACGTTCAGAACATACATAAGTACTTTTATTATATTAAATCATTTGTTTCGATTTCTATTCACATAGTGAATCACATTAAAATTAATATTAAGTTAGAATTTTGAGATATAGCCTGGGATATGGAGAAGGACATAGGGTACTTTTTTATGCGATAACCGACATCCACGCGGGCGAAGCCGCGGGCAAAAGCTAGTTTCATATATAAACCAAATTTCAACTTAATCGGTCCAGTAGATTCGGAGCAAATTGGCTGTGACAGACAGACAGACAGACACACGAGTGATCCTATAAGAGGTCCGTTTTTTCCTATTGAGGTACGGAACCCTTAAAATCGTCACTTTGCCCGGCTTGCACATTTGCACTAGATCGAAGAAGCACTCCAAATGTACAGTTAACCGCACATAACTGGTAACACTTGCACTATGAAAACCGCCCCTACTAAAACGACATAAAGGCGCTCTCAGTGTCACAATGTTAAAACACATGCGCGGCCGACTGTACCGATAGGCTCGTATATTAACCGGTGAGGAATGCGCGAGAAAGTTTAAACGTGCGAGATATGAACTCTAAACGATCTACTGACGGATGTCCGCCGAGAGACACCTAGTTACTTGTAGCAAGTGCATTGCGTCACAGTCACTGTATTTAGGACTCCTTACTACAAAAGTCCAAGCTCTGGCTCTAGGGACTAGGCTAGATCGTACTGACCTTGTCAAAATCTGTACTGTCTGTTAGTTTATCAGACATAGTGATAATAGATACCCCAATCTGCAGACGAAGGCGGGCCGCGTCGCAACACAACGCATTGCAAAAATCTTACTCTGTACCAAAACCAATCACAATCTGAATGATTTTTAAACAAATTGCTAAACCATTGCTTCATAATTATGTTCGAAAAATGTGTCTTATCAACAACGTAAATAGGTAACCCAATGAATATTGTTGAACCGATTCCTACCGATAACTTCCTACCGGTTACGTAATTAGGCTTCTGATCACACATTTTGGATGAAAATGCGTTGCGCTGCGGTCCGTTGCGGCTGCAATGTGCACTGGACTTTACGGTTGGCGAAGCGACCACTCCATTAAGCTCTTGAAAAAAAGAAAAATGAGTTGATGACGTTATGTGTTTCAGATTTCTGACCTTCATCAGATTTGTCTGAACGGACACGTGCCATCTGCACGGTCGACAAATCTGATGAAGGTTCGTATGATCAGTGACCTGTTTATTTGTGGTAGGCTTCACGAAATGAAGACGACTTCAAATGACTTCACATTCGTCTTATAATAAGCCCAGTCCTAGTCTTGACCGCTGTCACATAATGCGATAGCATCGCTAGTCGCTACTCGCTCACCGACGCAGTGAAAGTGATCTCATCATTCAATATCACTAGTAGTTACGTAACCAAAGCTGCACTCTACAAGGATAATATTTAAGGCGTATGTTGCTTATGTAAACGTTGTCGGTGAACGTCGCCACTGCTTCCGAGTGTATGTCGTGGCAGATCAACTCAAAGCTGCTGTCACAGCGGAGACACTTACGCAGGACATATTCTAATGCACACGAACACAAGTGCAATATAATATGTCCTGCGTTAGTGTCTTTCTTCCTTTAGTTTCAAAGTCTTTAGGTACCTACTGCAATGCAATCCGACACGACCGGAGAGAGCACAGGCGCAGGCAGTTTTGTACTTGTAAATGGACATACTAATATAATATAGAGTAGTACTTAGCCCAAAAAAATTAAGAACATATTAGGTATTTATCATTTATTTATTTATATATACTTTATTGTACATCACTCGTTTGTGGATTAGGTATGATAGAGAAAACCTTTTGCTGAGCTCTGGTCAGACCGTGCAGTATGTTGTATTGTAAGACGGAATCTGCTCGCTGAAACACGCCAATGCACCATCTAGACCTTTCAGCCAAGGTAATACCATCCTGGACCTGGCTATAATAACACACCAGCAACTAGAAGCGCAGGCAAAACAGGTAGAGAGCGTTGGTTCGGATCACCTCCCTTGGTTGCTAACGGTGAAGATTGAACATAGTATAGAGGAACACCTAACACGTAATACAAAGAAAATCTATGAGGACGAGAAACTGAGAGCGGCATACCAACAGACAATGTGGGACGGTCTCTGCGACCTTAACAAAGAAATCACAACAGAAGCCGATTGCGAAAAGTATATCGAAACAATAGAAAATGCCGTTGTCGTAGCCCTTGACACTCATGCACCCCTGAAAAATTCAACAAGGCAGGAACGACTACCGAAGGAAAGAAAAAATAAGATAGACTTTCGATACAAATTAAAACAAATTATATGGCAAGTGAGACACTGCAGTCCCAGACTCTAACGCGAAACACGCACTCTTTACAACCACGCTAAGAGAGAAGCTGAAAAAGCCCTGAAAGAATACTCCACAAAAGGCTGGCTCGACAAACTCCAAGATCCACTGGACAGTAGGTCACAAATGTGGCGCATCCAACTAAACATGAAGAATCCTATCGTTAAACTATCAAACATCACGGGATGCAGTGCAGAAATAAAAACGATCGACAAGCTCACCGATACAGCCATAATTAAAGAGGCCAAAATAGCGAAAGACGATAAGGGGACTGAAAAGACGACACCTTTCCAACCGCTCGTACCAACGTCAAAAAAAGAAGTGCAACGTGCACTGAGCAGATTCAAAAACAAAAAGGCCCCAGGGCCAGACGGAATAAAAGCAGACGCCCTCAAACTTGGGGGAGAAGTCTTCATCGAGGCATTTGTGCCTCTTGCTAACTTTTTATTGTCCAAAGGTTACTTCCCTAAGCGATGGAAAACTGGCGTGTGCATATTCCTGCACAAGGCCGGCAAAGATCACCGTCAGGCATCATCGTACCGCCCAATCACACTGCTCAACATCGTGGGCAAGCTTTGTGAGCGACTGATCCTGAGAAGACTTACCGCTACGGTCAACCGGCTGCAACCAACGTTTCAGCACGGCTTCACAAGGGCACGAGGCACAGCAACCCAGATTCTACGTACCGGAAAAATAATCACTGATGCGCTAGCCATGGAAGACAGCGTCTCTATGATATCTACGGACCTATGAAAGGCCTTCGACTCGATCAACCACAAGGGCCTAATCAAGAAACTTCAGAATGAAGACGTTCCCAACAATATTATTAAAATAATTGAGAACTACCCCGAAGGCAGAAACTTGGGAGGTAGATTCAGAACTACCATAACCAACGACAAATTGATACCACACGACGTGCCACAAGGCTCGATCCTGGGACCGATATTCTTTAACTTGTTCGTCCATGATATTTGGAATATACTAGACCACATCAGAGGTCTCAAACTCTCACAGTACGCGGATGATCTCTGTATACTCAACAGAGCCAGGAACCCAGAACACGCGACTATGCGTGCTGAATGGGCAGCGGAAGCCATCGTTGACTACTATACGAGATGGAGGTTAAAGTGTAACATAGAGAAAACAGAATGCATCATGTTCTCGAAAAAGAAAAAATACCGGCCAACTGTGAAACTGAAACAACAAACGTTACACTATCAAAAGCAGATCAGATACCTCGGTGTTATCTTCGACAAACATATGAAGATGAACCAGCACATCGAAAAGGTCGTCAAAAAACTGAAACAAGTCAGAGGATGCCTCGGTCCAATAATAGGATACAATGCGAAGACAGAACTAGATACGAAACTAGCCATCATTCAGGCCTGCATTTTACCGCTAATGGACTACGGAGTGGTGCAACTACTCTCAAGGTATAGCGCAACGAACTTAAGTAAAATCGAACGCCAATACAGACTGGCACTGAAAAATGCCGCACAACTACCAAGACAAACACCCACGGAAGTGATTTGGGAGATGGCTGACATAGAAGCCTGGCACTTACGCGCCGAGGACCTTAACACCAAAATGTTGGAAAACATTGCAATATTAGAAATAGCAGATCTTGAATCCCCTGGAGACGCCTACCAAGCGCACGGCGAATTTAACCCGCTCAGGTTTAATAACAGAATAAGCGATATATGTATTACATGACCCTAATAAAAAAAGTTACAAGCGGTGGCCTACCGACATTACGAAGGCTCCACGTCCCCTTAAAATAAAGTGAAAAATAATAACAAAGTGAAAAATAATAATAATAATGCCTCAATGAGATAGACTAAGCACACAATATAAATAAAACACGTAATCTGTTTGTATAGTCTTACATATTGCGAATAAACAGAACACGGCAATAATAGATCCATTAGGACATAAGTTAGCTGACTCATCTCTGTATGGCCCACCGGTCACAGAGACATTTTGTAATACATAAAGTAGGCAAATAAATGTTATTCTGATTCTGATTCTAGTGTATTGTCTGAGTTACACAAGATTAGAAAGAAATTTGACAGTGGATCTAGTCGATCCATGATAGACCCAATGAAGCCTCAAAGAAAATTTACCAAACAGTAAAAGTTTTCGAGAGAGAGAGACTTGTCTCTTTAATAACCCATAATGACCGCCTGCCAACCTACGACATTGTTGAAAAAAACAACGATTAAACCTTCCTTTGTCGCCATAATCGTGAAATTATTCACAATAGTCGCTTTTCATTCAACTAAAAGTGTGTCACATTCGAAGCTTATTTGTAAATATCCGCCACTCGGCGAGATAGCGAGGTGGTGAGGTTGTGTGTTGTATTGGCTCAATACGGATGTGCCTTCGCTTTCTCTTATCTGTCAATATTTTTGGCGCGAATGAGCCGAATGACGCCATCTTGTTAATTTTCTTAAAGGCTTTTGTTTATCGACGGCCAGTATCAGTTGACAGGTGGTGCAACAAGGAACTACACTTGAAATTGTACTGAATTCAATGAAAAAAATATTATAATTAATATACTTAACCCAAATGTTTGCATGTCACAGTCACAGTGTTATGACTAAGTGTTATGGATCTGTATTAATTTATATTAAGACCGAAATTGTACAAACACTTATGGATATAAATTAATTTGATTTTTTGATTTTAATGTTGTCATTTTTAAACACTTTTGTTTGCAAGTGGCGCCACCCTCAAGTGTCACGATATATTGGTCACCTTGTAAGTACGTGTTTTGATGGTGGTTAAGTCACACTTGGACGTCGGAATGGGTGTCCTTTAAATATTTAGTTACGGAGAATCAATTTCGAAATACTTTGTTATGCTTTTCTAAACAATGGTAGGTATATTAGGTTCGCTTGGTCGTTCATGGACCATCACTTAATTGCCAAAAACATCTCAATACTTAATTAACATAACATCTAGCCTTTGTGCCTCGAAGTTCGTTACGTATTAGTCCCATGTCATTGTGTTATAAGATGAGCCATAGGTTAGGATGGCCCATAGGTTGGAATTCGGGTCGCTACTGAAAAATGCATAAACATAAAACCAATGACACCTTGCCCGAGCCGGGTATCCAATCCAGAACTCCGCGTGACTCCGCATTCAGCAGCACACACACACACGTAACTACTAGACCAACGAGCCAGTCATTGTTCAGTACCTACACTTCAAAGGCAATTAAAGGACTATGAAACAGACCAGAAACTGGAACAATATTGTTGCTTATCCCAGGTCAGCAACAATAGCACACAGAGTACGGATAGAGGCAAAGCTTCTACAGAGCTTGGTTACACCTATTTTGGTAGCATTGGCACAGGAGGATTACGTGTTTCAGTTTATAAACATAATTATGTATTCAATCACTAGTAGGCCGGTAGGTATTACAATGTACTTATTTTAAATCATAAACACTAATCATCTGGCATTAATCTGGCCCGCAAATTCTCCCGCTGCTCTAAACAAGTTAAGATAGCGTATTGTCAAAGCTTTTATACGGGAAATCTGTGGGTTAGCCACACCAAAAGATCGCTGGATGTCCTGCGCGTCCAGTATAATAACATCTTCAGGATGATGTTGGGGCTGCCTCGCTTCTGTAGTGCATCGGGGATGTTTATGCTGTATCGCACTGATGGCTTTCATGCCGTCATTCGCAAGAAAACTGTATCCCTGATCTGCAGAATGCGTGGCAGCTGCAACGGAATTCTGAAGACTGTTGCTGATAGGATCTCTTCCCCGCTATGGAGATCATTTATTAAGCGGGTAATATAATTGTATTTTATTTTATTTTAATATTTAGTTTTAATTTATTATCGGATTGTATGGATTGTAGTTATCTGAAATAAAAGAATTTAATTTAAATTTAATTAATTGTAAAAAAAAAAAAGAAATTGTCGTTATTTTTGCTCTTGAATGCACCGCTTACGAGATAGGTAGGTACCGTACCTACCAATTCATACCAAAACCCTTTTACATCACCGGGTTGAGTTTTTTTTTTTCGATGTTGAGGTATGAGGTCTGTACTACCACATGAAAATAATCTATAAGTACAAATAAATAAAATTGAAGTGTCTGTTTGTAACGTCAAAATAACAGCTTTTTACTAAATGCATATTAAACCTATAACAAAAAAAGGTTAAATAAAAATTGTTTGTCTTTCTGTCTGTCTGTTCTATGTTAGAGCGTTTGGTTTCCGTACTTAATTGTGCGTGGGCCATGGCGGCCGTCGGTGGTTATTCCAACCAGCCCACCTCCCTCCAGAAATGGATTATGTCTCCCGGTCTGTTTAAAAAATAAGAGGGTTGACGGGTTTTTTTGTTTTTAATCTGGGCCTCGCCTGCGCATTCAAAGAGTACATGCGCAAAGACTTCCTCAGTCTCCATGCAAGCCCTGTACAGAGGACTCTCCGTTATGCCCATTGTGTGGAAGTGCTTGTTTAGCGAGCAGTGTCCCGTGATAGTCCCCGTCACCAGCCGCAGGAGGTTCCTGGCCAGGCATTATAAACGCCTGGTCAGCCTACCATCTAAGGATGGCATAGCCTCTCTGGACTGCCTGCAGCCCGGTGTCAAGGTCCACCAGCTCTCCGCTTGTGTGTGGGTAAACTTCTGCAGCCACTTGCGTAGCTGGTTGAAGGGAATGGGTAGGTTCGGGTCCACAGACCAGTACCTAGTGCTCCGCTGTGTCTTTGTAGTGTAACATTGTTGCGGTTAAATACCGTTACTCGTTTTAGTGCATTGTGACATTGTAGTATTAGTTTCGAGGTAATATATTTTTTCCCTAGAGATTGGAGAAGTAAGGCGCTGGCGGAGAGTATGCGTATAGGTGTCCGTAACTCTCTTGGCTTCTATGGCGTGTGCCGCATGTATGATGCCCACACACTCCGCTTGGTAGACGGTTTTGATCATTCTCAGCGGGCACGATATTATGTGTATGTTACGGTCGTGTGAAAAAACCCCGACTCCAGTTCCGGAGTCGTTCTTTGATCCGTCGGTGTATACTCGTACTCTCGTATTTTTCGGGCCTGAGTAGTGTGACTCCTCATGTTCTTCTGTGATTCATCATCATCATCATCATTTCAGGCGAAAGACGTCCACTGCTGGACATAAGCCTCCCACAATTGGGGGTTTTGCCATAATCGCCACGCTTGGCAGGCGGGTTGGCGATCGCAGTATGGTGTTAAAAATGCATAGAGAACGCTGCTGCCTATTCTCTAGTAAGTCCCTTACTCGCCTTTTACGACACCCACGGGAGGAAATGGGGTGGTGCTATTCTTTACGTCCGGCACCACGCGGAACATATTTGATGAACATTTTATGATTATAATGTTGTAATGGTTTTGAAAGTAGTGTAGTTTCGGGGCTTTGTCGCAGGGTGATGCCAGGAAGAGGTATCGTACTCGTATTACCCAGTAACTGGGTTGTAGAGGTCAGATAGGCAGTCGCTCCATGTAAAATACTGGTATTCAGCTGCTTCCGGTTAGACTGGAAGCCGACCCATCATATTTGGGAAAAGGCTAGCAGATGACGATGCTTCACTTGGTCTCCTACTCCAGCGATGAAAAGTACACACTGAACTAATTGGGCATTTCAGTAACAAGGCTGAGTGGTCCGCCGACGCTAACTCTAACACTGAAGACTTCCTGAAGCGTTCTCGGGAACTAGTATTAGTCCTCGAGAATATGTTTCCTATGTCACAGAACGCATCGACTTCCTGAAGCAGAACGAACCGCATCCGTCGGTATAAGCGAAGAGTGGATCGTACACTCAGAAGTGGTTGGTATACACATATTATACATTATCAACTTTTGTTTATCCAGTTCAGCAGCACAACATTCGATTACAGCTGTTATTGAATATCATGTGGCATCTCCAAGTTCTGTGTATTGAAGAGACTTGTTTACCAGAATGCAGACGCTTTCCTGTTTCTTTTCAAGACTTGCATAACAAGCGGCAAGCTTATAATTTGGTATTTTTAGTAGGTGTTCTAGACTATGCATAATAAAGTGTTCGGTTATGCATATAATACCTATCCATATTTCTTCGACTTATCGTTAGTTCTTGTAGATGAATGGTAAGTAAATCTGATTTGTTCAAAAGTCCGGCGATATTTTTATATAGGATTCGTATATTATTGTGCACGATAAAATTCCATATTATTGGTGGTTAAATCTGTATCATTAAAGTTAATTGGTAGTTACTGAGATGTCATATTGGTATCTGGTAATTGAGATATTTCTACGGTATTTTTTATGTGTTTGTCATACTTATGTTTTTCATTCCCGCATTGTCATCGCTAACTTTAGCACAATCTTGATCGCTATGTTGGTTCTGAAAATGTCCATCCATTCGTATTTGTTGATTTTCCTTGTGTTGTGAGAAAACATGTCAAAAGTCAGGGTGTAATTACTGTCGAAAAAGTATGCGTATTCGTTGTTTTTTATGTCCAAACAGAGGAGGTCGTTGAATAACTCGACTTTATAATTATGAATTAATGCACCTCTTATGTAATTCACTATTAGTATTATTTAGGTTTTTATATCTTTAAATTTTTTTATCTTTTTATAAGTATTCAAATATTTAAAAATTTAATTTATATGTATGCGGCTCCGCTCGCGTAGATATCGGTTATTGCATAAAAAAGTAGCCTATGTCCTTCTCCATATCCCAGGCTATATCTCTGCCAAATTTCATGACGATCGGTCTAGCGGTTTAGGCGTGAAAACGTAACATACAGACAGACAGACAGATAGATAGACAGACAGAATTACTTTCACATTTATAATATTAGTATAAGTATATGGATTGATGAAATAAAGGAATAATAATAATATAGAAGTATAGATTATAGAAATAATAATCCAAAGTTCTCATTTAATACCTACTATAGTAAGCTTTAGCAGTACCTACCATCAGGGAGAAAGGTCAAATTGTAAGCCAGCAATAACATAAAGAAGCGTATATTGATGGCATTGTTCGGTGGCAATGTTACACATGATCATGATTCATACTTCAGAAGTGATTTTCTGTTGTGTCATGTCATCTCATAACATTGCGCCATGTATGCCCCGGTATAGTACAAGCACGACCTACCTGTAACTGTCAATATTACGTGTCGGAGAGAAATCTGTCAAACGCATGAGGATGACATTTCCGGTTACATCACGTCAATATCTGTTGTGTACGATACCTACTTATAGACTACCTACGTACTCATCTCGTCTGCTCCGATTGACGTAATGAAAAAAATATTGCAGAGAAAATAAAAAAAATCGCCAAAGTTACAAAGCCGGCCACGCCTTTGTGTAAACCCACGTAATAGGTAGCGAGCCTTATGCCGTCAACTGAGTAGTGTCACATTACAAATAACCTTAACCTGTTTGCAAGTTAACATTGATAAGTATTTATAAAAACAAAAAACTTTTTTACAAAAAATAAAACAGGGTGTAACTATTCAAATACGAAATATTTTAAGAGATGGTAGAGGTGGTAAAGAAGCCATAGATTTTTTTTTTTTAAATCTGAGTAGGTATATTATTAAAAAAAAAAAGATTTTGATCGAAGAGATTAATTATCAAAATTCACCGCGCTCGTTTCGCTACAATCGCGTCGCTCGCGTCGCCGCGTCCGGGCGGCATTCATAGAAAAAGTAAATAAATAAATAAATTAATGTAATTGGTGTTGTACCGTTTTAATCTACACTTCTACACTAATATTATAAATCTACACTAATATTATAAAGAGGAAAGATTTGTACCTATTTTTGTATGTTTGTAATGAATAGGCTCAAAAAGTACTGGGCCGATTTAAAAAATTCTTTCACCAATAGAATGCTACATTCTTCCAATTTGACATAGGCTACATTTCATTTTGAAAAAAAATAGGGATCCTTGGTAAAATTTGAACAATGTAACCGAAGGTGTAGAAAATGAGTCTTAAAATGATAATTGTCTACCCCGTGCGAAGCCGGGACGGGCTGCTAGTTAACTATAAATAAATAAAGGCTTTTTTTTAATGTTTCATGCAATTTTAAAATTATAATAATTACTAGCTTCTGCCCGCGACTTCGTTCGCGTGGATGTCGTAAGAAACCACAATACTAAAATACCAGCCACATTTTTTTTTTCCGACATTTCCAACAAATATCGGTAATGTATACAAAAATGTATATAAAAACTTAAAAAACTATATATTAAAACCTTCCTCGAGAACCACGCTATCCATTGGTGAAAACAGCATTAAAATCGGTGCAGTAGTTTTTGAGTTTATCGCGAACAGACAGACAGACAGACAGATGCGGCGGAGGACTTTGTTTTATAATTTGTAGTGATGTAGTGATTATGTAGTGATGTAAAAATATAGATAAAGAATTTTTTTTTTCACGCTATGGCTTTTTAACCGACTTTCCAAAAAGGAGGAGGTTCTAATAGGAGTTTTTAATGTTTGTTACCTCAGAACTCCGTCGTTTATGAACCGATTTGGAAAATTCTTTTTTTATTTGAAAGGATATACTTTAAGATTGGTCCCATTTTTTTCAAAATCCGGTTTTTATGAAGGGATCTATGAGGAATTGAGGGAACTCCTCAAATTTTATAGGCAAATATACAGCGATTTTTATATTTTCATCAACAACTCATGCATTTGCATTCATAAAGTATCATTTGATGAAGTGGAACTGATGAAGAAGACCACAAATGGCCACCGGAACTCCTCAATGATAAGTATTTCACGGGTGGCGATAAGATATTTCGATTAAGATAGTTAAGCGACTATGAAACAAATTTAAATAAATAATTTTAATGAAATGGTACCATCGAACTGATCTGAAGATGAAGCCGGAAGATATGCACCGGAACTCCGTAATAAAACAATGTATCCTAGCCGTGTTTGGGCTTATTGGAATTGTCACGAGATGCACTTGGGCTATAAATTGTTATTAATCCATTTTTATTAACTTTGCTTTGGTAGTTTTTGAGTTAGCTTCGATAATAATTATGTATTCAATCCACTTCGTATTATATCTTGTCACTGTTGTTTGTGCGGTGTAGCAAGTAGTGGTAATCGAATTGTTGTGGGGTAGGTACCATAATAAAAAGTGAAACATAAAAAACTTTTTAACAAAAAACAAACGACCTCCAATAAACAAAACACTAAAAAGTGAAAAATAACTTTAATTTCGAAAGTCGGTGTCCTTGGATCTGTACGTTCGTTTTTTGCCAAAAGCAAAATACCACAGTAGGTACATTCAGACTCTGAGATAATGTCAATAGATTATTGTCCCACTGCAAGGCAAAGGCTTCCTGTTATACAGAGAAGACCTGCGGGTCATTGTGTAACACGCTAACAGGGCCTCAAGTCTGCTATTACAATAGTGTCAGAATGGTCTCTTCATTGTGAGTTTTTGACAGATTTGCCATACAAAAACTGTCAAATACTCACAATGGCGAGACCATTCTGACACTATTGTAATAGCAGACTTGAGGCCCAGTAGGAATCGGTTTCATTTTGACCGTTCAACCACATTCATTGCGTTGTTGACGAGACAAATTTGATCGAATATATGAAGCAATGGATTAGCAATATCCTTCAAAATCATTCAGATTGCGATTGATATTATGTTACGCAATTAGGGGGAGGGGTGCCGGGTGCCGGGTGCGGGATGCTTCTGGGACATTGCTTTTGGGGAAACCCATTATCACATGCCCGACCTGTGAATCGAATTGAAGATGCTTTCCTAACTAAAATATGTACTAACTAGGTACTTAGTTGGAGGTCTCTCGACCAAAGGTGAACGGCAAATCACCGTGTGGGTCTGAGCTCATAGCTACGTCTGATTGAATATGATGATCAGTTTTCATCAGGGATTTAGAGATACAATTTCTATTCCTAATTATCAAATAAGTACACAGTTGTGGTCACAAGTGCAGAGCATGACGTCCTGTGTTCTATACGAAGCTCGGGCTACGTTATTGGGTTTTTCCATTACTAATTTCTCATTAAGTACCCGGAGGCTGGATTTGTGCCCGATTTATATGGCTACAGGCTCGGCCCCAGAACTGGCCTTTCTGAGCGTACTATACATCTCTGCCTACCCCTTCATGATACAGGCATTACAGTTATTTTGGACAGCATTCTTTATTCGAGCTTTCATTTCGGGCCCGACTGCCCCGAGGTGCCCGAGGCGACTCGCCAACCTGTCTCAAGTTCTCAAGGCGCGAGGCGCGGTAACAATTCGAATATTACGTAAGCACTCGTTCGAAAGTCACTCGCGAGGCAGGGTTCGACCGGAACCCGTTTGTTTCACTGAGAGTGCGTGACGTCACGTGACGCGTCCGGGACTTGATTATTAACCCTATAATCCTATAAGTAAGTAATAGAACTGAACTATGTTAGCGCCATCTCTCATATCACGACACTTTTACTTTTTTTCTCGTATGTAGCACAGTCTGTCGCTACACTAAATGGTTTAGATGTGAGCTGTCATCGGTCACGCATCACGCACGCTACGTGCTGTGCGGCGCGGGCGTGCCCACACTCTAAGATTACTATTATTGTGTATACTAAACACAGTACCATTACCTACTAAGTGCAGTCTATGCACTGATCACAGGGTAACTCGACACAGCGTGTTATTGGCAGTTAAACATTGAAGCTGATTCACTTGAGCACCTTAGTGTAGCCTGGTCTAGTAGGTCACAAGCGACTGCAGAACATATGAATATAAGTCTTGAGTCGACTGATTGCTGCTCATCTATAATTACAAAGCGTACACGTGCATCACAAAGGACGTCCAGCACGCAACTAACAACTGGCCTCTTAACTGGGCTGATCAGCATCATCCTCTTGCCCTTATACCAATTTGCATGTCTTCTTCTTCCATCCTTCTCTATCAGCTGCCATCTCAACAGTCAGTTTCTATCCATAACATCTTTCACACAGTCCAGCCATCGTTTCTTTATCTTCCTCTACTCCTGTAGCCATCCCCATTCATACTCAAACCTTAGTATAGGGAAAGAGAGTATCCGGGATTTAGATCCCGGATACTCTCTTTCTCTATACTAAGGTTTGGTTTGGTACCGCAGTGATGGCCCAGTGGTATCGGCTCCGACTTAGGAGTTGTAGGTCGTGAGTTCGAACCCAGGCAAGCACTTTACTTTTTGATCACCATCGCTCTCAAAACGATTAAGGAAAACATCGTGAGCAAACCGGCATGTCCTAGAAGCATAAATTCGAAGACATGTGACATCCACCAAGCCGCACTGGCCGCGTGGTGGACCGCGTGGTGGATTACGGCCCACTCCCTCTCAGAGGATAATACTCTCCTGATTATGATGATCCTGATATCGCGGCGACGCGCGAGCGCATCCGTCCTGGCCATTCCTGCGGGCAGCGATGCTTTCAGCACGAACTGTGCTGCGCTTATGGTAACATCGTTGCAGCTGCAACTCCTACCGCGTGTTATTCAAACTTCTTCGTTATGTAAAACTCTGTAAAAAATATCTCCAAAGTCAATTTGACTATTAATTTTAAAATTATGCGTCTATTTAAAGTATTTTCTAAACTAATATTAGAGTTTTTAAACAAGCTTTTAAGCCCCTCTTCTCGTCTACCAAGGCAATGCAATTGAAACTTTCACTGTTTGTCATACGGTTGTATTTCGAGTGTCGTTATCTTACGAGGTCTAGAGGCATAACATGTAGCGTATAGGAAATGGCACCCCACTTTCTTTAGAAGAACTCTCTTGGAGTCGTGAACTCAGTGCAAGTCCTTCATTCATCACCACCACACGCGTCCAAAGAGTATTTATTAAATAAGTAATAGGTACCTGTGACGTAAACTATGAATTAAAAAATAAAAAATTATTTAGGCGCGGAATGCAGTGACAGTAGTGTTTTTTTTTTTAAATATTAGTATTATATGTTACGTCGGGAGTGATATTAAAGACTTGTTTTCTAGTGAAATTGGATAATATCTGAAGAAAATGGTAAGTGGAAATTTATTATTATTTTAATCATAGAAAACTTATGTTAAAAAAAACAATATAAAACTTCGAAACAAAAGGAAGAAAATTTCAAATCGAAGGTTGAAAATGTAATAGATAGAATTTAATACTCTTTATTGCACACCATGAAAATTACAGATTTATGTAGAAAAATTTACAAGGGGTGACACAATGGGCAATCTTATCGCTAAAAGCGATCTTTTAAAGACAACCTTTGGATGGATTAAGGGAGAAGGAGAATGTAAAACGCGGTGTAAAAAGATAATTTGAGAATGTTACCGCGCCGAAAGAAATTCTCATCGCAACCTCTCTACTTTTCATAAATATTTATAAAGCTCTGCACAGGCCATTATTTAGTTATTTAATTATATATTTGAAAGCGACATTAAAGCAAAAATGCTATAACTTTATAATTGCCTCTATTCTTCATTCGAATAGTTCATTACTGTCGTTATTAATCATTTATTTATTAAACGATATGTGGTAATGAAGTTGACAAATTAAAATTCTTTACGGTTGCCAGCAAAATAGTATAATCATGCTATAAGCCAGAGATCATAATGTTTAAACTCTCCTCGATCCTCGTCCGTGTGAGTATACTCTATTATAAACTCGCTCTATTCCCTACCAGATTTTAAATTGATATTCTTGACAATAATTACCTAGGTACTATAATTTTGAATTAGTAGGATATTATTATGATTATTAATTCCGATACGGTTGATACACTAGGGCCATGGGGTCCGAGTGCCCACTTAGTTTTTCGAGACATCGTCAACTCTTTACGTAACAAGAGGGCTGGCCTATTTCTTGGCGAAAGAATCTGCAGTGCCATACAACGTGGCAATGCTGTTGGGCACTTTTCCTGTTGACAGCGATGCGGACGAATATTAATATTTTGTAGGATTAAGCTATGTATAAACAATCAAAATTCTGAAATGACCAGTGACCATCGCTGGCTGTACTACGTAGATCGCACTCACGCACCCCTGGACATGTCGCATTGTACTATTTACCAAAAGGTCATCTTGTTCTTTGAAATTCATAAACATAGCGGAGTCGCATGACGAGGAATGAGAAGCATGCTCGCTGTACGGACAGAGGGATATTGATGATGAAGTTCATATTGTGTGGGCAGTCACCCGCGTGTACGAGTGTGTCATCTGTATAGCACACGAACATGTTGTAGGTTCTCATAACCATCTGTAACCTGTTGTTTGACACTTTCTCTCATGTTTGCATACATTAGCGTCGCCGGACGGTCGAACTACCTGTGCTCGTACTCTACAGATTCGTCTCGGGGTATCGCTCTATGAGCATGACGTGTGGTCGTGCTCGTCCGGCGAGGTGGTTTTGAGTTGTGGCAAGGACGACTGACGAGCATTAAGTTTGGGAACGATCCAGGCCACTTGAAGTTTTGGGTTGTTTTTGTGTTTTTTTGTTCACCGGCTAGTCATTGCAGTTACATAATCATATTAGTCTAAAATGTTCACAATGTTTGGCCTCCTCTCTGAGAGAGGGAATGAGCCGTCGTAATACTCATTATCCACCACGCGCGCGAACACACACACACAAAGTACAGTGGCACTCAGCAGGGTTCAAACCCACAACCTACATACAACTGATAAGTCAATGGCCTTTACTACAGAGCCACCACTGTTCTGTGTTCAATGATAAAGCTGTACTTGTCACTCATCTAGTAGGAACCCTTGTCAGCACGCCAGTTTCGTAATACACAGACAATGCCAATCTGAACGATTTTAAGTATAATGAATTGCTTCATATACATAATATGTCTAAAACGGCATTACGTGCTTTCCGTGGCACGGGAGTATTGCACCGCCAACTTCCAAACTCCGGGCGGTGGCTGATCTCTCTCCGGTCGTGTCGGATTGCCGTCCCAGCGCCCATCGGAATGTGAGGAGAGAGGGAACAGAGGGTCTGCGCACACACTTGTGTACTACACTCCGGCGTAGATGGCCAGTCTCCTCTGAGATTGGCCGCCATGAGCAAAATGCGGTCTGGAGGACTATTATGTTTAAAAAATCTTCTGCTTGACAACGTAAATAAAGCAATATTGCTGAATAGTCAAAACGAAAGACATTGCCATTGTAATATTTGTGTGTTACGCAATGAGGATGCAAGCCTCTCTACCCGTCGGTAGATGTAAACATAGTCAGACCTGCCCCTGACGCGTCGCATCAAGTTGAACGGCTCGCTACAGGAAAGAGAGTCACTGTAGATAATTACTTGGGTGGTAATTATCAGCTCATTAAATTAATTAGTAATCTCATTTCGACGACGAGTTCCTCTTCC
Organism: Dryobota labecula; assembly: GCA_947523025.1. NCBI lineage: Eukaryota > Metazoa > Arthropoda > Insecta > Lepidoptera > Noctuidae > Dryobota > Dryobota labecula. The sequence continues at coordinate 11,518,780 of OX383314.1, read as the reverse complement.
CGTCTGCTGGATTACCTTTCTACTTTGATGAGTGTTATAATTGTGCAGGTTTTGCCGGCAGCTCGTGAGCTGCGAGCAAAGTTCATCCGGGAAAACTTACGTCTAATCTAATCTAAGCAACAAGTTGATTGCCTCGTTGGTGTAGCGGTCGCAAGCGTGACTGCTGAACGTGAGGTTCCGGATTCCGGTTCGATACCCAGGTTGGGAATAGTAACCAGTAGTTTCTCAGTAGCAACCCGGAGTCTGGGGTTGTACCGACCCGGTTAACGGCAATTGACCCGCTTCTACCTAAATAGATATAATATTGAACATAGCTGCCTTAATGTTTTTGTTGGTACTATACAACTCTTCCTAGTCCTCTGAATACAGGCGTGTTGTTTTTAAGTAAAAAACTACGGTGTGATATCGTAAGTGTTCCGTTTTGACTTTTTTATTTAACCAATTCCAAAATAACGACTAGATCTTGGCCCAGACTTAAAATCTATGTTCCTACCTATACCTGCACGACGTAGGTAGGTTAGGTGACGACGAGTGACTAAGACGAACTTTTTCCAAAATTCAATGTGCCATATAATATTGACGAAATCTTTTAATTCCCTTATTAACCGCACGTGTATACCTAATCGACATAGATTTGGAATGGTTTTCATCAGCCAAACTGCGATTGATCACGAATAGTATTAAAATTTTCTTTCTGATCGTGAACCATTGACATCGTTTTTCGTTCACGATAGCTATGCGATACCGGATGCAGAGCATAATGTGGCATAACGTGGCCATATCGAAGTTTGTACCAAAAATATCAGTGAGTACTCACGTGTGGTCACTGTGTTAGTAGAGCTCTTGGAAAAAGAGCTTATTCGTGGAAGTTAGTACTTACTACAACCATAATTATCTACTTCTGCCGCCAAGCAAACTTTGTGCCGGTGTTGCTACAGGCACATTCAACATTTCAGCTCTGTGTCTGAGATTATAACGAACAGGCAATGTCTCGCTGTATTCTCATATTCTCCCTGCCCGTGTAAAATCTGATTTAGTCTGTGGCCGGAATGGTCCCCGCCAAGACGAGCCAAAAACAAAAACAGAGACACTCCCTACCTTTTCTCGAAGCGTTTCGTCGTATTTTCAAACCCTCATAGCTTCAGCCTGGATAATGGTGGAGAGCTCGAATTCTCAGGATCAGATGTAGTTACGACTTATAAAACACACTAGTTTTATTGGTCTAACTTTTATACTTTGGATTTTATGAATACCTGAAATACGAGTGAATTTCAGCAACTGTGATTTTTGTTACCTAATTTTGGTGTAAAATGTTGTTTCTGGTTTTTTTAATAATATAGGATGTTGATAAGCAAGAAATACGTATTCTGGTACATATATACAACGTAAGAGAAATTTATTTATTCCTGAAAGCTTCTAATATATTATCGACACCAGAATTGGTAAGACACCAAAATTGATATCTGACACCAAAATTGATATCTGATACCAAAATTAGAAATATTGACACAAGAATTTATTTTTGTCACCAAAATTATAGTCTTGACACCAAATTTGTTTTACTAAAGCAAGTTATAATAAAAGAACAATTAAAACCTTATTTATAGTGAATAAAATATTTAAAAAAAAAATTACAATCAACAAATACAACTTTCTTATTTTTCTATGTCTTCTAAATTTTTATTTTTTTAAATTTTGCTTTTGGGTTTATTCTATACGAGCCAATTAATGATTACATTACGAGTACTCAAACCAAAAATTTAAAATTTCGCTCGTACAGTCCTTTTCGATTTTCTCTAGGATAAAGAATTGCACTAAATATAAGAATAAAACTGTCAATATATAGAAAAACTAATACTGAATACAAATAAAATTAGTCATTTCTAGTAAACTAGTGTAGTTTCGTGGTCATTCCCAGAAAAACAGATTGTGGACGCGCCCTAAAGTTAGGATTATGATATATATTTATTTTACTAATACAATTTTATTCACTAAAATATTTACGACCTGATCAAGATAAGTACGTCTACTTACTTAAAAAAAAAACTTTATTGTACGTTTGGTTTAGGATATGATTTTCAGCAGCGCCGTCTAAACACTTGAGAAAATCACTCACGTCGATTTTGTCACTGACTGACTGACAGCCTCGCTCACTCATTAAAACCTCTAGGGCACTTCCCGATGTCCTAGAAAGCTGAAATTTGGTATGCAGGCTAGGATTTTCAAACAAACAAAAAAAAATGTAATCTGTAACTTTCACCCTCCAACTCCCTAACAGGGAGGAACAAGTCTGTATTCCTTACGGATAATAGGAATACTTACTTTCATTTGTTATGACAGCTAGAGTAGCAATACATATACAATGAACAAGATACTCTTTTTCGTTAATTATGAAGAAAGACTGCTGCTTTTTTACCCGACTATGCTAGAAGTAAGGGTTATGATTTTAAAATGTATTTGTAATATCAGTACAAAATCACCGCTAAAGTTAAAAGAAATAGAGCACCCTACATAAAGGAATGAAATCATACCAAAAACATTTCATGTAAAGTAGGTTACCAAGACCTACATATTATCGCTTTCACTGTAAACAAGTTATCAGATCTACATAATTTAGAGCCAAGCCCCTAACTCTACAAGGCCTAAATCTACAAACCATACATATTGGTCAAAATGTATGGCTAGGCCGTTCAATTGAACTATTATACCAGTGTATTTAATTTCTTACCATATGCCCATAGGAGTCTGTGTGCTACGGCCGCGAAACAGTCTAGCTGTACATTTATATATAGCCGACCAAGATATGTATAAGGTTTGCAAAATTAGGCCTTGTAGAAGTAGGGCTTGGCTCTACATTAGATCTGATATCTCGTTAACAGTGAAAGCGTTATGTAAGTCTTGGCAACCTACTTTACATGAAGTGTTTGAGAAGCAAAGCCGCAGACAGGCCGCTTCGCAGAAGTAAATCGTGGAGCCACTGCTGCTTTGCCCGAACCGCGCCACTCAGAACTATAATAGTTAATCTAATATTGTGAAAATATAATAACAAAACTGTTCGTTGGCGTGCACACAGTTATTTTAAAGTAAAAATATCAATTAGTCGTGCTCTACTTCAGACATTCATTTTAAATGGTCGTCGAGCGAGCGATGCATGGCTCATATATACGTCTACATATCCACTTACCATTTCATTGTATGAGGCTTGAGGCTACAGACGACATAGTCTTCGAGTCACTCTCTGAGAATGGACACTTGAGGTCCTGTGTTCAATCTTCAGATCTGGCAATGTCATCATCATAGTCCTCCCGACTGCTCTCATACCAATTTATTTGTAGCTGGCGCAGCACGTCTTTTCTCAGAGGTATATCTCGATTCAGGTCGGGAAAAGTATAATTGGGTTTTCCATTTAACGGAGTTTCAGGAATTTCTCAGAAGCAGAAATCCCGGAGTTTGGATTTGTGTCCAGTTTATGACAATAGGTTCCTTACTATGTATTACTAACTTTTGCCCGCGGCTCCACACACGTGGATGTCGGTTATCGTGTGAAAAAGTAACCTATTTATCATTATCCATACCCCACGCTATACGTCTGCCTAATTTCATGACGATCGGTTCAGCGGTTTAGGTTACGTTAGGTCACAGAATTACTTTCACATTTATAATATTAGTATGGATAGTATGGATTTTATGGGACTTAAACATATCTGGATGGAATTGTGGATGAGCTATCAACATCCGCTACCTTTTCTGAGTATACAGGTGCGAGGCGTGATTCATGTTAAGTTTAGTTAGTCTTAAAGAGATGGCGCTATTCAAAGTCAAAGTCAAATCATTTATTTAAAATAGGCACTTAAAAGGCACTTTTGAACGTAAAAATTTATAACAAACAAAAAAGATTGTAGTTACCCCTTCCAAAAGGTAGACTTTACGTACGGTAGTCCTGCAGCATAGCACAGCTCCATACAATTCGATGAGGTATTCTCTGCCTAACCTGTCGGGGAACTCGTTACGTATATTCGATGAAAACATCAGTTCCCCATACAGCTCAGGTGTTAGCATTAACATTTGACTGTGTCTAACAGCTCGACTCGCTCAGTTCGTTCCCACGTGGTGTAGAGCAGCAATAAGATCAACCCGATTAACATTCTATTGTTATATGGCTCGCTTCTCGTGGGAGTCCGTATGGTAATGATGAGGCATAGAGTAGATATGCGGCAGACGCCCTGTTCAATATGTTTCAAATTAATACGCAGATATGTACATAACTCATATGTTGCACTTATCGTAGTAAATAATAAGCGCGGATGTGTATCATGTTCATAACTAGCTGTTGCCGCGGCTTCGCCCGCGTGGCTTTTTTCAATACTAATTAAGAAAATTGAAGTGTCTGTTTGTAATATAACAATTTTATTCCACCCGGTAGAACCCACAGGCATCATTTAGCTCCCTTCAAAATGGTTGAGCTGAATGGTGCTAATCCATGCGTCATGTTCGTGAACGGGCGCCGTCAGTTGGGACTGGTCATCTCTTAGCTGCCACGGGTTATTTTATTTTATTTTGTTTCTATTTGTTGTACCTACGCTTGACGCTTTTAACGTGTAAGTTTTTATTATTTTTATTTTTACATCGTTCTCACTTTTAGTTATAAATTCAACATTATAGATGTAACGAATACTTTTGTAACAATTTAATTTAAAAGAGTGTCCATGGAGTTTCTTGCCCGTTCTTCTCCATAGGTACCTACGCTTTGGAATGGGAATGTAGCTTAATTTTTCTTACTGACCGACTCCTTGACAATTCAAAAGTGCCTGTAAATGGTTTAATTGAAATAAATGATTTGAGTTTGAGTTTAAAGCCCTGCACAGAGGATTGTCCGATATGCCTATTGTAAGGAAGTGTCTGTTTAGCGAGCAGTGTCCTGTGATGGTCCCCTCCCCCCCCGTCACCAGGCGCAGGCCGGTCCTGTCCAGGAGTAATAACCGCCTGGTTAGCCTACCATCTAAGAATGACATAGCCTCCCTGGACTGTCTGCAGGTCGGTGTCGAGGTCCACCAGCTCTTTTATAATGATTTATTGAAGGCCTGTGTTCCTGCATATACACTAATGGTAAAACACTGATACATTGAATGTTGCTCATTGTCATTCTTAGAGATTATTCCTGACGATCAGCTATCACTAATATAATATAACAATACATTGTAATTGTAAATACACGGGAAGTCAAGTATAAGTATAAGTGCCCTCTTTGAGGAGTGACTAGAGAGGCGCCACGGCATCCTCACCTTCCGCCTGACGCAGGTCCTCACCGGACACTATTGTTTCGAAAGGTTCCTGTTCAGGATAAGGCGAGAGGAAACGTCCGACTGTTACCACTGTTTGGATCGCCCGCAGGACACGGTAGAGCATACGGTGGAGGTCTGCCCGGCTTGGGTAGAGCACCGCCCTGTCCTCAGGGAGGCGATCGGTGGCGACGATCTATCGTGTCCTGGTCCAAGTCATGGTACGGAGCGAGAGTGCATTGGAAGCCGTCACCTCCTTCTACGAAGCAGTAATGTGCGCGAAGGAGGAGGCGGAACGCGTGAGGGAGGGGTAATCTGTGCACCCTCATGCCCCTAGTCACCGCAGGAGACGCCCTGTGCGGCGGGAGAATCAATTGGCGATTCCCGGCCACCGTTGGCGCGGGACGGCGAGCAATGGGTAGCTCGCCGTTCGGTAAGGACCAGGCCCGGGTCGACGGCGCGTTGTGTTCCACGTGCGCTTCAAATATACGAGAAGAAATATCAGGACGAACTGACGGGGTCCGCTAGGTAGGACCGATGCCTGCCAGGGTTGCGGGTTTGTCCGAAAGGGATACCCGGACCCTGGCACAAAGGCAACTGAAGTAACACGGGTGGGTTTTAATCAGTAGAAGTCTGACAGGCCCTCCCGCTCCGCCCAGAGCGGGAGAAGTAATTTGATAATTTTCTCGAACAATCACAATTACAGTAAAAAAATGTAAAAAAAAAAACCGGTAAAGGGTGAGTCGGACTCGCGCACCGAGGGTTCCGTACCATCATATACAGCTTCATTCGTATAAGTACCTAAATAGTTCTGCGCCCAGAAAAAACTACAACTGTGCTTCACCCAAAGCAACCTGCGAGTAGGTAGGAAGGAAGACATTTTGGTTGTGAACCGTGAAATGTTTTTAAATTTTCATCGGCGAGGCTATATTCGTCAGAGAATTTTAACACTGCAGTGTAGAATATTGCAGTTTAAGGTCAACGCCGTCTCTTGACCGATAGTGGAACTAATGTACAGCACTTCTTAGGAAGAATATTATGTCAATGGGGCCTATAATATACAATGAAATTCCACACTATTTTAAAGAACATCCTCTACGAATATTTAAATCTAAGCTGACTGCATTATTATTAGAAAAATGTTATTATTGTATAAAAGACTTTTTAAATGATAAAAATATATGACAATTAAAAAATGTACATAACATAAACGAGAATTTATATTGTATCAGAATGGCTTAATTAATAATTGTTAATTAAGATGAAAATTTTATCGTTAGTTTTTACGACTGCATGATTTATTTGAAAATTATTTTTTGTTTTTTATTGTTTTTATGACTTTGCATGCCGTAAGGTAGAATGTAGCGGAAACACTAGTGATGTACCATCTTATACCTGTACCTACATTGTTGGCAAATAAATAAATAAATCTGAATCTGAATCTGTACGTGTTCGTGATGATTTCTGAAAAAGTATGTTATTTAAAGAAATCGTTTTATTTTTCCTGTAATCTTTACATAAATTTCTATCACATAGAATAATTTCAGATTTTTATCTATGCAAACTTCGGAGATAAGGGGGGATTGGTATTATCATATTTTTTTTTTTTTCTAAAGTCGAAAACAATGTGGCCTATAAAAATGTTTGAGAATGTGCAAATAGCACTCTTTCATACGATACCCCACATGCCCTAGTAGCCCGCGACTTCGATTTTTTAAGACCCCGGTTAAATCCTGGTTCCAAAAAAAAAACTTATTAGCAAAATAGTTGGGCAAACGTCATCTAAAACTATTCCAAATTTCAAGTTGATAGCGTCAGTTATAGTTCTTGAAATATCCAGCTGTGACAGACAGACGGACAGACAGACTGAGTTGCACCATAAGGGTTCCTTTTTACCATTTTGGTACGGAACCCTAAAAAGAAGAGCAAAAAATATCAATTCTTTGGAATCGAAATCAGATTTGCTTTGCTGCATAATTGACTGCTTAGATCCATAAGGTATGAGAATCATTTAAAATATATTAAATCTGTAACTATCTGCTATATTCGTTTCCTATTCAACCCAGCGAAATAGTAATGAATAATTCGACTGTTGTCATCTCAGTACGAACTGTATGGGAAAAGTTTTTTTCGATTTCTGACTTTTCTAGTACTCAAACCTCAGTTGGTCCAATAAAGTTTTTTGATTCTCGTAAGAAACTGTGAAAATTGCGCATTTTCTTGCTGACTGTACATTTTTTTTTTTTTTCAAAAGATATATTTTAGAAAAAAATTATCTGCATTCACAAATTTGGATTTGGAATTTTTTTTTTTTTTTTTAATGGTCTTTATCCTTAAAGATAGTCTCTTAAGACCATTTTTTTGTAGCGACCACGGTTAAGGTACCTGCCCTTATTGACCCATCTCAAAACATAATGCAATACTGCTCATCCCCCATAGCAAATAGCGTGATAATTTATACGTAGTAATTTGACCAGACCTTAATGGAATATCTATGTAAAATTTGAACAAAATCTGTCCGGTAGTTTTTGCTTGATGTTGGAACATACATTCAGACAAACAGACAACAATTCTAAAAAAAAAAATTTCGGCATCAGAATCGTTCCCAGACCTCGTGGCAATTACTTTTTTCCAAAAATATTCAATGTACAGTTTTGACTTCGCTACGATTTTATTATAGGTATGTATTGATATTTTTTATTTTATTTTCTTTTCAAGCAAGGCTAGGAGTTTACTACATCAACGTAGTTATATTTTATCAGCCCCGTCCGCTTCACCCCGTGTAAGCAAGCAAGCTAGCTTCCTGCTAATTCAAGCTCCGGGCTGCTATGCTATGCTACTGAGAAACTGGGGATCGATCGAACCCACGCCCAGGAGTCCTCATTTAGTTATCGCGTTTGTGACGCCTACACCTACGAGATAGTGCTTTTAGTATGGGTTTAGTCACATTTACATGTCTTGTTCGCGATCGGTCGACTTGCCAGATCCCCGCGGCGCGGTCGCGATGCCCCTCTGCGCTAAACTCGTTGATCTTGGTCCGCTCTTCCCGCCCGAGGTCAATGACCCGTGACGTAGTAATCCACCTGTCATTCAGTTACTTTCCAAACTGAACACCACTTCAGTTCCGTCCAACACTTATGATATATTAAATTATTATATCTTTGGATTTCCGAATTTCTCACACAAATTCCACACTTATACATGGGATAGACGATGAAAAAAATCATCCCAACTTTACGTGCAAGGGGGTACCTTCCTTGCACGTATAGTGGGGATGATTTTTTTTTCTCTTACAATTTGGTTTTTAAAGATTTTATTTTACCACTTTGTCGGCGTGATTAATATGTAGCTGAAATTTGGCATGGGTATACCACCCATGCCAAATTTCAGCTTGCTAGTACTAAGAGTCTCTGAGCTAAGCCGCGGACAGACATACAGACAGGCAGCAGACGGTCATGACGAAACTATAAGGGTTCCTTGTGAATCGTGTAAATCTCAATACGGATACGCCCGAGCTCTGGTCCTAACTACTTCATCACGCTAGTATGCTAATGAGCTTATAATACTCTCCACAGTGTGAAAATTGTTCAACACGGCAAGTATTGTCTGTGGTTTGTTCTCTGAAACAAAAAATCTCTCGTTTTTGTAAAACAACTCTCACTTTCGAAGGCAGGTTTAAATTGAGACCCAGTCACTGGCTGATTGTATAGTTTTTAAAGAGAAAATAAAATATAATTTAGCGGTGATTCGCAAAAGGCTCAAGTCCTTGAACCACAATTCGAAGACAAAAGATGATGTTTTCTACGTAAAATGTGTCATCCACCAAACTGCACTGAATGAGCCCGCGCTAAGAGTGGTGGATTACGGCTTACGGCCTACTCCCTCTCACAGTGAGGAAGCCTGAGTCCCAGCCGTGGGAACGGGTTATAGGCTGATTACGTTAAATTTCTTCAGCTATGCTCAAAATAATGTGTTGTGAAATCGACAAAACCAAGACATAATTTACGAACGGAACATTCATTCAATTGTCTAACACATTCATCCTTCACAGTGTAGTTAGTGCACCTTGTGTTGGCATCATTCTCTAACCTTCACTGGAAGGCTTCACACAACGACCGGCGGCGGGCTGTATGGTCGTTGGTTTCATACAAACCGCCGCCGGTAAACGTTTCTTCCCGTAGTTATGTGCGACGTGGGAATATCACAGATATTTAGAGTATGTCGCTACTGAGCTACTGACTGACTGCAGTCAGATTCATACTCTAATCATCATAAATGATTAATTACTATTAAGAGAAAATCATATACTTATTACAAACATGTTCTAACTTATGTCGTCACTCGGTGTTTTCTGTTGTATGGTCAAGATATCAAAACTTCGTAGGGCAAACTGAAAGTTGTGCAGTTGCGACCACATACTGGACGGCACAGCGTGGGAAGCCTTCCACAAGGTGGATTGATGACCTGGTCAAGGTCGCGGAAATCTGCTGGATATGAGAAGCACAGAACCAGTCGTTATAGCGATGCCTATGTCCAGCAGTGCAGTCTTTCAGAAATGTAGTTTATTTTAATTTTATTATTTATTATTTTATGACAGTAATTTTACATTTTGTGGTCGCACACTGACATAATTATATTAATGGTATTTTTTTTACGTATTTTTTTTTTACTTTAACAATACCTATTTGTAAATATGTGGTACATCTTCTTCACATAATTATATTGATATAATTGATGTATACAAAGTATTGTAAAAAAGTTTAATGAGAAACAGTGGAGTTTCTTGCACTTTTTTCTCGAAAATAAATACCTTTTGGAAGGAGCAACTAGAATCAATTTTATTTCCGTGTAAATTTTGACGTTCATAAAAATTAAAACTTTTTTTTTTTTTTGTAAAAAAGTTTTTTAGGGTTCCGTAGTCAACAAGGAGCCCTTAAAGTTTCGCCATGTCCGTCCCTAGCTTACCTCAGAGACTCTTAGTACTAGAAAGCTATAATTTGGCATGGATATACATAATTTATTAATCACGCCGACGAAGTGGTAAAATAAAATCATGAAAAAAATAGTTATATAACTATTTTTTTCATGATTTTATTTTGGTATATGGTACCTCCTGTACTTATTTTCGCCTACCCTGTGGTGCGGGGTATTGTTGGATGGGTCTTTCAAAAATATTGCGAGTTTGTGATAACAATTTTTCGATTAAGGAATCCGTTTCTGAAATATTAGGCTTTAAAATGCTAATTTTTGTTAGAGTCAAGTGTGCCCCCCCCCCCCCCAATGTTCCCCCATACAATCAGTATAGGAGAGCATGTTTCTCAACTACAGTGTTAAGTTTGTTCTTGGGATAAGTTCATCCCAACTACGGAACCCTTCATTGTGCGTGGTGCGACACGCACTTGGCCGGTTTTTAAATTTTTCACTTTTTGTTATGGTTCCTACCCCACAACAATTCGATTACCACTACTTGCTACACCGCACAAACAACAGTGACACAAGATATGCGAAGTGGATTAAATACGTATTATCGAAGCCAACTCAAAAACTACCCAAGCAAATAAGCCCAAGCCAGCAAGTTTTTTGTGAAGTGCCATTTATGTGCCTATTTGAAATAAATGCTTTGACTTTTCGGTTGAAGAGAACACAGCTCAGCTTCCAATGGTGTGGTCCGAAAGTAGTAAGTTAAGTGACACCGTGGAGCGGTCACATGTTAGGATGGGTGCGGCCGCGGCGCCTCTTATGTCACGGCCGACACTTTCTAAACTCTCGTGTGAGGTCGCCATACAAGGAAAAGTTGTCGTTATTGCTAATTATGCCATATTTTACGGTATCGACCCGCCCGCGCCGTTGTTATATGCTCGTCCCCTATTACATAAAAATAGGTTAAACTTACCAGGCTCCAAGCTGAAAATGCACTCAACAAGTACACTAGTCATGTCAATTAAAATTTATAATAAATTACCAGAGAAAATTAAAGAAGAACAAAAACTTTATACATTCATAAATAAATTAAAACAATTTCTGTTATCTAAATGCTATTACAATATCAATGAATACTTAAATGACAAATTTTAAATAACATATTATATGTTAATAATCACAACACCTATTTAATATTATTATTATAACAACTAAGTAGTCAAATAAAAGCCCCTCTTCCTCTCTCCTACTTTTGCCGTGCCCGACAGGGTCCACAATGATCATATCTTTGTAAAACCTACCACCTAAGTTCACATGTGGAAGCAATAAATATATTGAGTATTGAGTACATGGGTTCTTAAAAACACAACTGGTGGAATGCGTGTGTATAGTACACAGGTACTCCCTGCCCGACCCTTCGGAGAAACAAGGCGTGATGTTATGATATCGAAAAATACAGTCAGGGAAATTAACATACCCTTCGTCAATTTGCCGTGTTATAACGGTAAGTGTGGAGTTTCTTGCCCATTCTTCTCCATACTTTTTTTTGTTTTTGGCGTTCAAAAGTGCCTTTTTTGTGCATATTTGAAATAAATAATTTGACTTCGACTTTGACTTTGTATCCATTTCATGCAACTGTCAAAGAATGACAGTCGTGATACGTATAATTTAAATTGGTAGTCAATTTGAACGACTACTCGTCCATGTCCATAGTGACAATTTTAAATCGCCAGCGCCTTTATTTCGTAGTGCTGGTGACTGTACCTACGGTGCCCGCTCAGGTGTTAGTACAGTCAACCTCAAAAAGATGTAAAACATCGACCAGAATTCATTTGGTTGTCTACAATCTGTGTTCCTATTGTAGACGATTAAACGTCAAAAATTTATGATTGAACAGACGCATTACTTTATCTATTTATTTTATTTTACTTAAATTTACGCATAATCAGTGCATAATCTTCCCCCTGCTGGGACACACGCCTCCTCTCCTCGAGAGGGAGTGGGCCATAATCCACCACGCGGGCCGAGTGCGGGTTGGTAGACGTCACATGTCTTCGAATTTTTGGTTCTAGGACATGCCGGTTTGCTCACAATGTTTTTCTTCACCGTTTTGAGAGCAATGGTGATGAAATTATTTACACAAAGTAAAGCGCCTTTCTGGGTTCGAACCCACGACCTACAACTCGCAAGTCGGGGCCGGCCATTACCATTTACCATTGGGCCAACTCTCAACTTTTAGCAACGTTTGTAAATAAGGGGGAGTATGTGTACAATATGTTGTATGTATTGTGGCTGCACATTGATGCCATAATAAGGATCAAGGATTGAGGACTGTCAAATGAATTCTTGCCCGTGTTCACATCTTTTTAAGGCTCACTGTATCTAGGTACTACCGCGGTCACGGACATCTGACTACCGTAGGGCTACTCCTGCTTGCACAGCTCGGCCGCTATAGTAACGCTTACCTACTCTCATCAACCAATAATGGCATCGCAGCATCAGATTTTTGCTGAGCCCCTTGTTTTAGTAAATGAAAAAAAAAAACATAAAAAAACCAGCTGTCAGACATATTATGTGATCAATGTAACAGAGCCTAAAAAATTTCATTTAAACAAAAAAAAATGTTATCGGTCGACGCAAAAAGCGGCGGTCATAACCGTGTGCACGGGATTTTGTTTTCAAAGTGGTCAGATTTCCGTGGCCGTGATAGTACATGGATATTACATAAGTATGTCCCCAGTTTGTCTGGGAAAGTCCCAGACAAACTGTCTCGCAAGGAGTTCGCATACTATTTAAACTACACTCCACGTACACTACATACGCACGGACAGACAATGAATACCAAACTGTTCGTTAGATAATGTTACTTAATGCACGTCCTTGACCGCGTGCGTGAGTTTAAGCACCGGGTAACGCGGCTTGGAATGTGATGGGAGCGCGTATGTCGTTACTGTTTGTGATTTGTTGCGGTTATTAGTTATTTAATTGATGGTGTGCATAATTTAAAGTCTCTACGTAAGTTTTGAAATAAGATTGCGTGTCGTGTCGTGGTGCCACACAGTCATAAAATTGGCAAAACCTAACACAGCCTCGTTGGTGTAATGATCGCAATTACGACTGCAAAGCATAAGGTCCTAGGTTCGATTTCTAGCCTAGGTCGGGCAAATGGTTATTCAGTTTTCCCATCATGGATTCCTCAATAGCAGTCCAGAATCTGGGCTGATGGCAACAAGCTCTCTGTTACGTGGGCCAAAAATCTGCCTGGCTGTCTGGCTTCCAGTCTGACCGGATGCAGTTAAAAACCAGTATTTTACATGGAGCGCTTGCCTATCTGGTCCTGCGTGTATGTGACGCATTTTTCCCCCATAGTTTTCTTATTTCTTTTGTGTTCATTTTTTTTTGGCGTCATGTTTACCGCAAATAAACATATTTTCTTTCTTTCACAACCCAGTTAGGTACTGGGTAATACGATACCCTATGGCAAGGCTGGTTCTCAGACTGTCAGGCTTCTGACGACCCGTAACAACTGTCAAAGATCAACGAATGACAGCCAGGACCAACGGCTTACCGTGCTTTCCGAGGCACAGAGGGGTCTTGGTATGTGAGGATGGTCACCCATCCACGGACCAACCTGTTCGATCGACCCGTGCGGCGTTTATTACTTTGGCGAAATAAAGATGGACAAAACAGCTCAGCTACCCCTTCTAGGAACACAGGGGTGATATCGTGTTGGTGTTAGAAACTCATGGCGGGTCATAGCTCACATCATGACATTCTTCACGTATATGTATATTTAGTTATAGCAGTCGTCGGCGCGACCTCCGCGACTTTCTACAAGAAAGTAAAACATGTTTGTCCGCAGATTATGTCGCAGATGCGACGCTCAGAGTGCCTCGCGACGCACGGTTTCATGGAGCTGTTGTTGTTGAACAAGCCACTGTTTTGTGTGAAAGAGGATAGAAAGAAATAACAGCATGCTTGTGTTGCGAATCGCTGTCGCTGAGAAAATTAAGATGAGAATAACAACGATGGTACAGTAGACCAACAATGTGTGGTGACACTTTAACCTTCAACTGGCCTTCCGTAGTAAAGAGTTTCAATAAAATAAGAGCCAACTTATACTGGTTCTGTTACCATTGATGTGTGGCCAACTGTTGGCTATAACGTTCAGCCGCACATGTCGTCAGGACAGTTTTAAGTACCTATGAATGTGGATGGCCGTAAGAGTAAGGGAAAGATGGCATGGCTAAGAAGGGGGTGACTACTGCGATGACGGTTGATAGAGTTGTGTGGAAGAAGAAGACATGGGGACAGATTCATTGGGATAGGGGCAGAGGAGGATGATGATGACGTAAGTGACGTCGCCGTGAAACGTAACTTGCAGGTCAAGCATTGCACCCGGCGTTTGACGGCCAAGTTCAAAGTGGCAAGTGCAATGCCACCGACATCCAAACGAAAATGCTTGGCGCCAGGAATAGATGTGATTCAGTGGTACTCCCCGGACGAAAACTATTTCAAAAGCTGTATTAATATAATTTAATAAGCCATATGCCCGATGGTATTTTCCAGCGGCAAAAATTACGAACTTCCATACAAACTAGGGCTAAAAGGGGATGAAAGTTCGTAATTTTATTAATGAGGATTTGCAAAAATTCTTCCTTAGATCTCACTTTCGTTATGTAAGAAACTTTTGTGTAATATTTCATGCTTTTAAACACAGCGGCTTAGGCTGTGCGTTGTCTGTTAATAAAGAGTATTCTATCTATCTATCTAGATTTCTCTAGTCTTAGTGTAAAGTGTACTTACATATATATGTATGTACTTACATACACTATCTAGTCATTGTTTTGGTGGGTTTTAAAACTAAATACCTAAGTAGTCGAAGCATCTCTCTGACGATCTCTGAGAAGAAATGCGGAAACAAACTCAGAGGTCACGGTCTCTCACAATATAATACTTGTGATGTGAGTCTAGCAATGTAGAGCAATATCTGGAATGGCTTTTTGAAGTAACAACCTAGGTAAATACCGTATCATCACGCCTGTATTCACCGAAGGGGACGGTAGAGGTGTACCAACCAAAAGTACACCCACAATCATTATAGTAAGCCCCATGTAGTGGAGCCAGCCTATTGCAATCACTTGGGCATGCACGACTGAGAATTTGCTAATGAACAAACTGGGAAACGAACTTTGAACCCAGCACCTTAATATTGCGTAATAAACGTTCAATCAGAATTCGAGTTTTGAAGGACATAGGTTTGAAAAATTCGTCTCCGCAACAACGTCAATAACGCAATGAACGTGAACGTGGGTCAACTGTGAAAATGAAACCCCTTGCGAGCAATAATTGTCAGTTTATGTGTTACGCAAGTACCCCGCAGCCCGCAGGAGCCCACACTAGAAAGAAGAAAGAAAGAAAGAAAAAGTATTTATTGGGACTCATACAGGAAGTTCACATTTTAAACTAAACACACTCATAGTAACACAAATAAAAACAAAAGTAAAATGAAAACAAAACCTGTACGAGGCCAAAAGGCTCCTATCTCAGCATGATGCTGCGACACTAGGGAGTCGCGAACTCGTGACTGACCACTCTAGAAGAGCAACTATGTAACCGTGTAAATTAATAATATCTATTATATTATTATTTCAAGCCGCAGTAGCAGACGGAAATTATTAACGGTGGCTGTTCGCCAATTATTATGTTTATAAAGTTATACCTATATAGTTACATAATCTTTGCGGAATAAATGGCGGATAATTTTATTATGATTTATTATATCGCGAGTGTGTCGAGTCTTTCACTGACTTATTATTTTGACTTTCATTCAGATTCTGGCTTCATCGTCGTGTATTGTAACGTTTCTTCGAACAGATAAACACAGTGGGCGGCTCATGGGTTCTCAACGTACGTAAATTCAAATCACTACATAGTATAAAACAAAGTCGCTTTCTCTGTCCCTATGTCCCTTTGTATGCTTAAATCTTTGAAACTACGCAACGGATTTTGATGCGGTTTTTTTTAATAGATAGAGTGATTCAAGAGGGTTTATATGTATAATAACATCCATTAAATAGTGGAGAAGTACTGTTATTTTTGAGGTTTCTAATGTGATGTCGTAAATAATTACATTTTTTTTCGCTTACATTGCAAACGCAGGCTGAACCCTACGAGTTTTATCAAAATAATGTACTAAGTATTGTACACATTGAAAAGGTCTACAGAAAAGTCCGTGATGGTATATCTATCTCTTATGGATAACCCACAATGACTTTTTTTTGTCAGCATTGCACCCGTGCGAAGCCGGGGCGGGTCGCTAGTCATAAATAAATGTAATTCTTTGACAGTCGTATGAAATTGTTACAGCACGACTAATGGCTAATTGACGTAGTTTGTCGGCTAAACAATTAATTTCCCTGACTGTACAGTGTACTGGTGTACATCCGTGTTACTGATTACCTAAATAAATTATCAGAAGTTGTCAAGGTATAGTTGTTGTCATATTTTTCTATGTGAGTCTAGAGCTGTGGTGCTATTCTGTAAAACATCTCACCGTGACAACTTAGGTGAAGTGACCTGTCAATAGTGTCAATTCCTAGCGTCGGATGGGATAACAGTTCACTAGAATTAATATTCACTAGAATTAATAGCAATATTGACAAGAGTCTAGACTCTAGTGTACCTTATGTGGTAATAGCTTTTGCCCGCGGCTCCGCCCGCGTGGATGTCAGGTATCGCGTAAAAAAGTAGTCTATGTCCTTCTCCATATCCCAGGCTATATCTCTGCAAAATTTCATGACGCTCGGTTCAGCGGTTTAGGCGTGAAAACGTAACATACAGACAGACAGACAGACAGAGTTACTTTCACATTTATAATATTAGTATGGATACCTCTGCCTACCCGTTCGCGCTCGAGGAGTAAGGCAACAAATGTCATAGCACTCGGACTTGGGCGCGCCCTGATGGCCGCAGGCGGTCGCTGGTGAGAGTAAGCCTTACGTAACACAAATATGCGAACGAAATCGCGAGTAAAAGTTGTTCAGGCTATTCGATATCATACTCTTAATAATTGTTTGCTTTGTTACGTAAAATGGCGAACTTTAGTGAGTTAGATACACATAACATAACATATTAGTTGATTCGGCGCGTAATATAAAATGATTTGACGTAAAGATTGTAATTCTTTCCGGTAATCATACTTTCTTATGTGTTCTTACATCACTTTAATGTGTGAGGATGTTTTAGTGAAGAGTTTGGATAATTAACTACTCGTAATTGATATTTACGTGAATGGAGGTGTTTTTTTTTTTTTTGTATGAAAATAGATTCGTTGAATATTTATAGGCATGGAAATTGCAGCAGTTTGTTTTAATTGATGAGTGTTATGATAAAAATAATAACTATTTATTAGTTGTAAATAATTATTACCTATTTAGAACTTCTGAAGATTGAGTTCATCCGTTACCTTTGATGCAAACAAGTTTTTAATGCAACTGTTTTTATGAAACGTGCTTAATATTTTTATTCCTTGACTGTACATACTACAGTCAAGGAATAAAAATATTAAGCACCTTACTGATTATTATCTGTGATTAAGGTTAATTTGTATATTAATTGTTTTCCAACATTCTGAATGAAAATCGAAAAGGTGAAATGCGCTCGCTATGGGGGAACGAATATGTTTAAATATTGCTTTACATTTTCGCTTTGTGATCGTACTTATACTACTTAAACACAACAACAGCTGAACGAACAGACAGCTGTGCTGCTGGGGAGTTTGTTGCACCACTTCTTCTTCTCAGCTAAAGCACTAGGAAGTGGTGAAGGGCAGGCGTGCCGGCGCCTGTCTTATGTCATTTTGACGTTCGAAAAGTGATGATTCTCAGCCTAGTTTGAATAAATGACTTTTGAATTTATAAGTACACCTCATCCAACCCCTTTGCCCAAGCCAATCGTGTACGTACTCAACCAGTAGGTACGTTGGCACAGTATCGTGAAGTAAGTTACGTAACACAAAGTTTGAGTGTTCAACAAGTTATGTTCACGAAAGCAAGTGAAAGCAGATGACCCGCCGCAGAGCAGCGCAGTGACGAGCGCAGACGAGAGGCGCCACTGTAATGTGCCTACGCGCTAGTAGCATCTGTGAGGTCATGGAAGGGGTAGGCAGAGGTGTATCTGTAAAATGATTGATGCTCAACGCCCGTCAGACTGCCCTGAATGTGATGTGTTTGCGGATGAACGGAGTAAAATTATGCGAATACAGAGTGGATTTTTGAGACGAGGCAGTAAAGGACATTATCCTTTATAATTACAGAAAAACGGTTTCAGGAGACTGTCCTCATTTTTTGAGAAATTGTGATCCCCATTCAAAGATTTGAAAAAAAAAAAAATACAGTCTGCAAGAAAATGGGCCATTTTCAAAAAAAACTTTATTTAAGCCAATCGATCCTATTTCTTATAAGGACCAAAAAATTATATTGGACCAATTGAGGTTTGAGTAGGTACTAGAAAAGTCAGAAATCGCAAAATACTTTTCCCATACATTTCGTAGGAAATGAGACTCCAACTTACATTTTTTTGATGGATAAACTGGCCACTACAAAATTCAGAAATCGCAAAAAACTATTCCCAAAACACATAACAGTCTCAACGCTCTCAACTATTGAGAGACATTTTTTTCAGAATGTCGGGAACGGCGATAGGCCCCAACCAGCGAATAGTGGACGTCCGACTATAAGGTTCTAGACACCTCTGCTTACACCTTCGGGATATACAGGCGTAATGATACATCAATAAAACGTGTGGTTTATTTTAGACCTCGGAGCTGTAAGGACGCGCCCAACCTTTCAACCAGCGCGATGAGTTCGCAACTTTCTTGTTTACTCGTCAAGTGTGTGAGGCGGGCGTCGAACCCACACCTGATCAGTGAAAGTTGATCTGATCATCTCACTGCACGCTTGAGGCGGAACATTCAATACATCAATATATAACGTTACATTACATTAAAGGTCAGCGTAGCACTCGCAACCGGCGGCGGCGTGCGTGTATGACCATGTATGAATGTAAACGAAGCAAAAGGAATCGTCGCAGGTGGCGCTCTATAATTTCTGCCTACCCCCATGGCGAAGGAGTGAGTTTATGTACCTATGTATAACGTCACATACCTTCTTCCTACATTACATCACGGCTGCATCCTCAGAGGAGGCAGAAGACATAGTAAAGTCTATCAAATTAACTACCAACTTAAACTGTCCTTATATTCAAATCACAACCGCTGTTGTTAGACACTTATACTACAATATCATATTTATACTGTGGTTGCCGCCAACGACGCCACGCGCCACAGCAAATTGACGTAGTGTGTCAATTTGATTAACAATTAATTTCCCTGATGGTACATGAACACTGTCAGTTGTTTTTAAACCTCACGTACCTGATAGGGGGCGAACCTATTAAACTTGAACTGACAATTTTCTGATGATAAATACAACAATAACACTGCCCGACCTGAGAATCGAACTCAAGACCTCGGTCAGCAGTCGCGCTGCGACCGTTAGAGTAACGAGGCTGTTAACCGCAGATAATTATTGTTTACGTATGTGGCTCGTGGCACACGTTAATTTAATGTTTATCTTAAAAGCCTGCAAAAATAAGTTCTACACTTTTAAAATTATCTAAACTATAGAATTTAGAGATTTAAAATAAAAAACGTTTTATAGCAATAGCAATACGTCTGACCGAAATTACGTCGTGTTTTGACGTGCTGAGCGAAGAAATAGGTCCGATACTTTGCATTTTTTACCGACTTCAAAAAAGAAGGTTTCCCAATTCGACCGTAAATATAATATATATTTTTAGGGTTCCGTACCAAAATGGTAAAAAGGAACCCTTATGGTGTGACTAAGTCTGTCTGTCTGTCTGTCTGTTTGTCTGTCTGTCTGTCTGTCACAGTTGAATATCTCAAGAACTACTGATGCTATCAACTTGAAATTTAGAATAGTTTTAGATGACGTTTGCCCAACTATTTTACTAGTCAGACATCTGTGATCATTGTAACAGAGTCTGAAAAAATTAAAACTTTTTTTTATATTGGTCGTCCCAAAAAGGGGTAGTAAACAGATGTGGTCATCGTGTGTACGGGATTTTGTTTTCAAGGTGGTTAGCTTATCGTGACCGCGATGGTACCAACAGACACATGACACATTACAGCCTTTTCTCTGGGAAAGTACAAACACATTATTTGCCAATTGTATGAAGTGGCTACAAAACGTCAATTTGCCGTAGTGTGGCAATCTGCTCAACTACCAAGTTCCCTGACTGTACATGGGCGTTGACCACCACTCACCGTTAGTGGGTCGCCTGCTTAAGTGTTCCCAAATAAAATGGAATAAAAGCAAACTATAATACTCGTTAAGTTTTAAAATGTTTTGTTGCCCTCCTGTACTTAACTGTATTTTTTATTTGTTGCAGATCTCCCGATGGAAAGCGGTAAGGAAAACACGAAATCATTCGGTTTGAGAATTTAGTAGGTGCATTAGGAGGTGCATTAGGAGCAGTATACAGTAGGTGTGACAGATTATGAGCGAGTAGCAATACAGCTACCTATATCATGTACAACGCTACAAAGTTCTATTGGCGCGCGGCCAAAATCGGAACTAGCCCCGCCATATTGTATTTTCAATACATTTCACAAAACATTTTCACAAATGCATACCAACAGCGCCTCCTGTCAATGTCATTCGACCGCCAAAAGACACGTCTTGTAGCACTCCGTGCTGTGAGCGCTGTGACAGCGAGCATGTCTGCAAACAGCGAGCTTTTCCAAACCATTTGAATGCGTTGCTCTAATGATAGCAACTGGCAAGCACGACTGCTGATAGGAACCAGCTAGCTTCATGTTTCTGACTGACCGTCTCCTTGACAATTCTAAAGTACCTAGGAAAGAAATGCTTTGAGTATGAAATTATAAACTGATTACGCTAAGAGCTAGGAGGATTATGATAATCAGCCATGTAGGTACGTATTGATTGTTAGTGTTTGAATGAGTGTGGCACGGAAACGGAAGCATTGACACGCGCTGCTCCCGATGTAAACGAAAGCGGTGAACTAGTTTATAGACAGCTAGTGATGGGAAACTATCGATAGTTCGAATCGATAGTCGACATCTATCAAAGTCAAATCATTTATTTCAAATAGGCACGCGATGCGAAGTTCTTTTGTTTTGAGAACAGAGGGTCAATTCCCATATTTATAACAACGTTCGCATTCTAATCTCAGTCCCAGTCTCTGCCAAAAACGACTCAATTTTCGTAAATTTTTGACACGTTTTTGACATTGATTATCGCTGAGATGAGATTGGGATAAGATTTTGAACGTTTTTTAACTTCAGGAATTGACCTTCACAGCTCTCAATGCTTATTCAAGTTTATTACAACGCAATGACATCCACAATATCATTGACAACTCATAATATGATTGGTAAATCTAAAAAATACATTATATTCATAACGGATGATAGATCAAGTGGTGGCCCAGTGGGAACTGCCGCGACTTACGAGTTGTAGATCGTAGGTTCGAACCCAGAACTTTGTGTAAACTATTTCATCACCAATGCTCTTAAAACGGTGAAGGAAAACATCATGAGGGAACTGGCATGTCCTAGAACCAAAAACTAGAAGACATGTGACTTCTACCAACACGTACTGGGCCCGCGAGGAAGATTACCTACGGCCCGCTTCCACTCACCGAGAACAGGCCTGTGTCCCAACAGTGGGGATATTATAGCCTGATTATGCATCATGCATATTCATCACTAGAAACAGCTAACCTGAGATTGATTTGTCATAAGATTCACTGATCAGATACATGATTAGGCTTTCAAAAAAATCTATGTATTGTATGTATTTAAATTGGAATGAAAATGAATAAAAAATGAATTCATCAATGAAAGTGTTATCTTGATTGATCCTTTTCAATTATAATAAGTATAGTTTCTCTTTTGTATCGACTATAACCAGTACAGAACGATAGAGGATTAAATTCGACTCGGCCTGTCACCCATTGCTGAGTATTCGCCGATACAATGATTAATGCAAAGATTTAATAATGTATGGGTCCACGTGTCTTTAATAATCTTTATTTATTTATTTATTTAGTACATGGAGGACTTACAGCTAATAAAAACAAACAAAATAGGAAACCATAGTCACCAGAGAGCCAATTACAAATCCTCACGTATAGACATAGAATAGGTAATAATTTATGGTGTGAGCACAAAAACATAAAACAATTCACCTAAATTAAAATAAGAATAAATATAAATATTTGGTTTGCAATTGATGTGACTGCATTAACAGAAAATAATAAAAACAATATAACCTACCGCTACTTGAAGAATTTGAGGCTTAAACACTTTCTGGCCGAATCTTCCACCTTTTCTCAGAACTATGAGCGATATAAATGCAAAAATACTACACGAATTATTGATAAGTGAATGTTATTACTTTATAAGAGAATTTCTAAATGACAATATATTGAATCATACTATTTTGTAACATGACTAATTTTTTATTTGACATAAATATTATACTAATTTAATCTTAATGTATTGCATGACAATTTGATTTTAACTAAGTATGTACCGAACTTATGATATGAATTTTTTTGTGCCTCAATGGCGGGACATAGCAGACTTACCTGTAACTAACACAACATCTTAAAAACCAGAATAAATTATTGAATTTGAATTTTCCTAAATACGATGAAACAAAGTCGGTTGTGTATGTA
Source organism: Dryobota labecula (assembly GCA_947523025.1). NCBI lineage: Eukaryota > Metazoa > Arthropoda > Insecta > Lepidoptera > Noctuidae > Dryobota > Dryobota labecula. Next base: position 11,495,792 of record OX383314.1, on the reverse strand, counting down.
TTCGCATAATGCACATAAACTGATTGATGGATTTTGAGGCCGTTTTCACTAACGTTTAGATAATTTCTGACTTGAGACAGGTTTTAGTTCAAAATACGTTCATATTTGTCACTTGTGTGAAGCTGGCACGGGTCACAAGTTCACTATATTCAGAGGATTTGCATATTTAGTATAAATTAAACACAGAAATCCAAGAACGCTGTTGTCCACTTTAACATGTTATTTTTTATTAATATAATGTTATCGACACTATTAATATAATGTTATCGACACTATTAATATAATGTTATCGACACCATCTGTCCCATCCCTAACAATCCATAAAACCGATAACTTCCCATCTCTACTCGGATATAGCGCCAGATTTTTTCTCCAATCATCATTGTCTATGATTACGAAACAATAGAATGTTCAATAGAGTCAAATTACAGAGCAGACACAGTTTTATAGTCTATGGGAATTGGTTAATGATGAGGAAAGTATCGAGTGCGAGCGGAAGGAACGCTTTTGTTGCCGAGTTCTTATTATCTGACATGTTCACAATAACTTCGGAACCAGTTATATATAATCCGGATTCCTAAAAGTTACCGACAGTTACTGGTAGGTACCTTATGACGTCACGCCAGTATTCCCAGTTCTTCCTTTGTTTTATGCAAACGGGTGGGTGATACGCAGCCCACCATATGGTCCGTGGCCACGCGCGCCTATTCATATCTCAATACCAGAGACAAAGATAAAATGTACTCCGCCTTCTCCGCCTTGTTTCCATGGAGGTAGGCAGAAACTACAGAACGCCACTTTTTTTTTTTTTTTTTTATCTAGGGCATCTCAGAGTGTAACCACTAAGGTTCCGACTCTTTAACCGGGCTATCCTGTGGTTGCCTTAAGCTCCTATCGAAACTTAATGCCTCCAGCCAGGGCGTAAAAACTACAAACTAAATGACTGCTGCTCGCTAAGGGCACCCCCTGTGGGGTACGAACCTCGGCTTAGGGCAGCTGAGTCGGAGGGAGAGAACGCCACCTGCTACGTAATCCTTACATACTCTTTTTGATATGGGAGTGGGATTGAATCTTTGGTCCAGTGGTCGCAAGCGGGGTTCCCAGGTCGAACCGAGTGTTATTGGATTTTAAACCAGGATGTTCGTAGCAGCAGTCTGAATCTGAGCCCAGGGCCTCAAGTCTGCTATTACAATAGTGTCAGAATGGTCTCTTCATTGTGAGTTTTTGACAGATTTGCCATACAAAAACTGTCAAATACTCACAATGGCGAGACCATTCTGACACTATTGCAGTAGCAGACTTGAGGCCCAGTTGTATTACATGGGACTGACATAACTGGCCAAATGTGAATGTAGGAACTATCTATATATCTCTGACTATCCCTTCGCAGAACACAGAGGTTTGATGATATGACGTCAAACCTCTTTGGGCCGGATTATATCTGCCTATCGCTGACACACCGCACACGGATGTTTACACTCAGCCTTTAGGCAATATTATTATTTTTCACTTCTCATGCTCTAAAAGTAAGCCAATAGGCCCTACGAAGCGGGACTAAAGTGACCACTTTAGTCTCTAGGGAGTGAAAAGTAATAAGTTTTTTAATTTCCTTCATGTGACATAGCCAAACTCAAACAGCCAGTAAATATCTGTGGAGTGTGGACCATCTTCATTGCGAAAATATTGAGAGTTTTACTTCCATGGTATTTCCGCAAAGAAGGTGGCACCATGCGTTTTAAATTGTTAATCTGTGACTGGTTTAGAAGAAAAACACAACCGCGAAAATTTCAGAATTTTTGTTGAGTGTTTTGTTTGGTTTTAAATAAATTTATTAAGAATGTCCAGTGACAGTGAAGAGTTTGACGTCGAGCAAAGAGCAAAAAACAGAATAGATGATTTATTGCCGCCAAAATCGCGGAAGATTTACCTAAAAACTTACGAAAGTTTTATGGACTGGAGGAACAATATTTATTAAATGTTTTTGTACTAAATTGACTATTTTTCTCGCACTCAAAGTGAAAAGTACAGTTTGCACCTCGAAACTAAACGCCAACTTAATATACCCTCGGTTTCATTGACTCCCTCGCGCGCTCGGGAGTCAAACCACCTCTGTTATATTATGGCTTCGTTAGTCCCTCGATATAAAATATACTATTATGCATAATTTCTCTTCGCTTTGAAGCAAGCGTGCGTAAAAACACTTTCTAATATAAATTACATAAACTACAAATAGGTATAATAATATTACAAATGAGTTGATTACGTTTGGACAGATATATAGGTACACACGGCTACATATCAAGCTATACAAATCCAGTTTACGCTGTTCTCGAATTGTATAGGATTCCCGTACAGTGAGAAATCAGCTTATACTGGAAATGTATAGCTTGATATGTAGCCGTAAGTAGCCGCGTGGATAAATAAGATCTACAAATGATCTACAGCGCATGATCTATAGATCGTGATCTACGCGGAAAGTAAAAGTTGTGAGATGAATGAAAGCTTCGCATTTACCTAGTTGATACATGCAGGTTTGTTTGTGGTTACAGAAAAAGAAAAAAGAAAAAAACAGAAAGAAAAAACGTTTATTTGCGGTAAACCCAGCGTTAATTTTGTTATTATATTAGACTGGCTGGCGAAATGTGGGTATACGGCATTGTGTGCCTAATCCACCACTGCCTAGCCCATCGGGGAACACAGGCGTGATGTTAAGGCGCCGCTCCACTCCACAGCGACCCACGGCAAGGCTTCGCACGTATACAATAAAGTCTTTTATAACATCGTCAGTTAACAAATTATTTCCATTATCAAGTCAGGAACTCGGGACACATAAAACCTTTTGAAGAAACGACGGCAATGAGCAGACTATTGCATAGATTTTTTTTATTTTACTATGGGTTAGCTCTTGACTCTAGTCTAGGTCTGGGTGACAGAGACAAAGTCGACGATGGAGTGAGCTTACCCAGAAGAAACTTATTTACTTGATATCAAAATTCAAAATAGCACTATACCTTTGATCAATGTCGAGCTGTTGACATCAACCTAAAACCTTTCTAATGACTTGACCGTTTTATGAAATTCTTATAGAATTAATTGTCAGAGTCTGTCAGTGTTACATTTTTATTGCGGTCTGACATGTGGTTATTACGCCTTCAAATAGTGAAAAAAAAGTTATGCAAAACATGTATGATAAACTATAAGAACGCATAGGTATATCAATTCTATATGTGAATATCTCACTTTTGTTGTAAAATACTTTATAAAATAAATTCAGGAAGTAATGTCTAGGACCCAAAACATAAAAACGGATATTACTTTCAAACATTTTCATGATTTTGTTTGTATGAACAGACTATTGAATTATCCTTAATAATAATATCTGTGATTTTTTTCATTTCGTTACTAAAAGTAAATAAAGAGGCAATTATACGTGGGTTGGGGAAACGCGACTTACCGTCTCCTTAAGATGACGAACATATTTTGGATGTGACTGTATTTCACGTATTTCATTTCGTTTTGTATGAAAATGTACGGGATCTTCCACTCCCAAGTAGCAAAATTCTCCGTCATCAACTTATAAGGTTAAACGTCAAAGGAATCTAATAGACGCTTTGACTAAGATAATGGATCTTACAACAGCATCATAAGACGATTTGCGCTTCAAGTGCCTACTTACGATCCTATTACCTACTAGTTTTATAAACGTTTAGGTACAGGATTACTTTATACGGTTCTTACTAGAACTTGCAGTCTTATAAGCGCATGTTATAAAGCTAATTAGCAAAGTGTCGGTTTGCATCCTATAAACGCATTTAATAAGATTGTTTACTCTTGTTAACATAGGTATTGTTTCATTCTTCATTAGGACATGCACTTCTGTATGAGTCTTAGACATAGGTAGCTGATATAGGTCAAGGATAGGATTGATTTGTCTTAGTCGTGACTTCGTGGATTGTTAGCGCCAAACTATCATGGCCCTTTTTTATAGGTAAGATTCTACTTATACGTGTCCTACATTTGCTATTACTAGAGAACCCTAAAACTTAAATATGGTAGCGAAGTAGGTATGTCCTGTAGTAGTCTCACAACAAACAACAAATATGTGTAGTTTTTAATGGGCATGAAGATTAGTTCGTAAAACACTTTATCAATAAAATTAATTTCGCAATAGAATTGAATAGGCATTCTTTACACAACAGTCAAAAGATAAAAATTACCTATGTTATGCTAATGGATATTAATATGGATTACTTTGTTTTATTTTTTATTTTTCTTAAGACACCAGCACGTCACTGTTACAAAAAGAATGAAGAAGGAATGCTGTAGTAATGGCATCACGCTGACAACTGTTGGATCAATTACACCAGTAAAAGCACCTTATAAGATAACTAGCTTTTGCCCGAGGCTCCGCCCGCGTGGATGTCGGTTATCGCGTAAAAAAGTAGCCTATGTCCTTCTCCATATCCCAGGCTACATCTCTGCCAAATTTCATGACAATCGGTTCAGCGGTTTAGGCGTGAAAACGTAACATACAGACAGACAGACAGACAGAGTTACTTTCACATTTATAATATTAGTATTAGTATGGATAGTATGGATGATAAAATCGAATTGCACTTTACCGGGACTGTCACAAAACGACAATAGGGCGTTATAGTCCTATAAACTGCGCCCAAATGAGGTTCTATAAATTTTTATAGGACTAAAAAATACATGCTCCTAGAATACTTACAGGACCACATTTTGCTACTTGGGCTGTGACCCACACAGTGAGCCCTAACAAATGAATGGCGCAGCCACCGCGGCAAGCCTCTCCTCGCACGTCCTACGTATAGCTGTACAAAATCGGAACAAATGCCGCCATCTTGTTTTTTCAATAGAATTTCACAAAACAATTGCACAAATGTTCACCAGCCGCGCTTCGCTTTCAAAGTCATTCAAGCGCCAAAAGATCCTCGAGACAGTGTAGCAGTACTAGCAGTGCACGGTCGAGTGTATGCTCACATGTTTCTACAGCACGTTCCCGTGTGCTTGCAGGTGTACCTGCTCCTACTGGTGCTGTGCTCAGCAGCGGCCGAGGAGACGCCGCCCGGCCTCGTCAGCAAAGACAGCGAGCATGACTTACAAGCTGAGGCCACACAGTCAGGTAAACATAACCTCTATATTTGTTAACGGGATTTTATTAATTGCACATCAAAACATTTTTATCACCTATCAATTTATTTCCATCATTTATATACTTTTTTACATCAAATAACTTATTACCTACACTACAAATAAACTAATCGTGATTTGGGACACCCCGACTCGGACAAGTTAGGTTCGAAGGGGCTGGCGATGGCGGGTTCTAGTTAATGAGCGAAGCGAGCAACCACAGACCCCGCCATTAACTACGCGGTTATTTTTTTTTTAACCACCCAGAAATAGGGTCCCCGTGAAGTGGGGGCCCGTCGACTACTCATTATTATTGCTTGGAAACTTTAGACCCGCTTCGATGCTTAGGTTTAAACACTGCCCTCCATTTGGCTTTGCCGTAGTATGGAGAGTCTAGTGTGTAATCATAACAAGACATTGATACACTTCGGATGATGTATTATATTGTTACAGGAGGTGCTGCGCAGAAGCGCGAGGCGTCGCTGTCGAACTCGTACGGAGAGCCGTTGCCGCCCGACGCGTACGGACCGCCCAAAGATCTACCTAACATAAGTAAGTAATCACTACAGCAGTTTGTTTAACTGTCCACCTCGAGTTCAATTCCCGGGAGGTCCAAGTGTTATTGGGCATTTCCATGAGATTAATTTCAGAAGCAGCCCGGACAGTTACAAAATATTCAAATGAAAAAGAATTATACAATGTTTTAACTTGTCCCTCAGGTGCGTCACGCCTACTTAAAGAAAGAAAGAAGAAAGAAATAAAATACATTTAAAAATTGTCCTCATCGAAGCAGTCTCATAGCTTTTCCGCCATAACATTTCATAATTTTTTTTACAAAATTTTCTGTAATGTTATAACAAAACTTTAAATACCCCCAAGGCACACACAAGAAAAAGCACAGTTGCGTGCTGCAGTTAACCCCATCAATGATTTATGTTCAACTAGCTTTTGCCCGCGGCTCCGCCCGCGTGGATGTCGGTTATCGCGTAAAAAATTAGCCCATGTCCTCCTCCATATCCCAGGCTATATCTCTGCCAAATTTCATGACGATCGGTTCAGCGGCTTAGGCGTGAAAACGTAACAGACAGACAGACAGAGTTACTTTAACATTTATAATATTAGTATGGATAGTATGCATGTCAGATGTACAGAATACAGCGGCTTGGTATTGAGTCTTTTGTCACCATGTACTTATTAAACATCGAATTTCTCCCGTTTTCAGTTCAAGATCTCCCGCACCCAGTGCCGGCGCCAGTGTACGGCGTGCCAGACCAGCTTGTGTTCAACGACGGTGCCTCTTCCGGCGCATACGGTCCCCCCCCTCCCGGCGCGTACGGCCCCCCCGCGCCCGTGTCCCTCCCCAGCATGGTCTACCACGGCCCGCCGCCCCCGCCGCAACATAGACCCAAACCCATCTACGGGCCACCAAAACCTGTATACGGACCACCAAAACCAGTCTACGGGCCCCCAAAGTACAACCCCCCGAAACAATCGTATGGTCCCCCAAAGAAAACGTATGGACCGCCGAAGCAGAATTTACCGAAGCCGACTTATGGAGTGCCGTTTAAGCCTCCAAAGATAACGCTGAATAAGCCGTTGTTCAGTCCTCCTAAGCCCGTTTATCGGCCTCCGAAGCCCGTGTACGGACCTCCGAAGATAAACTACGGACCTCCGATAAGAGATGTTCAATCATTACCTTTGCCGGAACTGCCGCAGCTGAATCTTCCACCCTTGGACAACAATAACCTGGACTTCGGGCTGAACCTGCCAGCTCCTATCTACGGCACACCTCTAGTTTCACTACCCGTGGACTTAAAACCAAACTTCCCGATTCCGAGCGACTCATATGGGCCACCAGGACACGTGCTAGGACCGATTGGACCAAACGACCAACTCGTGCTGCAGAACATTGACAACATTGGCGGCGGGGGTCACTATGGCCCCCCGCAGCCGGACCCCAACCCGCAGCCGCCGCACCCCGGCATCCCCGCGCCGCCCACGCCGCCGCACGTTCTGTACGACGGCTGGAGGCCCATCCCCGGCCTGTCGCACCCTGCAGGATCGGTCGGCCCCGTTGGCGACCAGTACGGGCCGCCTGCGCAGACACAAGAGACACACATCAACTCGGACCAACCTCTGCCCGACGTCGACCAACATCACCAGTTCACATCCGGCAGTAACACATTCCTGTCCGATAACAACCAGTTCTCATCAGGCAGTAACCAGTTCTCGTCTGGCGACCACCAATTCTCATCTGGCAGCAACCAGTTTTCGTCTGGCAATCACCAATTCTCGTCGAACAACCACCAGTTCTCGTCGGGCGCTCAGATATCGTCGGGCTACGCCAACGTGCATCAAGATGCGCTCGCCAACATCGACCTGAACGCGATCGTCGGCGGAGACTCCAACGACATTGACCAGTCCAAGACCGTGTTCGAGGCGCACTACACCGAGAACAAACAGCCGGACGTGTCCGCGGTGGAGCTGCCGGGGAAGCCGTTCGATACTTACGGGGCACCGCCGGCAGACTCGTTTTCTGCGAACGGTCCTTACCCGGCGTCTTTGAGGCAGCAAGGAGCGAAAGGCCTCGTGGCGCCATCGGGCCAGTACGGCGTGCCGCCCGGCCTGCCGCTGGCCTACGGGCAGCACTCGGGCGGAGGCCATTCGGGCGGCAGCTCGCCGCGCAAGCCGCTGCACTTCCGCGAGTCGGTGCCGACGGGCCTGTTCACGCATATCGCGCAGCACACGCAGCACAAGGACGCAGGATTGCTCGCGCACTCGCCCTCGCCCGCCTACCTGCCGCCGCCCATCAAAGACGTGACCCTCTCCATCGAGCCGAGCAGCCTGTACAGCCTGCCGCACGCAGGCAACCCGCTCTCCTTCCAGCACGACTCGTACTCGGCGCCTCTGCTCACGGTGGGCGTGGGCGACCACGTGACTTCCGGGTCGCACACGGCCGCGGTCACGTCCACTGTGGACGGCACGCTGGTCGCGAACCTGTCCAACTTGGACGCCGCCGCGATACTGAAGCACTGTCCGTACCACGAAGCGATCCTCAGAGCGGCGCAGGCCGGAGACCGGATCCCCACAGACCTGGCCACCAGCTACGTCAACAGTCTCAGCAGTCTTGGAAATACTTTAAACAAGTCCTCAAACACTGTCACCATCCCCGACTCCTTCATACAGCCCTCTCATAAGAGAGAGAGTTACAACGTACAGAAATCAAAGTCTTTGAAAGAGAAGCACGCGCTCAAAGACGAGAGGCTACAGTACGTGAGTGATCAGATACAGAAGACTTCCGATCGGATCAGAGACTTGAACGAGGAAGCGAAGCAGCTGCAGCAGAAGATTGTATCGACGAGTCAGAACATTCACTCGGACGCTGCTAGTTCCCCGAGTTCTCTTGGTTCTTCTACTAATCAGGTTGGCTCCTACTCCGTGCAAATACATTCTTCAAACGGCGGCAAGTCATCTGTTCCTCACGATCAGTTGCTCTCGGAAGGATTACTGCAGAGCATCTTGCAAGCCATCGATGACCCGTCCAAGCCCGGTCAGCAACAGTCACTGCAGCAACAGCAACAACAACAGTTTAGTCAACAACAAGTGCAGCAACAACAACAGTTTTCTCAGCAACAAGTTCAGCAGAAAAATCAACTACATCAGTTTTCACAACAGCAGCAGCAAATTCAACAACAACAGAGTACACAACAACAAGAACAACAGTTGCCGAAGCAGCAACAGCAACAGTTCACGCAGCAGCAGCAACAACAGCAGTTCGCGCAACAACAGCACTCGTTCTCTCAGCAGTCTCAACAACAGCTGCCCAACGACAAGTATCAGAACAAGTTCAACTCGAACGTGAACCTGGAATCGTTCACCGACGGTCTCGTCCTCCCGGCGGGCTACGAACCTGTAGACCATAGCCAAACTAAGATAGCGGATCAGGACACGCAGGGCAGCCAACAGCACAAACACATACACAGCCAGGTCACGCACAACTGTGACTTGAAGGCGGAGGGGTCTTCTAAGAGCGAGGTGGTGGTGCCTGCTCCCAACCACATCCCGTCGATAGACAAGGATGACGGCGATGTGGCCATCTACTTCGGCGACAAGGGCGAGGGCGTCACGGAGATCTCTGTGGCCACTAGCATCAGTGAAGGCGACGCGTAGTGTAGCACTCTAGTCTCAACGCGGCCATTTGAACTCACACAGTTGTAAGGTACAAAATTCACTGACAAATTTGAATGACGAAAACCAGTAGTAATTAATTGCAATATAATTCTTATCTCATTTTAGTTGGAAAAATCCCAGGCGTCATTCAAATTTACAACTGACTTAACTGAGACAAGAGTTACATTTTAATGACTTATTTAATGGTTTTACGTCGATCGTGAATTTCCTACCTAATAATAGTTTCAACAGCCGATGTACATCGAGCTACCCGCATTTGTATTTTAAAATAATAATCATAATGGGTTCGTTAATAATACTACTCATATGTTTAATGTACTGGCAATAATCCAAATCAATTCATTTCGGTTGTAAGGTGCGATGTGTGCGATATTTAATCATTCACTTTTTTTTTTGTGCACGAATAAAATTGGTTCCTTCAACCAAATTGAAAGGCGAACCGTGAAATACAGCCAAAACTTATCTGAAAGCCATAATGGGCCAAACAAAAGCTAGACGTTTTTTTAAGTAGATTTTATCAATTTTTTTTAAATAGTTCAAGAGAATATAACCGGCTCTTTAGAGGCTATTTCAGTCTCAGTATTGCTAAGTAATCCAAACTGAACTACGCATTGACATCTTACCAACATAATAAATCAAGTTTTGACGATAAATACTTAGCTTTTACTACAAAACGTTACATTGGGCCAGTATATTGAGTCGAAGGGTCAATCCAAGGATAATCCAAATACTATTGTATTTAAAATAGCCCTAGTCGGTATTTTACTACATTTCTTTAGTGTGACGTCATCAAATGCTCCATCCGCCATTTTGGTACGATTTGACCATAGATACCTTTTACTCTATCTATGGATTTGCCATCATGTAAAAAAGATTTTATTTAGTTTTAGTTAGAAAGCATGGCAACACCGAGTCAGTCCGTGTTTCATGTGTTTACGATTATTATTTATGTTAATTTATATTTAACTTACTCTAAGATTATATTTCAGTATTTTCGGGAATTTAAATGGTATTTTTAATAGAGAGGCTATTGTATCGCATTTTGTATCAAAACCTAGCACAAAGAAGGCTACAACACATTACGGGGACTCTTTACTTGATACAAAATCGCGTTTGAGTCAAAAAAACGATAGTTTTGTGCACAAATAGTTACATTTATGAAATATAAATAAATGTTGTATTTGTGCCAGCAAAACACTAACTGCTGCATTCAGAGAGTAATAATTTACTTTCGATCTTAAGTAACGACTCTGAGTACCAAGGTAAGTAAAGCGTTAAAGTCCGTTGTATCGATACAGTATACACAAAATATAGTATCAATACACAAACCGGATTTTAAGTTTGTAACATACAAACCAGTAGGAACCGTTATAGTTAGTAACGCTGTCTGTTTGTATCGAGTACAATTTATTTAAATATTATTTATTAGTTGTGGTTGTCGCATGTTAAAGTTGTGCATGTTACTGATTTAATAAAAATGTACATAATTTACTTGTATTTTCATTATTCCTATAATTCCCAGCTGAAGTAGTACTGAGGAGTACCAACTCTTCGTTTCCTGATACTTCCACAGGGAGCGATCGTCAATACAATATTCTATTAATCTTCGTATAGCGCCTGCAAGCTTTGTGTCCGCATCCCGCACTTCATGCGACTGATTGCCAAGCGCCTCTCTCAGGCGCTTAAAATAAAATACTGTAGCTAACAACTCATATCTTCGTTGTATTAAGCTCCAAGCTCCAGTATCTCAAGAGTAGACACTTTGTATATCTAGATTCTAGAATAATCAGGATTAATTACAAATAAAACAACGTACTTTTGTGTGTACTTTTCCAAAAATTTAGACATTTATTCCGAAAATACATTTAACATTTAATGTTATTGTGACATTCAGACATTTAAAGTTATTACACTAACCATACATATTACACTTTTATATATTACACCAATAAAAATACATTTAAAATGCAAAAAATCCATCAGTTCTGTGGTCAAAACTAACCATAGTGTGTTCTTACATGTCATATTTGGTAAACATAAAGGTATGAAAATCAAGAATTTTTGCAGTTTACAATCTTTGTAAGAAACACTTTCAGTATTGATTACATTAAATATTATTTCGAGATTACCATGAATTATAACCACATTAATTTTCTCACGATTAGTACTAGTCTTAGTAGGTACAGTCAGCAACAAAAGCCGATACTGGTACGTTTACACATCATCCTAATTAAAACAAAATAATTCGAGACATTGTGTTCCAGCATTTTATATGATAGATCTATAGGAGCTGGGGGCAGGAGTAAATATTCAAGACAAAAATTAAAGTTTTAAAACTGAAATGTTCTCGACTTTTGTCGCTGACTGTACACGGCGTAGGTAGGTACTCAAAGTTTGATTACCAAATAAGAAAAGTAAATACAAACACACTATAGAGAGAGGAACCTCCTAACAATACGCGCCGTGTCCAGAAGTACCGCCTTCTGAATCAAGTGCTCGATCCAGCTGCCCAACGAGAGCCTCCAGCTGTTGGTGGAGGCTCGCGGCTATAAGCCATTCACCGTCACGATTATCTGCACAATGATCGCTTAGTCCATATCCCACATGGCGTTATTATTCTTCATTGAATTTATTTTTTTTGGGGTTCTAGCCGAGCCTGGAGGCTGGATTTATGCTTGATTAATGACAATCGGCTCGCCCCCTAATACATGGGACTTTCACATAACTGGCGAAATATGGGTGTACCGTGCGGTATCACCTCTGGCGTATATACAGGCTATGATAATGCTATGATCATTATATTTTGAGATTCTCAACATGCAGAAAGTTATATTAACAATCATTGTGCGGCGGTCTCGTCGATGTACCCTACGCATCTGTAGTGCTCACATTCATAATAATTATACCCTTATAGGTACCTAAGTCTACGACCACTTCTTATTTTCTTAAGATAGTTTATAATAGATACATTAAAAAAATACTCGGTGCGCTTAAATGCGTATCAGATCTTACCATGAGATAGTACATTAATATACACTACACTTCATTATTATCATTTTCTTGCCCTTATCTCGATTTATACATAATTATAGATAATGATTAGACAGATACGATACTCGGGACAAACACTCGTTGCTCGAAACAGCGTAAGAAAGAGATAGAGTATGTTGTTTTCTCTCTTTCACTCATAAGCCTCAGAAGAATTAACATAGAAAAAGTCATATATAGGTCAGTCTGTAACTTTCTTAAGAATAATCCTGTGAGTTAGAAATGTTATAAAGTTTTTGAGATTCAAGTATTTTAATACGCGTCAGTACAGCAAATATTTTCCCGAATATAATTAATATAGACACCCAAACATTGAGAAATTATCAATTTTATGTGTTTATACAGGCTGACTTCGAATTTATTTGCAATGTTTCAGTAAATCTTTACGGTGTCATTTATGTTCACTTTAATTAAATGGTTAAGAACCAATTCATGGAAATAAACATCTTTTGCTACGGAACCAACTCTAAACATCATCCTGAAATAAAAATAAAAAAATATTTTATTTCACATAAACATGAGCACTTGTGAAACGTCAGAAACTAGGTGCACGGTTCCAATTGATCGTTTCCTATGGAGAAGAGCCGGCAAGAAACTCCACGGTTACTCTTTTAAAAATCCTTCTGTCCTTATTCCAACGCATTAATGGTCGGCGCAGCATGTCTTCTTCCTCTTCTCTATCAGTCGACATCTCAGTTGTCACAGAATAGAGAATACCAGCACTGCGACACTTATTTTTAAAAGTCGCAGCATCATGCGGAGATAGGAGTCTTTTGGGGGCCAAAAGACTGTAAGAGTCTAAGAGTACAGGACTTTCTGTTTTCATTTTACTTTTGTTTTTTATGAATGTTGCTATATGAGTGTGTTTAGTTTAAAATGTGATCTGTCTGTACGAGTCCCAATAAATCGTTTTTCTTTCTTTCTTTCTATCCATATCATCTTCCACACAATCCATCGTTTCGTTGGTCTTCCTCTACTCTTATAGCCATTCACATACACCACACTCACACACGACATACACGTACACACCCATAATTACACCGGAGAGGCTATTAAATTTTTAAGTTCCATATATAATATGGAACTTAATAATTTAATAGCCTCTTCACTTTCCAAAGCCAATTAACTTCTTTTTTTTTTTTGTACTCAAACGATAACTATTAACCCAATTCAACTCCGTACTAGTTTTAAAAATCTGGAAAATTGTATTATTAGAGAGAGCCCTGGCACCCATAACACAAGTTTAATCTTAGCTTGGATGCCGGAGGAAAATCTGTGATTTATGCAACTAAAAAAAATATATTATCATAGTACAGTCAGTATACACAATTAGCTGACCCCCCCTTGCATAAATGGTTGAGATTTTTTTGAATACGGATCGATAGAATTTTATAATTCTTAATTTAATTTAAATACCTATACGAAATCTACCCAAAACTAGAAAAAAAATTAAAATCGTACGATTTGTTAGTAAAAAAATCTCAACCATTTATGCAAGGGGGGTCAGCTAATTGTGTATACTGACTGTACTAACCTATCGCTTTTGTGTAAATTGTAAATTTGGAAATGAAAGTTTATTCTACTCTATTCTTCATGCTTGTTACATGTTTCTCATTCCTTCGCATCACTTGCCCATACCATGGCATGGTGGGATATGTACAGTTGTCAACCTTATTACTAAAGCCATAAGGGTGAAAAGTGAAAACCGCCAACTTTGTCGATAGTTTGGCTGTTTGTGTATGTGGGTTTAAATGTTTGTAAACGCACCCACAATGCAGGAGAAATGTGTGTGGGCACAGATCAATACAGATGGGACACTCCGCAAAATCATTTAAATAAAAAGCGACTCTTGCTACGACACAATAAAGTGCAATTCAGGACATATAACGCTTATTACCTACAGTTATATTCATCTACAAGTTGCCTCTCTTTCTATCGCGTAACTCTTACACCGGTGGCGCGCGGCAGTCCTACTGAATTGGCCCAGTGAGATGGACCCGCCGCGTACTTGTAGCTTCATACCTAAACTGCGGAGTGTCCCATTTGTATTAATCTGTGGTGTGGGGCAAAGTAAATGCATATTTATTCTGAAATATCCAAAAATATATACCCTCCAAAGTTTACCAAATAAATTATAGTCAGCCTGTATTTATGTAAATTATTTTATGATAGTGAGTTCTACTCATTTTAATATATAAAATAATGTTTTTGTATATCAAAATATTTATAATATTGAGAAATGATGCCAGCATTAAACAATCCGCTTTCATTTGAGATCTATAGTTGACACCTGTCCCGCCGCCGACGCTAGCTATCGACTATTTTCTCGCTCAAGAAACGTGCAAAAGATGTACATAGGTCTTGCGTCAGTAAAAGAGATACATTATATTAATAGTTGATTACTGACTGTTCACACGAGAGCTCTCTCTTCACTAGTTTGTCGCAGCGACAAGAACTATCAAAGAAAATACTCGCTCAGTGATGCTCGCCTACACACGCATTCCAGCGAGTGATTCGGCAGTCATTCTACTCGTCGCACTCGCTCATAGCCAAGCGACAAAAGTATCCGAACTACACACTCGCTGCTCACCTCGTTTCTAGTTGTTAGCTGGCGGTGGGACAGCTGTCTATTGACTGATAATGTAATTCGTAACAGCCCGATTAGTTTTAACCTAGAGGCTCTATTCGAGTTCGTAACCTTTCGAACCCGAAGCACGTGTTTAAATATACACTTATAAATACAAAATGGTTTTGAGACTAAACATTATAATCTAATGACAGTACTTAGCCATAAATATGACACATCGAGTTTTACAAAAATTTCGTCTTTGTCTCACGTCGTCTCTCTCGCTCATATCTGTGTGACAGTCTCTCTATTAAGCTCGATGTGTCATATTAAGAGGGCTTATTCTGAAAGTTAGCAATGTCACTTAGTTTTAAAAAATTTAAAAAAAAAACAATCTTACACCTAAACCTAAATATTCAGTGTCCCGATATTAGTCATAGCAATTCACAATCAATATTTTTGTACAACACAGAGCGATATTTCATAATTTCATTTAGTAATACTTGTTCATCTTATTTTCGTGTCTATGGTACTCTTCTTCGTTGTTTTATTTTTATTTTTATATTATTTGAGTCCAGTATAATTTGGATCATCCGAGGTGCAGATGAACGGGCATTCAGGACAGTCCAGCAAGTGGGGTATGGTCTGATCAGAAGCACCGCACTCGCACTGGTGTGGGATGGGTCAGTACTCCCCACTTGCCCAGCGGCCTACATGGGAACGCAATCGATTGAGAGCTTTCCATAGGCCACTCGAGATCAATGATCTGGAGTAACACTGATTAATATAATCAAAACAGCGAAATATTTGCCACTATTTTCGACGTTGCCAACTTTCAGAATGCAGCTCTTACAATCCAGTCAGCACTTACGAGGAACGACTGCAATAGCGGGGACGAGAAATGTTCTACGCCGTGGCAGCTGCGTGTGAGGAGCCGGCGGGCGCGGGGCGGGGGCGCGGCTGCGGGCGGTTATGTCGGGTCATGCCACGTCATGTCATGGCATGTTGTATCGTGTCATGCCATGACATGACCTGACCATGCTCCTATCATATGTTTTACCTTAGCGTTGAGATGCACCAGTTTGTTGTGGTTGTAGAGCGCGGCTTCATATCCGAACGTGGACGCGCACTGCGCACACTTGAAGGGCCGCTCGCCGGTGTGGGAGCGCAGGTGCCCTTCTAGCGTCTTCTTGGTCTGCGGCAAACGGAAAAAGGGACGAAAGGACTGTTCAATATGATCTGAAATTAAACTGTTTCTCAAAGACACAAGGGGCATTTCAAAAAGGCAACAGAACACAACAACTATAATTTTTATAAGAATTTAATCCCATTGAGCTAACCTATAGTTTAATTTTGTAACTTTTGCGAACATTTTTAAACACAAAAACCTATTCAATCAAAAATGTATAAAACACACTTTTTTTTTTTCGATTATTTTATGTCTGTCTCATTGTATGATTGTTATGGTCTGAATTAAAGTTTTATTATTATTATTTTTATATGTTTACATATCTCGGGCCCCTGGGGTCCCGGACCTTTGGAAGGCGTACGAGGAGCCAAAACCAACTCGCAGAGGCCCGTTAGACGCTTTTTAATTAAATGAGGCACCAACCGACGATTATCCCTGTACGCACTATGCCAGTGCACGCCAGGACAACCCCCGGTTGGTGTAGGACTATTGCAGGATATGGAAATAAAGATATTGAACTATGGGTTTGGGTGGTTAAAATGGACTGGTTACCTAAAACTATGGAAGGACTATGGCCCCTGCCTGATTAATGTTTTATTATACACGGATAAAATGACAGGGTGACTTGCACACTCATTAACGGGCCCCCGGAAACGGTCGCTAGCACTTAGTGTCGTAGCAACAAGAGGGCAACATATCCTGAGGTGCTTGAGACCTGGAGGGGTATTCCAAGACTATCAGAACAATCCCAGAGCCCAGAAGATGGTCAAGATCCCTACCAGCACTTACTGGAATACTCCTTCCTCCGAGCACGTTTACTCTTGCGAATCTCCACTCAAGCCGGCCAATAAAGGCAAGAATGAGGTGGGAGCTCAGTTCCTCGTCAGTGTTCACTCCAGCCGGCCAATAAAAGCAAACCAGAGATGAGGAACATGACTTCTCCCAGGAGATAGGGTCCGTGGGGTCGCAACTGCCCAACTCTCTTGATCTGGCTCCTCACCCTAGACATGTTCCGGGAAAGTAAACTCTACCGGCACAGACCTAGAGTTCGGAGCGCGCAAGCCCCACCACGACATCAACGTAGAGATACGGCGGTGGGGTTATTATTATTGTAAAAGTTTTTCATATTCATGAATACAAACACCTCTTAAAACGTTACACTACTTGCTTCACCTCTCATGCACGAGGTTGTGGGTTCATTCCTGAGCAAGTAGTACTTTTTGAGTTTATCTTGGACATTACTGAAGGAAAAACATCGTGAGGAAATCAGGAGTTAATATAAGTTTGAAATCGCCCCCGTCTTGAGCAAGCGTGGTGATCAAAGCTCATATGAGAAGAGGCCTTTGCCCTGCAGTGGGGCACTAGTAAGCTGTTTTTCTCTACATAAGTGGCCCAAGTAACTCACCATGTAGGCCTTCCCGCACGCGTCGCACACGTGGTTGCGCACGGGCGCCCGTTGCGGTTAATCATGCAGTGGGGCACTAGTAAGCTGTTTTTCTCTACATAAGTGGCCCAAGTAACTCACCATGTAGGCCTTCCCGCACGCGTCGCACACGTGGTTGCGCACGGGCGCCCGTTGCGGTTAATCATGCAGTGGGGCACTAGTAAGCTGTTTTTCTCTACATAAGTGGCCCAAGTAACTCACCATGTAGGCCTTCCCGCACGCGTCGCACACGTGGTTGCGCACGGGCGCCCGTTGCGGTTAATCATGCAGTGGGGCACTAGTAAGCTGTTTTTCTCTACATAAGTGGCCCAAGTAACTCACCATGTAGGCCTTCCCGCACGCGTCGCACACGTGGTTGCGCACGGGCGCCCGTTGCGGTTAATCATGCAGTGGGGCACTAGTAAGCTGTTTTTCTCTACATAAGTGGCCCAAGTAACTCACCATGTAGGCCTTCCCGCACGCGTCGCACACGTGGTTGCGCACGGGCGCCCGTTGCGGTTAATCATGCAGTGGGGCACTAGTAAGCTGTTTTTCTCTACATAAGTGGCCCAAGTAACTCACCATGTAGGCCTTCCCGCACGCGTCGCACACGTGGTTGCGCACGGCGCGCCCGTTGCGGTGAATCATGCGCACGTGCGTGCGCAGCACGGGGCGGGACGCGCACGCCTGCAACAATATATTTAATCAAATAAATATTACATAGAATAATGGATAAAACAGTAGATTAAGTTTATTGTAAACATTATATTTGTTTACATAATATATATTAAAAACCAACGTGTGTACTCAACGCAATGCGCGTGACCTTGGTCGCCCCGGAGTCCGTCCGGTGGTTGAGTTAGGAGAGAAGTGCGCCCCCCCGATGGGTTCCGCATTGTCGAGGCGGGGGGGGCTCAGTAGGCGTGGCTTGGAGGGCCACGGTGAAGCTAAGAGGAACCCGAGGAGGGGGCCGCTCGTCAGGGCTTTTGCGGATAAGCCGACGACGTAGCGGCCGTAGGTTGCGGTGCCGCTTCGGCGACATCGCAACTGAGGCGGGCCGCGAGGTCGAATGGGCGGCATCGCGGCTGAGTGTGGGAGGCCGCGGCGGGAGAGGAGTGCCGGTATTGCGGTGAGCCGTGCCCCTACCTTCCGCGGCCTTGACGGGGTCGCCACCGTTGAATGGCGGACGCGGTGGGGCCGCAGAGGAAGAGGAGTGTTGGTATTGTGTTGGCCGCTCTCCCTATCCTCTGCGGCCGAAAAGTGGTAGGCGGCGGGGCCACTGACCTGACCCGTCGCGGGGGGCCCAGGGGCGCCTGGACGCGGGGTCGTCTGGCGCGGGGTCCCAGGTGGAGGCCAGCAGGCAAGGGTGCGGGGCACCCTTGTCTGTATTGCAGAGGCCTCCACCAGTGTCGGACGGGAATGGCCGGGAACACCTGGCGATCGGGTCGTCCCCGGAGCTCGTCCGGCGGCTGAGCTAGGAAAGAAGTACGCTCGCTATGCGCGTGACCTTGGTCACCCCGGAGCACGTCCGGCGGCTGAGCTAGAAGAGAAGTACGCTCGCTACTCCCAAGGGAATTAAAGGAATTTTGTGACCATAAACCTAGCCCCTTTCCTTATTTTTATAAAATATACTCTTTTATGTTTACAAGTCATGTGTTCTTATCATTTATCTCCACCACACAAACTCTTTTGTCACAATATACATGCACTGCATAACAGGGCCTCAAGTCTCTTCATTGTGAGTTTTTGACAGATTTGCCATACAAACACTGTCAAATACTCATAATGGCGAGACCATTCTGACACTATTGTAATAGCAGACTTGAAATTATCAAAATAGACAAAACAAGAAACCAAGATAAAATACAATCAAGTAAAATAGTACACTGTGATACGAGAGTGGAAAGTAGGTTACTGAAAACGAACTGTCATTAATAAGCCCGAGCCGAAGGCGAGGGTTTTTAATGACACGAATTTGCAATAACCTACACACACATGTATCACACGACGATTTTCAATACAGTTGTGGGAAATAGTAAAAATAATAATCCATTTATCACATAAAATATTAAAATTTTAATTAAATGGCACGTTTTTGCAACTGGACATTTTTTTTTTACAACGAAATAGCCTATTCAGCCTATTCGATTTTTGACAAATGTTGATGTGAAAATAATTAAATTAAAACTGGTAATCAAATATATTAAACAACAATCAAACTCCTTGCTACTAAACTCAAACTCAAACTCAAATCATTTATTTCAATTAAACCATTTACAGGCACTTTTGAATTGTCAAGGAGTCGGTCAGTAAGAAAAATTTAGCTACATTCCCATTCCAAAGCGTAGGTACCTATGGAGAAGAACGGGCAAGAAACTCCATGGACACTCTTTTAAATTGAATTGTTACAAAAGTATTCGTTACATCTATAATGTTGAATTTATAACTAAAAGTGAGAACGATGTAAAAATAAAAATAATAAAAACTTACACGTTAAAAGCGTCAAGCGTAGGTACAACAAATAGAAACAAAATAAAATAAAATAAAATAACCCGTGGCAGCTAAGAGATGACCAGTCCCAACTGACGGCGCCCGTTCACGAACATGACGCATGGATTAGCACCATTCAGCTCAACCATTTTGAAGGGAGCTAAATGATCCAACACACACGCCACCATCAGCGAGACCTTTAAGTGAGCATGACATACTCTCAACCGCCAGGGCACATTCAAGTCAATGAAAGACATATTACCCGGTCAATGGTAGCTCTATAGTACATAGAACTCACACCTGTGCTATGCATTTATATAATACAAAGGAGATTGAGTTTATACAATGCAAAGATAGTCATACACTTTTCAGCAGCTCCAACCAGATTGTCAAATGTTAATCAACTAGCTGAGGTTGTGGAGCAGGACCAGCATTCAGCCAACCATTTTTATCAGCGATGTAATCCCCCAACTTATAATATGCCTGCCTGCATAGTGTGCGTTTTATACAAGATTTAAATTTAGTCTCATTCAGTTGAAGTATGTGGGGAGGAATTTTATTGTAACATTTCAAACAGTACCCCATGAAAGATGAGTCTACTTTAGCCAGTCTGAAACCTGGTTGAGCTAATAGGTCCCTATTTCTAGTACTATAATTATGTCTTTCACCTCTTTTTCTAAAAAGATGTAAATTTTTCCTTACGTACATGATGTTTTCGTAGATATATTGACAAGGTACCGTCATGATGTTAATATCCTTAAACAGTTCCCTTAGAGAATCGCGCCTGCGGAGATTATATATGGCTCTGATGGCTCTTTTCTGCAGAATAAAAATAGACTCCATGTCTGAAGCCCGTCCCCAAAGTAAAATACCGTAAGACATTATGCTATAGACTAGCCTCGCGGTATCTACATCAGTAAATTGACGGATTTTTCTGACAGCATATGCTGCTGAACTTAGCCGTCCTGCAAGAGATGTTAAACGAGGACCCCATTGTAGTCTTGAATCAAGCGTGATCCCCAGGAAAACAGTTTTATCGACGAATTCTAGTTTCTCTTGATTCAATACTATCTCACAATCACTACTTTTGACATTTTGTAAAGAAAATTTAATGCACTTCGTTTTTTTCCCATCTAATACTAAATTATTAGCAGTAAACCAATTTTGGACCTGCAATAGAGCGTTATTTACGTCATTATTATTAACATAAGCGGGATATTTACCATGTTTATTCATTGTTATGAGTTCCCGATATTTCGGCGCTGTTGCAAGCACCATGATCACGGATAAACTGAAGTCACTGCGGGTGGGTGTTTATGAGCAGACAAATACGACACACAATTTACGTCGTCAAAATTTGTAGCACGTCTATCTACCTTAAAAATTAAGGAAGTATCGTCAGCAAATAACACCATTTGTGGTTGATTTTTTTATAAATGGAGTAGATCATTTATATACACTAAAAAAAGGAAAGGACCCAATATCGAGCCTTGTGGAACACCCATTTTTACTTTTAAACCGAGTGAATTGATACCATTTATTTGAACTTGCTGTTGTCTATCATTTAAATAAGATTTTACTAAACTAAGTGCAAGTTTTCCAAGTCCGTAATGCTCAAGTTTCAAAAGTAAGGTTTCGTGATCGACGCAATCAAATGCCTAAACTTTTTTAAATAGACTTATAAAATTAAAACTCAACTGCAAAAGTAATGATCGAGCTCGTAAAAAAAGTCACGACCGCGTAACAGAAAGATGCCTATGAAAAAGATTTAATTTTCGAATCATAATAAATTATAGTCTTTGAAAGTACGCCATGTTTAACAACTGTATTGAAAAGTACAATTATTTACTACAATGTGCGAATACTATAGGTACTACCTAGAGTAGTAGAGTATATACACACTTGCACTTCATTTGAAATAACATTAGACATTAATTAAGTAAACCTTTTCTACAGTCCGTTCAACCAATTTTGACTTCTATCCCGAAGGCATAAGGATGGCATTAAAGGCAAAAAATTGTTTATAATACCAACTGTTTGCTGCAGCTGCCATTTGTCATGCCACAAACGCAGTAGAAGTCAAAATCAGTTGAACGGACTATAAAAAAGGTTTACTTAAATCTTATCACTACATATTATAAAACAAAGTCCTCCGCCGCGTCTGTCTGTCTGTCTGTTCGCGATAAACTGAAAAACTACTGCACCGATTCTCATGCTGTGTTCACCAATGGATAGCTTGGTTCTCGAGGAAGGTTTTAGTATATAATTTGTTAATTTTTTGTATGCATTTCTGTATGAATTAACGATATTTGTTGGAGGTGTCGGAAAAAAATAAGCCGTCTGGGAGCTTTCAACGAAAACGCTGTCTAAACCCTTTGAGATATAACAAAATAATGTATGGTGGAATTATGTATCTTATAAAGATCTTCAAAAAAATCCGCGATGGCATATGTCTATCTCTTAAGGATAACATACTATATCCATTTTATTGTCTTTTTGTAGGTATTTGTTTGCCGAATTTTACTCTTGGAAATACGATTACGATAACAATACGCTATAATATCAGTAGCTATTAGCCAAATTATGTTCGTAAATAAATAAGCTAGCTACTTATGTGTAATTCAAACAGTATACAAGAATATTTATCATAAAAACATTACTAAACACGGCGGCCTTATGATCAAAATTTGTGCATTCCAAAACTTTCGTTACTTTTTCACTGACATATTTATTACTTTTTGATAAAATAACACTCAATACGAAATCTACACTTATTTCTCAGTAATTCTGTATAAGATTCTTCTAAGATTAAACCGTTTTCACATTAAATCCATTACTTTACGCACGTACAACCTTGATGAATGTTTACATTAAGCACCGCGCCACACCGCCACATGACCACAGAGTACAGACGTATTTTTTTTTTCTTTTTTTTTTTCGTTCGTTTAGTGGTGTTCCCGCTAAAATGTCAACCGGTCAAGTATTAGTCGATTAATCGAATTCTACAGCCAGATCGTGTTGCAAGTACAAAATAAATGTCAAATATTTCATCCAATTGCGTGACCCTGAGAAAAGTTATGCACCAATGGTGTTCATTAGGTATTTCGAGTGTTTTATCAGCACAAATGGTGTATCATGCGACATTTCGAAGGATTTCGTTTTGTTTTCACATTGTTGGTACTTACGTGAATTATTTTAAAATTATTATTTGTGTCGCACTTCTATTTCGTGTTGTAATTTGGTACAATTGATTGCTTTAAGAATTTGAGTGAAATTTCGTATTTTGATTTTGTGTTTGTTATCTTTAGGTAAAGACTTATTCATGTTCAGAACATAAGTACTTTTATTATATTAAATCATTTGTTTCGGTTTCTATTCACATAGTGAATCACATTAAAATTAATATTAAGTTAGGATTTTGAGATATAGCCTGGGATATGGAGAAGGACATAGGGTACTTTTTTATGCGATAACCGCCATCCACGCGGGCGAAGCCGCGGGCAAAAGCTAGTTTCAAATGAAGTATAGGTACACGATAGTTAAAGTATGGGTAAGACGACAAACAGTGAGCATGGGGGTTCTTGGGTGCGATCCCCAGGTTGGGCGTTATTGGATAGTACTTCAAATAGGACATCCTCAGTAGCAACCCGTCATATTAGCTGTATCACTACATATTATAAAACAAAGTCCTCCGCCGCGTCTGTCTGTCTGTCTGTCTGTTCGCGATAAACTCAAAAACTACTGCACCGATTCTCATGCTGTTTTCACCAATGGATAGCGTGGTTCTCGAGGAAGGTTTTAGTATATAATTTGTTAAGTTTTTGTATACATTTTTGTATAAATTAACGATATTTGTTGGTGTCGGACAAAAATAAGCCGTCTGGGAGCTTTCAACGAAAACGCTGTCTAAACCCTTTGAGATATAACAAAACAATGTATGGTGGAATTATTATGTATTTTATAAAGGTCTTCAAAAAAGTCCGCGATGGCATATGTCTATCTCTTAAGGATAACATACTATATCCATTTTATTGTCTTTTTGTAGGTATTTGTTTGTCGAATTTTACTCTTGGAAATACGATTACGATAACAATACGCTATAATATCAGTAGCTATTAGCCAAATTATGTTTGTAGATAAATAAGCTAGCTACTTATGTGTATTTCAAACAGTATACAAGAATATTTATCATAAAAACATTACTAAACACGGCGGCCATATGACTAAAATTTGTGCATTACAAAACTTTCGTTACTTTTTCACTGACATATTTATCACTTTTCAATAAAATAACACTCAATACGAAATCTACACTTATTTCTCAGTAATTCTGTATAAGATTATTCTAAGATTAAACCGTTTTCTCATTGAATCCATTACTTTACGCACCTTGATGAATGTTTACATTAAGCATCGCATCACACCGCCACACGACCACAG
This sequence comes from Dryobota labecula, assembly GCA_947523025.1. Lineage (NCBI taxonomy): Eukaryota > Metazoa > Arthropoda > Insecta > Lepidoptera > Noctuidae > Dryobota > Dryobota labecula. The sequence goes on along the minus strand of OX383314.1, from coordinate 11,471,291 downwards.
AGTATAGACGTACCTATTTTGTTTTCTTTTTTTTTTCGTTCGTTTAGTGGTGTTCCCGCTAAAATGTCAACCGGTCAAGTATTAGTCGATTAATCGAATTCTACAGCCAGATCGTGTTGGAAGTACAAAATAAATGTCAAATATTTCGTCCAATTGAGAACGTGACCCTGAGAAAAGTTATGCACCAATGGTGTTCATTAGACATTTCGAGCGTTTTCTCAGCACAAACGGTGTATCATGTGACATTTCGGAGGATTTCGTTTTGTTTTCACATCGTTGGTACTTACGTGAATTATTTTAAAGTTATTATTTGTGTCGCATTTTTATTTCGTGTTGTAATTTGGTACAATTGATTGCTTTAAGAATTTGAGTGAAATTTCGTATTTTGATTTTGTGTTTGTTATCTTTAGGTAAAGACTCATTCACGTTCAGAACACAAGTACTTTTATTATATTAAATCATTTGTTTCGGTTTCTATTCACATAGTGAATCACATTAAAATTAATATTAAGTTAGAAATTTGAGATATATCCTGGGATATGAAGGACATTAAGATACTTTTTATGCGATAACCGCCATCCACGCGGGCGAAGCCGCGGGCAAAAGCTAGTATAATATAGTGCTGTATTGATGAAAGAAACGATGGACGAATTGTGTGAATATGACTAGAAAGTCTTCCTCCTGACTACTGAGAGGACGATTGATAGAGATAAGCAAATATAATTATTAGGATAAGGGTAGGAGGACGATGATGTATCTGCTACTCACAAAGTTACACCCGGGTACAGTGCAGGAGATCGGCGTTGCCTTCAGATGCACCGCGAGGTTGTGCTCTTCTAGACGTGAGGCCTTCATGAACTTCTTGTCGCACAGCGCACACGCGTACCTGCTCAGGAGATACTCTAACATTATAATAGCGTCTAATAACTCAACTTCAGCTTACACATTCACCTCCACCTTTATTTATTATACACTAAAAGTACAGACATTATTTAAAACTAGTGTACAATGGACACTTTCACCAAAGGACGAGTAACGCCAGTGTCACTTTATTAATATTTGCCACATGAGACTCGTAGCTCAAAATACGTTATGCATATTTTACGACCTCGCCAAGGCATTTGATTGAGTAAATCACGAAACCCAAGTTAATTTCGGTAATTAGTAATACAAAAAATTACGCATTACGGACTAGGACAACTTTAATGAAATCTTATTGGAATGATAGACAGCAGCAAGTTCAAATAAATGGTGTCAATTCATTGGGTTTGAAAGTATAAATGGGGTTCCACAAGGTTCAATTTTGGGTCCAGTCTTATTTTTTATTTTTATTAATGATCTACCCTATTTATTGCTAAACTAATATGTACTGTATGTATAACGTGTGTATACTCACTTGAGCTTGGCGGGGTCGATGTGTTTCAGACTGTACTTCATGTGCTGTTTGAAAGACATGCGGTTCTTGAAATTCAAGTCGCACTGCAACAAAACAACTTTATTTGAAGGTAATAATACATTTTTTTTTATATATTTTTTTTTATTAATCAAAAAATCTTTTTACAAACATTTGTTGAGGTTTAAACATACCACACAAACCATCGCGGGTTTAACAGCGGTATAATGGCGGTGGTAATATTGCTGCAATAGCTACTTGCAATATTTGGCCATAGTGGCGTGGTCATACTAAAATATGCTTTTAACCTATTACAGCCACACATTTTAATGAAAATAATGCCTGTTTATCCTTTTGACCGCAACGTCAAAAAAGCAAAAACGTGCCCTCGGCGCCAAAATACGAATTCATCCTTTCGAGGTTTTTTTAATCTTATGTTAATATAGATGAAATATAAAGAAAGATGTTCAACTAATATAAATTAGGATAAGTCAAGAAACATAATTAGCAAAGGAAAAAAAAATTGTTGTTTTTTGAGCTGTATTTACAGATTTAGGTATAAAATTGGGCTGCGTGTATGTTCTTTATTTTTCCGTAACCCTCGTTTGTTGCACGTACCAATAACAAGAATAACCTATAGACAAAATTAGGTTTTTTTTCTATAGGTATGATTAGGGCGAGCCGCATGTGTAATGAAACCTGCCAGGAAGTTGACATAGATCTTTTTACTACCAGTGTGCCTAAATTAAAGAAGGTTCTTTGCAATCACTTCTTCGACAATATAAAATAGCCCTTGCATTATATAATGAATATATACAGAACGCGAAAGTAACACTGTCTGTTGCCCAGTACAAGTTAATTGTTAGTCCACGTGTGAAAACTTGTAATTGGCCATCATTATGTTAAAACTTTGTAACCATTGTGTCTGATTAGCTGTAAGTTTTCCAAAAATAATAAAATAAAATACTGTCATATAGTCGTGACCGTGGCGTGTTGGGCAATTTTAGTTTGTCATCTATACATAACTGTGGCGATCAAAAGGTTATAAGCGCCTAAGGTTAAAGTAACACAAATCTAATAAACATTAAAATACACTCCCAAACTCCCAAATCGAGCCACCCTGCATCTTGCTGTATATAAGTCCAAATTTGAATTCGGAACCATTTAAAAAGGAATGGTCCGTTTTAAATGGTCTTGAATTCAAAGGAACAATGGTGCCAACAAAATGATGTCCAGCATCGACATACTGCATAAAACCTTTTTTTATGCATAAATATGTTGATTTTTTAGGCCTATACCCCTTACATGGAGAAGATATTAAAGCCATAGCTACATTATAGGCACATTGGTTTAGGAGTTTGGGAGCGTAATTACAGTCATTTAATTCACAAATGCCAATAACACATACCTCATAACAATACAGATGCGCAGGCGCATCGTGAGTGACGAGGTGCACCTCCATGGCCTTCTTGAACAGGAAGCGCTTGTCGCAGCGAGGACACGCGTACTCCTTCGAGCCCGCGTGGATACTGCGAAGAGTCAAATCATTTGTTTCAGATGAGAATTGATCCATTTGCGATTTGGACTATTATCGAATCGGACCAAACCTGTGTACGTCATTGTACTCATAATTATGAACAAACTACCGGACCAATCATAGAATAGAGAAAAGAAAATCAGTTACATACATTTTGCTGTGTAAAATCGGCGTTACTCAGAATGTCGAACTGCCAAATTATTGTTTCTGGTATGTGAGCATAAATGTATGGCGCGGCAGATTCTTTTTTCGCGATTTCAGTATTTGTACCAAAGTAAGTTATTTATGGTTGACAAAAACTAAGCTCGTATATAAATTGGACCTTTTTGATTGACTGTATGAAACAATGATTTGGCAATTCTGCATTGTCAGTAGCGCCGATTTCGATCTATTTTAGAGCTACTAAAATTATCTTGTCGTATTATGAGTACTCACAAGAGATGCGTGCGGAGCGAACTCCTGTCCCGGAAGCTCTTGCCACACAGTTCACACTTCTGGCGCTCGCCGTGGTTCTTCATATGGTTGCGTAGTTTCGCCAAAGATCTACACAATAATAAATATAACAATGAGTACGCTATGGCTTAAGACTTTGTTCATTACAAACTAAAGTCTAAGCGCCCCATTACTTAAATTTAACAATGTTTGGTATTAAAGGCAAAAATATAAAAAAAATATAATAATAATAAAAATATGTAAACATTTATAATTAATTTGCAAAACAACAGATTTATTGCATCGTATTTATTAACAAGTGCGTGTATAATGAAGGGTTCCAAGAACAAACTTAACATTGAACTTGAAATACATGTATATGTAATGTAATTTTATAAATGTAGGCCTATAATATTTGAGGAGTTCCCTCAATTCCCCACGGATTCCATCATCAGAACTGGATTCTCTTAAAAATGAGACCAATCTGGAAGTATATCCTTACAAAACAAAAACTATTCGGTTTATAAACGGCGGAGTTAGCTAGTCGCTATCGCTAGGAACACGCAGCAGTATGTAGTTGTGTACTCACGGCGCAGTGTGTCCGCACACGCGACACACGTGCGTGGGCGCGGGCGCGCCGTGCTCGCGCGAGAGCTAGTCGCTATCGCTAGGAACACGCAGCAGTATGTAGTTGTGTACTCACGGCGCAGTGTGTCCGCACACGCGACACACGTGCGTGGGCGCGGGCGCGCCGTGCTCGCGCGAGAGCTAGTCGCTATCGCTAGGAACACGCAGCAGTATGTAGTTGTGTACTCACGGCGCAGTGTGTCCGCACACGCGACACACGTGCGTGGGCGCGGGCGCGCCGTGCTCGCGCGAGAGCTAGTCGCTATCGCTAGGAACACGCAGCAGTATGTAGTTGTGTACTCACGGCGCAGTGTGTCCGCACACGCGACACACGTGCGTGGGCGCGGGCGCGCCGTGCTCGCGCGAGAGCTAGTCGCTATCGCTAGGAACACGCAGCAGTATGTAGTTGTGTACTCACGGCGCAGTGTGTCCGCACACGCGACACACGTGCGTGGGCGCGGGCGCGCCGTGCTCGCGCGAGAGCTAGTCGCTATCGCTAGGAACACGCAGCAGTATGTAGTTGTGTACTCACGGCGCAGTGTGTCCGCACACGCGACACACGTGCGTGGGCGCGGGCGCGCCGTGCTCGCGCGAGAGCTAGTCGCTATCGCTAGGAACACGCAGCAGTATGTAGTTGTGTACTCACGGCGCAGTGTGTCCGCACACGCGACACACGTGCGTGGGCGCGGGCGCGCCGTGCTCGCGCGAGAGCTAGTCGCTATCGCTAGGAACACGCAGCAGTATGTAGTTGTGTACTCACGGCGCAGTGTGTCCGCACACGCGACACACGTGCGTGGGCGCGGGCGCGCCGTGCTCGCGCGAGAGCTAGTCGCTATCGCTAGGAACACGCAGCAGTATGTAGTTGTGTACTCACGGCGCAGTGTGTCCGCACACGCGACACACGTGCGTGGGCGCGGGCGCGCCGTGCTCGCGCGAGAGCTAGTCGCTATCGCTAGGAACACGCAGCAGTATGTAGTTGTGTACTCACGGCGCAGTGTGTCCGCACACGCGACACACGTGCGTGGGCGCGGGCGCGCCGTGCTCGCGCGCCACGTGGTCCGCTGCCACGTCAGCGCGCGACGAAGTGGCCAAGCACACGCAGCAACGCCACCTGACACATCACAACGTATGGGCACGTCAGCGGTTAACATTATTTAAGGAGGTTCCTTCGAAGTAGCCCGCGAAATTCAAATTCTATACTAATATTATAAAGCTGAAGAGTTTGTTTGTTTGAACGCACTAATCTCAGAAAATACTGGTTGGAATTGAAAAATTCTTTTTGTGTTGGATAGTCCATTTATCGAGGAAGGTTATAGGCTAAATAACATCACGCTACGACCAAAAGGAGCGGAGCATAAATGAAATATGATGCAAAAACGGGAAAAATTATTCCTTTTGAGAGCTTCCGTTGCGTGCGCTGCGTAAACGGTTTAAGTTACGCAAATGTCATGTATGATGGAATTGTTCCTCTTTAAATTTTCTAAAAAAAAGTCCGCGACAGCATATGTCTATCTTTTAAGATTGACTCACTATAACCTTTTTTATGGTAATCAAATATGTTCGAAATTAATGCATTATTTGCGAAGGAGTTTTCATAAACATGGTATTAATTCTTATCCAAATAAATACGTTATTCATCACAAGTATTTAATATTGAACAAAGTTGCCCTTACATCATTTAATTTCAATGAATATCTTAGGAGATATAACTGTTTAATAATAACTCCGCAGCAAAATAATGATCAACTCTGCGAGGTAGTCTATTCTAAAGCTGAAGAGTTAGTTTTTAGGGTTCCGTACCCAAAGGGTACAATGGGACCCTATTACTAAAACTCCGCTGTCCGTCTGTCTGTCTGTCTGTCCGTCTGTCACCAGGCTGTATCTCATGAACCGTGATAGTTAAACAGTTGAAATTTTCACATATGATGTATTTCTGTTGCCGCTATAACAACAAATACTAAAAAATAGAATAAAATAATATTTAAGGGGGCTCCCATACAACGGACATGATTTTTTTGCCGTTTTTTTTGCTTCGCCCGCGTGGATGTCGGTTATCGCGTAAAAAAGTAGCCTATGTCCTTCTCTATATCCCAGGTCGATCGGTTCAGCGATTTAGGCGTGAAAACGTAACATACAGACAGACAGACAGAGTTACTTTCACATTTATAATAAAAAATAAAATGGATGGTACGGAACCCTTTGTGCGCGAGTCCGACTCGCACTTGGCCGGTTTTTTTGTTTTTTTTAACGCGCTAATCTCTGGAACTGCGAGTTGGATTTGAAAAACCCTTTTTGCTTTTTACAGCCCAATTCTTGAGGAAGAATTACATTCCTATTAACTAGAACACCATTTTTTTTTAAATGAAAGTTAATGCGAAAACGAAGTAAAAGCACGGGCTGTAGCTCTACCATGAGTTTTCACAGCCAATACTCGCTAGCGTCTCCGTAAATAATATGTATGAAATACTGTACAGTGCCCCTAGCGGTCACTGAAAGAATTAAAATGCGTACCATGAGCACTATAGATTTCGATAGGTAAGAAACCTAACGTAATCTATTCGATAGTCACTAACGTTTTTCAGCTGTCACCATACAAAACGGCACCATGAGTCACTAATTTGATAGACGCTATCGAAAAATACGCTTACGATAGTAGTTACGTAACCCACTAGCATTTTGACGAGTGAAACGTAGTTTACATTAAAATAATAACCGATTTTGAGTCCAATTAAGTAAAAATAATGCCTGGAAGATATTATTTGGCATGGAATATGTTAGCGGCCGCTGAATTAGAAAACCAACGACGTGAAAAACGTGAATTTCAAGCCAATATGAGAAAAATAAAATGGAATATCTATTTCATTGAAAATAAATATCAATCAACCCTGGCTACCCTGGCGCTTCCCCTAATTATTAAAATAATTTGATAGAAAGTAGAAACATACCTTTCCATGAACTCCACCATCAGTTGAAATTGTGCCACAAAGGTCCTCATTGTATTGTTATCTTTTAAACTTATTTAACTCCGCGAACCACCCGATGTAAACAAACTCGATAATACAACAGTGACATACTTATAAGGCATACAAATTCAACAATCACTAAATACCTTAAGTAGTTCAATAACCGCCAACCTTTCTATTTAGTCGGATCATTGACTGTGTAGCTAGTACATTTTGAGTATATACCTTCTCTCTTCTTATTACTTAGAAAGAAAGAAACAAAACTTATGGAGTGAAGTTAGCTAGACGACACGATCTATCGAGCTTACGTTAGCGCCCGCGTAAGACTCCGTAAAACTCATGGTGCAAGCATTATCGAAATCTATTCGATCCCCGTTAATACCTACGCTAGCGGGTTTAACGATAGCGAGTAAGTTTTCGATAACAACTCATGGTAGGGGTACTGGCAATGTATTGCGACGGGGTGGGTGAGGGGAACAAGAAATTTAACGCGGACGAAGTCGCGGGCAGAAGCTAGTAATTAATAAAAATAAAAAATTCAAAAGCTCAAAAAATAAAAAATTGTACATGAATGATTAGTAGTCATTGGATACATGAAGTGGGCTGTCTTTGTAAGACGACTAAAATGCCACGGTGTAAACTATTAAACCTGAAACACACGATTACCTACTTCAGGCACAAATCATGGGTGAACTTGACATAGATTTAAGAAAAAATATATTTAACTTTATACTTTATATTTTTGAATAATTGTTTTTTTTTAAATATATATTTACATATATCGGAACCCTGGGGTCCCGGACCTTCGGAAGGCGTACGAGGGACCGAAGCCAACTCGCAGAGGCCCGTTAGACGCTTTTTAATTAAATGAGGCACCAACCGACAATTATCCATGTACACACTATGCAAGTGCATCCAAGGACAACCCCCAGTTGGTGTAGGACTATTGCAGGATATGGAACCAAAGATATTGGACTATGGGTTTGGGTGGTTAAAATGGACTGGTTACCTAAAACTATGGAAGGACTATGGCTCCTGCCTGATCAATGTTTTATTGTACACGGATAAAATGGCAGGGGGTGACTAGCACACTCATTAATGGGCCCCCGGAAACGGTCGCTAGCACATAGTGACGTAGCGACAAGGGGGCAAAATATCCTGAGGTGCTCGATGAGTGGAGAGGTATTCCACGGCTCTCAGAACAAGCCCAGAGCCCGGAAGATGGTCAAGATCCCTACAAGCACTTACTGGAATACTTCCTTCCTCCGAGCACGTTTGCTCTTGCGAATCTCCACTCAAGCCGGCCAATAAAGGCAAGAATGAAGTAGGAGCTCAGTTCCTCGTCAGCGTTCACTCCAGCGGCCAATAAAGGCAAGCCAGAGATGAGGAACATGACTTCTCCCGGGAGATAAGGTCCGTGGGGTCGCAACTGCTCAACAGCTCGCCACATGCTGCCCTGCTGGATTCTGTACCTCTCTTGGTCTGGCTCCTCACCCTAGACATGTTCCGGTAAAGTAAACTCTACCGGAACAGACCCAGAGTTCGGAACGTGCAAGCCCCACCACGACGTCAACGTAGAGATACGGCGGTGGGTTTATTATTATTATTATTGCTGTGAATTTTTCAATTAGCACTTTAAAGCTTAATATTACGCAAACGGATCCGGAACGGTTTCCACAAACCCGCAATATTTACGATATCCCACGCAATGGGATAGACGAGAAAAAATTATATCATCCCCACTTTACGTGTACGGGAGGTACCCTAAAAAAAATATATAATTCAAGATTTTATTTTATCACTTTTTCAGCGTGATTAATATGTATACACATGCCATATTACAGCTTTCGAGTACTGAGAGTCTCTGAGCTAAGCCGCGGACAGGCGTACAGACACAGACGGACATGGTGAAACTATAATAGTTCCTTGTTGACTACGGAACCCTAAAAAAACATTAATTAGGTATTCTACCAGTTTAATTAGTGTTATAAAGTGCGTTTGTGTCTAATCATCGCACTGTACAGAACAATTTTTATTTAACCTAGGTAATAATGATACCTCTGATTCATAACAAGTTAGAAGTTTTATACATTACATATTTTATGTATACGTAAATGTTTTATATAGGCGCCATAGTCTGCACAAAACACCCAATCATAATGTTTAATGCTTTTAGAATAAGATCTGATTATCATTTACCTGTTTTTGTTTCTGTTAAAATAAAGAAATTTCAATCAAATTAGGTATTGCAATTTATTATGAAAATCTGCATAAGGAATCCAAATGGAAGTTTTTGTGGAACATTACATAATTAAAAACTTAAAACTCAAAGCGTTTATTTCAATCTTCTTCTAAGGCCTCGCCGTATATCGACGGCAATCCAATTTAAGTCGGCCTAGAACTTAGCTACTAGATTGGCGTGCAAGCATCAGGGCACGCAGCACACTATATCAGTTTATTTCAATTAAACTATGTATTACAGGCACCTTCGAATGCTCAAGGAATTGATCAGTTAATAAATAAATAAAAGGTGTAATTTTACCTGACTCGATGTCTCCTCCTGTGCGCACAGAGCGAGTGCGTGTCCTTACAGCGCACTTTACACACCGAGCAGACAAATTCACCCGCGCTCTAAAACACAAGCAACAGTAACCAGCCGTTAACGTTGGTGTTCACACCGCCTAGCGCCTGCTCGATAATGCCAAATTATATATCATGCAAACCTAGCCTAAAGTAAGTCATGATAACCCTAAGGTCTAGCCGTGCAATAACATTGTACTAATGTCCTTATAACCCGCTGGTCAATAATGTAATTTGAATTCAGAACCTCAACTAATAATTCGCATGAAAACTTTTACAAAATTGTAGATTGTTTGCAAACAACTATTTTAAAGGAAAGTGTTTTTTTGAACCCAGAGCGCAGCGAGGGATTCTAAAGTAGAACTCAGAGCGCAGCGCAGAATTCAAAGTACGTCACTCGAGCTTAATATAGTGTTGCTCCCGAGGTGGACAATCTACTTTTTATATCCCTGTATGAGAAAATAAGTAACTGCAACTAACGAATAAGAATAGTACGTTTATTTATTTACATACAATTAGAAAAAAATAAACAACAGAAATATTTAGAGGCGAATGTTTATTTCATTCTCACTACTTGAGAAAGACACAAATTTTTTATAAAACTAAGTAAAATCCGAAATTTGAGTAAACAATTACGAACAAAGGCGGAATGCATTTCGCGCGTTTTTTATTGTTTCATAAACCTTTTTTTTATTAGGCTCACGCTCGGTTTACTTTATTTATTTAAACTTCATGTACAATAGTGGTACATAGGCGGACTTAATGCCACAAGGCATTCTCTACCAGTCAACCTTTGGGTTAAATATAAAAACAGTGGTAGGGTACAAAAATAATGACAAAAATACTAACTTATTGATTAAGAGAACTATATCATACTTTATCATACAGCCTGGTACTTATTCATACAATGTTCGTGATCTCTTTGGTGATTGGAACTTTTACTTACAATATCCAGGCCCTAGGGATTAAAGAGCTATTTAAATCCCTGTTTACAAAGAATTAACTTGCACTTTCAGAAAGGATGTGATAAAAACAAAACGAAAATCGAATTACTTTTTATGACCTCGCAGAAGGTGTGAAAAGTAGAGTATTCTCTTCAGGGAAAAAGGTTTCTTCGTCTTGGGCGAGGTTTAGCGCTCGTGACATAAGACACTAATTTATCCCCTACGTGATTAATCATCTATTATTTATTTGCTCTCATGCACATGATGTGTTGTATCATGTGTGACAGCACATATTTAACAATAGATAATTGTCGGTTTAAGTGCATAAACCCTGTCAGGGCACTGAAAAACACAATGTAACCAACATTGTGTTTTTCAGTGCCCTGACAGGGTGTTAGTTAGTGTATAAGTAGTCTTACAATTTTCAGTAAAATTATATGGCATATCGAGTATTATGAAATAGTTCGGTATTGTAGTGTCGTCTCTATCACTCATTATTGTCACTAATCTGACCTGACACTCACGTGACCTGACCTGATTCTGTCACTCAAGTGACCTGACCTGATTCTGACACTCACTCAAGTACTTAAAAACAGACACCAAGTACTTAAGTTAAGTGATTACAATTATATTTAGCGCTAGTAGATAAGTCTTCCTTGTTCTTATTAGTTTTTCTATCTGAACAGACAGCTGTGCTGGGGAGTTTGTTGCGCCACGTCTTCTTCCCAGCCAAAGCACTAGGAAGGTGGTATGTTATTTTGACGTTCGAAAAGTGCCGATTCTCAGCTTAATTTGAATAAATGACTTTTGAATTTTGAATTTGTTTTCAAATTACCCAACGACTACGTAATAAAAAATTCAACCTTATTAAATATGTTTACAGTAACTTCTATAATCGAGTGCATACCAGGCCGTGTTTCTTCAGATGGTTGCTCGGTTTGAACACTAGCCCGCAGGCAACAATCAACTCTATTGTGTTAGTAACGAGGTGTACATACCGGGTCGTGTTTCTTCAGATGGTTGGTCAGTTTGAACTTGTGGTTGAACCCGAGCGCGCAGTCGTAGCAGCGGTACTCGTGGCGAGTGAACGTAATGCTGCCCAGAGCCGTCTGACGCTCCGCCTCCACCTGGACATGGACATGGGCGTAAGGCTCGAACAGGTTAAATAACATGTTATAAAACTTTTTTTACGCAGGGTCAAATTAAATTAATCATCGATACTCCGCAAACGTGATGGGTATCAATATCTAATCATGATTTAAAAAAAATCACACTAATATTATAAATGTGAAAGTAACTCTATCTGTATGTCTGTATGTTACGTTTTAACGCCTAACCCGCTGAACCGATCGTCACGAAATTTGGCAGAGATACAGCCTGGGATATGGATAAAGGACTAGGCTACTTTTTTACGCGATAACCGACATCCACACGGGATGAGTCGCGGGAAAAAGCTAGTACTATATGTAGGTATATGAAGATTGTAGGGTCGCGTCTGTAGGTAGTGTAGTCACTTAAAACATCAAAAAGACAGTTTTCTTCGTGTTAACCTCACAGAAATGACGGGTATGGATATCTTAACACGATAAAACTAAAACAAAAACATTTTCTCAACGAATAATTCAACTATGAACTAACTACACCACCGACGGTCATTGGCCCAAAAAAGTTGCGTGTATTCCCGTTCGTCCCACTGATTTTGATAGTGGGACGAACGGGATTAACTTAGTAATTTATTTTTAATTCTAATTGGTCCCATTACATAATTTGTTAAATTATAAAAAAAAAAAAAAAAATTGTGCCTATACATAGATATTGCCTTATTTTAGTATGAAATTAATCTGTTTAATTATTGAGCATCGCAAGTAATAACTAATATAAAAAACAACATCAAATCTCATTTGGTCTAGTGGTCAATGTATCGAGTATAGAGCGAGTCTCGTGCAGTCTGAGATTCGGTACCAAGTACACGTATCCACTTTTTGTTCACTCTGTTACAATTTAGCTTTTCAACCTTAACGACAACTAGATAATGATTAAAATCGCTTAACAAAATGATTTATTGAAATGCACGAAAGAGTATTCCAAATTCGCGATATGGTTCAAATTGGAGGGTTAAGTAATGTTGATCATAGAACACTGTACTACAGAAGCGCTGCAGTGGAGTTAGTGTTTCTCGAGAAGTAGTCTTATAATGTGGATTTAGTGGCGATGTAGTGGTGTAGTGTGTAGTGTGTTGCCAGTTGCTACCTCTTCCCAGCTCAACACTTGCATCTCCAGCTGGCCGGGCGCCACGTTGAGGCGCTGCAGCTTGTTCCTCACGCGTTGGTTGTCCACCACGCCCGGCGGCTTCTCCTTCTTCGGCGCGGGGTGCTTGCGACGGTCGATCTTTATAGACGCTGCAATAACGGAATGTCAGGCAGCACGTGTCGGCCGTGGTTAAAGATACACCTGACCGTGAGGATTGACATCAGTAACGCCTCAGGCATCGTTGACATAAAGCCGAGACCTAGCTGAAATGTTACATCATAACGGCATCAGCGCAAATAGGGATAACGGACAGCCCTCTGTGCAGGGCCTGCATGGAGGCGGAAGAAACCGTTGCGCATGTGCTCAGACCAGGAGACGTGATTAGCTTCTGGAAGGTGGGCTGGTTGGAATAACCACCGATAGCCGCCATGGTCCATCCTAAGGACTAAGTGCGGAAACCAAACCCTCTAACATAGAACATAGAACGGCATCAGCGCTGGGTGACCGATACCACCGTCATCGTCTCGATTCGGTGGCACAGAATCCATACTGTAAGTTGACAACAAAACAAGATGATACAACAAATCAGTTAGTATTTCACTTTCACAAATTATTGTGAAAGTGAAATACTAACTAAAACTGAAATAGTGTGTACTGTGTTCATTAGAACACAGTACACACTATTTCCTAAGTCCGGGCAAACCGACAGTTTCGCGGAGCAGTGTAGGTCGGTCACGTGACCGCGCGCCTCCACGACGTGCGCATGCGCCGCCTGCAGCGGGCGCGCATCCTTAGTACTGCAATCATCTATTGAGAGACTAGTATCGCTCAACTTTTATAATCTGCGACATGCACGTAATTAAACCGGCACACCTACCGTTCGAAACGTAACACGAAACGCTATTTGGCTGCAAAATAAGTCTACCTCGTTGGTGTAGTCGCAAGTGCAATGCTAAGTACTGAATCCGATTTCCAGATCGGGAAAAACAATAATAGTCCCCCAGACCGAATTTCGGCCAAGACGACCAATCTCAACAGAGACCAGCCTTCGGCACGGGAGATATTATAGTTGCAGCTGCTCTCTTCCCTCGCCACAGTCAAGCGCGGCGGCAGCACTCCGGGCTGTTACTGAGAAATTCCTAATGGAAAAAGCCAATATCACTTTGCCCGAACTGGGAATAGAACCCGGACCCCACGCCCAGCAATCCCGCCTGCGAGCACGAGACCAACGAGGCAGTTCGGGAAAACAGTTCCAGGGAACAATTTTTGGATCAGGAGAAGTGACAATGAGTTTTTCAGGGCTGTTATTGAGAAATTAGGAACAGCCTGGAGTCTAGTCTTTTACCCAGTTGTGGTATTAGGCTCACCCCCTATTACATGGGACTTATGGCGAAATGTGTGTGTATCCTACACTTCGGCCTACAAACGTGACGTCACTTACCATCACTCTCCTTCTTTCTCTTCTTACTCCTCTTCCCCCTTCCCGCATCCACTTTTCTGTTCTTCTTGTTCTTCAGCGGCTCCTCATCAGACGCGTCGAAGTCTTCTTCTTTACTCTTCTTATTTCTATTTTTATTTCTAACTCTTAACTTTAACTTGTTTGGTGCTATGAGATCTGGTTGTAATACTGCCTGTAATAATAAAAAAACCGGTCAAGGAGCAAGTCGAACTCGCGCACCGAGGGTTCCGTACCAGCCCACAAAAACTACAACTGTGCTTCACCCAAAGCACACATAATGCTACGTACAGATACCCAATCCCATAGAAATGACACCTCCCTAAGGCTGGCTATTGAGCTGGCAATTTTTTCCCTCATTTTTTTTAACACATGGCAGCATCAGCGACTCACTAATTGCCAGAGACTGTAGTTTTACAACGCCATCTAGGAGTCGGCCTAGAAACTAGGTGTCATTCTCGTGATTCATGAGTGTAAAAGATAAATCAACATTAATCAAGGAAGTTTTAATTTTTGCTAATGTTACTTCAGCCAAAATCGGCCCTATAACGCTTTTTATTGATTGTTAATTTCATAATGATTACCTATGCTGCCATCTGTGAATTTTTTCAAGACTAATTATACTTTGTTCGAGTTGAGTTAAGACCCCATGCCCAAAGCATCCTGCTACCTGCTAATATGTAGGAAGGAGGACATTTTGGTTGTGAAACGTGTTTTTTTTTTAATTTTCATCAGTGAGTAAAAGAAAAAGAAAAAATAAGAAAGAGAATAAAAAGAGAGAAAAAGTACAGAAAGCGAAAAAGAGAGACACAGAATTTTTACACTGCGGTGTAGAATATTGCAGTTTTAGGACATCGCCATGTCTTGACAGATAAAGGAACTAATGTAATTTTTGTTGATTTCTGCAAAAGTGTGCTATTTAGAGACATAGTTTTATTTTTCCTGTACTCTTTACATAAGCTTCTATCACATAGAATAATTTCAGATATTTCTCGATGCTAACTTCGGAGGGTATTTTTTTTTAATTTCTCATCAAATGTCGAAAACTATGCATCCTAAAGAAAAAAGAAAAAATGTTTGAGAATGTGCAAACAGCGTTCTTTCATATCGTCCCCTTATAGGGAAAACCGATCATCTGATATGAACCTAACCTAACAGATAATCGGTTTTACCTTTAATGGTGCGATATGATACCCCACATGCAAGCCGCATTTCGAATTTTTAAGCCCACGAATCAGTACCTGCTGCAAAAAAAAATACAAATAAATTGTTTCTTTCTTATTTGCAAAATAGTTGGGCAAACGTCATCTAAAACTATTCTAAATTTCAAGTTGATAGCATCAGTAGTTCTTGAGATATTCAGCTGTGACAGACAGACAGACAGACTGAGTCACACCATAAGGGTTAATTTTTACCATTTTGGTACGGAACCCTAATAATAGTTATTTAAAACATCAAAACTTACAATAATTATCAACTTATGTTTCCAGTTAAGGCCACTGAAAGTAAGAATATTTGAATTTCGCAGGCTACCCTAACGCTTCCCGTTAGGGTAGCCCGCGAAATTCAAATATTCTTACTTTTTTTTTGCAATCAGGTCGGTGGCAGGTTGTATGTTCATCTAAATATGATTCGCGACCGTAACCAATATGTATTTACAGAATTATAATCATTAGAATCAGCAATACAACCCCATTACCACCAAATGTAACGATTTCATGAATTAGTCGTTCAATATGCGTCAACGTCTTAGGCCCGTATTATAGAACGTCACTCAATACTCAAGCGTTACTTGAGACTAGATTCAAGCCATTTGATTGGTTGAAACTAGTTTTAAGTAATGCTTGAGTATTGAGTAACGTTCTGTAATACGGGACTTAGACAGTTGTATTGATGATTTTAATGATTATAATAATTTCTATAAATACATACTTGTTACGGTCACGAATCTTAATTAGATCAACATACAACCTGCCACTGACCTGCAAATTGCAAAAACGTAAGATAAATTGAATTTCGCGGGCTTTTCGCCTTAAAACAATTAAACTCACGGAGAAATCGTGAGAACATACAGCTTTTCAAAGAAAAGTATGCGCTTCGGGAATCATCGGCTCTCTTCGGAAATACGAATGTTACAACCATGGAAGCATTGCCCATTTTGTATTAACATGTTTACCACCATCATCATCTGTCGAGCCGTTTCGCAACGATGTTGGGGTCGGCTTCCAGTCTGACCGGGTGCAGCTGAATACCAGTATTTTACATGGAGCGACTGCTTATCTGACCTCCACAACCCAGTGACTTTCGGGCTTCTGACGACTCGTAACAATTGTCAAAGATCTACTATTGACAGCCGGGACCAACAGCTTAACGTGCTTTCCGAGGCACGGAGGGGTCTTGTTATGCACAGATGGTCACCCATACACGGACTTACCGCGGCAAGCGTAGCTTTACCTGGTCGACCGAGCCGTGTGGCTGATTTACTTAGCCACAAGCCCCTCCATTACCATGTTTACCAAATTATAGTTAACAACTCTACGCAATTCCAAAAAACCTTTCTGAGGAACAGCAATAATAATTTAAGTACGTACCGTGAAATCCTTATCATCCCCTCCATCCCGACTGCAGCCATCATCCACAAAGTAGTCACCCGCGTCGTCCAACGCATCCTCTACTTTAATGAACGCTAGCGGCACGTGCCACACGCGCTCACAGTCTGCATCGGTCTTAATGAGCGGATGGAACTGATGCAAACCCGTAGAATCTGGGTGATCTGTGACGAGTGTAGTTGAAAACTTTGGTGACGAGCTTTGTGATGATTTGAGCTGAAAGTTTTTAAATAGGTATTTAACTAATTCTTTTAACAGTTACATTTATAGTTGCACAAGGATCTTTTGGCACGTGACCAAAATCGGAACTAACGCCGCCATCTTGTTTTTTTAATACAAAAAACAAAGATCTTTGGAGCACTGTACCAGCCACATCAAGCTATAGGGCGGGTTGTTTCATGTCCACTTGACGCACGCGTATACCTACGTCATAAATGGCGCTAACTATCGTCAAACCAAAAAAAGCGTTGTTTCACAAAATTATGCCCTTAACCAACCGTTTGAAACAACCGGCCCTTAGAGACTGTCACACAGGTAGGATTGCCAGATCTTAAAACCGAAATGCCGGACATACCAGCCAGTTTAGCCGGACATTAGGGTAAAAAGGCCAGACACCCTTAATTTTTTAGTAAGTCAATCGAGAACGAACTACACTGAGCGAAGCGGCTAGTGGGGTGGAGCTCAAGAGTGGCGGGGCGCGAGGAGGACAGTGCTAGTCCGCTCGCTTGCGCTAGCGCTAGCGCGGGCGGAGCGGAAACCAACTCATACACATGACAAATGTAAAAAAAAGGTAAATTTAAAACCGGACACACCGTCTTATTTGACCTCACACGCAACCAAAAATCCTGACTGAGTTCGGATCCGGACGCCTGGCAACGCTACACACAGGTATGATTGACAGCCTAGAGGAGACGTTGTACAAAGGCGAACTTTCTCTAAAACTCGATGTACCATATTTACGGTCGTGTTCAGGTCCAGTTGAAAACCAGCGTCAGGCACTAATTTTCTGGCATTTATGCTAAACTGGACCTTTTTGGCGCAGCTGTGAGGCACACTTGCCTGCTTGCACTTGCATTTCTTGCATCGCGCGCTTTTTAACAGACTTCAAAGAAAGGAGGAGGTTCACAATTCATCGGAACCTTTTTTATTTGTTTGTTTTTTAAATTTATTTCTTATTTGCTGTACATTATATTGTCATGTGTGCCTTTTAGTCTGGGCTAAATAAATGTATTTTCTTTCTTTCTTTCTTTACTATACATAATAATAGATAATAACATTCAGTACATTTTGATTTAGTTCCTAATTCCGCCACCTACCGAGTTACTCCAGGGTGCACTGAATGACTATTCATATGTTCAATTCATGTCATGTTTTGTATCTTCACCTGATTACTAACCGAAATAAGCTTGTCTTAATATCGGACTTATGCTCGTCTTAATAACATACCAAAGCTAGATTTAGAAACTGACTTGAGTTTGGCTTAACAGGCATAGAGTCGTTTACAACGGATATATGCTTGGCTAAAAAAATGGACAAGATGCTTTGCTTAATTCATACATATTTCTCTCAGTTATGTTGATAAAGAAATGTTTCTCCATTACCATTTCTGTCATGAATAACATTTTTATTTTCTTCCTAAGTAGAGCCAATAAGGCAGGCAGGTCTCATGCTCAAAAACCTTACAATTCTAATCGCAATCTCATCTCAACGACAATAAACGTCAAAAACTTTTTACCAAATACCGTTCCGTATTCTACCAAAAAACCCACTCCATTTACTATAGCATTAGACAAATAACGACAGTTATTGTGTAATATTGTTGATATTATTGCACTTTAGAGTTATTTTTTTAATGTAAATGGTAAATAGATTACAGTGCTTTGTATTTATCGTGAAATAACGGAGTTTATTAAACATTTACATCGAAATAACGAAAGGGTGAGAACAGTTATTTGTCTAATGTTATAATAAATGGAGTATAAGTTTTTTTGACACATTGAAGCTGAAATTAAAAAGCTAGTTTTTTAAAATACTCCTCAGGGGTACCTTGCATGATTGCATACAGACTTTTCTAGATGTTTTGGCACAAGCATTTTCTGCAGTTTTCTGCTTTGTTTTATATGCTTATTAACGCAATTTTTTCCTTCTTTCTTTCCGTGGGTACTACCTAAACGTTCACAACATTTAAGTGGTTCAGCGTGTCTCGGTATATGGCGGAATAACGAACGAATTAACGTACTGAATTTAACAACAAAATAATAGGTTGTTTGACAGCTTTTTGTAAAAAGGAATATTTTAGGAAGAACGGTAAGCACCAGGTTATTACGGTTTCTCATACCGAACAAAGGTTCTTTTAATTCAACAGACATTTATGTGCTGCTGGGGAGTTTGTTGCGCCACTACTTTCCAGATAAAACACTAGGAGATGGTGGCGGGCGGACGTTTTAAGGGCTGTCTTTTGTAACTTTTGACGTTCAAAAGATTCTCTCAGTCTAATTGAATAAATGATTATAACATCCCCAAATTTTTCCTTAATTTTTTATATTTGAGAAGTTTGTGTTAGTATACACCGCTGCCCTTTGGTGAATGCAGGCATTATGTGTTATGTAATATTCGTTTATTTCAAACTATTATCTGTCCATTGTGTGTTGATCTTAGGCTTTCCAAAAACTATAATAAAATAAATATTCATCGAACCTATTATGTTCACTAGTCACCACAAAGTACCGAGACACACCGTCCCCTCCAGTACCTACCAGGGTCCAGCGCTGCGTTCGGAGCACTTCCGCGCAAGGCAGGCGCTCTCCTCTCATTCGCTTACCGCCTACCGCCTAGCTCGCGAGCAGCGCCCGCAAGCGCAAGCTATTGGTATTCGGGCGCGGGTGCTGCAGACAGGCCAAAAGTCAGTACAGTGCGCCCAGCGTGTCACGGAATTGGGGACTAAACTACGTTTGCGATTTCCGAATCAGTAACCTCATCCAGTTTTAAAATATTTTATGGGGTTAAAGTGTTTTTGCAACCAATTTACAGAAACAAAATATCATTTACCAATATGCGTTTTTCGAAAAAGAACTCTATTAAGGCTTTGACTGCCAGACAACAGACACAATAGAAAAACTATTGCTAGCGGTCACCGGTGACCGTGGTGGCAGTCAATGTGTTAACCACACACAAAGTTCAGTTTTCGCTACAACTACAAACATTTTAATGACTTTTCTGTAGTACTAGACATTTTGAAATCAACATGTAGGCACACTAGCATAAAGTTGACATTCGAGCATCAACTGGAAACAAGTATTTGAATAGATTTTAGACAGTGCGCACGGTGTGCGTGCCGGAATCAGGAACTAAAATTTTAATGTACTGTATTTTTAAGTTATATCTACACTAATATTATAAAGAGGAAAGATTTGTACCTATTTTTGTATGTTTGTATGTTTGTAATGAATAGGCTCAAAAAGTACTGGGCCGATTTAAAAAATTCTTTCACCAATAGAATGCTACATTCTTCCAATTTGACATAGGCTACATTTCATTTTGAAAAAAATTAGGGATCCTTGGTAAAATTTGAACAATGTAACCGAAGGTGTAGAAAAATGAGTCTTAAAATGTCTTTCGTCGAATGCGCTGCCGAAACTATTAGCGATAGAACAAAATAATCCACAACAATATTGAAGAACATCATAATGTCTACAAAAAACTACTACTACTACTACAAAAAACTCTACCCCGTGCGAAGCCGGGACGGGCTGCTAGTGTAATGATAAACCTGTTAGTAAAATATGTTAATAAGAAAACCGAAAGATTCTCAAGACAGTAAAAAAATAGAAGAGACACATCTATAGTCGGTCAGAGTGTAGCAACCTGTAGTTTTAATCAAACTTCAACAAACTGTATTTTTAGTTCAACTGTAACACAGCATAAAACTGTAATATCATACTTTAAATATGTTCGGATACGGGCAGTATGATTCTGACATTACATAAATAATATTAACAATATTTCTTACCAAATACTTGTTGAGAATATCGTGAGCTTCTATCACTTGTTTCTTAAATGCAAAATACTTCAGAATATTGGCCTTGCACTCCAGACATAGTCGCAATGTCACATTATCTACATTCTGAAAATAAATATTGACACGTCACATTGTAACAGGTTTAGGAGAAGAACCTAATTTTCAACTTCTCATCTATACTAATATTAAAAAGCTGAAGAGTTTGTTTGTTTGTTTGAACGCGCTAATCTCAGGAACTACTGGTTGGAATTGAAAAATTCTTTTTGTGTTGGATAGTCCATTTATTCAGAAATATTATAGGCTATAAAACATTACGCTACAACCAACAGGAGCGGAGCATAAATGTAAAATGTTGCAAAAAAATATTCCTTTTTGAGAGCTTCCGTTGCGTGCGCTGCGTAAACGGTTTAAGTTACGCAAATATCTTGTATGATGGAATTGTACCGCTTTAAAAGTTCTAAAAAAAAGTCCGCGACAGCATATGTCTATCTTTTAAGATTGACTCACTATAACCTTTTTTATGGTAATCAAGTTTGTTCGAAATTAATGCATTATTTGTGAAGGAGTTTTCATAAACATGGTATTAATCCTTATCCAAATAAATACGTTATTCATCACAAGTATTTAATTTTGAACAAAGTTGCCCTTACATCATTTCATTTCAATGAATATCTTAGGAGATATAACTGTTTTATAATAACTCCGCAGCAAAATAATGATCAACTCTGCGAGGTAGTCTATTCTAAAGCTGAAGAGTTCGTTTTTAGGGTTCCGTACCCAAAGGGTAAAATGGGATCCTATTACTAAAACTCTGCTGTCCGTCTGTCTGTCTGTATGTCCGTCTGTCACCAGACTGTATCTCATGAACCGTGATAGTTAGCCAGTTGCAATTTTCACAGATGATGTATTTCAGTTGCCGCTATAACAAAAAATACTAAAAAACAGAAAAATAAATATTTAAGGGGGGCTCCCATACAACGGACATGATTTTTTTGCCGTTTTTATAGATAATGCCCGCGGCTCCGCCCGCGTGGATGTCGGTTATCACGTAAAAAGTAGCCTATGTCCTTCTCTATGTCCCAGGCTATATCTCTGCCAAATTTTATGACGATCGGTTCAGCTGTTTAGGCGTGAAAACGTAACATACAGACAGAGTTACTTTCACATTTATAATATTAGTATGGATGGTAAGGAACCCTTCGTGTGCGAGTCCGACTCGCACTTGGCAGGTTTTTTTGTTTTTGAACGCGCTAATCTCTGGAACTGAAAGTTGCCGTGGGTCGGGAGAACAAGAAATTTAACGCGGACGAAGTCGCGGGCAGAAGCTAGTAAATGATAAAATGTAGGTGTATAGTTATATAAAAAAGGCCTATTACACTATCACTTTTACTTATTATCATCAAATACACACTCAATAATTTGATGAACTGCTTTTTAGCTGTCATATAATAAGTTCATTTCTTCTTGTCTGTATATATTTGAGTACATAAATAATCAAATAAAATAAATGAATACTTAGTATTCTTAAAATTTTACTTAAATAAAGTATAAATTAAATTAAAGTTTTTTAAATCTAATTAATTGATCAGTGCACTATAAAAAAATATCAAATTGCTGAAATGTTAATTGGCTTTTGAAACTGTCTGTACCATACACACTGCCTGCCTACCACAGGCATGATGTTAAAGCTGTTAATGAAGTAGGTCAGTTGAAATGAGGTCAGTGTCATTTGCAGGTGCATGAAGAAAACAATCAATAGATACCCAATGTCATTGGCTTTAACTAAATAAGTCGCCTACGAGTAGAGTAGGCGTTCTAAAAAGTTTTAGAACCTTAAGCAGAAGCATTTAGAATAGAACATCTGTAAGCTGTGTAAAAGACAACAAGTAGACAAGTACCTACATAATTATTATAAAAAATAAACTTATTTTTTTTTATGTAAAGGTAATTTAGGCATTACTTACTTCTGCAATATTGAGAATTTCGTAATACAGTTTTTTTATGTGGAGATCGGTTACTTCGGCCGTGAGGTGCCGGTCCGTGCTCAAGCAGCCTTCACAGACCGTGTCCAAATTCTCTGGACTCACATTCATATCTGCTGATTTTGTAAAACACCCCCAATTTAATAGAAAAATAACATTTTATTACAAACAAAAATATTCTTACTTGTTTCGTTTACCTACACACTTTTTTGTTAAAGTTTGACTTTGACAGCTGGCGTGGTGTTTTAAGTTTGGAACAAGGGCTTTTAGGTATTTATGGCTTTATCTTTTTAGGGTTCTGTAGTCAATACGGACATGGCGAAACTATAAGGGTTCCTCCCTTATAGTTTAGCCATGTCCATCTGTCTCTCTGTCTGTCTATCTGCGTCCGCGGCTTAGCTCAGACTCTTAGTACTAGAAAGCTGTAATTTGGCATGGATATATCGCGGCCCTGCCCAGCACATCAAGCTACACGAAACTGTCAAATTTCTTCAAACGATTTAAAACTTAAAATGTTGATGATTAAGTTCAAAATCGAACTAAACCCAAAGTCTCAAATTCAGATAATTTATGTAAACAAAGGGGATAACATAACAAAAAATTATCTTCGTAATGGTAATTCACATAAAATTGCGAAAAAAGAGGTTCTATTTTCTTTTAAGTACTGATTTTAAGAAATAATAATTAAAAAGTAATCATACCGTAATAATATTTATAAATTTTCGGTTTTAAACAAAGTTATTAATAAAAGGAGATTTTCTGGTATAAAATATTTTATGATACTGGTAACAATGCAGGAGATCCAAACAATTTAAAATTTTTAACATCTTCAACAACACTAATATTACAACTCTCATAAATAGATTCATATTGTAAAAGTAGCATATCTAGCCACATTTTGGATGGAAACGGCTGTAAACTGTTTCGATTGGAAATCGATTTTGGGACGCCTACGTCTAGCACTGGGCTTAAAAGGGCTGATTATGACTATCATATACCGTGTCTCCGACACAATACAAAAAACATTGTTTGGCAACGGTATTTTGTTTGCATAGTTCTTATAATTAATTCACTTTAATTTTATCAATGATTATTTACAAAAACATTTAATGATAAAATGTTTTGTACCACTGTCCTGTCATTTTGACAGTGACATTTCTTGACATTACGTTGTTTACATAAATTAACTGAATTTGAGACTTTGGGTATGAGATTCTGGCGGGAACTTTAAAAAAGAGCGGTTCAGAATTTTCTTTCAATTTTTATTTTTGTTAAATATTCGCTAGTTTCTTGCTTAAAAGTTAATTAAAACAATAGTGCTAGGTGCGCAAACCTGAAAAATGGTGGGAAATGAGGGGGGCGGGGATAACCCGCCCACCTCACATAAACGTCCTCGGCCTGAGGCCGGAGGCGGAGGGACTGGGATGGACTGCAGTGATGGCGGCGGCGGTGAGCATTCAGACTATCCACCTTACATGAAACCAGACTATAAAAGACTATATCCAGAAAATGCCACTTATGTGGACTTTAAAGTGTTCATTGAAGCTTCCAACAATAAGGATAGAATAGGCAATAAGAGCCCTGTCTATCTCAATCACATATTTTCCAGCGAAATAAAAGGGGTGACGGCTATACAACGAATAAACGCAAATAAAATAGCAGTAATATTTAAACAGTATAATACGGCCAATAACTTTATTAATAACAGCGCTTTTCTTAACAAGCATGGCTTGAAAGCATTTATTCCGGCTGCGCAAATAGAAAAAACAGGTATAATTAGATTTGTACCAGCAAACATTTCGAACAAAGAACTATACACCAAACTATCATCAATTTATGAAATAATAGCTATAAGAAGATTCACAAAGAAGGTAGGACAGGAGCGAGTACCACTACAAACAGTTAGCATTACTTTTTTATCGAATATTCTTCCAGACAATGTACAATATGATTTGTTTTCATACCGAGTTTTTGAATATGTTCCCCCATTACAGCAATGTTTCCGTTGCTTTAAATTCAACCACTCTGCTAGGGTATGCAATGGCAAACAAAGATGTTCCATTTGCGGAGGTGAGCATTTATATAAAGAATGTGATAGACCAACAGAGATCTGCTGTTGCAATTGCAGCGGGCCTCATCTTGCAATTTCTAGATTATGTCCAATTAAGTTAAATAAAATTTTAGAAAAGAAAAATAAGATTACTTATGCAAGTACTACATTGACGAAACAACACATGAGTGATAATACTGAATTTCCACCTCTACTACCTCCAAAAATGAAACCAACTGACATTGTAAATAAGTCTGTAAATAAATCTGTACATACATTTGTAAATAAGTCTGGATTTGTAAACAATACTGTACATAGTGTAAATAAATCTAAAGATGTCCCTCCAGTAGACATCAAAGCCCAAATTGTTGCCAACAACGATGTACTAATGGCCCTGGTACAGACATTGGTGGAACTGGGTAATAAGGGAGATAATACACCTACCACCGTAAATAGTATTAAAGAAACATTACTTAAAAATCTCAAGTAATGGATCCAAGTCACACATTGTCTAAGCTACGTATTGCTCAATATAACATTCAAAGTGCTAATAGTAAAAAACCCTTATTGATTCAATTCTTACAAAAACAAAATATTGACATTTGCTTACTTAACGAAACATGGTTTAAAGACAATAGTTTTAGAATACCTGGATATAATATTTATAATAAAAATTCCAAAAATACTCATAATGGTGTAGCAATACTGATTAAGCCATATTTAAAGTACAAAGTTTTAAACACTAGATTTTATGAAGACATTCAAACAGTTGCTCTGTCCTTATCTACTATACATGGTAGCTTGACTATTCTTTGTGTATACTGTCCTCCTTCTAGTGGACATATACGGATCAATAGATTACGTAATATTATTAATGATCTCCCAAAGCCCATATTTGTCAGTGGTGACTTTAATGCACACCACATTGCATTTGGTTGTCTATCGACTAAGAGCAGAGGTCATGATTTATTGAATATAATTGATGACTTGGATTTATGTATTTTAAATGATGGTAGTTTTACAACTGTTAACAACCCGAGACGGAATCCGTCTGCAATTGATGTTAGCTTTACTAGTGCTAACCTCGCATCAATATGCGAGTGGTCTGTACATGATGATGCCATGGGTAGCTATCACTACCCAACAATAACAGAGATTTCACTACAAATAGATAAATATCATATTAATCCCCCTGTTGATAGGTTTATATATAAAAAAGCAGATTGGGAAAAATATAAAACTATTTCTAAAACAATATTCAATGATTTAGTCCTAAAATTGTATGATCCTATTTCAACCTATAATGATTTTTGTTCTCGATTGGATACTTTAAAAGATATGACAATTCCTAAACTTAGTAAACCAAATAATTTTAAAAGCAGACCTCCAGCTCCTTGGTGGAATGACATTTGTGAAAAAAGTGTAATTGCCTCTTACAATGCATTGAAACTATATAGAAGTGAACCTATTATGGAGAACTATTTAGATTATAAAAGAAAAGATGCACTTAAAAAAAGAACCATATCGGAACAAAAAAGAATAGGTTGGGATAACTTATGTAACACATTTAATAGAACTACTCCTATAAGTAAGATTTGGAATCTTCTAAAAATGTTTAAAGGTATAAGAGCTGGCAATAAATCATATAAGGATGAGTTTATTTCTCAATTTCTAGATAAATTATCCGACAACAGCAATCTAAATAATGTTAATAGTTTAGGCAATATTTTCGAATTAAATAATGATAATCTAAATTCAAAATTTTTGTTAGATTCTTTTACATGGTCTGAATTTAAAATGAGTTTGTTATCTCGGAAAGACACTACACCTGGTTTAGATGATCTCCCCTATTGTACTATTAAAAATTTAGATGAATCTGCACAAAAAATGTTTCTTAATATCCTTAATTTACTTTGGCATTGTAAATGTATTCCACAATCATGGAAAACACAATGTATCATTCCGATACTCAAACCAGATAAACCCTCAGACCTTGCCAGCTCTTATAGACCAATATCACTGTCTTCATGTTTAGGTAAATTATTTGAAAACATGATTAAAAATCGTTTGGATTGGTATATGGAATCTAACGGCATCATTCCACATGTACAATATGGATTTCGTCGAGGGCGAAGTTGTGCAGACAGCTTCACTTCCTTAATTTCAGACCTGAAACATGCAAAGGATAGAAAGTTGAACACTGTTTGTGTATTTCTAGATGTTCAAGGTGCCTTTGACAGTCTGGATCCGACTATACTTGTACAAGTTATGTCTAGGTTAGGTGTGCCTGGCCAACTATGTAAATGGATATATAATTTTTTGAATAATAGAACACTCTATGTAAGACATAATAATAAATTGCAAGGTCCAAAATGTGCATCTAGGGGTACAATGCAGGGTGCTACACTATCTCCTTTGTTATACAATATATACACAAGTGAAATCTGTAAATTTGTTAATAGTAATGTAGATATTCTGCAATTTGCTGATGATATTGTTTTGTACAGTAGTAATTATAATGTAGAAATTGCAATTGACAATATTAACAGAGCCTTGTCCCAACTATTTCACTATTACAATGATGTGCTACATTTAAAAATTAATCCCTCCAAAAGCAGTGTTATGATATTTGGAAATGAGAACACAAATTCAAAAGTAGTTTATAACAGAGAATCTATAAATCCAGTAAATTCAAAGAAATTTTTAGGCATAGTAATAGACAGGAAATTAACCTTTGAGGAACATATTAAATACATATCAAAGAATGCTCTAAAAGGTTTAAATGTAATTAAATGTCTTGCAGGTGTCTCATGGGGAGCAGACCCGAAAATATTATCAATGTTGTATAAAAGTATAGTTAGAAGTCATTTTGATTATAGTTCACTAGTGTATATAAATAGTACTCATGTAAATAAACTAGATCTATTGCAGAACAGGGCTTTGAGAACAATTTCTGGTGCAATGTGCTCTACTCCCATAAGGGCCATGGAAGTGGAGACTAAAACTATGCCCTTAATTTTGAGACGCGTTTTACTTGCAGAGAGATTCTGTCTTAAATTAATTGCTGCAAATAACAGGAAAATAATAAACACAATTGTACCTTCTGTAAGTAGAACTCTTGGGCCTCTAACAACTGGAGAGGATCTCTTGAATGGTAAATCCCCAACATTGTCCAAAATATTGCTAGAAACAGAAAACAGTTTTACTGGTATTAGAAAACAGTGCCGATGGCCATGTTACTCCTTCTCTTATCAGTGTATTTCACATCCCATTAAAGAATTACAAAATCCCATTAATAATAATTCAGATATGTTACAGTTTTTGGCAGATAATAAGAATTATTATGTTATTTACACTGATGGCAGTAAGGGGAGTGATTATGTACGTGCTGCTATATATGATCCACATGCTAAATTCTCTCAAAGCTTTGCTCTGTACAATACATGTACTATATTCACTGCAGAGGCCTATGCGGTTTATCAGGCATTAATACATATTCGCCAAATTAGCAATTGTAAATACTTTTTGATTGTTTCTGATTCACTGAGTTTGATAAAAGCCTTAACTAATCTTACAGTTTCGTTTAAGTCAAATTATATTCTGTATTTCATCAAAGAAATAATTCATCAATATTATCTTAAGCACATAAAAATTGTATTCCTGTGGGTACCTTCTCACCGAGGTATCTCTGGCAATGAAGTAGTTGATAAAACCGCATATGAAGGTAATAATGCTATTGATGTTAGAAATGCAATGGACATTCCTATGACTGACTTCCTGCAATGCATTAATGAAAATATATGTAAGCTATGGTTAGAAATGTGGAAGAAAGACCAAGTCATCAAAGGAAAGTGGTATGGAAGTATTCAAGAAAGATTACCTGTTAGACCCTGGTACAATAGATTGAAGGAAGCCAGCCGAGACTTTATCACTACGATAAATAGATTGCGCTTTGGCCATAATACTGCTCCGTCACACCTTGCTAGACTTGGCATTATTACAAGCAATACATGCCCACATTGTGAATCCCAAGAAGGAACCATGGAACATCTTATTTTTGACTGTCAAAACTTCTTACTTGACAGATTAGTGTTGGCTAGTGAACTTAGTGATGTGAACATTAAGTGCAATTCTTTATCCCGCCCGCCGCCACTTGAAGAGTTATTAAAAGACAAAAATACTTACAAACCGATATATAAATACATTAAAAATACTATTAAAACAATTTAAAAACGAAGTGATAGTGCAGTGTTCGATAATAAAATAAGATTTGACCTAAAGGTCCAGTAACCAGGTCATAAAATTTCAAAAAAAAAAAAAACTTTGGGTATAGAAAATTTGACAGTTTGTGGTAACTTGATGTGCTGGCCACCTTAATAGGTAATCACGACGACAAAGTGGTAAAATAAAATCTTGAAATATAAATATCATCCCCAGTATGGGAGGTACAGACGCCAGCACATCAACCTACTACAATCTGTCAAATTTCTTTAATCGAATTTCAACTCTATCACTACAATATAAGGTTCAAGGTTGATTGCGAAAATTTTACAGTTTCGGGTAGCTTGACCTGCTGGCGTCTGTACCATAAAAAATATTACCTATATAATATTTTTTATGGTACCTCCCATATACGTAGTAGGGATGTTATTTTTTTTTCTCGTCTATCCAATGGACATCGTTGGATAGGCCGTTAAAAAATATTGTGGGTTTGTGAAAACTATTTTTCCATTCAGGGATCCGTTTCCGATATATAATTTTTGTTAGAGTCAAAAGTAGTCAATGGTTGTTTTTGGATGTGTGAAAAAATTCACAGCAGTAGTATATCTTTATAACGAAATTAAAAGGAAAACTATCACAGCTAAGTAGGCTTTACAAGTATTACCGAGTAATAGTCAACCAAAACTCCAACAAAAACCCTATATCTCGCACAATATTGATCCTTTAGGTTAATGTATGGTCTCATGATGGTGTCATTCGATTCAGCGCAAAAAAAAAAAAAAACAGAAAAATAATAACACTTCACGTGTTTAGTTTGTTAGATGTGCATTTTTAAAATTTTCCCCTGCACATACCCCCCGGAAGGGGGTAGGTAGGACTGCTAAATTAAAAAATTTTGGTAAGACGAATGATCCTCATTTCTACTACCAAGATGAAGTTATAAGCAAAATTTCTTTGATGTACAAATGTTGCCTCCAAAAACATGCTGTTTTCCTGTATTACCATTTTATCTAAATGTTTGTTTCATGAGAAGTAAAACAAACTAGTCTGGGAGTATCATACACATACCTTTACCTGTGCCTTTATCAAAGATTGGCTCGTATTAATTAAGAAATTATTCGTAAGTGGTGATGAGTTTTGAAATACATTATCATTACTGCTGAATGTTGTGGATTACTTTAGTCAGTTTTAATTACGACGTAATCCAGTTACAATTGCATTTTTTTTTTCTTTTATGCAGTGAAAACTTTTTTAACCGCGTTGAGCGAATTTGGTGTGGCAAAAATGTATGGGTTCGCGTCACTGAAATGCGCAACATGCTCGTGACGTGTTGCGCCAGCCAGACTGTCAGGTATTCCATAGTTTCGAGTTTTCACTTCCGTCGGCAGTCAAGATCAAGCACACAGAACTCTCTTCTCTTCTTCCGTCGGCAGTCCGTATGACTGATTATTTTTTTTTTTTTTTATTATGGGTTACTTTAGCGCATTTGTCTTAAATCGGTAAAGGGAAATAAAATAGGTAATTTTATTTAATAATTTACTCATGCTGCGTTTTTTAACAAAATTACAAAAAGTGACTGGGTTGAAACAGTTCTAACATTTCTCTTAGGTACTCTTGGTATGGTAATTATGTATGAAGATTAAATTATTGTTTGATCATAAATAACCTAAAATTCTTTTATGGGAAAATAACAGTATTACAGTTGTCTGTTGGTCGTTGGTGAAACTTTGTTGCGTATTTACAAGAAACTATTTATCCAGCTCACATATGATGACACTCGGGTATAGCCTGACGGATATCCATCTGTGCAGCCGTTGGCGGCTCCGAAGGAGACGAGACCAATCTGTAAAAGAAAGAAATAAGGTAGTAACACTTGAGGCTCTCTGATGTGTTTTGGCTTGCCACTCACACATACATAGTTCTCATATTGTGAATGTGTGCGTGGACCCAGCGCCGGCTCTAGCCCATGTAGCGCCTGGGTGCAATGAATACCCTGGTGCCCTCTGCGTTGGCGCGCGATCAAAAAGTAATACACACATTATCCCTAGTGATCGGAAATTTGGGTGAAAATGGTGCAATTACAAATGATGTTGGGAAGCAATAGCCCATTCTCTTCGTTTGCGGTACGCCCCCAAAGAACTGCGGGTAGACCTACCGGTCTTGCACATTAAATATTACAGTAAGCTATTTCATTCGATATATCACACGGTACAGACTGCAAAACTTTTTTTAAATATTCTTATTTATCTCTCTAAGTGACCCCCATATACAAAATTCGATTATTTTCGTAACACGTCCGTGTTTGGGCCACAGAAATTTATGTGTACATACCAAACAACTTAATTAGTCCATTAGATTTGGAGCAAATTGGCTGTGACAGACGGACAGACAGACATACACACGAGTGATCCTATACGGGTTCCGTATTTTTTCCTTTCTCTAGTAGCATTTTTGTTGGCATTTAGTGGCCCAACTAAATGCCAATAAAAAATGCCACTAGGATTTTGAGGTACGGAACCCTAAAAATCTCACTGTTGAGTTTTCAAGGGTCAGCTCAGCGCTGAAAGTGGAAAATCCAACAAAGCAATGATATTTAGGCATAGGTAAGTGTTGAGCGGATTTGAGTTGAAGAAGCAGTCTTACCAGCAAGTCGTTAACCCCAGAATAATAACGTATTATCAGTGGCCCCCCGGAGTCGCCTCCACAGGGTCCCTTGCGGTTCTCCCCGCTGGTACACATCACGTTGCTCGTCACGATGTCGCCGTAAGTCTCGGCGCACTGTTCGTTGCTGATCACCGGCAAGTACACATCGCGGAGGGCTTGGCTGTTGGTTATTATGCCCGCTGAAATAGAGGTATGGTCAGTAAAATAAATAGGTACCTATTACAGATAACTTCACTCAGGTATTTCGCGAAGGGTTACACAAATGTATGTAGGTATACCCATATTTCGCCAGCTATGATTAAGTCCCATATTGTCAGCCTTGATCAATGATACACTGGGCACGGGCACATCATAATCTAAATTTATACTATACCCAAAGTCTCAAATTCAGATAATTTATGTAAACAAAGGGGATAACATAACAAAAAAATATCTTCGTAATGGTAATTCACATAAAATTGCGAAAAAAGAGGTTCTATTTTCTTTTAAGTACCTACTGATTTTAAGAAATAATAATTAAAAAGTAATCATACCGTCATAATTTTTATAAATTTTCGGTTTTAAACAAAGTTATTAATAAAAGGAGATTTTCTGGTATAAAATATTTTATGATACCTACTGGTAACATTGCAGGGGATCCAAACATTTTCAAATTTTTAACATCTTCAACAACACTAATATTACAACTCTCGTAAATAGATTCATATTTAAGTAGCATATCTAGCCACATTTTGGATGAAAACGGCTATAAATTGTTTCGATTGGAAATCGATTTTGGGACGCCTACGTCTAGCACTGGGCTTAAAAGGGCTGATTATGACTATCATATACCGTGCCTCCGACACACTACAAAAAACATTGTTTGGCAACGGTATTTTGTTTGCATAGTTCTTATAATTAATTCACTTTAATTTTATCGATAATTATTTACAAAAACATTTAATGATAAAATGTTTTGCATCACTGTCCTGTCATTTTGACAGTGACATTTCTTGACATCACTTTGTTTACATAAATTATCTGAATTAGAGACTTCGGGTATAGTAAATAATGTACCAAAATTCAAAATATCTTCATTGTGGGCATAAATATGTTTGTTACAGGTATTAACAAAAAAATTAAGTTCCAATATGTCCTGCCTAATAGGCATACAATAGTTATAACTTAAAATTATTTTACATATTTAATTTAGTTATTATAAATGTCAAAATATCGAAATACAGTGAAATTAATACATAGTCAACAAATCCATACTAATTAATACTAATTATACTAATCCATACTAATATTATAAATATGAAAGTAACTCTGTCTATCTGTCTGTCTGTCAATCTGTCTGTCTGTCTGTATGTTACGTTACGTTTTCAACCCTAAACGGCTGAACCGATCGTCATGAAATTTGGCAGAGATATAGCCTGGGATATGGAGAAGGACTACTTCTTTACGCGATAACCGACATCCACGCGGGCGGAGCCGCGGGCAAAAGCTAGTCAGTTAATAATTCAAGAAATCTTGGATCGTGTAGAGTGCTTTATCAATTAAAAAGTTTCGTAATTTATTTTTAAATACTGGAAGTTCCTTAGTGCTCAGAATGTCAGTAGGTATTTTGTTGTATATGTTATGGACCAAGTGAAACATTGAATTTGGCAAATATTTCACTAACTAGGGAAAAACTATATCTTATATTTATTAATGTATGCATGAAAATTTTAAATTATATATTAAGAACTAGCTGTTGCCCGCGGCTTCGCCCGCGTGGATGTCGGTTATCGCATAAAAAAGTACCCTATGTCCTTCTCCATATCCCAGGCTATATCTCAAATTTCTAACGTAATATTAATTTTAATGTGATTCCCTATGTGAATAGAAACCGAAACATATGATTTAATATAATTAAAGTACTTATGATCTGATCGTATAATGAGTCTTTACCTAAAGATAACAAACACAAAATGAAACACGAAATTTCACTCAAATTCTTAAAGCAATCAATTGTACCAAATTACAACACGAAATAAAAATCCGACACAAATAATAATTTTAAAATAATTCACGTAAGTACCAACAATGTGAAAACAAAACGAAATCCTCCGAAATGTCGCACGATACACCGTTTGTGCTGAGACAACACTCGAAATCTAATGAACACCATTGGTGCATAACTTTTCTCAGGGTCACGTTCGCAATTGGACGAAATATTTGACATTTATTTTGTACTTGCAACACGATCTGGCTGTAGAATTCAATTAATCGACTAATACTTGACCGGTACTAATACATTTTAGCGGGAACACCACTAAAAGAACGAAAAAAAAAAACATAATACGTCTGTGCTCTGTGGTCGTGTGGCGGTATGGCGCGATGTAAACATTCATCAAGGTTATACGTGCGTAAAGTAATGGATTCAATGAGAAAACGGTTTAATCATAGAAGAATCTTATACAGAATTACTGAGAAATAAATGTAGATTTCGTATTGAGTGTTAGTTTATCGAAAAGTGATAAATATGTCAGTGAAAAAGTAACGAAAGTTTTGGAATGCACAAATTTTGATCATAAGGCCGCCGTGTTTAATAATGTTTTTAAGATAAATATTCTTGTATACTGTTTGAAATACACGTAAGTAGCTAGCTTATTTATCTACGAACATAATTTGGCTAATAGCTACTGATATTATAGCGTATTGTTATCGTAATCGTATTTCCAAGAGTAAAATTCGGCAAACAAATACCTACAAAAAGACAATAAAATGGATATAGTATGTTATCCTTAAGAGATAGACATATGCCATCGCAGACTTTTTTGAAGACCTTTATAAGATACACAATTCCACCATACATTATTTTGTTATATCTCAAAGGGTTTAGACAGCGTTTTCGTTGAAAGCTCCCAGACGGCTTATTTTTTCCGACACCTCCAACAAATATCGTTTATTTATACAAAAATGTATACAAAAACTTAACAAATTATATACTAAAACCTTCCTCGAGAACCAAGCTATCCATTGATGAAAACATCATGCGAAGCGGTGCAGTAGTTTTTGAGTTTATCGCGAACAGACAGACAGACAGACAGACAGACGCGGCGGAGGACTTTGTTTTATAATATGTAGTGATAGTGATAGTGATAGTGATAGTGATGATAGTGATGTATTTAATTAAACATCTATAATTTTAAATGCTATGAATTTATTTTGAACTATTATACAATTAAGACTACGCCGAGCGCACAGTGGCGCCCTCATCGTTATTTCGGTGATTTCTATTATTTTAGAATGAAAATGCAGAAAATAAGCTCGTCAAGTTGTGATTCACAAGACTATACGTTATTATTACTACAAACAGTAGTTTTAAATTGTTATGTTTTATTGTAATCATTAAAACGAAAAATAGCGGCCACAGTAGCCCCGGTAGCCTTACGGCTACCACCTTTTGGGGCGCGTTCAAATAGTGGGCGGCTCTCCAACGCAGCGAAGGCGCCCACTGGTTTATTCCCTTAGATAGCCATTTAGGTTTTTTTAAGAATTGTATTTTTATATTTTATACCCGAGAGACTGGCGGCATTGCCACGTTGTATGGCAATGCTTAGCCTCTGGCCAAGGTAAAAGCCAACCCTTGGGTCACGACAAGTGACAACCAGCCGTTTGGAGATTTCCTTAAACAAACCATGAGCACTTGGACCTCACGGCCCGAGGGTTTCAAAATCGATAATACAGTAGATTATAAAACACTCGATTTCTTCCACCATAACTGCCAGAACTTACCATCACTTGTCTTTCCGAACCCGATGGCTTCAGCCCGTGAGCCCACAAAAGTGGAATTGGTCCCCGACAGCAGAGAAATAGGTTTGATGTAACCTGAAATTAATCAATTACTCGTTAATAACATCAATATCATTATTTTTGCCCATAACCCCGTTTATTTGTGATCGGCGCAACATGTCTTTATCTTCCATACTTTTCTATTAATCGTCATCTTGGTAGTCACTCCCTTTCTAGTCATATCATAATAATAACATGATGAATAGATAAGCCTGTATTCCCCGAAGGGAAAGGCAGAAGTGTATAGTACCTACTCCCACTTTTCACTAGACTGTATAGGGTGAGCAAAAATCTACAAACCAGGCTGCTACTGAGAAATTATGGAGAAAACGCCGTTTTAGGCTCCGCGGAACTTTTTTTTTTTATCTAGCGCATCTCAGAGTTAACCATGAGAGGTTGAGAACTTGAGACTCTTTAACCGGACTAACTAATTTTTGTTTGCCCTTTATAGCTAATAATTGTGTAAATACTTTTTTTTTACACAATTAAACTTGAGAGTACCTTAGATATAACACTGGAGAAGCCTTACGAACACTTTCCCCTCTGTAAAAAAAAAAGAAAAAATGTTTTAGCACGTTCATAAAAACTACTTTCAAATCGATTCTAACGCAAATTGTTACCTAATCTTCGTTCTTACTCATTGTTCCGTGAAAATGCCTGGTTGCGCTATTAAAACATGAAAGCGTTCAAATACGTCAAACTTAAATAAAGACGAAATAACCTTCCGTATGTAGGTAAGTATTATTTTCTAACAATAAGTAATATTAAGTCATGTTTTTATTGAAACAATAAATCCTAACCTCATATACTTATCGATTTTTGATTTGATTCCACCATGATTCCACGTAAAACAGGCATGAATCGAGTATGTTGCGTCACGATGTCTCGCTACATCTCGTTTTTACGTTTTTCCTACGAAAATACACGTCAAATCAGCAAAATTGACAAGCAGTCGCCAAGTTAGGTATGTCCTAAGGGTTCCTTTATATACTTATCATACTCTATGCCTAAGGGTATGTCTTCTAGCAAAAATGTTAACGAGACTACCGTAGGGTTGGGGTCATCCAAATAGATTTATTTTAAAAATCAGTAGGTGTTATGTACATACCTACTGATTTTCGAAATGTATTAATTCATGTTAGGTCTATGACATAAAAATGTTTTTCTTTTATTTAATAGTTGTTAATATTAAAATTAAACTATTATATGCATCAGTTGTATCATCAATCATTTCATGGATTCAAGAAAAAAATTCAATGAATATCGATATCGTAAAAAAAATATAACGATGGTACGGACTTCTCTTTCCGGGCGAGCCATTGTTGTTTTTTATTGTAGTAGCTACCGCGTCCCCCGCAAAAACTGACAGACTTTTTTGTTCAGAATATTGCGCCTATGCATTCTCCAGTGTTATTACATTAAACTATAATTCAAACGAAAAAAATATATATATAAGTATACAAATAGCATTTCAATATTTGTGGGAATAAAAAGGCGAGGAATAGTAAAAGAAATATCTCAAACTGGTTTATTGTTAATAATAAACTAGTAAAACACTTAAAAATACATCTAAGTTACAAAAATCTCAATTTTTCCGTCTAGATAATATTCTTTCTAATTTGTTTGCTTTCTTTCTTTTTAGTATGTGGATGCAAACTACGTTTCAAAGACCTGACGTCACACAAATCCTGCATCGAGCAGGGTTTATCGTGCGAGTAACATATAAACAACATCCCAACATCAACCGGCGGCGGCGGGCAGTTGCCCACCAGACATAACACCCGTGTGGTCGGAGGATTTCTATTGAGGATGAGTGAACTTACACCCTGTTCCTCATACCGTTATAAGTACAGTGACCAGCACATCAAGCTACACGAAACTGTCAAACTCCAAACAATTTAAAACTTTAAAATGTTGATGATTATGTTTAAAATCGAACGAGAAAATTTGACAATTTGTGGTAACTTGATGTGCTGGCCACCGTACAACGCTAAAAGATTCCTTTGGCGCGTGGCCAAAATCGGAACTAACGCCGTCATCTTGCTTTGTGAATACAAATGTTTACCATCAACATCCCCCAGTCAATGTCATTCAGGCGGCATATAGATCCATAGCACTCGACTTAGTAACTTACTGGTATAATAAACGTATGGAATCCTAAGCATGGCGATATCATTCTGCAAGTTGTCAGCGTCGTATAGCTGGTGTACGGTGACGGTTCTCGCGACCTCCCGCAACCCGCCGGAGAACAGCTTTATCGAGCCGAGAACCACCTGGGGAGGGCCAGCAAAATAAATTGAAGCTTGAGCAAGTACTCATAAAAATTATGCAAAAATTACGCGCCATAATTTATTTTATAAGGTCTACCAACAATTGCTTGCACTATTATCTTGAAAAAACCGGCCAAACGCGTGTCGGACCACGCACACTGAAGGGTTCCGTAGTTGGGACGAATTTATCCCAAGAACAAACTTAACATTGTAGTTGAAAAACATTATGTACCTACCTATAGGAGAACTGTTTTCAACTGTAAATGTAAGATGGTCGACTATTACTCAGTAACTTGTAAATCCTGACAGCTCTGATAGTTTTCTTTTTAACTTCGTTTATATACCTAGTACTGTTGTGAATTTTTGCACGTATCCAAATACAACCATTTCCCTGGCAAGGGAGGGTACACTTGACTAACAAAAATTTGCTCTATAAAGCTTAATATTAGATCTTTACCTGTGAAATTTCCCGTTTTTCATGAAATAAGTTAACGCCCTTGTTTCTCTATATTTTTTTTATTTTTATTAATCAATGTAATTACCCATGCAATCAATGCATTTTTGCCAACGTAGTGGTAGCTTATTGATGCCCTTTTTGAACAAGTCTGCTGGACGGGAGGCAACAAATTCTTCAAAGGCATTTTGAACTGCCTCACGGTTATTAAATTTTTCCCCCGCCAAGAAGTTGTCCAAATTCTGGAAAAAGTAGAAGTCTGTACGGGCAAGGTCTGGTGAGTACGGTGGATGACGGAGAACTTCCAACCCCAGCTCTTGTAACTTTGAGACCGTCTGCTGTGCAGTATGAAGTCGCGCGTTGTCGTGCAGGAGCAGCGGAGCCGAATGATTGACCAAAGCTGGTTGGAGATGTGCGAGCTTCTCCATCATTATGTTCCGTTCTTCACAGTACACATCTGCAGTAATGCTCATCCCGTTTGGTAAGAAGCTGTGATGAATGACACCGGCGCTAGACCACCAAACAGTGACCATCGCTTTCTTAGGGGTCAGTTTACGTTTGGGGCATTTTTTAGGTGCTGAACCAGGATCTAACCAACTTGCTGAGCGCTTGCGATCGTCGAACAGAATCCATTTTTCGTCGCAAGTAACAATGAGATTCAATATGCCTTCGTTTGTGTGCCTGTTGAGCAGTGCAAGGCTCAACTCGACGCGTGCTTCGCGCTGGCGATCATTCAATTCGTGGGGCACCCATTTCTCAAGCTTTTTTACCTTGCCAATTCGACGCAAATGGACCAATATTGTTTTGATACTAACATCGAAAGCTGCTGCTAGATCAGCTGTAGATTGTGAATCATCAGCTTGCACGGTCGCCTTTAATTCGTCATTGTTGACTAAAGTTTTCGGTCGACCACGGGGTTTATGTCTTAGGTCGAAATTTCCATAACGGAAGTGGGCAAACCAATAACGGGTGGTGCGATCGTTAGTAGTGTTCCGCTCCGTATACGTCGTTGATGTTGCGTTACGCTTCTGCCGCTTTGCTGCCACGACGGTACTCATACTCCTTAATCACTCGAATTTTCAACTTATCCATGATGACGAAAATATCCGTTTGCGATGAAAACAGAACGCTAACCATTGAAACAAATTACTAATTTAAAAAAAAAAAACATTTAAAAAATAAAAAGTATTTGAACTTAGAATTCTTAGCGAAAAAAGAAAAATTGGACTTGAAATAGCCAGTACGGCAGATCGGCAATTTCATAGGTAAAGACCTATTATTACGCAAACGGATCTCTAAATCGATAAATGGTATTCACAAACCTACAATATTTTTGAACGGCCTATCCAACGATACCCCACACTATGGGGTAGACGAGAAAAAAATATATCATCCCCACTTTACATGTAGGGGAGGTACCTACCCTAGATTAATATAAGAGTTTCTTGTTGACTTTGGAACCCTAAAAAGCATGCATTTAAATTTTATACACATATAAGTTATAAAGCGATCAATCTAATAATATAATACCAGCCGATTATTGTCCCTCTGCAGGGCAAAGGACTCCTCTCACACAGAAAAGGCACGAGCACTGATCACCAGGCTTGCTCAAGATGGGCAGATAAACTCTAAAAATATATATGAATAAACAGTCACATTGGTGTTAGGGCATGCAAAACCGGGTTGTTTAAAAAAACCGTTTTTTTCGGGTTTTGAGATTACAAAACCGGTGAAACCGGTTAAATCGTATTTTTCGGTTTTTTTGTTTAATTTTTTTTTTTAATAATGGGAAATATTTGTGTAAAGAAATGAAAATGCTGAAGTCTAACCAAAATCCCTAGTAGCATTTTTTGTTGGCATTTAGTTGGGTCTTTATTTACGTTTATTTCACTTATTTTTATAATAATGAGCATTTGTTTGGACTGAAATAAGCTACAAGTACTAAGTATCAATACAAAAAGTTTATTTTCTTTATATATAACATAGAATAAAGCTTATTTTTTATACGTTTTTATATACAAAAAAACCCGGGTTTCAAATCAGTCGGTTATCCGGTTTTTTCGGTTATCCGGGTATCCGGTTTGCATACCCTAATTGGTATTTGCCCGGACCCTTAACTACTGGGAAAGCACGAAAACTTGTTAACAAGTTAAAATAAAAGAACTTATCAGAATAACAACAACAATAAAAAAACATCATCGATATCGTCACCGTGCAGTGAAAACCTCGTGATTGCAATACTTATACGTTATTTTACAGGGAAAGATGAAAACTGTGTGAAAAGTGGCTGCCATTCACTTTCACC
Organism: Dryobota labecula; assembly: GCA_947523025.1. Taxonomy (NCBI): domain Eukaryota; kingdom Metazoa; phylum Arthropoda; class Insecta; order Lepidoptera; family Noctuidae; genus Dryobota; species Dryobota labecula. The sequence goes on along the minus strand of OX383314.1, from coordinate 11,430,717 downwards.
TAAGAATTAGCAGGCATTAGAAGTATCTTAGAGTTGTACCCGTTTGTTCTAAATATGCATTACGAGGTTTTTCTAAAAAAAAATAGAAAGAAAAAAAAAATCCTTACGAGGTTTTCTCTGCATAATATAGAGCTGTGATAGTCTAGTGTTGTGACCGTCAGACTACCAAGTCATAGGTCTCGATACCTCTGACTTTTCGGATTCATGTGCGTATTGTCTATTATTATCACTTGCTTAAAAAACGGTGAAGGAAAACATCGTGAGGAAACCTGATGAATGCCTGAGAGATATTTCTCGACGGCATGTGTAATTGTGTAGCCAAGTCAGAGGCCCATGGGCGACATGAACACTCTAAGAACAGGTTAGTCACTAACCACACGAAAAGAAAAAAACTTCGTGGCGAAGATATCGACTGATTGTCGTCGATAGATGTTGTCTAGTTGCACCACTAATAACTGACAGCTTACCAGCACATTGTTGGCCTGCGAGTACCCGTCCCACCAGCACTGTCCTGTCGTCACCACTTGCGTGTTGCTCAGCAGAGCCCCGCCGCAGATGGAGGTCTCGCCAGTCGTCAGGGTGATCACGAGGCCTGCCTGTACGAAGCAAATTAATTTTTTAGGCTTCATGGAAACTGGTGTCATCATACACATCCATAAGGCTCCGTTCATGGCCTCGAGTGTTGCGACTTGTCATCTGCTTCCGCCAGTTGCTCCGCAAGTCTCGTCACGGTGACTCGTGGCGATAGGGGCTATCGTTTCTATGCTCACCAGTTGGCGCCACTGGCGAGTAAGGTCCTGTCAGTACTTTTGTTTGATGTTTTGGATATGTTTAAGTGCCCATTACTTCAAACTTTTTTTTTATTTTTTATCTAGGGCATCTCAGAGTGTAACCACTAAGGTTCCGACTCTTTAACCGGACTTTCCTGTGGCTGCCTTAAGCTCCTAACGAAACTTAATGCCTCCAGCCAGGGCTTAAAAACTATAAACTAAACGACTGCTGCTCGCTAAGGGCACCCGCTGTGGGGTACGAACCTCGGCTTAGGGCAGCTGCGTCGGAGGGAGGGTGGCAAGGGACCGTCGGTGGCTGGATAAAATCAGTGTTTAGATTATTATCATGGGGAGTTTGGATTACTTGCTACTCAGCTAAAGCGAGTGCTGGCGGCGCTTCACTTACAGTCAAGGGTCGGGGAGGACTATTCGTTAGTCGGGGATTTCGCGCGGGGCCTCGGCGGCGAGGTCGGAAATTCGGAATGACGATCGTGTATGTATTGTGTATTCTTAATTTGCGAACTGTACTAGTTTCCCTACGACTCTCCTGGAGGAGAGTAGTGGGGTCGTCTGGGTATATGCAGGGTTAAGGACACGTTTAGAATATAAAGTTTTCTTATTGAGTGCAAGTTGCTAACTTTATAGTAGTCCGTTGTAGGGAACCTAAATGGTTTGAAGTACATCACCTTGATAAGAGATCGCTGAGCTCTTTCCAGATCGAGGAATTTAATTTGGTAGCTCCACCCGAGTTTTTATTTAAAATCTTAATCCATAATTAATCAGGAATGACACAATCTTTACAATTACGCACAATTAGTAAAAATGTGCGATAGAAAATCTCGCAAACAGTGAACGTTCAATTTCATATTTGAAATTTCTAGAGACCTCACTTTACACGTGCGCCCCTAATGGCGAATTCAAGCGCGATGATTGTCCTCATTGGCGTGCTCTAAACAAGTTCGTTCTTTTGTTCTCTCCGCAGTCGCTGTCGCAAGACGCGTGCATTACTGTGGTGATGCCATCTATCTAACACCTCTTATGTTAATGTCTTTAACTCACCAAAAACGGATGTTCCCGAAGGTACGAGCTCATGCCCCCAGCGAGTCTCATAGATTCCTGCCGTCTGATGGCTGTTGCTGCTGGTATCCCCACGCGCTGGTGGTACCTGCGGGCCACCTCCTCACCTGCCACCAGTCCCAGTATAAACACTAACAGTACTACTCCCTTCATGCTGAGGAATGAGGGTCTGGAATTCAGAGTGCTCTTATATTGAGAAAAGACGAGGAAAAGTTTCAACACGATAAGTTTCGAGTGTCGCTACAAGTGTGAGGCTTCACTAGTATGAAGTACTTCAGTGTTCGCAGAAGTATTTTGTCATAAATAGAAACAAGAAAAACCGGCCAAGTGCGTGTCGGATCACGCACAATGAAGGGTTCCGTAGTTGGGGTGAATTTATCCCAAGAACAAACTTAACATCAACAGAAAATCAAAGTTTGTACGCAAAATATTGAGAGATTTACCATGTTATATTAAGACTATAGACTTCTTATAGGTTTTTTTGTAATCTATAAGTATAAAACTGTTTTCTGGATTGTGTTCAAAATTTTAGGCTCTGTAGCATTGGAGTTAAGGGGGAGGTAATGGTCAATTTTCATCTATTTTCTTACATTCTTAATTATTTTGAAAGTATTTAATTATATACATTACCATTATAAAAAAAACTGAAATCCTTACAATAAGCCCTTTCATTTGATATGCGGTACAGTTTGCAAAACTTACTTATTTTAATTTTCTAATTACTCAATTTATTTTCGTTACACGTCGTGTTTGGGTCACAAAAGTTCATAAGTGTACCTTTCAATTTAATCGGTCAAGTAGATTCGGAGCAAATTGGCTGTGTGACAGACGAACAGACAGACAGACAAACAGTTACGACAGATAGTAGGTAACACACGAGTGATCCTGTAAGGGTTCCGTTTTTTCCTATTGAGGTACGGAACCCTAAACACTAGACTGTCTCGTTGGTCTCATAGTTGTAAGCGTAAGTGCTGATTGTGGGGTTCTCAGTTTGATTCCTAGTTCGAGTAAAATGATACTTTTTTTTTTTCATCAGCAGCAGCCCGCAGTCGGTTTTGTTCCCTCTTGATGGCAATACCTTCGCCCCCAACAGTAAACACCAAAATATGTACGTCCTATAAACATTAATACCTAAACCTCCGCTTCCCTCTGGGAATTCAAGTATAATGTTATGTTATCAAGAATAGCTTAGAGAGAATATTTTAATGACCCTAAACGTTTCAGCAAACAAGCAAGTGAGATAAATCAGCTTAAAAAAAAACCTAACAATATACAACAACACAACAATAACACAACACATTAAAAATATGACTTCCAATGTTGTATTAACTTGATCATGTTCATGAGACTACTTTGATAAGTGAGGCACTTTAATTGAAGTGTTACTGCGTAGGTTACTGTACAGACCATTGTTAATTGGAAGCTCGCACGTGATTGATGATATTAATAAACATCCAGCACACGTTGAGGAATGTTGGAAACAATGTGACCTACTTTATTAGATCCATAAGAACGTATTGTCGCTTTGCTGCTGACGATACAAAATCGTGAATAAAAAAAAAATTGAGCTTAAAAGACTCTTCTCACAATAGTGAAGAAACAGAAAAAGCAATGAAGTGACAGATGTAGCGTCAACTGACAGAATACTATATGGTCTGTGACTGACAGAAAGTTTCATAACATGAACATAACCTAAAAAAAGTTACAAAAATGCGATTAATAAACTTAATTAAATCGTTAAAGCTAACTTCACAAGTGCAAATTACACGTTTCAGTTCCGAATACGTGCCGAAACCTCTTCGTAGCTTGAAAGCGAGGTCTACTCGCAACACAGTTCAATATTATGTGGATTCATACCGGGTTAGAGCTGTCGGTGGTTCCGGAGGTGATGGCTGCATATCTTTCCTCAGTGTGTGGTGTAAAGACCATGCAGGACCCGATGGAGGTGATGGCGGAAACGGTGGACATGTTATTTTCCAGGTTTGTTTATATTGCACGCTTTTTTAGTTTATCCTTCTGATTACGAAAACAAGCCTGAACATGGCCATATTTAGCCCTGTAACAGCTGACTAGGCATATGAGTAGGATCTGCTCCAAGACGATAAGTAGCTATAAGATACGTGTTAAGTGCTGGAGAACCACTGTCAGTTTCAAATAATAGGCACAATAGAAGGCACCTATACTCCATTTACTATAGCATTAGACAAATAACGGCTAAATAACGACAGTTATTGTGTAATATTGTTGAAATTACTGCACTTTAGAGTTATTATTTTAATGTAAATGGTAAATAGATTACAGTGCTTTGTATTTATCGTGAAATAACGGGAGTTTATTAAACGTTTACATCGAAATAACGACAGGGTGAGAACAGTTATTTGTCTAATGTTATAATAAATGGAGTATAGGAATGTCAAAATTTACTTCTACCTTGATAAAAGGTGCTCTCATATTTACAAACATTGTAAAAGTAGATGATTTTCCTTAAATTTTAACAAGTTATATGTCAGTGTGTGAGTTAAAATAATCACAGAATGTAAAATTAATGTCATAAAAATAATAAATTATACAATTAAATTAGCAACCAGTTTGATTTTGTCTAGACTCTAAATAAATGTCCTATGGAGCAGGACCAGCATGTTTCCAAGCATTCTTAGCTTGCATATAATCCTCTAATTTTGTAATATGCTTGTTTACAAAGTTTCCACTGTCAATGTCTACTCTAGGTAATACGGGCTGGTGTTCGCAACTCTACGTCCATGCGCGTATTTTGCGTACAGAATATCTACTGCGTACAGAATATCTACTTTGTAAATATGTCTGTCTGAATTACAGAGCATGGAGACGCCTCAATGGCCACAGGTAGAGGTGGCATTGTCAACACTTTCCACATAAACCAAGCATGTCACTGTTTACTTGCATTAATACACTAATGTCCTGTTGCAACTGACGGCTTTGATTGGCGGTCTGTGACAGTGTACATTGTGTAGTTGATGACTTCAAATGACAGATTCATAAAGTATCCAGGGGATACTTAACAACTTTGCTTGTTGATTTCATATCCTTATCATTCATTTGTATTTTTAAATGCATTCCAATTTTTTTTATCTTGTATAACTATAATTTCAGGCCACGTACTCATCTAAAAGTCTGAACCATTGCAAGTCGGTGGTGCAAGCAAAGCACGGGGAGAGGGGATTCAACAAGGATTGTAACGGGAAGAACGCACAACACATCGTAGTGCCCGTTCCAATTGGTGAGTCTGTTTTTTTGTTCAGCTCATGAGTGACCAATACGTTACCTGATGGTATTGGATTATTGTTATTGTGCGGCAAGACACGTTAGCAGCTAGTCAGATGATGTATGTGTTTCAAAATATGCGCTTGACGATGATGCACACTTGCCTAGATAGAAGTAAACTATTCATTTGAAACTTCTTAAGAACTACCAAGGTAGTAAGATGAAGTTTAGTATAAAAACCCTTTGGTATGAGTACCCTTCATAATATGACTTGTAGACTGTTTAGTCTTAGAATTCAATGACTTTCCAAAACTATCCTTAAATTCTTTATGTATTTATTGTCCATACATTTGTTTTGTTATTGTGTTATCGTGTTTTTGTTTACTTTCAGGTACTATAATTCGCGACGGCTCAGGGCAGGTGATCGGTGACCTAAACGCGGAAGGCGTCATGTTCGTAGCGGCGCGGGGCGGCGCGGGTGGCCGGGGAAACAAGTTCTTCCTCACCGACACGGAGCAGGTGACGTACATAATGATATAAGTTAAGAATGTAAAGATACATTACATAAATCATCATCACCATTTTAGTCGAAACACGTCTACTGCTGGACATAGGCCTCCCCCAAGCACCGCCGTCGTAGGTACATAAATATGTAGTGTTCTTTTCATAGATCTGTTTTTAGGGTTCCGTACCCAAAGGGTAAAACGGGACCCTTTTACTAAGGCTCCGCTGTCCGTCTGTCTGTCTGTCACAGCTGGATATCTATAACAACAAATACAAAAAAACAGAATGCAATAAATATTTAAGGGGGCTCTCCCATACAACATTCGTGATTTTTCTTATAGATAATAACTAGCTTTTGCCCGCGGCTCCGCCCGCGTGAATATCGGTTATCGCGTAAAAAAGTAGCCTATGTCCTTCTCCATATCCCAGGCTATATCTCTGCCAAATTTCATGACGATCGGTTCAGCGGTTTAAGCATGAAAACGTAACATACAGACAGACAGAGTTACTATCACATTTATAATATTAGTATGGATGGTACGGAACCCTTCGTGCGCGAGTCCGACTGGCTGGCAGATTTTTCTAAACACTATGCGTATCAATGATATTATAAGTACTTAAAAGACGTAGATAGGTTACCTAGACCCAACATTTGATCTTCAAAAACGGCAAAATGACACGTGGAAGAAGGACGCCATGTCGTAATCATCGGGAGCGGAGAAAAGACAAGACGAAGTAAACTTGGCTGATTAGCCAAGTTGTGAAGTGCCACTTGCGGAGCGTTACATTTTAGGCGCGTTATGGTGCCCTGCTAATTTGAATTAAACTCAGTCCAGTTGTAATAGATGTGTATTTGTATCAGAGCACAGTAGCCAAGCGACTGCGGAAGAATATACGTATAGACTAACACGGGATAACAATCTTGTTAGTAATTGATAGGTACAGAGTATATTATTATTATTATGTTATTAAATACTACATTCACATTCAAAATCATCAATTCTTCACTTGATCGAACCATCGAATGCTAGCCCTTTTTTTTTTTTTTTTTAATCTAGGGCATCTCAGAGTGTAACCACTAAGGTTCCGACTCTTTAACCGGACTTTCCTGTGGTTGCCTTAAGCTCCTAACGAAACTTAATGCCTCCAGCCAGGGCGTAAAAAAACTATAAACTAAACGACTGCTGCTCGCTAAGGGCACCCCCTGTGGGGTACGAACCTCGGCTTAGGGCAGCTGAGTCGGAGGGAGGGTGGCAAGGGACCGACGGTGGCTGGATAAAATCAGTGTTTTGATTATTATCGTGGGGAGTTTGGATTACATGCTGCTCAGCTAAAACGCGTGCTGGCGCTTCACTTACAGTCAAGGGTCGGGGAGGACTATTCGTTAGTCGGGGATTTCGCGCGGGGCCTCGGCGGCGAGGTCGGAATGACGATCGTGTATTGTGTGCTCTTATTTTGCGAACTGTACTAGTTTCCCTACGACTCTCCTGGAGGAGAGTAGTGGGGTCGTCTGGGTCGGTCAGTGCATGCCTTGGATTTGCTAGCCCAAAATAGTGTTCTCCTTTATATCCAGTGTCTCCAACTCTTTTTGTCAAAATTACGGTGTTGCCAGTCGAAAAATACGGTATATGGCGGAAAAATTACGGGAGATCAAAAATTAAAAATACGGTAATTTTACGGTAACTTTATTTCACAATTAAACATTAAGTTTCAGCCTTTTTGTACATGGAAACATTAATACTTTTAATTATTTTATCGGTAGGATGGAAATGGAAATCTACGCAGTTTTTGCCTGTTCTCTTAATGAGTTGCTGCGGAAATAGATTCCCAACAATCGATTTTGTTGACTGTTGGTTCCTTTTTTTTTTTGTTTTCAAGTCGGTAATGTGTCTACTCCAGTACTAAATTCACTAACTTCGTAATTTGGTCGCTTAAATTTCGTCTACTTGTCTATGCACACAAGTTGATTGTACGGGGAATACCCCAGGGAATTATACAGTGTTGTCATTTTAAAACATTGTTTCAAATATGTAAGAATAAACCGTATGTAAGGTTGGGTACATCATTTTTAAGGCGCCAAGGATGCCACTCATAAAGACGAAATTACGGTAGAATTGAACATATCTACGGTAGGTGGTAGATATGTTCAAATTACGGTAGATTTACCGTAATTACGGCGTTGTTGGAGACACTGTTTATATCTAACAGTGGGTACCATTTAGTCGCCACAATATTGTGGCAAACTGAAAGTTTTCATGTTTTAAACCTGTTTTAAATTAAATTCTGGGCAATATTTTACGTGTAATTGTAGGTGCTACACACTCTCGCTATAAAAGTGTACGCTATCTCTTTCTTACACTATTTATAAATAGTTACAAGCTAGTTACCTACCTAGTTATCTCTGTATTTGACTGATGACATGGTATGTGTATGTCCTGCAGGCGCCCAGCGTGGCCGAGCTGGGCGCTATCGGCGAGACCAACGTGTACACTCTAGAAGTGCGCTCCATGGCACACATCGGACTCATAGGATTCCCTAATGCAGGTGAGTCGATGTCGTACACTGTACTCACTGTTTAGTTTACAATTTATGAGATTTACATAAAATAATCTTAATGCATTGCCAATAGGTATCGTGTTACCCAGTAACTGGGTTGTGGAGGTCAGATAGGCAATCGCTCCATTTAAAATACAGACAAAAAAAAAAAACATACACAAACAAAGTAGCCAAAAGCCCCGTATTCAAGCAATAAAAGTTTAACAATTTAGTCTATTGCTTGATGTCAGAAACAGGGACCAAAGACAATTTACATTGTAATTACACTGTGTTGCGACGCTCACAAATAACAACAAACATACGTTTGTTTATTACAAAATAATTACTTTTGTAACAATCAAGCAAAAATAACAAGTACAATTAAGCCGTGCATCGCATCGCAAAGGCTGGCAAATGATGATGAATCTTAATGCCTTCGCATAAAGTTTAGTTTCCACTACAATTTAAATATTTTTATTTCATTTTCAATAGCACTTAAGAGCGTGTACAACGGTCCACTAGCGCTTTAAAAAAATATTATCTCGTGACTGAGAAGGAATTATGAAAAACGGCTCAATAAAGAACCAACGAAGCAACAAAATACGATACAGAGGAATGTGGCCGCTTTTCTCTAGATCGAATTTTGTTGTTCGTGTCTCAATATGAAACATTATAAAAGGTATTATACCCAAAGTCTCTAATTCAGATAATTTATGTAAACAAAGTAATGTCAAGAAATGTCACTGTCAAAATTACAGGACAGTGGTGCAAAACATTTTATTATATTCTTTTTTTGTAAATAGTCATCACTAAAATTAAAGTGAATTGATTATAAGAACTATGCAAACAAAATACCGTTGCTAAGCAATGTATTTTAAAATATTTTATACCAGTAAATCTCCTTTTTTTAATAACTTTGTTTAAAACCGGAAATGTATAAAAATAATTACGGTATGATTATTTGTTAATTATTATTTCTTCAAATCAGTAATTAAAAGAAAATTAAACCTCTTTTTTCGCCATTTTGTGTGAATTACCATTACGAAGATATCTTTTTGATATGTTATCCCCTTTGTTTACATAAATTATCTGAATTTGAGACTTTGCGTATAGAAAATTCTAGACACACCGAGGTTCGTTATTGAGCCGATTTTCATAATTCCTTCTCAGACCCGAGATAATATTTTTTTGAAGGAGTGGCGCTAGTGGTCCGTTTTACGCCTCTTAATTTACTGAAATCATCTTAATTTACACTTACATAAAGTTGATATTTGTTCAAGTGGAAATAATGACAATTTGAGACAAGGATTTGAATAGATAATGCAATGCTTTCAGGCAAGAGCACGTTACTGCGAGCATTGACCAGAGCTCGGCCGACCGTGGCGCCCTATCCGTTCACCACGCTCAGACCACACATAGGTAAGTACTACGCTGTTGATGTGAAACATCTATTGGCGCGCCTCGGCAGTGAAACCGACTCGTATGGCGTGACACAGGTATACTCTGTTTTTCTTTATCGTACTCCATGTTTCGTTATAGGTTTTTAATAATTATGACGTGACGGCCAACTATTTTTTATTTCATTAAACCACTATCTAACTTTTTAATAGGCAACTCATGGAGAGAATCTGATAAGGGGAACTTGCGCTGCGCCATCCTACGCAATTGAATTTCCACACACGGGGAAATAACTTTAACACACTCGTAAAGTTGTCTGTGCTACAACTTTTAATTTTCTGTTAACTGTTCCAACAGTATTTTTTTTTTTCTTCAGTGTTTAGTCATTCTGAAATCAACATAGATTACACTAGCATAAGCTTGATATTTCCTTAAGTAAAAGCATTTGATTATGTATGGTACCTTAATAGTTGCAACCCTCTGCAGACGAACTTTATTAATGGGAATAAAAACGCCACTTGTTCACTTCAGATGTCGCTACTATCACTAGTCCAAGAATTTGACAGCTAGCTGTCATTATTCGTAATTTTTTTTGTAAACGACCTACTTTTTTACGCATATTTAATTAATATACCCCGTTATGCAACTGTTGACTGAAAAAACATGGGGACCCATGTATTTGCCAAAGATTTTAAAAGACGAAAACTGTGGGAAAAGCTCTCCGAAGAAAATATGAAACCCGATATTTCGTCGAGACTATTTGCTATCTTTGTTAAATCTGTAGACTTTTATGGGAAAAAATCGTATAAGTAGGTACAGGATATACTCCCAAGAGAATTAAGTCTGTTTACATTACTTAAAGGCACTTGTGATACATAATATTTTGTAAATAATATTAAGGGTGTGTTTATATAATTTAGATCAGTGCTAGAATTAACATCTCTGTAGTATTCCAGAGCAGGATGTCAGAAAGGTCATCCTCGAGTAGTTCTTCAACTCCGATCAGGTATTACCTGTCGTACGCCTCCAGTCTACAACAAAAAACGATGTTGAAGATAACAAACACAAAACACCAATTATAAAATGTTTAATTGAATTTACTTGTCCACTGCAGCTGCTTGTTTACCAGTGGTAGAAGCTTCCCTTTTCCTTAGCTCGTCTTTTAACAGTGCTACACTCCGAGTTGTACACACATTTACACACACTAATTTTAGTTTAATTTGTGATCGACACAAAAATAAACACAAACAAAACAATGGCGGTTTTGGATTACCAACCTTATCACGAGCCACCTATCACGAGTTTTCAGTTTTTAACCTCATAGCAATAATTTTGTTCTAGGTATGGTACCTTACGACGATTACGAGCAAGTAGCCATAGCAGACCTACCGGGTTTGATTCCCGGCTCACACAAGAACTATGGCTTAGGTAAGTGTAATAACTAGAGATCGGATATTCGGATACATATTCACGTAAAGTTGAGATGTTCGCTAACATGGAATGCGCTTTTGTAGCGAAAAAATCCCGCGCTTCCGGGATCGATTTTAGGTTTCTGATTATAGAATCGGATGCATATTTACTTACTTTCAAATGTTGGCTTATATAGACTGCATTTTTGTATCTATCATAAAAATCCCGCGATTCCGAAATCGACAAATTTTGTGTTTTTTCTGACTATAGAATTGGATGCACCTACCTAACCAGCAAGCCTAGGTAATATTGACGCCCAATCAGAATATAGTACTTAATTTAATAAAAATAATTATTTTAAAATGTTTTTTTTTTTGATGATATTTAAAAGTACTTCAATTTTATTTAAAAGTACTCCCATTTCATTTACCTAATTTTGCCTGTGTTCCACCAAATATACTGAATGTGCACCAAAATATCACCTAACCTAACCTAACCTTTAATATTTGGTGCACGATCAGTATTTTTCGGGGAAGAATAAAATTTTAGAAATGCATACATAGATGTACCTTAAGATTTTTGGTGAACACAAAAATATTATCCTTTTTTTTTACTAACACACCACTCCTTCTCTTACACCCTACATACACATATTTTTATCGGAGGTTAAACATTAATTTTAAATAAATATGCATCTGAATAGGTATGCAATCCAAGAATTCCGGGTTTTTTATTTTTTATAAATAACTTTTTAGAATTAGCTTCCATATTATACACCCGACTAGTTATGCATTTCCGGTATTCCTGGCATCCCGGGATTTCTTTTTACAAAACAAATATTTTTAGGAACCGCTTCCATACTTTCATAGCTAAAAAATAACTTTAAGTTAGGTAAATTCGCTTCCGAATATCCGATCTCTAATAATAACATTACATTGGAATGTATGGTCTGTTCCAAAAGAATCTGATAAAAATTTAAACAAATGGATCAGAAAGTGTACCTTTGGATGCCAATTAGTAGTGTCAAAACAAATCAAATATATGTATACATCTTTTTGAGCCTAACTGTACAGTGTACACGTCTGCCTACCCCTTTATGGAATACATTCGTGATGATATTTTATCATTTATTTCTAGGGATCCAGTTCCTCCAACATGCAGAACGCTGTAGAGGTCTAATCTACCTCTTAGACGCAACAAACGACCCCCTACAACAGTTCGAGACACTCTCATACGAGCTAAAACAGTACAACTCGAAATTTAACGAGAGGAGGGCGTGCGTCGTCATCAACAAGATAGATTTAGACGAAGGGAGGAGAGTGTACGAGGAGATACGACAGAGTATGGATGTGATAGGTATTTCAGCTAAAACTGGAATGAACTTGAATGTACTTTTGAAATCTGTTAGAGACATGTATGATGGTGAAGAGAGCTGATGTTGAGTTAGCTGTACAAGGATCCTTGGGTGCGTGGTCGAATTCGGAACTGACGCCGCCATCTTGCTTTTTCAATACACTAGCTGTGCCCTGCGGTTTCACCCGCTGTTTCGGACTTTTTGCTATGAAATGAAATTGTTTATTCTGTAAATAGGATATCTGATTCTGAATCACATTTACACGTCATATAAAATAAATATAAAAAAATAAGCTAGATGGAGTCGACATTTCCTATCTGACTATCCCTGAGAAGAAATGGCGAAACAAACTCACGGGGCAGTCTCTTTTAAAGTCCAGACATAATCTTGGTCAGATCATGTGAGGACTATGTAGATCCGTGTCCGAAATGGTATTTTGAGGAAAGAACCACACAAAGAGTGGACCTGTCCGTCCAGTCAGTGTAAGCATTTGTCAGTAATCGTGCAGCTCAACTCAGGATTTAAGGCTTGCTCCTTGCTGCTCGTCTCCTAAGGGTCTTAGCGTGATGTTAAATAGCCTATAACCTTTCTCAAGAATGGGCTATAAAATGGAAAAATAATTTTAAATCCGACTGGTAGTTACAGAGATTAGCGCATTAAAACAAAACAAAAAAATCGGGGTGTGGCTGTGTCGTGCACACGGCCGTGTCTTTTACGTGAATACGTGTACGTCTGCAGATGTACTGGCGCCGTCGTTGATCCAATCTGACGCCTTCATTGTTTTACGTTCCCGGCTCCGCTTCACTGTGTCGGGAGTTTTCGGCGCTTCCCCTTCCGCCGCGCGCGATGCGTCCCTGTCCTCACTCAACGTAACGAATACTTTGATCCTGTAGCTATCGAGTGTTGTAATTAAAATTTGGATGTACCTAGATGATAGATGTGAAGCCGCAACACCAAACTGTATTATTATTGCTAATTATGCCATATTTTATGTTATCGACCCGCCGTTGTTATATGCTCGCCCCTATTACATAGGACTTAATCATAACTGGCGAAATGTGGGTGTACTATAGGGTAAACCTCTGCCTAACCCTCCGGGCAATACCTACAAGCGTGATGTTATATTATAGTACTATTGACAAATTCTGGTTAAGCCCATTTGGGGTTTCCTAGCTTTATTATTGAACTAGCAGCCCGTCCCGGCTTCGCACGGGGTAGACAATTATCATTTTAAGACTCATTTTTCTACACCTTCGGTTACATTGTTCAAATTTTACCAAGGATCCCTAATTTTTTTCAAAATGACATGTAGCCTATGTCAAATTGGAAGAATGTAGCATTCTATTGGTGAAAGAATTTTTTAAATCGGCCCAGTACTTTTTGAGCCTATTCATTACAAACATACAAACATACAAAAATAGGTACAAATCTTTCCTCTTTATAATATTAGTGTAGAAGTGTAGATAACTAGAGATCGGATATTCGGATGCATATTTACCTAAAGTGATTTTTTTCTATCAAAGTATGGAAGCGGCTTCTTAAAATATATTTTTTGTAAAAAAAACGAAAAAAAAAGAAGAACACAGGGAATGCGTAACTAATCGGGTGTATTAAAAAAAAAAACGGGATTTTTGGATTGCATATCTATTCAGATGCATATTTATTTAAAATTAATGGTTAACCCTCGATGCAAATATGCGTATGTAGGGTTTAAGAAGAGGGGTGGTGTGTGTTAGTTAAAACAAAAAAAAACTGTTTTTTTTAAATTAAATTAAGTACTAAGTATATCCTGATTGGGCGTAAATATTACCTCGGCTACTTAGGTAGATAGATATGCATCCGATTCTAAAGTCTGAAGAAAAAACACAAATATTATCGATTCCGGATTCGCGAAATTGTTACGATCGATGCAAAAGTGCATTCCATATAAGCCAACATTTCAAAGTAAGTAAATATACATCCGATTCTAATCAGAAACCTAAAGTTAGACCCCGGAACTTTTGAGAATGATGCGGATTTTTTCGATACAAAAGCGCATTCCATATTAGCCAAGATCTCGACTTTAAGTGAATATGCATCCGAATATCCGATCTCTAATGACAACATAGCAAAACGAAGACTAGCAAAAAAAATAATGACTGCCGGCAAGCTGCCGCTGGCGGGCCCCGCGCGTGTCCGTGATTAGTTTTACAGGCTATGGTAGATATTTATGGATTTGTTATAAATAAGTTTCATGGATAATAAATTAGTTATAAAGTAAATATTGTTTTATTTTCAATCGAAACCTTGCTCCAACATTTATTCCTCATGATAATTGCATCAAATGGAAAATCTTCTGTATCTATACGTACATATCGCTCCCCGGTGCAACACTGTCGCTTATGCAAACTATAAAATCCTTATGCTTCAGAAGTGTATTAATTCTAATTATTTGGTTTCATTTATTTTGTTACATCATAAGTTTTTAGATATTTTTCGCGAGACTTTTCAGGCAGGAAACTTTTTTACATGCTGCTCTACCGCCCGACAAATATAAGGCGGCAAAACTCGAATTCGAGCGGATGATCGAGATGGGTTATGGGTATATGCAAGCCGTCAAACAGCCCGTGCGCGAGTCCACTTCACATTGTGAAAAAGAAAGACGGATCACTTCGGTATGTGGCGATTACAGAAGACTCAACGCCGCCGCGCCGTCACCGTTCCCGACCGATACCCTATTCCACGAATTCAAGATTTCACATACCAACTCCACGGCAAGAAAATATTCTCGAAACTCGATTTAAAAATGGAATATATATTTCTGGATACCTATCACAAAAGATGATGCTCAAAAAATAACGATAGTAACACCTTTCGGACTCTTCGAATTCACCTGCATGACGTTCGGCTTAAGAAACTCCGGTCAAACTTTTCAACGTTTCATGCACGAAGTTTTACGAGGACTAGATGACAGCGTATTCTGTTTCGTCGACTATCTTCTTGTACACTCGAGAAACATGGAGGAACACCGCCGCCACTTAGAACAAGTACTCGAACGCCTAAATACGTACCTACGGCGTCAGTCTTAACATCGACAAGTGCGAGTTTGACAAGAAAAAAATCGAGTTCCTCGGATACGAAGTGTCATCAGAAGGAATCAACCCCACTCAAAAACGAATACAAGCCATAGTCAACTTTCCGAAACCACAAACAGTTCAAGAACTAAGATTTTTAGGAATGATAATCTTTTACCGTAGTTGTTTACCACATCAAGCCGAGTACCAACATGAATTGAACAAATACCTACACAACAGCAAGAAGAACGACAAAACTCCGATACAACGGTCTCAAGTAGCAGAACAAGCCTTTGAGAAATGCCGCAAAAGCATATTAGCAGCTCGAGGCAACAACACTGACTCACCCTATATCTAACGCGCCGCTATGTGTATTTACCGACGCATCGAATACTAGCATCGGCGCCGTTCTACAACAAAAAGTGGACAACACGTGGCATTCTACTCAAAAACTATGAGTGAGACACAGCGACGCTACAGCGTGTACTATCGAAAATTATTAGCAATGTACACCGATCACAAACCGCTAACTTACGCGCTAACTAGAACACCTAGTAGCGATACACCACGAAGAGAACGTCAGCTACACTACATTAGTCAATTTTGTGCAAAGATCGAATACATTCACGGTGATAAGAACGAAGCAGCGGACGCCTTATCACGCATAGAAGAAATCAACTTGTCGCACTCCACGATCGACAACTCGTAAGAAACAGGATCGATTGGCATCAAAAAACTTTTTTTGTGAAAATTGCCCATTTTCTCGCTGACTGTACATTTTTTTCAAAATTGTGAATGCAGATCAATTTTTTCCTAAAAGTTAGGGATAGTTTGTTAAGACCAATTTATTGTAGCGACCACGGTTAAGGTACCTGCCAAAACATAATGCAATATTGCTCATCCCCCATAGCAAATAGCGTAATAATTTATACCTAGTAATTTGACCAGACTTATAGGAAATATCTATGTGAAATTTGAACAAAATCTGTCCGGTAGTTTTTGCGTGGTGCTGGAACATACATTCAGACAAACCGAGAAACAGACAAAAATTCCAAAAACAATATTTTCGTCATCAGAATCATTCCCAGACCTCGTTGCAATTACTTTTTTCAAAAATATTCAATTTACAGTTTTGACTTCGCTACGATTTTATTATATGTATAGTATCTATAGATAAATAATAATGGTCCCAGAACGCTTCCCTGGGGTACACAAGATCGTATAGTGAAATTCAATATACGTTCTTGAGACAAATACGTAGTCGCTTTTTTGTTACGAGCTATTCTTGAGATTGCTGTGATTTGTCTTCTATTGGACATATTAGGATTCAATTAAATTAAGAACATTGCCTCTAACTCCATATGTGTCAAGTTTATTAATTAAAATAGTGTGGTCTTCAGATGGTTCCGAAACAAGTCAACAGGAGATCCAAACATTTTCTAATTTTTTACTTCTTCAACAACACAAATATTACAACTCTCATTCATCGATTCATATTGTAAGTAGCATATCTATCCACTTGTTGGATGAAACGGATGTAAACTGTTTCGAGTGGTAATCGACTTGGGGAAGGCCTACGTCTAGCAGTGGACTTAAAAGGGCTGATTATGACGAATCGTATGCCGTGTCTCCGACACGCTACACAAAACATTGTTTGGCAACGGTATTTTGTTTGCATTATTTCTTATAATTTTATAGATGATTATTTACAAAAAAAAAAATGATGATGATGATGTGAATTAGAGACTGGGTTATAAATAGTTTTATTGTTACCCTCTGTGCAAATATTTTATTTTTCCATGTGGAATTTAAAATTCATTATTGTGTTGTAACGATTAGAATATAAATAAATAAACTATTACTAGTCTAAATACTTAATTCTCAGAATAAACATTTGTTAATCAGCATAGCATTGTGTTTTGCATATAATATTTCACAGAATAACTTTTGAACGAGGTAGGCTATCTTAATATTTGATTTTGCTGTGGCAATACTTATGATTAGCTGTCAATCTGACAACTGAATTACAAACATTGTCAAATGTCAAGAAAAAAAATATTGTCAGATGTCAAAGCCACGATATGACGCTGACGCTCTATTTCGTAAATAAAACAATCGATAGTTTAAATTTTTTAACTTAGTTTTAGTTTAAAACCTCTTGAAATAATCTTTTATACACGCATAGATTCGTGTTAAATAGAAATATGGGGGATTTATGCACGACTTGCATGTGTACCGGACGAAGTCTATATTCTATTGGAGAAACTGGATTCTATCACTTATATTCGCAAATTTTGAATGAAATACAAGTAAGTATGATTGCTTTTGTATTTTATTACGTTGCTCGAGTCTATCGAAATAATCTAAATCTTCCACTGGGTAAAATACGGAACATTGCACACGCGTTGTTCAGGAGCAAACATTGAACTATTAAAGTTATTAAAACTTAAAAGTTTTGCCTTAGGATTTGTGTTACATGTACAGTTCAGCATTTTATTTTATTACTTTTAACAAAATTCCACTTCCTAGTAGTAAACTCTTTTGGCAGAGGTCCAAAAGTCCTAAAAAAAAATGCTAATATTTTCCGGAATCATTGTCTCTTTCTCACATACACCTTTTAATTACGGTTATATCAGTCGCCGCCTTCGTTACGCCGAAACAATGCATTTCTACGTTTTTTTTTAACTAACTAGTTGGTAGGTAGCAAGACAAAATCAGTGTGTGAGCCAGCTGTAACGATAGATTTGACTGGTGATGACACCATATGATACCATTAGGTCCTACAGTTATGAGCAGTGATAGGAATAAGTAGTGCCTATTTGCCTAAACTTCGAAGAACAGAGACAAGAAACGGAGACTTCCTTAGGACTAATTTTTTTCCGGGACATCTGTCCCGAAATTCGGGACAACACTTTTAAGTACATTAAAAAAATATGTTATTTGGAATAAGTAATTCGTCTATATTTACCTAAAGTTTGCGACTGAGTCATAATAATTAAAAAAAAAAAGCAAAGTGTGTGTCGGATCACGCACAATGAAGGGTTCCGTACTTGGATAGAATTTATCCTAAGAACAAACTTAACATTGTAGTTGTTAAACATAATCTCCCATACATTCCAACTGCAAATGTAAGTTTGTACGCACAATATCGAGAGATTTACCATGTTATTTTAAGACCATAGACTTCTTATAGATTTTCCTGTAATCTATAGTATAGAACTACTTCCTGTATTTTATTTTTTTTCAAAATTTTAGTTTCGTTAGTTTCGGAGATAAGGGGGGGGGGGGGGAGAATGGTCAATTTTCACTTATAACTTTAAAACAAATTATTTTAAAATTATTAAAAAAAAATATATTTGTGACCCTCACAGTAAGCCCTTTCATTTAATATTGTCACACGGTACAGTTTGCAAGACTTTTTAATTTTCTTGTTTGCCCCCCAAAACTGACCCCAATATTCTAAATTCATTTATTTACAGTTCATGTCCGTGTTTGTGTCACTCAAATTGATATGTATACCAAATTTCAACTTAATTAGTCCATTACATCCGGAGCAAATTGGCTGTGACAGACACACGAGTGATCCTATAAGGGTTCCGTTTTTCCTTTTGAGGTACGGAACCCTAAAAATACATTAAAATCAAAAAATTAATTACATGGTCAGAGAGCAATTAAAAAACAAAATCTCTTAAAATTAAATATGTCTCTTCAAAAGGAATGTGTTGTCTTATCAAAAAGTTTAAACACATGTACTATTGAGTTAGATAAATGTAGCCAAAGGAAAAATATGACACAGATATCCAGCTCCTCTATAATGATTTACTACTAAAAGGAGCACTTGCTGAAGGATATTTTAAAAAATACGAGACTTCACAACAACTAAGTGACCACTTGTTTGAGGCTGGGGAACTATTGGATTTGGTGAAGTGCAGTGCTGAGAGGTATGAGTCTCTGACAAATAACCACTCATGCAGCTGTGCCAACCAACTACAGGCTACTCAGCCTCAGCCTAACTTGCCCCTGCCGGTGTTAGCTCTTCCAGCAGAGACCTGTGTTAATCACAGAACAATAAATAAAATTTTCAGGCTTTGGAAAAATATTACTCAATTACCTTAGTCATAGTTTTACCAATCACTGTTATCACAACTAAGTTTTAAGCAAATGATTAATAGAATTGCAAACACAAACCTAAACAATTATTCAACAATGGTTTTGTTATTAGGGAATAGTAATGGTTTTACCAGAAAAGACATAGTGGATGGTGTTAATTTAGAAGTATGAGGAACAGGGTGTAAAGTTCACTCTTACTCTATAGTAAAGGGAGGATCCTCCGACCAGACGGGTATTGTGTCTGGTGGGCAACTGCCCAACGGTTGATGTCGGGATGTTGTATATAGGCTAGTTTTTTTTTTTATCTAGGGCATCTCAGAGTGTAACCACTAAGGTTCCGACTCTTTAACCGGACTTTCCTGTGGCTGCCTTAAGCTCCTAACGAAACTTAATGCCTCCAGCCAGGGCGATATAGGCTAGTCGCGCGGTGTATTCTGATAGCGCGATGCAGGATTTGTGACGTCAGGTCTTTGATGCGTAGTTCGTATGTGGCGTTGTTGATACCGCCACATTAACACCTTATTAAAGTTAATTATAGGAAAGCTAATGTTGTGTGCTTTTCCTTACTGATACTTTATCAGATCATGAAAATAAGTGTAAACATAAGTTGAATAATACTATTCACATGCTGACATGTTGTCATAGCACAGACCAATGATCTTATATAGGACTAGATCAGCAATGTGCGGCACCAACGCATTACTACGTCGTATATGTCCACAGGTATATCTGACTTCAATTGTCAACTTAACGTCAAGTGAACGATAGCTTATGGATAAAAAATATCAAAATGGTGAAATGTGCAGTTAATAAATTTGCATGTCTCAGTCTGAGAAGATTAATAAAGCAAGTGGTATTACATTTCACAAGAAAGTTTGCAAAATTTTCTTCAGATTATCCAAAAAAATCATTAAAAGACGTATTACATTTATCAAACATTTTATTGCCATCAGGGTTACCAGTAAAAACGATTTTGATTTTGCCAGACTGTTGGGAGTTTAGTGAATGACGAATGTATGTTCCTGTAAGCCTAAATTATTATTATAGTCTGTTTGGTTTAAACATACTGTGCAGTACCCAAACATTTACTAAATAGAAAAGTAACACATTCACGTGTATTTCGAAGGTTTTAACTTAATAAATCACCACTTTTTACAAAGAATAATAATTTTATTAGCAATGAATAATCTTAGACGTAAAGTGAGGTTATATTTTTAAACGAAAAATTCTAGACTTTTTATAATCACATTGTGTTAAAGAGTGTTGTGCACTGACTGGACAGGTCCACTCAATCTGTGTGGTTCTTTCATCAAAAGCCCATTTCAGACACCAATCTACATGGTCTTCGCATGATCTGACCAAGATTATGTCTGGACTTTGAAAGAGACTGTGACCGCTGAGTTTGTTTCGGCCTTTCTTCTCAGAGTAGTCAGATAGGAAACGCCGACCTCATCTAGTTTTAAAAATATGATTGACGTGTAAAAACTTATTACAAACTACTACTTACAGAAATAAAATCATTTATCATTTGCGGCTCCGCCCACGTGGATGTTGGTTATCGCGTAAAAGGTAACCTATGTCCTTCTCCATCCCAGGCTATATCTCTGCCAAATTTATAATATTAGTATGGATAAATGATTGTCATAAACATTGAAATAATATCATTCCATTTTAAACAATAGTTATTTGACAGAATCTTAATAGTTTTGAAATATAATATTTACGTTGACGCACATTTTTTTTTCTTCCATGTATCAAATTCTTCAATTTCTTTCAATCTTTACCTCCTTACTAATAAACGTTGTATAGCGTCTGTATAGTTACACACCGATTTTTCTCTTTCACTCGTCAGTAATTTGACTTTCGATAGAAGAAGACAAAGCGTTGTGTAACTATACAGACGCTATACAACGTTTATTAGTAAGGGGGTATATCTATTGAAAGTTCCATAATACAATCTTTCATAGTAGGTAATTGATTCAATAAAAAATATCTTTATTCATTCTGGGGTAATTACGTTGATCGTTGGCAACTCTGGCTGTTTTTCCGATGACAGTGTCTTGTCTCGTTTCAACGTAATTAGTTTGACGGAAGAAGAAATGAGACAAACAGATTATTTTGACATAATTTACGTATCCGTTTCAAAGCTACGTCTTTAACTCGTAAGTGGTTACGTTTTTCGGAATATTTTTGTAGGACGTTGCGCCTCTAGTATAATATAACCTCATTGGCACAGACTAATTAGATTTGTCATAGTGACAGATTATTGTATTTTGACTCTATAAAAGTTGTTAGTGGTTTTAAGTTAACTCAGAGAACTTGGTCTCTGTCTTGGGAATGTAGACTTAATATGATTGCTATGTTGATAGCATACAATATTAATAAGGTTATAGCTAATATAACAAATCGTAATATTTTTTCTTCTTTTTTAGGGTTCCGTACCTCAAAAGGAAAAAAACGGAACCCTTATAGGATCACTCTTGTGTCTGTCTGTCTGTCTGTCCGTCTGTCACAGTCAATTTGCTCCGAATGTAATGGACCGATTAAGTTGAAATTCTGTATACATATAAATTTGAGTGACCCAAACACGGACGTGAACTGTAAATAAATGAATTTAGAATATTGGGGTCAGTTTTTGGGGGCAAATAAGAAAATTAAAAAAAAAAGTTTTGCTAACTGTACCGTGTGACATATCAAATGAAAGGGCTTACTGTGAGGGTCTCAAATATTTTTTTATAATTTTAAAATAAATTGTTTTAAAGTTATAGTGAAAATAGACGAACATTTACCATTCCCCCCCTTATCTCCGAAACTACTGAGCCTAAAATTTTGAAAAAAAAAATACAGAAAATAGTTCTATACTTATAGATTACAGGAAAATATATAAGAAGTCTATGGTCTTAAAATAACATGGTAAATCTCACGATATTGTGCGTACAAACTTACATTTGCAGTTGGAATGTATCGGAGACTATGTTTACCAACTACAATGTTAAGTTTGTTCTTAGGATAAATTCTTCCCAAGTGCGGAACCCTTCATTGTGCGTGGTCCGACACGCACTTGGCCGGTTTTTTTTTAAACGTTGCCCCACACTAGGAAATTCTCCTGTATTGTGGGTGCGTTTACAAACATTTGAACTCACATACACAAACAGCCAGACCCGAAACAACTACTTGTAGGTCATACAAATAATTGATCCGTGCGGGACTCGATCCCGCGACACGTAGCGCAGCAGTCAATCGCTTAACCACTGCGCCAACCGTGCCGTCAGTGACGAGTTTGTGTTGCCTATTTATACTACCAATATAGCGACTATTTATGAATCATTATTTTGTACGAAGGAGGATCCAATCATACCATCATCCTTGGAGGTCACTGCAAGTCAGATAGGGTATTCTCTTCCTGCTGGAACTCATACAGGCATTTTAGACTCTTCACTTGTTGTTGTGGAGACCACTCCGGATGATTCTTTAAACTAGTTAGTAAGACAACAGAAGTTACCCCTTCAAATAACCAATTATTATTAGAGAATAATAAAAAGGTATCTTCTGGCCATATAACACATAAAAATAAAAAACCAAATGGAGTGCAACATACTTTAAAATTATTTAATCAAAATATCCAAGGTTGCTCTTCCAAATTACTGGAAATGAATTGTTTTTTGAAAAAACCATGTTTGATGTCATTTGTTTAACAGAACATTGGCTAAAAGAGTATCAAGTAATGTCAGTTAACTATGAAAATTATTGTGTAGTCTAATATTAGTTAAAAAATCTTTTAAATTTATAGAACGAAAAGACATAATTGAACTGTCTGTTGAACACACCACAGAATTGTCCTGTGTTGAGCTTGATAAGCATGTTATAGTATGCATATACAGACCACCAAGTTACCAGAATCTTTTTATATTTGATTCTGTAATGGAAGATGTGTTAAAGAAACTTAGTACTAGTAGTAAATCAATAATCGTATGTGGTGATTTTAATATTAATTTATTAGAAAATAACTTGAATAGTGTCAGATTGTTAAGTCTTTAGGTCATTTGATTTGTCAAATGTTTTTATTGAACCAACCCCACACGGGTTGGTTCAATAAAGCTTCAAAGCAGCTTCTTCTGCCACTTGTACCTATAGATAATATTTTTTGTAATTGTGATTACTTACACAAACAAATTATAAATAAGTTGCCATCTGATCACAGTGGACAAACAATAAAATTTTGCTCTTACGTGCCTTTAAAAATTCAAATAAGGTTTAGACCAATTACATGTAAAAATTTAGAGAAATTAAATAATTCTTTGGCCAATAAATTATGTCTTCAGAGCTTTAATAATATATGTGACCCAAATGAGTTCTACGCCGAGTTCTTTTCACTATTAAATACGCAATTTAATGACACATTTCCACTAAAGACTAAAAGTATTTATACAAAGTTCTTATTTAGTGATTGGGCAACTCCAGGTATTCGTAAAAGCAGGGAAAAACGATTTGAACTTTATGGCTTAAAGCAACATATGAATAATACTAGCTTTCATAAGTATGTTGCAAAATATTCAAAATCTTTTAACAATGTGTGCAAAATAGCTAAAGCTCTTTATATTAGAATAAGGTAGGAAAAAACAGCTAAAGCTCTTTATATTAGAAACAGGTAGGAAAAACAGCGAAATACGGAATTTAATTTAGAGACTGCACATGGCCCCATCAACTCAGATGTAGAAATAGCTCAGGAATTTTAAAACTTTTTTGGTCATATTCCCCATTAAACTACGGAAACTTTAAATTCCTCACCCGCGCTTTCTGCTGCTTTACTTAGAAAGAATGTAAAGGCATGCCCTTTGGAGTTCAAGTTTCAGCATACAAACCCCCAGGCTGTTATAAAAGCTTTTAATGATCTTAAAATTAAATCAACAGAAGATCTTTGGGGAATGTCTGTAAAAGTCTGTAGGTCTATTATCGAAACCATTGCGCCCTATTTAGTTTTCATATTTAACACCAGTGTAGACGAAGGAGTCTTTCCGGATCTCATGAAACACAGTAAAGTAGTTCCGTTGTTCAAATCCGGTGATAGTAAAGAACCTAACAATTATAGGCCTGTGTCAATTCTTCCAATTCTCAGTAAGGTGTTTGAAAAGTTGATGCTCAATCAAATGTTACGTCACTTTCATAAAAAATCCATCTTTCTCCACCAAAGGGCGTTGTACAACTGACCCTAATAAAGAACATTTTTAACGCTTGGGAAGAAGCACAAGATGCCATTGGAATCTTTTGCGACCTCTAAGGCGTTCGATTGCGTAAACCATGATACACTTCTGCTGAAACTAGAGCAGTATGGGATTAGAAACACAGCTCTTGATTTAATAAGATCATACCTGCTAGATAGGAAGGTTAAAGTGCAGGTAAACGGCGTAAATTCATTAGGGTCTGAAATGACAATGGGCGTTCCTCAGGGTTCGATATTGGGTCCATTCCTCTTTTTAGTTTATATTAATGATTTACCCCAATTATTTCAAAATCAACCTAAGATGGTTTTATTTGCAGATGACACATCATTGATTTTTTAAATCGACCGACGGTCACAAAATCTTGACGACGTGAATAATTCTATTCTTCAGGTCCAAGATTGGTTTACGGTAAATAATTTGGTACTAAATGAAAAAAAAAAAAAAAACTAATGCATTAGATTTAAATTACCGAATGTTAGAAGTAGCGAATGTCATATTGAATGGAGAAAACCTGGAATTTATTAATCAAACGGTTTTCCTAGGAATCACGCTAGACGAGAAATTACAATGGGGACCTCATATAACATCTCTTGCGGGGCGCCTAAGCTCGGCCGCTTATGCTGTTAGAAAGATAAGACAGTTAACAGATGTAGAAACCGCGCGTTTGGTCTATTTTAGTTACTTCCACAGCATAATGTCGTATGGAATTTTATTGTAGGGTCGGGCTGCTGACATTGAATATATTTTTATTTTGCAAAAGCGAGCTGTCAGAGCCATTTATAATCTACGTCGCCGTTCAAACAAACAAACTCTTCAGCTTTATAATATTAGTATAGATATAGATTTTATCCATAATTACTTTCAACAATTGTCTTCGTTTCTTGTATTCTAAATAACGAATTCTTTAAATTTTTACTGAGCAGTTACATTCTAAGTTGGTGAGTGTTGTTAATGGGTCTGGATAATCTTGATCTGAACGACCGTTTTTATTCTTTCAACAATTCCATTTCCATTATTACTTTCAACAATTGTCTTATCACTATCATCGGGATTGATCAATATTGCTTTTAGTTTAATGGTCTCCTCTTTTGCTTCATTTTTATTCTTTTCCCGATGTCTCCCGTTAAATTTTTACCATCTCTATTTGTTAACCTGCAGAAACAACAATATCACTTCTTATTATAAAACAAAGTCCCCCCGACGCGTCTGTCTGTCTGAACGCGAAGAACTGAAAACTACCGAATGGATTTTCATACTGTTTTCACCAATGGACTGAGTGATTCATGGGAAAAGTTAAGGTGTATAATTCATTAAGGTTTTATGTAAATTGGCTGAAATATGACAATGTAAAATAGTCCAAGTGGGGTGAACATCAGTTATATTTTAATCTAACCCACATAATATTGTTCTATCTTTCAGGTATACGACTCCTCACCGTTCTACATCAGAGTGTGCTGGGAATGTCTGGCACACTTACGTAAGTGGCTGAAGTTTAAGGAGCAAGCCAAACGGTCGTACACGCAGCTGCAATATGCACAACAAGTGAGTTATTATGATGCTAAATAGTTATACTGAACATAGCACTAAGCGAATATATATTCGCGAATGCTCCAGCACAGTCTACGAAATTCGCGTTGTCTTATCTTTTTACTCAATTTACAGGTCAGCATTAGGTTGTATGTAGATCCCGTAACTAGTATGTATTTACGGAATTATAATCATTCCTAAAAAAATATAAATGTCCTGATTTCATGAAATCATGACATTTGAAGCCGATTCTAAGTTAGAGAGTTGATTTGATTATTATAATTCTGTTAATTCATATTGTTACGAGCGCGAATCATTATTTAGATCAACGTAGAACCTGACCTTAAAACCTGCAAATTGTAAAAAACTTAATTAATATGACCATTTTAATTTCGCGGACTACGTTAGCGCATCTTGTGGGATCATCCTCGTACATTTTTATGCGCTCTATTGGATTCTCAATGCTCGGCTCAATACCACAGTATAAATATGGACAATATGAAAACTAGCCCTATTTGTTGAAATATTAGGTCTTTAACGCGAAACTGCCGTTTTTGCATGAAATAAGTTAACGCCCTTGTTTCTCTATATTTTTAATTTTTATTAATCAAAGTAATTACCCATGCAATCAACGCATTTTTGCCAACGCAGACTTTTTCAAAAAGGGCATCAATAAGCTACCCCTAGTAGCTTATTGATGCCCTTTTTAAAAAAGTCTGCTGGACGGGAGGCAACAAATTCTTCAAAGGCATTTTAAACTGCCTCTCGGTTATTGAATTTTTTCCCCGTCAAGAAGTTATCCAAATTCTAGAAAAAGTAGAAGTCTGTAGGGGCAAGGTCTGGTGAGTACGGTGGATGACGGAGAACGTCCAACCCCAGCTCTTGTAACTTGGAGACCGTCTGCTGTGCAGTATGAGGTCGCGCGTTGTCGTGCAGGAGCTGCGGAGCCGAACGATTGACCAAAGCTGGTTGGAGATGTGCGAGCTTCTCCATCATTATGTTCAGTTCTTCACAGTACATATCTGCAGTAATGCTCATCCCGTTTGGTAAGAAGCTGTGATGAATGATACCGGCGCTAGACCACCAAACAGTGACCATCACTTTTTTAGGGGTCAGTTTTCGTTTGCTGGTTGTTGTTGTTGGTTGTTGGTGCTGAACCAGGATCTAACCAACTTACTGAGCGCTTGCGCTTGTCGAACAGAATCCATTTTTCGTCGCAGGTAATAATGCGATTCAATATGCCTTCATTTGTGTGCCTGTTGAGCAGTGCAAGGCTCAACTCGACGCGTGCTTCGCGCTGGCGATCATTCAATTCGTGGGACACCCATTTCTCAAGCTTTTTACCTTGCCAATTCGACGCAAATGTACCAATATTATTAATCATTCTTAACTTTCAAGATCAGCAGGGAGTTTAAAAAACGAAAGTTTAAGTATAAGTGTATAACACGACCACACTCGTATCGACACGGCACCCGCGACTGAGAGCACTGCCGCGCACGCTTCGGTGTGTCGTAGATGCGCGCCTGTGTGAGTGTGCCGTTTCGAACGTTTGTTCGTAGTTTCTGTACTGTCCATATTTATATTGTGTCAGAGAGAGAAAATCCGGGGCATGTGAAATAAATCGTCGCTTTAAAAAATCGCCCGAGCGTACGAGGGCTAACGAAGTGAGTACACCAAAGGCAGCCACATTTTACAACTACCATAAATTTTATTGGATTTTGTTCATTCTGATTTATTGATCTACTTAACTATAAATTTAATATTATTTTTTTTTATTTAAAGGAGTTGGCCATATTGTTTAATTTACATGTCGAAGTACTATTGAAGAAATGAAAATTTATTATTTTTAAATTGTTCATGTTATTTATGGAATTCATTAATTTATTTTAGTGTATATACTGTAATTGTGTACTTTTGTGTGTAAATTCGGTTTATGAATGTATTTCGTATTTCGGTTTATGAGTATGGTCCAGTTATGCCAAAATGAACTAAGCCAGATATACACAATTTCAGAACAACTTCCAACAACCGCCGGAGCCCTCGCCCCTTGCAGTCTCGCAGGCCTACAGCTACAGTTACCCCGAGGACGACGAGCCACACTGCCCACTCGACAGCGACAATGACAGGCTACACGCAGTCATGATGGTGGAGACGCACTATGAACCAGAGACATTTGTTAATAACTTGAATTTGGAACCGAAGAAAAAAAAGGGAAAGAAGGTTGAAAAGGTATGTTTGGGCTTTCATCATCATTGGCAGCCTTGCCACTGCTGCACCAAACATTATATCGATATGACGGCGTCAGCGAAGGTTGAGCGATAGCGCCGTCATGGACTTGATTCGGTGGTACGGACGGAATCCATGGCAGGTTGACAATAAAACAAGATGATCACAAATTAGTTAGTATTTCACTTTCACAATATTCAATACAGTACACACTGATTTCAAAGTCCGGGCAAACTGACAGTTTCACGTAGAAGTGGAGATCTGCATGCGTTCGTGGCCTGCACGAGACTGACTCGTCGGTCACGTGACCGCGCCCTCCGCGGCGCGGCGTTTACCCTCAGTACTACAATAGTCAGTTGAGAGACTTATCGCTCAACTACAGAAAGATTTCCATTTATGAATGTACGAAAGATAGTTTTGCTCGACCGCTTCAAAAGTGACCAGCTTTTGAAGCAGTCGGGGGTTTCTGTGTTTTGTTGACATTTAAAGTATCAGATATTATCGTATTTAGACAATATTCTGTCTTGCTCAGTCATACTGAAAATTGTGCGCTCACTTTTCTCATTATGGACACTTTCGTACGGTGAGGGTGTAGCGCCATCTACATCGCCACATGCGAACTACGCAAAGATCTGACGTTACACAAATCCTGCATCGCGCAAGTAAAGTTATGCGCGCGACTAACATACATCAACGTTTCAACATTAATCTTCGGGCAGTAGCCCACCAGACACAACACTCGTCTTGTCGAAGGATCCTCCCTTTTCTATGGAGGGTGAAAAACTTGACACCCTGTTCCTCATACCTCTGTAAGGGAAAATCGAACGATTAAAATGTTTCAGTTAGCCGTTGATTGTCCACAGGCCAGAATTGGTTTGAAAAATGACTTGCTACAATTAATCTGTGCTGTGTCTAGCTAACTTTCTTATGCTATGTTTTGTCAATTTGAGCTGCGCGAGGTATGCGGTATTTGATGATTAATTCTCTCCAACAGCCCAAAAAGAAAACATCCAAAAAGAAAATCAAGCTGAAAAGAAAAATAAAAAAGGAACGCTCTCCATCACCAGACTCCCTACCAGACGATCACTTGGACGCGGATGACGCGGACATAGAAGATGACGATATAAGAGATAAAATCATTGATTTATCGGAGAAGCGGGAAGAAGAAAAGGAAGTACCTTTTCTAAGAGTGGTAAGATTAGTTTTATTCTTCTCTTGTTTAGCTCACCCCGTGGTCACAATATGATCCGGTTACTAAGGTGATCTAGACAGATTAAAGATAAAAGATAAAGATCATATATTTGTCCAAAACATTTATTTATTTAAGTTTTCATGCACAACATTACAGAATAGAACTCCAAGGCGTTGTACAGAGGAATTTACGAACTAAAAAAAAACCGGCAAAGTGCATGTCGGACCACGCACAATGAGGGGTTCCGTAGTTGGGACGAATATATCCCAAGAACAAAAACATTGTAGTTGAAATACATGTACTCCCATACATTCCAACTGAAAATATAAGTTCATCGACTATTACTCTTTACCTTTTAGGGCCTACTTAGCTGTGATAGTTTTTCTTTTAACTTCGTTATATATACTACTGCTGTGAACAACCATTTAGCTGGAAGGGGGTTACCTGACTAACAAAAAATAGTACTTTTTAATATTACGCAAACGGATCCTGAATTGAGAAATGATTTTCGCAATATTTTTGAACGGCCTATACAACGAGGGTATCGTTGTGTAGGCCGTTCAAAAATATTAAAAATATTAAATATTACACCATAGGATAGACGAGAAAAAAAAATTGCATCTCCACTTTACGTAAAGGGTACACTAAAAAAAATAATTTCAAGATTTTATTTTACCACTTTGTCGGCTTGATTAATATTATATAAGGTGTATCTATTCAAACATGAAATATTTTAAGAGAAACATCTATAGGTAGTAAAAAAGCCATAGCAGCTAAAAAAATTTTTTATCTAAGTGTTTTATATTTTTACATAATTATTATTATAATTTTAAAATTGCTTGAGACATTTTGCAAAAAAACCTTTACTTATTCTATGAATGACACGCCCGGACGCGGCCACGGTGGCAGCACGAGCGCGGTGAATTTTGATAATTAATCATCATAACAAGTAATTAATAAAATAGATTTTTATTTTTTATTTTTTTATGAATTTAATTATTTTAATTAATTTACTCAGAT
This sequence comes from Dryobota labecula, assembly GCA_947523025.1. Lineage (NCBI taxonomy): Eukaryota > Metazoa > Arthropoda > Insecta > Lepidoptera > Noctuidae > Dryobota > Dryobota labecula. Next base: position 11,400,079 of record OX383314.1, on the reverse strand, counting down.
TTAAAAAAAAATCGTTCCATGGCGTCTTTACCACCTATAGGTGTATCTCTTAAAATATTTCGTGTTTGATTAGATACACCCTTTATACCCATGCCAAATTACAGCTTTCTAGTACTAACCCTAGTAGTAGTAAGTGGCCCAACTAAATGCCAACAAAAATGCTACTAGGGAAGAGTCTCTGAACTAAGCTGCGGACAGACAGAGATGGACATGGCGAAACTATAAGGGTTCTCTGTAAAATATATGTTAACACGAGAAAATAACAAAATTAACAAACAAAATAATACTTGTTAAATAAATAAAAATGCAAAAAAGTGAATAAAACAAAAATAAAAAAAAACATTATGTATACTTACCTAATTATCTTCCATCCTTCTTCTCACAAAAACTAAAATATTCACGACACACATGTATCCCTCTCCCAGCTAACAAGTCACACTCCGGTGTGGATGTCAACAGAGCATTGAGCATAGTAAGGGCCCGAGCAGAAGTGTACACGCACATGGCACGCAAGATGGTACAATAACATTTTATCAGTCGTGTTTTGCCTTAAGAGTCTATACTACCTCAGCGCCACCTCACTCTGTATCTCGCTCGCACACTATTGCTACCGGTCACGCGAGCAAGCGAGACAGGGCGGCAGGGAAAGGCTCCAAGGCGCCGATAGTTTAGGTAATTTCTTTTTACGGTGAAAATAATGGTCATTTAAAAAAAGTAAATAACATAAGACCTGCTTTATAGTTAATATGCAAAGTTATATTATCTAATTTGAAGTATTTTTTGAATACCAGCGGTTTATTTATCGGTTTGGAGGTAACTTTGGATTTTTTTTCTATCAAGAAAATTTTATGGAATCGTGTTCTCGGCTAACATAGTACTTAACATTAATCCTCAAACTTTATCATATATTTATTTCAAAATTAATGCTGCAGTATTTTCGACATAACGGAGGATCATGCTAAGCCATTTGAGGTAGTATAGGCCCTTAACGGCGTACAAATATAAATAGGAAGGTTATTACATAAACATCAAATAATTATAAAATCCATTATTCTAGTAATGAGGTACAACAAACATGCACACACAGTGTGCAAGCATGGTCTCTAATAAGTAATAAGTTTATATGTACGACATAGTATGTTTTCCTTCACAGTAAGCCAATAGTATTTTTGATTACCTACTAAGAGTTTCCACAGAACATGAAAATAAATAAATCAAAATTTACTTATTCAGAATTAAAATTATACATAGGTACAGACAGGTCTGTCTATTTGCACCGGTTAATTTCCGACACGGCTGGACTGATTTTGACGAGTCTTTCACTGGCAGATAGCTGAAGTTATAAGAGTATAACTTTGACTACTTTTATCTTAGAAAACTAGCCTTTTCCCGCGTGAATGTCGGAAATTCTCCCACGGAAATAAATAATACCGGGATAAAAAGTATAAGTATGTTCCGACTACCTAAAGACAACAAATACCTACAAAAAGACAATAAAATGGATATAGTATATTATCCTTAAGAGATAGACATAATGCCATCGCGGATTTTTCTGTAGACCTATATAAGATACACAGTTACACCATACATTATTTTGTTATATCTCAAAGAGTTTAGACAGCGTTTTCATTGTAAGCTCCCAGGCGGCTTATTTTTTCTGACACCTCCAACAAATATCGTTAATGTATACAAAAATGTATCATTTCAGCCGAAAGAATGTGTACAAAAAACTATAATATATACTAAACTCTTCCTCGAGAACCACTATCCATTGGTGAAAACAGCTTGAAAATCGGTGCAGTAGTTTTTGAGATTATCGTGAACAGACAGACAGACGCGGCGGAGGACTTTGTTTTATAATATGTAGTGATTTAGGATTCGTATATGGTGGACATACTAAAGAATATTCTTGTTTGTTATCCAATAACATACAAAACCTTTGTTTTCTTTCAGAGTACAAGACTTTGCGTTTCTACACGTCGGCGTCGCGAATTGAAACGCGATTCAGGCGACGTGAAGCCAGCCAAGCAGGCCCCTCCCAGAGAGGTCCTCCCCGAGAAGCCGCACTGCGCGGAGTGCGGCAAGAACTTCAGCTCCCGGAAGACGTACAGGTATCATTTGAAGTAAGTGCAAACTTGTCTGTAACAATCGAATTTAAAACTGTGCGAGGGTACACACCAGCTCAAAACTGCACCCAGTTATGCTACAAATGTACAAAGTTATGCTATTTATTTGTACACCACAAAAATATGTAACAAAAAAATAATCGAACACTACAAAATATCCAATGGGCGGCCAAAGGGGCGCTTTCGGCGATCTGTTCCAGGCAACCTTGGAATGGATAGTAATTTGTCTGGATATAAAATGGGGTTGTCGTTGGTGCATTAAACTAAAATAGTAACACAGATATATACATAATTATAATCCTAAATAATAGATACATAAATACATACATACTAATAAGCTACGAAAATAAATGAAGACTATAGATATAATCGCAGTAACGACTACGAGAACAAGATCACAACGACAAGTAATGTTCATTCACGAGTCTTTTAAACACAAGTAACGACTGCACGCGTTTTATTTGAACTGGCAATGCATTCCACGAACGAGCTCAAACTCAAACTCAAAGCATTTATTTCAAATAAACCAATTACAGGCACTTTTGAATTGTCAAGGGGTCGGTCAGTCAGAAAGATGAAGCTAGTTGCCCATTCCAAAGCGTAGTAGGTTCCTATGGAGAAGAACGGACAAGAAACTCCATGGACACTCTTTTAAAACAAAATATTGTTACAAAATATGGGTTACATCATTCATGTTGAAGTTATACATGTGAGAACAATGTAGAAAGACGTGCACGTTAGAAGCGTCCGTAATAGAAACAATTCAAAAATTAAAATAAGCCGTGGCAGCTAAGAGATGACCAGTCCCAACTGACGGCGCCCGTTCACGAACATGACGCATGGATCAGCACCATTTAGCTCAACCATTTTGAAGGGAACTTAATGATCCAACACACACGCCACCACCAGCGAGACATTTGAGTGAGCATGACATACTCTCAGCCGCCAGGGCACATTCAAGTCAATAAAAGACATATTACCCGGTAAATGGTAGCTCTATAGTACATAGTACTCACACCTGTGCTATGCAATTATATAATTCAAGGACATTGAGTTTATACAATGCAAAAATAGTTTACAATCTTCAGCAGCTCCAACATGATTGTCAAATGTTAATTAACTAGCTGAGGTTGTGGAGCAGGACCAGCATTCAGCCAAGCATTTTTATCAGCGATGTAATCCCCCAACTTATAATATGCCTGCCTGCATAGTGTGCGTTTTATACAAGATTTAAATTTAGTCTCATTCAGTTGAAGTATGTGGGGAGGAATTTTGAGCGGCCTGGACAGTAAAGGATTTGATTCTACAGAAGGCAAACGACATGTAGAGACGAGTGAATCTGCCTTAATTATAATTATTTTTATAAATAAGGCTCTAATATGGTCCACTTGAAGGACTAAGAGCGGAAACCAAACCTTCTAACATCACAAGGCTCCAATATGATTAATTTTTATTTATCCCAGCGTGTATTTGCAGCGTCCTCCACAAAGGACAGAACCGGTACCCGTGTCCTCTCTGCGGCAAGGTGTACCAGTGGAAGTCCAACCTCGGACGACATCTGAGGAGTCATAAGGTAAGGGTGCTTTTTAACCCCTGACGGAAGTTTTTTGCAACCCTTGCGCGCAGATCCTTAAGAGCAGATTGCAACTTTTGAATCGCTATATTTCAAAAACGGTGATTCTGATGAAAAAAAAAAAGGGTAAGGACAATTTAGTAGATAATATCACGTTCTCCATTTTTTGCCTGATGTATTTTTATGACAAAACTTACTGTTTGGCAGAAAAATGCAACAAAAAACAATTTTGTGACCTTGAATAGCTTTTTTTGCACATTCCGCATGTGCTAAAAAGTTATTCATTTGTTAATCAATGGGTACTTTTCACATTTCATTTATAACTAGCTTTTGCCCGCGGCTCCGCCCGCGTGGATATCGGTTATATCGCGTAAAAAAGTAGCCTATGTCCTTCTCCATATCCCAGGCTATATCTCTGCCAAATTTCATGACGATTGGTTCAGCGGTTTAGGCGTGAAAACGTAACATACAGACAGACAGACAGAGTTACTTTCACATTTATAATATTATAGTATAGTATATAGTATGAATGGTGTTCCCAACATTCGTAGGTGCAAATTTTCAGCATTATTCGAATGAATGTAACCCGACCCCTATTTTTTGGGCTAACTTGACTAGTAAGCTATTGTAGAAAGGATAGCTGCTGTTCACATCCTACTTTGATCAGTCGGTCCCGACGCGTGGATCAAAGCGTCAATCAAAGTGCGTATAAAAAAGTTCAGTATCTTTGGGCTCTTCTATACTGATATATTCCCCCTTTTTGCCCTTTTTACTGCCAACCCTGAATGTGATGTGTTTACGGATGAATGGAGTAAAATTATGTGTATATGTCTGTTGTTCTGTGAGAGAAAGTATGCAAGGGAGTCTACTGTTCCATGTTAGTTTCAATTAAATTATATACAAAAATAGACAAAATATATACATATACATATTATTATTTTTTTTTAAACAAGTCCCACTTTATGTATGTTTCTATGTTAATTAATGTAGTTGGTGTTGTACCGTTTTAAATAACTATTTTTTTTTTCTTAGTGTATTGTATACATAAATAATGTTTGTCTGTGACGTGTTGAAGGCGCGAGACTCAGGCGAACTGTACTGTGAGACGTGCGACAAGCGCTTCGCGTCGGTCGCCACCTACAGGCAACACCTGCGAGTGTCGCGCCGACACGTGTCCGAGAGCGAGTTCAGGTGAGGGACTACTGTAGGCGAACTGTACTGTGACACGTGCGACAAGCGCTTCGCGTCGGTCGCCACCTACAGGCAACACCTGCGAGTGTCGCGCCGACACGTGTCCGAGAGCGAGTTCAGGTGAGGGACTACTGTAGGCGAACTGTACTGTGAGACGTGCGACAAGCGCTTCGCGTCGGTCGCCACCTACAGGCAACACCTACGAGTGTCGCGCCGACACGTGTCCGAGAGCGAGTTCAGGTGAGGGACTACTGTAGGCGAACTGTACTGTGAGACGTGCGACAAGCGCTTCGCGTCGGTCGCCACCTACAGGCAACACCTGCGAGTGTCGCGCCGACACGTGTCCGAGAGCGAGTTCAGGTGAGGGACTACTGTAGGCGAACTGTACTGTGAGACGTGCGACAAGCGCTTCGCGTCGGTCGCCACCTACAGGCAACACCTACGAGTGTCGCGCCGACACGTGTCCGAGAGCGAGTTCAGGTGAGGGACTACTGTAGGCGAACTGTACTGTGAGACGTGCGACAAGCGCTTCGCGTCGGTCGCCACCTACAGGCAACACCTGCGAGTGTCGCGCCGACACGTGTCCGAGAGCGAGTTCAGGTGAGGGACTACTGTAGGCGAACTGTACTGTGAGACGTGCGACAAGCGCTTCGCGTCGGTCGCCACCTACAGGCAACACCTACGAGTGTCGCGCCGACACGTGTCCGAGAGCGAGTTCAGGTGAGGGACTACTGTAGGCGAACTGTACTGTGACACGTGCGACAAGCGCTTCGCGTCGGTCGCCACCTACAGGCAACACCTGCGAGTGTCGCGCCGACACGTGTCCGAGAGCGAGTTCAGGTGAGGGACTACTGTAGGCGAACTGTACTGTGAGACGTGCGACAAGCGCTTCGCGTCGGTCGCCACCTACAGGCAACACCTACGAGTGTCGCGCCGACACGTGTCCGAGAGCGAGTTCAGATGAGGGACTACTGTAGGCGAACTGTACTGTGAGACGTGCGACAAGCGCTTCGCGTCGGTCGCCACCTACAGGCAACACCTGCGAGTGTCGCGCCGACACGTGTCCGAGAGCGAGTTCAGGTGAGGGACTACTGTAGGCGAACTGTACTGTGAGACGTGCGACAAGCGCTTCGCGTCGGTCGCCACCTACAGGCAACACCTGCGAGTGTCGCGCCGACACGTGTCCGAGAGCGAGTTCAGGTGAGGGACTACTGTAGGCGAACTGTACTGTGAGACGTGCGACAAGCGCTTCGCGTCGGTCGCCACCTACAGGCAACACCTACGAGTGTCGCGCCGACACGTGTCCGAGAGCGAGTTCAGGTGAGGGACTACTGTAGGCGAACTGTACTGTGAGACGTGCGACAAGCGCTTCGCGTCGGTCGCCACCTACAGGCAACACCTGCGAGTGTCGCGCCGACACGTGTCCGAGAGCGAGTTCAGGTGAGGGACTACTGTAGGCGAACTGTACTGTGAGACGTGCGACAAGCGCTTCGCGTCGGTCGCCACCTACAGGCAACACCTACGAGTGTCGCGCCGACACGTGTCCGAGAGCGAGTTCAGGTGAGGGACTACTGTAGGCGAACTGTACTGTGAGACGTGCGACAAGCGCTTCGCGTCGGTCGCCACCTACAGGCAACACCTGCGAGTGTCGCGCCGACACGTGTCCGAGAGCGAGTTCAGGTGAGGGACTACTGTAGGCGAACTGTACTGTGAGACGTGCGACAAGCGCTTCGCGTCGGTCGCCACCTACAGGCAACACCTACGAGTGTCGCGCCGACACGTGTCCGAGAGCGAGTTCAGGTGAGGGACTACTGTAGGCGAACTGTACTGTGAGACGTGCGACAAGCGCTTCGCGTCGGTCGCCACCTACAGGCAACACCTGCGAGTGCCGCGCCGACACGTGTCCGAGAGCGAGTTCAGGTGAGGGACTACTGTAGGCGAACTGTACTGTGACACGTGCGACAAGCGCTTCGCGTCGGTCGCCACCTACAGGCAACACCTGCGAGTGTCGCGCCGACACGTGTTCGAGAGCGAGTTCAGGTGAGGGACTACTGTAGGCGAACTGTACTGTGAGACGTGCGACAAGCGCTTCGCGTCGGTCGCCACCTACAGGCAACACCTGCGAGTGTCGCGCCGACACGTGTCCGAGAGCGAGTTCAGGTGAGGGACTACTGTAGGCGAACTGTACTGTGACACGTGCGACAAGCGCTTCGCGTCGGTCGCCACCTACAGGCAACACCTGCGAGTGTCGCGCCGACACGTGTTCGAGAGCGAGTTCAGGTGAGGGACTACTGTAGGCGAACTGTACTGTGAGACGTGCGACAAGCGCTTCGCGTCGGTCGCCACCTACAGGCAACACCTGCGAGTGTCGCGCCGACACGTGTTCGAGAGCGAGTTCAGGTGAGGGACTACTGTAGGCGAACTGTACTGTGAGACGTGCGACAAGCGCTTCGCGTCGGTCGCCACCTACAGGCAACACCTGCGAGTGTCGCGCCGACACGTGTCCGAGAGCGAGTTCAGGTGAGGGACTACTGTAGGCGAACTGTACTGTGAGACGTGCGACAAGCGCTTCGCGTCGGTCGCCACCTACAGGCAACACCTACGAGTGTCGCGCCGACACGTGTCCGAGAGCGAGTTCAGGTGAGGGACTACTGTAGGCGAACTGTACTGTGAGACGTGCGACAAGCGCTTCGCGTCGGTCGCCACCTACAGGCAACACCTGCGAGTGTCGCGCCGACACGTGTCCGAGAGCGAGTTCAGGTGAGGGACTACTGTAGGCGAACTGTACTGTGAGACGTGCGACAAGCGCTTCGCGTCGGTCGCCACCTACAGGCAACACCTACGAGTGTCGCGCCGACACGTGTCCGAGAGCGAGTTCAGGTGAGGGACTACTGTAGGCGAACTGTACTGTGAGACGTGCGACAAGCGCTTCGCGTCGGTCGCCACCTACAGGCAACACCTGCGAGTGCCGCGCCGACACGTGTCCGAGAGCGAGTTCAGGTGAGGGACTACTGTAGGCGAACTGTACTGTGACACGTGCGACAAGCGCTTCGCGTCGGTCGCCACCTACAGGCAACACCTGCGAGTGTCGCGCCGACACGTGTTCGAGAGCGAGTTCAGGTGAGGGACTACTGTAGGCGAACTGTACTGTGAGACGTGCGACAAGCGCTTCGCGTCGGTCGCCACCTACAGGCAACACCTGCGAGTGCCGCGCCGACACGTGTCCGAGAGCGAGTTCAGGTGAGGGACTACTGTAGGCGAACTGTACTGTGACACGTGCGACAAGCGCTTCGCGTCGGTCGCCACCTACAGGCAACACCTGCGAGTGTCGCGCCGACACGTGTTCGAGAGCGAGTTCAGGTGAGGGACTACTGTAGGCGAACTGTACTGTGAGACGTGCGACAAGCGCTTCGCGTCGGTCGCCACCTACAGGCAACACCTGCGAGTGTCGCGCCGACACGTGTCCGAGAGCGAGTTCAGGTGAGGGACTACTGTAGGCGAACTGTACTGTGACACGTGCGACAAGCGCTTCGCGTCGGTCGCCACCTACAGGCAACACCTGCGAGTGTCGCGCCGACACGTGTTCGAGAGTGAGTTCAGGTGAGGGACTACTGTAGGCGAACTGTACTGTGAGACGTGCGACAAGCGCTTCGCGTCGGTCGCCACCTACAGGCAACACCTGCGAGTGTCGCGCCGACACGTGTTCGAGAGCGAGTTCAGGTGAGGGACTACTGTAGGCGAACTGTACTGTGAGACGTGCGACAAGCGCTTCGCGTCGGTCGCCACCTACAGGCAACACCTGCGAGTGTCGCGCCGACACGTGTCCGAGAGCGAGTTCAGGTGAGGGACTACTGTAGGCGAACTGTACTGTGAGACGTGTTACAAGCGCTTCGCGTCGGTCGCCACCTACAGGCAACACCTACGAGTGTCGCGCCGACACGTGTCCGAGAGCGAGTTCAGGTGAGGGACTACTGTAGGCGAACTGTACTGTGAGACGTGCGACAAGCGCTTCGCGTCGGTCGCCACCTACAGGCAACACCTGCGAGTGTCGCGCCGACACGTGTCCGAGAGCGAGTTCAGGTGAGGGACTACTGTAGGCGAACTGTACTGTGAGACGTGCGACAAGCGCTTCGCGTCGGTCGCCACCTACAGGCAACACCTACGAGTGTCGCGCCGACACGTGTCCGAGAGCGAGTTCAGGTGAGGGACTACTGTAGGCGAACTGTACTGTGAGACGTGCGACAAGCGCTTCGCGTCGGTCGCCACCTACAGGCAACACCTGCGAGTGCCGCGCCGACACGTGTCCGAGAGCGAGTTCAGGTGAGGGACTACTGTAGGCGAACTGTACTGTGACACGTGCGACAAGCGCTTCGCGTCGGTCGCCACCTACAGGCAACACCTGCGAGTGTCGCGCCGACACGTGTTCGAGAGCGAGTTCAGGTGAGGGACTACTGTAGGCGAACTGTACTGTGAGACGTGCGACAAGCGCTTCGCGTCGGTCGCCACCTACAGGCAACACCTGCGAGTGTCGCGCCGACACGTGTCCGAGAGCGAGTTCAGGTGAGGGACTACTGTAGGCGAACTGTACTGTGACACGTGCGACAAGCGCTTCGCGTCGGTCGCCACCTACAGGCAACACCTGCGAGTGTCGCGCCGACACGTGTTCGAGAGCGAGTTCAGGTGAGGGACTACTGTAGGCGAACTGAACTGTGAGACGTGCGACAAGCGCTTCGCGTCGGTCGCCACCTACAGGCAACACCTGCGAGTGTCGCGCCGACACGTGTCCGAGAGCGAGTTCAGGTGAGGGACTACTGTAGGCGAACTGTACTGTGACACGTGCGACAAGCGCTTCGCGTCGGTCGCCACCTACAGGCAACACCTGCGAGTGTCGCGCCGACACGTGTTCGAGAGCGAGTTCAGGTGAGGGACTACTGTAGGCGAACTGTACTGTGAGACGTGCGACAAGCGCTTCGCGTCGGTCGCCACCTACAGGCAACACCTGCGAGTGTCGCGCCGACACGTGTCCGAGAGCGAGTTCAGGTGAGGGACTACTGTAGGCGAACTGTACTGTGACACGTGCGACAAGCGCTTCGCGTCGGTCGCCACCTACAGGCAACACCTGCGAGTGTCGCGCCGACACGTGTTCGAGAGCGAGTTCAGGTGAGGGACTACTGTAGGCGAACTGAACTGTGAGACGTGCGACAAGCGCTTCGCGTCGGTCGCCACCTACAGGCAACACCTGCGAGTGTCGCGCCGACACGTGTCCGAGAGCGAGTTCAGGTGAGGGACTACTGTAGGCGAACTGTACTGTGACACGTGCGACAAGCGCTTCGCGTCGGTCGCCACCTACAGGCAACACCTGCGAGTGTCGCGCCGACACGTGTTCGAGAGCGAGTTCAGGTGAGGGACTACTGTAGGCGAACTGTACTGTGAGACGTGCGACAAGCGCTTCGCGTCGGTCGCCACCTACAGGCAACACCTGCGAGTGTCGCGCCGACACGTGTCCGAGAGCGAGTTCAAGTGAGGGACTCATTTCACCAATGAAACTGAACGCGATCAGCACATCTTAGCCGCATATTTAACCCACTCTGCGGTCGATAGGTTTCGCGCTGTAGGATGGTGCGGGTGACATTAGACGAACCGCGTCGAAATGTCGGACCACGCACAATGAAGGGTTCCGTAGTTGGGATGAATTTATCCCAAGAACAAACTTAACATTGTAGTTGAGAAACATGCTCTCCTATACAGATTTTATGGGGGAACATGTTTTTCAACTGCAAAATTAAGTTGGTCGACTATCACTCGTAAACTTGAAAAGCCTACTTAGCTGTGATAGTTTTCCTTTTAATTTCGTTATATATATAATACTACAATAATTGTGAACTTTTTCACCTATGCAAAACTAACCCGTTTAGCTGGCAAGGGACACTTTACTCTAACAAAAATTAGCATTTTAAAGCCTAATATTTCGGAAACGGATCCCTTAATCGATAAATTGTTTTCACAAACCTGCAATATTTTTGAAAGACCCATCCAACAATATCCCACACCATAGGGTAGGCGAAAAAAAAATCATCCCCAGTTTACACGTACAGGAGACAAATTTTTTTTTCATGATTTTATTTTGCCACTTTATCGGCGTGATTAATATATATATATCCTTGCCAAATTATAGCTTTCTAGTACTAAGAGTCTCTGAGCTAAGCTATCCATAGACGGACGGACGGACATGGCGAAACTATAATACTAAAAATGAAATGCTGTTCGTTGGTAGGTGCATCACTTGAGAACGGCTGCATCGATTTGGCAAATTATTAGGTACATCAAAAGGAAAAACGGAGCTCTTATAGGATCACTCATGTGTCTATCTGTCTGTGTGTCCGTCTGTCACAGCCAATTTGCTCCGTATCTACTGGGCCGATTTAGTTGAAAATTGGTACACATATGAACTTCTGTGATCCAAACACTGACGTGTAACGTAAATAAATGAATTGTTAGTATGGGCGTCACTTTTAGGGGCAAATTGGAAAAAAAAATGTTTTGGAAACTATACCTTGTGCTATATCAAATGAAAGGACTTATTGTAATGATTTCAAATATATAATTTTTATAATTTTAAAATGTATACATTTAAAGTTATTTAAGAAAATAGATGAAAATTTACTATTCCCCCCCTTATCTCCGAAACTAGAGACTAAAATAAAAAATAAAAATAACAGAAAATTGTTCTATAATTATAGATTAAAGGAAAATTAATAAGAAGTCTATGGTCTTAAAATAACTTGGTAAATCTCTCAATATTGTGCGTACAAACTTATATTTGCAGTAGGAATGTATGGGAGAACTTATTTTTTGAACTACAAAGTTTTTTTATTTTTTATAATATCGATTCATAGACATTACGTGTGAACCGATGTTATTTTGTTACGAGTTCTTGCTTATAGCTTTTTACTTGGCGTTTTTTGTCGCATAGTTTTTAACTTTTTGTTTCGTGTGTTAGTTTTATGTGCAACGAGTGCGGCAAGAAGTTCGTGAACAAGACGCGCCTGCGCGACCACATCGACTGGGAACACCTCAAGAAGATCAAGTTCCGCTGCCAGCTGTGCAACAAGGTACACTTCATACAACGCCGAGCAAAGGAAATCAAACAAGTCTGCTTCTTCCATACATCTCTATCAAAAGATACCTACATGTTTTTTTTTTTTTTGCCAAGCCAAATAAAAAAAAAACGTGTTTGGTCTACCTTATAGTATACAAAGATAAAGAACGAATTTGAGCAGTTCAGTGAGATGAGTTTTTATTGCCTGTGTACCTATCTTGTTGGCTACTTTCCTATCGCAGGTATGCTCGTGTGAACAAATCAGGGTTCGAAAAAATCCGATTTTTATAATAAATATCAAAAATCCGATTTTTTATATATATCTGATACTAGCTGACCCGACAGACTTCGTTCTGTCAAAAGCTATAGTATAAACTCCACTACTCTACTCTACCCTACCCTACCCTACCTACCCTACCTACCTACCTACCTACCTACCTACCTACCTACCTACCTACCTACCTACCTACCTACCTACCTACCTACCTACCCTACCTACCTATCTACCTACCTAACTACCTAACCTACCCTACCCTACCCTACCCTACCTACCTACCCTACCCTACGCTACCCTACCCTACCTACCTACCTACCCTACCCTACCCTACCTACCTACCTACCCTACCCTACCCTACCTACCTACCCTACCCTACCCTACCTACCTACCTACCTACCCTACCTACCTACCCTACCCTTCCCCACCCTACCCTACCCTACCCTACCTACCCTACCCTACCCTACCCTACCCTACCTACCCTACCTACCACTAAGGCAGCACAAACCAGGCGTTTCACCAGCAAACTTCAATGCTCCACAATGCTGGCAAACAACGTCCATTGGACCAATGCAAACTAAACGATGCAAGCTGTAGTCGATGGTGCAATCATACAGAAACGCTGCTCGATTCAAATCAATACTTGAACCATTTCTTCTTGCACTTCGAAGATTATTCCTCTGTTCATCTGTACGATAAGCTCGACGATTTCTCGTTTCTAACCTAGCCGTTTCACGGGCTGCCTCTCTTTGCTCTTGTGTTTGAGAAGCACGAATTAAGGCCCTTCTTTGCTCCATACTAACGCGGCGCTGTTCTCGTGCAATTTCTCGTTCTCCATCAGATAATTGACTCGCGATATTCCGTTGCCTAATTGCATTACGGCTTCGCTGGGAAAGATTAGATCTTCTAGGACGCGGCATTGTTATTAAAATGTGCACTCGCATAAAACCACCAAATATAATAACAGTGCCTGAACTTTCGAGACATAGACAATAGCTCAAAGAGTATATAATCACTACGTATGAATAGCTTATCAAGAAAAATCATAGACAACCTATAAAAAGACATTTACACTTTTGTTAACCTGTAGATTTTTTTTCCTTAATCTTATAACCTTTACCAACTGATTTTTTATTCCCTAAATTCCGTTCCTTTCCGATGATTTTATGTTTTTTACTGTAGAATAAATCTTAGGTATTATTTTCGGGAATTAAAAAATAAATAATTAATAAATAATTTTCGAAAATTAATGTCCAAAACAAACAAATATAACAGTGCCTGAACTTTGTAGACATTTTACAAAAAATAAATTTCTGAACGCACACATGATGTCTTCAGAAAAAAATAAAGTTGTGGCTTAAAGGTCTCAGCAACCAGGCCATAAACTCCAAAAAAAAAAAATTGTTGTTACACTATTTGACAGGATTGGACAACAAATGTTTGACATGTTATAAACAAATCAGCATCTATTGAAATGATTAAGTATTCATTACACATATCGAGTTTTCATTGTTTTTAAGATGTATTCTGCTATTCGGGACGGAAACAAATCCAACAAATCAAAAACCATGGCAATCGGTCCAGCCGTTCTCGAGTTATAAGTGTTGTAACAAACACGACTTTCTTTTATATATATAGATGTATCCAGGCCAAGAAAAAGAAACGAATTTCATTCTGTAAGGGGATTAAACACTTAAAAAAGTGAGAGGATTTTGTAAAATAATATGTGTCAAATTACCACATTTTTTATTTTAAAAAAGTAATAAAATAATAAGTGTTTTAATTTGAGCAAGAATTTTTTAATGAACACTTAAAAAAAAACAAGTACCTATTTATTATAATAATCTTCATTTGTTTGTGAGATAAATCAACTAATTTTAATAATAATTTATAATCATAAAAAAGTAAAAAGTAAATTATTCTGAATTGTAGTTTTTCGCTACGTGTTGCCAGGGTAAACATTAATCTCCAAAATATTTTGTTCAGAAGACAGGAAAAATCAATATCAAGATAAAGATCAATTGGTATATATCGTGATATATATCATGATATATATTCGCTGATATATATCGGCGAACCTTGATACAAATGATGGCGTAAAAAATTTAACACATCTATGAACAAGGTTAATGTTACACCAACGTACAAAAGTAATGAACATTGTCGTAAGGTGACCTTGTTTGAGAGCTGCGGCTCTGCCTAGCTGTCGGGGTGGTGCGGCGTGTTCTGGCATGTAGTGTAATGTTGTGTAATGTAGTGTAATGTTTTGTAATGTAGTGTAATGTTGCAGCCATTCAAGTGCCACACGTCGCTGTACGTGCACCTGCAGAACGTGCACCGCAACAAGGAGAAGAGGGACAACCTGTGCCACGTGTGCGGCAAGTCTTTCCAGGTGACGACACTTTTATTTTTTTACATTGACATAAATCGAAGTTATTGCACAGTAATATTTAAATTGAAAGCAGATATATTTACAGCCCGGAGTCTGGATTTGTGCCCGGTTGATGGCAATAGGCTGGCCCCCTTTTACATGGGACTTAACATAACTGGCGAAATGTGGGTGTTCCTACTATGGGTACTCCTCTACCTAACCCTTCGGGGATTACAGACGCGATGTTATGCAATGTTTATACTTACAACTAGCTGTCCCGACAAACGTTGTCCTGTTCGAATTTCAATAATTCATACAAAATTCCCGTAGAAAATGCTCTTTCAGATATCCCTAATTTGATCTAGGAAACTTCAAAATTTTCTTTCCATAAAACCTAATTTAGACATACATTTAAAAGACAAAAGACAGATAAACATTTTAAAACTAAAAATAGTCAAATCGGTCCAGCCGTTCCTAAGTGATACGCTTTTAACAACGAACAGCATTTCATTTTTGAGGTTCTGTAATCGATACTAGCTTAGAGATGTGCCTATTTAATACGTAATGTCAAGTTTCCCTATTAAAAAAAAATGTTCCAGAAATAAGCCATTTTGAAACACACTGCTGACATAATTAGTATGGCCATGAACTAACTTGAAACAAGCTACTATGTTGCGGAAAGCACTTTTTATGCTCATTTTTGGGGTTCCGTAGTAAAAACAAGGAATCCTTATAATTTCGCCATGTCCGTCTGTCTATCTGTCTGTCCGCAGCTTAGCTCAGAGACTTAGTACTAAAAAGCTCTAATTTGGCACGGGTATACATATTAATCACGCCGACAAAGTGGTAAAATACAATTTTTAAGGTACTACCTCCTCTACATGTTGTGGGGACGTAGGATAGGCCGTTCAAAAATATTGTGGGTTTGTGTAAACCACTTTTCAATTCACGTCACAGGTCGTCGCAGCTAAGCTTTACAGGATAACCAGTAATTGTCAACCAACTTACATTTTCAGTTGGAATGTATGGGAGAACATGTATTTCAACTACAATGTTAAGTTTGTTCTTGGGATAAAGGGTCTGGCCGGATAAGTATGACGAGTCGGCCCCCAAATGGGAACCTATAGCGAAACTTATGTTTTAAGATCGACTTGATGTACAAACACAATTTATGTACATTTCGCGACCAGCTTCCGTTTTGTCCTTGAGATATGGAAAAAATAACCGTACGCATTACTACTATTCAAAGTAATATATCTCAAAAACTAATTAAGCTAGAGAAGTGAAACCAAAGCGAACCTTTAGGATTCATTACAGAGTGCATTATTTTTATATTTTTAAATTGTATGATATTTTTTAAATTAAATATAAGAAAAATAAATAAATCATAATTTTTTATTGCATGTTCTCTAAGAGTTACAATCACGAAAATATATGTTATGCTCCTTTATGTGCACTATTACTCATAAAAATTACGTGAAAAAAAAGTTAAGTTTGTTCTTGGAATAAATTCATCCCAACTACGAATCCTTTCATTTTGCTACGTTTTGAAAAGGTATTTAAATATCCCATATTTCGTTACAGAACGCCGCCAAACTGAAGTACCACATAGTGGCGATGCACACGAGCGAGACTCCCTACCAGTGTCCACAGTGCACCGCCGCCTTCGGCTGGTATTCCAGCCTGTACAGGCACGTGCGCGAGGTACACTACAAGGTACGTAACACCAACGGACTCATGACATATTCACACTAGTGACACGCTCGCTACCAGTGTCAACAGTGCACTGTCGCCTTCGGCTGGTACTCCAGCCTGTACAGGCACGTGCGCGAGGTACACTACAAGGTACGTAACACCAACGGACTCATGACATATTCACACTAGTGACACGCTCGCTACCAGTGTCAACAGTGCACTGTCGCCTTCGGCTGGTACTCCAGCCTGTACAGGCACGTGCGCGAGGTACACTACAAGGTACGTAACACCAACAGACATATGACATATTCACACTAGTGAAACACTCGCTACCAGTGTCAACAGTGCACTGTCGCCTTCGGCTGGTACTCCAGCCTGTACAGGCACGTGCGCGAGGTACACTACAAGGTACGTAACACCAACGGACACATGACATATTCACACTAGTGACACGCTCGCTACCAGTGTCAACAGTGCACTGTCGCCTTCGGCTGGTACTCCAGCCTGTACAGGCACGTGCGCGAGGTACACTACAAGGTACGTAACACCAACAGACATATGACATATTCACACTAGTGAAACACTCGCTACCAGTGTCAACAGTGCACTGTCGCCTTCGGCTGGTACTCCAGCCTGTACAGGCACGTGCGCGAGGTACACTACAAGGTACGTAACACCAACGGACACATGACATATTCACACTAGTGACACGCTCGCTACCAGTGTCAACAGTGCACTGTCGCCTTCGGCTGGTACTCCAGCCTGTACGGGCACGTGCGCGAGGTACACTACAAGGTACGTAACACCAACGGACTCATGACATATTCACACTAGCGACACGCTCGCTACCAGTGTCAACAGTGCACTGTCGCCTTCGGCTGGTACTCCAGCCTGTACAGGCACGTGCGCGAGGTACACTACAAGGTACGTAACACCAACGGACTCATGACATATTCACACTAGTGACACGCTCGCTACCAGTGTCAACAGTGCACTGTCGCCTTCGGCTGGTACTCCAGCCTGTACAGGCACGTGCGCGAGGTACACTACAAGGTACGTAACACCAACAGACACATGACATATTCACACTAGTGACACGCTCGCTACCAGTGTCAACAGTGCACTGTCGCCTTCGGCTGGTACTCCAGCCTGTACAGGCACGTGCGCGAGGTACACTACAAGGTACGTAACACCAACGGACTCATGAAATATTCACACTAGTGACACGCTCGCTACCAGTGTCAACAGTGCACTGTCGCCTTCGGCTGGTACTCCAGCCTGTACAGGCACGTGCGCGAGGTACACTACAAGGTACGTAACACCAACGGACACATGACATATTCACACTAGTGACACGCTCGCTACCAGTGTCAACAGTGCACTGTCGCCTTCGGCTGGTACTCCAGCCTGTACAGGCACGTGCGCGAGGTACACTACAAGGTACGTAACACCAACGGACTCATGACATATTCACACTAGTGACACGCTCGCTACCAGTGTCAACAGTGCACTGTCGCCTTCGGCTGGTACTCCAGCCTGTACAGGCACGTGCGCGAGGTACACTACAAGGTACGTAACACCAACGGACACATGACATATTCACACTAGTGACACGCTCGCTACCAGTTTCAACAGTGCACTGTCGCCTTCGGCTGGTACTCCAGCCTGTACAGGCACGTGCGCGAGGTACACTACAAGGTACGTAACACCAACGGACTCATGACATATTCACACTAGTGACACGCTCGCTACCAGTGTCAACAGTGCACTGTCGCCTTCGGCTGGTACTCCAGCCTGTACAGGCACGTGCGCGAGGTACACTACAAGGTACGTAACACCAACGGACACATGACATATTCACACTAGTGACACGCTCGCTACCAGTGTCAACAGTGCACTGTCGCCTTCGGCTGGTACTCCAGCCTGTACAGGCACGTGCGCGAGGTACACTACAAGGTACGTAACACCAACGGACTCATGACATATTCACACTAGTGACACGCTCGCTACCAGTGTCAACAGTGCACTGTCGCCTTCGGCTGGTACTCCAGCCTGTACAGGCACGTGCGCGAGGTACACTACAAGGTACGTAACACCAACGGACTCATGACATATTCACACTAGTGACACGCTCGCTACCAGTGTCAACAGTGCACTGTCGCCTTCGGCTGGTACTCCAGCCTGTACAGGCACGTGCGCGAGGTACACTACAAGGTACGTAACACCAACAGACATATGACATATTCACACTAGTGAAACACTCGCTACCAGTGTCAACAGTGCACTGTCGCCTTCGGCTGGTACTCCAGCCTGTACAGGCACGTGCGCGAGGTACACTACAAGGTACGTAACACCAACGGACACATGACATATTCACACTAGTGACACGCTCGCTACTAGTGTCAACAGTGCACTGTCGCCTTCGGCTGGTACTCCAGCCTGTACAGGCACGTGCGCGAGGTACACTACAAGGTACGTAACACCAACGGACTCATGACATATTCACACTAGTGACACGCTCGCTACCAGTGTCAACAGTGCACTGTCGCCTTCGGCTGGTACTCCAGCCTGTACAGGCACGTGCGCGAGGTACACTACAAGGTACGTAACACCAACGGACACATGACATATTCACACTAGTGACACGCTCGCTACCAGTTTCAACAGTGCACTGTCGCCTTCGGCTGGTACTCCAGCCTGTACAGGCACGTGCGCGAGGTACACTACAAGGTACGTAACACCAACGGACTCATGACATATTCACACTAGTGACACGCTCGCTACCAGTGTCAACAGTGCACTGTCGCCTTCGGCTGGTACTCCAGCCTGTACAGGCACGTGCGCGAGGTACACTACAAGGTACGTAACACCAACGGACACATGACATATTCACACTAGTGACACGCTCGCTACCAGTGTCAACAGTGCACTGTCGCCTTCGGCTGGTACTCCAGCCTGTACAGGCACGTGCGCGAGGTACACTACAAGGTACGTAACACCAACGGACTCATGACATATTCACACTAGTGACACGCTCGCTACCAGTGTCAACAGTGCACTGTCGCCTTCGGCTGGTACTCCAGCCTGTACAGGCACGTGCGCGAGGTACACTACAAGGTACGTAACACCAACAGACATATGACATATTCACACTAGTGAAACACTCGCTACCAGTGTCAACAGTGCACTGTCGCCTTCGGCTGGTACTCCAGCCTGTACAGGCACGTGCGTGAGGTACACTACAAGGTACGTAACACCAACAGACACATGACATATTCACACTAGTGACACGCTCGCTACCAGTGTCAACAGTACACCGTCGCCTTCGGCTGGTACTCCAGCGAATCGATTTTACAGAATACCGATTTTATTCGTTCAAAAAAAACGGCTTATAGCAGTCGCAACACTACCGCAAAGAACCCAAAGACATGACATTGTACTAACTTCATGTCGGAATATTAATCAACGATTAATTCGTGTTTTTGAGTGCAGTTTTTGTAAAAAATAAATAATATAAGTAAAGTGAAACTTGGTGCTTACGAATGATACCTATTGTTGGTATAGTGTATGGATAAAATAGTAATTCATTATTATAGGATTATGAAACAGGTTTTTCGATTTCTTACGTAAACGTTCATACAAAGTTATCGCGGTATGCGTGGGATTGTCGCGATTTTAGTGAAGTTTCAATTTTCTGGAAGTTCTTGTCAAAAGTGGTAAAGCAGTTACGAGGTCCACTATACCTATTGGCCTTTATTTTATACCTTTAAGTGAAATAGTAACAAATCATCGACTTCCGTCCAGTCTTACTGGATGCAGCTGAATACCAGTGCTTTACATGGAGAGACTGCCTATCTGACCTCCACAACCCAGTTACTGTATAATACGGTACCCCTTGCTAAGACTGGTTGTCAGACTTTCGGGCTTCTGACGACACGTAACGATTGTCAAAGATCTACGAATGACACCCGGGAGCAACGGCAAGGACGTAGCTAGGATTTTGTTAAGGGGGGCAGGCGTAGACAAACCAAGAATATATCTAAGGTAAATGCTGCATGAGCAACGGGGCAGGTTACGTTAAAAATGAAAAACAAAATATCAATCAGTGACTTTATTTTACAAAAAAAGTAGTCGACGAGGTTCTTCACAAAACCGTTTTAACACCTCAGATTCAATTGTATCCTTAGTTTTTTGTACCATGGTTCGGTGTACACTGAGCGTGCATAGGCCGTTCAAACGGTTTTCAGTCATCGTTGATCTCAGCCATGTTTTAACACGACGCAGTGTAGATAAGGACCTCTCTATGTTACTTGCAGTTACAACTTCGTGTTTGTTTATTAATAGGCTACCTACGTAATATCACTTTACGGTTTGTGAGTGTGCCTGCATCTGCCCCCCCTGCCCGTACCTCGCTATGCCCTTGAGCAACGGCTTAGCGTTTTGTCCGGGGCACGGACGGGTCTCGATATGCAATGGATGGTCACCCATCCACAATCCGACCGCAGCGAGCGTAGTTTAACCACGAGCCCCTCTAAATAGTAAAATAACGAATAATGAACAGATGTGGCAAATTATAACTGTATGTATCTTTACAGATGAAGTTGCAGCCGAAAAAGTCAAAGAAATCGAAGAAGTCGGACATTCTGCCATCCCTGGTCCCCATACAAGTGGTCCTGCCACCCTTGCACCAACCGGGACCTCCTTAATACTTACCTGCGCTTACGATGAGATCTACAGGCTCAAATTAAATTAGCTAGTGAAACTCCGCAGATGTACGTGTAAACACGATTAAACAAAAAAAAATTGTTTGGAGTCAACGACCGCTGATCTTGAGGTATGAGTTGAAAAAATAAGTTCTCTTAGTTGTATCGCGTTAAGATATTTATTTATATTTTATTTATTTATTTAAAGTTAATTAAAACGGTACAACACCAATTAAATTAATTAACATATCGAAGACATCGATAACCATTACGTCTGTGAAGCTTACACTTTTATTTATACTGATATTAAAATTTAAAATATATGTTTAAAAAAATATATGTGTAAGTACTCTACCACCGGTTGTTGAATCCAAACTTTATCATCAAATCATTTTGTTTTATGTTTACATATCGGTAACCATAACGTCTGTGGAGTTTCGCTAGCTAATTTAATTTGACCCTGTATAGAGCGCACTTATACTCGTTTTCACTAACACTAGGCGACACGTAATTAAATGCCTAAATAAATGTGCGCTGTTGGATTTCACACTAAAAGTTAGGAACCCATGCACAATTAAATTGTACTGTACCTGGTTGTTAATATGGCACATCGAGTGTAAAAAAGTTCGTCCCTGTCTCTCGTCGTCTCTGTCACTCAGCGCTGTGTGACAGTCTCTTCTCAAAGCTCGATGTGTTATATTGACGCTGCTGCATAGCTATTCACAACCGTTCGATATGCTTCCGTGCCGAACCGAACATCAATCAATGTTATCGAAGGAGTTCTCTAAACGCTGTTCACAAATCCGAAACCCGAAAATTTTAACAGTTTAAACTGAATACGGCGGCTATTTCCGGTTGGGGACTAGGCAAATCATAATCTCTCCACAGCTGGGACACAGGCCTCCTCTCGGTGAAAGGGAGTGGGCTATAATAAAAAATCACTACATATTATAAAACAAAGTCCGCCGCCGCGTCTGTCTGTTCGCGATAAACTCAAAAACTACTGCACCGATTTTCATGCTGTTTCCACAAATGGATAGCGTGGTTCTCGAGGAAGATTTTAGCATATAATTTGTTAAGTTTTTGTATACATTAACGATGTTTGTTGGAGGTATCGGAAAAAAATAAGCCGTCTGGGAGCTTTCAACGAAAACGCTGTCTAAACCCTTCGAGATTTAACAAAACAATGTATAGTGGAATTGTGTAACTTATAAAGGTCTACAGAAAAATGGCATATGACTATCTGTTAAGGATAACATACTATATCCATTTTATTGTCTTTTTGTAGGTATTTGTTGTCTTTAGGTAGTCGGAACATACTTATCCTTTTTATCCCGGTAGTATATTTCCGTAGGGGAATTTCCGACATTCATGCAGGCCAAGCCGCGGGCAAAGGCTAGTAAAAAAGAAATAAAAAAAGTAAAAAGATTATTTTCACAAAAGACAGCATTTGGTACAGTGATCGACCACACGGGCCCAGTGCGGCTTGGTGGATGGCACATGACTTCGAATGTTTAGTTCTAGGACATGCCGGTTTCCTCACGATGTTCACCGTTTTGCGAGAAGTGTTGATGAAATTATTTACACAAAGTAAAGCGCCAGTCACGGTTCGAACCGTCCTAGGTTCTACAAAATAAAAAATATCATTTATTCACACAAAAAATATTAACAACCATATTACGAAAATGAAAATTGTAGGCTATAATGATGATAATACAAACATGGGAGCATCTGCAGCCGAACTATACCCAAAGTCTCTAATTCAAATAATTTATGTAAACAAAGTAATGAAATAAATGTCACTGTCAAAATGACAGGACAGTGGTGCAAAACATTTTATCATTAAATGTTTTTGTAAATAATCATCGATAAAATTAAAGTGAATTAATTATAAGAACTATGCAAACAAAATACCGTTGCCAAACAATGTTTTGTGCAGTGTGTCGGAGACACGGTATATGATCGTTATAATCAGCCCTTTTAAGCCCAGTGCTAGACGTAGGCCTCCCAAAATCGATTTCCAATCGAAACAGCTTACAGTCGCTTTCATCCAAAATGTTGCTAGATATGCTACTTACAATATGAATCTATGTATGAGAGTTGTAATATTAGTGTTGTTGAAGATGTAAAAAATTTGAAAATGTTTGTATCTCCTGCATTGTTACCAGTATCATAAAATATTTTATACCAGAAAATCTCCTTTTATTAATAACTTTGTTTAAAACCGAAAATTTATAAAAATAATTACGGTATAATTATTTTTTAATTATTATTTCTTAAAATCAGTACTTAAAAGAAAATGGAACCTTTATTTCGCAATTTTATGTAAATTACCATTATGAAGATATTTTTTTTGTTATGTTATCCCCTTTGTTTACATAAATTATCTGAATTTGAGACTTTGCGTATAGGTGTATCTCAGCATACAGAACCATACCTCTCTGATGGTAGACTGGAAATGTTTAGGCAACATTTACAATTTTGTTAAAATCTTACAGAATATTAAATGAACGGTTTTATTTTTTATTAAGATAAAGAAATTGAGTACACTTAAATGAGTTGTAGAGTGAGGAGGTCGCCGCTATGTCTGGGCCACCACTGCTCTTCTCTGCTTTTCTCTGGGCACATCAGTAACCGCAAATGTGTCATTTTCAACACAAGCCTGTCGAATGGTTGTGAATAGCTATGCTGTACACCACAAATCAAATCGTACGACAAATAAGTTAAAGTACCTAAGAAAATCGAAGCTGAAGTGACTGAAATTCAGTATTTTTCACAAAGTCTAATATCATGTCTTCATTGTCATACTGTGATTAATTATTATAATAATGAGTATTAAAAAATCAAATGAACAAAATGTATTGATAAATATTCATGAATCAACTATATGGTCAAAATAATCATATTACCACAAAACGAGAATGTGACTGAATTTTTATACTTTAATTTACTATTAATAAGTAATAATAATAATGAAATAATCTGTGTAAAATAAAATATATAATTAAATATTTTTGTTTGGTTTAATTCCCTGTGCCACGCCTGCTTATTAAAGAAGCATCATCAAGCCGACATCTACGTGTTCTACACTGCCGGCCAAAAGTTTGAGACCACTATAAAAAAATTGAGAAAACAAATAAAAGTCAACATATTTAAAACTTTATGAAAAACAGGTTTTATTTTCATGTTACACAAGATTTAAAATTAACAAAATTACATGAAGTCTTGACGAATACAATATTCTAAAGAAAATACACACAAGAGAGTTTATACAGATTTTTCATCAAAATATGCTCCTTTGCATTTTATGACCTGTTTTACCAATCTTGGCATGCGGGCAATTAATTTATTTATAAACAATGCTTGTTTATTGCCCTTTCCTTGGCTAATATATAAAAGAATAAGCTTTTAGGCAGTCTTTATAAACAATAGAATATGCAGGTGTGCAGATTACTTTTTATCACCAATATTTTGAAAATATTTACTAATAACAAAAGTTTTTTATTAGTGGGCTCAAACTTTTGACCGGGAGTGTATATGTTACAGTTAAAACCCGTTTTTCGTTAGAACTCGTTTTCCCTAGTTAAAACTAGTTTTTACTAAATGCCTTTGTTAAAAATAGAATTAACTAATGCTCTAAAAACTGGTTTTAACTGTAACATATACATACATCTAAACGAACTCTCATTTTATCCCTTTTCTATATAGCATTCTTTAATTGTTCACAAAATGATCAAGAAATCGAGAAAATAATTCTGACACTCTTGCTCTATACCCAAAGTCTCAAATTCAGATAATTTATGTAAACAAAGGGGATAACATAACAAAAAAATATCCTTGTAATGGTAATTCACATAAAATTGCGAAAAAAGATGTTCCATTTCCTTTTAAGTACTGATTTTAAGAAATAATAATTAAAAAATAATTATACCGTAATTATTTTTATACATTTTCGGTTTTAAACAAAGTTATTAATAAAAGGAGATTTTCTGGTATAAAATATTTTATGATACTGGTAACAATGCAGGAGATACAAACATTTTCAAATTTTTTACATCTTCAACAACACTAATATTACAACTCTCATACATAGATTCATATTGTAAGTAGCATATCTAGCCACATTTTGGATGAAAGCGGCTGTAAACTGTTTCGATTGGAAATCGATTTTGAGAGGCCTACGTCTAGCAGTGGACTGAAAAGGGCTGATTATGACGATCATAGGCATAGGCCGTGTCTCCGACACACTACATAAAACATTGTTTGGCAACGGTATTTTGTTTGCATAGTTCTTATAATTAATTCACTCTAATTTCATAGATGATTATTTACAACAAAAAAAAAAAATATGATAAAATGTTTTGTACCACTGTCCTGTAATTTTGTCATTGGCATTTCTTGACATTACTTTGTTTACATAAATTATCTGAATTAGAGACTTTGGGTTATAGTTCTATGTGCGTTTGGTTTAAAAGTCTAAATCGATAACAATGAGCAGAAACAAAATGTTAACATTTTAAATCCAGGTTTGCGCAAAAATTATCTACTGGGTACCGGGAGTTAGCAGATCATTATTTTCATTCGACTTTGTTTCAGACAAAAACGCCAGAACTATTTCTTACAAGTATGAGGAACTCCAGCACTCAACTGCATGGGAATACAACCTGGGGCCCAAGTCTGCTATTTTTATAAATTCGTCACTCCAACACTATGCCATTGTCATTTTGCTAAAAGTTCGTAATCTGCTAAATTCATAATGGTCGATCATTGGTCGGTCAATGGCCTCGTAATAGAATTGTATTACAATGGCATTTTGGACATTTATTCAAGCCAGATTTCAATTATATATATTTTACTTATTATTTATTAGTGTAAAGCAATCTGCAGTAGTAGGAAGTTGGAAGTTTAGTAGGAAATTTCATTTGTCATTATGTACGAGATTACCAATTCTTTCAATGGAGTGTCAGTGGCTGACCATTGGAAAGTCATAATGACGCCATTATATTATTAGATTACCAAACTTGTCGAAATCAACAATTTTCTTATGAAATCAATGATAGACCATTCTGACACTATTGTACGAGTAATAGCAGACTTGAGGCCCTGTAAGGTTGTTGTATTAAGTTACTTAGTTGGATGTACAGAATGCGAAGACGACGCCTTCGTGTTGGCTCTTTTTACACAATGTTTGACACTCTATATTTATTACACACGAGGGAGGGAGGAATTACATTAAAAAAAAAAAAAAAAAAACAAAATAAAATGTGGCCTGCAAGAATCCACTTGGTGTATATTGCACATTGATCTAATACAACGTTTTTGAGCTCTAAAAGCACGCTCGTTTTCTATAGAGTTGCCCCAGAATATGATGCCGTAATTGCAATAGCGTATGATTGAAGCAACATATCAATGATAGGCAGTTTTTGTTACTGACTGACTGACGGTGTTCCTTAATCTGTAAAGTGCTTGACTAAGTCTTTTGCAAACTTGCTCTTTATGTGACTTCCAATTTATTTTGCGATCAATATAAAGACCCAGAAATGTGGTTACATCGATTTCTTCTATGTTGGTTTGAAAGTAACATGTATTTAAACTGTTATCAGGTTGTACTCGCAGTTAAAAAGTCATGAATTTTGTTTATTCTAGGTTTATTTTTAGGTCATTTTCATCAAGCCATTTTATAAATTGTTGTTAAGGTGCTAATTAAGTCAAGTTTTAAATCAGTTCTATCATAAGCGGTAAACAAAATAGTAATATCGTCAGCTAATAAGGTCTTATGGTGCATTGTAACTGTCGACATGATGTCATTTATATAAATTTAAAAGATATGGGTCTAGAGTGCTGCCCTGAGGGACACCGGAAAGGATATTTCTAACCTCAGAAAAAACCGTTTCTTCAGTTCTGGTTTAAGGGGCCTCTTTTTAATTCTACCATCTGATTTCTGTCACTAAGATATAATTCAATAAATTTATATACGTTAATTACTTCTTACCTTACCTCCGTTTAAAATATTGTCATTGGTAGGAAAGTAGCCTTCGTCTAAGTAGAACAGAGATAATATCTATCTACACCCATGCTTTATATCGTCTATAAAAGTTTCTGAAACAGTTAGCTTATTGCCAGCATTAAAACAACTGGTGTCATAGTAATCATAATATCATCCAAACGAGTGTTATAATGTTGTACAAAATTTCATTATGCAACTCCTTTGCGTTCTCGATTCCTTCCTTACTCATCAAACAGCCACATTTATGAATTTCAATAAAAGAACATTGTCATGCACGCGCGTTTTACTACCACAGCGCTGTAATAAAAAATAAAAACTATTATGGTTATTCGAGTTCACGTCGCATCCCGCCATTTTTGTTCGATATTAGTATTGCTATTCTATTATATATTCTATTCTATTCTAAAATTTATAAGTTTGTTGTTTACAAAAATGAATGATAATATAAGCTTTGATAACACACCACCAGATATTTCTAATGCAGCAAAGGACGTTTCTAACCAATTATTACCAGAATATTCGAGAAAAAGCATACCATGAATATGAAAAGGCGTACCAAGATTTCATGAATTGGAAAATATCAAAGAGTAGATAACATGGGTGTAGATAGTCTTGTATGGTATGCAACTGTACATAATTAGGTATAAAAAAGGACGGCAGTACTATTATCACCCACATTCGTGTTTTAATACCCCATAATATATAACAGTTGCATAAATAACTATTATTTAACAATATCATAAATCTCTTTGATTTTAATCCATGTAAAACCTAGTATCACCAAGTGCATAGGTTGGGAGTATCAATTATAATAAAAAGACATTTGAAAGATTGATTAGGTATTTATTTAATTCATTTTGATGCTTTTACGAGGATGGCTATAAAATTATAAGACTAACATTTTGAGAAATTCGAGGATGGCTTTGAGGATGACGATTTGAGGGTGGCTATAAAATTATCAGATAAAATTTCGAAGAAGAATCGTTAGAAAGAGATGACGCAAATTAAAAAGAGACGTATGGGAGAAGAATTATGATTTCTATACAGCGTGTTACGGAAAGGTTATATCCATACAAACGGGGTGAAGCGTGTATCTGGTTCAGAATCTCTGTACAAAATTTTAGCTCAAAAGCACTAACTAGAAAATGCTTAATATATATTTTTTTTCGATAGTTTATTAAATTTAAATCATAACAAACGTGTTACCGCCGACAGCTCACATAGCTATTAATAAATCGTTTATTCCAAGTACCTATAGGTACACAGCTAGGTCTGATCTAGCGGAGAGCCTGTTAAATTGAATGTCTTCAAAAGACACAAAATTACAGAAATATCTAATTCCAACATATTGACATGATGACGTGTCGTGTCCGCCATTTTTAATTTCCTGTGACATCAGAGCACCTAACGATATTTTGAACTTCTTCACAGTTGTGAATGTTACTAATATTAAATTATTTAATCTGAGTTTGTTACTAGGGACGCTTTTTCAATATTCAGACAACTTTTATCTAAGGAATAACTACAGCAGCGGCATTTTGACAACGTTTGTAAAATCTAAAAGATTTTTCAAACCGCCGCCGCGCCTTTTAAACATTATTGAGGCCTGAAAAATCATAAGACTTTCGGTTTATGTGACAACTTTCATGAGACTTATTACAGTATTCATAATTGATTTATTCACATTACAGTTTTTTTTCTTTGTCTACTGTTCAATATCTGTAAATAATTATGTTACTTTCAATAAAAATAGTTTCTTGCCCATTCTTCTCCATACAAAACCATGCTCTGTGTACAAAACTACATTCTGGAAGGGGTAAGAAGAATCAATTCTTTTTTATTTATTTTTATTTTTGACGTTTAAAATTGCCTTTTAATAGTCTAATAATTGAAACATACAATTTGAATTTGAGGTAAAATAACTATGAAAAGACTGTAGTTGTTGATTTCCCCATGTTCATTATGACCAGTATGGCGCTGTATTTGAAGTGTTCGTTTACTGCATGTTACGCAGAATCCAGCTCAAGTACGAGGTGACCCTCATGTACCCGGTGGCAAAGCCAGTCTGGCAGCCGAAGGGCGACTGAATTGAAGTCACTCCGATCTGAAATGCAGGAAGAATAGGGTATTTAACTACATACTTAAGAGAGTTCATTCGTCGCGATTTTCGTGATTATTTTATTAAGTTTAAATCCAAGTACTATTTTTTTTTCATCCAAGCACTTTGTCTTTGGTATTTATAAGTATGTGTGCTATTTTTTTTACCATGTTATTTGTTATCTACTCATAAAAATTGACAAATTGACAATTATTTTCTATTTGCAGTATTAAGACTAAATATTTGTATTTACAAATAAAGTAAATGTTAAAAACAATGATAAAATACAAAGATCTAGTGCTAGGCAGAAAAAAAAATTGTACCTACTTTGATTTAAATTTAATAAAATAATCGCGAAAAACCTGTAGTAATGCGACGCTGCCAGCCCGCGCGGGATGAACGTTCCATTATCAAAATTATGCATGAATTTATTTTTTATTGTCTGCTTATAAAATTTAGAAACTAAGAGTTAAGCAGTAGCTTAACTCTTCTAAATTTGTCAATAGACAAATAAATTCAGTAGAACATTATTATAATTTATTTGTCTATTGACAACTTTAAGATTATTATGATTATTATTTACTTGTACTTTTCGCGTGAAACACAGGATTACCTAGTTCAGGCACCTAAGTCTTAGGAATATAGTTTACATTTAAGCAAAACTGTACTCATTATTATACCAATAAAAAATTCAACACCTCCTTCGCAGGGGGTGTAAATTTTTAAATTTTTAAATTAAAAGGAAGTTTGCGAAAATGAATGATTACGATCTTTTTTATTCAGGTATTAGGAAAAGTATTTGGGTCTATGTTCAAGTTTATTGATGAAAGGAAGCATTATTTTCATATAAACTGTATCCCCAAAAGGGGTTGATTTTGAAAATCCTCAATTATAGAAGTCTTATCTTTTAATGTTTAGGTTATTTTTGATTTTATCAAGACGCGCAGTAAAAGCCTCTCCTAAATACGAATTACCTCCATTTGCTTCGATAGGGGCTGATTTTCAAAAAAACTCAAATAGTTACTCGGTATACCGAGTTACGGGGTAATCGGAATTATGATTCTTCCATAAAAAAAAACCCAATCCAATTCCTTCCCAAATGGCACCTAACGCCGCCATCCTCAACGTGATTGTATAATTTTGTCGTGTTTCGGTAAATTCGCTAATTTAATTGATCTATAAAGCTACACCAACAGCTTGATACTAAGTAGATTGGTAACAATAGCCTCTTTGACCCTGTAGAAGAGATTGCAGTTTGCATACAAAAACGAAGTCGCGGTTTATAGTAAAAGTTAAATTTACCAGTAAGGCTGAACCGTTGTAGCCAGTAGTTTGGTTGTAGTAGTTTTCCACGACTAGCGGCCCGCCGAGGTCGCCCCCACACGTGCCCCAGCCGTTGGAGCCGCTTGTGCAGATCAAGTTTTTGTAGTTGTCGGGCAGCTGAGGCATTCGGTAGTAACAGTTGTAATAACTATTACTGACTGGGACGCTCACAGCATGTTGCGCCGTTGAGGGGCCCACTGTAGAAACTGAAAACAGTGAAAATATCATATATTATCCATAATGTCATACCAATATCATCGCAATCAGAGTGAGTTTTGAGATCATTCACTTGCTGCGGAGTAAGTGCACTTGTTGGACGAATGCACGGATTGGATCGAACGAAGCGTCATATTCATTTTCGTTTCGCCGTTCCGTGTGTGATGGCTGACACGAGTTCGCCGTCAGAACAGTGCTTAAAAGTCCTCACGTTTTCCACTCCGCTTCGCTCGCTCGCTGTCGCTTTTAATAGCACGCGGTCACCAATCATTCTATCAACCGCTTAAACGCACTCTAATCGCTTTGCAATAACGCTTGTAAAGTGCTTCGCATCGTGAATCATCAAACTACAAGAGGACTTCTAAAACAGTGTGACTGCTGTTAAATCAAGTAAGTAGGTAAGTTAGATGAAACTCTTGCTAACTCGTTGAATTCAAACATTAAGGTCATTTTCTGAGGCCAGAAATATGTGTAGAATGGCCGAGCCTGTAGGATTAATTTAAGATTTGTGTACTTAATAGCCTGTATAGATAGCTAAGCATTTCTAAACAATAAAAAAGTACCTATTTTCTTAAACATTTTAACGAGTGTTAGGTGAAGAAAAAAAAGCAAGATGGCGATTGGATAGAAAATAGGAAAGACGTGTCTAAAGTGTAGAGGTGTTAGTTTTTCAATAAACCGCGTTGTTTTGAGCTCCTTGGCGTTTTCTTGGAAATCCCCACACTAGCACTACAATAAATGCTTCAGCAATTATAAATGCGAAAGTAAATCTGTCTGTCTGTTACCTTTTTCCGCCAAAATGGCTGAACGGATAACAGTTAAGAACAATAAAATTGAACAATGCGGGGTTATTCTCTACAGGTATTTACGGGCTCGATTAGCTCGCCCTCGCGGTCTAGGTTCTCTTAATTCTGAACCTTTCTGCATAAGTCGACAAAGTAGCTCTCATTTCTGTATGTACTTATTCAAATATAATGAAGAAAATTTCCTTTAGGCGAGGTACAAAAAATGTTGATGATCTCACAAGTCGCTTGAGTTTAAAAACCACAACTTCTAGAGTTTGGAAAAATATCGCGCCTGGAAGACGGGTAGAGTTGCCGAATGGAAAGAATAAAACATCTGAGCAAAGTTTAAAACAGTGGGGTTTTTGGACTATCCAAATCAAAATGTAAATTTTTATTATTAAAATAATGAAGTAAGTACACTTATTTTTTTGCCCTTCTCTTTTGGAAGGTGTTCAAATGTTTTTCTATGGCAGCAGTAACCGGTTTATAAAGCGTCCTGTTCAATATACATTTCAAATCGGGCAACAAGGAAAGCTTTTTAACGCGCGGCAATTTTAAATGTCTGTTTTGTTAAATTGGTTACACGAATCTGTTTGTCGGGATATTTTAAATTTTGTCGGGACTCGAGGCACCATAGGAAATGTCACACACTGACTTATTATATGTTAAATTTTTAGGAAAATCATACCTATTTACAATGATTGTACCTAAATACCTATGTGAGCACCATATATCTATCGCATTTATTAATTTGTCTGTTACTACTTCACTTTTCATTATTTTTACCTATTGTGGTATACTCGTAGTAATTTTATTCTAGGTACAGACGCCAGCAGGTCAAGCTACCCGAAACTGTCAAATTTTCGCAATCAACCTTGAACCTTATACTGTAGTGATAAAGTTGAAAATCTATTAAAGAAATTTGACAGATTGTAGTACGAGTAGCTTGATGTGCTGGCGTCTGTACATCGTCTTCACCTATATCTAATTATTAATTCATGTATACAAACTATTGTTATCATTTTAAAAGAGTATGTATGTAGTGTGTATCTGAAGTTACGACACTGACTACCTACTCTCAACAATGGATGATCACTCACAGTCACTCGTCTTCCCGAAGCCGGAGACTCGCGCGGAGTAGCCTTCAAAGGTAGTGTTGACTTCAGAAAGAGACGGCAGACGCGCTGGCATCTGGTTAACTAAAAAAAAATAATGCGTACAGAATCGGCCGTAAACTTTGCACTTTGAGTTAACGTTATTTGGACGGAACATCATTTGCGTGAAATTGTTGTGAAATGTATGAAAGTTTGAATTTGGCGGGCTGGCTTAGCGCATTCGACTTAATTGTATTGACGAGGTGTAGGAACCGGTGATAGCAGCCGAGATACTGCCTAGTTTGGCAGATTCACTTGTGTTTTTACGAAGCCTTTGTGAATAAAAGCCGCAAGATATTCGCTGAAGGTCGTACAGGTTTACACCCCGACACCGTGAGGTGGAGTGCATGTATTAGGAATTCAGGATATATCCAGAGCCATACATGGCTTTATATATTTGATTAATAGTTTATTTGTTCATTTATAACTTCATAAGTACCTATAAAAAATTATTCTTTTTCTAAAACTCACTTCACCGTTGTTGTGGAAAAAGTCCCTCAACGCAAAACTGGGCAAACGAGACGATGATGAGCTGCGAGTGGGGCAATTTGGAGTTGGACGTCGGAATCACCGGGGTCACTGGCCGGTTTTATGATGAAGGCCTTCTTCAGAAAACGTGATCAGAAATGAAGAAATCCGCAGGAGAACCAAGGTAACCGACATAGCCCGTAGAATTGCCAAACTTATTTAAGTGGCTGTGGGCAGGGCACATTGCTCGCAGAACAGATGGCCGATGGGGCAGAAAGGTACTAGAGTGGCGACCACGTATCGGAGGGCGTAGCGTTGGACGGCCTCATGCAAGGTGGACCGCCGCCGCGCCGCCCTTGTGAAGACCGCAGGAATCCGCTGAATGCGAGGAGTACAGAACCGGTCGAAGTGGCGGTGCTTGGGGAAGGCTTATGTCCAGCAGTGGACGTCTTTCGACTGAATGATGATGTGAATAAAAGAAAAATATACATTTCCTGTATTTTTATTATAACACGTTTTACATCTACAGAAATAAATAAATTTGACGTGTCTGTTTGTAATGTCAAAATAACAGCTTTTTATTAAATGCATATGAAAGTATATACTGTACTTATAACAAAAACCACTTTTTTTTGGTTTGTCTGTCGGTCTGTCTGTCTGTTTGTTCCGGCTAATCTCCGAAACGGCTGCACCGATTTTGACTGAACTCTTGCTGGCAGATAACTAATGTTATAAGGAGTAATTTAGGCTACTTTTAATTTCGACTAGCTGCTGCCCGCGGGACCTACCGCGTGGATTTGTCAACAACATGTATGTCTTACTGGCGGAGGTACATACATTGAATATTTTCGTACAATTAGAAAAGTAAATTCATTAAGCTAACAGTCTACATCGGTTTCGTTGCTGTGGCTCAGGTGGGCCAGCTAGATAGAAACACATAACAAAAATTGTTACATATTTACAGACACTTCAATTTTATTTATTTGTATAGAAAAAGGCACGGCAAGCGAAGCCGCGGGCAGCAGCTAGGTCTTAAATAAAATAGGGATTCACTACTGTCGGGGACAGGGTCCGTGCTACTGTAGGGGACAGAAACCGTGCTATTGTCGGGAACAGTGTCCGTTCTACTGTCGGGGACAGAATCCGTGCTACTGTTGGGGATAGGGTCCGTGCTACTATCGGGAACAGGGTACGTGCTACTGTCGGGGACAGAAACCGTGCTATTGTCGGGGACAGTGTTCAATCTACGCGGGTGAAGCCGCGATTAAAAGCTATTAATCGCTAACAAATGTTTTCATACGATGATACTACACGGCACAGCTCGCTGTTTCTAGTACAATGCGGATGATGTCTATCTAGGCTACGGCCTCGTTCACGGCATCGAGCGACGCGACTTACGTCAAGCGACGCGATTTGAAAAGAAAAAGAAAGAAAAATGCGTTTATTGGCATTACAGCAAAATATACACCTTAAAACAGCACGGCATGTCCTACAAAAAAAATAGAAGACATATATTGTGGCATCTGCCTATCCACGCTGGGTCCGCATGGTGGATTACGGCCCACTTCCTCTCACCGAGAGGAGGCCTGTGTCCCAGCAGTGAGTTTATGCTTGTGATTATGTATGAGCATGGGTTAGTGATTATGTATGGTCAATGGAACTTACTGTTGGTGCCTTCCGACCATCTCAAGGTGAGCATAGCCAGGTCATCTTTCAGTTTGCTGGGGTCGAACCCTGGATGTACGGACACCCCGGTCGCTTCATTGCGCCAAGCAGAGAACAATTCTGTGGCTCCCAATACCACCTGAAACAATTTTTTTTAATACAGGTTCAAATTAAATTAGCTAGCGAAACTCCGCAGACATAATGGTTATCGATGATTAAACAATATAAAACAAACAAAAAAATGATGACGTTCTTTTGGGGTCAACGACCGCAGCTAGTGCTAGTGTAGTTACTAGAAATATGATGTAATAAAATAATAATAATAATATAAGAAATATGTGATAATAATAATAATAACCCCACCGCTGTATCTCTACGTTGATGTCGTGGTGGGGCTTGCGCGCTCTGAACTCTGAGTCTGTGCCAGTAATGTTTACTTTGCCGAAACAAGTCTAGGGTGAGGAGCCAGACCAAGAGAGATACATAAACCCGCAAGGCAGCATGTGGCGAGCTGTTGGGCAGTACCGACCCCACGGACTCTATCTCCCGGGAGAAGTCATGTTCGTCATCTCTGGTTTGCTTTTATTGGCCGGCTGGAGTGATCACTGATGAGAAACGGAGCTCCCACCTCATTCTTGCCTTTATTGGCTGGCTTGAGTGGAGATTCGCAAGAACAAACGTACTCTGAGGAAGGAAGTATTTCAGTAAGAGGCTGGTGGGGATCTTGACCGTACTTCCGGGATTGTCCTGATAGCCATAGCTCTCCACTCTTCAAGCACCTCAGGAGTGTTGCCCCCTTGTTGCTACGTCACTATGTGCTAGCGACCGTTCGGTTCTCAATAGAGAACCGAACACAATAGTATTCCCTATTTTTTTTTAATCCATAATCTAAAGTGCCAATTTTTGGGTTCCGTACCAAATTGGTAAAAAGGAACCCTTATGGTCTGTCTATCTGTCTGTCTGTCACAGCTGAATATCTCAAGAACGACTGATGCTATCAACTTGAAATTTAGAATAGTTTTAGATGACGTTTGCCCAACTATTTTGCAAATAAGAAAGAAACAAAAAGTCTTTATTTATTTTTGCAACAGGGACTGAAAGGTGGTCTTAAAAATTCGAAATGTGGCTACTAGGGCATGTGGGGTATCATTATGAAAGAGCGCTGTTTGCACATTCTCAAACATTTTTTTCTTTTTTCTTTAGGCCGCATATTTTTCGACTTTTGATGAAAAATGTAAAAAAAATACCGTTCCCCCCCTTATCTCCGAAGTTTGCATAGAGAAATATCTGAAATTATTCTATGTGGTAGAAGTTTATGTATAAATTATTCTGTTTTTTCTCTCCTTTTATTCTCTTTTTCTTTTTTTTTTCTTATTTTCCTCGTTGATGAAAATTTAAAAACTTTTCACGTTTCACAACCAAAATGTCCTCCTTCCTACATATTAGCAGGTAGCAGGTTGCTTTGGGCATGGGCTCTCAACTCGAACAAATTATAATTAGTCTTGAAAAAAAATCACAGATGGCAGCATAGGTAACAATAATTATGAAATTAACAATCAATAAAAAGCGTTATAGGGCCAATTTTGGCTGAAGTAACATTAGTAAAAAACAAAACTTCCTTGCTTAACATTGATTTATCTATTTACACTCATAAATCACAAAAATGACACCCAGTTTCTAGGCCGACTCCTAGATGGCGTTGTAAAACTACAGTCTCTGGCAATTAGTGAGTCGCTGATGCTGCAATGTGTTAAAAAATCGAGGGAAAAAAATAGCCAGCTCAATAGCCAGCCTTAGGGAGGCGTCATTTCTTTGTATGTGATTGGGTATCTGTACGTAGTATTATATTATGTGTGCTTTGGGTGAAGCACAGTTGTAGTTTTTCTGGGCTGGTACGGAACCCTCGGTGCGCGAGTTCGACTCGCTCCTTGACCGGTTTTTTTTTGTTCTAGTCATCATTTGTCCGAATGATAACTTGCCCGAACTTAATGTCACATGCCATAAAATTGAAAGCCCTAAATACAATATGCCCGGTTTGTCACAAATATTACAATCAATAATATACAAAAGACTTAAAACCGTTTTCAATAAAAGTTATAAGTCCTAAATTGAAATTATTTCATGTTTAGATATTTATCCTAATAATGTTTTTATAACAAACTAGCTTTTGCTCGCGGCTCCGCCCGCGTGGATGTTGGTTATCGCGTAAATAAGTAGCCTAGGTCCTTCTCTATATCCCAGGCTACATACATCTCTGCCAAATTTTATGACGATCGGTTCAGCGGTTTAGGCGTGAAAACGTGACATACAGACAGACAGAGTTACTTTCACATTTATAATATTAGTAAGGATGTGTATTACAAAGTTTTTGCTATGAACTTCTCTCAGGCTTTATGTAGATACGAGTTAGGTATATGACAGCGAGCAATATTTTTTTTCTACCGACTTGTTTTGAGATAGTTCACTTGTTGTGTAGTTTTGTTTTAAGTAGCAGGATAAATATGTTTTTGTTATATGCACGCAAGCGAGCATGCAACAGGTAGCATACGAGCAAGCATGCAGCATGCAAGCGAGCGAGCAAGCAAGCGAACATGAAACATGCAGCAAGCATGGTATCTGTCACGGCTCCGGCGCTGCGGGGCTACGGCGCGGCGGGCCCACGCGAGCTTTTCGTCGCAGATGGTTTAACGATGTTTGGTACCTATCTAATGAAAGGATAAGCAGCAATAATGCCTTTCTGTGTTTTCAAAATGTGCACAAATAATTCACAAACCAAAAACAAGTTCCACGGGATTACTTTCCACTCGTAAGTACATCAAAACTTATTTTCTTTAAATTCTCCTGAATAATATTGCTTTCTAGGTCGCCATTTGTTTCTGAGTTGATATGGGTACGTAACAGAGACAATTATTGCTATCTCTTTCCCGCTACAGCCCGCGTCATAATTATCTCTCGCTTTTAGGCTTCTACTTCGAATCTTGCGGGCAGCGAGGCGGCGGCGCGGTAGCGGCGCGGGCAACGCAGACCCGTTCTCGAAACCAGCAACCAGCTGGCAGATCGCACGGCACTATAGCGGCGTAGTGTTGTGTTCGTGGTTTTGTCGTCGAGATATTTGTTTTTATTCGAAACGAACGAAATGTCTGAACAACGGCGACAACATCTTTTTGATTCAATTTGATTCCTAACGTCACAAAAATAAATTGCACAACACTGTAATGCAGACGCGCGGGTAGTCACCGCTTGACTGGAGTGCACCGCTCGTTGCCCGCCCCCGCGCCGCTGTTTTCGAAGGCCGGTCTATTTAATTTTACGCATTATATTCTGCCGCTCCCGCGCCGCCGCCGCCGCCTTGCTGCCCGAAAAATTCGAGGCAGAGGCCTTACGGTTGTTAATGCATGACACACGGCATCGGGAAATGTAGTTATGTGGGTGTGTTTACATAAAAACAAATCTAGTCGAATAATATTTACGTGACATTAGAGCGGTCCCATATCTTCCTTTTTTTACACATCAGTGAGTTATCTAAAATGATTCATACATAGACCCCATCATCTGCCTAGCCGTTAGCCAACTATGTTGGTGTCAGGTTCCATTCTGACTGGATGTCACCGTGTCCCACACTGACCTCGATCTTCCTTCCTTGACTGTACCCGTCATACCAGCACTGCGCCGCCGTCAGCACCTTATTGGAGCTCAACCACGTGCCGCTGCACACGGACATCTGATTCGTCGTCAGCGTTATGATCAGTCCGGCCTGGAACAAGTATTAAAGTTAAAATAATTTTTTCACACACATTGAGTCCAAGTTATATGGCAGCCAGTCCCTAAAAGTATTTTTTAAATGTAGGTTCTAGCTGACCCGACAGACATTGTCCGGTCCAAACAATAGTTCATACTAAAATCTCATAGAAAAAAGGATTTATGATCCGATTATCCGATTTTTAGAAATAAATAACTCCCTAAATGCCTTATTCCGACAATAAGAAACCTCAGACCAAATAAAAAACCGGTTTTTTATTTGGTCTGAGTAAGAAACATTTTAAAACAAAAATTGCCAAATCGGTCCAGCTGTTCTCAAGGGATGCGATTTCCAATGAACAGCATTTTTTTTAATTTATAATGTATTCTCGCAGATCAACCTGGGCGAATCTCCACAAAAAAATATTCTTGAAGAAATAAAAGCATTTTTGTTAAATTTATAGTTTTTTATTTTATGTTAGATTTATAGTTATGGTTAAGATATTTATGCTATGTTATATTAAAGGAACTGTAAAAAATTTTGTATTTAAAAAATATTTAAACATCAGTTTCTATTTTATTTTAGATTTATAGTTATGTTTTTAAGCTATGTTATACTTCCTCGCATGAAGACATAAAACACTTTACCATGCATACAAATAATTGAGATACAGTTAAAAATAAAATGACGATCGAGATGACAAATTATGGAGATTCAAATTCAACTACTTAGGTACTGCTCGAAATTCGTGACGTCCGTCCCTTTCGAAGTGTGCTGGCTGACTGAGGAGCGGGGGGTGGCGTCGCGTAGACGTCAAATGACACTTCGAGCGCGTTTCTTTTACCTTCATTTTTTAAACTGACACTGTTGCCGCTAATGATGATTTTTTTTAAGATTGACACAGATTTCGACTAACTTCAATTTTTTTTTAAATGGAATTCTTAGTTTATTGTTTTGTAAACAATATTTATGTACCTACATAATCCAACAAATCCTTAATAGCGAATTGTTTATACCAAGAAATATCGATAAACATGCCAATGAGACATTCCAAAAAATGCCATTTTTTATAGGTAGTATATTTTTATTCAATTTTTTTTATGTGATTTATGCTCAAAACGAGCTCGATTACTTCTTCTTTTTTTATTTAGAAAGTAGAATCAAGATGTTTAGTTCGAAAATTCTTTAACACAATTACCTATAAATTGTGGGTCTCTAAAATATTCACCCACCTAGGAGGTTGTCTTCTGCTTAACCGGACTTTCCTGTGGGTGCCGCAATAAATTAAGGCTTCCAGCCAGGGCAAAACTAAGCGTTAAAGCTAATCGATTCACGCTAAGGGCACCCCCATGCAGCGGTACGGACCTCGGCGTAGGGTGACGCTGGGGGAGGACAGCAAGGGACGGGCTGGATCGGATTTGTATTCATAAACGGTGATTTTTAATTCATTCTTTATCTTTCAGGAGGTGTTTCTTCGGGTAAATATTGCATTTTTGTATGAAACAGCTGATATTTGTTTCGATATTTCAGAGTTGGACTCACAGTGAAAGTCGCTCATAATCATGAGTACTTTCACACCCTGAAACATTAACAGTGAGTTAAAAATCAATGTATAGATTATCCAATTCCTATCCTACCCACATTTCTACACCAAAATTTTCCCAGTTATGTTTAAGTCCAATGTCCTTCATTAGGGGGCGAGCCTATTGCCATCAATCGGACACTAATCCAGGGCCTCAAGTCTGCTATTACAATAGTGTCAGAATGGTCTCGCCATTGTGAGTATTTGACAGTGTTTGTACGAGTATGGCAAATCTGTCAAAAACTCACAATGAAGAGACCATTCTGACACTATTGTAATAGCAGACTTGAGGCCCAGACTCCGGGTTCCTACTGAGAAATTCATGGTTGAAAACCCCAATAAAAATATGTCCGAACTGAAAATCGAACCCAGGATCCGCAGTAACGCTTGCGCCACTAGATCCACGAGGAAAAGACAAAATGTCCAATTTAGCGAAATTATTACAGTTTCGAGTTTCGCCGACACAGCAAGTGTTTTATACCTATTTCCACAAGCTGCTGCCCGCGGCTACGCCCGCCTGGCTTTTTCTAAAATAGAAGTAGCCTATTTTTGTTCTATGTACCGTATATACTTTCATATCGACGCTTGAAAGGCAATATTGACTAAACTACATTTCAGTTGGCAACGTTACACTAGAGCATTTAAAATAATTTTTTTTTCGAAAAAAAAACTTAAAGGCTCCAGTGTATACCTACCTACTCTACTCGAGTATAATCCACAAAAAAATATAAAATACCTACTCCATTTTAAAGTATTCTTTTTTCTTTTGGAAAAAAATAATTTTAAATGCTCTAGTGTAAAGATGCTAACATGTCGTTTAGTCAATATTGCCTTTCAAGCGTCGATATGCATTCAGTAAAAACTGTTATTTTGACAATAGAAACAGACACTTCAATTTTATTTATTTGTATGTATGTATACGTATAGAAGATTATATTAAAATATATATTCTTAAACAGCTCCTTACTCATATCATAGAACTACGAGTACAAAACCGTCCTCACTACTACGAAGTACGCGTGCAGTTGATATCGCACTCATAAAAAAACATCATCTGTCTGCCTCTTGCCATATTAAGGTGAGCCTCCATCTAACTCTAAACGGATGCAGGTGAACACCAGTATTTTACTACCTCCACAACCCAGTTACTGGGTAACACGGCCCACTGTACCCTTGCGAACTTTCGGACTTTTGACTACCCGTAAGTCCTACTGTCAAACATTGAATGGCAGCCGAGACCGACGATTAAACGTGCTTTTCGAGGCACGGAGGAGTATCGGTATGATATGGACGGTCACCAATCCATGGAGCGACAGTATCCAACGTTAGCTTAACCTTCATCGATCTACCTGTTTATCTGTTTCATAGCCAGACCAACACAAACTTAAAAAAAAAACATTTAAAAAAGTAAAAAATAATCAAAATTACTCACCAAATGAGGGTTATCACGAGACGGCGATGGCATCCCCCCAATGATTCTTGAGCTCTTCTGCCTTGCTTCCTTCTCCCTGATTCTAGCTGCCTCTGGGATGCCGACATCTTGATGGTACCCCAGACCCAGCGCTTCAGAGACAACGAGGACGAAGAGACAACAGAAGACCAGCAGCTTCATGATTGTCGAAGAAAATACTGTTTAATTATGAACTATTTGTAGAACTACCGTTCAGATGCAAAGTGCGGGGAGAGAAATTTGTCCGCGCTTATATGTTTACTTACGTTAATGAAAACTTTAAGTGGTGAATACTTGAGGTACTTTTCAATAGATTGGTAATTAACTAGTTTTTGTTTGTGAATTTGCTTGCATTTTATTCTATTGCTATTAACTGGGCACAAATCCAGAGTATCCAGACTGGACTGCTACTGACAAAGTCCTGGTGGAAAAACCCTATTTAACACTGCCCAACCTGAGACCCGAAACCACGATGGTCAGCAGTCACTCTTGCGACCACTACACCTACGAGGCAGTCAACGGAAAGATGTGAACATCAGGTTGGCGAGTGAAATGTTGAAGATCAACATGCAACGTATGGAAGCAATCACCTGCCGAGCCTTTTCTCAGCTATGTTGGGGTCGGCTTCCACTCTGACCGGATGCAGCTGACCTCTACAACCCAGTTACTGGGTACCCTCTGATAAGAGTGCTGTCAGACTTGCGGGCTACTGACTACCACCTAAGTTCATATGTGGAAGCAATAAATATATTGAGTATTGAGTACTCGTACCCTTTACGACTTTCAAATATCTTCAGATGACATCCGGGACCAAATGCTTAACGTAAGTACCTACAGAAGCAATGTTCCCACCAGAATAAACGATTGAGCTTTTATTGAATCGTTCTCGTCACTTTGGCAAAATGTAGGTAAGTGAGCCACCATCGTGACATCAGACTTCAACGGCATTCTCCTGTCCTTATCCTAATTTATCTGTGGTCAGCGCAACATGTTTTTTCTTCCATACTTCTCTATAGTCGCCATATCTGTAGTTACTCCCTTTCCATCCATCGTTTCTTCGGTATTCCCCTACTCTTATAACCAACCACATTCATACTCAAAACTTTCCTAACGCCACTTCCCTCATTCCTCCTTATCATATGCCCATACCGTCACAACCTATTTCCACATACCTTTTCAGGCACCGGTGTGATTACTGACATTATTTTCCTGTCATCGTCATCATGATTGGCAGCGTTGCTCCATCGACTGCTGAGTATAGGCCTCTTCCCCTTTGTGCCATGCTTCCCTGGTCTGTGTGAGTCTCATCCAGGTTTGTCCTGACCTGGCTGTTGGTATACCAACGCTCCTTCAACCGTTTTTCGGCTGCCATTCCGTTAGGGCTCTGCCCCGACAAAAGGCTCGCACACACTGGGGAGATATCGCGGGCGCGACAAGGGTCGCGCTGCCTGTCGCGCCCGCGATATCGCGCCAGTCTGCACGAGCCTAAATACCTTTACACTTTGGAAAATTACTCTTGAAAAATCTATATCTATACAAATAAATAAAATTGATGTGTGTTTGTAATGTAAAAATAACAACATTTTATTAAATGCTTACGAAAGTAGGTACATACGGTAGGTACTTATAATAAAGTCGTTTTTTTTTCTGATTTTGTCTGTCTGTCTGTCCTTCAGTCTGTCTGTTTGTTCCGGCTAATCTCCGAAACGGCTGGACCGATTTTATGCGGGACTTTCACTGGCAAATAGCTGATTTTATAAGGATCGAGTAACTATATAAGGCTGCTTTTATTTACGACTAGCTTTGCCCGCGGGTTTGCCTGCGTAGAATAAAAAATAAAAAATGTTACGTTACAGAGACTACAATTTTATTTATTTGTATAGAAAA
This sequence comes from Dryobota labecula, assembly GCA_947523025.1. Taxonomy (NCBI): domain Eukaryota; kingdom Metazoa; phylum Arthropoda; class Insecta; order Lepidoptera; family Noctuidae; genus Dryobota; species Dryobota labecula. The sequence continues at coordinate 11,356,673 of OX383314.1, read as the reverse complement.
AGCCACGCAGGCAAAGCCGCGGGCAGTAGTCAGTGCTAAACAAATAATCAAATGCGTCATCGACGCAATAACAAAACACTTCTATTTTATTATGTCCGTACCTAAGATTATAGATTATTTCGAGGAATCCGTCAAATACAGTGTGGTAGTAGGGTGGCCCGATTACAGTGTTCCCAAACGAGTTTTTGAAGCCTCCAAGAACAAGTCCAAGAGCTTTCCGACATACTCCCATGTATTATGTTCAGCGATTACTTTTTGGGAGAGAACTTAGCTCAAAGAGATAACTATCATTTATCACAGTTTTCTGAAATTACCTCCCACTATAGAAGCTGAAGACGTATTCACGTCAAAATCACTTTGGACCACTGTACCTGTAGTTTCCTATTGATGAAAGCAGTGAACGGTCACACAATAATAATATTCTATATAATTGGATATCTGTCTGTAAAATTAAAATGTTGCTCCCCTAAGGTACCTACCTAAAAATTTAATAAAAATGTTGTTTTATTCAATTTTTTAGTATACGAAATATCGACTAAATTCTACCTATTTGTTTATTGTGCCGTCTTGATCGAAGGTGCCGTCTTAATTTATTGACAAATTATTATTAACAATTAGTGTTGGGCATGAAATTGTGACATCTAATTTCCTATTGACTTAATTCTATTGTTTTTGCTTTTATATTGTTAATGTGACATTCGATTATACCAAACTAAGTATTTTGTAAGCCTTCTGGCGACACATAGTATGAAACAATTTTTTTTATTTTTAACATCTGTGTAATTTTACCCTACGTTCACAAAATGAATAAATGAATAAAAACATGGAGAACATTAATACGAGATATAACTCAAGAAAACCTTATTAAATTTCGATCGCACCTCGAAAGTCTATCATTTTCTAATGTATATAATACAGAGGATGCTAACAAAGCCTGTGATAACTTTCTTGACATTTTCCTACTGTTACACGATCTCTGTTTCCCGAGCAAATTAGTTACTGTAAAATCAGAGAAAAAAATAAAATGGGTCTCTCGCGGGATACGAATATGTAGCAAAAAACAACGGCAACTATTATGGCAGCAGAGACTAAAACCAACGTCTGAAAACAAAAATAAATTTAAGATTTACTCAAGGAGGTTTAAGAAAATTATTAAACTTACACAAAAAGCGCAGAATAACCACTTAATAAATAACTCAAAAAACAAATCCAAAACGGCCTGGCAAGTTATTAATAACAACAAAATTGTAAGAGAACCCATTTCTCAAATAAAAAATGGAGATGAAATAATATCAAACCCTAATTTAATAGCTGAATCTTTTAATAACTTTTTCATTGAACAAACCTCTGGCATACCTAAACATACGTTATGCGATACCGTTAACATAAATATAAACCCGCATACAATATTTATGGCCCCTGTTATACCTCAAGATGTAATGCGTATAATTAGAAACCTGAAAAATAAAAAGAGCTCTGGCCTCGATGGCATTTCAACAACAGTTATCAAATTTGTTGCACACTGTATAGCTGAACCCCTTGCTCATATTATTAATGTAAGCATACAGTCTGGCGTATTTCCAGAAAGTCTCAAGAGCGTAATAGTCATACCAGTATATAAAAAAACGATAAAGAAGAAATGGTACATTATAGGCTAATTGCTCTTATCTCTATATTCTCCAAGATCATAGAGAAAGTTATCTATGAATCTCTTGACAACTTCCTAACTAAATACCACATACTATGTGATGAACAAATGGGCTTCAGGAAAAATAAAAATATTAACATGGCCATCTTTGATTTTCTCCATGAAATAATGCCTAAAGTAGATTCCAAAATACCGGTATGTGCAATATATGCCGATATGTCGAAAGCCTTTGACTGCGTGGACCACGATATTCTCTTAACCAAACTTGATGCGTACGGTATTCGTGGCAATGCTCTTAACTTAATAAAAACTTATCTCAAAGGCCGTAGACAATGTACAGAGATATCACGCTTATGTTTAAAATCTAGGAAGGTAGAAAAAACTTTATCGTCATTTAAAGAAATAAAATATGGAGTTCCGCAGGGAAGTGTCCTCGGACCTTTACTATTCCTACTTTATATTAATGACCTGCCACGCCATATATCTAATCCAATGATTTTATTTGCAGATGACAGTACTTCAATTGTTTCATGTACCAATAAAGACTCATACGTAAATGACATCAATAACTCGATCAGCAGTTTAATAAAATGGCTTGACAATAATAACCTAGTTATTAATCTACAAAAAACTAAAACTATGCATTTTCACCAACGTATATCTCTACAGGTGACATGGATATCAACTACAATGGCCAAACTATCGATAAAGTGAATAGCACAAAATTTCTAGGAATCTTAATTGATAGCCAGTTAACATGGAAGCCGCAAGCAGAAGATATCTGTAAACGTCTGAGCACAGCCGCGTTTATGTTATACAACCTATCCAAAAAAGTAAATCGGTCAACAATACTAGTGGCCTACCATGGTCTTGTAATTTCTATTTTAAGATTTGGTGTTATATTTTGGGGTTATTGTAGTGAACGAGAAAGCATTTTTAAAGCTCAAAAGCGCTGTTTGAGAGCTATATTTGGCCTCAAAGTTACTGACAGTTGTGTGCCTATATTTAAGTCTCAGAAACTATTAACTTTCCCATGCCTCTATATCCTCGAGTTAGCAATATTTGTTAAAACAAACCGTAATTTATTTGCCACATTAACAGAAACCAGAAAACGGAGTAGGTACATCATTAAGATCACAATATCAGAATTTACTTCACACAGGCACATTTAAAACGAGTTTATTAAAAAAAAAAATAATTTGTATGGCTCCTGTTGTCTACATCTACATCTACACTAATATTATAAAGAGGAAAGATTTGTACCTATTATTGTATGTTTGTATGTTTGTAATGAATAGGCTCAAAAAGTACTGGGCCGATTTAAAAAATTCTTTCACCAATAGAATGCTACATTCTTCCAATTTGACATAGGCTACATTTCATTTTGAAAAAAATTAGGGATCCTTGGTAAAATTTGAACAATGTAACCGAAGGTGTAGAAAAATGAGTCTTAAAATGTCTTTCGTATTGTCTACCCCGTGCGAAGCCGGGACGGGCTGCTAGTCTTTAATAAAATTCCCGATCATATGAAAACCTTGCCCTTGATGAAATTTAAAAAATGTTTTACTGAATTACTTCTAGATAAATGTTATTATTCTGTTCAGGATTTCCTAAATGATACATCTTAATAACCTATTTTGATAACTTGTATAATAATTATTGTGTTTGCATGCCAACAAGGCAGAATGTACACGGTTCTTTATTATTTTATTTACGATCCTATTTGTATGTACCTGCATTCAAAGCAAATAAAGTATATTCTATTGTATTCTATGAATTTGAACAATACCGGCTGTCCAAATACAGAGCGTTTTTGACACTTTAATGTCAAATACCGATGAAAATGACAGATTTTTAAAAAGGCCGTTATTTAAGATGACGGAACCGTTTTCCGATTGATCATCCTGTATTTACCTCAAAACAACGAGCATAACAATGCAATTTGTGGAAGTACAAATTAAAAACAGGCCAAGTGCGTGTCCACGCACAATGACGGGTTCCGTAGTTGGGATGTTTTTATCCCAAGAACAAACTTAACATTGTAGGTACATAAATGAAATACTTACCAACTAAAAATGTAGGTTGGTTGACTATTACTCGTTATCTTGTAAAACCTACTTTTCTGTGATAGTTTTAATCCTTTTACCTTCGTAATATATACTATTGCCGTGATTTTTTTTTTTTCTAATTGTTGCTAACACCCTTTAGAGTTCTCGTATCACCACCAGAGGATATAAATGAAAGTCTTACGAGTCATACAAGTATACTATATTGTCCACCAATTACACTCAGACCTTATATGTACCGCGAGCAACATTAACAAACGTGATCCCTAATGCCTTGCTAGCGCACGACTCTACCATCGTGCTATCGCTTACATACATTTTACTGTGTCATCATTTTGGAATAAAGAAACGTTCCTACAATATTCCCCCTCTTAAAATTAATTTTTTACAGAAACTTCTTAAATTAAATAAAAAATTATTATTTAAAAATAAAACAATTCCATAAAAGTCGTAAGTCATGGTTACCCTATCATTACTTTATATGCAGTATGTCGATAATGTTACACTAATGCACGCTGTTGCTACTGAATGTGCTGACACTGATTTTCTGTGAGGCATGTGATACCATGTTATTTTTGCCGACCTGCATAATACTTCACTAGTTATTGGTTTACATTGTTATGTATTGAATTATTTTAGTTGTTAGGTATTTTTATAAAATGGATACATTTAACATGTTTATGATTATTACAATTGTTCTTTCATTGTTCCAGTAAACATTTGAAATGTTAAAATCTACTTAATCTATTTTTACTGTCTAATTTTCCATAACTATAACTAATACATTGCTGGCGCCACTGTTGTTGCGACTGGCGTAGTCTGGTCGGCTGCCTGTCTGTCCGTCGCAACGCGACCTATTTCGAGTTGAGACGCGAGATGGTCAACAAATCTTCCATGCACGTGCCTGCCGCACTTTTTCAGAATCACATAGAGACATACACTTGAAACTATTGCGATCAGCACAAAAACAAGTACACCGTACATTTCAATTTTCCTATTCATTTCCGTTCTAGCAGTGTTATCCGAACCCGTTTGTGCCACTATAACTTGCTCGTTCTTCGATTGTGGATTGCCCATGTTTATAAGAATGGCCATTTACTAGTAACTATGCACTGTCTATCCGGAGGTGATGAATATTAATTTTATTGTAATGTTATCAATATTAGTCGCACTTATATATTGTATTTACTCTGTCTTGTTGAGCAATTATAAATTGAACCGCACAATCGGCTTAACCACCCTTCCACTACGTGTGGTGCGAGTCATTAACTTGTTGCTATTTGCTTTCAAGTTATTCTGTTCGTCATTAGCCAATTTTGGTACGATACTGTTTCTACTTGTGTTACTAGCTAGATCCTCGTCATTTGTCTTACCAGTTTCCTTTAGAACATAGGCAGGCTTTAACCGATCTATTGAGACACTTAACTCTCTATTACTTAACTGTACTTTAAAAACTTTTGTATTCCTGCTTATAACGCGGTAGGGGCCATCATACGTTGGGGTTAAAGGTTTTCTTATCTTATCGTTCCTTATAAATACGTGTGAGCATGACCCTAAATCCTTATATACGAATAATTTACGTGAATCGCTATCTGCTCTTGGCTTGGGCCTTAAGCTATGAACTGTTTCTCGCAGTTTTTCAACATATGTGTAGTGACTAATATACTTAATATCTGAGTCATTGTAAAAATCGCCCGGTAAGCGTAACGGCTGACCTAGTACTAACTCTGCGGCGCTAAGGCCGGTTTCACACCTGCCCGCTGCCCGAAGACCGAATAAAACTGTTGGCAGCTCGTCATCCCAAAATGTTCTATCCGTCATTCGACATGTCAAAGCTACCTTAAGCGCGCGATGCCACCTTTCTATCTTTCCATTACCCTGTGGGTGGTATGGTGTTGTTCGTATTCTCTCAACTCCTAAGAATTTAAGTAAGTTATTAAACAATTCGCTTTCGAATTGTCTACCCTGATCACTGGTCAGCCTAGACGGGCATCCGAACCTACAAATCCAGTTCTCGTAAACGGCTTTTGCCACCGTTTCTGCAGTAATGTCTGCAATAGGTATTGCCTCTGGCCAGTTTGTGAACCTATCAATAATAGTAACACAATATTTGTTACCTCTCTGCGTCGTTTGTAGAGGCCCTACGATGTCCACGTGAATGTGTTCAAACCTCTCGCTCGGTGTAAACGCGCCCAATCCTGAAATCACATGTCGATTCACTTTAGTTTTTTGACATTTTATACAACTTTTTGTCCACGCTCTAATATCTTTATTAATTCCTGGCCAAAAAAATTTAGACGTTACCATTTTTACTGTTACTCTAGTACCCGGATGGCTTAAATTATGTATTGATTCAAATACTGTTTTTCTGAAACTTTCTGGTACATATGGTCTGTTATTGTTTGTTGATGTTTCACAATATATACTTCTGCTTACATAAGGTATCTTAACGCATTTCAACTGTATTCTAGTTCCTTCGTTGCTATTTAACAAATCAGTAATATGATTATCCTCATCCTGTTTCGCCGCTAATTCCTCGTAATCAATTATGTTTGGACACAGTATAGTCTCAACACGTGATAAAGCGTCCGCTACTGCGTTTTCGCTACCGCTTATGTGTTGAATGTTGTTGGTATACTCACTTATATATATTAACTGTCTTATACGTCTGGATGTTTCTTTTTCTGAATTTATTTTTGTTAATGCATGTACCAGAGGTTTATGGTCTGTAAATACCGTTAGCTCTCGTCCTTCGACAAGGTTCTTAAAATGCATAATAGACATATAAATAGCGAGCAATTCTCTGTCGTACGTTGAGTATTTCTGTTGTGCTTCTGATATTTTTTTTGAGAAATATCCCAATGGTTGCCAAATGCCTTTTATTCTTTGTTGCAAAACGGCACCTATACATTTATCAGATGCATCTGTCATTAATGACAGTGGAACGTCAGTAGCCGGATGGGCGAGTGTTACGGCGCTTTGTAGGCTCTCCTTACACTGTGCGTATGCCATTTCTGAGTCCTCATCCCACTTTATGGCTGACCTATCCTTTTTCTTCGAATTATGTAAAAACTTATTCAAATGTGCATGATATTCAGCTGCCCTAGGTAGGTGTGCCCTATAAAAATTAACCATCCCTAGAAATCTTCTCAAACTTTCCACAGTTTCCGGTCTAGGGTAGTCTGTAATAGCCTTTATCTTGTCCGATAAGGGACTGATACCGTTTTGTGTAACTTTATATCCTAGAAAATCTATTTCTTTTTTTCCAAATTGACACTTACTACTGTTAATCGTGATGCCTATTTTGGCCAAACGCTCGAATATTTGTTTTAAATGCTTCCTATGAATAAGCTCATTTTCTGACGCTATGATGACGTCATCGATGTAGCAAAATAAAGAACTGATTACCTTTTCCTTTTCGTCGGTCAAATTCTCTAGTCCCTGCAATACGGTATTGTCCATAAACCTTTGGAAAGTTTGAGCGGCGTTTCTTAACCCGAATGTCATGCGTGGGAATTCGAAAAGCCCAAAAGGTGTTATAATGGCAGTCTTTTCGACATCTTCTGGGGCTACTTTAATGTAATGGTACGCTCTGTTAATATCTAACCTGGAGAACACTTCTTTTCCTGACAACGCATACGTGAAATCATGCAACCTCGGCACGGGGTATCTGTCGGGTTTTGTTATTGAGTTCAATCGCCTATAATCGCCACATGGTCGGATTTTTCCGTCCTTTTTCGGAACCACATGCAAAGGGCTCGCCCATTGGCTACTCGATGGCTGACATATACCCATTTCCTGCATTACACGAAACTCATCTCTCACCTGTTTATATTTGTCCGGTGGTAGGGGCCTGGCACGCACGTGGACTGGTGGACCCGTGGTCTCGATGTGATGGCAAACTGCATGGTTGGGCGTATCTTTAAATGATACTGGCCTCGTTATCTCTGAAAACTGCTTCAATAAATCACAGTAAGGATTATCCGCACTAATAGTCGTAAGGGACGGTTCCCTGTAACTTATGATGGACCCTATCGCGTATAATTGCGTCACTTGGTCTATCAACTTCCTGTTGTATAAATCTACTACTAATCTATGCGTTCTCAAAAAATCTGCGCCTATAATTGGTCTACTCACGTTACATATTATGAATGGCCACTTATAACTACGTCTTAAACCTAAGTTAAGTTCTAACACTACGATACCGGACGTACTTATTTCCGTTCCATTTGCTGCGAATAATGTATATGGGCATTTGCTATAACTTTTACCACAATATTTGGACGCGGGTACCACTGACACATTTGCACCGGTGTCAATCAAAAAATCCACACCGTTTTTACTGTCTGTGACACAAAGGCGATGGTTTTCCTCCAGGCTGGCGCATTCTCCCATCGAACTCGAACGCACCGCAATTAGTTTCCCTTGTTGGAGTTCCCATTCCAGTTACACGGCGGTTCGCAACTTCTGGCTGCCTCCCGAAAACGGAAATGATACCTGCATAACCAGTCGGCACTCTGCGGTGTGCGCCTCCGACCCCGTGATTGTGAACGAGACCTGCTCACACTTCTGTCTCTGCTCCATGGTTGATAGCTGCGCCGATCATCCCGTCTTTTTATTTCGTTAACCTCTACACGTAACGCCTTGAGTTCTGCAGACATGTCTCGTATTTCAGTCAATAATTCTGTATTCACACTTGTGGCAGACGGCGGTGGGAATTTTACCTCTGATATCTCCCCGCTGCGCAAGTTATCCATGATTTTATCGGCCATTCCGGCGAGCTCGTCCAATTTGGCTTCACTATTACAGCTGGCGAGTATAGCACGCACCCATCCAGGTAACCTTGACATCCATAGATTTTTCAGGGTATCTCCTGCCGTAGCTGTGTTCTTGGCTAGCTCACGCATTTTCGCCAGTAATTGTGATGGCCTCTGTTGTCCTAGGTCCATCTCCTTTACGAGTTTATGGAACTGCGCTTCTGCACTCTCCTGGAAAACCTTTAGTAGTCTTTTCTTCAATGTCGTGTATCGCTGCTGCTCTGGCGGATCATCTATCAAATCCGCAACCTGACTTAGTTCCTCTTTGCCCAGTTTTGCCAATACTAAGTCGTATTTGACATTCTCACCTTGATGCTGTGGCCCTATTATGACTTCAAACTGCGCGAACCACATGCGCGGCATATCGGTCCAAAAAGAGGGAATCCTCGCGTTCAAACTGATTCCAGCCATTTCGTGATTGACCTGCTGCTGCATGGCTGCAGGCACAGGATGAACGGGATTCGCCATGTGTTGATAATTTATGCGTTACGTAATCACAGTCACTCTACACACGCGGTACTGTCCTCGTGGTTACACTAGTCAGATGTGACGCGACATGGTTGCAAGGCAAAAGACGTCGGGGTCACCAATTTAGAGTTCTCGTATCACCACCAGAGGATATAAATGAAAGTCTTACGAGTCATACAAGTATACTATATTGTCCACCAATTACACTCAGACCTTATATCTACCGCGAGCAACATTAACAAACGTGATCCCTAATGCCTTGCTAGCGCACGACTCTACCATCGTGCTATCGCTTACATACATTTTACTGTGTCATCATTTTGGAATAAAGAAACGTTCCTACAACCCTAACGTTCTTTTATTTTATTATGTTTATGTACCTTATATGGAAATTTCTCTGAAATAAATAAATAAAAATAATAAATACAACCATTTAGCTGACAGGGGGGACTTTAAAGCTTAATATTACGCAAACGGATCGCTGGAAAAACGAGGAAACCGGTATGTCCTGGAACCTAAAATTCGAAGACATGTGACATATCGGGTCTATGTCACATGTGCCCACATGTGTCACTGGGCCCACGTGGTAGATTACAGCCCACTCCCTCTCGAAGAGAGGAGGCCTTTGTCCCATCAGTGGAACATTTAGACTGATTATGGATGCCTAAATCGAAAAATGGTTTTCACAAACCCGCAATATTTTTGAACGGCCTATCCAACAATATTATACCCCTGGATACCATGTGGTAGACGAGAAAAGAAATATCATCCCAACTACGTGTAGGGGAGGTATTCCACAGTTTTTTTTTATGGTTTGGTTATGTATCACTTCGTTGACGTGATTAATGTGTATGTATACCCATGCCAAATAATTACAGCTTTTTAGTAGGTACTAAGCGTTTCAGAGCTAACCCGCGGAAAGACAGACGGACATGGAGACTCTAAGGACTATTGACTACGGAACTATAAAAACGGCCAAATGCAAATCAGACCACGCACAAAATTGATTTTACCAGCCCAAAAAATAAGTTTGTATTTCATAGTATTTTGGCCAAAAAAAAAGTATGTGATTTATCTACCTATAAATTAACGATTTTCGGATATTTTCGTTTACTTCTGCTGTAAGACCTCGCTTCTTTTCGAAAAAAGAAAAAACATTTAAAAAATCTTCAAGATGTGTCCGTACTTCCGTAGTAGGAACAATCTGAAACGAAGTTATGTTTCAGGTAACGTTATTTAAACTCACTTGACTGGCTCGTAGTTCAAGTGGTCGTTATTGCGGATGCAGGGTTCGGGGGCTGCCCTCAGGAAAAGTGTTATTGAGGTTTTCCAATACTCAGTAGCAGTCCGGAGTCTGGATTTGTGCCCGTTGATGGCATATAAACTCAACCTCCAAGCATTTATTCCAGTTAAACCATTTACAGGCATTTTTAATTGTCAAGGAGAGGGTCAGTCAGAAAGATGAAACCAGTTGCCCATTCCAAAGGGTAGTAGGTTCCTATGTAGAAAAATGTCCAAGAATCACCATGGACACTCTTTTAAAATCAAAATATTATAACAAAATATTAGTTACATCATCCATGTTGAAATTATACGTAAGTACAGTGGCCAGCAGCACATCAAGCTAAACGAAACTGTCAAATTTCTCCAAAAGATTTTAAACTTTAAATAGTTGGTGATTAAGTTCAAAATCGAACGAAAAAATTTGACAGTTTTTGGTAACTTGATGTGCTGGCCACCGTACATAGATTGTGAGACCGATACCTATAGAAAGACGGCAAATTGAAAGGGGCATATAAAAAAATCTTACAAAACGTGGGTTCATGTAGATATAACACCTCTGCCTGCCCCTTTACGCTATCTTGAGCGATTATGATAAAAAAATTACCCTATCACAGTAGAAAAAAAGAAAAAGTGCCAACAACCGCAACAAGAAAGGCTGATATTCAGAATTGGCTAAAAGAAAAAAATATTGCTTTTGAAGAAGCAGAATTAAAAGCAAAACTACTAATAAAAGTTAAATATGAAAACACAAATACCAATCCTATGTTGTGGATGAATTAGCCAAGGAAAATGGTGTCAAAGTATTGCGCCTGCCACCATATCACTGTGAGCTCAATCCAATTGAGTTAATATGGGCACAAGTTAAGGGGTTTGTAGCCGAGAAAAATAAAACTTTTAAAATGGCTGACCTAAAAATTCTTTTGCCAGAGGCTTTAGCTAATGTGACTGCTGAGAATTGGAAAAATTGCGAGGGTCATGTAATAAAAGAAGAACAGAAAATGTTTAAATTAGACAAAATAATTGATGATACCACTGAACGCTTTATTATTAATGTGACAGATAGTTCATCAGATTCAGATTCAGAATAGAGCCTATTAATATGTGACACCATATAATATGATTTTAACATTTGAAATAAAAGGTTTAACATCTATGAGTCACGTGGTTTTTTTTTACCCTTTTTTACTACCTAAACCTATGGAGTATAGAGTCCCTCTTTCTGTGAACAATAAAATTCTGAGAAAGTGGACTTAACTCAAGTGTTCATTAGAATAATAATATTATAATTATCTGGAGTACCCTCACTACAAGTACTTAGTAACACAAGTACCACCCACAGTCATGTGTATATCTGTGATAGAGTGATACAGATTTTTTTTTTTTTTTCTGGGACAGTATGTGGAAATTTAATAATAAGGACCAGTTGCCCCCTTGTTGATACGTCACTTGTTGCTAACGATAGTATCAGAGGGCCCATTATAAAAAAAAAAACTTTATTCAGTTCAGAAAAAAAACTGAATGTGCAAGTCATCCCCTGCCATTTCATCCATGCCTATGCATATGTATAATAAAATTGTAGCGAAGTCAAAACTGTACATTGAATATTTTTGAAAAAATAAAAATAATTGCTACGAGGTCTGGGAACGATTCTCATGCCGAAGATATCGTTTTTAGATTTTTTGTCTTTTTGTCTGAATGTATGTTCCAGCATCACGCAAAAACTACCGGACAGATTTTGTTCAAATTTTACACAGATATTTCCAATAGGTCTGGTCAAATTACTAGGTATAAATTATCACGCTATTTGCTATGGGGGATGAGCAGTATTGCATTATGTTTTGAGATGGGTCCATAAGGGCAGGTACCTTAACCGTGGTCGCTACAAGAAAATGGTCTTAAGAGACTATCCTTAACTTTAAGAAAAAAATTGATGTGCTTTCACAGATTTTGAAAAAAAAAATCTATAGTCAGCAAGAAAATGGGCAATTTTCACAAAAAAGTTTTTTGATGCTAATCGATCCTGTTTCTTACGTGGATCAAAAAACTTTATAGGACCAACTGAGGTTTGAGTACTAGAAAAGTCAGAAACCGCAAAAAAAATATCCCATGCAGTTCGTAGTTCGTAGTAATGATACTGAGATGAGAAATTGAGAACGAACACAATCTATCAGGGTATGACAACAGTCGAATTATTCCATTACTACTTCGCTGTGTTGAATAGGAAACGAATATAGCAGATATACTGATTTATTCTTTAAAATGATTATCATACCTTATGGATCTAAGCAGTCAATTATGAATGCTATTTCAGTCAACTTTCAACAAAGTAATGCAAATCTGATTTCGATTCCAAAGAATTGATTTTTTAGGGTTCCGTACCAAAATGGTAAAAAGGAACCCTTAGGGTGCGACTCAGTCTGTCTGTCCGTCTGTCTGGCACAGCTGAAGAACTACTAATGCTATCAACTTGAAATTTGAAATATTTTAGATGACGTTTGCTCAACTATTTTGCAAACAAGAAAGTTTTTTTTTTCAACTGGGTTTTAACTGGTGTCTTAAAAAATCGAAGTGGGGCTACTAGGGCATATGGGGTATCGTATGAAAGGGCGCTATTTGCACATTCTCAAAAAAAAATTTTAGGTCGCATTGTTTTCGATTTTTGAAAAAAAATTACAAAAAAAATACCGTTCCCCCCCCTCTTTATTTCCGAAATTATACGCGCATAATTGACGCGTGACATTGTCGCCGCCGATCGCCTCCGTGAGGACACGGCGGTGCTCTACCCAGGCCGGGCAGACCTCCACCGTATGCTCTACCGTGTCCTCGGGGCGACCCCACAGTGGTAACACCCAGGTGTTTCCTCACGCCTTATCCTGAACAGAAACCTCCCGAAACAACCGTGTCCGTCTTCGTCAGGCGGAAGGTCAGCCAGATCTTTCACAGATGTTCTAAACAGACCGGGAAAAGTAATTATCTTCCGGAGGGAGGTGGGCGGGCTGGTTGGAATAACCACTGATGGCCATCTTGGCCCATGTACAATGGTCCACCTGAAGGACTAAGTGCGGAAACCTAACTCTTTACCATAGAACATGGAAATGTACGTCGCTTGCTCTCGCGTCACCAGTCCTGACTCTCTGTATATTTTGACTGCTGTGACCAAAATTACAAACGTAGTATTCGGGGAAGTTTTATTAAAATGTGGCTGGTATATTATTATATTGTGACGTCTTACGACTTCCACGCGAATGAAGTCGCGGGCAGAAGAGGGCTAGTATATTATATAGCTGCTGGCTTCGCCCGTGTGGCTTTTTTAACCGACTTTCCAAAAAGGTGGAGGTTCTCAATTCGGTTGTATTATTATATTATTATTTCCTTTATTGCATTTATATGTTTAAATATCTCGGGACCCTGGGGTCCCGGACCTTTGGAAGGCGTACGAGGGGCCAAAGCCAACTCGCAGAGGCCCTTTAGACAATTTTAAATGGAATGAGGCACCAACGCACTATACAACTATACAAGTGCATCCAAGGACAACCCCCGGTTGGTGTAGGACTATTGCAGGATATGGAAACAAAGATATTGGACTATGGGTTTGGGTGATTAAAATGGACTGGTTACCTAAAACTATGGAAGGACTATGACCCCTGCCTGATCAATGTTTTATTGTACACGGATAAAATGGCAGGGGGTGACTAGCACACTCATTAATGGGCCCCCGGAAACGGTCGCTAGCACATAGTGACGTAGCGACAAGGGGGCAACATATCCTGAGGTGCTCGAGGAGTGGAGAGGTATTCCACGGCTCTCAGAACAAGCCCAGAGCCCGGAAGATGGTCAAGATCCCTACAAGCAATTACTGGAATACTTCCTTCCTCCGAGCACGTTTGCTCTTGCGAATCTCCACTCAAGCCGGCCAATAAAGGCAAGAATGAGGTGGGAGTTCAGTTCCTCGTCAGTGTTCACTCCAGCCGGCCAATAAAGGCAAGCCAGAGATGAGGAACATGACTTCATTTATATTATTATTATCATATTATTATTGTTTTTTTTTAATGTTTGTTACCTCAGAACTCCGTCGTTTATGAACCGATTTCGAAAATTCTTGTTTATTTGAAAGGACATACTTCCAGATTAGTCCCATTTTTTCAAAATCCAGTTCTGATGATGAGATCCATGAGGAATCGAGGGAACTCCTCAAATGTTATATAGAATATAATTTTTCTAGGCAAACATATAGCGATTTTTGTATTTTCATCAACAACTTGTTGAAATTGATGAAGTGGAACTGATGAAGAAGACCACAAATAGCCACCGGAACTCCTCAATGAGAGGTACAAATATGGTCTCATGGTCAAATAATCTATAATCTTAGGTACGTACGGACCTACGTAATAAAATAGAAGTGTTTTGTTATTGCATCGATGACGCATTTAATTGTTTAATTAACATTTTTAAGAGTAATTTTCCAAATGCAGGTATTTTTCTTAACTTGTAGTTTTAGCTTTTTAGGGTTCCGTAACCAAAGAGTGCCAACGGTACCTTATAAGAAAGCCTACACCCTCTGTCTTTCGGTTTGTCTGTCTGTCAGTCTACATCCCGTGGGACCTGACCCGCGGCCTTGGACGAGAACTTTTATTTGTATGACCAGTTTTAAAACCAAATTCCTGGGTACTATACTACTACATAGAAGTGTCGGGTTGTCTGAAGTTTTTAGTCAGGACGACTCCTCATTTACATTTATGAAATCGTTAATCACGAGTCAGAAAAGGTACGATGGTACATTCTGCGGGCACATTATTTCCATAATTACGTAAAGCCGTTTGTTGTCATTTACAGAAATTTGACACTCGTTACGGATAGTCAGAACCCCGTAAGTCTGACAACCAGTCTTACCAAGGGGTACCCAGTAACTGAATTGTGAAGGTTAAATGGGCGTTGCTCCATGTGAAATACTGGTATTCAGCTGCATCTGCAGGTTAGACTTGACGCCGACCTCAACATAGCTGAGAAAAGGCTGGGAAGGTGTTTGCTTCCATTAGTTGCACGTTGATCTCTAACATTACATTCTCTTTTTTTTTAAGGGAAATTATCAAATAACTTCTCCCGCTCTGGGCGGAGCGGGAGGGCTACGGCATGTCAGACTTTTACTGACTAAAACCCACCCGTGTTCCTTCAGTTGCCTTTTATTTTTAATTGTTTTATTAGTATCTTCATTTCCACAAATTCATTTTTATGCTAGAAGTTTTGAGGTATAAGGGACATCGACGCCCAAACTGCTCCAATGATTTGAGCACAAGCGTAGATATTTTTCGCCGGTTAGTAAACAAGCATTGTGATTCCTCTTGTCATAACAACAATAATAAAACAAACAGCGTAATACAGCACGTCTTTTCAATATTTGTGTAAATAAATACAAAGAAAAACTTAAGCTTCTTAATTACTAACTAATCCCTCAATACTATTTAATTAATTTTCTTTATTTCCTAATTCTTCTCCAGTGTCTACGCTTACTTCTTTATTCTCCATACTAAGTACATTTTCAACAACTACTTTTGCATCTTTCCCCTCTTCTGTATTCATCGTATCTTTCTTAACCTTTTTCTTCTTTTTCTTTCTTTTCTTATTAGGATCTTCTGGTTTGTTTATATCATTATATTTTAGCAGCTTTTTATACATTTTCAAAAGTAATTTAGCATCTTTTTTCAAATCTTTCGGTACTTCTTTTACGGGGTCAACGTAAGTAGTTAAGGCTTCTAGAGTATTGTAATGTTCTATAGACCCTACTTCTAGTACATTCTCTTCTTGTAGTTCTTTCTCTTCTGGGACAGTCTCCTCTGTATCCATTTTAGATTCTGCTAACTTCTTTTTTAGTTCTATATTCTTTTTCCTCAAAGCATTGAGTATATTCGCTGTAGTTAAAACCTTTTTTACCTTCTTACTGTCTAAGTATCGATCTTTCCAGGATACATGTTCTATACTGTCTATTTCTGCTTTCTCTTGTTCTCTCTCATAGTCTCTTATTTCCTTATCAGTGATAATCTCTACTCTATCTATTTCGTCTATTTTCGCTGATAACGCCTTAATTTCTGAAGCAGTTGGTTCTTTAGATAGTGTTGTAGTACATTCTACTTCGCAGCAGGAGGAATCGTCTGAGAGCTCCATTATTTCGTAAACTGCTTCTATGTCGCTGTCTAATAGGGCAGCAGGGCTTTCTTCGTGAGTTTTGACATGTTTATTTATGGGGAGTTCTGCTTTTATAGGTTTTATGTCGTTATCTATGGTTTTTTCTGCGGTTAAGTCTACTTTGTCTATGATTTCAGTTGAGACTTCGTCTATGGTTTTTGTTATGGGAGAGTTTTTTGAAGGAGTATCAGACTGAGTAGTATTATCTATGACTTCTATTGAAACTTGTGTTTCTATTTCGCCTTGTGAATAATTTTTCATGTCTAAATTATCTTTATAAAAGTTTTGATCAGCGCTTTCACGAAAATCCGACTTCTTTTTAATTTTTTTTTCTTTTTTAGATTTTTTTTCTTTTTTCTTCTTCTTTTTCTTAGCTTTCTTACCTCCTTCTTCATCTGAAATACAGACCACTTCCGGTTTCAAATCTACTGCTTCTACTTCTGAACTCTCTCTATCTGATATTTCTCCATCTGATAAATTTTTGTCAGAATCTTTTACTTTTTCATTATCTATATCTTGTCTAGCTACATCAGGAGTACCTTTTATTGTAGCATCTGAATTCTCTGCGACAGTATCTTTTGGAGTAGTATTAGCATCTGTTTTTTCTACAATTTCCGATTGAGTTTCGAGATTAATTTCAATAATTTCAGTATTTGTATTGTTTTGAACTGTCTTGTCACACTCCGTGCTTACTTCTGTAATAACGATATCAGAAGACGTTGATTCAGTCTTTTTAGTAATATCTTCTGTTAGTTCAGAAGAAGCTTTAAAATCGTTTTCTTTCTGTTTATTATTATCTGCTTCAGACTCTTTTTCAGCCTCTCTAGCTACTTTTTCAGCTTTTCTAACTACTTTTTCAGCTTCTAAAGCCACTTTTACAGCATTACCTTCAGAATCAATATCTTTGTCAGTAGTTACACCATTGTCTTCTTTTAGACCACTATCTTTATTATGTTCTTCTTTTGCAGACACATCAGAATCGCTGCTCGATTCGGAGCTGGACTCGGAACTAACACTGTCATAATGTTTCCTGTCCAAGTCTTCCAAAAGATCCATTTTCTCCGTATCTGAAAGCTGTAGAGTAATCTCATCATTGTCTATGTCATCTTTACTGACGTTCTTTTTATCTTTTTTCTTTTTTTTAGACTTGTCTTTTTTCGTATTTTTGCTATCGACGACTTTGTTTTCAGAGGGCTCGTCAATTTTGGCAGTGGCAGCATTGGGTGTGTCTGTAGTTTTTTGTGCGATGGCAATACTGGTGGGTTTGTCTGTGGTAGCGGGTATAGTTTTATTTCGGTTAAGTTTTATTTTCTGTTTAGTCTTTTGTGGGACCGTTATAACCAAGTCATTAATTCGTTTTGTTACTGTAGTCTGTGAGGTCTGTTGAGGTGCGGCGGCCTCTTTCTCTTCGATTATTTCTGAAAAATAAATAATATAATTATAATAAAGTCTTTTGTCTTTGAGTATTTTCTTTTACACTACTTGACGTTCTGCACCCTCATTGCGTAACACACTTCAAAGTCAAAGTCAAATCATTTATTTCAAATAGGCACATAAAAGGCAACTTTGAAGTACAAAATTACAAAAATAATTAATTGATTAGAAAGAAAGAATAACGTTTATTTGGTCACAGTTCGTGAAACACAAAATACAAACAAATTAATAAGTGAAAAAAAAAATGTTATAAACAAACATGGCCCAATTTTTTTTTTTTTTTAAATCGTTGCCCCATACTAGGAAGTTCTCCTGTATTGTGGGTGCGTTTACAAACATTTAAACTCACATACACAAACAGCCAGACCCGGAACAACTACTTGTAGGTCATACAAATATTTGTTCCGTGCGGGAATCGAACCCGCGACACGCAGCGCAGCAGCCAATCGCTTAACCACTGCACCAACCGTGCCATTCTAGTTGCCCCTTCCAAAAGGTAGTTACGTATGGAGAAGACACTTTCTATTAGAATCTGAAAAATTTTGAACGAAATTCAGAATCCATTGCCTCATATGTTTGAAACATTCGTCTGAGTCAAAGTCAAAAGCCAAATATTTTCTAATTGCAATACTTGTGTTTCATGCTAGATTATTTTCGAATGCAATGTGAATCGTTATTGAATAAATATATTGAATTGAAAGCGTGTTACGCAGTTACCCTGCTGTTTACAGGCATTATGAGAATTTACCAAGCAGGGGTTTCGTTTGCAGTCCACTGTAACGATTTGACATTAACCTGTTGACCACCACAGTCATGTATAGATGACAAACCAAAATGTGCCCAACACGCCACGGTCACGAGCACGACTACATGAAAGACCCTTACAAGCTCATAAAACAACATTGTTTTTTTATTTCCTTTGATAATTATATTCCTTGACTCGACCTAATTTATATTAGTTAAACTTCTTTCTTTATATTTCATCTATATTAATATAAGATCACAAAACTTATACCAATTATAAAGTTCGAAAACCATAGATCTCAACGCCCCAAAAGCAAAATCAAAATCAAGTCATTTATTAAAATTAGGCTGAAAATCAACACTTTTCGAACGTCAAATTACATAAGACAAGACATACACCCAAAAAGCCCGCCCTTCACAGCATCAATCAATATAACAAGAATAGAATAGACCTCGACGGTATTATAATTAATTTCTTTAAATGATTCTACAATAAATAAATAAAACTTTTGATATTGTAGTTTTATGATTGAGAAATCATGATTTTTTATTAAAAGCAAACTATATGTTAAAATATAAATAGTTAGTTCTACATGTGCTTTATCGATATAATTCCGAAGTCACTACTATTTTGTAGGTAATAAAGGATGAATTCGTAGCTTGGCGCCGAGGGCACGTTTTAGCTTTTTTGACGTGGCGCTCAAAAGGTTCAATCAATCAATCAATCAATCAATCTTTATTTGTGAACATAGGTATTAGAATAAAGGTCTTATGTATACATTTTAGTTGAGCACTATGTCCTACCAATTAAATTGGTGTACAAATATATTCGTTTTTTTGTAATTGGTCTGAATCTATACAATACAAAGTCACATTCGAGTAAATAATGGCAATTAAATGTATTTGTTTTATGCCGTAGCTGTAAGGCTGGATTTCGAAGATCAAGTATTACCACTGATGTAATAACAGCCGCACGGGTCGATTGATCAGGTTAAGCTACGCTTGACGCGGTCGGTCTATGCATGGTTGGTTACCCATCTTTACATACCGAGACCCCTCCATGCCTCGGAAAGCATTAATGTGCTTTTCCTTGCGTTAAGTCTCGGCAGTCATTATTGGATCTTTGACAGTCGTTACGGGTAGTTAGAAGCCCGAAAGTCTGACAACCAGTCTTACCAAGGGGTATTTTATTACTCAGTAACCGGGTTGTGGAGGTCAGATAGGCAGTTACTCCATGTAAAATACTGGTATGAAGCTGTATCCAGCTAGGTACACCTTGTGTTGTCATCTGACATTATGCTGAACTGAATGAAGCCCTTTTGGCATTATAATATTATTATTATAATTTTTTTTGTGTATTTTTTGCTGTAATGCCAATAAACTCATTTTTCTTTCTTTCTTTTCTTTTTAGACTGTAAGTCGACCCCGACATAGTTAGGAAAGCGGTAGTTAAAGGGTGCAGTTGACTGTAAAACATAACACAATGAAGCAGTATGCAGGGGGGTTTAATATAATCGGATTTTGTCAGTTATTTAACTTCATGTAGGTACAGTAGCGGTACAAAGGTACATAAATGGTCTGTTCCAAAAGAATTTGTTGAAAATGGATCAGAAAACGTACCCGTGGATGCTAATTTGTATTGCCATTTACAAATTGAGTGGTTTGTTTTGATCATTTGAATAATTCAACCCGAGAATTTAATTTTAAATCACCTTTCATTTGACAATTGAGGTTAATATTATTACCTCGATGATTTTTTAATTCCGGGGTTCCGTACTTCAAAAGTGAAAAACGGAACCCTTATAGGACACTCGTGTGTCTGTCTGGTCTGACACAACGAATTTTCTCCGAATCTACTAGATTGATTAAGTTAAAATTTGGTACACATATGAACCTCTGTGACCCACACAAGGACGTGTAAAGTAAATAAATGAATTTCGAATACGGACGTGTAACGTAAATAAATGAATTGAGGGGTCACTTTTGGGGACAAATAAGAAAGTTTAAAAAAAAGTTTCGCGAACTGTACCGTGTGAAATATCAAATAAACGGGCTTATTGAAAGGATTTCAGATATTTTTTTTTATAATTTTTAAATATATATATATTTTTTTATATCTCACCATTTTTTCAGCACAATGTAAATACTTTCTTAGTGCTGAAAAAAAAACTTCTAAATACAAACGACGTTATGATCCATACTAATTTAGACTAATATTATAAAGCTGAAGAGTTTGTTTGTTTGTTTGTTTGAACGCGCTAATCTCAGGAACTACTGGTTGGAATTGAAAAATTATTTTTGTGTTGGATAGTACATTTATTCAGAAATATTATAGGCTATATAACATTACGCAACAACCAATAGGAGCGGAGCATAAATGTAAAATGTTGCAAAAACGGGAATAAATATTCCTTTTTGAGAGCTTCCGTTGCGTGCGCTGCGTCAACGGTTTAAGTTACGCAAATATCATGTACTTATGATGGAATTGTTCCTCTTTAAAAGTTCTAAAAAAAGTCCGCGACAGCATATGTCTATCTTTTAAGATTGACTCACTATAACCTTTTTTTATGGTAATCAAGTTTGTTCGAAATTAATGCATTATTTGCGAAGGAGTTTTCATAAACATGGTATTAATCCTTATCCAAATAAATACGTTATTCATCACAAGTATTTAATTTTGAACAAAGTTGCCCTTACATCATTTCATTTCAATGAATATCTTAGGAGATATAACTGTTTTATAATCAACTCTGCGAGGTAGTCTATTCTAAAGCTGAAGAGTTAGTTTTTAGGGTTCCATACCCAAAGGGTAAAATGGGACCCTATTACTAAAACTACGCTGTCCGTCTGTCTGTCTGTCTGTCCGTCCGTCTGTCACCAGGCTGTATCTCATGAACCGTGATAGTTAGACAGTTGCAATTTTCACAGATGATGTATTTCAGTTGCCGCTATATATAACCGCGATAACAACAAATACTAAAAAACAGAAAAAATAAATATTTAAGGGGGGCTCCCATACAACGGACATGATTTTTTTGCCGTTTTTATAGATAATGCCCGCTGCTCCGCCCGCGTGGATGTCGGTTATCACGTAAAAAGTAGCCTATGTCCTTCTCCATATCCCAGGCTATATCTCTGCCAAATTTTATGACGATCGGTTCAGCGGTTTAGGCGTGAAAACGTAACATACAGACAGACAGAGTTACTTTCGCATTTATAATATTAGTATGGACGGTAAGGAACCCTTCGTGCGCGAGTCCGACTCGCACTTGGCAGGTTTTTTTGTTTTTGAACGCGCTAATCTCTGGAACTTGAGAGTTGGATTTGAAAAAATCTTTTTGCATTTTACAGCCCAATTCTTGAGGAAGAATTACATTCCTAATAACTAGGACACTTTTTTTTTAATGAAAGTTTAAGCGAAAACTAAGTAAAAGCACGGGCAGGCAATGTGTTGCGACGGGGTGGGTCGCGGGAACAAGAAATTTCACGCGGACGAAGTCGCGGGCAGAAGCTAGTATTATAAATGTGAAAGTAACTCTCTGTCTGTCTGTCTGTCGGTCTGTCTGTCTGTTTGTCTGTCTGTCGGTCTGTCTGTCTGTTTGTCTGTCTGTCAGTCTGTCTGTCTGTATGTTACGTTTTCACGCCTAAACCACTGAACCGATCGTCATGAAATTTGGCAGAGGTATAGCCTATGTCCTTCTCCATATCCCATATGGAGAAGGACATTAAGTTCCCTTCAAAATGGTTGAGCTAAATGGTGCTGATCCATGCGTCATGTTCGTGAACGGGCGCCGTCAGTTGGGACTGGTCATCTCTTAGCTGCCACGGCTTATTTTAATTTTTGAATTGTTTCTATTACGGACGCTTCTAACGTGCACGTCTTTCTACATTGTTCTCACATGTATAACTTCAACATGAATGATGTAACCCATATTTTGTAACAATATTTTGTTTTAAAAGAGTGTCCATGGAGTTTCTTGTCCGTTCTTCTCCATAGGAACCTAGGCTACTACGCTTTGGAATGGGCAACTAGCTTCATCTTTCTGACTGACCGACCCCTTGACAATTCAAAAGTGCCTGTAATTGGTTTATTTGAAATAAATGCTTTGAGTTCGACATAGGCTACTTTTTTACGCGATAACCGACATCCACGCGGGCGGAGCCGTGGGCAAAAGCTATTTATTTATAATGTACCTATACTATCGCATTTCGTTAAATATTGACATTACCTAATTTTACCTATTGCACTTTTATTTTTTACTTTTTTTATTTTTATTTAAAAATTATTATACTTAATTGGCAAAAGCCTCCCATAAGTGTATATTTGTACGCCAAATGGCAAAACATATAGAAACTATAATATAACAATTTGTTTGATTGGGCCTACTCTTGACCTCGATCTCGCCTGATGGGAAGCAATGGATTAGGTCTATGATGGATCGAGCGTGCCCAGAAGATGCCTGTTCACTCTTGCTTTGAAGGCGGACGGGTTATATGTAGAAGGGAACACAGACGCTGGCAGAGTTCCACACTTTGCCTGTGCGCATAATAAATGTGGACTACTTTTGGAACAAACATTAAATACATAGTTGTTTAACATTTGCGGTGGACGTCACGAAGGACAGTTATCTGAAGGTCTGGTGCTACTCACTCTTCTCCAACTCCTCAACTTTAGGTTTCTCCTCATCGCTGCTAATCTCCACGACCTCTGGCGGCTCCTCTTTGATCTCCACCTCATTGTCTGACGAGTGTGGCGGCTCCTTTGAGGCAGTCTCTGATACAGGCTCTGTTGACAAACAATCTACGATTATTATAAGGTCTTAAGAAAATATCTGAGCAATAGGATATCATAATTAACCATTTACGTAAAAATAAAGTCTGTAATATAAAAAAACCGGACAAGTGCGAGTTAAACTCGCGTGGTGAGGGTTCCGTACAATGAATATGTTATAATACCATGATTTTTATCCAAGATTTATCCCCAGAACAACGTTCTCCCATACATTCCTACTGCAAATGTAAGTTTCTACGCTTCTTATAGGTTTTTTTAATTAATTTTGGCTCCGTAGTTTCGTAGATGAGGGGAGGGAGGACTAGCATAACATCCCGACATCAACCGGTGAATGCTCAATTTTCATCTATTTTGTCAAAAAAACTTCTTTTTTTTTTAATTGAGGCCCTCACAGTAGTGGTGGACGATATACATCGATGTATTAAAAACACCCGATGTATAGTAACGATGCATCGAATCGAACCGATGTATTGTTAATTTTTCAACATCGAATATACATCGATGTTTTTTTACTCGATGCATCGAAATTTTTTTAAATTATTATTTTTAATTAATTCTTTAAGTATTTATTTACTTTTAACTGTGCTTTCTTACATAAGACAACTGTCAAAAAGGACTTCTTACGGCGGCCGTACTATACTATATAACTAAACTAGTTTTTTTTCAAAGAAATCTGTTCAGCCATTTAGAAGATGGTGGGTGAGTCAAGTCAAAGACACTCGGATGAACTCGGATTTTGGGCAATTGTGTATCCTTTGAACACATTACTCTCCTCTTTTGCGCAGTCGTGTAAAAACAATCGATGTTTGGATAGCATCGATGTATTTTTTTATATATCGATATTAAATCGATACCCACTATCCGATGCATTACATCGAAAAAAACATCGATGGTATTTTTTTATGTCCATCACTACCTCACAGTAAGCCCTTTAATTTAATGTGTCTGAATGAGGAGTTCAAACTGGCGCCAATAGTCGCGTGGCTTCATAATCATTAGCACAATGGACGCGCACAGGTCGCGTCACACATTCCGCGCGGGATTCGGCTCAATCTAGCTTGTGGAATACATTTTTACTAAGCCATAAATTGTTTGGCAAATTTACATACTTAGATTTGGTTTCGCTAGTCGGGTCCTTGGTAGCGACGACTCGGACGCGGGTTGTGGGCACACGAACGAATTATTTTTCGACCCATATGCTGGATGCTTGGCATCGAAAGGGCTCTGTACCATTAAAACTATTGTAATTTACTTTCTTTTTATTATTTGATAGAGGCCATTGTAACACATTGTGAGAAATCATGATACCCAGTAACTGGGTTTGTGGAGGTCAGATAGACAGTCATTCCATGTACAGGATGTAAAAACAACCGACGTCCAAAAAAAAACACTACAAAGTGAAAAATAACTTTCAATTTAGGAAGTCGGTGTCTTGGATCTGTATATTAGGTTTTTGCCACCGACTTCCGAAAAATTAAAGTTATTTGTCACTTTGTATTGTTTTTTTTTTTTTAAAACGTTTTTTTTTTTTTTAAGTTTTTTTTTTTACTTTCTAGTTATGGTACCTACCCCACAACAATTCGATTACCACTACTTGTTACACCGCACAAACAACAGTCAGTACAGTCACACAAGATATAAGAAGTGGATTAAATATGTATTGTCGAAGCTAACTCAAAAAAACTACCCAAGCAAAGTTAATAAAAATCGGTTAATAACCATTTATAGCCCGAGTGCATCTCATGACAATTCCAATAAGCTCAAACACGGCTAGGATACATCGTTTTATTACGGAGTCCCGGTGCATACTTTCCGGCTTCATTTTCAGATCAGTTCGATGGTACCATTTTTATCAGAATTATTATTATTTGAATTTGCTTCATAATAGCTCGCTTAACTATCTTAATCGAGATATCTTATCGCCACCCGTGAAATACTTATCATTGAGGAGTTCCGGTGGCCACATGTGGTCTTCTTCATCAGTTCCACTTCATCAAATGATACTTTCTGAATGCAAATGCTTGAGTTGTTGATGAAAATACAAAAATCGCTATATGTATGCCTATAATATATGAGGAGTTCCCTCAATTCCTCATGGATCCCATCATCAGATCCAATGGTGGTGGTGGTGGTGGTCCAATGGGACCACCTCGGAACTCGGCAGTCTTTCGAAAAAAGAAATAATTTTAATATCAGTCCACAATTGACGGAGAAATCGGTGAACATACATAAAAAAAAATATATAACGTGTCAGTCGAACATAGAACCTCCTCCTTTTTGAAGTCGGTTAAAAAGACCCATGATATAACTACGCATTCTGTATATAACATCGCACGAAAATAAATGCTTGGTAATGACTTGTATGTTTGGTGTGAACAATCGCTGTTTACGATAGCGCTCAATGTAATGCACGGCAAAAATTGTGCTATATTATACATAAATAATAGTGTAAGTTTATACTACATATTATAATATGTCTTATCTCAAAGTTGCAATCGTTATTCATGAGATAATTGTTTTGGAATTTTGCTAAGTGTAGATATACATATTGGTGCTCGTGACTGCACAGGGGTCGTGGAGGTAAATCATTTAAAACTTGTTTACGAAAAAAATACCTCCGGAAAAGTTGGCACTTTGACCTTAAATATCTCCATATCAGAAGGTTGACAGGTATTGTTCATTAAAAAAAAATCACAATAACGAAAAAACAAGTGACCCTCGCGTCTTTTTACACCTGTTATAATACTGGTATTCAGCTGAATCCGGTTAGACCAGAAGCCGACACCAACATAGTTGGTTAGACCGGAAGCCGACACCAACATAGTTGGTTAGACCGGAAGCCGATACCAAAATAGTTGGTTAGACCGGAAGCCGACACCAATATAGTTGGTTAGACCGGAAAACGACACCAACATAGTTGGTTAGACCGGAAGCCGACACCAACATAGTTGGTTAGACCGGAAGCCGACGTCAACTTAGTTGGTTAGACCGGAAGCCGACACCAACGTAATTGTTTAGACCGGAAGCCGACCCCAACATAGTTGTGGAAAGTGCAGGCAGATGATGATCATAATGACTTACTCTTCTGCTGTTCTTGCTGTAACTGCGCCCTGATGGCTCGAGCTCGAGCCTGCAGCTCTAACAACTCGAGCACTGTCAGGCCGGCTCGAGACGCTTTGTTCTTGTCCGCTTCGCCTTCGTCCCCGTCTTTTGATTTCTTGCGTTTGGCTTTAGTTTTTGAGTGGCGGCGGTGTTTGTGCTGAAAAGAGTAAAATAAAATTTAATTTAATTGAATAGGAGCAATGATGGTCCCGACATACGAGTTGCAGTTCGTGGGTTCGAATCCAGGCAGGCGCTTTACTTTGTGTAAATAATTTCATCACCGCTGATCTCAAAACGGTGAAGGAAAACATTGTGAGGAAACCGTCATGTCCTAATTCGAAGGCATGTGACATTACCAACCCTCACTGGGCTCGCGTGATGGATTACAGCCCACTCCCTCTCGAAGAATGGAGGCCTGTGTCCCAGCAGTGGGAACATTATAGGATTGTGATGGTGGTTTAACGTATGACGTCACGAGGTTGTGGGTCAGAACACAGACTAGTGTTTAACTTTGTACTATGAATGTTCTTTGTGGTAGAAGTAAAAAATCAATATCAATGTGGTAATGTCTATATAAATCATACATACATACATCTATACAAATAAATAAAAATTGAAGTGTCTGTTTGTACTAACTCACTCACTTAGTAATATATTGGCACATTCACTTTCTTCACATTTTAAAATATAAAAAAAGCGAATGTACCAATAAATTACTAGGTGATCGATATATTATGAAAGTATAGAAGATATATATATAAAAAAAAACTATTTTATAAAATGTTGTCTGTCTGTTTGATATGGTGCTGTGAACAGACCTTTTTCTTCTTATTGCTTGTCTGGCTCAGGATCTCATCATCTGAAGATATGCTGTCCAGGGATATAGTTTCCATCTGTTCCGGAGGAGGAGATGGACTGGACGACTCAGTGTCAGATGGAGGATCAGCACCGTCCAGGATTGCACAGAGGCGCTTGGAACTTATGCCTAGGAGCTGGAAATACAAGTTTTTTTTTTATACGGTTGTGATGCTGAGCCATTCCTTCTTAGCTAAAACACTAGGAAGTAGCTGTTATATGTAACAGATGATGTTCAAAAAGTGCTGATACTCAGCCTTATTTAAGAACCAAACCTAATGAAATTAAATGAATGTCCTCCTGTCTGCTTTCCTCATCCTAATGTACCTCTTTGTCAAAGACACCCCTGGTCTTTGACTAGAACAGATTGGCAGTCAATTACACTTATTGACTTAAGCAGACTATTCTAACATAATTGAATCCATATCCATATATCCATCGTAGCAAAGTTAAAGAAAGAAAATTGCTTTTATTGGTGTTACAGCAAAAAATGCACCTTACAACTATAAAAAAACAGATAACAATGATTATAATGCCAAAAGGGCTCAGCAAGTTCTGGGCCAACTCAATATAAATAGCCATTGACACACTAAGAAGAAATATTCATCAAGTGTGATGATAAAGGCAATGCCTCAGACCCAAGAAGAACAGAACACCTCAAATACTGCGGGTTAACATTAAAATAGAGCAAATGGTTAGCCAAAACAGTACTAGAGTTCAAGCTGAAAAATACAACAATTTTGTAGAATAAATACATAAAATATCAAACCTCTTCAGTGCATAGCTCCTGCAGGTCATCTAAGGATATATTTCTGATGCTTGCGGGGACCATAGCCTTCAATTCCTTGTATTTAATTACAGAAAACACTTGATGCATGAGTTCCACTCTATCATGTATGTAATACGCCAAATCGTGGATTTCTTGCTCTCGGTTGTGGGATGTGGAAGTTTCCGGCGCCTCAGACTTCACTTTATGCCTTTTGATTCGCTTCATTTTTATTTATTTCTCTCTAAAAACCACTTTTAAATACAAACACAAACAAATGCTATTGCTTGTGCTAAATTGTTAACCAATCTATTTGGAAACGTTACCAAAAATTCATTTGTATACACGAAATAAGGTACTCCGTAATTTCGCCGCATATCCTTCATGTCATTAATGTCAGGGCATGTCAATTTTGAAATTAATTGGATGCGTTCAAAAAATATAAAATCTTGCAGACTGGTCGTCACTCCGCACTTTAGGCAAAGACAGAACATACACAGCCAAATGCCAAAGAATTAGCATTGCCATTCAACGTGGCAATGCTGCCAGTCTTCTAGGCAAGTTTCCGAATGACAGAAATGTGGAGGAGCACTTCGACGCATGTCCTTTTGTTAGTTTGTATAAATGCAAGTCAAAAGTCAATACCTACCTATTATAGTTATAGTACCTACTGTAAACAGTTAGGTAGCTTTTTATTACTTTACTATTATCTAATAGCATAACCAGTTACCAGTCAATTTATATGAAAAAAATAAAGTTTTATTTTATCAAACTGAATAGAACTTGTAAAACAAAAATCTGTACCATGGTATTTTTGTAGTCTATGCTGTAACCAGCTTCAACTTCTGTCAAACGAAAATTGTGCGTGTAACATCCTATACATCTCCTGGTATCTAACGAGTATTATTATTAAGCTTCTGGTGTGAAAACGCCGCTACCCATGAAATTATGAAATAAAATAATATTGAATTCAATTCGGTATCCAGTGGGCAAAATGCCATTGGAAGATCTATTTCATACATACGTCGATAGAGCTATAAGAACCGTGATCATAACACTCTTGCTGTCATTTTGCCCCAAGATATCGAATATACCATCTATTAAAATTTTAAACGATCATTCTTCACAATTAAAATGCCCGTGGATAATGAATCATAATATTTTATTGGACCAGTTTTGCATCTGAGCGCGTGAACGCATTTTATTTGAAAATTGCGGTTTTTTTGTCAACAAACATGGCGGTTGAGAGGCTTTACGAAAGTGAAAATTTTTTGGTCGTTAATAAGCCTTTCGATATGTATATTAATTCGGAGGATAAAAATGAAAAGGTAAGCTTATTTAAACATCTTAAAATAAAACGTTTCAGTTCAGTTGGAGGGTTTAAGGTTATATTTACATATTGATTGATAGAAGAGCTGGAGAGTGCCGGGTAGTGATGTGAACCGGTTTCATAAAAACCAAAAGACAACCGTTTTTTGACTAAACCGATAATCACCGGTTCTCATTGAAAAACCGATTACAATCACAATCTACATATTAATATGCAGCATTAAGAACAGGATTTCGTCATCCGGAGAACATGCTGTCGGTGAAAGAGTAAGAAAAGAAGGATCTGATGATGAGAACTTAAAAGATTCCGCAGATAGCTCTGTGCCATCGACTTCGGAGCAGCCAGGTAGTAGCACAGGACAGAAAAAACCTGGACTGCTGAACTTTTTAAAACAAAGAAGACCCAAAACTAATTCAACTGCTTCTGCAGTTAATATTTTACGAACGTACATATATGGAGACAGATCCACAAAGCGAAGAAGCCGAGCTTTTTGGTCCAGAAATAAACACTTGGCACCATTAAATACAATAGCGCTAAAGTATTTAGCCATACCAGCGACATCGGTACCTTCGGAGAGGATGTTCTCTAAATCAGGATATGTGTTGTCTTCTAGAAGGAGCAGGTTACAAGCAGATGCTGTGGACCAAATTTGTTTCATAAATCAGAACTACGATTTGTTAGAAACAGACAAGTATAAAATTTAAATTTCCAGGGCCTCAAGTCTGCTATTACAATAGTGTCAGAATGGTCTCTTCATTGTGAGTTTTTGACAGATTTGCCATACAAAAACTGTCAAATACTCACAATGGCGAGACCATTCTGACACTATTGTAATAGCAGACTTGAGGCCCTGGTTATTTGTTATCTGTTTGATGACCACTTTCTTTATGTGATTGTAATTGTACCTAATAACTTTAAGAAAAGTCGGTATAAATAAATACTAAGCCATAATTAAATACTGGTATGTTTTTTTTTTGCAAAAACCAAAAAAAATAAAAAATTACCGGTTTTAATAGATAACTAATTAGTATAAACCAGTGTAAAAAAAAATAATCGGTTCACATCACTAGTGTCGGGTGCGGGGTGGGTGGAGCTGTGGCTGTGGGTGGAGCTAGCTAGACATTGCAACACACCATTTGCTAGCTAGTGATAACGAACGATAACGTTGTAGTACAGTGTGAGTACAGTATCGATAAAAAAAATCGATATCAAAAGAATAACAGTGCGACAACAATACTACAGCCTCCTCACAGTTATGTTTTTAACTCTGGCATCAACCTTATTACAACGAAAATATTGTTTTATTTTTCAGCGCTGGATTAAAAATACTGCTTCAATCAGCTTATAAACATAACTGGCGAAATATGGATGTACAGTCAACCGCACATCAGTTGTAACAATAAAACATTATTGATAGCCGAGCGCCTTTATATATTGTAGCAGCAGACCGATATTCATAGTGCAAGTGTAACAATTGATGTGCGGTTGACTGTCCTAAATAATCAAGCCTCCGGGAAATATACCGTGATGCCATAGGTCAGCTTCTTTTCCAGAACACAGTGACGTACCACGTAGCTTCGCATGATTCGCACTTATCATCGTCGATGTTCCCGCTTCACTTTGTGCATCGACTCGACTACGCGACGAGTGGCGTGCTGTGTATCGCCAAAAATAAATTGTGTGCTGCGCGCGCAGGAAAGCTGTTTGAACAGCGTTTGACCACGAAATTCTATTTGACTGTTGTTAGAGGACATGTCACGTTCGAAGTCGCTGATATCGAGTTTGCTGTTGGTAAGCGGTATTTATCATAATCAGTCTATAATGCCCCCGAATTTGGGGTTCAGACGTCTGAACCCCAAAATAACGATGCTTGATGTTTTTTTTTACATAGCTTGCCGGCTGGCCGTAACACTATCCCTCAGGGGTCGTCAGATATGAAGTGTGGACTCCATCTAGCTTCTGCTAAATATAACCTGTAAAATTTATTTCGATATTCTATTTAAAGAATAGTCATCTTGTTATCCATGGGTCTTGAACAGAATCTGTGTGTTCTGTACCTGCCTACAAGTGCATTTAAGTAATATCGTGAAGTTATGTTCACATGTGTATCTTAGAAAGTTATTAAAGCACATGTTTTTCATTTAAAGGCGCAGATCCATCTACAGCGGACTCGAGCCATCAAATGTTAGCGCTGACCTCAAGTGAGACGTCGCAGAGATGCGTTCAGTCGCGGCACGCACACACACGCGCGCTGCGACTTGAGACGGGGTATTATGAGAATAACCCTGTTACTGTTTTGCTGTTGAAGCCTATTACAGGTAATTTATTAAGTTATCTTGTCTTCTGTAAGTTCTATGATACTTGTTATAGATTAGCAGCTTTTATATCGCCCTTTAATTTTATATTTAATTGTCTACTGTCTGAGTACATAAATAGCTAAGTTACATAGGATTAGTAACTCCGTTTAAAAACCATTTAGACAGTTCGCAAATCAAGATACATAGTGCATCTTGGAGGACTTTTTTTTTATTTTTTTATTTTACATACTTCCTTGACATAATCTTTTCATTATTTGACATTATTTACCTACAAATCGAATTCCAATTCTTTATTACTGGCTTTTGTGGACATGATATTTATTCAGATATGTTACTGTAGTTGTAATTGCAATCATGTCATTAATATTTTATATACTTAGATTATTTTATATTTTGTGAATGTGAGAACGTTGTAGGCCTAGTAGAGTGTAGATTTGTTGGCGGTTTTCTATTTTGTTAAGTACCTGGTAATTGTTGAAAGGCCTACACTGTCCTCCCATACCTATTATCACTGTTATTTAATAATATTGTAAAGCCAATTATTTTTAAAAGAGTAACCGTGGAGTTTCTTGCCGGCTCTTCTCCATAGGAAACGACTAACTCGAACCGTGCACCTAGCTTCTGACGTTTCATAAGTGCCCATGTAGGTTTATGTGAAATAAAATATTTTGATTTTGACTAACGTGAAATTTTGTGAATTTGATAGGCTTTAGATATCTTCTCTTTACAAGCAGAGGTACCATTATTGTTCCCAAAGATGTTGATGAGATGTGTGTGTGTTTTACGGATTATAATGTTTCCGTTTTCACAAACAGGTAGACGCCACCAGCTGCGCGTTCATTGCAGTGCGGTCGGTCACACGATCCTGGGTGACTACACGTATAGTGGCACAAGAGACAGTACGCCTCACAGAATGTTCTTACATGCCACCAGGTATTTACTGCCTGTTACAAGGTCAAATTAAATTAGCTAGCAAAACTCCGCAGACGTGATGAGTATCAATATCTAAATCAAATAAAAAAAGTTTCTTATTTTCTTGCTGGTAACTTGAAGTGTGAGTTGTGAAAATCTGTAAGATAAGATAGTATTTATTTGCTTAAACATGTGTCATACATACAAGAAAAGACATGCATGCAAGGTGGTAAATCGGTACGGACATGTTTGCCACATGATGTGACGTGCAAATTTCAAGAAATATTACTAATTAAAACATAATAATGTTTTTTTTTCTTTAAAGAACTACACTTATTACGTTCGTTAACCCCAAACAAATATCACCAATTTACTACTTCCGGGGCCTACGACACAATGGCGCTGTCAATGTCGATGAAGGTGCGGTTGACAGTACTCAATACTCAATATATTTATTGCTTCCACATGTGAACTTAGGTGATAGGTTTTACAAAGATATGATCATTGTGGACCCTGTCGGGGACAGCAAAAGTAGGAGAGAGGAACAGTAACCGGTCGTTATATGTTTCATCAAGCTTTTGAGAGACTTCCACTAACATGACTGTCTACAAAGAGAAATTTTTGTATAACTCAATAAAACTTATACACACCATTTTGAATTCAATTAAACTTTTCACCTAATTTTCGTTTTCCAGGCTTATTTTGCCAGTATCAGAAGAGCCGTTGGACATTCAGACGAATGAACCGTTCTTCACAGACACAGGGTTCAGCTCAAAATGGAAATCCGATACGGCTTACTACAAATTTCGGAGTAAAGAAGACTTCAAAGCAGTGTGCGAGATTTTGAATAAATCTTATGTTATAGGCGTTCAGTACAAAATGTTTAAGATGTAATCCGATATTTATTCTGTAATTTATTTTGTAATTTGTATAACATTTTATATTTATAAAAAATGAAAATAATTATATTCTTACACATTATTTTGCATTTTCTTTTTGAAATACAAAAAAATATGCCTGTTGGCCGTTCGCGCTGCTTGTGTAGGAAGATGCTGAAAAACTGTCTAATCCAGTACACTTCATATTAGTTATTTCGCCACGTAATTTAGATCCATGTTTGACCATGTGGATCCAGTAAACATGGATCAACAAAAATCATCGATAAAATCACGTTTCAAGACAACCGATCGCATCACTAAGTCACTACCTGTCAAATTGTTTTTTTGACGTTTCTGAAATTCTGAGTTTGAACTTTTGAAGCAAAGAATATATACTCTCGTTTGAAGAAAAATCGAACTTTGAATAGGTATATTAGTTTTTCGCCTAAAAAAAGTATTAAATTGACCAAAATAATCATGGAAATGGATACTGACCCGTTGGAAGGCAGCAGCTACGATCTAGGAGTGACTGTGAAAGCGGAAATAAAGGAAGAAGACGAAGATGATCATTACAATACTATGTAAGCAATAAAGCCTTTTTGATTATTTACACTACTTTTGGCCTGTTTCTAGTTTATATTACAACGAATTAGCGGGGTGCAATTTTACAAAATATTGCTCAGTATACTCTGCCCTGCCTCTTACAAGGTTACTATGAGAATAGATGGAAACAAAACAATAATTAAAAATAAGTTTCTAGGAGGTAAATCATCCTTAATATTTTTCGGCAAACTATTTAAAAGTCCCTTTTAATAATTTAGTGCTTTTTAGAAATTATAACTAACCTTTGGTATTTACATTTATTTTCCTATTACATTGACAAGTGGTCATTATTATTATTCTTACATAAATTCAAGTTACAATGACTCACAGACAATATTCAATTCATTACAGATAATAATAATAATAAGTAATTTATTTCTCTCAAAAAGATACAATTTTGATTCATAGTATAAGTTACATTTTCCGGTATATCCTTTGTGAGAGCTGGAGTCTATACTGGGTTCGGGACCTGTATGACAGATCTCCAGGCTCACACCCTTAAAATACAATATTAATTGCACTTACGTACTACAACATTGAAAACTCCAAGTACTGAGAGGAATAGAATTAAGACAATACAAAGGAGATGTGCTGTGTGTCTTTGGAGTGTTGTGTGTCCGTGAGTGCAATATAAGTCCTCGCGCCCCGGCGCGGGCACTTACTTGCCCGAAAGTGATACAACAAACAATACAGTACAAAACAAAAACCACTACATTTTCAACACTTAGGTACAATAATGGCCGTTGACTAGGTTACACTTTGCCTCTTTTACACTACAAGTAGAAGAGTTACTAAATCAAATCATTTATTTTAATTAGGCAGATAAAAGGCAATTTTGTACGTCAAAATTTACAAGAAAGAATTCATTCTAGGTGGGGCCTTCCTAAAGGTAGTCTTGCATGGAGAAGAATGGGCAAGAAACTCCATACTTACTCTTTTAAAATGGATTACAATAGTTTGTATTAATTAATTATATAATATTATACAGGATGTAGCCTAAAGAGTGGTTCAACAGTGAGGGGTCAAATCAAACCCATAATTTAAATCATTTTTACCTAATTATTCTGAGATATATATAGAACAATTCAAGTTTTCTTCATTTTTGTAACATTTACACCTTGATTTACTAATTTAGCTTTTTTTAGAGTTCCATACCAAAATGGTAAAAAGGAATGGTGTGGCTTAGTCTGTCTGTCTGTCTGTCACAGCTGAATATCTCAAGAACTACTGATGCTATCAACTTGAAATTTAGAATAGTTTTAGATGACGTTTGCCCAACTATTTTGCAAATAAGAAAGAAACAAAAAAGTTTTAATTTTTTTTTGCAACAGGGACTGAAAGGTGGTCTTAAAAATTTGAAATGCCGCTACTAGGGCATGTGGGGTATCATGTGAAAGAGCGCTGCTTGCACATTCTCAAACATTTTTTCTTTTTTCTTTAGACCGCATATTAGTTTTCGACTTTTGATGAAAAATGTAAAAAAAATACCATTCACCCCCCCTTATCTTCGAAGTTTGCATAGAGAAAAATCTGAAATTATTCTATGTGATAGAAGCTTATGTAAAGATTACAGGAAAAATAAAACGATGTCTCTATATAGCATACTTTTACAGAAATCAACAAAAATTACATTAGTTCCTTTATCTGTCAGTAGATGGCGCTGACCTAAAACTGCAATGTTCTACACCGCAGTGTTAAAATTAACTGACGAATAAAGGCCTCGCCGATGAAAATTTAAAAAAAATTCGCGGTTCACAACTAAAATATCCTCCTTCCTACCTACTCGCAGGTTGCTTTGGGTGAAGCACAGTTGTAGTTTTCAATAGGCACGAAGATGCACTTTTGAACGTCAAAAATTACATGAATAGTTAATTGATTCTAGTTGCGCTTTCCAAAAGGTAGTTATGTATGGAGAAGAATGGGCAAGAAACTCCTTACTTACTCTTTTGATATGTTAAAAATAGTTTGTATACATTAATTAATAATTATAGGTGAAGACGATGTACCTAGAATAAAAATAAAAATTACTTACCACAATTGGTAAAAAGAATCAAAAGTGAAGTAATGACAGAAAAATTAATAAATGCGGTAGGTACACGGTGCTCACATATTTACAAACATTGTATATGATTTTCAAAAAAAAAATTAATTTAACATATAATAAGTCAGTGTGTGAGTTAAATTTATATTAATCACAGAAAATAAAATTTATATCATAAAATTTATAAATTATACAGTTAAATTAGCAACCAGTTTGATTTTGTATAGACTCTAAATTGTCCTATGGAGCAGGACCAGCATGTTTCCAAGCATTCTTATCTTGGATATAATCCTCTAATTTGTAATATGCTTGTTTACAAAGTGTGCTTTTGATATGAGTTTTAAATTTTCTTTCATTTAATTGTAATATATCAGAAGGTACTTTATTGTAACATAAAACAACACAGTACCCCATAAAAGATGTATGTACTTTAGATAATCTGAAAAATGGTTGATCTATTTTATCTTTATTTCTAGTATTAAAATTATGCCTATCACTGATTTTATATTAAAAAGATGTAGATTTTTTCTTACATACATAATATTTTCATAAATGAATTGGCAAGGTACCGTCATAATATTAATCGTTTTAAATAGTTCTCTAAGAGATTCGCGGCGATGTAGATTATAAATGGCTCTGACAGCCATCTTTTGTAAAATAAAAATGGATTCAATGTCGGCAGCCCAACCCCACAGTAAAATGCCATACGACATATTAATGCTATGGAAGTAGCTAAAATAAACCAAACGCGCGGTTTCTACATCTGTTAACTGTCTTATCTTTCGAACAGCATACGCGGCCGAGCTTAGCCGCCCCGCAAGAGATGTTATATGAGGTCCCCATTGTAATTTCTCACCTAGCGTGATTCCTAGGAAAACCATTTGATTAATAAATTCCAGTTTTTCTCCGTTCAATATGATGTCACATTCGCTACTTCTAACATTAGGTAACTTAAATCGAATGCATTTGTTTTATTTTTTTATTTAGTATCAAACTATTTACGGTAAACCAATTTTGGACCTGAAGAATAGAGTTATTCACGTCGTCAAGTTTTTGTGACCGTCAATCTATTTAAAAAATCAATGATGTGTCATCTGCAAATAACACCATCTTCGGTTGATTTTGAAGTAATTGGGGTAAATCGTTAATGTAAACTAAAAAGAGGAATGGACCCAATATCGAACCTTGAGGAACGCCCATTTTCATTTCAAACCCTAATGAGTTTACGCCGTTTACCTGAACTTTAACCTTCCTATCCGTCAGGTATGATCTTAGTAAATCAAGAGCGGTATTCTTAATTCCGTAGTGCTCTAGTTTCAGTAGAAGTGTCTCATGGTTTACGCAATCGAACGCCTTAGAGAGGTCTCAAAAGATTCCAATGGCATCTTGTGCTTCTTCCCAAGCGTTAAAAATGTTCTTTATTAGGGTGACACCGGCGTCAGTTGTACAACGCCACTTGGTGAAACCATATAACATTTGATTGAGCATCAACTTTTCAAACACCTTACTGAGAACTGGAAGAATTGACACAGGCCTATAATTGTTAGGTTCCTTACTATCACCGGATTTGAACAATGGAACTACTTTACTGTGTTTCATGAGATCTGGAAAGACTCCTTGGTCTACACTGGTTTCGATAATAGACCTACAGACTTTTACAGACATTCCCCAAAGATCTGTTTATTTAATTTTAAGATCTTTAAAAGCTTTTATAACAGCCTGGGGGTTTGTATGTTGAAACCTGAACTCCAAAGGGCATGCCTTTACATTCTTTCTAAGTAAAGCAGCAGAAAGAGCGGGTGAGGAATTTAAAGTTTCTGTAGTTTTAAGGGGAATATTTCCAAAAAAGTTTTCAAAATCCTGAGCTATTTCTACATCGGAGTTGACGGGGCCATGTGCAGTCTCAAGGAAGGCATAGCTTCTCTGGACTGCCTGCAGCCCGGTGTCGAGGTCCACCAGTTCTCCGCTTGTGTGTGGGTGAATTCCCGTAGCCACCTGCGAAGTTGGTTGGAGGGGATGGGTATGACAGGCTCGGATCCACATACCGATTCTGTATAATTTAGCAGCATTTTTTCAATTTTGTAAATGTGAACACCATGGAGCCGTTTACTATGTTATTATGATTTATGTTGACTTGAAAGAGCATGGCAGTTGAGAGTATATCATACTCACTTAAATGTCTCACTGATGGTGGCGCGTGTGTTGGATCATTCGGTTCCCTACAAAATGGTTGAGCTGGATGGTGCTGATCCATGCGTCATGTTCGTGAACGGGCGCCGTCAGTTGGGACTGGTCATCTCTTGACTGCGAGGGCTTATTTTTAATTTGTAATTTTATATTTTGATTTTTTTAATTAGTTTTTACATTGTCTCACATATAGAAGCAACCAGAATAATGTACCCAGGATTATGTAATATCTTGATTTAAAAGAGTGTCCTTGGAGTTTCTTGTCCGTTCTTCTCCGTAGTGATCTACGTATTGGAATGGGCATCTAGCTTCAACTTTCTGACTAACTGACCGTCTCTTTGACAATTCAAAAGTGCCTGTAAATGGTTTAATTGAAATAAATGCTTTGAGTTTGAGTTTTTTGATGAGCTGGATGCCCTTCTGGCCAATTCGTCAGCTGCGTCGTTACCCAGAGATCCGCTGTGCCCTTTTATCCATTGTAGTGTCACTGTGTTGCGGTTGGGCACCGTTGCTCGTTCTAGTGCATTGTGACATTCTAGTATCAGTTTCGAGGTAATATATAAGTGATAAGTGATTTCTTCTTTGCAAAAATTTTCTTTCAGACATCTCCAGTATAAGAAATCCAAGAGAGTCTGGTGAGCGCGGTGCCCACAGTATTGGACCTAGCCGCCATCTTTGTGGGTAAAGTGGACAGGGCCGAATCACTTTTGTTGACATCAACAAAAGGATTTCCGAATTCTTCGTCTTAGATGATAATTGTAATATATCACAAGGCAACATTTAACTCCTGTTACGAGCTATTTTATCAATTTTACTCGCCAGTGCATGGGCGAGATTGGTCAGGAAACTGTGATACGGGTTGGTGTCTGCAACTCCACGTCAACGGGACCCTAAAACTAAGGCTCCACTGTCCGTCCGTCTGTCACAGGGCTGTATCTTTTGAACCGTACTAGGTTCACACTTAAAACTTTCACAGAGTGTCTACTACTATGACCGCTATCGCAACAAATGCTCGTAATAAATATGTAGTAGTCGATATTGTAGGGGGTGGGGAACACTTCGTGTCTTGGCCGCATTTTTTCTGCTTTGTTTAACAATAAAAACATGATTAGATAGATACATTAAAAGCAAAGGATTTTAACTTCCAGGGCACTGCTGGAGCTCGCACAATGCGTTCAAACAAACCAAGAACCGATAGAATTCAACTCTACCGACGCAATGATGGATCCGAAGACTGGGCTCATGATCTGTCTCCACTGTCTTGAAGAGTTTGACTCCAACTTACTCTCCGAGCACATGATCAACACACACAACTACCGCAGGGTTCTCTTCAAATGCCACATCTGTCAAAACACGTTCCAAGAACGCAAACTCTTAATGATACACCGACAGGAATGTCAGCCCGAACAGAAAGTTCGTAAGCGGAAGACGTTTCAGCAAATTATGAGGGAAGTTGAGGCTAAGTATTTTATGGAAGACGACCAGGAGGATTTGTTGGAACCGGTCGCGTGTCCGATATGCTTGCTGGAGCTACCGAAGTACTGTTTAAAAGAGCATCTGTTGAATGAGCACCGTAAGCCGGATGTTATTCTGACGTGTGGGAGGTGTAATAGGAACTTTAAATCGAAGCTGACGTTGAGGGAGCATGTCAAGCTGGTTCATGAGGCTATTGAGGACTCGGAGGAATGCGAGCTCTGCGGTCAGAAGTTTAGGTCATTGAAGTATTTGTCTAATCACAAGAGGAATGTGCATCCTTCAGGTTAGTTCGTACTACTTTTAAATATATACGGAGCCAGAGCCGAAGCTATAATTTTAATTAGTGGGAAGCCAAAGAAAAAGATTTTCAGTTCTCATAAACTCCAGATAATATCAAAATTAATTAACTCAAAAGATTTCTTTTAACGCCAGCAGCAGTAATTATTTATGGTCAAAATTCTTTGTCAAGTCAATAAAAATTGGCATTTTTGTAATATTTATGATCCTATGATGTTTTAATCTGGTAATAACTATCTGTAATGTGATATGATACACGTGTAAGAAGAGTGGTCGATCCGAAGGGAAGGGAATAGGAATCGGGTTGTATGGAGGCTGCGCCCCTGATACGGCCTAGTCGAGAATGCAATTTTTTTTTAAATCCACAACTGAGAAGCTCGTAGCTTTCATCTCACCTGATGGTAAGTAATGATAAGGCCGAAGGTGGAAGCGAGCTTCATCCGGAATCTAGACTAGACCGCAGAAGCGGTTCATATACCTATTATATTAATTACTAGCTTGTGCCCGCGACTTCGTCCGCGTGAAATTTCTTGTACCCTCGATCGACCCCGTCGCATCGCATAATTATGTAGCCTATTACCTTCCTCGATAAATGGACTATCCAACACAAAAATAATTTTTCAATCCCAACCAGTAGTTCCTCATGCAGCTCCGCTCCTATTAGTCGTAGCGTAATGTTATATAGCCTATAACCTTCCCCAATAAATGGACTATCCAACACAAAAATAATTTTTCAATTCCAACCAGTAGTTCCTGAGATTAGCGCGTTCAAACAAACAAACTCTTCAGATTTATAATATTAGTATAGATAGATATGCAAAAGTAGGGTGATTGTGAAATCTTAAACTTTATTTATTGTTGATCATTTTTATTTAAGAATCAGGTTTTCAGTTTGTATTTTAACCAACTTGACAGTGTTTTTGCAACTGACTAGTTGGCCAAAGTCACAGTCGGCCTATCTCTAATATAAATCCATGATCTTTTTCTTTGTGTCGATGGTACTCTTCTTCGTTGTTTTTTTTTAAATTATTTTATATTGCATCAATGGCAATGGCATCAATGGTATTCTTTGGGTCATCCGAGGTGCAGGTGAACGGGCACTTAGGACACTCCAGCAAGTGGAGCATGGTCTGATCAGAAGCACCGCACTCGCACTGCGTGTTGGATGGGTCAGCAATCCCCTTATCTCTTCGAAAAGTTGTGTCTGCAGCGGCCTTGGGTATGCAATCGATTGAGAGCTTTCCTTATAGGCCACTGCAGCAAGCTTAGCACGAGCACCGTTTTGTCGACAGAAGAGTAGACAAAAATGACGTTCCATGTAGACAGTACGACGGCGGCAAAGTAGAAAGAGTCAACTGCACTTCAGGTGCAAAAACAGTACTGTATCTTTTTTTATTTTCTTTTGAACATTGATCCCTAACTAAATATAAATATGGACCAGAATCGCGTCGAGCGTCGCCGGAGCGTGTAGCCGGGTAAAATACTTTGATGAAGTTTCCAAGCCTTGTTGGAAGACAAAATGCTTACATAGAACATTGATCCATAACTAAATATAAATAAGGAGCACAATCGCGCCGAGCGTCGACGGAGTGAGTAGCCGAGTAAAATAGTAAAATACTTTGAAGTCTTGCATGTATTTCGGGTCGGCACTTAGTCGGCGTACTTGCAAGTAAAAATCTTGTATTAAAATGGAAAAACCTAGTCGCGTAAATACGCACCTTCCCTATTAATTATACAATATTGATTTGTTTACCTTTCATCCGTGCACGGAAATTTATGAAATCGCAGTCCTTTATTAATGTAAGATAACGACTTGCAATCTTTCACAATACACGTCCTAAAAGTTATCTCCCGAACTACTAACAAACGGGTAGCGTAAGCAATTCGGGAGCGCTCCCCGTCTCGCCCCTCACGCCCCGCACGATTGCCCTTTCTAGACGTCCTCGTCGGACGACTGCATGATGTATAAAGACTGGTATTATCATTCATTTTTTATTAGTATTTTGATTTGATTTATTTTATTTGGTTTCTATAAATGTATTTATTTATTTTATTTTATTAATTAATATACATATAAATTACATTTTTAAATATTTGAATAATTATAAAACACATATAAAAATATAAAAAATTGTGGCCCATCGGCATCAGGAACAGGATCGAAGCTGCCGGTGGTCAGGGCTCTAGAGAGAGGAACCTCCTCACTATGCGTGCCGTGTCCAGGAGTACTACTTTCTGAATGAAGCCCTTGACGCAGCCGCGCAATGAGAGCTTCCTACCTAAGGTGTTGTTCGAGGACTCGAGGCTTTCCGCTATTAGGCCTTAACCGTAACGATTATCGGTACAATGATTGCAGAGTCCATGTCCCACATGTCGACAACCTCGTATGCTAAGTCAAGATACTTGTTTTTTTTTTTAATGTTTCTAAGCTTTCCCGAGATTCTCGAGATGAGGGTCAGCGATATCAACAATCATTTCACAGCGCTCTCGTCGATCTTTCACCACAATATCAGGGCCTCAAGTCTGCTATTACAATAGTGTCAGAATGATCTCTTCATTGTGAGTTTTTGACAGATTTGCCATACAAACACTGTCAAATACTCACAATGGCGAGACCATTCCTAATAGCAGACTTGAGGCCCTGGCTAATTGGCTACAATAGTCCTGTCAGTGATGATACATCGATCCCAGTATAATGTGACGTGACCATTCTCGAGAACTGGGTCGGGGACATACTTGTAGTATGGTACTTCGGACTCCACAAGGTTGTACTGCAAGGCAAGTTGCTGATGGTTATTTATTATGTTTTGTTTGTTCAGGTAACAAGATCCACAAGTGCGGGGTGTGCGGCAAGGAGTTCAAGTCGCGCCTGTGCCTGCACCAGCACAGCAAGTACGTGCACCCGCCCGAGTCCGCCATGGTGGAGTGTCCGCACTGCCCCAACAAGATGTTCAAGTCACGGATCAATCTCACGCAGCATCTCAAAGTGTCGCACGGCTGGAAGAGGAAGTGATGCATACAGTAAAAAAAAAAAATCGTAAAAAACCAGCCGAGGTGCTCGGACATCTGTCGTCATTGTAACAGAGCCTGAGAAATTTATGTAAACAAAAGAGGTTTTTATTAGGCGTCGCATAAATGGGCGGTTAACAGATGTGGACATCCGTGAGCACGAGATTTTTCCCCGATAGCATAGGGACATTTTCTCAAACGAAAGTTACATATGTATATATTCCTTAGATAAATGATAGGTCTCGCTGCGCTTGCAGCGAGACCTATCATTTATCTAAGGAAAGTTATAAAATTATTATAACAAGCGCGCGATAGCTGCTCTGATTGGTCATATCTGCTATGATTTATCAACAGCCAATCGCAGCGATTTACACGCGCTTGACAATTTGTCATATCAATTTTGCGATAATTTTCGTTCGAGAAGTTGACCCATAGTGACCCAGAATGCAGGGAAAGCTTTTTTTTTTAAAGCTCTTATTAAATGTCAAACACCATAGAAGGAGAATTATATAATTATAATTACTGATTAATAATGATTATAAACAAAGGCGCAGTTGTTAGGCCTGGTGCAGGTCGCGGGAATCTGCTGGATGCGAGGAGCACAGGACCGGCGATAACATAGAAACGATGTGTTAATGCTTGGGAGAGGCCTATGTCCAACACTAGACCATAAAATTATCGTCCAACAATGGATGTCTTTTCGCTGAAATGATGATGATAATGTAAATATTGGTTTGTACAGTCAGTACATCAGGTTATACGAAACTGTCAAATTTCTCCAAACGATTTAAAACCTTAAAATGTTGACGGTTAAGTTCAAAACTGAAAGCGAAAACTTGACAGTTTCAGGTAACTTGATGTGCTGGCGTCTGTACAATGTAAATAGCTATTGGTTTTATTTCTGTCTAAGC
The DNA here is from genome assembly GCA_947523025.1 of Dryobota labecula. Classification (NCBI taxonomy): domain Eukaryota; kingdom Metazoa; phylum Arthropoda; class Insecta; order Lepidoptera; family Noctuidae; genus Dryobota; species Dryobota labecula. The sequence goes on along the minus strand of OX383314.1, from coordinate 11,312,555 downwards.
AAGATAAAACATAAAAAGACAGGACAATTTTATCGATCTCGTTTTTATTGTAATTAATTTGTAATTCGCTGTTTTATTTTAATTACTTACATAATGCTAATTTTAGAATACCTTTAAATTAAATATTAATCAATTCTGTAATATAAAATTATTATAAGTAAAATAAGTTGTTCAAAATATTATTTATTTTTATTTTCTCCCCACTGCAGAGGCTCTCATTTTCCATAAGTTTGTTATATAATAGAAGTATGGAAAAATGAGAATGAGATGGTGGGGTGACCGCCCATTACATATCGAGACCCATTCGTTTACTGGCCCGCAGCGGCCGCAACGTACGCACGGCACGCAACGGATTTTGGTTTGCTTTGTATGAATTCATATAGTACTTCGTCTACTATTGGTACCGCCTGGATGCATAATCTGGACACATGCCTCCTCTCTGTGAGGAGTTGGCCATAATTCACCACGCGGACACAGTGCGGTTGGATTTCACATTAGAATTTTCGTGTCTAGGACATGCCGTTTCCTGAAGACGTTTTCTTTTACCATTTTGAGAACTGTGGTGATGAAATAATTTCATCATCATTATTTCAGCCGAAAGACGACCGAAATGATGAACTGTCAACATGAAACCCATTCCTACTGTGATAGTGTATTATGCACACAATTAGCGGCCGCAATTATGGCGGCGGTGGACAAACGCCCTTATGCGCTCCGTCAGAGTAGGTACAGATGGAAACTTTAATAAAATTATTATCTTCTTCCAGCTTTTTAATTCTTATTTATACTTTTTTCTTCTTGAAGTTGAAAAATCTTTTTGACGTACGGTATCATGTCAAATTGAGCGTAAACAGGAAGCACAATATTTTGTATAAAATTCTCAAAATTTACATCCAAATCACTTAGTAAGTATATTATATTCAGCCGACGCAAACCACAAAGTTGTCCTGCCTAACGAAATACAAGAATGAGAATACAGTAAAAATAATATTGTAAGTACTTATACTAAACCTTAGGCCTCAATGAAGCGAATCCCGCGCGGGATGCGGGACGCGGATGCACGCGTCGATTTCCTTAAAGATTAAGCAGTCACGCGACTATTCGCGCCAATTTGAGGACGTCCGTACTAGTTGACACAATCGATGCGAGTGAATTTTGTCCCGCGTCCCGCGCGGGGTTCACCTCAGTTGGGCCAAATCTTTAGGGCTATCGCAGACGAGAGCAATTTGCTACAGACAGAGCAGTTTTTCATCAATAAATTTGATAAAATATTAAAATCAAAGCATTGATTTCAATTAAACCATTATAATTGTCAAAGGAGTCGGTCATTCAGAAAGATGAAGCTCAATAGCATTAGAAAAATAACGGCCAAATAACAACAGCTATTATCATGTTCAACAATATTACATAATAACTGTAAAATGCAGTTATTTGAACAATAATTGTTGATATAAAGAACTGCATTTTAGAGTTATTTTTTACATCCATAGATAACATTGCTTTTTAATTACCTATCGTTAAATAACGGAACTTTGTACATATACGTTTATAACGAAAGGGTTATAACCGTTATTTGTCTCCGTGTGACCGAATATTATAAATGCGATAGTATGTTTGTTACGCTTTCACGCTAAACCGGCTGGATTCGGATGAAATTTGGCACACAGGTAGACCATGACCTGGATTAGGACACAGGATACTTTTTATTCTGGTAGTACTTACATTCCCGTTCATCTGGCCTACACGCGGGCGTAGCCGCTGGCAAAAGCTAATGTTATGATAAATGAAGTTGATAATGAACTAAATCACAACTAATATTGACTTATTGACTTTCAAATAGCGACATATGCCTGTACCTATGTTACTCAAAACTTTAAAGAATTCGAGCATTTGCTGTTCAGTCTGTTCTGTCTGACCCTAGCCTGCAGCTTTGGGGCGTATGTAGGTACACACGGCTACTTATCAAGCTATATCCCAGATAGCATTCAAGTTTGCTGCAAGTTTGTTTTTTATTTGATATTGAGTTGTTACGTCAAATTTGTCGTGGCAAATTTGTTTCAAATTTGCTGTATACTTCCAAATGTAAAAAAGATTCGGCAAGTTTGTTTTAATACTGTTGCAATCTTATTAATGTAAGTATGATCTGTCAAGTTTGATTCATTATTACTATAAACTTGTCACGTTAAACGTTACAGTCATCAATATAACAACCATAAAATCCGGCCAAGTGATAGTTGGACTAGCTCATCAAGGGTTCGGCCTGTACCATAATCATCATCCATCAGTTCCGAGTCAGTGGGTCATCTTAGGGGCGGAGTTTTAGGAGTTGGAGTATACGGTTAGGGGCACTATGGGCAGCAAATAAATAAAAAAAAAAAATTTTTTCGTTAAAATTTATTTTGGGACTTAGTAAAATTTCGTTTTTTTTTTTTTTTAATGATAATTTGCAATCTTATTACAGTACCAGGTTGACCTTGACCATAAAAACCATTTCGGTTCTGAAAAGCAAGGCCCTACGACGCACCGTTTCCGAGTTACGAGCTTTTTTGTTTCTTGTTAAGAGGCCGTGCACGAAATCGACTGATTTTGATCAATTTTGTTCATTGTTTGTGAGAAAGGGAAACATAATTTAAACAAAATTATTTGAGATTTGAAAAGTCGTGTTCTTTGTTTTTCATGTGGCTGAAAGGGATTTTTCAAATAAATTAAGTACTCACGGTAAATCACTAATATTTGCAACAAGTTTTCCGAAAAATGACGCGAGACTGACATTTGATCATCATTCTACAAGAAACTACTTTTGATTTTGAACATTAAAAATTATCATCAACATCATTATATGGTCTACTTGCATGTGGCGTAACCACTTTTTTCAACTTCCATACAAAATATAGCAGAAAAATTATATTGAAAAAACCTTTTTTTGTTTTAAACCTCGTCAGTAATATATATTTTTCCTATTATTTAGCAAATCATATCAAGAAATTTAAAAATCACAAATTAGTCTTCAGCTATCCTTGAAATATAATCAAAATTGTATTTAATGATTAAACAATATCTTCATTAAGTAAATCAATGGCGAAATAAACTATACTCTGGAGAGCACAAAAATGATGAAACCATTAAAAGCTGCTGTGACTGACACGAATGGTTTAGCACCATGAAAACTGTACTTTTATAGTTACACAGACTTAATGTTTCGATTATTTCAAGTTTTCTGACAATTAGATAAGAAATTGATAAAAACGAGTTTTTTTCGTGCACGGACCCTACGCCAACAACCACAGGGAGTCAGCTTTCGTATCTGCCAATGCCAACACTGGCATTATTTGCAAAAACGAAATACTGCTCTACAATAGAAAGTGATAACAAGATCAGTGATGTCACATGCCCGGTTGAACAGATACCCACCATTTCGGTAAATGCAGATTCGAGATAAAGAGCTGTGATAATTTTAATGTGCATTCGAATATTGTAAAGCAATTATTTAAAACAGTTAAAATCCTTATTTTGTGTTTCAATTTGTCGTACAATGCAGACTAAAAGAAAAAACTTAGAACCAAATAATGATTGTATGGCGATTTTTTTTTATGAAGTGGCCACACTCATTTCTAACATGGCGGATTTGTTTCTGATACTTTTTGTTGTAATTGTTCCCGTTTTTCCAAATCGTATTTTCTGCCGGTTTTACATTGTTTGTGAATAATTGTTGTCTTAACCACTCCGAGATATAGACTCTACAGTGCGAAATTGACCCTATAGTGTTGTGTTTTCAAACCTGTTGCCATAATCATTACGAGATAAACTCTACAGTGCGAAATTGACATGAAAACTTTAAATTAAATTCTTTAAAGCTTGTGAAAACATAAATACAGATTGGCTGAAGAGGTGTGAGGATCATTACAACCCTAATGATGAACAAAATTTTATCTAGCACAATTGCTATAAATATGCCTGAAACGGTTTTGTAAATTGAAAAACCAGGAGTTTGTTGAAGAAGCCTCCAAAAAGTGTATGAAAAGAAAATTGCATTTTGTTGGACTAAGTATCGTCTTGATAAAACATCCCTACTGACTGATGGTAAGTTTGGTTTGGTTAGTAGTAGCCGGGTCCGCTGCGGAATGTTTTCGTATAATGCTAACAAAATAACACGACTTTCGATAATAACACATTATTCGTTCGCAGTTTGTGTGCAGAGTCGAATGGATAACACGTTATGTGTTAGAAAAACACTAAAACATACCTCAGCGGACACGGCTTTACAGTGTGGTGATCATTTTAATCAATTAGAGCTAATGCAGACCCCCTGAGAACTTTGTATAAAGTCACATAACCTCAAAAAAATCCCAACTTACCATAATCTGATAACAGTTTTTGTCACAGATGGCTGCTAACTATCTCGCAATGTTGTACGATTCCCTAATTATAATACCAGCCAACATACATCCCAATGTAGGGCACGGGCCTCTCAGAGAGAGGGAAATTACTGTATGCCCACAGCTGCCTGTATAAACACCTCAGGTACTCGGGTTTCCTAATGTTTCCTCAAAATTTTCTTCATTTTTAGCAAGCTGATGCTAACAATGTTGTTAACAATTCCCATGTAAAACTGCTCCAATTACCCCTAATTTGTATAAAATTCGTTTTTGGAATCATACAGCTCTTAATTTTGTAGGTTAGTACTCGGCAAAAATGTCTCAAAAACCGTTTGTACAAATGTCGAGACAAGGCCGGTTAAAGAGCATTAAAAGAGAAAATATGACATTTGCTTCAGCAACTAGAGGTGACAACCAATCAGAAGAAGAAATATCATACTCAGCTACAAAAATAACATGACAGCTACCTACAGTGTCAGCTACCTCCATACAAAATTTTATCAATATTGGTCCAGCTGTTTGAGTATGAAGCACATACGCAAATACCCTCACACACACACACATAAACTTTCGCCTTTATAATATTAGTGTGATGTATGCAGTATTCAGAGGATGTTAATGATATTTTAATTTTAATATTTTTGTTACAGACTGTGCTACAAGCAAACAATTGGCAATCCAGCAAAGTCATCTCATCCAGATGGTGACTGACCTGTCAAAACAAGTGTCAGAAACTAACAAAAAAAAAATGGACCTGATTTTAGGGCGGCCGGAAGAGCCATTAACTTCACGAAGGCATGATCCCTTTTCACTGCCACAGTTTTTAACAAACCTGCCAGTAAATGACGATGACAGTTTCTGTCATTTAAATGGACAATTAAAAAATAGTGACAATCAACAGGCAATGGTAAGGGTGACATTTTATTAAATACACTTATAATAATGTTTAATATTAAGGGTCAATTCAATTCCATGCCATTTTATCTGGCTTTTACTTGAGTAATTGCACAACTAACTATTGACTTTGTATGTATAAACCTTATTTAACAAAAAAAAAAAAAATATATATATTTATGATGCACCCAACATGTATTTATAGGTACCATATATATGCCATTACCTAAATTTTTCAGGTACAATTCTTGACAGGTATTGGCAGTAAAAACCTCCGTCCTTTCATTACAAACATGCTGAGAAAAATACTGCTGGATGCAGTAGTTGAGCAATATTCTCTGATGGGAAAACAAATGAAGAACTCAAAAGAAATCATTTCTTGACACAGAAACTTGCAAATTAATATTTCGTAAGTACCTACCTATTTCGGTAGATCTGTTTATTTTTATTATTGTTTTAATTCCTACATAACCAACAGTCACATTACGAAACATGCTGCTTATTGTCAACTATCATTACTATAGCCGTTTTATTTATATTTTCAGAAATGTGTAAGAAAGTGCATGGAACTGCTACTGACGATAAGCAGAAAGAGATAATCAGTGACTGGCTAAACCAAGGCAAAGTGAGATTGTCAAGAAGGTAAATTACTCTCTTCTTATAATAATACTCTGTAGAGCGGGTGTAGATAGTCTAGTGGGGCCCTTGGTACTGGGTTCGAACCCCGGTGCTGACACCAATGACTGAAAGTTGTATAGGTAGTTGCATACATTTATTTATTTCATAACAAGACAGCTCGTTCAGGGTGACTGTAATTGTGTTGTATTTCAATGGTACATTAATTTAAAAGTTAGTTTCGCAGGTGTTTATTGACTAACAGCCATTTTATTTCATTGTTTCAGGGCCGAGAGACAAAAACAAAATCAACTATGATGCGAGTTTAGTTTAGTCCTTTATAGTTCCTACTTTGTTTTTAATACAATAATATTTTTTTTAATAAACCCATTCAATTTTAATTTCAATGGATTTCATTTCATACTTTAAATGTCGTCAAGTTTTTTGTTTCTTCATGAGGCCTACTCGCAAACGACGACACAATTTTTAATTTTTGTCGTAGTGGTTTGCGTTCGCGAGTAAGCCTCCTGATAAACAAACATTATACAAGTTTGATGGGCGGAAACTAGACATTTGATACAAGTTTGATACAAACTTGCCACAAGTTTGATAGAAACTTGCCACAAGTTTGATACAAAATTGCCACAAGTTTGTCAAGTTTGCATTGGCAAACATTATGCAAAGTTTGAAAGAGGGAAACTAGACATTTGATACAAGTTTGATACAAACTTGCCACAAGTTTGTCCCTTGCCTCGTCAAACTTGATGCAAGTTTGCACATTTGATATTTCTAACTTGCTGCAAGTCTGAAACAAGTTTACACTGCTATCTGGGATATTTCCAGTATAAGCTGACTTCTCATTGTACGGAAATTCTATACAATGCGAGATCAGCTATATACCTACTGGAAATTTATAGCTTGATATGTAGCCGTGTGTACTCATAATTTAGAAAAAAAGGCTCGCCCCTATTCCATAGATTCTTTACTTTTTACAAATTAATTTCCGTTATTAGCAGTGGGTTGCAATTAGTACCTACATCTCTGTTTATTTAGATTTAATTTAAATAAAAATACATACATACCTACATAAACTCACACCCTCTTCCCATGGGGGAAGGCAGAAATTAGAACGCCACCTGCAACGCTCCTTACTCCTTTTGCTTCGTTTACATTCATACACGCCTGCCGCGCGCCTGTTGCGAGTGCTACGCTGAATTGTTACTTACTATATATTGTCTATATTATTACCTACTACTACAATTAGTTCTATATTATATTACTACTCCTATGTAGTTCTTGTGACTATAATTAGCTAGACTGTAAGATCGATTAAATGATTAAATCGAACGATATTTTAATTTAAGCCTCTTTATATAAATGGAAATATGTCCACGTTATAACGGGGTGTGTTATGTTTGATATAATAACAGATAGTCTAATTTCATTTGACATAACTTTCATATGATATAATTTTCATATGTTATAGTCAAAGTCAAAGTCAAATAATTTATTTCAAATAGGCACGAAGATGCACTTTTGAACGTCAAAAATTACATGAATAGTTAATTGATTCTAGTTGCGCCTTCCAAAATGTAGTTATGTATGGAAAAGAATGGGCAAGAAACTCCATACTTACTCTTTTAAAATGTTAACAATAGTTTGTATACATTAATTAAATTTATAGGTGAAGACTATGTACCTAGAATAAAAAAATAAAAAATATAAAAAATTCATCAAAATTACTTACCACAATTGGTAAAAAGAATGCAAAGTGAAGTAATAACAGAAAAATTAATGAATGCGATAGGTACATGGTGCTCACATATTTACAAACATTGTATATGATTTCCCAAAAAAATAAAAACAACATATAATAAGTCAGTGTGTGAGTTAAAATATTAATCACAGAAAATAAAATTAATATCATAAAAATTATAAATTATACAGTTAAATTAGCAACCAGTTTGATTTTGTCTAGACTCTAAATTGTCCTATGGAGCAGGACCAGCATGTTTCCAAGCATTCTTATCTTGGATATTATGGTGGACTGTATGAATAAAAGATGGTTCTTGCTTTCTTCTTATTTATTTTTCTTGGTTTTCTTCCCGTTGTTGCTTCTTGAAGAGCTGGAGACCGACTGATGCTTAGTCGCCGAACGGCACGCTTTTTATACTCGCCGGTCCGACCCCTCCTTTACCTTAACGAGGCCCGCGTTTTTCGGGCTCGATTTACATGCCATTTTCACTTAAGCTAGGACATTTAAAGTTCCATTTTCAATACTTTTCCTTACTTGATTCTTACAATTCAACTTGCATTAGCTTTCTAAGGTATTTTCCTATCATAATCAGTAATTACATTTTACATATCTAATGATCTCACAAAAATCGTAGAACAAAAACATGTTATAATTGCGGCCCAGCGGATTTTCACTATGCTATTTTGCTCATATCTTCTAAACGCGTGGACCGATGTTCATGATTTAAACGGTAATCTTAGTTTTATAATTATTCCTTTCATTTAAAACTAATTTCGTTAAAGTATCTTCATAAACAAGAAATCACATTTTCAAGTTACGTAATTATCACATACTTTTATCCTACATTAAAATATTATTGTAAACCTACTTAAATCTACCTTATTGGATTACAATACGAACATGTGTGACTAACTACACTTAGGAATCTAATTAGAACTTACTAAAATAAGCTAATTAAGAAATTTTGATTCTTATTGATACTGTGTATCACAGAGCTCCTACCGCTACTTGTGCCCATGTGCTCAGATAGGGTCTCGAATCAAACTTATTATCTAGACGTGCTCGGCGTCCGTAACATCTCTCCCCCCGGCGCAGCTCGCGTAGCCTCTTCATTCTTCATTACGACGACGAGCTTGCTCACGGGGCGTCGGAAGGTGCCGGTTCTGGTGCGCACTTCGACGACCCTGATGCCGCCGTCCGGTCCGCGATGCGTGCGCTCGACGACTCCCATCGGCCAAGTGTTCCGGGGCAGCGTGCTGTCGACCACGAGGACTACGTCGCCTTCCTGCAGCGGTCGTGCGTCGTTCTGTGGCTCGCCGCGAGGTACCAGGGTGGGCAGGTACTCGCGTAGCCACCGTCGCCAGAAGTGGTCGGCGAGGGCTTGACTGGCTCGCCAGGTTCTTCTGTCGGCTTCGTCGCAGGGTCCTGTCGTCGACAGCCCGTCCGATGATCCCAGCAGGAAGTGGTTGGGCGTCAGGGCTTCGGGGTCGCTAGGGTTGACGCTGACGTGGGTCAACGGTCTAGCGTTGATGGAGAACTCGGCTTCGGTGAGGAGAGTTCTCAAGACTTCTTCTGTGGGCGCCTTCTCTCGTAGGGTCACGCTGAGCGCCGTCTTTACGGAGCGTACCATTCGCTCCCACGCGCCGCCTTGGTTGGGCGCGCCAGGAGGGATGAAGCGCCACTCCATCCGGTGTAGTAGCCCCTCGTCTTGTAGGGCCGGCATCCATTCCGCATAGGCGTTGCGCAGCTTCAGATCTGCCCCGCGGAAATTGGTCGCGTTGTCGGAGTACATCAGCCTTGGCCAGCCTCTGCGCGCAGCCATTCGTCTCAGTGCCATGATCGCCGAGTCGGTAGAGAGTGAAGCGACGAGTTCGATGTGCACAGCGCGGCAGGTAAGGCACGTAAAGAGTGCACCCCACCTTTTTTCTCGACGTCGGCCCACCTTGACCATCATTGGCCCGAAGTAGTCCACCCCACAGTTGGTGAAGGGGCGGTGGAACGGGTCAAGGCGGGCGTGTGGCAGGTCCCCCGTAGCCGGTGTCTGTGGCGCCGCTCGCCGCCTTTTGCAGAAGGCGCAGTTCTTCTCTACAGCGCGTACCGTAGGTCGTAGGTGAATGATCCAGTACCGTTGTCGTAGGTCATTCGTCACGCGTTCTCGGTTGGCATGTCCTGCAGCGCAGTGCTCCCGCAACACTAGGAGCTTGGTCAGCTGATGACGGCCATCCAGGATGATCGGCCGCTTCATTTCGGTCGGTGCTGAAGAGGCTTCGATCCGCCCCCGCACCTTCAGGACACCGTCTTCCAGTACTGGATCCAGTCGGTACAATCGACTCGTCTTCATCAGTGGGCGGGCCGACCGGATCCTCTTCAGTTCTTCTTCGAAGCTGTCTTCCTGTGCCCGGCGAATCAGTTCAGCCTCGGCACGCTGGACGTGGCGATGTTCCATCCTCTTTGCTCTTCGTCGGCAGATGTCGGTAAAGGCGATCGCTCGGGCGGTGGCCCTCACCAATACCTCGTACTTCGAGAAGCGGGCCGGGTCCGGTAGCCAGCTTTCTCGTCCTGTTCCCTCTACGGTGTGGAGCACCTCCTCGTCTTCCGTCTCGGTCGTTGAAGCGATGGGCCACTGTTCCTCTGGCAGGTACAAAAATTCGGGCCCCTGGAACCATCGATCCGCAGCGCTGATGGGTGCGTCGACCAGCCGGGTGGCGTCGTCGGCTACGTTGTAGGCGGTAGGCAGCCAACGCCATTCCTCCTTTCGGGTCAGCTCCGCGATTTCCCCCAAGCGGTGCGCGACGAATGGCGTGTAGCGTCGCGTGTCGTGATGAATCCAGTGCACCACGGTCGATGAGTCGGTCCAGTAGGTCGTTCGGCCGACGTCAATTCGATGCTCCTTCTTTATCGTGTTCGCAAGTCTTGCTCCGATGATCGCCGCTTGCAGCTCTAGCCTTGGTATGGTCTGGACACGACGAGGCGCCACCTTAGCCTTGGCGGCCACCAACACGACGTTCAGAGTCCCGTCGACGTTCCTTATTCTCCAGTAGGCCACGGTCGCGTAGGCCTGTTCACTGGCGTCGCACAGGATGTGTAGGTCGATGCGCTCGTACTTCCGTGTCAGGTAACATCGTGGTAGTCGAAGCTGGGCGAGCTCGTTGAGGTGGGCAAGCCAGGACGCGAAGAGGTCGTTTTCTTCTTCCGGGATTGGTTCGTCCCACGTTATCTGGAGGCGCCACAAACTCTGCAGGATGATCTTCGATCGTATAGTGTAGTGGCTCAGCAATCCAAGCGGGTCGTAGATGGACATCACGGCGCTGAGGGCTTCACGCTTGGTCGGCGCGCGGGTTCGTGCTCGTACTTCAGCTGGTACTCGATTCATTGAAGTGTTGAATCCCAGTTCGTCTCGTTCCGCGTTCCAGTACAGCCCTAAGATCTTGTTCTCGGGCTGTTCTCCCCCCAGTGGTTTGGGAGAGGTGGCGTGTAGCTCTGGAGGCACGTCGCGTAGCACCGTCTCGTGACTGGAATTCCATCCTCGTAGTGTGAACCCAGCGTGCGCGTGTACCGCTCTCGTTTCTTCCACCGCCTTCCATGCCTCTTGGGTGTCTTCGTAGCTGGCTACTAGGTCATCCATGTAGTGGCTCCTCTTGATGGCCTCTAGCGCGCGCGGGTACTCCTGCCCATACAGGTCTGCGTTGTGGTTGCGGACATGGTGGGCCATGTACGGGGAGCTCGCCGCGCCGAAGATCATGCTGGTCATCTTATACTTCTTGGGAGGCTCTTCTCGTTCGTTGCCTCGCCACAGGAACTGCTGCGCTGGTTGATCCTCCGGCCTTATTCGTATTTTCAGAAACATCTCTTGTATGTCCGCCGTGATCGCCACCGCCTTTTCTCGGAATCTGAACAGGATCCCCGGCAGCGACAGCAGTAGGTCGGGTCCTTCCAGCAGTTCGTCGTTCAAGCAGACGCCGTTGCTCCTTGCAGCTGCGTCGAACACCAATCTTTGCTTACCGGGCTTGTTTGGGTTCTGCACGGCGAAGTGTGGCAGGTACCAACAGATGGCGCTGGCTTCTTCCGATCCGTCGCACGGCGTCGCGTACCCCTTGTCCAACAGGTTGTCAATCTGCTTGGAGTACTCGGCCGCGAACTGGGGATCCGCGTCCATCTTCTGTTCGATCTTCTTTAGCCGACGGAACGCCTGGTTGTAGCTCGGTGGCATGATGACGTCGTCTCGTCGCCACGGCAGTCCGACTTCATACCCGGTGTCAATCTTCTTGGTGGTTTTGTTCACGATGTCGATGGCCCTTTGATCCGCTTCTTTGACCCTCGGCTTTCCCTGTATGCCGAGCGCGTCGATCTTGAAGTGAGCTTCGACTAGGTCGTGAAGTTCTTGGCTGCTCGTCCCTGTCGTTCGGTCGGGCTCGAATACGTGCAGCACGTTCCCTTCCTGGTAGATGGCGTTACGTGGCGCAGTTCCGTGCACCACCCATCCCAGTTGCGTTCTTGATGCGGCCGGTTGATCAGGGCCGCCGACTCGGAGCTCCCGGGACACGATGCATTCCCAATGGTCTGTCCCCACCAGGATCCCTGGGCGCGCCAGCTCGTAGCATACTTCTTCCGGTGTCAGGTCCTGTAGGTGCTCGTAGTCCAACATGGAGTCGGGAATAGACTGCTGGTGAAGGCGGAGATTCTTCACGGTCCTCGCTCTGACCTTGTGGTTCTCGCCGTCCTTTATTCCTCTGACCTGAATATTCACCAGCTGACTCTTCATTTCTTGCTGCGACATGTTGACCCCGTTCAGGTGAAGAGGTTGCGGTGGTCCTTCGGCTCCGACGCTTGCTGCTAGTTCCTCGTCGATGAGGGTGATGGTGGCTCCTTCATCCAGGAGAGCGTAAGTCTTCACCTCCCCCCGTGGTCCGGACACGACGACGGGACACATCTTCAGCAGGACCGTTCGTGGTCCGGCACCTGGTCGGGTTGCCACAGATAGGACTGCTTCCTCCTTCGGTGCTTCACTCACCTTTGGGTCTTCGGTCTTCACTTCTCGTTCCTGGTGAAGAGTCGCATGATGCGGCAGGCGGCACTGGCCCACACCGCATGGTTTTGCCTTGCAACTTATGCGCCTATGTTGCTTCTGGGCGCACTTGAAGCATATCCTCTTTTCCTTCACGAAGCTCCATCGCTGATCCACCGTGAGTGCCTTGTACTTGGGGCACTGAGTTAGCACATGAGCTTGATCACACTTGGGGCACTTGTCCTTCTGTTCCTCTTCCGCTCCCTCGACCGTGGTGAAGACGCTCGCCTTCTTCTTGAGAGTCACGGCAGGTCGAGTTTCTTTCTTCTGGCCGGCGGTACCTGCGGCCGGAGCATACGTGTAACGTAACGCCCTGTCTGCTTCTCGCATCAGGAATCGCGACATGACGACAATTTCCGGGTCCGCGGTTCCTTCATGGTCGTAGGCGTAGTCACACCAGCGGGATCGAAGATGCGGGCTGAGCTTGTCCAACACTTCTCGCGTCATCAACGGATTGAATAGATATCCTCTTCGGTCGATCGTTTTCAGCACGCAGATAATGTTTTGCAGCTTGATCGCGAAACTATTCAGCTCGGCTGCTGATGCACCAGGTTTCGGCAGCTTCTTCAGGTCCTCCAGTGCTCGGTCGATGATAACTTCCGGTCTTCCAAAACACTGTTCAAGGGTCTTCATGATGACGTCCGGATCAGTGGCCGTATGCAGGAGGGCGGCCACGGCGTCTCTTGCTTCCCCTCTGAGACAGCTCCTCAGTCTCTGGATGTTTTCTGCTGCTGATATCTGGTACATACTGGTCGTGTCTCGAACTGCTGCTTTAAACGGCAACCACTCATTCACTGCTCCGGAGAAGGTTGGCAGGTCCGTGTGTCGAAGCCTTGGTCTGGCCATCTTTTCTAGTGTGGCGGCCAGGTGCTCGATGCTGTTCCTTGTTCTCGTTGGGGTCGGCGATCTTGCTCGTGGTGTCTCGAAGCGTATCTGTTTCGGGTCTTCCTTTGTTTCCCGAGTCCCTTCCTCCTCACGTGTGCTGAGTGGATTCGTCCTCAGCCATTCGTCCACCTTCTTGTGGGGTTCCTCACGGGAGAGAGTGGGTTCTTCATGTACGCTCTCATCGTCGTTGATAGCTGAAACTTCCACTGCCAATCTCTTCTTCACTAGATCAGCTTCCAGCTCCAACTCCTTTCTTCGTATGGCGGCTAGCTTCTCTGCTGCTTCCAGTTCCGCCATTCGTAGTCGCGTGTTCACGCTTGTGGTCGACCTAATCGACCTGGCCGGTGACTTTTGTCGAACCGCAGTTTGATGTCCGGAGGGTCCCGCCGTACTGATGTCCGCTACCTTGGAGAATGGTGATGCCGGAGGGTCGAGCGAGAGCCTCCTCATGAGTTCTCGTTCGATCAGCTCAGCTTCCCTGCGGCGCACCTCCTGTTCCTGGACGCGTCGCTGCTCCTCCGCTGCTTCTGCTGCATCCCCTTGGCTCCGCGTGACGACCATCTTCAAGCCGGCACACACACAGGTCAGCACACACGGGTCGGCACTCGCGAGTTGACACACGCGGGTCTATACGCACGGATCGGCACACACGGGTCGGCACGTTCAGGCCGGCACACACAGTTCGTGCACACACTGTTCGCGCACGCGGGTCGGCACGCTTGGGTCAGCGCGCTTGGGTCGGTACGTTCGGATCGGTACACTCGCGTCGGCACACACGGGTCGGCACGTTCGGGTCGGCACGCTCAGGTTGGCACGCTTAGGTCGGCACGTCAGTCGGTACGCTCGGGTCGGCACGTCGGTCGTCACGTCGTTTTTCTCGACGATTCTTCAACACGACGATTCTTCAGCACGACGATACTTCGGCACGACGATTCTTCAGCACGACGATACTTCGGCACGACGATACTTCGGCACGACGATACTTCGGCACGACGATACTAACACGACGATATTCCGGTCCGGACGGTCGGCCGGTCTCCGTTTTTCGCTCTTCTTTAGCTCGATGCGTCGGACTGTGGCCGCAAATTCTTCCTTCTTCAGATGGTGACCGCGGGTTCTTCTGTCTTCATGTATCCGCCGCTCGATGGACCAAAACTATGGTGGACTGTATGAATAAAAGATGGTTCTTGCTTTCTTCTTATTTATTTTTCTTGGTTTTCTTCCCGTTGTTGCTTCTTGAAGAGCTGGAGACCGACTGATGCTTAGTCGCCGAACGGCACGCTTTTTATACTCGCCGGTCCGACCCCTCCTTTACCTTAACGAGGCCCGCGTTTTTCGGGCTCGATTTACATGCCATTTTCACTTAAGCTAGGACATTTAAAGTTCCATTTTCAATACTTTTCCTTACTTGATTCTTACAATTCAACTTGCATTAGCTTTCTAAGGTATTTTCCTATCATAATCAGTAATTACATTTTACATATCTAATGATCTCACAAAAATCGTAGAACAAAAACATGTTATAATTGCGGCCCAGCGGATTTTCACTATGCTATTTTGCTCATATCTTCTAAACGCGTGGACCGATGTTCATGATTTAAACGGTAATCTTAGTTTTATAATTATTCCTTTCATTTAAAACTAATTTCGTTAAAATATCTTCATAAACAAGAAATCACATTTTCAAGTTACGTAATTATCACATACTTTTATCCTACATTAAAATATTATTGTAAACCTACTTAAATCTACCTTATTGGATTACAATACGAACATGTGTGACTAACTACACTTAGGAATCTAATTAGAACTTACTAAAATAAGCTAATTAAGAAATTTTGATTCTTATTGATACTGTGTATCACAGAGCTCCTACCGCTACTTGTGCCCATGTGCTCAGATAGGGTCTCGAATCAAACTTATTATCTAGACGTGCTCGGCGTCCGTAACAGATATAATCCTCTAATTTGTAATATGCTTGTTTACAAAGTGTACTTTTTATATGAGTTTTAAATTTTCTTTCATTTAATTGTAATATATCAGAAGGTATTTTATTGTAACATTTAACACAGTACCCCATAAAAGATATGTACCTTAGATAATCTGAAAAATGGTTGATCTATTTTATCTTTATTTCTAGTATTAAAATTATGCCTATCACTGATTTTATTAAAAATATGTAGATTTTTTCTTACATACATAATATTTTCATAAATGAATTGGCAAGGTACCGTCATTATATTAATCGTTTTAAATAGTTCTCTAAGAGATTCGCGGCGATGTAGATTATAAATGGCTCTGACAGCCCTCTTTTGTAAAATAAAAATGGATTCAATGTCGGCAGCCCGACCCCACAGTAAAATGCCATACGACATAATGCTATGGAAGTAGCTAAAATAAACTAAACGCGCGGTTTATATATCTGTTAACTGTCTTATCTTTCGAACAGCATACGCGGCCGAGCTTAGCCGCCCCGCAAGAGATGTTATATGAGATCCCCATTGTAATTTCTCATCTAGCGTGATTCCTAGGAAAATCGTTTGATTAATAAATTCCAGTTTTTCTCCGTTCAATATGAACATTCGCTACTTCTAACATTAGGTAACTTAAATCGAATGCATTTGGTTTTTTTATTATTTAGTACCAAATTATTTACAGTAAACCAATTTTGGACCTGAAGAATAGAGTTATTCACGTCGTCAAGTTTTTGTGACCGTCGATCTATTTTAAAAATCAATGATGTGTCATCTGCAAATAACACCATCTGCGGTTGATTTTGAAGTAATTGGGGTAAATCGTTAATGTAAACTAAAAAGAGGAATGGACCCAATATCGAACCTTGAGGAACGCCCATTTTCATTTCAGACCCTAATGAGTTTACGCCGTTTACCTGAACTTTAACCTTCCTATCCGTCAGGTATGATCTAAGTAAATCAAGAGCGGTATTCTTAATTCCGTAGTGCTCCAGTTTCAGCAGAAGTGTCTCATGGTTTACGCAATCGAACGCCTTAGAGAGGTCGCAAAAAATTCCAATGGCATCTTGTGCTTCTTCCCAAGCGTTAAAAATGTTCTTTATTAGGGTGACACCGGCGTCAGTTGTATACAACGCCCCTTGGTGAAACCATACTGTTGTTCATGAAAGATGGAGTTTTTATTAAAGTGACGCGTAACATTTGATTGAGTATCAACTTTTCAAACACCTTACTGAGAACTGGAAGAATTGACACAGGCCTATAGTTGTTAGGTTCCTTACTATCACCGGATTTGAACAATGGAACTACTTTACTGTGTTTCATGAGATCTGGAAAGACTCCTTGGTCTACACTGGTGTTAAATATGAAAGCTAAATAGGGCGCAATGGTTTCGATAATAGACCTACAGACTTTTACAGACATTCCCCAAAGATCTTCTGTTGATTTAATTTTAAGATCTTTAAAAGCTTTTATAACAGCCTGGGGGTTTGTATGTTGAAACCTGAACTCCAAAGGGCATGCCTTTACATTCTTTCTAAGTAAAGCAGCAGAAAGGGCGGGTGAGGAATTTAAAGTTTCTGTAGTTTTAAAGGGGTATATTACCAAAAAAGTTTTCAAATTCCTGAGCTATTTCTACATCGGAGTTGATGGGGCCATGTGCAGTCTCTAAATTAAATTCAGTATTTTGCTGTTTTTTCCTACCTGTTTCATTATTTATTATTTGCCAAGTAGTTTTTATTTTATCATCAGCTTGAATATTTATTAACCTAATTTCATATGATCTAATGTTATATTTGATATAATTTTCATTTTCTCTAATTTCATTTAGTATAACGTTCATTTCTTATAATTTTCAAATTGTATAATGCTCTTCTATACATAAAATAAAATCGTAGCGAAGTCAAAACTGTACATTGAATATTTAAAAAAAAAAAGTAATTGCGACGAGGTCTGGGAACGATTGTGATGCCGAAAATATAGTTTTTACAATGTTTGTCTGTTTGTCTGAATGTATGTTCCAGCTAAACGCAAAAACTACCGGACAGATTTTGTTCAAATTTTGTATAGATATTCCCTATAGGTCTGGTCAAATTACTACGTATAAATTATCACGCTATTTGCTATGGGGGATGAGCAGTATTGCATTATGTTTTGAGATGGTTCCATAAGGGCAGGTACCTTAACCGTGGTCGCTACAAGAAAATGGTCTTAAGAGACTATCCTTAACTTTTAGAAAAAAATTGATGAAAAAATGTACAGCCAGCAAGAAAATGGGTAATTTTCACAAAACAGTTTTTTGATGCCAATCGATCCTGTTTCTTACGAGGATCAAAAAACTTTATAGGACCAACTGAGGTTTGAGTACTAGAAAAGTCAGAAATCGAAAAAACTTTTCCCATACAGTTCGTAGGAATGATACTGAGATGACAACAGTCGAATTATTCCAATACTACTTCACTGGGTTGAATAGGAAACGAATAGAGCAGATAGTTACAGATTTAATATTTTAAATGATTATCATACCTTATGGATCTAAGCAGTCAATGTTAAAGATTTAATATTTTAAATGATTATCATACCTTATGGATCTAAGCAGTCAATTATGACATGACGCTATTTCAGTCAACTTTCAACAAAGCAATGCAAATCTGATTTCGATTTCAAAAAATTGATATTTTTTGTGCTTCTTTTTAGGGTTCCGTACCAAAATGGTAAAAAGGAACCCTTATGGTGCAACTTAGTCTGTCCGTCTGTCTGTCACAGCTGGATATCTCAAGAACTACTAAAGCTATCAAATTGATATTTGGAATAGTTTTAGTTGACGTTTGCCAAACTACTTTGCAAATAAGAAATATTTTTTTTGCATCTAGGATTTAACGGGGGTTTTAAAACTCGAAGTCGGGCTACTAGGGCATGTGGGGTATCGTATGAAAGAGCGCTATTTGCACATTCTCAAACATTTTTTTTAGGCCGCATTGTTTTCGACTTTTGACAAAAAAACAAATACCATTCCCACCTCTCTCCCTCACGCGTTCCGCCTCCTCCTTCGTGCGAATTACTGCTTCGCAGAAGGAGGTGACGGCCTCCCATGTACTCTCGCTCCGTACTATGGCCTGGACCAAGACCGGACGCGAGAGATCGTCGCCACCGATCGCCTCCGTGAGGACACGGCGGTGCTCTACCCAAGCCGGGCAGGCCTCCACCGTGTGCTCTACCGTGCCCTCCGGGCGATCCACACAGTGATAACACCCGGGCGTTTCCTCCCGCCTTATCCTAAGCAGGAATGTCCCGAAACAACCGTGTCCGGTGAGGACCTGCGTTAGGCGGAAGGTGAGGAGGCCGTGGCGCCTCTCAAGCCACTCCTCAAAGAGGGGACTTATACTTGACTTCCCGAGTGTTAACAATTACAAGTACTGTTATATTATATTAGTGATAGCTGTTCGCCAGGAATAATCTGTAAGAATGACAATGAGAAACATTCAATGTAGGTATCAGTGTTGTGCCATTAGTGTATTTCCAGGAACACAGGCCTTCAATAATTCACTATAAAAGAGCTGGTGGACCTCGACACCGACCTGCAGACAGTCCAGGGAGGCTATGCCATTCTTAGATGGTAGGCTAAACAGGCGGTTATTACTCCTGGACAGGACCGGCCTGCGCCTGGTGACGGGGACCATCACGGGACATTACTCGCTAAACCAACACTTCCACACAATATCGAACAATCCTCTGTGCAGGGCTTGCATGGAGGCTGAGGAAAACGTCGTGCATGTGCTCTTTGAATGCACAGGCATCACCCAGATTAGAACAGAAACCCTCGGGGCACCCAGATCTTTCACAGATGTTCTAATCAGACCGGGAGACGTAATTATCTTCTAGAGGGAGGTGGGCAGATTGGAATAACCACTGATGGCCGCCATGGCCCATGTACAGTCAGCTGCAGAGAAATCTCACCCCCTAGCAATGAATAAATATATTGCTAGGGGGTGAGATTTCTCTGGAGCTGACCGTACAATGGTCGACCTGAAGGACTAAGTGCGGAAACCAAACCCTTTACCATAGAACATGGAACTGTACGTCGCTTGCTCTCGCGTCACCAGTCCTGACTCTCTGTATACTTTGACTGTTGTGACCAAAACTACAAACGTAGTATTCAAGGAAGTTTTATTAATAAGTGGCTGGTATTTTAGTATATTGTGTCGTGTTACGACTGTCACGCGAACGAAGTCGCGGGCAGAAGCTAGTTTTATATAATGTTCATTAGACCTAACTTTCATATTAAATAATTTCCTAAGGTAGGTAACGCATCGTTCTTGAGAAAACCAAATTATGTTGTAACCTAACCTCAAAACATTAAAGTTGCTTCTGCATCGTCTCCGGTGCTGCGGGAAGTGCAACCCCTTCGCCCTTACGTAACAAAGGATAGGCACCCGTGCGAGCCGTAGCGGCTGAGGCTGGTCACCAGAGGCGACCAGCAAGGCGAAGCTGCGGAGGCCCGGAGGTGAGCAGTTGCTCTCCCTCCGCGCCTCCGGTTTTTATATACACTCTAGGGTAGGAGCCAAAAGACTACGTAAAGTCAGGGTGCCCCGATTTGGTTTTGGAACAGATTCAACCTACTAACTACTACTCGAGTCGCGAGGTGATTTGGCAGAGAATCAAGGTTGTCGACATTAGCTTACAGAATAAGCAAGTTGAAGTGGCAATGGACTGGCCATATTAGCCGTAGAACCGATGACCGTTGGGGTAGACGTGTTCTTGAGTGGTAACCGCGAATCGGCAAACGTAAGGTCGGACGTCCTCAGGCTAGGTGGAGCGACGATCTTCGCAGGGTGGCGTAGCAGCTGGATGAGAGTTGCCGAGAATCGAGCTGAATGGCGTGCAATTGGAGAAGCCTATGTCCAGCAGTGGACTGCTATAGGCTGATGATGATGATGATGATGATGAACTACTAATATTAAATGTTCTTTAGCCGCACAGAGACAATATCGGATTAAACCGCTATCGTAAAGTCAACTGTTAACCTTTTTGTATGTTTACTCGTCACTAGATGGCGTTGTAACATTTCGACCGATTTCTACATCGCGGTGTTAAGAATTGCCGGCGATAGTGTAAGGTCTTAGCATTAAGAAATCTTGTCAACAACTTTGATTCTAAGGTGTAATCACTACATCTGCGAATAAATCAGAGTTGAGGTTAAGTGTCGGTATTTTATTTCTGGTCCGCGCTCCCAAGTAAGAATTGATCAATTGAATACTTTTTTCAATCTCAACCCCCGGTTTCTAACCCCCACGATAGCGAGGGTTATTCAAATGTAATCATCAGCTTTTGCAAAAATAAAAGTAGACATTTCCAAATTATATTAAACGTTACATAATTATGTAGATTTTGAATATTATTTCAAATGTGCATTATATAAACTGTTCATTGTTTTGTTCCATATGAAATTAGGTAAAATGAAATTATATCAATAATTCATTAATATATCATTTGATCGTTATATTAAATAATCATTATACTAAATGAAATAAGTCTTATGTTAATTAGAACTTTTGTTATTATATCAAACGTTACACACCCGTTGTCGATATGCCGTTGCCGTGACGTGCACGTCCACGATAATTAATAATTATCGTCATTGTATAAAACCTCATTGCTAGCATTATTATAAAAGAGCACAATAACTTTTACTGTAGGTAGGTACAGACGCCAGCAGGTTAAGCTACCCGAAACTGTCAAATTTTCGCAATCAACCTTGAACCTTATACTGTAGAGATAAAGTTGAAAATCTATTAAAGAAATTTGACAGATTGTAGTAGCTTGATGTGCTGGCGTCTGTACCTATATTAAAGTAGTGCGACTATCACATGAGACCTAAAACCAACCATAAAATTGAAAAAAAAATAAAAACATTGTGTACGTACAAAATAGTAGTTTTAACAAAAACGTACCTCTAGGAGTTTCTGCAGTTTGTGTTTAAAAAAAATATGGCGCCGAATAGAGGTGTCACCTTAACGTTACTACCTACTTATTCTAACCGATTATGAGACAGTGAATTTTATTTTATAGATAAAAAAATTGGAAAATGCCGCGAGTCTGTCGGGAATGTGGTAAGTAACTACAATTATTTTGCTACCGACTTTTATATTACATTTTGGTGACTAAACTTTATTTTCAATAAATCGTCGAACAGACTTGTAACACGCGACTCAGTACACAGAACAAGACAATAAAAGTTTTATTGTTATTACGTTTGGGGGCATTTAGTTTCCCGCAATTTTTTTTATTAAAGCTTAACGTGCGGTTATTCAAGTATTTGAAACTTGTATAAGTTTGTAATTTAATATTAATGTGGAGACTCAAAATAAAGTTATATATTATTGAAGCCTCTTCGCTATGTAACACATGCTTCACACGTAAGTAACGCAGTTGGGTAACCATACTAACCATGTAGAATGTATACCGTTGCTGCATTTATTTATTTTAATCCTAAAAAAAAATGTTGTCTGTGAGACTGTGTGTTTGTCTGTCGGTCTGTCTGTCTGTCTGTCAGCTTTTTAGTAAATGCATTATATGAAATTATATTATATTACAGACAGGATTGGTCCACACTGGCTCAAGACAAAGAGGAGTGGAAAGGAGAAAGGCCTCCCTTTCTCCTTTCCTTCCTTTCTCCTTTGCCCTGCAGTGGGATAACATAGGTTAAAAATAAATACTAATTATATGAAAGTATAAACCGTATATACGGTACTTACAACAAAAAAAAAAAAAAACATTTTAAAGTTGTTGTCTGTCTGTTTGTCCCGGCTAATCTCCAAAACGGCTGGACTTATTTTAACGGGACCTACTCTGGCAGATTTTTTTTCGACTAACTGGTTCGACCCGCGGGCACGCCCGCATGTATTAAAAAAACTTGTATTACAAATAGACACTTCAATTTTATTTATTTGTATAGAAAAAGCCAGGCGGGCGTAGCCGCGGGCAGCACCTAGTATTATTATAAAAGAGCTCACCGTGCATCGTGAGGATTACAAAAATATAACTCACTTTTTTGGTTAAAAAAATAAAAAGTGTAAAAACCCGACTGCAAAAGCAAATGAAAAGTTCAAAACAAATCACTTTTCAACTATACGCTCAGTGTGTTTTGGCGCTATTAGTACAGTAGGCACGTTTCTAGACAAATTTTGACAAATAGTTTTTCGAGCTACGGTATAGGTATAGTCGCGATACGCGTCATGCGTTACAAGTCTGTTTTTACAACAAAATATTACAACTAAAATAAAACGATTATTTTAAAACTGATTTTATTTTTTCAGTATTGTCGAAGACTCAGTATCGTGCGTGCGATTCAGCCGCTGAAACCAGACGCGCCTTTCTTTCGCTTTGTTTTTTCATAATATTTACCTCTTTATTAATTATTCTCGTTCTAGCGGTACTTTATGTAAAGAATCCTGAACCTAAAATACTAGATTTGGACGAAAAAATATTAAAGTATAAAATGTAACGTGATTATTTTGTAAAATATTAAAAGTAAAAAATGCTCTTAAAGTGATTGGCAATATATTATCTATGAATTTAATTTTGAGGTTTTGTTTGAAAAATACCTGTTGCGACGACCGGCTACCCCAAATAAATTGGGATAAGAGCAGGAGAATGATGATGATGTTATCACAGTTATCAAATGTTAAACTAAATATAACTGATTGAAAATGAAACTAATTACTTAATTAATGTCGCTTGTTGAGAATTTTCAAACAGATAACTCGAATATGTGTCACCTCGTGATTTGTGTTGGTACTAGTAGGTACGATCAGTGCTCTGCTAGGCTTATTAAAGCTACAATGTAACGTTTGCAGAAACCTGACTCCTCTTACAAAGAAGAAGAGGGGTTGGGTTACGTGGTCACCTGACTAAACATGACTTCACTTTTCGTGATTAGTAACTTACTGACAACCGTATAATACACTTCTCATCAGAAAAATCGAAACACTTTGCAAGTTAATGTTTTGTAAGGATTATCAGAAAAATGTGTATATTTAGGAATATATGTCAAATGTCGTATAATAGTGAATAATATGAGGTTTTAAAATCCTAATGTTAATGTTCTAAATTCAAATTAAATTTTCATAGGTTTCTTATTTTGTTTAGCAAGTAATTTTTACCCTGTATGGAGTATGAAGGAAATTGATAAAACAACACACGTAAATAATAAAAAAAGCTAAGAAACGTTTATTTAATAACTTATATTCCCGATTCCCCGAGCTCTTATTACTGCTTCCATACGGTTCTTCATCGATAGGATGAGAGTTACGATCAAATGTGCATTCAATTCCATTCCTCTTGGATTGCATTTTGCAGCTCGCTAAGTGTTTCTGGGGCAGGATCTCTCGCACGAATTCGTCTCTTTAATTCATCCCATAGATGTTCAATCGGATTCATGTCCGGGCTTCTTGCTGGCCATTTCATAATGGAGATACCGACTTCGGTAACATAAACTTGTACGACGGTCGCGGTGTGAGCCCTAGCATTGTCGTGCATGAATATGAAACTGTTGCCAATAAAATGTGCATAGGGCATCACGTGAGGCTCAAGAAACTGTTCGATGTACCGATGACTGTTTAGTGCAGGCAGACGTGGCCCGGACACAAAGACAAGCTCTGTCTTACCGTCGGCGCTGATTCCTCCACAAACCGTCCACGAACCGCCACCGTATCTGACCTTTTCTTCAATGCAGCATTGTGCAAAGCGTTCTCCATCTCTTCTGTAGACCTTGTTCCTTCCGTTGTTATCATACAGCATAATTTTACACTCATCAGAAAAGAGGACTTTGTTCCACTGGAGGTATGACCAATTTAGGTGCTCACGTGCAAAGTTAAGGCGCGCTCTTCGATGGTTTGCAGTTAATTTCGGCCCATTTGCTGGCTTGTGCGGTACCAGTCCACGTTCCTTCAACCTTCTTCTAATTGTAGAGTCACTTACAGCCACGTACAACATGAAGCTGCTGCTGCAGTTGAAAAGCTTTAAGGCGTCGATTTCGTAAAGAAGTTGTTACAATAAATTGATCATCTCGCTCAGAAGTGACCCGATTCCTGCCAGATCCTGAACGGCGCGTGAACATACCAGTCTCCCGATAGCGTTTGTAGACTAGACGACAGGCTTAGATGCTATCTTTCAGCCACAACACGCTAAGTCCAGAATCCAGCAATGCTACCACTTTCACGGCTTCTGCGGGCGAAGTATCCATATGTTTTAGAAAAAAAAAACTTTTCACACGTCCCAAAGTCACAGTAAACAAATAAAGAACAAAAAGTTTTAAGATAAGCGCTAATTTTTAGTTTTCAAAGGTGAAATGTACTCCAACTTAAACACACATTTGTCTCAAAACAGTGAATCATTTCATTTATAGGATACACAAATTAAATTCTAATTTTGAATTTAAAATTTTCGCTTATTACTGTAATGGCCAAACTGCCAGCTATACAATCATGGAATGAAAACTCTTTTGTGTTAAATTAGGACAGAAACCATAAAATCGAAAGTGTTTCGATTTTTCTGATAAGAAGTGTAAGTCAGTAGTAAAACTACGAAAATCGCTGATAACTCATGCTAAAACCTAAAGCTGACGTCCACACAGGTTTTGACAGCCGATTTGTCGCCAGCGATGAAAAAACCTGTGTGTGAACGTGAGATTTTGAAATCGCCAGCGAGTCGTCGGCGACTAAAGTCACATCATTACCACAGAGCTTATAACTTTGATGATGATCATTACAAAATAAAGGCGCTGTCAATGTCAAATTGCTGTCAGGGACTTGCGGTTGGATGCAAGTTTTGAGCTTCAGGGAACATATTCCAAGTAACGACTCGTGTCATGCGTTACAAATCTGTTTAAAAAAAATCCAAAACTTTTTAAGTGTTAAAAATAACCGATTTTATTGTTTTCAGTATTACCAGTAATGACGAAGCCTCAATATTATACCGGCTTCACGAGTGCTGAAAAAAAACGGACCTTATTTTGGCTTGGATTTTTAGTTTCATCTACGTCTTGCATAATTATACTTGTCCTCATGGTGAAATTTATTAGGAATGCCGGTCCTAAGTGACTTGATTTGGACAAAAAAATTGTTAAAGTAAAAATTTTAAAAATGTAACGTGATTATTTTGTAGAAAATTTTCAAAAAGTAAAAATTATGCTTAAGTGTTTTTGAATATATCGTTAACTTACAAGTTTGGGTTTTTGAAATTTATTGTGTTGTAAGTAATCTTCTACCTAGATAATAAACTGCTGCTCGTTGCTGTTTGTTGGTAAAATGTTCGTAATAGTCTGGTAAGGTTTTGAAGCAATTTTTTTTGGAAAAGTTGCCCGGAAAATTGGAAATTCGTGAAAAACTGAAACTGAAAGAAAGAAAGAAAGAAAAATGCGTTTATTGGCATTACAGCAAAAAATACACCTTAAAACTATAAAAAACAGAAAACAATGATTATAATGCCAAAAGGGCCTCAGCTCAGCATAATGTCAGATGACACACAAGGTGTACCAACTGACGCTGATTTTCAGCTGCAACCCACGAGTGCCATACGCTAGAATAATAAAAACATAGGTAAAAGTGTCCGTTTTAATACATAAATTAAGATAAATTAAAGGTGATATAAAATACTCATACGAAATAAAATAATTTGTTACGACATACATGTTTGTATATGTGTTGTGCTGTGATTAATGGAAAATTACCAAAATAAATACCCAATATCTGTGTGCCTATTACCTACATTAATAAATCTATAGAAACTACCCAAGGCAAATCATGTGACTGTGTTGTTCTTCTGAACTACAAAACGGAATTTGATGCGGTTTTCATTAACATTTTGAGTAAACAAAAGTAATTGAAAAAAAAAAAAAAAAATTGATAAAATTATTAAAATGGATAAAAATGTAAAAAAAATTAAAAACGATATAAAAAAAAATATATATATATATATTAACTGCTTTTTCTATGGGATTTTTTACAGAATTATTGAAGTTTGGACAGGAAAACGTGTATCGAGTCAGCAATATAGTAGTGAATAAAACAACTAGGTTTTTGCAAATTATGTTACGGTGGATTGTAAAATTGTTTTAAAATTTAGCTAGGTATATTTTTATAAGCACATATTTTACTTATTTTCCACAAGGCGGTTAAACGCAGGCAAACAAAGTATTTAGCGGCTAGTAGGTATGTAGCGAGTCACGGATGCGTATGGTTCGGATTACTAACATAGATACCACACAATATATTGTGTGGTTTCTATGGCCTCCTTTCGTAATTGTACGAGTATACTCAAATTCGGATTTTACTTAGTTTTATAAAAAAATTGTGTGTCTTCCTCAAGTAGTGAGAATTTGAGTCAAATAAAACACTCGCCTTCAAAAAGTTGTTTGCTCCCTTGGCAAACAATCTACTAATTTATCACATCTATTAAAAAAAAGTTAGTTTATTCTTCGTAAACAGGGACTAAAATAGCTCTGTAATCGCTAGGGACTAAAAGTGTTTTATTTTTGGAATGTGGATATTGTTAGTAAAAGTTCCAATCACCAAAGAGATAAATCACGAACATGCCTGTATGATAATGTTACGTGTCTTATTATTTCTATGTTATGTCTTATTTTCTTAATTGTATGTAAATAAATAAACCTACTATTCTTATTCAAAAGTTGCTCTTACTTATTTTCACATAAAGGGTGATAACAAGTATAGAGTGTCCACCTCGGGAGTAAAACTATTTTAAGCTTGAGTGACGTACTTTGAATCCCTCGCTGCGCTCAGGATTCTACTTTAGAATCCTTCGCTCCGCTCTGGATTAAAAAAAAACACTCTCTCCTTTAAAATAGATGTTGTCTCCTTGGGCAAACAATTTACTATTGCCGACCAGTTGCCAAATCATGCCGACCCGAACAAGTGTATGTATAGCACACCTAAGAGGCTGCGAGTGCGACCTCATCGTCATTTGAACTGGTTATGTCAAAAATATTAAGAAGTAACGTTTTGTTCTGCTGGCAGACTGTTGCAATCGTAATGGTAAATTGCATACGTTGGAACTTAGTAAGCCGAGATCTATAAACGTCACTTACTTTGTCCTATAGTCCTTTAACAGTTATTTTACGTCTGATTTTGCGTCGCTGTCAAAATCACAGTGATTTTTATTGTCTTTACAATAAGGTTGCTGTTGGGTTGCTGCTGTCAGAGGTATATATCGTCGAATCCTACGAATAGTGCCTTAACGAACATAGGGGCTTTCTTTTTTTATTGCATAATTCAATTCTGCTCATCATATCACATATAAACAGTTCACCAAAAAAATTTAAAACGGGATTTAAAGGACAAAATGCGTATAAAATATGAAGATAATTTATTGTAAATAATCCTAGCCGAACCTTAAAATACCAATACACATTATAAGAAATCACCAATACATATTTTTTCATATTTAATTTAATTAAACACAAAAAAGTGTCCCCTGAAAAGTAGCTATTATGCAGTTACACCCCTATTCATAGGATACGACGATATATATGTAACTGTGAAAGGACTGTACCTTTTCTTCCACCAACCATTCATCGCTTTATTCCACAGATCAGAGTTTTTTAGTTAATGTATGGTGACGTTAAGACGATTCAGATGGCTACTCCAGCTCCGTCCCATCCCACGATTACTGGCCAAGTAACAGAGAACACTTTCCTCTGGAAATACATGAAATGGGTGCACGCAATAGGCCTGGCACTCATCCTCAGTGTTGGCACAACAATGGTGGTTTTCTTCTTTATGAAAGAAAAAGAAGATGTGCCTCCGTGGGAAAAAAAAATAACGTAAAAAAATAAATTATTTCTAATCTGTTCGTGGTTTTCTTACACCCTGAATCTAATGGCATTTTTTATCAGTTTATCGTTAATAACAGTGCTAATGGGACAGTTATGGTTTCAAACAGGTTTCGGGACACCTGGAATAATATAGTTGTGGAGCTCCTAATTTTTAAATACATATCATCTTAGCTTAAACAAGTCGGGTTCTAGTGTTTCACTTAAATTAAGGTTAAAGGTCTTATGTGATAGGTGGCTAGTTACGACATTATTGCGAGTGCGGTGGTTCTGATCACAATCTGTCCCATTTGCTGGAGTGTCTCAAATAACCATTCACCTGCACCCTCGATCGTCTGAACAACGCCTCTGACGCCGCAATCAACGAGGCCACCTACTGGGCCCAAACAGTATAGATACCGTCTATACGAAAAGTAGAAAAATGAGATTGTTTTTCTTTTTTCATTCGCTAGACTTATTATTAATTTATTGAATACTTCAAGCACACAAATGTACAGAGGCGGATTTAATGCCTACATTTTCTGCCGGTAAACCTTTTGGGGATGCAGCATTGACTTATATGGATGCAGAGACAAACAGCAGAAGTTGCAATTATGAAAATTATCCTCGATGTGGCGACGCTTGGGGGAGGCGTATGTCCACCAGTGGACGTCTAGGATTAACGTAACGGTAGGGTCATAATCATCATCATCCCAGCCTGAAAAATCCACTATGGATATGGGTAATATAGGTATCGGTAGGATAATGTTAATAAAGTATTTTTTCAACAGATCGTGACCAGTTTTGTATCAGTTTCGTTGACCGCATGGAGAAGCCACAGAGATCAGGACCGTCGGGGCCCGCCTATCAGAATGCCTTCATAGTGCGAGGGCCCCTCCACGGCGAACAGATGCTTTGCGGAAGGTTTCGATGGGTCTGGGGCCTATGCTTCATTGTGCTAGTTAGTTTGTTCCTCACGTACATGATGGTATTGATTTGGAAGCATTTTCAAAGTGATATTGAGTATGAAGTTATTTCTAAGTAGTCTGTGTTTATAAAGATTTTTTTTGCTGTCGTAATGTGTTTTTTTTTAATTATTATTTTTATAATTTAGAAAAGGTTAAAAGTGGAGGCTATCCCGCTTTTTTAAGGTTATTCAACACGAAAATAATATGAATAATATCTGTCGGATTTTCGAAGAATCTCACAGCAAGCGCGATTGGGTGCGGCGCGCCACGGTTTGAATTTAATAACAGACAGCGCTGAACTATTGTACACATAATTTGCGAATAGCGGTAAATAAAGTTTATGCAAAGGGTGCTCACACACACGTACATTTGTTTGTTCGGCATGATTCGCCACAACCGAATATATATTTGCCGCCCAATTGCCGAATCATACAGACCCGAACAAGTGTATAGCACACCTGCACATATAACGAGGCTGCGAGATCATCGTTTCGACTGTGCATAAGTCATAGTATCATCTTTTCTAACACTGGGCCACACCTAAATGAATAAAATAAATAATTAGTGTACTTATAATATTTATAGTTTTTAATAGGTATAATATGTGTAGGTATAATTTGTGTTTACATTTAAATTTAAATAAATATTTATTCCTAAATCTTACCTTACCACTGTTTGTCTCTGCATCACCCAAAGGTTGACTGGTAGAAAATTTATATTATAATGTACTTTGTGATGACTATGGTGTTTGCTTCTTACATAATTATCTTCATTTACTTTATTTAATTCATTGTCCTGTGTAATTTTTATTTTGCTTTGTGCTTTTGACATTAATTGATTTGATTTGACATTTATTTGTTACATAGGTACTCATATTTTTAACGTCATTTATTTATTTATTATTTAATCAATCAACTATTTATACCTTATAAAAATAGGGATGATGACTAAAAAAAGTTTTTTTGTCCATCATGTAGATTATTAAAAAATATTGGACACGTATTTTTTCTTTTTTTACATAATCAAAACATTACGGCGATACATTGAGTTCAAATGTGGCAGGACGTTTTTTTTTTGGAAATGGCAACTCAGAGTGTAACCACGAGGGGCTCGGACTCTTTAACCGGTCTATCCTGTGGTGCCTTAAGCTCCTAACGGATTTTAAGGCCTCCAGCCAGGGCGTAAAAACTATAAACTAAACGACTGCTGCTCGCTAAGGGCACCCCCTGTGGGGTACGAACCTCGGCTTAGGGCAGCTGAGTCGGAGGGAGGGTGGCAAGAGACCGACGGTGGCTGGATAAAATCAGTGTTTTGATTATTATCGTGTGGCAGGACGTCACTTCTCAGTAGATTTTATACTGAGCTGTGACGTAATGAGCCCCCACTCCCCAAGTTTAATGTGTTTTATCTAAGTAATTTTTTATTAATATGATAAATAAAAAAATACGTTTCTAATATTTTTTTATTAGGTATCTGATTGAAGAGTTTTTCTTTTTTTTTTACCCACGAATCATCCCTATTACAAAATTGTGTACCTATTGTTTTTGTATTTAATATTGGTCAAAAGGACCTGAAATAAATGAATTTTAATTTTAATTCAATTTTTAATTAAGTCTGGCTCTGTACATTTCTGTGCTTGAAGTATTCAATAAATTAATAAATAAATGCCTTAACAAAAGTGCGCTGTTGGATTTTCAACTTTCAGCACTGAGCCTAGCGTTAAATAGAAGGCATTTAGGTGCCGCCTATAATAATGTTAGTAAAACGGACATAAGTGTCACGAAGTTATGGGGCTGGTGTGAGTACTTTTTTTTTTCCACCGACCATCCACCGCTTTGTTCCACAGATCTGACTGTTTCTGTTAGTGTCGTTAGACGATACAGATGGCAACTCCACCACCGC
Source organism: Dryobota labecula (assembly GCA_947523025.1). Lineage (NCBI taxonomy): Eukaryota > Metazoa > Arthropoda > Insecta > Lepidoptera > Noctuidae > Dryobota > Dryobota labecula. Next base: position 11,281,295 of record OX383314.1, on the reverse strand, counting down.
CACGTCGCATCTTTACGGGCAAACACGGAGAGGACTCATTCCTCTGGAGACACATGAAATGGGTGCACGCAGTAGGCCTGGCCTTCATTCTAGGTGTTGGCGTAACTATGATAGTTTTCTTATGTATAAGAGAACGAACGGAAGAGCCTCAGTGGAAAAAAAAAATAAGAATCTTGAAAGAAAAAGAAGAGATGCCCGATGCGTGGGAGATATTAATACAATAAAAAAATAAATCGTTTTTACTGACTCCGTCGTTTTATTTTACTCTGAAACTGCTTCACATATGGCATGTCTGAAATAATAGCCAAAAATAAAAGCAAAAGCCTTAGTTACTCCTTATAATTTTAGAAAAAACCGGAAAAGTGCGTGTCGGACCACACACATTCAGGCCGCTTATAGACGTCCGTTGTTTTCACCGGACATCGGACCGGTTTTTTTGACGGGCTCAGTGTTGTATGCAGTATGGCTTATAATGAATGTGTACACACGGCTATCAAGCTATACATTTCCAGTTTACGCTGATCTTGCATCCTTAGTAGCATTTTCCGTTGGCATTTTAGTTGGGCCACCTTCAGAGGTATGTGGCCCAACCAAACGCCAACAAAAATCCTACTAGGGATTTGTACCTATAGTATTTCCGTACAATGAGAGGTGAGCTTATACTGGAAAACTGGAAATGTAAAGCTTGTTATGTAGCCGTGTGTACATGCACCGGACGCCGCGGCCGGACCGGTGTCCAACTCATACAAATATGAAAAACACGGTCCGTGGCGGTAAAATATATGGACGTGTACAAACGGGCGAAGGGTTCCGTAGCTGGGATTTATCCCATGAACAAACTTAACATAGGTAGTAGTTTAAAAACAAGTTCTTCCTTAGCTTCCAATTTCCAACTGCAATTTTTTAATATGATTGTTTTCGCTGGTATCTTAAGCGTTTCATTTAATTTAGCGGCTGCTTCAGGATTTTTCATCATGTATTTGATGACAGAGGCGATATCTCCATGCCCTTCTTCTTTTAAAAGTGCTGCAGCTGCATATGCCAATTCACTGGAATCTTCGCCTGTGTGTTCATCAGATCTTCTCTTTTTTTGTTTACTTCCCAGATCTTCGAATGGTTTACGGGATCTTTTCGTCATTGTTCCAATGGACGTTGATGTCGACGGCTCTGGAGAGACTGAGGGCGCTCTTGGTATCTCATCAACACTTGGTTCTTGATTAACTAAAGTTTGCACAAAACTCGGCCAATCAATATTTGCTCCCAACCAATTCTCGTACTTTCTCCTGAAATTATCAAGGAATCGGTTGGATTTCTGCCACCTTTGTAAAGCGGCTCGCGTAAATCTCCGACAAAATTCTTTTAGAACAACGTACACGATCTTCGTCAGACAGGCAATCGCCTATGCGGGATACAACTGCACTGAACAATACTTCATGATCAAATGAAGTACTCTCACTTCGTAGAAGAACAAACAAGTCTAAATTCGTGATTAAACTTTCCATTCTAAGATTTTATAGTCGCAGATTTAGTGTTAGCAGTTACACAGTTGTGAACAAACTAAATTATAAAACAAAACTTTAGCCCTTTTATTGCAAAACGCCAATAATTAGGTAACTACCCTCATTAGTTATCTTCTCATTAGCTAATGAAAATTTATAATTGTCACTAACTATTCTTAGAACTCATAGCACTGCTAATTAACAAATTAGCTTACTTATCAGGAAAAGTTGAATGTAATCCATAGTTGGCATTGTCGTGAGATATTGAAAATCATTAAATCACCTATAAAGACTCATTAGAAGACCTAATCAGTGTAGTTACTTAATCACTTCTTTTCGGACTCATTAGAAGAGTAAACAATTGGTAATTTGGTTGTATGAAAAGTTTTAAAACTCATGATGTGTTGATAAATATCTAGCTCAAGCATAGTTGTCTACGTGTGGGTGTACTATGAACCTCTGCCAACTCCTTCGGAAATATAGGAGTGATGCTATTTTATGTTACGTGTAGTTAAAAGTCCGTGTTCTTCAACATAAACACTAAAAGGAATCGTTTCATATGAAAAAACAAATGAAAATATTTTGACGATTTTTAAAAAAAAACGGCATGACATTTTTCGTCAAATCTGCAACCAAAAAATTATAAATAATTAGCACTATGACCACCTCCAAGGATATTACGGTTAAACATGCCGTTTAGGAGATAATTCGATTTTTCATACTAGCTCCATACATTTTTTTCTTATAAAAATTATAACTCTTCCATTTGTGCACACATTTACTTCATATGACATTTTATAGAACAGTAATGATCAGCAGAAGTCATTTCCAGCAAAAAAAATAAAATTTAAGAAATCGAGATCCTATGTCTTCTACAGCCGATTTTCGATCCACCGTGCGGCGGGTCGAACTAATTTTAGAGGGGACATAACTTGCGGCCTTCACAACTAGAGCGTTGCGATGAGTGGCTGCTGAATCGAAGAAGCGCTTTGAAGTGCGCTTCATGAATTGGGCTATCGCACAGTGGAACGAATGTATGGGAGCGGTTGGACGTAGACATGTCCGAAAAATAAGAGTAAAATTATGACAAACTAATGATGCCATCTTATTCGATTACTTAATGCCTTCATAAATTGTGGTGATGAATTTCTTCATAACTCCCATATTTCGGGAGTAATTTGAGAAAATGTGAAATTTTACTATGAAAATGAGTGTATCGAGCTCTCTCCCTCCTGATTCCGGGCTTGTTTCAAGTAGCGGTCTCTAATATCGTAATGCTATTACTAAGAGCTATATTTAATACTAAGACACATAGTGCGCCAAATGTGCACTTTCTGGGATAAAAGGAAATGAAAATTTAAAAAAAAAAACGTTTTTTCCCCATTTGTATTTACTTTAAACCGCAGACAGACTTATTAAGAGGTCTATAAATATATTATATATATACAGAAATATATATTAACAAAAATATTCACAAGAACTGATGAGAGTATGACTTTTAAGTAAGTTGATAATAAATTACCTAGTTTCATTAAAAGTACAATAAATAATTAAGATGTAAGCTCTAATTTACTAAGTTACACATTTTAAAACAATAACATCATTTAATTATCTTCGTCATCATCATCATCATCAATTAATTCAAATTCAGAATCGATGTCCGCTAAATCATTTATGTTAACAAATTCGATATCACTTTTCTCAGAATCCGTAAGCTCATAAAATTCCTTAAAAGAAGATTTTTTTACAAACTTATTTCCTTTTGGACGGATACTTGTAACAAGTGGATCAGAAGACAGTAAAAGATTGTGCATAATATCTTCATTGCATGAGATACTGCTATGCTTTCGAGAATGCCCCTCTCTATATTTTCTAAAATCTTTATTTCTAGCCTCAGATGCCTCTTCGGATAGAAAACCAATGGGCACAATTGACATGTTCTGAACTATGTCTGGCCCATGCATTAAAATTTTATGAAGTGAAGAAGGCATATAATACCATGGGTATAACTCCACGTAAAGCTTAGCAGTATCAAAGCAGAACTCTCGGAATTTAGTTACGTTGATCTTCTCTCCTGATGAAATACACTGCAAGATCACACAGATTTTTCTTAAAAGCATAGCATCTATTCCGGTCAGTTCAGCAGATTTAGTGTAGTTTTCAAAAAATCTCCTTGCCGAGTTGCCATTGTTGGTGGATCCACTGCCTTGTTTCACAACATCGAGAAGTAAGCCCGTTTCTCTTCTTACAGCCTCTTGAACTCTTTTCTTCCTGTCATCAACTTGCCTTTTTGCTATATCACCCCTTACTTGCCATGATTTTATGTCTAATTTGTAGGAAATGTGTAATAAGCATTCCATTGAGCGAATCCAAGCGTGAAGGGTGCTTAAGCTATATTTATACATGTCCTCGTTTGCGTGTTTATCTTTGATTAACTCTAAATTATTCATTTCTTTAGGACAAGCCTTGCATATGTCACACACTGAAGCTGCTGTATTGGATATAATGGAATGAATTTTACCATCAATCATTGTCAACAGCAGTTGGTGTTTGACACTAATTCCATCAGTGATGGTGGATGGAGTTAAGGCTTCAATCTCTGCTTCGATTTCAGCCATCTCTCTCTGCACATTTTCTTTGGTTTCCTTTATAAACTTAAACAATATTGGCCGGCAAAATGAAGTGGAAGATGGTCGCTCGTTTTCCCAAATTGTTACACCTTTTGAGACGAGCCGCAGTGGTACAAGACTAATCATAAAATTACTAGCAAGATCGATTTGCTCATCTTCACTCGTCCTTTGATGATAAATGCTTTGGCTAGATGATCCGTCAAAACCCCATTTGCTGGTCAATACGAGCTGTTGATTGGGATCAACAGGGGTTTCTAACGACCTAATAAGTCTTCTTGAGGTTAAATCCATCAAGGCTTGTAATTTGATTTTTGCAGAGCTCTCTGTAACTGTGAGATCTTCTTTGGCCGGATAGCACTTAATTTTTTCTTTAACCAACATGTAGTAACTCGGGTATTGAAGAGCTCCTTCTTGAGTGTTGAAATCCCGAAGAGTGTTATAGCGCCATTTCGATAAGTTCATCGATACATAAAGAGCCAATGCCTTCAAAGGGGATATTTCCCGTACCTGAATTGATTTACCTTCAATGAAGGCTTTGATTTTTGAGGCCTCTTCTGGATTCTCCGTCAAGTATTTCATAACATAAGCTGTATCGCTTTGTCCTGCCTTTTGAAGCGCCCTTTCGGCCGAAAACATAATTTCAGCGCTGCTACTGCTGCATGAAAGACTATCTTCAGTGCGTCTTCTTTTTTGCCGGTTACTAAGGTCCTCAAAAGATTTACGAGGACTAGGATGTGTACAAGTTGAAGCATCAGATTTAGCAGGAGAAATTATGGGCTCGATGACGTCACTTATATTTTCTGTAGAAGGTTCCATATTTTCATTCTGTAATTCCGGCCATTGAATTGCAGCCTGTAGCCAAATCTCATGTTTCTTCCGAAACTTATCTGTGCTTCTTCCAGACTGTGTCCATTTTGCATAAATGCGGTAGCAAAATCGACGACACCAGTCTTTTAAACTTGTTTCAGCACTTTCACATAACTGAACACAACTGTTATCTTTTAAAACACTGAACAAATAGTTAAAGTCGCGTAAATCTTTATGTGCGCGTGCGCATAAAGCAACGTGAATATCAAGATTTGTATTAAAATTTGGAAAATACATTGCGAGATTAGCTTGGATACAACGAGGTGTAAATCAACACTGATTTTAAAGTTACTAATAGTGACCTATTTATATAAAATCCAGGTATCCCAGGTATCCTTTGTTAAATATTGCAAGGTAATTAGTTATTGTGATAATTAGTAAATGATGCATGCTAAATTAGTGTATTAAGAGCCATTTAGTAATTAAATAATAGCAATGTTCTTATCAGTAATCATTAGTGCATCAGTTTTATATGTAAACCTTAAGTCCCTAATTATATATCCTAATTAGCTTATATCTTCTCTAATTGGCTGCTCAGAAATGTTATTGTAATAAGGTAAACCTTTAGCAAAACGGTTTTAATCAACAAAATAAACAAAAAATAAAAAAATTGTGTTATAAAATAAACATCACTCTTTATCCCAGAAAGTGCACATTTGGCGCACTATGTGTCTTAGTATTAAATATAGCTCTTAGTATTAGCATTATGATATTAGAGACCGCTACTTGAAACAAGCCCGGAATCAGGAGGGAGAGAGCTCGATACACTCATTTTCATAGTAAAATTTCACATTTTCTCAAATTACTCCCGAAATATGGGAGTTATGAAGAAATTCATCACCACAAGTTATGAAGGCATTAAGTAATCGAATAAGATGGCATCATTAGTTTGGCATAATTTTACTCTTTTTTTTCGGACATGTCTACGTCCAACCGCTCCCATACATTCGTTCCACTGTGTATCGTGGGGATTTTGAGTTCAACGTGGAGGTTAGTGTTACGAACGAACCAGGGGGCTCCCGTGATTTTACGTAAGACTCGGTTCTGTAGGGTTTGCATCTTATGGATCAGATGGGGTTTGGCGTGTGCAAAGACAGGACTCGCATAGGTCATGATGGGGCGGATGCACGCGGTGTAAATGCGCAATTTGCACTTGAGTGACAATTTGCTTTTTGCATTTAGGATGGAGTGGAGCCTATAGAGAGCGAAGGCTGCGCGAGCGCGAACGTGCTTTAGGTGCTCAGAAAAGGAGAGATGGTGGTCGAGAATCACACCTAGATATTTGGCTCGCTTCTCTCAGGGGATAGGCTTGCCGAACATGGTGATCGGTCGGATACTAGAGCATGGTCAGGAAAAGCGTTATTTAAATTGTTTTTCCAAAAGCAATGTCGCACTTAGAACGTTAGTAGTCTGTTCCTAGCTTTACAAACTAAATAGAGATGCGCATGGCAGTTTCAGAATATTCGTGTTGCTATCACTGATCGTAAATAAACAAAAACTTTCAAAAATAATGGGCACTCACTAAAGAAAGCTTCAAAATTGACCAAATTCTTTTATGCACGTTAACTTATTTAAAAAAAAAACAACAAGTTTTGGGAGCTTAACTTTGCAGCGAATTACACTAAAAAAGAAATTAATTAATTCAATTCATTACAAGACCATAGAGTTTTTTAGGGTTCCGTACCTCATAAGGAAAAAACGGAACCCTTATAGGATCACTCGTGTGTCTGTCTGTCCCTCTGTCACAGCCAATTTGCTCCGAATGTAATGGACCGATTAAGTTGAAATTTGGTATACATATAAATTTGAGTGACTCAAACACGGATGTGAACCGTAAATAAATGAATTTAGAATATTGGGGTCAGTTTTATGGGGCAAAAAAGATATTTAAAAAAAAGTTTTGCAAACTGTACCGTGTGACATATTAAATCAAAGGGCTTACTATGAAGGTCTCAATTTTTTTTTTTTTATAATTTAAAAATATATTTTTTTTAAGTTATAAGTGAAAATATACGAAAATTGACCATTCCCCCCCTTATCTCCGAAACTACTGAACCTAAAATTAAAAAAAAAATACGGAAAATAGTTCTATACTTATAGATTACAGGAAAATCTATAAGAAGTCTATGGTCTTAAAATAACATGGTAAATCTCTCGATATTGTGCGTACAAACTTACATTTGCAGTTGGAATGTATGGGAGATTATGTTTACCAACTACAATGTTAAGTTTGTTCTTAGGATACATTCTTTCCAAGTACGGAACCCTTCATTGTACGTGCTCCGACACTCACTTGGCCGGTTTTTTTTAGTGTCTCTGGTGTCTCACTCCTTATACATCTTTATACAATCAAGTGTTGCTATTTTATAAAAAATATGATGGAGTAGTAAAAAAACAAACGCGTATGTTTTTCGTATTGATGAACACATGAAATGGTTTTGGAAATATATTTAAAAAAATATATGTATGACAATCCCAGTTTCATGTATAATTTTTTTATTTTTATGAACAATCCCAAATATATAAATTTAAAAATATTTATGTTCTTGACTATACCGACAATGACAGATGACGAGTCGAAGAAAATGATCAATTCCGATTTTGTTGGTATTGACAAATTAGGGAAACTAACGAATTAACAAAAATGGCGAATCAGGGAAAATGACCAGTAGTGCACTAATTCGTTTTGTGTAAATATAGATAGATATAAAAGCCGATTTAGCAAATTACAAGGCCAGTGAATGTTTTTGAGGAATATCATTTTTATGGATACATGTAACAGTCATGAATCCTATGGTTTGGTGGAAATGGATATCTGCGTCTCAGTAAATTAAAAATTCGTTCTGTTCCATGTACAGTGGCAGGCACATCAAGCTACACGAAATTGAAAATGATGATGATGACTAAAGTTAAAGGATTTTCCGTCGTTTATAACGGATTTGGGTGAATTGGAAAAGAGAGATAAAACTGTGTAACTGTGTAACTCATTGATCCTATATTAAAAGGAGGAAGATATGTTACGCGCTAACAACAAACATCTGTCAAATTCAGTCCATTTCATGGATTTAGTTTATACTATTTAGTATATACTATTTAGTATCTAATTTTAGTTCCATATTTTTTATTTGATTTTAATACTACGCTTTAATAATATAACTGTGAAACCTAAGCCTTGCGTAAGTATCTAAAGTTAAAATAATCTCCGTGTATCATTGAAACAAATTATCGGCATTTATTGAAGTAGTTTTGTTTTATTTATACAGTCTTCTGATGGAAAATTACAGCTACTCCTAACGGAATCTCAAAATTCTTGTTGGCAGCACTGCCTATAAATTGGCTCTAGTATTTATACTCTTTGCTCTTTATAATCTGTGAATGCAATGCTACCGTCAATGGCGGACAAAAGCGCGTTATGATTTCATTATCGTATTCATAAAAATAAGTGAAAATTCATTTGAAAAACAATAAAATTGTGTTATTTTATAAAATTTAGAATATAGGCTTGCTATGAGAATATGTAATGTGTGTTTTAAGTGTGCATTAGCGTGTTAAAATAGATGGACATTAGTGGCTTGGCAAAATGACGCAGTTTCTGCCTCCCAACTTATTAGCATTATTTGCGGCAAGGGATCCCATCCCATACTTGCCACCTGCCGCAAAGCTTCCTCATGAGAAGAAACAAAAGGGCTACGATGGAGTCGGAGCCTTCCTCAACATTTTTGAGGTTAGTTTTAAATCATTTTTACGTTTGCGGTATTTCATTTTGCATAATTAGCATGCGAAATATTTAGTCATCTGTAAAAGTTCTGTTTTACTTTATTTTGGTCATTGGTAAAAGAGAAACTAACCTTTCAGAAGATTTTTATATGTCATTGTAAGCTTCTATTCGGTTGTGAACTTGTGACTGCCATTTTTGGCATTCATTTGCTGTATTCAGCCAATAGTCATGTTAATTTGATGGTATTAATTTATTTTCAACTATTTCTAATAGTCTAGTTGTGAATTCTGCTATTTTATGAGCAGATTTCGCCACTGTGTTGATGTACTGTATGTTCCCTATTGCATTACTGAATGCCATCCCAGAGTGAGGATACTTCAAAGTACATCTGGCACACCATGGTTGTTTGGCTACCACCTTACTGACGGGCTGGTATTTTTGCTATGTTATGTTTATTCTCTAATTCATGTTGTTATAAAAGGTAATACCGGCTGGTGTCTGCAGCTCCACGTCAATGCGCGTGTTTAGCGCACGGATGCGTATATCGATTATTCGATCCACCCCAGCTCCTCTAGGAAGGCCAGCAATGCCGTGATGTTACTGACAATCTCACTTAGGCTACCTGGGTTATCGAAGTACTTTGCCCTGTATGTGGCGACCCCCGGGCGGTTTAGTAGCACATGAGCTGCTGTCTCGTTGTCCTCCATGCAAGCCATGCATAGCAGACTGTCTGTGACTCATTGCTGTCATAATAATAACAATTGATTATTTAAAAAAGGGGAATCTTCATAGTAAGAAGAATGGTATAATTTAAAACACCGTAATACAGGGGCTTATTCTTGGATACCCATAGATGAGTAGGAACACTCATGATTGCACTTGACAGAAGGAAAATAAATGAATGCCATCCACCAAACCACACTGGGCCTCCGCAGTGGGTTATAGACCACTGCCTCTCACAGAGAGGAGGTCTGTGTAGCAGGAGTGGGAACGTTACCTATAGGCTGATTATGCTAAATCAATGTCGTTTATTAAATGTTATTTAAGCAAATAAAGTCAGTCAAGTTAAACTAGGTTGAGAATCAGCATTTTTGAACATCAAAATTACATGAGACAGTCCCCTATAATGCCCGCCCTGCACCAATTACTAGTGCTTTCGCTGGAAAGAAGTGGTGCAACATGCTGTCCAGCAGCACAGCGCACACTGTGGAATTTTGTTTTAATTGCGGTCACCTATATTTTACCCCTTCATCATATAGATCTAGCAAAGAACTAAAACTTCTGGGAACTAAACATAAAAAAATCAGGGTTCCTACCCTGATTTTTTTGTTTAGTTTTGAAGTTATTGAGAAGCATTCTCAAAAGCGGCAATACAGAGGTACAATCAACCTCAAAAAGATGTATGCATAGAACTCATTTTGCAACCCCAGTGCGATAAAGGCGTAAGTAAGAATATGTCACTTTTTTATTGCATTTGTCTGTTAAGATTTGACGAAAAATTAAACCATTATAAGAAAAAGGAAATTTGTCACATCACATAAGTTTTACATTTTTTCAGTTAAAAAGGTCCATAACCGTGTGTAAAACTTAAAATATTAATTATTCTTTATACACGACAATTTGAGGTATCTGAAATATTGTTGAAAAAAAAAAGCTTGATTTTTTTACTGTGTAATTCTATATAGCAAAAGATCATAACATCAAATGCTAAATAGATATAGGTACCAGACCAAACAGTTTTTTGCTCTCCTGTAAAGTCAGTATATTCTTCTTATGCCTTTGTCGCACTGGGGGTGCGATTTGACTGTCTACAAGTTGTGTTCCATAATACTATATCATACATCCTCAGAAAAAAAAAAAACCAAGACAGAGCCCTGTCAACAGTGACGTGAGGCCGGTTTCATAAACATGTGTGCACTCAGTGAGGTGAAGTTTATTGTAAATGGTTGTAAATGTGTGCATGTGAGCGAGTACGCACAGCACGGACGCGTAGTTTTGGCATGCTTCACTATATAGTTCGCAGCGCTCTGTCTTTGTTTTTTATTAGGTCTGAGCATACATCTATACAAATTATTAGAAATTAAGTGTATGTTTGTAATGTTGACATAACAAGTTTGTTTTTCCTTATTAATAAGAACTAAAGGTCTTAATAATTAATTACAATCTAGCCTAATAGACTAGTAAGCAATTTAACTCAAACTTATTATTTAAGTGATAGATACTACTAGGAATAGTGTCAATTTGCACTTTTATACAATTCCGTAGCACTTTCTAAGAGTGTGATAATTAATGAAAATACTTCATCATGTGTTTACTTAAATGTATGAACACGGCGAATCGGCCTTTTTTTAGTGTGGGAAATTATCAAATAACTTCTCCCGCTGTGGGCGGAGCGGGAGGGCGTGTCAGACTATTACTGACTAAAACCCACCCGTGTTCCTTCAGTTGCCTGTGTGCCAGGGCCGAGGTATCCCTTTCGGACAAACCCGCAACCCTGGCAGGCACCGGTCCTGGCGGACCCCGTCAGTGCGTGCTGACATCTCTTTGAGGCGCGCGTGGAACACAACGCGCCGTCCGCAAGCCCGCACCTACGGAGGCCGGGATTCCCGCCGCCCAGAGCGTCTCCTGCGGCGACTAGGGGCATGAGGGCGCACAGACTGCCGCTCCCTCACACGTTCCGCCTCCTCCTTCGCGAGCATTACTGCTTCGCACTGCCTCCCATGCACTCTCGCTCCGGACCATGGCCTGGACCAGGGGGTCTACTCCCTAAGCACGAAGTCCGTCGTTTCGGCCTTCGTTTCGGGCGTTTCCTACTCCCTATCACCAACGGACGGACGATTCGTTCGGGGCCCGACGAAGAATGAATGACAACACGATTTGACAACTGTCCCTACTCCCGATGCGTTTTTGCCCGTCCGAAAAGTTGAACTTGACGCTTGTTTTGACGGAACCTTATGTCAGTTGATACGACATCAAAATAGTTATCGTTCTGTCGACGAACGATTATAATTGTTTACACTATTTAGAGACAAAGTAAGGAATTCCAAAGTATGGCTGCTTTTTTATTGCTTGACGAAGCTATATAGGAAGAGCGGAGGCAACGTCGACAATATTTACGCCAAGAATTTAGGTTGGCGAGTATTCCCGACGTTACTGACTTATCTTAAAGCTATTTGGCAATTTTTGCTATTCTGAATTTGACGTTTTTAAACTAAAATTTAGATTTTCTAACTAAATCTGACTATTATTAATCGCGACTAAAAAGATGTAGAATAAAATCAATTAGTTGTCATGAACATCAACTTCACACCAACATCTCGACTACTTGTACAAAATCAGTACTGTTACTGTTTATATTTTTTTCTTTTCTTTTGCTTATATCTCGAAAATGGTGCGTCCTATCGCAAAAATAATGAATATTTCGACCCCCTTTTAGACACCCCAAACCCCTAAAATTCAACATGTTAGTAATTTTTTTTTTTTTTTTCCACACCAAATGTGAAAAATTCTATAAAAAGCACGTTGAGGCTGCCCAGCTCCTGCGCGCCTCCGGCCAGAGTCCGTGTCCGTGAGTTTCTGCAGCGGTTGGGGCCTTTTTACGAAATGAATAAGAAAGAAACTAAAATAAAATAATTTTCAAACTTCCCGGCTAGTATCGTTGAATTAATTTGAAAAATTTCCGTCAAAATGTCAAAAAGGAAAAACGCAAAGGTATCAAAAGGATAATGCCGGTTTCCGGACAAAAATGTCAAAAATTATTCTAATCTTTATAACAAAAAGTATATCGATAAAAATTTTCTAAGGAAAAAATATTGATTTTTGTTTATTTAGCTTGAAAACCACAAAATAATTAAACCGGTAATCGACCGGTAAAATAGCACAACTCTATTGTCATCAATCGCCATGTGTCTTTCGTTCACGAATATTGTCTACGATTCCGTTGGAAACTGATGAATCCGAAATTACTAGGGAGTAGGGTTCAGTCAGTTCAGTCGACGTGTCGGACTACTAACGGACGGGCCCGTTACTTCGTTGACGGACTTAGGGAGTAGACCCCCAGGGACGGACGCGAGAGATCGCTGCCGCCGATTGCCTCCGTGAGGACCCGGCGGTGCTCTGCTCAAGCCGGGCAGACCACCACCGTATGCTTCACCGTGTCCTCCGGGCGATCCAAACAGTGGTAACACCCGGGCGTTTCCTATTGCCTTATCCTGAACAGGAACCTCCCGAAACAACCGTGTCCGGTGAGGACCCGTGTAAGGCGGAAGGTGAGGACGCCGTGGCGCCTCTCTAGCCACTCCTCAAAGAGGGGACTTATCCAGGGGTGCCCAGCGCTGGGTTGCGATAATCGCACCCTCCATGTCGCCATGAGTTCCGCCGGAGCTCAGTCCGCTGTGCCGTGATTTCTCGCGGCAGCGGAGTGACGCCCCGGCGTTTCACCTCCTCGCGCACATATGGGAGTCTCATCGGAGACCGTGCGGTATCCCCGTACCAGCCTGATGGCCGTGACCCTTTGGGACGCGTTCAACCGGCGGGCAGGTCGCCGCCTCAAGGAACGCGCCCACACCGGTGCCCCGTAAAGGGCCATGGACCGAACGACCCCCGCATAGAGCCTCCGGTAGGAGGCTTTTGGACCCCCTAGATCGGGCAGGAGCCGCTTCAAGGCAGCCCCGGCCTGGTCCAGTCTGGGAGCCAAACGTCGGAAAGGCTCCACGAAGTTCCACCGGCTATCGAGGACGAGTCCCAGGTACTTCATCGTCGACTCGACTCCGATGTGAACCCTTCCTACCGTTACTTCGGAACCCGTCAGTGGCGCGTTCCAAAGACAATGAAAACACATGGCCTCGGACTTGTGCAAGGCCACTTCGAGTCTCAGTTGCCGGATCCTCTCGACGATTAGCAACCCAACGTGTCGCTAATTCGGCCGCCGCCTATATATTGATGTAAATGTGCCACAGAAGATCAAACGGAAACAGGGCCAGGGGAAACAGCTACAATCACAATAAAATAATCAGCTGTTCCTTACATTTTGTTATGCAAACATAAATGTACAGAGCAACAGATTTTTTTCACAATTTCAGGTTTAAGGCTTCTAGAAACAGGTGCGACACAAAGAGACCGCTCGTCGCGCAGCACGCGGTGTCTTTGTGTCGCGTCAGGAGCCTTTAGTCGCAAAGTGAATGTTGTTCATAATGATGAGTACAACGACCTCTTAGGAGGTTTCAGTTTCAATGACACCTTGTTCAAAACAAAAGAGAAAGAAATATAAAAGAGAGTGTGTGCTTATGACCACAAAATAGAAATGAATACTTACAACTGGAGCCGAGTATTCACTGTTCAGGAAGGGCAAATTGCGCCCAATTTTTTTTTATACTATATGTATTTATTCACTTCCATAGAAGTGTGTTCCTGACGACGCGTGTTCGCGGCAGCACCAACAGTATTCTCAGTGTGTGCAGATCGGTGGGATTCCCCGATGCTGTGGAGGTGGATGCAGCTCCATGCAAAATTTAATTATACCAATCTGTCTGTACCAGCATTGTCAGGGTCTTTTAGGGCAAAGCCGGATTTCGAAACCGTTTGAATAAAAAACGGGATTATTTTGTTGAAAGCGGGATATAATAAAAAAACGTAAATAAGCAGTAGTTTTTTATGTTTTACTACTTATCGTTTTATTTGACAATGTTATCAACATGCTAGCAAATGCGTTTTTGATGAAAATAAGTTATTGATAACAACTGCACCGTTGAGTAATCCCCGAAAAGCGGGACCTGACTGATTGGGCCAAAAATAGGGATATCCCGCCAGATCTAGACGTCTGGCAACGCTGGCTTTTCATCTACTAACACTAGATGTTAAGTAAAATTGTTACTAACCCTATGGACTCTTTTATTATTATTTTAACCTTTTGAACGCCAATGGCATGTATAGATGCCATGCGCAAGCGTGCCCTGTGCGCCACCGACATCTATAGATGCCAAGAAACAGATCATAGAAAAATACAAAATAAACATATTAAATCATTACTTTAACGTGTTTTATTGATATATCTTAAGAACTGAATCCCCAGTTATTACATATAATTGTACACAATGAACAAAATTGCAAAATAGTTATTCAAATATTTATGATAAAAAATAACTTAATTAATGGCTGAAAAACATGTTCTCTTGCGCCAATGGCATGTATACATGCCTACTAGTGATGTGGTGTAATATTCAAGTAACTTCATTAAAATTTCAGCTAAATTACTCAAATTCGCTTAATTTTTGTAATAACTATTAAAAAAATATATAAGCTTAGTCACTGACAAAAAAGGTAAATACTAAATTCTTTGGTATAATATCATATTTTCTATATTGTCGATATTGTTGATTTGAATATTGTCTTTTTCGCCAATCATGCGCATCCCTAGCACAGTACCGATATTGCAATCCCTTCTGCGCCAATGACATGAATAGATGTCGGACTCGTGACGTCGTAAGCGCGTGCCATGTTTTTAAGTGCTGGGAAGTTGAAAAAATATTTTTTCGATATTTTTTTCGATCTGCCAATATTATAATTGCAAAAATGGCAAGTGAAGAGTTATTTAGTACAGAAGAACTATTGCGTATTCTAGAAGGCACTGAAGGTGATGAGTTTTCTGAATCGGAATTGTTGATTTTTTAATATTTTTTATTTTCATGTGACATTTTACTAATAAGTACAAGGCTGTTAATGAGCATAATAATTATATACGATTGTTGATTTTTTATATTTTTAAGTTTCATGTGACATTTTACAAGGCAACTATTTTAAGAATATGAAAGTGTATAAGTACTTATCTCTAAAAAACTGTACTTTACCTATTTAGCAGTTTTCAAAATGTATTACCTAATAAGTCTATTCAGTGCCTTTATTAGAATATTCCTATGATACAAATTGTCGCTATGTCATATCAAATTATGGTAATTGAACTACATAAATAACTAATATTTGAAAATATAACTCGTAAACTCTATTAAACTAAATGATTGGAAAATAAATATGTAGTTTTAATGCAACTCCCTTTATTTAAAGATAAAAGTTGTTTTGATGATGAAAATAAAATAAGTAAATAAAAGACTGATTATGAATTAGTTTTTTATTATAAAATAAATCTAAAGTAGTAGGTAGCTGAGGTAACCCGCTATAATACTGGCTGTTTAACAGCAAAAGTCCTGTGAATCTATCCGAAATTAACAGTTACAGACTAAAAAAAAAGGTTAATTATGTCTTTTTACTATATTGTGTTATTGATACTTTCTTTGTTTTTTTTTGTAAATAATTATTATTTTGATACTCACAAATAATCACTCCACAATGATACCTAGTTCATATAAACTTAATAAATAAATTCGATAAGTTATAATAATATACAGCTACACATCCCTAATCAGAAGCGAGAAATTATAAAAAAGGATGGTTGCCCGCGCCATTGGCATGTATACATGCCAATGGCCGCGTAACTGATAGAGAATAGTGCTGTAACTTGCTGCAATTTTATATGTATTTTTGTATCTCAAAAGGTTGATTTTTTTATTGATAGTTGCTATAAATGTGGTCTTAAGTTTTTTACAGTAGGAGATGAGGTTAAATAAATATTCTTTTTGTGTTATAAGCTGTTTATTCACAAATTTCAGACGAAAATTATTATGTTTATCGATAACATTTTGGACTCCCTACTATTTTCAAGGTTATTTCATTGAATTTGTCGGCTTGGCGTGGAGGGCACGGCGAAGCGCTTTTGCTCTGGCGGTCAAAAGGTTAAACAATAATCCATCATCTTTTCCACAGCATCCCTCAGAAACTCCACCTCCCACGCGAGTGGAGACGAGAGAGGAACGTATGGAGAGGAGACGCAGAGAGAGAGCAGAACAGACAGCATACAAGTTGGAGCAGGAGATAGCACTGTGGGACCCCACAACTAACGCGAGGGCTACCATGGACCCCTTCAAGACACTGTTTGTGGCTAGGATTGTGAGTATCTATAGTAATATAATCATTTATTTATAAAAGGGGCACAATTACAGTAAATACCTTAACAATTAAGATTGAGCACAGTTGCTTATTTGCTTGCCTGAACTAGGTTGAACCTGTTCTTCAGGCTAGAAAGTGCATAAATACTTCATGTAAGAATTAAATTAACCATGAGAATATAGTTAAAAAAAAAAAAAAAAAACTGAAAATAGTTCTTTACATATAGATTACAGGAAAACCGGTAGTCTTGAAATAACATGGTAGCCTGTTTTCCCTATAGTATGTATACTAGCTTTTGCCCGCGGCTTCGCCCGCGTGGATGTCGGTTATCGCATAAAAAAGTACCCTATGTACTACCCTCTCCATATCCCAGGCTATATCTCAAAATTCTAACTTAATATTAATTTTAATGTGACTCACTATGTGTTTATTACCGAGCTGGTAATGAGTTGAACTATCGAACTAATGTGCACACTAATAGGGTTGAAAATAAAACCACAATTGTGTACTGATCTAAGCTGGTATATTTAATTAAAATTGCGAGACCCCAACCAAATCGCGGTAACGAAACCATAGCGAGATCTATTTCGACGTCAACGCCATCTATCGAGCTTGACATCAAACTCTTAACATTTCACAATAATAACTATGGTTTTATGGTTTCTTCATGAACGCTATGTGAATAGAAACCGAAACAAATGATTTAATATAGTAAAAGTACTTATGTTCTGAACGTGAATGAGTCTTTATCTAAAGATAACAAACACAAAATCAAAATACGAAATTTCACTCAAATTCTTAAAGCAATCAATTGTACCAAATACAACACGAAATAAAATTGCGACACAAATAATAATTTTAGAATAAGTCACGTAAGTACTAACTTTTCTCAGGGTCACGTTCGCAATTGGACGAAATATTAGACATTTATTTTGTACTTGCAACACGATCTGGATGTAGAATTCGATAAATCGACTAATAATTGACCGGTTGACATTTTAGCGGGAACACCACTAAACGAACGAAAAAAGAAAACAAAATACGTCTATACTCTGTGGTTGTGTGGCGGTGTGACGCGATGCTTAATGTAAACATTCATCAAGGTTATACGTGCGTAAAGTAATGGATTCAATGAGAAAACGGTTTAATCTTAGAAGAATCTTATACAGAATTACTGAGAAATAAGTGTAGATTTCGTATTGAGTGTTAGTTTATCGAAAAGTGATAAATATGTCAGTGAAAAAGTAACGAAAGTTTTGGAATGCACAAATTTTGATCATAAGGCCGCCGTGTTTAGTAATGTTTTTATGATAAATATTCTTGTATACTGTTTGAAATACACGTAAGTAGCTAGCTTATTTATCTACGAACATAATTTGGCTAATAGCTACTGATATTATAGCGTATTGTTATCGTAATCGTATTTCCAAGAGTAAAATTCGGCAAACAAATACCTACAAAAAGTCAATAAAATGGATATAGTATGTTATCCTTAAGAGATAGACATATGCCATCGCGGACTTTTTTGAAGACCTTTTTATGATACACAATTCCACCATACATTATTTTGTTATATCTCAAAGGGTTTAGACAGCGTTTTCGTTGAAAGCTCCCAGACGGCTTATTTTTTTCCGACACCTCCAACAAATATCGTTAATTCATACAAAAATGCATACAAAAACATAAAAAATTATATACTAAAACCTTCCTAGAGAACCAAGCTATCTATTGGTGAAAACAGCATGAGAATCGGTGCAGTAGTATTTGAGTTTATCGCGAACAGACAGACAGACAGACAGACAGACGCGGCGGAGGACTTTGTTTTATAATATGTAGTGATAGTGATAGTGATGAATAATGTTCTCTAAGTCTTCTCAAATCTTGAATATTCTTTGTCCACAGAATTACGACACTTCTGAATCTAAGTTAAGGAGAGAGTTCGAAGGGTACGGGACGATTAAAAAAGTAAGTTGTTTTTATTATTTGTAATGAAACCAGTCTTTGGGCACCTCATTGTAGAGAATATTGGTTTGTTAGAGTACTATTGTAAGTTTGAAAATAAAAAAGAGTATTGTAACATATGATATTATGTTGCACGTAACATTGTGTGCAGTTTGTGTGAATCACGTTGCTGCAACATTATTGCACATCTTCTGTTCACCTTGCACTCGGTAAAATATTATTCGCGACCGTAACAAGCATGTATTTACAGAATTATTATCATTAAAATCATCAATACAGCTGTCATCAAATGAAATAGTCATTCTACTACTATTTCATGAAATCATTGCATTTGAGGTCAATTCTAACCTAAGGAGTATTATTGTTGACGCCTTTATAATATTTGTGTGATTCTAATGATTATAATTCTGTAAATACATATTTGTTAAGGTCGCGAATCATATTTTGATCAACATACAACCTACCATTGATCTGAAATTATTTGAATTTTGCGGGCTACCTTAGCGCTTCCCCCTTAACACGTCGTCGGTCGCATGCAGCATCTTCCAGATAAGATAGTTCATGACTTTTACTAGCTTTTAAACGTACTTTGCTTGCTGCCGGTTTAAAAATACTCTGATGACGCTTATGCTGAGACATCACCGATTGCGTTTAATGGAAGACATCTATTCGGCCGATGATGTTTATAGGAGAGAAGACTGTACTTACACTTGAGTTTCCTAGCGCTGCGACTAGGCTATGCGTAGCGTAGACGCAGTTAAGAGCCTCGAATAAATACGCCTAGCGTAGACCCAGCCTTAGAAAGCTGTGCCATCATATAATAATAACGGCTGTTCATCATCATGATCATCATCATCATCATTATCATTATCATTATTTCAGCCGAAAGACGTCCACTGCTGGACATAGGCCTCCCCCAATTGGGGGGTTTGCCATAATCGCCACGCTTGGCAGGCGGGTTGGCGATCGCAGTATGGTGTTAAAAATGCATAGAGAACGTTGCTGCCCATTCTCTAGTAAATCCCTTAGTCGCCTTTTATGACACCCACGGGAGGAAATGGGGTGGTGCTATTCTTTACGTCCGGCACCACACGGAACATACGGCCACACCACACGGCTGTTCTTAAACAAGCATTTTGAAGTGAAACTTCTTAGGCGGCGATTCGATAATTGGACGAGATTGGAGAGTGAAATTTCAAGGACGCGTCACGTTTAGGCAATTTTCGTTACATGAGAGAGAAGAAAGATATGACTCCAAAATTTCTCTTATTCTTTATTTTTTAAGATGTTTTACTTCTATCACGTATACGATGCTGCACGCGCAATAATTTTTGTTGACACCGAAATGTCAAAACACCGGTGAAAATGCAAGATTTTTATGACTGCCGTCGTTAATTTTGGAACACCGCTTTTCGAAGTAACCCGCGCTTACTCAATAGTTTAAAAACTGTTCAAGTTGTCGCTAATATCTCCATCTCTCTCCTGTCCACAGATATGCATGATATTTAACAAGGACAGCAACAAACCGCGCGGCTACGCTTTCATCGAGTATGAACATGAACGTGACATGCATTGTAAGTGTTGTTGTGATTGGTAACGCGCGCAGGCGATGATGTTGGTAGTGTGGGGGTTCTGCAGTTAGTCAAGGGTAAGGGGTAAAGTGGGTTAAAGTTACGGAGGGTAAGGAGATTTATTTATTTATTTAAGTGTATGGTGGCTAGCACATCATGTTACCACAAACTTTCAAATTTTCTCATTCGATTTTGAACTTAATCATCAACATTTTAAAGTGTACATGCACATCATTATAGAATTTTAAAAAAGCCAAGGCGTTGTATAATGCAATTTAACTATGCAAGGGTAAGGGGTAAAGTATGCAAGGGTAAGGGGTAAAGTATGCTAAGAGTAAAGCCTGACTTACGGTACGATTTAATTGCCTGTGGCGATCAGAAGTTGAAGCAACAGTGAAAGCACCGCCTAACACCGTTTAGATGATGGAGTCATTTGTTGCTTTAATTTTATCATATTATGACACAGGCAAGAAACTTGCATCGTGTAAATGGGGGTTTAGGGGTAAAGCAACGCAGGGTATCTTGTAGAAGTTATCACTGTTGTGCAGATTTGTAAATAAGGCAGAATCAGTGTTACTAAAAATTTCGTAATTTAAAGTGTAAATCTATTGAGGTAGCCATAGTTAATGATGTATTAATTTAAGCACGTTTTACCAAGATAAACAACCTAGAGTATTTTTTATATTATTTTAACATGCATGCAGGGTAAATAATTAATTTTGGGAGCTGTTAAAACCAGTATGATTGCCACTAATGAAACCACGCTACCAACACGTCAGTCTGTTCATAATTATATTTTACTATCACCATTATAACAACACATTACAAAAATACAATGCTTATACTTGTAGATTTTTTTACCAAATTGGTAGTTTTTTTTTCTACCAATAAGTTTTTGAGTTATAATGGTGATACTCTGCGCAGTAATTCGATATTCGCGCAGAGACATGAGACATTCTCGGAGGGGATGGTCTCAAGATTTTGGCTTTAAAACGTTTCATAAGCATAGCGTAGTATAATCAGCCTATGTATAATGTTCCCACCGCTGGGACACAGGCCTCCTCTCTGTGAGAAGAAGCTTAAGTATTTTGTCAATGATGCTATTTTTTTGTATGAAATAAATTTTCTTTCCAGAGTTTTTGAAAAAAATTTCGACTATTTTTTGTTATTGTATGATTTTTTATAATTTTTATATTAAAAGGCAAACTATTGTAACTGCCAGACCAAGCTTGACTTTAGTATTTTAATTAAAGTGATTATTTTTTAACGTAAAATATCCTCAATTTTTATATTCGACTTACTTAAAATCCTACTTTCATTACGGAGGTGTACAAATAAACAACAAAAAATATGCCATCTTTTTTATCTCAAAATATGAGATCTGTCAAAATATTTATTTTATAAAATGTCAAATATCTGTTAAACTCAAAGTATATTTTTAAAGCTAAGGCATAGGTCTTCTCACTTGTGTTCCTATCACGTCAACTGTCTCCTCCGAGAATGTACGTTATAAAGGCGCGTCCACACTTGCGGTATACATAAAACTTTTTGTACATGATTAACGAGTAATTTTTCTTTCCGGACCAGACTTGCCGTAGACCTACAATTCGAGCTAACTGCCATAGGTTTGTATGTGGTAAGATGCCAACATACATACAAAAAATAATAGGCAACAGTGGTCCATTGTGTACACGGATGGGCCATTGTGGTGACGGGCGAGAATTGGCCGAGTCGCTAACTTTTTATCTATAAAAATCATTCGCCCAGTCGTAGTTGTCGATGTTTTTAGTTCTGTTTTTACTTTTTGAATGGCCGTGGAAAGAATGTAGTTTTTAATTGAGATAAGTGTTTAGATTTATAATGATTTTGCGCAACGGATAACGTAAGTAAAGCGCACCAGGTAACGTGTACGTTCGCCAAAAACGGATAAAAACCGCGGGGTTCGTAAGTAAAAAAGTGGTAAATTTTCAAACGGTAGGTATAAGAATGGTGGGTATGACTTTTTGATATTATAGAGTTTTTCAATAATATTGGTCACTCGGCTTGGTCGGTAGGTATACAAAAAGTAGGTATACAAAACCTTTTTATTATTATTAATGTGTATACACTTTGACCGCCCATTTTTTGTGAATGTCCGGTCAAAGTTGGTAACTGGATGGTATCGGTCTACTGTGGACTGGTCAAAACGCGGAAAAGTGAATATCTTTTACAGGTTGTATTATTTATAACACAAAAACAATATTATTGTATTCGTGTCTTAAAAAAGCTCAATATTTCATAAAATTTGTTAAATAAAAGTAATAAAAATGACATGTATAGCGTGTATCTGAAAGGTGTGGTCATATTTAAGCATGTAGTACAGGCGATTTAACTGAACAACTTTCTCCATGATAGCAACATCGTAATCACAAAAAAAATATCAGCTGTCCCATATATGATCGAGTAGGTATTGAAGTTTTGTATGGGACAGCTGATCATTTTTGGAGAAAGTTGTTCAGTTTGATGATCCACCCTTAAATATGACCACACCTGTACATGCTGTATTGTACTGTACTTTATTTGGACACATACAATAAAATATATAAGTTGCGATGGTCTTAACCTGGACAAACACCACCCCTCATGATATAGGTAATAAAACCATACTTATAACAGCCCATTTAAACTAATAACCTCTTTTATGCACATCCTTAATGGTCAATGTGGATAATGATGGGTAATTATGCAAAATACATAGACAACACGGCATATTTTTTACAAGTCCTACAGTGATTAGATAATTTTTTTAAATATTAAAAAGAAATTGTTTGTAAAACGTTTTGGATGTGCATAAAACAGAATACAGGCCCAAAGACAGATTCACGTGGTTTGTAATAATAAAAATGCAGTTGTCACCTTTTTGGAATATTTCTGATAAAAGTTAGAAGATAGATAATAGTTAAGCATAACTCCAATTCTGCTTTACCCTTCGGTGTATAAAGGCGTGATCTTATGTATATAATAGTTAGGTATTTATAATAGTACTAGGTCAGTCAATTCAGCTGTCATATGATTTCATAGATAAAAAAATAATTTTTCTTTTTAAGTATGAGATTTATTACATTTTATAATTTTGAAATTTTATGTGTTGCTAGATTAGCCATTTAATCAAAAATTGGTCAAATGAAACTGGTCAGCTAAAACTCAAATTCCCTGGCCAAAACATGTCTTACATTACTGGTTACTCTTAGACTGCACAATCCCAATCAAAAACTTGATTATAAATTCAAATCGCTTAAAATCAGAAAACATAACTAAAAGGTGCAACAGTGTCCGACCGCGTGGCTCTGTCACTTACGGCCGCACCCACAACCGTCGCTCACTTACAGCTGCGTACAAGCACGCGGACGGCAAGAAGATCGACGGCAAGCGAGTGCTCGTCGACGTTGAACGAGCTCGCACCGTCAAGGGCTGGCTGCCGAGGAGATTGGGTGAGCAACTAGCTTTATCTATACAAATCAATATAATTCAAGTGCCAGTTTGTAATATCAAAATAACAACTTTTTGAAATATATAACGTACTTATAACAAAAACACAAAAAAAAAACTGTTTTTCTGTCGGTCTGTTCCGTAATCTCCGAAACGGCTGGATCGGTTTTGACGGGTCGTTCACTGGCTGCTAGCTGATGTTATAAGGAGTAATTTATATTTTAGAAAAAGCCGCGCGGGTCAAGCCACGTGCAGCAGCTACTTTTCAATATTTAGACAACAGTGTACAGACTTATGCTTGATAGGCTTAACACATTTTGTGTAGGTACTGACGTAATGGCTTCACCTATATACAATGTGTTAACATGTTGCTGGGAAGTTTGTAGAGCTATTCTTTCTTGTTTTTGGTTCTGTCACAACTGCTGATTCTCGGCCCGGTCTAATGAATTTTATTATTTTTACAAAGGGTGCTAACGGGACTATTACTAAGCCTTTGGTATGTCACAAGTCTGTTTGTTTTTAAACAAAACAGGCAACCTGTTTAAATTTTCATAAAATATGGCAAATAAGATAAAAAGACAAAGTATACATAGTAGACAAATTATACATAGTAGACAAATTATACATAGTGGGCGAAGTATACATAGTAGACAAAGTATACATATTGGAGAAAGAATACATAGTAGACAAATATACATAGTGGTCAAAGTATAAATAGTAGACAAAGTATACATAGTGGACAAAGTATACATAGTAGACATTTTACTGTAGTCATTTTGAACAGTAAAGAGCGGTTATGACAGAATACAAGAATAGATAAACACTCGGATATATTCTTTTCCATGATAAATATTACAATTTGAACCTCGCTATGTTTAACTGTCATACATTCTCAGGCGGAGGACTCGGCGGCACTCGACGCGGCGGCGCCGACGTCAACATCAAGCATTCGGGGAGAGAGGACAACGAGAGGGAGAGGGAGCGATACCGTCTGGAGCAGAGGGAGCGAGACGACCGGCCCCGGCACGACGCGCGCGCCGACCGACCGCGTAAGTACATGGCCGGAACATACTGCTGGCTCACTCAGGCCTCTGCGAGAGGGAGAGGGAGCGATACCGTCTGGAGCAGAGGGAGCGAGACGACCGGCCCCGGCACGACGCGCGCGCCGACCGACCGCGTAAGTACATGGCCGGAACATACTGCTGGCTCACTCAGGCCTCTGCGAGAGGGAGTGGGCTCAGCTCAGTGCGGATTGGTGACGAATTTTTGCTTCTACGACATCCTGGTTTTCTCACGATGTTTTCCGAGAGCATTGAAAATAAATCTCCAAAGTAATGTGCAAGCGTAGTTCCGTATTCATTACCTACAACTGGTAAGTCGAAAATGTGGCCACCATTATCCGGGTGATAAATAGGTACTTTTATATGTACAGATGGTTTTTGTCGTCGGTCTGAGCTCTATTGTTAGTAAGCAGTGGAACATCATCCTTACAGCCTTCACACACAAAAACAACTGAACAAAGAAACAAGCCAAACAGTGTGAATTAATTTAGGAAATGTCAAATGTTTTTCACATGATATAAAACTCACATTTGATTTCAGTTTCGGTTTACGACAGCCATTGTAGACATTTAGGGATGAACATACTATAGACTGGGTTCTCTAATTATGTAGTTGCAGTAGGATATTGTGTGTTTAATATTTAAGTATGAAGTTTAAAAAAATGTGTAACATATTTTATTTTATTGGGGAAAATAAACAGTTACCACATTACATTATTACATAAAATTTGAGCTACAGAGTGAATGTGTAACCAACGTCATTTAAATAAAATTAAAACAATATACAATTATAATTGTGTTAATGGTAAAACTAAACAGGAAGTGGTTTTTGATTTGTATTAAAACGCGTGTCGCCGCTTGTCTCTCACTGTAACTCCACTACAAGCAAGAGACCAATACGTACGCGCATACGCACACAACTAAACTACACTAACTTAGATCGCGAGTTTGCTATTGGTTGTTACACTAACGCAAACACTACGTTTGACGAACACTCACACACACATAAATTTTTCATATATGTTCCGGTGAGCAAAAGGCCGAGTATAAAATGACTCCCACAAGGCCCTTCTAACCTCTTTTACCTGTTTTGTTATGGTTACAAATAAAAAGAATACGAAATGAAGAAAATAATGATGAATAATTCCAGCGGCCGGAGGCGCAGGCGGGCGTCGCAGGACGCGCTCGCGCTCGCGACGTCGCTCCGCGTCCCGCACGCGCAGGCGGGACCGCGACCGCGAGCGGGACCGCGACCGCGAGGCGCGAGAGCGCGAGCCGGAGGATCCGGAGCGGTGAGTGGCGAAGTCCCGTCAGGCATGCCTGCCTCGAACATGTCCTTCAACAGCAGTTCCGATTGCAGCGCGGCGGGTCGGCGTCGCCGCTCCCGCTCGCGCTCGGAGCGCCGCCGCGAGCGTCGCGAGCGCGGGGAGCGCGGGGAGCGCGACAAGGACCGCGAGCGCGACCGCGACAAGAAGCGCTCCCGCCGCGACAAGGAGCGCAAGGAGCCCAAGGTCAAGCCCGAGGACATCAAGATCAAAGAAGAGCCGGTGGACGGTGAGTTCGGTAAATATCTCCCGCTTGTTGTACACTTGACTGTAATACTCACTTTGACTGTTTGCACCTGACCGCTGCCGGACAGAAGCGAGAATCAAGCATGCAGATGTTAAGGAGTTCATTGATGGTGAGTTTTTTTGTGGTGTTTCGTACTTTGACCGGTGCATGTGGGTTGGGTAAAGTGGAGAATATGATGGTAAGTATATCGTGTTGGGAGGTGTAGTCGACCTCGTTATTGATGATAAATTATATTTTTCACTTCTCATTCTCTAAAAGTTCGTCTTTATGTTGTGCGTAGGCGATATAAAGTCGCTTATAGAACAGAAGAATGCATTTATTTGTCAGAATATTGTACAAAGTTGTTAGGCTTTTTATTGTCTAGTGCATAAAGTAATCTTTTTCTAAGACTGAGATAATCAGGCCCAACAGCCACACGCACAATAAAACGACGCGGTTTAAAGTCGTTATTTTATTTCATTTGCTTTAATTATATCACTTCCGTGTTTTCTATCGTTAATTTAATAAAACCGGATAAAATAGTTGTCTGTATTATTTAAAAACGCAAATAAACGTTTTTAGGACTTGGCAGTATGAAGTACCCAAGTCGAATGACACATGTTGAAAATTAATAAACACTGTCGTATACTTTATGCCTGTTTAATTTCCTAGCAATCGAAGTGAAAAGCAGAGTGTATAACTCAAGCATAAACGAGCCATTTTACCCCTCGACTAGACGGGTAGATATATAAGTCTTGGGGTAAAGTGGCTTCTTTCATGCACTAGCTATACAATCTACTATTATTTCTGTAAATTGGTTGTAAAACACATTTTTACACGTCAAAAGAAATATGTTATAATATTTTTAAACTACATGGGGTCGGTGTTTCTAACCGAGCTTATACTGGAAATGTATAGCTTGATATGTAGCCGTGTGTACGTTATAGATCGTTAAAATAAAGTCGATAAAAATACATTTTCAACGTTAATGAAGTTTCAATTTACCGAGAATTGTTGTCATAAGTGGTGAAGCAATTGCGAGGTCGACTAAACAATACAGAACCGTTAATAAACCACATCGAGCTTTAGAAAAAGTCGTCTTTGTCTCGCGCCGTCTCTGTCACTCATATCTGTGTGACAGTCTGACAAAAATTGTGATTTTGGGTATGTTGTGGTCTTAATTTGTTACATAAATATAAATAAAACATATTTTGATTCTTTCAGTATTTTGTATTTATTGTTTGTCATAAGTATTAAAAAAGCGCTTTGATGAGTTATTGAACAAAGGAGATGTTTCAAAATGTACACCAAACAAAAAAAATGGGGAAACACAATTAAAACAGTTTTCAATCATCCAATTACTTTAAATTGGCTTTGTTTGGTAGTAAAGCACAAGAATGTATGTACACTTGGAATTGCAACACACAACAAAAACCCGTCATGGCAGTAAGCTGTCATGTTGATTGATTATTGACGTTTGACATGTTTATTTCTGTCATATTACATTGTCAAAGAGAATCTTACGTTATTCGTAGTTTTAGTCATTTGTAATATTATTTTAGATCTAGTTGTAGTTTGTGTATAAAGTATAGTCCAGTTAAGCAGACGACAACCTCATAGGTTGACCTGCGAGATGCCATAAAAGAAAAGATCTATGGTTTACTGTCATTGTTTTTAACCACAGAGCATAAAATTGGCGAGAGGCCATATTGAAAGTTGATAAAAATAATTGATAAATATCAAATTATTACAAGAAAAATATGTTTTTATGCAATTTATCTGTATTTTTCCAAAATTCCACGGATTTTTCTCGATTTTTCGAGGTACTGTACGTATACTGGGCCCGTTTTGAAACATCTCCTTTGCTACTTTCTCAAAGATAGACATTTTGGGAATTGGACATTTTGAGAATTGGGCATTTTGCCCCTGAACGTGTTTATAGAGCCTGTGTGTCATATTAACGGGCGGGTACTGTATGTTACTATTTACTTTGATAATTTTAATGTGCATTTTGACTGGAAACAAGTTAAGACTGCGCCGAGCGCACAGTGGCGCCCTCATCGTTTTTTCGGTGATTTATTTTATTTTAGAATGAAAATGAAGGGGTGTCCCATCCCATAGTAAAAGTGGTTCATAATGATTAGTACAATGACCTCTTTAGACGTAGGAAGAGTATTGTATAGATTAGCTGTCAGCGTATAGATATCAGATAGCGAGTCTGACAGTCACTTGGAAACTGGGTACTGTCTAATGTAGTCAGGTAATATTTTCCAAATAACGAAATCGAAAATCGATGACAGCCGATGTTTTGCTGTTTGTTTGACCTCAGTCGGACTTCAGTCGGTTAACAACTGGGGTCAAACAAACAAATTGCATACGCGAAGGAGATAGAGAAAAAATTGCGCGCGCAGCACCGTATACGTAATAGAAGTGAAACTTAAAAAAAAAAAAAAAAATAGATTATGAGAGATTTAATGTGAGAGACAGAGAGTTATATCTTTCTTCTCTCTCTTGTAACGAAATGTGCCTAAACGTGACGCGTCCTTGAAATTTCACACTTAATTCTTGTCCAAATATCGAATGGCCGTCTAAGAAGTTTCACTTCAAAAATATATTTCTGTCTTGTTTACTGATGATGTTTAGTGACTTGTCTATTGCTATATTCTGTCTACGCCTTTTGAGCTATTCAAAAACTAAATACGTACTGTCACATTTAATTTAAAACACTAATTATATTCTGCCTCCATTCCACAGACTACCCAGAATTCAGCATGGCCCCTCTGGACGTCCAGATCAAACAGGAGCCCAATGAAGACGAGAATAAATACAACCCAGAGGACACCAACGGGGAAGACTATAATTATTAAACTATTCCTTTTGTGCGGAGCGGTTAGATGTAAGATGTCTGTTGAGAAATGCGGGGTTAAGCTTCGGCGTCCTAAGAAAGTGGTTAACGGTCATCGTTTTACAGCTCTCAATTTTAGAGCGGTTTTTGACACCTTAATGTCAAATACTGATGAAAATTACAGATTTTCATGACGGAACCGGTTTCCTAGAACACCAATCTTTATTAGCATTCCCATATTATGTCAACGCTATGTTGAAAATAATATACCACACAAAGTTCAGGCCTGAGTCGAATCCCGGATGAGGGACGAAATTCGCTCGCGCCGAAATTGTATGTATGGAGTTGTCCAAACTGGCGCTAACAGTAGCGTGATTTCTTAATCATTAAAACATCGCGCGGGATTCGCCTCAGTTTGGTCAGAGCTTTCGTAGTAATATTACTACAGTAATAAAATAAATATAATACAATATAGATAATGTGTAGAAACTCAAGGAGAAATCATAAAATTTCTACGTCCGTCACGTTTATATCAATTTGCGACGGTAGGTACCAATCAATACAGCTCTCTAAGTTATATTTGACGAAACGAGTCATGTTTTCATGAAATACGTAACATCACGCCTATCCCCCGAAAGGTTAGACAGAGGTGTCCCTATAGTACCTACATTTCGCCAGTTATGTTGAGTCCCATGAAATCGGCAAAATATTTACCCTCAAATATGACTTTCAGAAAACTGATTATTTGATTTCTGTTTATTATTTAGTAAATGCATTTACGTCACACCTGGCCCTAATGTGAGTTTTACCGCACGCTACGCGTACAGTAAAACTCGCGTTGTGGCCAGGTGAAGTCGTGAAACTATGTACTCACCACGGGCAGTAAAAAAGAAAGCCCTCCATCGCATATTTATAACCCTCGCCTGCGGCTTGTGTCACAAATACCTGCGATTTCGGGCTTTCTTTCTTTTACAGCCCTTGGCAAGTAATGTACTATTATGTTTTTATCGCGAATCACATTTTTATTTATATACTATATACAACCCAATACAGAGCTGCAATACGCAAGAAAAAAAAAAATATTTTCCCGCATTTCTCCTGATTGTCGTTTAGCTCAAATATATACCGTTAATAATGCGGCATGGTAAACGCTCTGTGTCAATACGTTAGTTGTATTGAAATAATTTTAAATTCTTCGTCCATTGTGTTCGTGTGACTCCAATCGCGATGTGACACATTGACTCTAGGGTAAGCTATGAAATAAAATATGAAGATAAAATAATGCCGTTTGAGTTTTATTTGGTGCATTCCAATATTTTAATGTCTTTGGTCCATTCTTCTTAGCGTGTCGATGGTAATCTAAATGGACTCGTCCCAGAATTCGGCGACGTGTTTGGCGCCATCACTAGCGTTCATCAGTTCCTGTAACGACAGGACACGCTGGACACGAGATTAAAATGTCCCATCGTTTGTGACACAGCACCACATTTACACTCCAAGGTGTATATCCATACTAATATTATAAATGTGAAAGTAACTCGTGTCTGTCTGTCTGTATATTATGTTTTAACGCCTAAACCGTTGAACCGATCGTCATGAAATTTGGCAGAGATATAGCCTGGGATATGAAGAAAGACATAGGCTACTTTTTCACGCGATAACCGACATCTACGTGGGCGAAGCCGCGGGCAAAAGCTAGTATATATGTCCAACTGAATAGGATTTTTACTTTAGTCCATACAGAAATATATAGGCATAGCAGTGGTGGCCCAGTAGAAACGGTCGCGGCTTACGGTCGTAGATTCGAACCCAGACAAGCGCTTTGTTCTTTCTTTGCCCCTGCTCTATAAACAGTGAAGGAAAGCATCGTGAGGAAACCGCCATGTCCTAAAACTGAAATGACGTCATGCCACATTTGAACTCAATGTATCGCCGTAATGTTTTGATTACGTAAACATTTTTTTTGTCAACATCCCTATTCATGTTATGAGTTTGCACGTCGATGTCCCTTACACGTGTTTTAGTGTAGGACTCGACTACGTGTACGTTTAGTGTAGGACTCTCGACTACTGAAATTACGACTGCAGTGGCTTAGCGTATATATTTCTGCCACCCGGGGCCAACCGTAAATTTGCCTCCCCCCCTCCCGTATTTTCGCAGCTAAGCATTATTACAATGTTAGATTTAGGTCTTCAACCTTTCAAAGTTTGAATTAAAAAATAAACTTCAATAAACACAATGGCCGGAATCAATAAGCTCTCTTTTGCAGTCTGTTGTCCCAACGAAATCCGCGCACTCAACCTTAAACTCTTCTCTGTAAATATCTTGAGGAGCTTGGTCGTCATCGACGCCCAACAATTATTATTGCAAGCCTTTGGAAGGCAGGCATATTTGTCTGCCCAACTCAAGAGCTGCTGGAATCTCTCGAATTTTAGCAGTTACTCTATCTGATGAAGAAAAACATTTTCGGTTAAACTGTCTTTGTACTCTATAAGCCACCATCGCTACTTTCTTTGTCAAAAAATGTGCCTTATTTGACTTGGAGCATTTCAGTTTCTGTTCGTAAAATGATCTTATTTTCCTAATTAGAATTAAATACTTTACAAGTAGTCCTAATGACAATACAGTTATCTGATCTGATGATGAGCTGACGCTGCCCCCCCCCCCCCACACACGCTACGTCACTGGACCACTGATAGATGTATGGAAGATAAAATAACATTTCATAAAAACCTCATAAGCACGTTTATTGTGTCATCGTAAAGTAACGTGCGTCCTAAAATGGATAACTTGGAAACTTGATTTCTTTCGCTTATATCTCAAAAACTAGATGACCTAGGTATAACATTTGGGGTACCCGTAGTAACACAACTCACAAAGGGATGATGGAAATCTCATTATTTTTACTCTCATATCTCTCATTATTATTTATGATTACGCTTGTCTGAACAATTCATAGGCGACAAAATTCAAGTGGAATAAGCGCTCTAGAGATCCTCATGACATTTTGCAAAATTCAGTCGCCGAATGAACTTACAACAGTGATAATGTTAACACAACTTCATGCATCGTTATTTTGACAAAGGTCACGGGAAGGCCATTTGAAGGTCGTCCATGAATCCGTAGACAAATTTATCAGGGGATGTAACACAACGGCGTGATGAAATTTCCATAATTTTTGCAATAAGGAGTGAATTCAAACAACCGGTCGGTGTCTCGAATTGAACACGGAAAGGGAAATACGCGATTTGAAGCCAAGAAAAATGCCAAATAACAACAAAACGTATTTATTATGCAAAAATCACAGGCATATTACATTATTATAGTTACTTAAAATGCTACAAGGTTCTTTTGGCGCGTCGAAAATAACTAAACTAACGCCGTCATCTTGTTTTGTCAATACAATTTCACAAATGTTTACCAACGCGACGACGCCCCTGTCAATGTCATTGAAGTGCCAAAAGATCCATGTAGTAGTTTCCGGGCGTTATTAATATGGCACATTACAGTTTATGATAGATACAAACCATTTACACAGGTATAAGTGACAGCTCGACGACGCGAGACAGAGATTACAAACTTTTTCTATATTTAACTCGATGTGCCATATTAGCGGCCACGTGTCATTTTATTACAAGCTAATATAATACAGGCAAGACTTAAAGGCACACACAATAGTAATTTAGAACAAGTAACGACATAAGTAAATTCTTTTTTGACGTGACAACGTCTAATAAATCGATGAACGCCGGCTGCATGCACGAAAAAGGATGACTCATTGTCCCGTTACGCCCACTGTCCCGTTGCGGTCATTGTCCCGTTACGCTCATTGTACGCTTGCGCCGCATCAATGTTTTGTTATGACGTTGTCACGTTAAACTATCGTCCGTAAACCAACTTTACAGACCACCAACTTTTATATGAAACGAGATGGCAATAGTTTGATAGGTATATGTGTAATTCCCCGAAGGGTTAGGCAACCGGTGTACCTAATAGTAGGTACCTACACCCATTTTTCCAGTTATATGTAAGTCCCATGTAATAGGGGGCGAGCCTATTGCCATCAACTGGGCACCAATTCAGACTCCAGGCTGCTATTAAGAAATTCCTGATGGACAAACTCAATAGCACTACCCAACCTGGGTATCGAACCCAATACCTCATACTTAGCAGAAGCGATTGCGACCACTAGATCAACGAGGCAATCCGAATTTGACAACAATTACTTTTATAATTACTGATTGTTTTTAACACACCTTAATTTTGTCCATTTTATCGGATGCAGAAAAGGAAGATCGACGTCAAAATTTCAAATTTTCTCGTTCGATTTTGCAACTGCAAGCGACAATATTCACCCTTAACTACTGCTTGCCCACATCTTCTCTTTGCGATGTGGTGTGGTTGGGGCACGTGTGATCCTGGCCTTAGTCTTAAAAATTACTATATAAATGTGTCATCAAGCAAATTGTGGGCTCCTTAAAGCTTCTGAAGCATTATCATAATACAAAATAATGTCTTTTGAATAAAAACAATAATTTAATGTCTTATTTAAATCCTAGAAAGAGGTCTTTTTTATACCTAGAAACAATAAAATATAAAAAAAAAACAACATTTTTATAAATTTATTAAAGCTCTGGCAAAACTGAGGCGAATCCCGGGGTGTGGGACAAAACTCGATGGCGAAGATTTTGTCAACTTTTATGGAGGTGTTCAAACTGACTTCTTAATCATAACGCAACAGTCCGCGCGGAATTCGCCTGTGAGCCCAGAACTTAATTTAAACTTTTTGTTCAACCTGAAATGAGGTCATTGTACTCATCATTATGAACAAATTTTATTACAGAACCAAACCTGAAAACGTGAAAAAAACAATGCCGGTTCATACTTTAATTACTGTTTACAAAAACTGAAAAAGTGTATGGAACAGCAGATTTTTTATATGTTCATAATCATCATTTATTGCATCTATGTAGTTTACAAGTGCAAACTACATGGATGCAACAGTGTTGAGGATGTTATAAAAATGTCTAATACATAGCTCGTCAAAATAATAAAAACGAACCCTAACAAATAAACACGGAATAAAGTTATGCGAAGGATAAACGTCAAAAAATGTATGGTTATACCGAAGTTATTCCTAGGATAACTTTATTCCGTGTTTATTTGTAAGGCCCTAACAGATTAAGATTAAACTTAGTGTTAACCGACTTCGAACAAAAGATGAGGTTATGCATTCGACGAGTATTTTTTGACGTGAGACAACGTCTAATAAATCGATGAACGCCGGCTGCATGCACGAAAATGTCCCGTTACGCTCATTGTCCCGTTACGCCCATTGTCCCGTTACGCTCATTGTACGCTTACGCCGCATCAATGTTTAGTTATGACGTTGTCACGTTAAACTATCGTCCGTTAACCGACTTTACAGACAACATTTTTTTTTCATATACAGGTTTATTGGTAAAACACTAACAATATTGCAGGACTTAAGCATCATAAACGATAACTTTTGTTCTGTGACTTACAAAACAAAATACATTTACCAAAAACAAATCTTCAAGATTTCGTTGTTCTATCTAAAACATTTCAACTCTGTATTTTGTTGTACCTACCTACGCCTCCCGTGCACTGTCGCTCCCGCCTTTTGCACTAGACATGGCTGTTTGTTTGGCTACGCATAGAGCTCGCAACATTGAATTTAAATATTGTACAATACTTAACACAACACCCCAACTATTCAAAGGGCTTTGCCTGAAATGTATGGACGACTGGTGCCTTTTTTTTTTGATGGCACTATCGGCACCTTGTTAGATGTGTAGAGTACTTCCATTCAAACAATAGTTACTATGGCAGCTCAGCTCTAAAGTACATCCGTCTCGAGTTATGCACCCTAATCTATGACGCGTATTTAATTAGGAAAACTGAAAATATGAGTTACCTTTAATGGTCATATACTATTTATTTCATAGTACAAACTCTATTGGACTCAAGGTGCATCATATTGGCGTAAGTGGCATAGTGTGACATCAAGTCACACTTCAGCAATGTTAAGAGTATCAATAAAAATGAAAATATGATTTCTTTTACGGTCTTTTTTATTTCATAGTGTAAACACTATTTGGACTCATGTTGCATCATTTTGGCGTCTACATCTACACATCTAACAAGGTGGTGTTAGTGTGCCATCAAAAAAAAAAAGGCACCAAAATTGGGCATAGCCCTTTCTATTTAAAAAATGCTGTAAACACTGGGATTTCGTAGCAAAACGCCTGCTCTGAGCCCAAACCTAATCATATAAGGTAACGTTTTCGCGTTAAGAACTCCCGTTGGTCGAGAATCAGAAAGGAGCGGTACCATAGGACACGAGCCCTCTAAGGGTATTTAACCTCTTGTACTGGCTAGCAGCAACCCCCATCCCATTCGCGCAGGAGTCCCTCAGGGCTCTGTGGTATCTCCCTCATTTTCTCGCTATTCAGCAGCGATATTCCCAAGTGTAGGAAAGCGCAGTTGGCTCTGTTCGCAGACGACACGGCCATTTACTACCAAGGACGTAGTTTAGATCAGATTACTCGCACTCTCCAGACCGCAGCCAATAAACTCGGCGCCTGGTTAAGAAAGTGGAAAATCGAAGTCAATCCCGACAAAAGTCACGCGGTCCTCTTTTCGAAGCCGCGTAGAAAATGCCATGTTCGGCAAGCCGATCCCTTGGGAGAAGCGAGTCGAATATCTAGGTGTGATCCTTGATGAGCATCTCTCGTTTTCAGAGCACATAAAGAGGGATCGCTCGCGAACCCCTTTCGCTCTCGATAGGCTCCACACTATTCTTAATGCACGCAGCAAGTTGTCACTCAAGTGCAAACTGCGCATTTACACAGCGTGCATCTGCCCAATCATGACCTATGCCTGTCCAGTCTTTGCACACGCAAAACCCCATCACATCCATAAGATGCGGACCCTCCAAAACCGTTTTCTCCGAAAGATCACGGGAGCCCCCTGGTTCGTTCGGAACGACATCCTCCACCTAGACCTCAAAATCCCCACTATCCGACAATTCATGAAACGCAATTGAAAGCGCTTCTTCGACTGCAGCCACTCACCGCAACATCCTAGTTCTGCAGGCCGCCGAATATATCTCCCGCATCAGTAAGCTCCGCCGCCCACGGCATATTCTCACCGACCCGGGTGCGTTTAAGTCAATTATCCAATTTAAAATGTAAACTGACTAAACCTCAAACACCCCGTTCAAGCACACCGCGAGGTGAAAAATAAAACTGACTAAAATATAATCTGCCCCGTTCACGGTCGTCCGCTGATATGTATAAGTTTTCGCCTGACTAGGATAGATTTTAGCGACCTTTTTATCTCGCTAAATTTTATTCTGCAGTCAGAATGACGTTGACATTGAGCTGTTTGTTGTTTTATTTGCCCGATTCGCGCCATAAAAACGAATATTTCAAACGAGTACTAAATTCATCGTCTCCGTCAATTTTATTTGTGGATCATCATGGATGAAGTAATAATGAAAATTGTTGTAGACGAACACACATCTTGAATTGAGCCAGTTTCTTGTATTTTGCAATATTAATCAATAACGCATGCATGTACACTTTTGAAACTTTTTATGGTTATTAAAAGCGCCAAGAAGGATCGAATACAGTTTTCAGCGAGCTTATACGTTTTCTCATTTAGGCGCTACGATATTTTTTCGGGTTTTCAAAAAAGCGCGATTACTTGAAAATTATAAATATTTTCTTAAATCTATTTCTGTCACAAATACGCACAAACAAAGAGGTACTCGTATATGTTTATTCTACAGGCGCACATATAATGGTTTCAGAGATACACGATTCTGCAAAACGTTACTCCAGCAGGAAATGCAATATCTCGAAAACCTGAAGACGCACAAATTATATTTTCGGCGCACATTTTTGCACAAATATAAGCTTTCTGCCCATGCAAAATATTTCTCTCTCCGACCTTTCGTTTAGAATTTTCCTGCTGGAAAAAACGTTACTCCAGCAGGAATCGTTTTTCCGTTTTTTTTTCAAAACGACAAAGCGATTTTTTTTTATGTGGCGCACATTTACAGCAGATTACGCACTAAGCACTCCGTTCCACTCTAGGAGACACTTTCGTGCTGGGGTAATACACGAGCCTGTAGCTTTCAATTGCCCGTATAATAAGAATAGCCCAGATCTGATGCAGCCACCTGCCCTAGCTGGCCTCGCCCCGACGTGCCTCAGCCGAGGTCGTTGGGTTTATACGTTTTATGCCCTGGGGCCCTATTATGAACTCTTATTTCCAGGCAGTTTACAGCGTAAACAGAACTGCCTTGCAATTTCGTATTATGAACTCGTCAAACAAGCCAGTCAGCGGTCACGTGACACCCTGGCCGACTTCTGCCCGAATATTGCCTGGCAATACCGTATTACGAACGTTCGTTTGACATTTCTTTTCATATAACAACTTGTCAAAAAGTAACCTCACAATCCATTCAGTTTACGCTACTTCAGAGGAGCTTTTATTGAATTGTTTTGGGTTTATTTGCCGAAGTTACTCGAGTAATAAATAAATAACAAAGGAAAATATGATGTGCGACGAATATGAACTGTTTGAGTTCCTGCAAAGTGACTTTTCTGATCAAAATAACGAATCTAGGAACAAAAGGAGACGACTTCGTGATCAAATGACTCCTACAAACAGGCGCGACACGCGACGCGAAACAAAGGCACCACTCGTCGCGCGACACGCGGTTCCTTTGTGTCGCGTCGCGTGTCGCGCCTGTATGTAAGAGCCTTAATGCGTTCGACATGGATGATGTGCAATTCATTGAACAATATGAACTTCAGCAAGTGAGGAGTTGGAGACGACTTCGTGATCAAATTAAAGGCTCCTACAAGCAGGCGCGACACGACGCGACACAAAGCACCGCTCGTCGCGCGACACGCGGTTCTTTTGTGTCGCGTCGCGTGTCACGCCTGTATGTAAGAGCCTTAATGCGTTCGACATGGATGATGTGCAATTTATTGATCAATATCAACTTAATCAAGTGAGGAGTTGGAGACGACTTCGTGATCAAATTAAAGGCTCCTAAAGCAGGTGCGACACGCGACGCGACACAAAGGCACCGCTCGTCGCGCGACACTCGGTTCTTTTGTGTCGCGTCGCGTGTCGCGCCTGTATGTAAGAGCCTTAATGCGTTCGACATGGATGCTGTGCAATTCATTGAACGATATCAACTTAATCAAGTGAGGAGTTGAGACATGTCAGGGACTGTCATACAAAATTCACGGATTTATCGGATACAACTTTAAAATATCATATCTAAGAACTTTCTTACACTGAATAGGAAAATACTCAATAACGAGCTTACGCCATATTTTTGTTAATACCCCGAAAATTCTTACGCATGGAAGTATTAAACAAACAATAAGATAGTGTTCATATTAGTTTGTGAAACAATGAAACAATACTCTTCCATGTGGTCGAATTCCCCGCTGACCTTCAAGTGGAATTCGTTCGGAAACTTAATCTCGCGTTACAATTTACAAACTCAGAAAATTATAATATGAATGAATTATTTAATTAGCATAATATACAGTGCGTTCGTATTTTCACCTATTTTTATACTAAAGTAACTAGATTAATATAAATTGCTTATTTTTATCACAAAATATGTGTTTAAATAAAACCGTAACTTACCGATAAATATTTAATTATGTTTCTGAACGTTACGGCAGAGAATTACAAGCCAGCCATAGACAAACTACCCAGCGTGAAGTCGGTTAGAATTAGGAATGTCGTAATACGAAATTTAACCAGCCAGTGAAATGAATTGCCTGGAACTTGCCTGGTTTTTTTAAAGTTCGTAATAGGCCCCCTGGCTTAAAATCTGATGAATGATTAAAAGTCACAGAACAAAACTTATTGTTTGTTGTTTTACCAATGACCCTGTATTTAAACACTTTGTTCGCCTCTATTATTTTGTCGACCTAGCTAAATTTATGAAAGAACACATTTTGACTAGTGTTTTTTCGCAGTGATCAATGCTCGTGCCTTCTCCGTATGAGAGCACGCCTTCACTCTGCAGTGGCATAGTTACAAGCTGGTATTGATCTATTATTATGGCTTTTATAATAATTATTAACCTCATGTTATTCGACAACCTTCATTATTTTCTACTGTACCTAATTTTTGCTTTTCCTGTGTCGTTTCTGCAGTCTGAAAAAAGAAATGAGTACTTTTAATAAAAGACTTGAGGGCTTAGAGTAAATTAATAGACGAGCTCTGTGTGAAGGAGCCTTCCGGGGAAGTACTACCACCATTAACATACTGTTAAAAGCAGTATTACTCCAAAAGGAAAAAACGGAACTCTTATAGGATTACTCGTGTGTCTGTCTGTCTGTCACAGCCAACTTGCTCCGAATCTACTGGACCCCAAACCCTACATACAAACTTACAAACAAATTTTACCTCTTTATAATATTAGTATAGATTATTGTTTGCTGTTTGTAAATTAATGGTATTGACTTGACTACGTAAATTAATAACAGTCATAATATACTAATATTATAAATGTGAAAGTAACTCTGTCTGTCTATCTGTCTGTCTGTATGTTACGTTTTCACGCCTAAACCGCTGAACCGATCGTCATGAAATTTGGCAGAGATATGGAGACGGACATAGGCTACTTTTTTACGCGATAACCGACATCCACGCGGGCGGAGCCGCGGGCAAAAGCTAGTTATTCATATTTGTACGCCATAATATTATGTGGCAAACATGTCTCAACCTGATTTTTTTTTTAATGTTATCCTGCATGCACGTTTTTATTCTTGTACACACGGCTACACATCAAGCTATACATTTCCAGTATAATCTCGCATGTATAGGACTGACTGGTTGGACTGTCCTTATGTGCGACACTGCTGTGACAGACAAGTTACGTATAGTGTCGCACGTAAGAGAAAATAACGTAATGAATAATGAAATTTAATGTGAATAGTTAAATTTAATTTATTTAATTTGTGTGTTGATGTTGCATATATATTGTATTTATTAATTTCCATTTATTTATGTGTGAAATTTGTTTTCTAATATGGGTTATAAGGTACCTGAAATAAATGAATTTTAATTTTATTCTTTTATAGGCTTTCCGTATAATGAGAGGTCAGCTTATTCTACTAGCACTAGTACTAGCTGCTAGCTGAAGTGTCTGTAAATCAACTTCTTTTTTTATTTACTTGTGTAAACCCACGGGCAACAGCTAGTCAAAATAAAAGTAGTCCAAGTTACTCCTTATAACATCAGCTATGCGCCAGTGAAAGTCCTGTCAAAATCGGTCCAGCCGTTTAGGATATTAGCCGGAACAAACAGACAGACAGATAAAAATGTATTACTTATTTACTATACATACTTATGTATTTATAACGCTGTTATTTTGGTATCACAAACAGGTACTTTAATTTTATTTTTTTGTATTATCAATAGTCATTATTAATCACGAGAAACCTCTAAAAATGTGGCGCTGCCAGTCTGCGCGGGAACGCTCTTAATGTTTAAAAGTTCTATGGTAAACGTTTTGGAAACGATGTCCCTTTTATAGGTGGCGTTGTACTCACAATGCTAGAATCCTTGGTGTCGAGGTAAGGAATGGAGGGCTGTCTTCCAAACAATCGCTTGAAGCCGAAGCGCGTCGTACGCGGCGGAGTGGCGGGCTGCGCTGGGACTGAGCTCTGCGAAGGAGTTATTGTATTGTAGTTGACATGAATCGTTCCACTTTGCTCGACCGAGCCGCCCCACAGCTGGGGCAGAGTGGACTCTGCCCCACTAGGGTTGGCTCCTGAGAAAAGTACGGAAATAATAATATGGAACATTTTATTTCCTATGTTTCTGGAAGGAAACAGGTTTTAGGTAAATCACAGATTTATTACAAATAAAATATTTTAAACTAGGTATCTAATTAGGTAGTAAGAATAAATAGAATTTCGTTTTCTATTTACGAGGACAAATCGTACTCAGTTTGTGATTTAGTATGAAAAGCGTTGACGACATACATACATAAACTCACGCAGAAACTATAGAACACCATCTGCTACGCTCATTTAAAAGTACTAATTATGAATCAACCGAATGTTTAACGTCACAGGGATAGGTTTAGTGATGTCAAATCGAATATCCTTTAAATCCTGAAACCTTATTGAGGTTATTTGATTGTGCAATAATTATTACAAAATTTACATGCCAGTCTATCCAAAATAAAAAAGTAAGATGGGAGTCTCATTTCCTATAAAATGTATGAGAAAAGTTTTTTGCGATTTCTGACTTTTCAAATACTCAAACCTCAGTTGGTCTGATAGAGTTTTTTGATCCTTATAAGAAATAGGGTCGATTGGCATCAAAAAAACATTTTGTGAAAATGGCCCATTATCTTGCTGAATATTTTTTTTTTCAATATCTTTGTACAGGGATCACTATTTTTCAAAAAAATAAGGATAGTCTCCTAAGACCATTTTCCTATAGCTACAAAGATGAGGTCCTTATTGCCCCATCCCAAAAATCCATCCTGTACACAAATGGTTAAATAAATGAGTTCGGTTAAGGGTAGTTTTGGTGTCGCTTACTGGCTCTATAACCTCCGGCTGCTCAACGACGCCATTGGCTGGCCTGCACGAGCACACTTCGTGCTCGCCGGCCTGACTGTGCACGCCGCACATGCAAGGGTTGCACGTGGGCCGGGTTTGAGCTGGAAATTTAAAAATTCTCTTTACATGCTTAAATGCGTCAGCTTTCGCGCAGCATACCCTGGCTGCGCGACAGCTGACTCATTTAAGTACACGTCGGCTGTATACAAGTATACACATACATGATCTCAAGCTGAAAGCTGCGCAAGGTACGTTGCGCAGAAAAACATTACGCTTGTTAACACTCCTCATAAAATTACCGGAAATAAATAAATCATTTATTTCCCATAAGTAATGTTCAAAGTAGGTATGCGCAGCATTTACAGCGTAGGACTTACAAGAGCACAGAGGTTTGATCAATGGCTTCCATGCTAGGTGGAACCTGTGTTACAGGGGTCATCCATCTGTCCAAAAATGTAAGTTTGCACGCACAATATTGAGAGATTTTCCATGTTGTTTAAAGACCATAGAATTCTTACAGATTTTTCTGTAATCTATAAGTAAAGAAGTATTTTCTGAATTTTTTTCATAACTCATTTATTTCGGAACAATATACGTCAACATTTTAGGTTCAATCGTTGCGGAGATAAGGGGGGATTTCATCTATTTTCTTAAATAACTTTAAAAGTATATATTTTAAAGTTATTAAATATATCTGTAATCCTTACAATAAGCCCTTTCCTTTGATATGTTATACGGGGTACAGTTTGCAAAACTTTTTTTAAATTTTCTAGTTTGCCCCCATTAATTTACGTTACACGTTCGTGTTTGGGTCACAGAAGTTCATATGTGTACCATATTTCAGTAGAGTCACAGCAAATTGGCTGTGACAAACGGACAGACAGACACACGAGCGATCCTATAAGGGTTCTGTTTTTTCCTTTTGAAGTACAGAACCCTAAAAACCTACAATTTATATAGAAATTTACAGTTTCAGTATAACAAACTTTTAGCGACATCTAGATGGAACTAATTGGTAGT
Source organism: Dryobota labecula (assembly GCA_947523025.1). Lineage (NCBI taxonomy): Eukaryota > Metazoa > Arthropoda > Insecta > Lepidoptera > Noctuidae > Dryobota > Dryobota labecula. The sequence goes on along the minus strand of OX383314.1, from coordinate 11,238,462 downwards.
AATATTTACGATTGTTGTCTAAAGTGGTACCTAAAGCATTTTTTATTCCGTGATCGACTTTACTATACACTTCTGCCCTTCTCCGAACACAAGCGTGATGTTACATAACACTTACTATTATTATAGTTGCAGCTGTTCGCGGCCGTGTTGACGTAACAAGCCGCGGCATCACTTCCGGGTTGTTGTCGAGACAAGCTGCCCGTCTTGAGGTATAGCTTGAGTTCTTCAGCGCGTTCCATGTATCTGAGGATGAAGTAAATAAGTAATTGTACCCGAATTTAAAATTAGAAAGTTTTGCATTCGACTCGACTGTATCATTTTTTGATGTAAAAGCGCCTTGGCAGTAAGGCCGACTCATATGCCGTGACGGCAAATGGCATGACGCCGTCATGCCCCTTCTAGCCACCGCTTTCGACTGCCTTGTGTGTATACTATACACTGTTGCTTATCTGAATGAGCTGCGTAATGTTTCTATCCTACTATGGTACACGTTTAGCGCTTGTATACGCGCTTTGTATTTTTCTTTTAAATATTATTGTTTTAAAAGTGCTGCAAGATTTCGAATCAGTTTTTGAATTCTAACATTTTCATAGATATTTCTCATCTGTCGGGCGTCCAGTGATGGCTAACTTTTTGTTTTGTATTTTTCGTGAATATTTCGCAAAATGTATTCAGTTTGGGTAGTTCTTTTTAGGCTTTGTTATTAACTTCAAAAAGGAGGTTCTGTTCTCAACTGTACGTATTTTTTTTTGACGTCTCTGCCACATGAAAATCGATTTGGTATTTTTTTTTTCGATAAAGTGGTTCGGTGTTTCTAATTTTTGGTGAAGATTTGATGAAGACCTTTGGAGATAAAGATGGCAGCTTCTCAATGGAAAGGACTATTCCTGCTTGCAGTGCTCAGCTGCTATAGCAACGCTTTCCTACGCTCATCTGCCAATAGCATCGCAGCATCAGATTTTTGCTGAGCCCCTTGTTTTTGTAAATAAAAAAATAAAAAAACCTGCCGAGGTGGTCAGACATCTGTGATCATTGTAACAGAGCCTGAGAAATTTATTTCAACATACGTTATTTTTATTGGTCGTCGCAAAAAGGGGCGCTTAACAGATGTGGACATCATGTGCACGGGATTTTGTTTTTAAGGTGGTACGATAACCGTGACCGCGATAGTACATAACTCTGTCTTTAATTATTGTAAAATGCTTTGAAAAGTCTTAATTAATGTTAAATGAAATAAATAAATGCCTCTGATATTACAGAAATCTATTTCTAAGCCAGCGGCACTGATGGCCAAGTTAAGCAGATGAGTTGCTTAACTTGGCCGTCAGTTCCACTCGCCGCAGTGAATCAGTCTCACAACCCACACACCGTACTAGGTATAGTAAACTATCTGATGTGTCGTCACGGTCACCCATCCATTTCTGTGCCTCACCTGCTTAACTTGGCCGTCAGAGCCGCTCGCCGTAGTGAGTCAGTCTCACAACCCACACACGGCACAAGGTACAGTAAACTGTCTCTGTATGAAGTAAATGCCTCTTCTAAGTTCCCAGCTGAGTCTAATTCTATTGCTTTCTTGATTAAAGTCACCGCCTGCAAGGAGATGAAATGAAATTATTTAATCAGTAACAATTTACGTCATTTTAATGATAAGAGTCAGTATTTCCTTTTGTTTTATCCATAACACGTAAGCTCTTGGCCTTCATCTCACCAGGGCCTCAAGTCTGCTATTACAATAGTGTCAGAGTGGTCTATCATTGATTTCATAATTGTTGATTTTGACAAGTTTGGTAATCTACTAATATAATGGCGTCATTATGACTTTCCAATGGTCAGCCACTGACACTCCATTGAAAGAATTGGTAATCTCGTACATAATGACAAATGAAACTTCCTACTAAACTTCCAACTTCCTACTACTTCAAATTGCTTATAACAGTAATAAAAAATATGTGAAAATATATATAAATGAAATCTGGCATGAATAAATGTTCAAAATGCCATTGTAATACAATTGTATTACGAAACCATTGACCGACCAATGATCGACCATTATGAACTTAGCAGATTACGAACTTTTAGCAAAATGGCAATGGGATCGTGTTGGAGTGACGAATTTATAAAAATAGCAGACTTGGGCCCAGAGGCCAGGATGGTAAGTGATGGTAAGGCCGAAGGTGGAAGCGAGCTTCACCCGGAATCCTCAACCACAGAGGAACTGACTGTCTTACGTACGTGAAAATGGCCCGTATTCTTGATGACTGTAAATTCTTTCAAAATCTCTGAATGGGGTTCAAAATTTCTTAAAAAAAAAAAAAAAAAATTTGGACAGTCTCCTGAAACCGTTTTTCTGTAACTACAACGGAGAAGGTACCCTTACTGCCACGTCTCAAAAACCCACCCTGTATACACATTTTGCCAGTTATGATAAAGACCGAGAGGCTATTGTCACTAACCGGTACAAAGCCAGACTCCAAATTTTTATTTTTTTGAAAAACGTTGCCCCACACTGGAATTTCTCCTACATCGTGGGTGTGTTTACAAACATTTAAATTCACATATACAAACAGCCAGACCCGGAACAACTACTTGTAGGTAATACAAATATTTGAACCCGCGACACGCAGCGCAGCAGTCAATCGCTTAACCACTGCGCCAACCGTGTCGTCAATGTGAGTTACTCAATTACCCTGCAGAGTAAAATCGAAAAAAAAAAATGGGGTGTGGCTGTGTCGTGGACACGGCCGTATGTTTTACGTGAATATGTGTAAGTAACGGGTAGTATTTTCGGCCAGATGTACAGGCGCCGTCGTTGATCCGCTCGGGCGCCTTCATCCTTTTACGTTCCCGACACCACCTCACTGTCATATGGTGTGAAGCCCTTTCCAACCGTATATGATCTCTATATTTTGATTTGGATTTTTGACGAGTATAGGCCGATATTATATTTTTAACTATTTCACATTAATGTTTTATATACACAATCGATAGAACTTGACGAGAGCTGACGATTGAAACCCAAACGAACGTCGTAGCTTCTCCGATACAAAATTTTTACTAAACGGAAATTATGTGACGCTGCAAAAAGACCTCGAAATGGCGGCGCTTTCCCATCCGCCGTACGCGATGCATCACAGTCCTCACTCAATGTAACGAATTCTTTGATCCTTTTGTTTTCGAATAGTGTATGTATCGTATTCACGTCAAAAAATCTCGACGAGTTTTGATTCATTTAACTTAATCGATTAGTTTACCTTCTCATAGTTCTCTTTAGAAGGCATGTGCTGTAGATCGAGGTAGTCGTTGTTGAAGAAGTCTTCGTAAGTTATCCTGTTGTTGGGGTCGTGTTGCAGCAGGCGCAGCAGTAGGTCGCGACAGCCGGGCGATATCGACGAGTTGGCTGGGATCTAAGATAAAGAAAGAAAGGAATTGTAATTAAAGAAAAATAAGTATTCAAATTATCCTAAGAATCAGCACTTTTTAGGGATCCGTACCTCAAGAGGAAAAGACGGAATCCTTATAGGATCACTCGTGTGTCTGTCTGTCACAGTCAATTTGCTCCAACTCTACTGGGCCGATTAAGTTGAAATTCGGTACAGATATAATATGAACTTCTGTGACCCAAACACGGACGTGTAACGGAAATAAATGACAGAACCTTTTGGGGGGCAAAATAGAAAAAAGTTTTACACACTGTACCGTGTGACATATCAAATGAAAGGGCTTATTGTAAGGATTTCAGGTATATCCATACTAATATTATAAATGTGAAAGTAACTGTCTGTCTGTCTGTCTGTATGTTACGTTTTCACGCCTAAACCGCTGAACCGATCGTCATGAAATTTGGCAGAGATATAGCCTGGGATATGGAGAAGGATATAGGTTACTTTTTTACGCGATAACCGACATCTACGTGGGCGGAGCTGCGGGCCAAAGCTAGTTTTTTTTTATAATTTTGAAACAAATACTTTTAAAGTTATTTAAGAAAATTGATGAAAATTGACGATTGTCTCGCCTTTTGATGGCGTACTTGTAATAAATGAATAGACTTTGAATAAAAAAGCCCTTTTCTTCTCATTCTGAAATCGATTAAATTTACACACTTACAAAGTTAATATTTGTTTAACTGGAAACAACAAGGATTTGAAAAGAATGAATAAGCAAAGTGCTCTTACCTCAATAGGCGCTTGCCGCTGTATCTTATCGACCAGCTCCTTGAACGTGCTGGACGAGTACGGAGCGCGCCCGAATAGACACTCGTACATGATTACACCTGTCGACAATAACATATTTATTTGTTTAGAACATGTAATCGGAATAAACAAAAATATAATCAACGAAAAGCCAACAACAAGCCTTCACGTTTAGATACTAAATGAACAGACAGCCGTGCTGTTGGACAGTTTGTTGCGCCTGCGCCTCTTCTTCCCAGATAAAGTATTACGAAATTAATTATTTCTTGGACTTTATTTATGGTATAAATTATTGATTTGAAGAATCATTTATAATATTTTTTAGGGTTACGTACTAAAATTGCTAAAAAAAGCTCTTTAATTTAATATATTTTAGTACTGAACCCTAAAAATATTTTTTTTTTTTAAATAAATAATTTGTAACTGTAAACAAAGTCCAAATAATAATTCGTGGTTTTCAAATTCCGGGATTTAAACGTCATTTAAAATTATTCCGGGATTTTGAAGGAGGTATTATCCACTCTATGTTACTTCCTACCTCGAAGTTTAAGTAAATTAACTCTACCTATTCCGATCTCTGGCTATGAATGATCAAAAGAAAAACTACCCAAACCAATTCGAAGGGGGTGCTAAGATTATTGAGCACGCTTCGCTCGCTCTTGCAGTCCAAGTTCTCTTAATTCTAAACTTTATTACCGATGTGTACAAAGCAAGTCTTATTGTGTTAAACAATTTAGAATAAATGAAACCAAATCAAAGCCACGTTCCTAAATTGTTTCATATTTACAGGACGGGTTTTAATTTTATTATGACCTTTTGAAAAAATAACTTGGTAGGTACTCACCGACGCTCCACAGATCAACCCGGGCGTCATACTGCCCGCTGATCATCTCGGGCGCCATGTACAGCGGGGAGCCGCGCAGCGAGCGACTCGCCTCCGACGTCATGTGTTGTGCGAAACTGAAACGAAACCACTCATTTGGGATCTGGCAAAAAAGAAAAAAAAAATACATTTATTTAGCGCAGACACGGCGCACAACTTATTATGCAAATTTAAAGTGTATGCCGTTGTAATAAGTGGCTGGATACTTTAATAACTTTTAAAACTCCTTGCGTAGCTCTGCACCGCTGCCAATGCGGTGAAGGTGTCGACTACCTCGGACGCCCTGGCCATCCTGCAGTAGGAGTGCAGTCGTGCTCTTGTCACCGCCGGGTGCCAGCTGTTGTAGAACCCGATGGCTTGGAAGAGAGCGCGCGGAATGACCATGCCTTGGAAGTTAGGTCGGCCTTTGGTGTGGGATGCAACATGTGTCGCAACCTCGCGCCACCCATCTCCTAGCGCGGCGGGCTGCTGCAGGTGCGGAAAACCTCAAACGGCGCAAAGATAACAACCTTATTGGGAGCTATATGTTTGAGCCGTTTGGGGTTGAAACACTAGGACCATGGGGGCCGAGTGCCCACTTAGTTTTTCGAGACATCGCCCAGTAGTTGGTCGACTCTTCGTGTGCCAGAGGGCTGGTCTATTTCTTGCTCAAAGAATCAGCATTGCCATACAACTTAGCAATGCTTAGCCTTTCTTTCCTGTTGAAAGCGATGCGGACGAATGCCCATTGATTCTTTTGCCTCAAAAAGAAAAAACGGAACCCTTATAGAATCACTCGTGTGTCTGTCTGTCCGTTTGTCACAGCCAATTTGCTCCGAATGTAATGAACCGATTAAGTTGAAATTTGGTATACATGTCAATTTGAGTGACGTGAACTGTAAATAAATGAATTTAGAATATTGGGGTCAGTTTTGGAGGGCAAATAAGAAAATTAAAAAAAAAAAAAGATTTGCAAACTGTACCGTGTGACATATCAAATGAAAGGGCTTACTGTGAGGGTCTCAATTTTTTTTTAATAATTTTAAAATAAATTGTTTTAAAATTATAAGAGAAAATAGAAGAAAATTGACCATTCCCCCCCCCTTATCTCCGAAACTACTGAGCCTAAAATAAAGTAAAAAATACAGAAAATAGTTCTACACTTATAGATTACAAAAAAAAACTATAAGAACTCTATGGTCTTAAAATAACATGGTGAATCTCTCGATATTGTGCGTACAAACTTACATTTGCAGTTTATATATGTATGGGAGACTATATTTACCAACTACAATGTTAAGTTTGTTCTTAGGATAAATTCTTCCCAAGTATGGAAGCCTTCATTGTGCGTAATCCGACACGACCTTGGCCGGTTTTTTTTATATACTTGTAAATATTCTCCACAAATAAATATAAAGCTGTTGTTATAATTTTTAAATTATATATAATTCGAGTCTGTGTTTCCTAATAGCTGTAACACACTATCAATCACAATCTGAATGATTTTGAAGGCTATTGCTAATCCATTGCTTCATATGTTCGAAAAACGTAAATAACGCAATGAATGTTGTTCAACTGTCAAAATGAATCCCATTGCTACTGGGCCTCAAGTCTGCTATTACAATAGTGTCAGAATGGTCTCGCCATTGTATTTGACAGTGTTTGTATGGCAAATCTGTCAAAAACTCACAATGAAGAGACCATTCTGACACTATTGTAATAGCAGACTTGAGGCCCAGGGGGCCAAGTCTACTAATGTACAAACGTTGCAATGGTCTCTTCATTGTGAGTTTTTGACAGATTTGCCATACAAACACTGTCAAATACTCACAATGGCGAGACCATTGCAACGTTTGTAAATTAGTAGACTTAGGCCCCAGATAGCGTGTTACGCAGTTGCGTGCTCTATTGTCGACCACATCATCGCTTACCATCAGGTGAGATAGTGGTCAAACGTAAGCTTAACAACTCTAAAAATGAATATATAAGTACTCACCCAAAATCAGCGACTTTCAACGTATATTTGCCCTCTGATCCTTTGTGCAATAATAGATTATGTGGTTTGAGGTCCATGTGAACTACACCTGACAGCAAAAACATACAAATTAAATAAGTTATCAAAGGGCATAATAGCTACTCTACTGCTAATATTATTAATAACTAGCTACCGCCCGGGACTTCGCCCGCGTGGCTTTTTCTAAAATGAAAGTAGCCTTAGTAATTTCTTGTATCATACGCTATCTGCCAGTGAAAGTCCCGTCAAAATCCAGAGTGCCATATATAATAATTGTGTCGCTTAACTTCAAACTCGGGTAAATCCAATTTTGAGAATTTTTAAGATTTTGGTACCAAATTAAAGGCCAAAAACAGACTTTTAAAACAATTTTATCAGTTGTATAAAAATCCGCATTGTTCTTGAGAAAAAAACCGTTAAAGTCATAAATTTTTATTTAATTCCGATAGATCCATGAGACAGTTTTATTCAAATGCAGTTAAGTCCATGAGAGCCAATCAGCTAACCGCGTTTGTTCAACATGGCGGTCAGTCGTCGTCAACTCTGCGACATTAACACCGTACGCTCCGGTTTTTTATTGTTTATTTTTAATCATAGACAGTTCCCATGGATAATGCCATTAAAATAGTTACACCGAGCAATGCCCGCAAGCGGCCTAATATAAAAGTCCACACTGAGTTTTTTCAAAGGTAGATAAATTGCATTCCATTAGATCAAATGAAGGTAAATGCAATCTTAATTTTACATTTTTGAAAGAATGTATGGTTATAATACTAAATTTGCTGTATAAGATCGTTACCTTCAGTATTATCGCCATAATAAATAAAAAACCGCCTTTTAATTCATGGAATTAAGACTGTTATCCCTTTTTCTTTAATATCTCCCAAAAGGGTAAAGTGGATTTACCTGAGTTTGAAGTTAAGCTACACAATTATACTGTAAAAAGAAGTTATTTTTAACCTTTTAAACAGACACTTCAATTTGATTTATTTGTATAGTTAATAAGAGTAATTAATGCTTAATTAACTTACCTTTTTCCCTGAGAAACTTTAATGCTGACGCCAATTGTTGAAGGAAATATCGAACCTGTAAAAATTGGTGCATTTTGTGTTAGCCTGAACAAACGTACTGGAAAATATCTTAAATGTATTGTAAAAACAATTGTTGGCTAACCTAAATAAATAATAGTTATTTGTGCAACAAGAGAGCAAAGTTGTTTTTTGCTGTGAGTGTTGATTTTGAATTCTGAGTAAACGAAGGATTCTATGATTGAATCTCGAGCGCAGCGAGTGGTCTAGGATAGAATCCTGAGCGCAGCGAGGGATTCAAAGACACGAGATGCAAATAACTTTGGTCTCGTGTAACACATAAAACTTTTCAATTCAGCAGCGAGAACATATATATTACCTACCTAGAGGAAAAAAATACAACATGGTAAAAATTAAACCACATGTAGGTATATTTGTAAAACAAACAATATAAAAAAGTTAAAAGCCTGTTTGTTTGAGGTGCTGAGGTGAAAACATACTTGTATTCAGCTGCATCCAGATTTGAAGCAGACCCCAACATAGCTAGGAAAACGCATGCTTGTGATAATGATGCCCAAAGGTGGGATACCACAGGCTGAATAAAAGAAATTATAGTCACCTGTTTCTCTGGCACTCGTCCATATCTGTGTATGTATTTAGACAAGTCGCCGCCGCAGCAGTACTCCATTATAATGTAGATATTTCTGAAAATATAACGCTTTTATTTATATCTTTATATATAAAATTCCTCTGTGCATGTGTATGTCACTGTACACCTTCTAAATGACTGAACTAATATTAAGTGTATATTTGGGTGGGTCCCTAGGTGGTTTAGATTCATAACTGGACCCGGTAGGTGGCGCTGCGATCGAGTTCGAGCAAACTGGGACAACGTCTGTCCGGTCAGCTAGTTAGTAAGTAGTGTTATATATGTAAGTGGTACACCACTGACTACCTGCAGTATTGTCTCTCCTTCTACTTTTTGATCCATCCAAAGGTCTGTAAAAGATCGCTTTTAGCGATAAGACCGCCCATTGTGACACCCTATGTAACAGTTCTACATTTATATCTGTAATTTTTACGGTGTACATAATAAAGAGTATTCTATCTATCTACTTACTTAAATTACTAGCATATCCTGGGGAACTAAACTTCGGAATACAGAAAGTTTTTTTTTGTTTTGGCAATTGAGCCAATTTCGTCGATGAATATTATGGTATAAATATCACATAATTAGATTGCAAATCACAAACCCCTACATACAACAATTAACTAGTTTTTATAGCAAAACAATGATATAATTATATGAAGTTTTATCTATAAAAAGATTCAGGTAAGTGCTGGTAGATAAACAAGTAGGTATGTTAAATCATGTTTTACAAGCTGATATTTATGTTAGAACTAGGGATGTTGCAGATACTGATTTTTTTTACATCCGCGGATGCCTGTTTTTGGTGGCTCATATCCGTGGACGCGGATCTCAAGTTTTTTTAAGGGATACGTTAAGGCGGGAAGGCGAATTTCAAAATCCGCGCTGTTTCGTTGTATTTTGATCATAATTCAATTCGCGGCAATTTTAATAAAATAATTATAATTATTTAAAAATCAATATAGCTCTCGGAATTATTTCGTGAAAATGTGACGATTTAGAGCTATATTGATAATTGATGGGATTATAATTTCCATTTTGTTTCCTGGTTACTACAGTACCCTTTAGTATTTAGTAGGAGCCCTTCCTGTACTGTTGTAACCAGGGAACAATTGGACTTTTAAATATAGACTGTTACACAGGTCTAAGAGGCCTTTTCTAGAACTTCGTTTGCCTTCTTGACGGCCACATACTATATTTACTTTTATTAATTTGATACTCACTTGTCATCCCAAGTGAAATTCTTCATATGTACAATATGTGGGTGAGTCAAAGTCTTCAGCAATCTGATCTCTGTGATCAAGTTGTCTACGGCCGAACCCGAGTACTTCACTCGCGACTTGTCCACACATTTTATAGCTACGATGGAGCGCGCTCCAACCTGTGGGATAAGACATCTAAGTGAGTTTATGTATTTTATTCAAGACTAGCTGCAGCCCGCCGCTTTGCACGCGTGTCGTTTTCTAAAATAAAAAGTAGTTACTCTGTATAACATCAGCTATCTGCCAGTGAAAGTCCTGTCAAAACCGGTACAGCCGTTTCGGAGATTAACCGGAACAAACAGACAGACGTGACATACGTGTTATAAGTACCATAATATATATACTTTCATATGCATTTAGTAAAAAGCTGTTATTTTGACATTACAAACAGACACTTCAATTTTATTTATTTGTATAGAAGATGTATAGACTAGCTATGCCGCGGCTACGCATTAAGGCGCGGGCCCACCGCGGTGCACGGAGAGGCTACGCACGTGTATTAAGCTTCGCTTTGTAAGAAAATGTATGTGGTTGTGTCCACTGTAACCCACGGAGAAGCTACGCATGAATTGACGTCATTGATACATGCGTGGCTTGCTCGAATAGGCAGTTACATAGCTCAACGCTGTCGACGTGGGTCTACGTTTCCACTGGGGTACACGAATATGACCCACGACTATGTACAGCTCACTTATCGCACACCTCCCGCAGTGAAGTCCGTGTCCGTGGATTGCAGTGGCACGTGCGTAGCCTCTCCGTGCGCCGTGCCACGCTATACATAGTCGTGGGTCATATTCGTGTACTCCAGTGGAAACGTAGACCCACGTTGTCAAACAAATTAATACACGCAGCTAAAATGCGCCGCGTGCCCGTGCACAGCATGCGCCGCGGTGGGCCCGCGCCTTTATAGAGTATTATATCCAAGATAAGAACGCTGGTCCTGCTCCATTGGACAATTTATTTAGAGTCTAAACAAAATCAAACTGGTTGCTAATTTAATTGTATAATTTATATTTTTTATGAAATTAATTTAATTTTCTGTGATTAATATACTTTAACTCACACACTAACTGACATAGGTTATTAAATGTTAAAATTTTAGGGAAATCATCTACTTTTACAATTTTTGTAAATATGTGAGCACCATGTATCTAACGCATAATTAATTTGTCTGTCATTTCTCATTCTTTTTACCGATTGTGATATAGTAATTTTATTCTAGGTAAGTGTATTGTCTTCACATATAATTAATTATTAATGTATACAAATATTGTTAACATTTTAAAAGAGTAAGTCTGGAGTTTCTTGCCCATTCGTCACCATACGTAACTACCTTTTGGCAGGGGCAACTATAATCACTTAATTATTTTTGTAAATTTTGACGTTCATAAATGCCTTTTATGTGCGTATTTGAAATAAATGATTTGACTTTGACTTAATAAGTTAATCGTAACGTGAAGACATATCCTCTACAACATTGGTTGATTTTGTTAATATAAAGTAAAACTTGTTAGTATGTACTATCGCGGACAGTCGAAACGGCTCTTTCAAAACAAAATCCCGTGTTCACGGGGCCCACATTTGTTTACCTCCCCTTTTTGCATCAACCAATAAAACAAAAATACACAGGAATAATTGGTTTAAATAAATTTCTCAGACTCTGTTACAATGATCACAGATGTCTGACCATTCTTTTTCGACCAATAGTAATACAACAATAGAAGACCCAAGGATGAGAAACAGACCGAAGACCGAGCGCTACAAGCAGAGATAGTCCTTAGGGTGATCCAATTCGGCTGTCTGCGATAGTACATCTTTGTATGTGAAGGAAATATACATATACACAACATTTAAATACATCTAAGGCATTGTACAGTGAACTTTACAAAAAAGAAAGTAGATTGTAGGTACAGTATATAAGATGTGACAGTTAAAATATGGGTGATTCTTGTACAATCTACCGTATATTAGGCATGCTACATTATTATTAAATGCATGAGTTAATATCAAATGAAATGAAATTATGACATAGTTCAATTATTTTTGAGGTACCTAATTACAGTACTGTTCAAGTAGTCAGCATGGAACACTCATATAATAAAAAATTAACATTATTAATATCTATGTCAAATATAAATTACATTAAAGAAAGACTGTGTGTGATGTGATGTGTCGTGATGGCCTGTCAAGACCTTAACTCTCATGCATGAGGTTGTGATATACCAATGTGATTCATATGTACTTTCCGAGTTCATCGGTGAAGCAAAAACATCATAAGGAAACCTGGACTTAGTTAATATGAGTTTGAAATCGCCAACCCGTCTTGAGCAAGCGTGGTGATCAATGCTCGTGCCTTTTCTATATGAGATGAGGCCTTTGCCCTGCAGTGGGACAGTTATAGGCTGGGATTATTATTATTATATAGATAGGACATGAGAAAATTAAAATTATGTAGGTATAATACGTCTACCATGTTTCCACTGCTCGGACTCAGGCCTCTTTTCTGAGAGGAGTAGGCTATAATCCAACACACAGGCCCAGAGAGGGATGGTAGGATTACAGATATCATAATCATAAATAACTTTATTCTAAACATTATAATTACAGGCAGTGGTTAATACAATGCAAAATCTTAAATACAGAAAGGTGTAGGCATAAACGATGAATAGGTGGAAGATGAGACACACTACTAAGAAATTCCTAGGTGGAAAAACCAAATCACATTATTAAATGTATCAGGTAGTTATTTAAGCCTTTTTACTTCTTATATCACTTAAAAATTCATATAAGCGTACTATTTGTTCGCGATACAATTAGTATTTACCTCCCAAAGATAATATAAAATAAATAAAACTAAAATGTTTACATAGAAACAAAGAAAAGTAGATTAGAAAATGTATTTATTTTACCTTTGTATGTGCTTTGTAGACGGTGGAATAGCTCCCGGAGCCTAGTTTTTCAGTCACCACATATCCGTCTATTTTAGGAAAAGCCATTTCGTAGAACAATTATTAGCGATATCAATGAGTTTTCCTCATTTTTTCAAATAATTTCACCTGAGTTTTGATATCGAAAACGTCATAGACGTCACATAGACGTCTGTCATTAAAAATTTGATTGACATTGACTAACAACACAGTGTTTCCAGTTTCCTGTGTTGTTTTTAAGGTTGTTTTGGTGGTTTTTCTTCTAATTCTACTTTTTAAGCTATTGCATAGCTTCTATCGCGGGCCTTGAGCGCGGGGACCGAATCCAGAAATTCCGTAACGAAAAAACCTCACGCTCCCCACTCCGACGGTTTTACTACACCAGTACCCTCTAGTGATCTAATAATTTGTGGCAGTTCTTTTTTCTGTGTACTGCGTATTTTATTCTTATAAATATTAGTTTATAAAATTATGATCTTCACAAAAGGTGATTGTTGATAGTTGGGTTTGAACTCTCGACCAGTCGATTACGAGTACATTCAGTTCCCCTGTTGCACCGCAAGGCTACAACGACTTAATTAAAGCTTGCCAAATAGTTGATACCATTCCAGTTGAACAATTTTTAAACTTGACTAGACGGTTGGAAATGACTCATGTACATGGAATTTTTTCGCTGTCAAAACAGTTTGTCACTCTTTTTTTATTTAAAATTACTTTAGGTTCAACACTTTCGTCTATTTTAAAGTTGTTATTATGCTTATATTTGAATAGTATTTGACTTTGTTTACGTAGTTATACACTTTTACGACGTTCAGCACTTATTTATTTTGTTTTTAAGCTATTGCATAGCTTCTATCGCGGGCCTTGAGCGCGGGGACCGAATCCAGAAATTTCGTAACGAAAAAAAAAAATATTAATATCAAAGAAAAAGAAATACTGCATAAATAAAATAAATAAATAATTATAATTGCATAAGTTGATACAAAATGCTATGCAATAGCTTTACCGCGGCAGTCCCCGAGTGCCACACGTCTTTTTTTTTTTATAGCAGTCTATATTTATTAACGGTGAATACATCGAACTTCTTAGCTATTAGTCTAGACTAGAGTATTATAACACTGTAGTTACTGCTAGTCTGTCACTTTTGGAGGGGGATGCGGTCGCTAATACGCCGTAGTAAACGATCTAAACGATTTTTTTCATCGATATCGATATTCATTCGGAATTTTGCTTGAGTTCATGATAAAAAACAGCTGCATAAAATAGTTACATTTTAATAATAGGAATACATAAGTACAATTAAACAACAATAACAATGTCTCAATAAAAAAAATCGGTACTAATATGTAGGAAGGAGGACATTTTGGTTTTAAAATTTTCATCAGCGAGGAAAAGAAGAAAAAATAAATAAAAAGAGAAAAAACACAGAAAGAGAAGAAGAGAGAGAGAGAATTTTAACACTGCGGTGTAGAATATTGCAGTTTTAGTTTATCGCCATCTCTTGACAGATAAAGGAACTAATGTATTTTTTGTTGATTTCTGAAAAAGTGTGCTATTTAGAGACATAGTTTTATTTTTCCTGTACTCTTTACATAAGCTTCTATCACATAGAATAATTTCAGATATTTCTCGATGCTAACCGGAGATAAGGGGGGGGAACGGGGGGGAACGGTATTTTTTTTTTAATTTCTCATCAAATGTCGAAAACTATGCATCCTAAAGAAAAAAGAAAAAATGTTTGAGAATGTGCAAACAGCGTTCTTTCATATGATACTCCACATGCCCTAGTAGCCGCATTTCGAATTTTTAAGACCACCTTTCAGTCCCTGTTGCAAAAAAATTAAAAACTTTTTTGTTTCTTTCTTATTTGCAAAATAGTTGGGCAAGCGTCATCTAAAACTATTCTAAATTTCAAGTTATTATCATCAGTAGTTCATGAGATATTCAGCTGTGACAGACAGACAGACAGACTGAGTCACACCATAAGGGTTCCTTTTTATCGTTTTGGTACGGAACCCTAAAAATAAAAATAAGGACTGCCAATAGAAGTGAAAACTTAAAACTTTGGAATAACTGACAGTCTGGCGCCCACGTCACGAGCATGTCGCGCATTTCGGTGACGCGAATCCATAAGTTTTTCCCTGACCAAAAATCGCCTAAGAGGGTGTACATCGGTCCACTAGCGCCACTCCTTTAAAAAAATATTATCTCGTGACTGATACTAATTTTTTTTCTAGTTAAGGGTAGATTTCGTATAGGTATTTAAATTAAATTAAGAATTATAAAATTCTATCGATCCATATTCAAAAAAATCTCAACCATTTATGCAAGGGGGGTCAGCTAATTGTGTACAATTGTGTATACTGACTGTACATGGCGCTAGTGGACCGTTGTACGCCCCCTTAACGCGGCAAAAAAAGTTTTAACTTCAATAAATAACTATGGATATGTTTATCTCATGGGATACGAACTCATGTTGTGTGTATAATTTACGATTTCATTTCGATTTGAGGTGCAATAACGGTTGAATATATGAGGTCATAAATTGTAAATTATGCTTTTTGATTGCAGTATCTTTGCTGCACTTCGTGCGTTGATTAAAGTTTTAAAAAGCTGAATTTATGGCCGGTTGATCTTTATGCGTTTTATGGAATTATCTGTGTATTTTTATTTTTCTATGTTTTCATTACAATGCTGCTGTATTGAAAACAATCATATCAATTAGGTACCCCTTATATTGATAATTTCTACAGTGGACATCTTTATACAATATCGAAGCTTAATCTGTATAAAATTGCATTTAATTACCTTTTTAGGGTTCCGTACGTCCGAATAAAAAAATTGAACGCACTCATGTGTCTGTCTGTCTGTCCATCTGTCACAGCCAATTTGCTCCACACATATGAAATTCTGTGACGCAAACACGGACGTGTAACGTAAATAAATGAATTTTGAAGGAGATCACTTTTGGGGGGCAAATTAGAAAACTTAAAAAAAAAGTAAGTATTGCAAACTGTAACGTGTGAGTGTGACATATCAAATGAAAGGGCTTATCGTAAGGATATTATATATATATATATATATATATATATATATATATATATATATATATATAATTATAAAATAAAAGTTTGCAAAGTTATTTAAGAGAAAATTGACCATTCTCTCTCCTTATCTCCTAAACTACTAAGCCTAAAATTTAAAAATATATATAGATAATAGTTCTTTACATATAGATTACAGGAAAAACAATAAGAAGTCTATGGTCTTAAAATAACATGACTCAATATAGTGCGTACAAACTTACATTTGCAGTTGGAATGGAAAAGACTTGACAACGTCTAATAAATCAATGAACGCCAGCTGCATGTACGAAAAAGGATGACTCATTATCCCGTTACGCTCATTGTCCCGTTACCCTCATTGTCCCGTTACGCTCATTGTACGCTTGCGCCGCATCAATGTTTTGTTATGACGTTGTCACGTTAAACTATCGTCCGTAAACCAACTTAACAGACAACCAATTCTTGGGAGAAATTCATCCCAACTACGGAACCCTTCATTGTGCGTGATCCGACACGCACTTGGTCGGTTTTTTAAACGCATGATAGGTACTGCATTATAGAGGGTTCAAGAATCTTCTAGTAAAATAAAAAAGCTTGAGAGTTCAGGTTTACTCCTACTTTGCTGTATCGCTAATCTTTCCGCCATCATAAGTAACACTAATAGTAATTGTCCATTTATTTGCCTTGGCGTCCGCTTATCTAGCGCTATTTTCCAGGGGGGCCTGGCCCCTGAGATGCGATGGCCGATGAAGCCGAGTCGACGCCCAATGTACCTGTCTACAGTGCTGACTGTAGGTAGGTACATTGGGCGTCTACTCGTGGTCACTGGACCACGAGTAGCCCCAGAATTCTTAACTAGCTTTACACTCCTATGACTTGTCGCTGTAACGGATTGTCATGTTTGAATAATGAACTGTGAACTGTCACACGAGTTACCTCTATTTTTTGATTCAGCATTTTCACGGTGGTTTCTTAAAAAAGGGCGAATCGATATGCCAAAATAATAATTTTAATGTCAATTTTCCCCTCGCCCCTTCTTTAGGGGCGAATCACTACACCAAAATAATAAAAAACGGGGTTAGTAGAACATTTAAATCGAAAGGGGCAAGATCCAAGGGGCGAGCGGAGACCAAACCCTCTTAAAGGAAATCTTTGGCGTACGATACAGTATAATTTCTATAATTTTCTACTACTACTACTGTACCAGATACAGTTTATTTCAAGGTTGAATATTATAAATTGGATTGAACTTTTTTTTCAGAAGTTATTTAAATGTCCAGCCTAGAATTCCGAATAAAGTCAAAGTCAAATCACTTATTTCAAATAGGCACGTAAAATGCAATAGGTAACCAAACATCCTGGGGTGGGCACCAGACCAGTCTGGGCTGGGGACGGCTTGCCCCCCCCCCCCCCCATATACCTATACGCCTATGTGTATTTGTCAGAATTTGTTACAGAGTTGTTACATAGTTTTAAAAGTCCATAAAATTCTGCAGTTTCCGGCGTATGAATTATATTTTCAGGGTTTTGGTCAGATTTTTAGATATAGCTGTTGCCCACGGCTTCGCCCGCGTGGCTTTTCCTATACAAATAATTAATAAACACGACACTTCGATTTTATTTATTTGTATAGATTGTAATGATAGATAACATTGAATGACTGAAATTAGGATAACATTCAAATAGCTAATTACTCAAATATTAGGTATGGAAATGTCAAAATAAAAAATAAAAAAATATGTCTGAGATATGTGAGAGCTACTGAACATAATTATAGTTTATTTGTCTATTGACTACTTTTAGATTATTTATTATTTTTTATAAGACTTTCTTGGTAATTTTCGCCTGAAACACAGGATTACCTAGTTCAGGCACGTATAAGTCTTAGGAATATTATAATAAAACCTTGTAATTTTTTTTAGTTTTTTTTTTTATATATTTTTTTATTATAATTATTTTCTAATATTTAAGTCAACTTTTCATTGATATAATCATTAGTAGCGTTTACATTGAACAATTTACATTTGGATTTCCTAAAGTTTTTAAAACAATCTGGTGGTTTATTATAAAAGTTTTGGTCGCTATACAAAATACATTATTAGAAAGTAGTTTATTATTACGTCTATAATAGGTACACGAAGTAATATGTACCTACCTAATCTTTCTCGTATTCCTCGTACCGTAAGTGAAAAAATGCCTTTTTCCGAATCTTTGCGTGATATTTTCAGCATCATGAGCACAGTTTCCATACATAAATCTTGCACGCACAAACAAGCACAGTGGGGGGGGGGGGGGGGGCAACTGTAGGTTTTACGAATACTTTTAGGTATGTATACCTACTTACTGGGCGTTATAATATGGCAAATCAGGTTTTAATATCAAATTCGCCATGTACAACATCCGCTTGGGCTGGCTGGCTGGCTCCTATCTCAGTATGATGCTGCGACATTTAAAAATGAAAGTGACGCAGCGTTGGTATTCTGATAGGGCCCGCCACAGACCAATTAGGGGCCTGCTGTAATGTCACGGGCAGATACAGAAATAATTTATCTATAAAATAGTTATTATGTAAAATGTTAATAAATAAAAATAAAATACTCATTTAATTCGCGTGGCTGTTCTTTAAGAGGGCGCTCATCGGACGAACAACAATATTCGATCTAAAGAAAAGCGGCCAAATTCCTCTAGGTCGTATTTTTGTTGCTTTGTGTCTTAGTATGAAACTTTATAAAAGGTATTAGAAAATTCTAGACACATTTACCGAGGTTGCTGATTGAGCCGTTTTTCATAATTCCTTCTCAGTCACGCACGAGATAATATTGGCGCTCTTAAGTGTCTGTAGCACTTGTGGATTGAAGTTCTTGATAATATTGTAAACTCAAGTTTCCACTGCCCAGCACCCCAATTGCGTAGCACACTTTCTTTCCCAATTCGAAGGATTTTGAAGGAAATTCCTAATCCATTGCTTCATATGTTTGAAAATTCGAATGCCCAACAACATAAATAACGCAATGAATATTGTCGAACTGTCAACATGAAAAACATTGCAATTGTTAGAGGAGAGAGAGGAGAGGTCGCTCGAGGCGCCAGACGGCAAGGGGCGCCAAAAAGCCAAATGCAAAAAACAATTTCCAGCGCAAAACAAAATTTGGATGGCGCCTGTTGAGAGGCGCGGGGGCAGTGTTGCCAGATAACATTTTAAGCTATTGCATAGCTTCTATCGCGGGCCTTGAGCGCGGGGACCGAATCCAGAAATTCCGTAACGAAAAAACCTCACGCTATCGCTGTCTCGCTTTAACATTTATTCGACTCTATCGCACTACGCTACTCAGCCGCCATAGCTACCGGCCGCCATATTCTTGTCTTGTTTGTTGTCAAGAACTTTGTCAACAAAGCGCTGTTTTTGTTTTTATTCTGTGTTTTGTGGATATTTATCGTAAATTAGAGTTATTGTTGTATTTATGTATGTACGTGTGACGTAATTTAAGTTGCAATGCATTACAAAACGTGTGAAATATGTGTTATAAGATCCGGCCGGTCAGATGGTCAAATGCGAATCTTCATAGCCAAATTTCCTTTGAATGAAGATAGGTAAGCATATATTTTCAATTGTTATGTTAAAAAACATTGATAAGCTCTTACAGAAAATAAATTACTTGATTTAAAGTCCAAAATTTACAAAATTACAAAGTAACCTATCAATATGCTAGTGCTTGACGCATGTTACTTTTTTATCGACTGTCGATATTTTTATTATTATAATATTCCTATTTCATTTAATTTTCTCTGTTATTCTATTAATACTGCAAAACCAAAATAACAAAGATATAAGTTTAAATACACTACTATTATAATCATAATAATGTAATAAAATGTTCCAGCTAGATGTAAAAAATGGGTTAAACTTACGGGAAAGAAGACTTGGTGTATGTACCCATTGAAAAGCTACATCAATTGGAACATATTTGTGGCAGTCATTTTCTACCAAAGGATTTCAATAAAAAGAAGACACAACTAAGAAAAAATGCTACTCCGTCTGTAGAACTTACTGCAGAACCAATGGCAGATGAGCTGTTCGTTGGATTTCCACTACACATCTTCAAAAGTGAGCAAACAGGTAAGACTTTATTTTCCAGTCGTAATTCATCCTAACTCACCCTTTCCGATTACTTTAGTAACTCATGTTCAATTATATTTTGCAGAGTTATCTTCTACTTCGACTACTGCGATTCTTGGACTGGTACATCTAGTAAGTTTTTTTTTTTTGGGTACTGTACGTCCGAATGAAAAAACGGAACCCTTATGTACCTTCATCTACTGGACCGATTAAGTTGCATTTTGGTACACATGCAAAATGTATCATGTGACATATGAAATGAAAGGACTTGACAAGAGAACTTTTTTTTAAATTATTTAAAAAAAAAATCCTCTTGACAAGTCCTTTCATTTAATTTTATATTTTTAATGAAAATTATTAAAGAAAATAGATGAAAATTTACCATTTCCCCCCTTATCTCCGAAACTGCTGATCCTAACATTAAAAAAAATACAGTGTACAGTTCTATACTTAAAGATTACAGCAAAACCTTTAAGAAGTCTATGGTCTTAAAATAACATGGTAAATTACTCAATATTGTGTGTACTTACATTATTATTATGCAGTTGGAAAGTATGGGGAAACATGTTTTTCAACTACAATGTTAATTCGGTTCTTGGGATTAATTCATCCCAACTACGATACCCTTCATTGTTTTTGGAATTAGAAGTGAATGACTACATTTTGTTTTTATTGCAGTACCTTCAACATCAACTGCTGAACCATTGCCAGTAGAATGTTCAAAAGACAGGAAAATATGTTCTATTGCGGGTAAGGTTTATGTTTATTTTAAACTTATTAAATTCACTTTACTATTTGATTAACTGTATTGAATGTATCAATTGTAAATATTACAGATACTTTTTTGTCTATTACAGAACCTTTTTCAAATGAAAATGTGATAAAAAGATTGAGACTAAGCCCAAGTAACTATTCAAGATTAGAATTAAATTTGAATTCACTTGTTCATGTGTCAGTTAATAAGCAACGTGTTTTCTACATTTCAGTACCTTCAACATCAACTGCTGAACCATTGCCAATTGAATGATCAATAGAAAGGAAAAGGTGTTCTAATTATTATAAAAAAACTTAAGTCCAAAGTTTTGTTTTATTTTATTATCATCACAGCAAATCTCATCTTATAGTCAAGTTTACCTCGGATTAGATCTAGACTATACAATGGGATTTGTCTCTGAACCCCGCTTACGCCAACGTGGAATCACAGCCGTAGCTGGTTTCTTTTTATAAGAAAATTACCACGTAACCTTAGTTCAAATCGAAAGTTACCGTTGGCCTAAGTGACTTTGCCTTAAATTTATTAAGAATGAAACCGTAAAAATGTCAGGATCCTAAAACCCGAAATTTTTTACAGCAACATATCGATAAAAATTACGAGTGAGTAGTAGTACATCCCTATCTTGTTATTATGTTGGCAGCTTTATGTCATGTCTGCAGTCCGTGTCATTTCTGTTATGTTGGTATTCATTATTAGCTCACGTTTCATACAAGCGACGTTTTTCATTTTTATCTATGGGACTCCCGTCTTTTAATATTATATACTCTTTGTTTATTTAATAAAAGAAAAATTTGTTTTCTTATCGGTCACCACGCTCAAAAAGTGTAACTTGAATTAATATCAAAGAAAAAGAAATACTGCATAAATAAAATAAATAAATAATTATAATTGCATAAGTTGATACAAAATGCTATGCAATAGCTTTACCGCGGCAGTCCCCGAGTGCCACACGTCTTTTTTTATGTTAAAAAACAGGAGTACCTATACGTGTTACTATACTATAATAAGTATTGATGTTTGCAATAAAAGTTGAATTTAGAAAATTTGTGAATTATTATTTATTTAACATAAAACCGTAATAAAGTAGAATTAAAAATGGATAACGAAACAGCAATTACCGTGCGGCAAATTTGTGTCTAGCGAATGCCGCGCGTATTAGCTACCGCGCACCTTGCACGCCTTGTTTGGACACACCTTTAGACGAATTGAGGCGTCTAATTGCAAACCCCCGCTAAAACGATTTTACCTTGAAACCGACCTCCTTATTCTCTCTTTTGAAAGTTTTCTCAATTCTGTACTAAGTGGCAAACTCATTTCCGAGCAAATCCCTCTCTAACAGTACTAAATTGAGCCTCCAACCTTATACTTGGTAACAAAATCCACTATAAATGGCATGGGTAAAATGCAAATTCCTCTACAACGAAAACAACCAATCACAGCGCTTGCTTTTGCACCAAGTGACCTTACGAATAGTATGGCGGACCGATGGAGACTTGTGTAAATGTGTCGTGCACCAAGGAGTGCGATTACATTTTACTGAATTTAAAACTCATCAAAAACTCAATATCCAGAAAAATCGTTTTAGCGGGGTTTGCAATTAGACGCCTCAATTGCTGTTTCGTTATCCATTTTACTTGATAAAATACGTCCGTCCACACACAACCACTGGCGAACCCACAGAGTACATTCTATGGGCGAACCAACACTACATCGTTCGCGGCGTTCGCCGTGCGCGGCAGGTAGCTTGCGGCTGCCGCGCGCGGCAGCCACACACGATTGCCGCTTTATGTTTGGTCACACCTTTACACTAGACGATACCTAAATCAATGCCTAATTAAAAGCGTGCGTTCGGATTTCAACTTTCCTCACTGAGCCGAGCGTTGAAAATCCGTCGCTTAGTGGCAGTGAAAACGGGCATGAGACTTTTAAACTATGTGAGTCTGTATAATAAACGTGTCGGTTTGTTGCCTATCTTAGGTAAACGTGACCTCAATACATTGAGTATTGAGGTCTTTATTGCATTCCACAATGTCACCACCAAAGTAAATTGCTTAGGTGGTAAACATTAAATTAAGAAACAATCGTGGTCCCTGTCGGGCACGGTAAAAGAGAGATAAGTATTAGGTAGAGAAGTGGACTTACCGTTTATCTTTTATAACATTTTTTGTGTATTTTAATGTGAGTTTTAGAGATTCATCATTCGTTTACACTGTAGATAATAACATTTACTTAATAATACTTCTTTTTAATTTGTTCGTGAATAGATGGTTTTTTTTTCTTTTCTTATTGATTCGGCTTGTTGAATGTATTTTTAAGCGGGATGTTGGTAAGTTTAGTCTTCTGGTTTAGTGTACAAGTCTTGCCATCTTATCTAAACTTTCTTATTATTTTAATATTATAAAGCTCAAGAGTTGGTTTTTGACGTGATAACGTCTTATATATCGATGAACGCCGGCTGCACGCACGAAAAAGCATGACTGTCACGTTCCGCCTTAGCCGAGTGTGCAAGCGAGAGCGCGGAACAAGCGATAGAGAGGCACGATCGGCCTAAGCGTTCGGCTTGTGACGCAATGTTTTCTTATGACGTTATCACGTAAAATTATCGTCCGTAAACCGACTTTACAGACAACCAATTTTTTGTTTGTTTGGTTGAACGCGCTAATCTCAGGAACTACTGGTTCGAATTGAAAAATTATTTTAGTGTTGGATGGCCCAATTCTTTAGGAAGGTTACAGGCTATTTAACATCAAGCTACGACCCTCAGGAGCCGAGCAAAACCGACAAAAATGTCGGAAAGAACGCTAAGCGAAAACGAATTAATAGCGCGGGCGGGCGATGCGATGCGACGGGGTGGGTTGTGGGCCGAAATTTTACGCGGACTAAGTCGCGGGCAGAAGCTAGTTCATAATAAAATTATCCGCTGCATATATCTATTTCAGCTATCCAACTGTTTTGTCCCTTTCTGTCAAGTTAAAATTAAGTTTGACAGAAAGGGATAAAACAGTTCGGTAGCTAATATAGGTTTATGAAGCGGATAACTTTATTATGAATAAGACGGTTGGCATTTATGAACGAATTTGCATATTTCAAGTCCATATATCTTGCTAGAATGCAAGTAAGCTAACTGACGGTTTAAAAGCCGCAAGAACGGAAGGCCAGTAATTGTCCTTTGTGTCATTGTTCTGCAGTAACCATTCACGGCCTAAAACTTTTGAATGTGACTGTATGTAATACAGCACCAACAGTGTTCCCTACTACACAACAAAATTTCGAATATTCCGCTACATTCTCTAATATTATTTATGACATTGGTTCGTCTTTAGGGTTCCGTACCCAAAGGGTGTCAACGGGACTCTATTACTAAGACTCCGCTATCTGTCTGTCATAGGGCTGTATCGTTTGAAGCGTAATAGATGGACACTTAAAATTTTCATAGAGTAAAACAACACATAATAAAAATACAAATAATTTAAAAAATATAGGGTGTACCCATACAAGCAACGTGTTTTTTTCTCGATTTTTTGCTCAAACTTAATCAAAATAAATCAAAATCAAAATATTTTATTTCACATAAACCTACATGGGCACTTATGAAACGTCAGAAGCTAGGTGCACGGTTCCAATTAGTCGTTTCCTATGGAGAAGAGCCACTCCAAGAAACTCCACGGTTACTCTTTTAAAAATAATTGGCTTTACAATATTATTAAATAACAGTGATAATAGGTATGGGAGGACAGTGTAGGCCTTTCAACAATTACCAGGTAGGTACTTAACAAAATAGAAAAGTGCCAACAAATCTACACTACTAGGTCTACAACGTTCTCACATTCACAAAATAGAAAATAATCTAAGTATATAAAATATTAATGACATGATTGCAATTACAACTACAGTAACATATCTGAATAAATATCATGTCCACAAAAGCCACTAATAAAGAATTGGAATTCGATTTGTAGGTAAATAATGTCAAATAATGAAAGATTATGTCAAGGAAGTATGTAAATTAAAAAAAATAAAAAAATTCTAAATAAACATCGTTACTTGGGAGCAGTTAATAGACATTGACATAGTTATGTTGTTTATGAGGTACCAGGGAAGCCACATGTGCAGAAGGAATTATTGCCAAACTTCCTTGTCTTCAACGTAGTCTTTTATCTTATAATATGCTTTTTTGATAAGGACACGTTTGATGTGGGTTTTGAACTTTCCATCGCTAAGTTCTGTAACCGACTTTGGCAACTTGTTATAAAAGCGGATACTGTTTATAAGAAATGACTTGCTAGTTTTAGTTAATCTGAATTTGGGTATCACAATTTCATGTTTACTACGTGTATTTATATTATGGAAATCGCTTCTTATTTTGAAAAGTCCTAAGTTTTTGCGAACATACAAAATACTTTCTAAGATATAAAGAGAAGGCAAAGTTAGTATATCAATTACTTTGAATTTATTTCTAAGGGACTCACGAGGACCCATTTTATAGATCGCGCGGATTGCTCTCTTTTGTAGAATGAAAATGGAATCTACGTCAGCTGCCGATCCCCACAGCAGAACGCCATAAGACATAATACTGTGGAAATAAGCAAAGTATACTAACCTAGCTGTGGCTATATCAGTTAACTACCTTAGTTTTCTTACTGCATATGCAGCTGAACTTAATCTACCTGAAAGAGCTCTAATGTGGGCGCCCCATTGCAATTTCGAATCTAAAGTAATTCCTAGAAATACAGTTTCCGTAATAGCATCTAGTTTCTTGCCATCAAGTTTTAAATTTAGACCCACTTGGGGTACATTTGGTAATGAGAACTTAAGACATTTCGTTTTATTCGCATTAAGTAAAAGATTATTAGCTGCGAACCATTTTGAAAGAACAGCGAGACTATCGTTGACATGTAAGACATCCGTGTCTTTTCTATCTAATTTAAAAATTAGAGATGTGTCATCAGCAAATAGAATTATATCCGATAAGTTAGCCATCATGTAAGGAAGGTCATTAATATAAACTAGAAATAGAAAAGGGCTAAGAATTGAACCTTGAAAATTGAACCTTTAATAATGGCAGTACTGTTGTATGGAACCCTGCGTGTGCGAGTCCGACTCACACTTGGCCGCTTTTTTGTTTTATGTATATAACCGACCTTTTGTTCACTGCATGAATGCCTCACATAATAGTTTGAAAAATTGTCTGTTCCCTTCGAAATAGACGCGAAAAGCGGGTATGAGCGCTAGATCAATTTTTCTCTTGGACATATAAAAGGCTTGAATTTTATTTTATTTTGTTTTAAATAACACCGCGGAAAGCTTTATTTGAAAGTTTATCTTATTATTTTGACTTTTAAAGCTAATTAGCAACTACTCAACTAAACTCATTGGCTATTTACTGTGGAACCTTTTCGAAGGCCTTGACTAATCATCATCATTTCAGCCGAAAGACGTCCACTGCTGTACATTAGCCATAATCGCCACGCTTGGCAGGCAGGTTGGCGATCGCAGTATGGTGTTAAAAATGCATAGAAAACGCTGCTGCCCATTCTCTAGCAAGTCCCATAGTCGCCTTTTACGACACCTATGGGAGGAAATGGGGTAGTGCTATTCTTTACGTTCGGCATCACACGGTACTAAACCTTTACTAATAATGATACTTATTTTCGATTCGGAATAAACTACTTTATATTGTGCATTAATTCAGTTCCACATAATACAAATTAGACGTACCTAATAATTACGAGTGAAGAAGTGAGTACGTGCCGGAGATGAATAAAACCGGTATGTCAACTAGCTTGGTATATTGACTAAAGTCCACAGTAAGTAAGTTCCTTACCTACATACCGTACAGAGCCAAATAAATTTCGCTCTTTCTTACCACAAAAAGTACAAGTAAACTCAAGCATGTACAACCTCGTTAGTGCTCTGTCCTCTACAATACTTACAGTTGGCTTTTTGCAAACTTGACGTATGAAAGATTTATTAGCTGAGTCTGCGTTAGTTATGGCGTCGTGGCTAAATGATAACCAGAGATCGAAATAGGTAGAGTTTTTCTACCTAAACTTAGAGGAAGTAACATAGAGCGGATAATACCCTTTTTATCGCAATATAATATAATCACAATTCATCATCATCATTTCAGCCGAAAGACACAGCTGAACATAGACAGAACCGGTCGACCGGTTCTGTGCTTCCCGCATCCAGCGGATTCCTGCGGCTTCATAAGGTCATCGGTCCACCTTGCGGGAGACCTTCCCACGCTAAGTCTTCCGGCACGCGGATAATCACAATTCATTTTCCTATAATATGTAAAACAAAGCTCTTTAATTTAATAGTTTTAGTACAGAACCCTAAAAAATTGTATATATGACTAGCTGTTGCCCGCGGCTTCGCCCGCGTGGATGTCAATACTTCCCTAGTTGAATTGGATTTTCTCCAGAATTTCATGGGTTTTAAAACTCCTACATACAAACTTTGACACCCCGCAATCCCCCTTTGAGGGGTAGTTTTGAAAAACTAATAATGAAAAATGTTATTACTTAATTAGGCAAGTATTTGTGTCAAGTTAATCAACCAAATGAATAAGATTTTTCATACAAACTCTCATCCCCTATTTTATCCCCTTAGGGGTGGAATTTCCAAAAATACTTTCTTAGTGGATACTTACTTCTCACAAAGAACACACCCTCCAAGTTTCATGTCTCTAGGACCAGCGGTTTGGGCTGTGCGCTGATATATCAGTCAGTCAGTCAGGACTTTGAACTATGTATATATGTAGATTCTTCAAATCAATTATTTGTAACTATAATAAAGTCCAATAAATAATTCGTGGTTTTTAAATTATGGGATTTAAATGTCATTACAATTATTCCGGGATTTTCGAGAAGGTATTATCCATTCTATGTATTTTCCTCGATGTTTAGATAAATAAACTCTACCTATATGTTTAGATAATAAACTCTCTGATGATAATAGCCGCACGGGTCTATCGAAGGTTAAGCTATGCTTGCTACGGCAGGTTTGTGGATGGGTGACCAGCCATTACATATCGAGACGTATATCGATCAAATCAAATCAAATCATTTATTTCTTTGCAAACATGGGTATAGTACATAGGTGTTTTTATAATAAAGTTCGATGTTCGTTGATTCGATGTATGGGAGAACATCTTTTTCAACTACAATGCATTTGTTTTTGGGATAATTTTATCTAAACTATGTGCAGTGCGTGTCAGACACGCACATGGCCGGTTTTTAAACCACGAGGTGCCATATTTTCGGTCGTGTATTGTATTATTATTGGTCGTTTTCGGTGGTGTCTAGGTTTCACATTTCACAGCCTTGCTCATCGGCATTATGTTGCTTGCCTGTCGGTCTTCTACAGACTGTACTTCGGAGCACACCTGTACTGCGCAGGAGCTCCTGCTGATCCCACCATCGCCCTTTTATTACCGGACTACCAGACGTACTGCAGTGCTACCATGCGTACTAATATACCGTCCAGTTGTACTCAGCGCTTCTCCTCCACATTTATTATGCGCACAGCCAAAGAGTGGAACTCTCGACTTAAAAATAACAGGATTTCATCATAGATTACAGGAAAACCTATAATAAGTTTAAATAATATGGTAAATCTCTCAATATTGTCCGTACAAACTTACATTTGCAGTTGGAATGTATGGGAGAACTTTTTGTTCAATTACAATGTTAAGTTTGTTCTTGGCACAAATTCATCCCAACTACCAAACCCTTCATTGTGCGTGGTCCGACACGCACTTAACCGGATTTTTTAAACCAAACATCAGCTGTATCGTCGAAACTCTCGGGGTTCAACTTTCGTTGATGGAATACTAAGTAGTTTGACGTAATTCTGGATTTATACGAGTTAGCGATGAAAGTTTAAACAGCTTCATTTTGAGACCAAGTTTTATCTGCATAGCTTTGAGCGTCCAGTTTTGATTGAATGTTTAGAAAAACTAGTACTTACTTATATGTCATAGTAGCCTGGGATCTGGATTAGTACAGTCACTGAAATTCATTTTTAAACAAAAAACATGACACCCTACGTCAGTTTGACAAGATATAGCCATTTCATACGACTGTCAAAATGACAGTTGTGATTTTAATGGTGTATTACCGCTGTCCTCACCGCCCGTGTCCCCATTTTCAGCCCCTGGCTTTTCCATACATTTTGACCGTGAAACACACTTTTGTAGGAAACAGCAGATTTTATTTTTAATAACTGACGAAAAGTTTCAACGCAGCCACCCTGCATGGAAATTTCCAGAATCATGTACTGAATCAATGGTAACAGGTAGCGCGTCGATGTTCCTGCCAACCTGTATATAAATCTATTAAATTATACACATAAACCTTTCGGAACAAATGTTCTAAATGATGGTGAAAGCCCATCAAAATCCATTGTGTACTTACTTACCTAAGAAGAACGAAGCGGACACATAGACACGAAAAGCGACTTTGTTTTATATTATACAATAGGTAATAATAATAATAATAGATTGATAATAAAGTTCCACCAAAGTACAGACCGTAGAATGATACAGAAAGTGAACTTTGATAAGTACCTCTATTATAGACTAGAAGATTGCACATTTCTTTTAAAAATTATTTCGAACGAGATTGACTGTCCTGACTGATCTTTTGCATAAACTTCGCTTCAATGTCCCCCAGAGATGAGTTAGATTTAATCCACCTATCTCTATTCCTTTTTCCTCTTCTAACTATAGGCAAAACTCATACATGGTGCGAGCGAGTAAGGACTTTAATATTCTTTGTAAAGAATTCTCATTTGACCCATTTACCACCAAAACCTATTCTGCGCGCACTCAGCTGAACGCTGACTTCTTTAGAAGTGCATAGTGCTTATTGTACCTTAAATATATTGTTAATCTTTTCTATCGTGCTTGTTAGTGATCCTAAGATCCTAAGATTTCTACTGCTTTTTCTATTTTTACCCGTGAGAACCTGTAATTGGCTCTATGTTTCATATTTAATTGTTATCCATCTGTTATAGCTGTTGGTTCTCCTATAAATATATAAATAATTCGCGCAGTAAAGTTCCCGACCAACATTCACAATACCTATTGTTGTAAGTACAGACAAACTACGACCTCCGCGAATACAGAATACCGTGCTACTTTGCCAAAGAAAATTCACGAAAATTTGTAAATTATCTCATGAAAACTGTAATCCTTGAAGTCGTTTTAGCCAATTAACAGCATAAACTAAATTAAAATTAATTCAGTTTTATCTGCACCGTGTCCAGCCCGCCAAAATATATTGTCCTTTATCATTTAGTTACTATTCAAAGCTAAAACCAACTCTATTTCCTTGCGATACATTACAAAATTGCACGAAGAAAATTATAGAGAATTCGCAAACTAACCTTTTTATTTTGCGGTCACGGAAATTTAAAACAGACTTTACTGCACAGAGATATGAGGGTTATTTGTTAAATAGTTGATAAAATAAGTTGGTACAGTATTCAGGATGCTGCATTGTTCAACATACGATATTCAGTATGTATAGTGAAGGCTTCGCAGACAGTCGTGAGCGCGATCAAAACAACGCGCTTTGTTTTTAATCTGTGCACTTATAAGTTGTAGATATTTAACATATTTAATCTGTGCCGTCTATTTATCTGTGACTGATTTCCCGCGCATTTTATGGTAGTTTTTTTACGTAATAGTATTTATTATTTTATATATTATTATTATATATAATTTGGTATGCGAAAATCGTGCTGAAATATTCAATATTTTTTAATTTGATAATAATTAATTAAAATGACGCAGTACCTACATTTAAATAAAAAAAAGTTAAGAGAGTTTTTTAGTTTAGTTAAATTAATGCAGAGAGATAATTATAAAATAAAGTTATTCAGGCAAGATAAGAAAAAAAATTGGTTTAAGGTCATTAAAAAGTTACCAAACTCGGTATATTTATAGCGTACGTAAATTTATTGATATACCTAGTTATTAGGTTTCTAATTCTGTTTTAACCTAAGAAAAAACAGTACCTATGCTTGTTATGTGGTCGTCATAATGGAAGTCACTCCATGTAAGTAGGTACTTAGTAAGAATGAAAGCAGAACACAAAATAGCTGGGAAAATGCTAAGTCTTTTCTGCTTTTCACTGTTTTTCATTTGTGAATTCCTGTTTTGCTAATGGCCCATCCTCCATCGTAAATGTATTTTAACAAAACAGAATTAAGCAATGGAAATGAACGGTCTGCCAACATTAGAAATTACAATGTTTGAAAAGGATCGTAGAAAAATAAACCGTTTATTGTAACATTTTATTTTATTCTGTTTAAGTATGTAGCTAGGTAGTGGTCGCAAGCTCTACTGAGCATGTGGTCCTGGGTTCGATTTCCGAGTCGGGTAAGGTGTTATTATTGGGTTTTTTCCTCTGGAATTTTTCAGCAGCATCTCGGAGCCTGGATTTGCTTCCTGTGAAATGTGAGTGTACCTACTATAGGTACACCTCTGTCCAACCCTACGGGGATTACAGGCGAGATGTTTTGTTATGTTTTATGTAGCTACAAACACATTAGTAATTACCGTACGGTCATAGCCGTCTTCGTAATTGCTTTAGCACTTTTGACAACAATTCCTGATAAATTGAAACTTTTTTTTATCCTCATCGGGGTATGTGTTGACCTTCATCTCACCCTCCCTTCCACCCGGAATCCACAACCACAGAGAAACTGGCTATGTTACCTCTAGTTGCCGAAACAACAGATGCTGTT
Organism: Dryobota labecula; assembly: GCA_947523025.1. Taxonomy (NCBI): domain Eukaryota; kingdom Metazoa; phylum Arthropoda; class Insecta; order Lepidoptera; family Noctuidae; genus Dryobota; species Dryobota labecula. The sequence continues at coordinate 11,206,815 of OX383314.1, read as the reverse complement.
AACATTGTTGCCATGGCGACAGAATTAGATAAGGTGGTGGTAGCTAACCAGGCAGACTTAGAACAAACCGAGCGAAAATGTTGCCCCAACTGGGATTCGAACCCTGGACCTCTGGGGATAGAAAGAAAGAAAAATATTTTATTAGGGACACGCTCATGAAATACGAACAGTAAAAAAAACCGCCCATGTGCGTGTCGGACGAGGCAATTAAAACTAACAAAATTTACATTAAAAAGAAAAAAGAAAAAAAGAGTAAAAAAAAAGACCTGCTTGAGGCCAAAAAGACTCCTATCGCAGTATGACGCAGCGATATTTAAAAAAAAAAAGCAGTAGAACTGGTATTCTGATAGGGCCCGCCGCCATCTTGCCTGTATTCCTCGATGGAGTAGATATTAAAGCAGATAGAATCTACGAGTATTCCCATTTTAACGGAGCTCAAATTCAGACTCCGAGCTGCTCACAAAAAAATCTTAATAACTTCCTATCTTCATCATTAATTATATCCTAATAGCTAAGTAATAATGGCCGCACGGGTCGATCCACAAGGCTACGCTTACCGCGGTTGGTCCGTGGATGGGTGACCATCTTTACATACCGAGACTCCTCCGTGCCTCGGTAAGCACGTTAAGCCATTGGTCCCGGCTGTCATTCGTAGATCTGACCGTCGTTACGGGTCGTCAGAAGCCCGAAAGTCTGACAACCAGTCTTATCTAGGGGTACCGTATTACCCAGTAGCTGGGTTGTGGAGTCAGATAGGCAGTAGCTCCATGTAAAATACTGGTCTTCAGCTGCGTCCGGTAAGACTGGAAGCCGACCACAACATAGTTGGGGAAAGGCTATAGGCAGACTGATTGAACTTTTACCCGGCCTAGGTATTGAACCCAGGACTGCAACTCGGCCAATCGCTTAGCCAATGCGCTAATGCACCTTTGAGATAGTTTGCACAACCTGCACATCGAGTCTCACACTAGCCGGTCTGTTCTGCAGTGCTATTCTGTAGAAATCTCAACGTGAAAACCTAGGTGAAGTAAGCTTGAATTAATGACATGTCAAGAGTGTCTTCTTCATCTTTTCGTGTCGATGGTACTTAGTTATTAGATTGTTTGAGCCCAATAGGTGGCCAAGTTAATTGCGGCATCAGTAACGTTCATTAGGTCTTCTTTAGTGCAAGTGAACGGGCACTTAGGACACTCCAGCAAGTGGGACATGGTCTGATCAGAAACACCGCACTCGCACTGGGTGTTGGATGGGACGTCATCCCCACTTCGCCAAATTGTGTTTGCACCGGCCTACCTGGGCACGCAATCGATTCAGAGCTTTCCATATAGGCCACTGCAGGTCACGTAATAATAGTATCTATCCCTAGTCTCAGATGGAATGACAGTTCACTTCGAGATCACTTCACCTAAGGTTTCACGGTGAGATTTTTACAGAATCGAGCGGCTGTAGACATCTCACCGTGAAGTGAACTGTCATATCCTGCAAGTGAGCTGTCAATAGTGTCAATCCCTAGCATCAGGTGGAATGACATGTCACTACAAGTTCACTTCATTAAACTTTTCACGGTGAGATTTAAACAGAATAGACCGGCTGATACTTGGGACTGACACTATTTTCACAGTTCACTTCAAGCTCACTTCACTTCATAGATTGGTAGCATAATAAGATTTTGGATACACTACGATAACAAGCGAGAAATAAGCCAATTTCAAAAGTTAAAATTAAAGTTATTACTAAAATTGCAAACTTATTTTTAGTAAGTGCAACCCACAATCTTCGTGAATACAATCAAAAAGTTTTAATAAATTAAGCAACTTATGCCAGAGAACAGAACAGTAATGTGGAGTATCTTTTTAACTAAAGCACTACTTTATATTTTCACTTCCTTACTTGTTAGCTCGTCGAAAATTTTATTGAAAAAAGGATTGTTAAAGGCGACGAAGTAGTCTTGATACTCGTACTTGCAGTAAATTACTTTGAATTTGTCGTGCGTTTTTCTTCTTTTTGACGAGAATGGCCTGAGCCACAGTAAAAGAAAATGTGCTAATTCGGCACGAATAAAAATACTTTATGCTTAGTTCGTGTTACTTTTCGGAAATAAAGTTTATTTGGCATATTATTATCTGAAAGATAGATATTATTATCTCTCGTTTCGTGTATTAAGTCCATCCGTGCTAGGTGCAGTAACACTCGAACTCATAAGCAGTAACAGAGTTACATGCTCTGAGAAAACCACAAACTAAACTACAAACGAAATCCTTCAAACGCGTTTGTCATTTTGTTTATGTGCTCATAAAATTGCCATAGACCCGGATGGTGGGGAATTGGGACATTGTGGCTGAATTTGGCGGGGACAGTCGTGAATAGGATAGTTGAAATATCTTATCTTATATCTGAAACTTTGTATCTGCTGTTAAATACGGGTCTCCCAATGATCTCTACAATTAACGGTTACAGAGGAAATTGACTACCCTACATTTTGTCAAAATTACTATTTCAAGACACAATGAAGTTATCTGCTGATTGGATCTCTTTTGAAACAGAATTTTACAAAAGAATTTTAAAACCTCATTCTAAAATGCGTTTTTTGCTATTAGTATTTTTAGGAAATCAAAATGGGAATTATTTAGGGATTTCAAAAAGACGACCAATTATTATATTAGCGTATCAATTTGTATTTTCAGGAAAACAAAATGGGCGTTATATGGGGATCGAATAAATACATGACATTTTTTATGCTTCACACCGTTTTCTACGGGATTTTTTGGATTTATTTCAATTTCCAAAGAAATTAAACAGCTGACTTGACAAACCATACCTTTGTATTCAAAATTATAATTATGTCGTATCTGTGTGTACACATAAGTAATAAAACAAAATAAAATAAATAAATATCAAAGATCTGAGGCGCGTAATGTAAACGTGTTAAATATTTGTAGAATTTAATTTAATTATTATTTGTATATTTTTTTCATCAAAAAATTACTGATTAATTAATTAATTCAGCAATTTGTTATTAGAATTAGCTTAGGCCGAAACTAAGCAACGGCGTTAGCTTAGTTATGTTTCCGTTTCTATCTTGTACTTTGACAGTTTTGTTTTGTTTTATTTTTGAGTTTTTCAAATTGTATTGTTTTTTAATCTTGGTCTTAATTCCGTATATATAAAAGTACTCTGTGGTCTTAATATTGCGGTGTATAACGCGAAACTATTTCCAACCACTCCCGCCACGATCCGCGCGCTTCTGGCGGAAACGCCTCTCGTTCCCGCAATCAGGGCGAATCGAAGCTTCTAGAACATTTTAGAAACTTCCTTAAAAACAGACCACGTGCACCTTTCTTTTGACATTAGCCGTCTGACGTCCACAAAACTGGGCTGTGCTCCAAAACACTGGCTATGTGCGTGTCGGACGACGCACAATGAAGGGTTCCGTAGTTGGGATAAATATATCTCAACGACAAAGTTAACATTGTAGTTGAAAATAAGTTCTCCCATATAATCCAACTGCAAATGTAAGTTTGTACGTACAATATTGAGAGATTTACTACGTTATTTCAAGACTATAGACTTCTTATAGGTTTTCCTGTAATCTATAACTATACCTACAACTATTCTATGTATTTTTTGGCTCAGCAGTTTCGGAGATAAGGGGGGATGGTAAATTTTCATCTATTTTCTTTAACAACTTTAAAACTAATTATTTTAAAATTATAAAAATATTAGAAATTCTCATAACAATTCCTTTCATTTTTGATATGTCACACGGTACAGTTAGCAAAACTTTTTTTAAATAAATTTTCTACTTTGCCCCCCTAAAGTGCCCCCATATTCAAAATTCATTGTTTACGTTATACGTTCGTGTTTGGGTCACAGAAATTCATATGTTTACCAAATTTCAAGTTAATCGGCCCTGTAAATTCGGAGCAAATCGGTTGTGACAGATGGACAGACAGACACAGGAGCGATCCTATAAGGGTTCTGTTTTTTTCCTTTTGGGGTACAGAAACCCGAAAAAAATCGAATCGTTGATGCAATTTACAAACCTCGATCTTGGCCTCGAACCTTTAATATATGTATATAATTATATTTTACTGGAAATGAAGCACTTACAGTAGAAATGTTTGTCTGTTAACGTTGTTAATAGAATATTTGACAATGTACAATAAAAAGTGTCGACAGTGACATTAAAAGTGTACAAAATGTACGGTGTGGTAGCTGGACAGAAAGAGAGTGGTAAGGATAGAGCACAACGACGGGATAGAGAACAGGTGAGTCACTGTTTGATTACTGACTATAAACTGATATAGTTACCTACCAGCTGTTGCTCGCGACTTTGTCTGCTTGTATTTTGTATATCTATGTATTGAAAATGACACAATAGTGCACGAAATCGACTGATTTTGATTAATTTTGTTCATTGTTTGTGAGAAAGGGAAAACGAATTTAAACAACATTATTTATGATTTGAAAAGTAGAATTCTTTGTTTCGCATGTGGTTGGAAGGGATTTTTCAAATAAATTATGTATTCATGAAAAATCACTAAAATTCGCAACAGGTTTTACATGTCAAGGAATGTATCATTAGCATCCGGTATCTACGAGTAGATTGGGGTTCGGCTGGTGCGGTGGCAATAGATTTGCCCCGTATGACACTTAATAATAATACACAGTAATAATAATTACAATAGTTAATATACAGTAATATGTAGTAGACATACACCTCTGCTTACCTTTTCGAAAAAAGCAGGTGTCATTTATCTGAATTATTTGAAAAGATTAAAAAAAAATAGATTAATATGATAAGAAAACGATGAGTAAAGATTTCTGTCAGCCTTTTTTCAACTGCGTTGTGGTAAGCTTCCAGTCTAACCGGATGGAGATGAATATAAGTACTTCACATGAAGAAAAAAAAGAAAAAGACTGCCTATCTGACCTCCACAAGCCATGTACTGGGCAACATGATACCACAGGGTAAAACTGGTTCTCAGGTTTTCCGGCTTCTGACAACCCGTAACCAAAAAAAAAAAACAAAAAACAACGAGTAAAGTATCAACACTAATAATCGCGCTATACCCACGCGCGTACAACGGTTTAACATCGCTGTCAGCATCGCAATAAATTAAGACTACGCCGAGCGCACAGTGGCGCCCTCATCGTTATTTCAGTGATTTCTTTTATTTTAGAATAAATAGATTTTCATTCTAAAATAAAAGAAATCACCGATATAACAACGAGGGCGCCAGTGTGCGCTCGGTAGCCTCTTAAGTAGCACACACAATGCTCTTTTATACCAATTTACAAAATGCATTTTAAATAAAATTGTAGTTGAAAAACATGTTCTCCCATACATTTCAACTGTAAATGTTAGTTTGTACGCACAATATTGAGTGATCACCATGTTATTTTAAGACCATAGACTTCTTATAGATTTTCCTGTAAACTATAAGTATAGAACTGTACTCTGAATTAAAAAAAAATAAAAAAAATAAGCTCAGCAGTTTCGGAGATAGGTGGGGGGGGGGGGGGTCAATGTTCATCAATTTTCTAATTATTTTAAAATTATACAAAAAAACACATTTGAAATCCTGATAACAAGTCCTTTCATTTGATATGTCACACGGTACAGATTGCAACATTTTTTTTTGTTTTATTATCCCCCAAAAGTGTACCACATATTCAAAATTCATTTATTCACGTAAAACTTTCGTGTTTGGTTCACGTTACTTCATATGTGCACGAAATTTCAACTTAATCGGTCGAGTAGATTCGGAGCAAAATCGGCTGTGACAGACGGACAGACAGACAGACACACGAGTGATCCTATACGGTTTCCGTTTATTCCTATTGAGGTACGGAACCCTAAAAGAGAGGTCGCGATACGATATATTTGTCTATTCAGTATAGGTTCATAAGTAGTGTATACAGAAGCTGTCTAAATAGACGACTGCGTTCCCCCTTATGCAGACAAGAAGACACTGCTGCTCATTCTCTTAAATAAATCCATTAGTCACTTCAAACAATAGAGAGGCTTTTAACCATATCAGCATGAAACAGCTCATCATAATTTACAAGCTATTGTACCTTATTTATAGCTGGAACACGTGCTGTGTGTCCCAAGCACGCTGTAAGCTGTGAACGTGAAATATATAGCTTGATATTTTATCTACACACTGCGGATATTTGAGGCAATAGCCCAACGGACAAGCGGTTATATTAAATGTTAGTACTGAATGATAAATGCTTTTTAAACACTTTTACACGTCAATCATATTTTAAGAACTAGATGAGGTCGGCGTTTCCTATCTGACTACTCTGATAAGAAAGGCCGAAACAACTCATAGATCACAAGTCTCTCTTAGTCCTGACGTAATGTCATGACGTGTTGTCATGTTCACTCAAATGTCTCGCGGGTGGTGGCGTGTGTGTTGGATCATTAAGTTCCCTTCAAAATGGTTGAGCTAAATGGTGCTGATCCATGCGTCATGTTCGTGAACAGGCGCCGTCAGTTGGGACTGGTCATCTCTTAGCTGCCACAGCTTATTTTAATTTTTGAATTGTTTCTATTACGGACGCTTCTAACGTGCACGTCTTTCTACATTGTTCTCACATGTATAACTTCAACATGAATGATGTAACCCATATTTTGTAACAATATTTTGTTTTAAAAGAGTGTCCATGGAGTTTCTTGTCCGTTCTTCTCCATAGGAACCTACTACGCTTTGGAATGGGCAACTAGCTTCATCTTTCTGACTGACCGACCCCTTGACAATTCAAAAGTGCCTGTAATTGGTTTATTTGAAATAAATGCTTTGAGTTTGAGTTTGAGTAATCTTGGTCAGATCATGTGAAGACCATATACAGGATAAGTTTAAAAGGAGTGCGTATATTTTAGGAGGTAATCAGGTGCATAAAACTGGACAAATTTCCCGAAGGAACATAGGTCGAAATCTTAAAACTTCTTTACTGGTCACGTGACTTATGTTTGTATGAGAAGATTATTTTATTTTTTTAGATTTCGACCTATGTTCCTTGGGGAAAGTTGTTCAGTTTTATGAACCTGATTACTAACAAAAATATACGCACTCCTTTTAAACTTATCCTGTAGATTGCTGACTGAAATGCAAAAAGTCTTTTGACGAAAGAACCACCCAGATTGAGTGCAGCTCAACTCAAAACTTAAGGAGCTCAACGATTTGGAGAGCAATTCCAAAGAAGGACATTTGGGTAAGCCGCATAAATTACTCAAACTGCCAGCACATGGTAAAAATTAGTAGATCTCTTCGTGAAACAGCTCGTCCGGGGCAGTACCTACTACCACCATAAATATTTCTGTCGCCAAGCGTTGCTATGTCCCGGTATGAAGGGCATGTGTGCCGGAGTAGATCCGGTCAAGTACCTGTCGGACGAGGCACAATGAAGGGTTCCGTAGTTGGGATGAATTTATCCCAAGAACAAGCTTATGATTGTAGTTACCTTGCCTTAATTCCTCACCCGATGTCTCAATTGGTTTATTAAGAGCGAGCGTTCTTGGCTGCCCGGTTGAATTTCAATTTAAACATATAAACCCGTTATAAAAGTTTTCTTCAAATCAAAATCAAATTAACCGAAGATCTATGGGGAATGTCTATCAAAGTTTGTACATCTATAATCGAGACTATAGCACCATACTTAGCTTTAATATTTAATTTGTGTGTGGATCAAGGAGTCTTCCCGGATTTAATGAAACACAGTAAGGTTATACCACTTTTTAAATCAGGGGACAGTAAAAACACTAACAATTATAGACCAGTATCCGTGTTGCCGGTATTCAGCAAGGTGTTCGAAAAGGTGATGCTCAATCAAATGCTTAATCATTTTAACACCAACCATATCTTTAACGATCAGCAATATGGTTTCACCAAAGGACGTTGTACGACTGACGCCGGTGTCACCTTATTAAGACACATATTTACAGCATGGGAGGAGGCCCAAGATGCCATAGGAATCTTTTGTGACCTCTCCAAGGCATTTGACTGCGTAAATCACGAAACCTTACTCTTGAAACTGGAGCATTACGGACTAGGTAAACTTGCGCTCAGTTTAGTAAAATCTTATTTAAATGATAGACAACAGCAAGTTCAAATAAATGGAGTCAATTCACTCGGCTTAAGAGTAAAAATGGGTGTGCCACAAGGCTCGATATTGGGTCCTTTCCTCTTTTTAGTATATATTAATGATCTAGCCCATTTATTAAAAAACCACCACAAATGGTGTTATTTGCTGACGATACTTCCTTAATTGTTAAGATAAATAGACGTGCATCAAATCTTGACGACGTAAATAACGCCCTATTGCTGGTCCAAAATTGGTTCACTGCTAATAATTTAGTATTAAATGGGAAAAAAACTAAATGCACAAGATTTGCTTTACCGAATGTTAAAAGTAGTGATTATGACATAGTATTGAATAGGGAGAAACTAGAATTCGTCGTAAAACTGTTTTCCTAGGGATCACGCTCGACTCAAGGCTGCAATGGGGTCCTCATTTAACATCTCTTGCAGGGCGGCTAAGTTCAGCAGCATATGTATGCTGTGAGAAAAATCCGTCAATTTACTGATGTAGATACCGCTAGGCTAGTCTATTTTAGTTACTTTCATAGTATCATGTCTTACGGTATTTTACTATGGGGACGGGCTGCAGATATCGAATCTATTTTTATTCTACAGAAAAGAACCATCAGAGCAATATATGGCCTCCGCAGGCGCGATTCTCTAAGGGAACTCTTTAAAGATATTAACGTCATGACTGTACCTTGTCAATATATCTATGAAAACATCATGTACGTAAGGAAAAATGTAAATATTTTCAGTAAATGAGGTGAAAGACACAATTATAGTACTGGAAATAGGGACAAATTAGTTCAACCAGGTTTCAGACTGGCTAAAGTAGACTCATCCTTCATGGGGTACTGTTTAAAATGTTACAATAAAATACCTCCCCACATACTCCAATTGAACGAAAGAAAATTTAAAACTTGTATAAAACGCACAGCCAAGCATATTATAAGTTGGGGGATTACATCGCTGGCAAAAATGCTTGGCTCAATGCTGGTCTTGCTCCATAAGGACGCATAAACTAATTGATTAGCATTTGAAAATATTATTGGAGATGCTGAAGATTGTAAACTATTTTTGGATTGTATAAACTCAATCTCCTTGAATTATATAATTGCATAGCACAGGTGTGAGTACTATGTACTATAGAGCTACCATTTACCGGGTAATATGTCTTTTTTTGACTTGAATGTGCCCTGGCGGCTGAGAGTATGTCATGCTCACTCAAATTTCTCGCTGGTGGTGGCGTGTATGTTGGATCATTAAGTTCCCTTCAAAATGGTTGAGCTAAATGGTGCTGATCCATGCGTCATGTTCGTGAACGGGCGCCAATTTTTGAATTGTTTCTATTACGGACGCTTCTAACGTGCACGTCTTTCTACATTGTTCTCACATGTATAACTTCAACATGAATGATGTATAACTTCAACATGAATGATGTGCTTCATCTTTCTGACTGACCGACCCCTTGACAATTCAAAAGTGCCTGTAATTGGTTTATTTGAAATAAATGCTTTGCGATTGAGTTTGAGTTAAAAACATGTTCTCCCATACTGCAAATGTAAGATTTTACACACAATATTGAGTGATTTTCCATGTTATTTTAAGACCTTAGACTTGTTATAGGTTTTCCTTTAATTTATATGTATAGAACTATTTTCTGTATTTTTTTTCAATAATTTAAACTCAGTAATTTCGGAGATAAGCGGGGTGAATGGTAAATTTTCATCATATTTATGAATTATCTTTAAAACTATTTACTTGAAAATTACAAAAAAATATGACCCCTTACAGAACGGCCTTTCATTTGACGTGTCACATGGTACAGTTTGTAAAACGTTTTTAATTTTCCAATTTGCCCCCCAAAAGTGACCCCCATTTTCAAAATTCATTTATTTACATTACACGTCCGTGTTTGGTCACAGAAATATATGATCATATGTGTGTACCAAATTTGAGCTTAATCGATCCCTTAGATTCGGAGGAAATTGGGTGTGACAGACAGACACACGAGTGATCCTATAAGGGTTCCGATTGTTCATTCGGACGTACGGATATTATCGTTCGGATATTATCTGAAATAAGTAGGTTATCTGTCTAATAAGTTAACCGGAACTTATGCAAAGGCAGTGAAACAGGCTACCTGAAATGTTAAGTAGAAACATGACTGCTATTGTACATTTTTAATCAACGAGCTACACCCCTGCTTACAACTTAGTTCCCCCGGGGGTGAAGTTCAGCCGAGTTCGTAAACTCAGCGACAGTCACGGTGTTATTAATATTATGTTTTATTTTCAAAGCACGTAGGTTTGGGGGTTTGTTCGCTTCAATTGGGTCTGTATTTGACAGATGTTTTAGGGTACCGTAACCCCAAAAGCTCCTTAACAATTTGACCCTTGTATTAAGCCTGTGCCGTCTGACTATCTGTCATAGATCTAGATCTTAGAACCATAAAACCACTTTTCGCAAATCGTAAAAAAATCTCGGATACCACACCGTTTTTTTATTTGTACGTGTTTTTTAATAGTACTGTCATGATTATTTTACTACCGACAGCAAGCCATAGAATTATGATTACGAACCTTATTAAAAATAAAGCAATAATAATATTTGTAAATAAACAATATATTTTTTATTGACACCTAAAATATTGACACTAAACAACCATATTGCGTAAATAAAAATTGTGGTCCATAATGAAAATAATACAACATGGAGCAACTGCAGCCGAACTAGGTGAAAAACATGTAGGTATCTCGGCATACTGTGCCACTCTGGACTACCAGACGTACTGCAGGGTGCCATCCGCACTTGGTCGATATCCCGTCCAGTCGTACTCAGCGCTTTTCCTCCACATTAATTATGCGCACAGCCAAAGTGTGGAACTCTGCCAGCGTCTGTGTTCCCTTCCACATTTAACACGTCTGCCTTCAAAGCAAGAGTGAACAGGCATCTTCCGGGCACGCTCGATCCATCGTAGACCTCATCCATCGCATTCCATCAGGCGAAATCGAGGTCAAGAGCAGACCCAATTAGTAAAAAAAAAAAAAAAAAATGTTTAGCTAACATTTACAATTATTAAAGATAATAACCTTATTGGGAGCTATATGTTTGAGCCGTTTGGGGTTAAAACACTAGGACTGTGGGATTCGAGTGCTCAGAGTATTTCGAGACATCGCCAAGCGATTGGTCAACTCTTCATGTGACCTATTTTTAGACCATAGAATCAGCATTGCCATCAGAAGTAGCAACGCTGCCAGCCTTTTGGGCACTTTTTCCACTGACAGCGATGTGGACGAATTTTTTGATGCCCAATGAGCTTTCCCCTTTTTTGTGTACATAATAAATATACATATTTTAGTGTTAGATTGTAAATTGTATGGGAAATCAGAGGTAAAATAACTGTAATTAGAACAACGAGACAGTCAGTCGAGGACGTAACTTTACTAACTCCACAACTTAACCGTATGTGGCGGCTTCTACAACGCCACATGTGAACTACGCATCAAAGATCTGACGTCACAGAAATGCTGCATCGCGCAATCAAAGTTTTCCGCGCGACTAGCATATATACAACATCCCGACATCAACCGTTGTGCAGTTGTCCACCAGACACGACACCCGTCTGGTGGGAGGATCCTCCCTTTACTATAGAGTATGAGTGAACTTTACACCCTGTTCCTAACACCTCTATACGTATACTCTGTTCCAAAAGCATCAGATGAAAGCAACTCCTATAGATATGTAAATGTGCTACTACATATTAAGTCTCATGAAGAGTTTAATATCAATTGATGAATTTGATAAAATTACTACTGTGAATTCCCCAACTGTAAATAAAAATACAAATCCTAGTCTTCCTAAAGGAGAAGGGAAAAATTAATTTGTGTTCCATGGAAAGGAAATTGTGAACGAACCCTGTTCAATGATCTTTATTATAAATGTTATTGCTAGAATAACATTATTAAATTGTAATAAAAAATCATAGACGATATTTGACGTTTATTTATTTATTTTATTATTTATGTACACATGTAAAATACATAAAGATACGACATAATAATAATTTGAGTACAAAGGTACAGCTTATTTCTTAAGAAATTTTGTTCAGCAGACCTGCGAAAGGAAAAATGAAAAAGAAATGTAGACAATAGTATGTGAGAACAAGGGAAAAATATGAATATGTGAAGTCTTAACTAAAATATTAAATATACTTAAATGGAGCTAAAATATGTAAATACATAACTATACTAATCTATATCTATACTAATATATAAAGCTGAAGAGTTTGTTTGTTTGTTTGATCGCGCTAATCTCAGGAACTACTGGCTGGAATTGAAAAATTCTTTTTGTGTTGGATAGTACATTTATTGAGAAATATTATAGGCTATATAACATCACGCTTCAACCAAAAGGAGCGCATCATAAATTAAAAAATGTTGCAAAAACGGGAAAATTTATTCCTTTTAGAGAGCTTCCGTTGCGTGCGCTGCGTAAACGGTTTAAGTTACGCAAATATCATGTATGATGGAATTGTTCCTCTTTAAAAGTTCTAAAAAAAAGTCTTCGACAGCATATGTCTATCTTTTAAGATTGACTCACTATAACCTTTTTTTATGGTAATCAAGTTTGTTCGAAATTAATGCATTATTTGCGAAGGAGTTTTCATAAACATGGTATTAATCCTTATCCAAATAAATACGTTATTCATCACAAGTATTTAATTTTGAACAAAGTTGCCCTTACATCATTTAATTTCAATGAATATCTTAGGAGATATAACTGTTTTATAATATCTCCGCAGCAAAATAATGATCAACTCTGCGAGGTAGTCTATTCTAAAGCTGAAGAGTTAGTTTTTAGGGTTTCGTACCCAAAGGGTAAAATGGGACCCTATTACTAAAACTCCGCTGTCCGTCTGTCTGTCTGTCTGTCCGTCTGTCACCAGGCTGTATCTCATGAACCGTGATAGTTAAACAGTTGAAATTTTCACATATGATGTGTTTCTGTTGCCGCTATAACAACAAATACAAAAAAAAACAGAAAAAAAACATATTTAAGGGGGGCTCCCATACAACGGATATGATATTTTGCCGTTTTTTTTTGCTCCGCCCGCGTGGGTGTCGGTTATCGCGTAAAAAAGTAGCCTATGTCCTTCTCTATATCCCAGGTCGATCGGTTCAGCGGTTTAGGCGTGAAAAAGTAACATACAGACAGACAGACAGACAGACAGACATACAGACAGAGCTACTTTCACATTTATAATATTAGTATGGATAGCTTTTGCCTGCGGCTCCGCCCGCGTTGATGTCGGTTATCGCGTAAAAAAGTAGCCTTAGTCCTTCTCCATATGCCAGGCTATATCTTTGCCAAATTTCATGACGATCGGTTCAGCGGTTTAGGCGTCAAAACGTAACATACAGACAGACAGATAATATTAGTAAGGATAAGGATTTGTATGGATGGTACGGAACCGTTTGAGCGCGATTTCGACTCGCACTTGGCCGGTTTTTTGTTTTTTGAACGCGCTAATCTCTGCAACTGCGAGTTGGATTTGAAAAAATCTTTTTGCATTTTACAGCCCAATTCTTGAGGAAGAATTACATTCCTATTAACTAGAACACCATTTTTTTTTTAATGAAAGTTTATGGGAAAACGAAGTAAAAGCACGGGCAGGCAATGTGTTGCGACGGGGTAGGTCAGGGGGAACAAGAAATTTAACGCGGACGAAGTCGCGGGCAGAAGCTAGTATTATAATATATATACATAAAATACTCTCAGTTTTGAGGAAAGGTAATGCTCTTTTATTCGATATTTGACGACTTTATAAAATTGTAAAAGTTAATTAATACAATTGAAAAAGTAAAAAAAAAAAACTTTTTTATTGTCAAATGAAAAACATCATCAAGGTGATTTAAAATTAGAGTTTCGGGTTTAGATATTCAAAAAATCAAACCAAAGCACTCAATTTGTAAGTGGAACTACAAAATTGCCATTTACACGTTTGTTTCCTGATTCATTTGCTTACATTTTTATTAAATACTCCAATAACTGAAGCAACAAATACCAATAGATATTAACCACCAGCAATAGATATTAACGTCACCCATAGATTATGCGACGTAATCCGTCTATAAGTTAGGGTATTGGCCAAACAGATATTATCTTTGGACATACGTTTAATCTATGGATATTAGTTTAGAGCAATATAATTGCTCTATACCGTTGGTTCAGTGCGCAAGCGCTACTGCTGAGCACTGGGTTCGATTCTCAGGTCAGGCAATGTGTAAAATTGGGTTTTTAAATCAGGAATTTCTTAGAAGCAACTCGGAGTTTAGTTTTTTTGTGTTTCATGCGACTTCCTAAGTTCCTCGTGGCTAAGTAATAACGCACGGGTCGATCCATCAGGTTAAGCTACGCTTGACGCGGTTGGTCCGTGGATGGGTGACCATCTTTACATTTTTTTATCTTTTCTTGACTTGTCAGTACTATGTACCTACTTTAAAGCTACCATTTACTGGGTACGTCTTTTATTGACTTGAATGTGCCCTGGCGGCTGAGAGTATGTCATGCTCACTTAAATGTCTCGCTGATGGTGGCGTGTGTGTTGGATCATTTAGCTCCCTTCAAAATGGTTGAGCCGAATGGTGCTGATCCATCCGTCATGTTCGTGAACGGGCGTCGTCAGTTGGGACTGGTCATCTTTTAGCTGCCACGGCTTAATTTAATTTAATTTAATAATTGTTCTTTTTATTATATATTTATAGCGGACACTTTTAACGTTTTGCATCGTTCTCAGATGTATAATTTCAACATGAATGATTTAATTAATAGTTTGTAAACATACTTTGATTTAAAAGAGTGTCCATGGAGTTTCTTGTCCGTTCTTCTCCATAGGAAACTACTACGCTTTGGAATGGGCAACTAGCTTCATCTTTCTGACTGACCGACCCCTTGACAATTCAAAAGTGCCTGTAATTGGTTTATTTGAAATAAATGCTTTGAGTTTGAGTTTATATACCAAGACCTCTCCATGCCTCGGAAAGCACGTTAAGCCGTTGGTCCCGGCTATTATTCGTGAATCTTTGACAGTCGTTACGGGTCGTCAGAAGCCCGAAAGTCTTACCAAGGGGTATCGTATTACCCAGTAACTGGGTTGTGGAGGCCAGATAAACAGTCGCTCAATGTAACATATTGGTATCCGATTAGACTGGGAACTGACCTCAACATAGTTGGGAAAAGGCAGGTAGATAGATATACGACTTCAAATTCAAATCACATTTTTATAGCACATATAGTCAAGTCCAGAGCTATCTCAACAGATTAGTCTTGAGCGCGTTACCATAATGACGGCCACCCAGCGCCAATGTTGGCCGTGTGACAGAAAGTTGGCCCACACGTGTGCCAAACAAATGACGCGTTAAATCGACACACGTTCTCACAGTTTCAAAGGTTTGGAGATTATTGAGGGTGATATTAAAATAAACTTCTGGTTTTTAGATTTCTGAAGCAAGTAAATTAAAAAAAAAAAAAAGTTCGTTGAATGCTAAAAGGATCTTTTTGCGCCTGAATGATGTTGCCGTTGTTAGTACACATTTGAAATTGTATTTCATTTATTTATTTAACAATTTATGTACACACATATAAACACACAAGAAGAAAGGAACAGAAAAAATACGTACCTAAAAAGGTGATGCTTATTTTTAATGAAATCTCTTCCAGCATACCTGCGATAGGAAAGTAGATATAGAGATGTAGGCTACGTGTGAAAAAAAAATGTCAATATTTATAAATGATTTCTATTTAATATATTTCCTGAGGTCTAGGCGCCGTAGCTGAACAAGCTACGCGTATAGAGAACAGCTACAGAATAAACTACGCCGTAGTAGAGTATGCTACGCCGTAGCAGACTGTGCTACAGGTGTACGATAAGCTACGCCGTAGCAGTCTACTACAGACGTATGGTAAGTTACGCCGTAGCAGACGGTGCTACAGGCGTAGAGTAAGCTACGCCGTAGCAGACTGTGCTATAAGAGTAGAGTAAGCTACGCCACCGTAGCAGAATTTGGCAATGCACATAGTAAGCTTCGCCATAGCGCGACATTTAGCGTAAGGCTGTACGTGAACGTGTGTCTAAAAAACAAGAAACTTCACTCGGACGAAGTCGCGAGCAGAAGCTGGGTAATATAAAACCCAACATTGCGCGTGGTCCAACACGCACTCTGCCGGTATTTTTATTGAATGCATACAAAATTTAATGAGATGGAGAGGGAGAGGAAGGCCCAAAAAAATATGGATGGATTGTGTGAGGAATTATAATTTTTATGATATTAATTTTATTTTCTGTGATTAATATTTTAACTCACACACTGACTTATTATATGTTGTTTTTATTTTTTATTTTTTTGGGAAATCATATACAATGTTTGTAAATATGTGAGCACCATGTACCTATCGCATTTTTTTTTTTTTTCTGTTATTACTTCACTTTTCATTCTTTTTACCAATTGTGGTAAGTAATTTTGATGAATTTTTTTATATTTTTTATTTTTTTATTCTAGGTACATAGTCTTCACCTATAAATATTAATTAATGTATACAAACTATTGTTAACATTTTAAAAGAGTAAGTATGGAGTTTCTTGCCCATTCTTCTCCATACATAACTACATTTTGGAAGGCGCAACTAGAATCAATTAACTATTCATGTAATTTTTGACGTTCAAAAGTGCATCTTCGTGCCTATTTGAAATAAATTATTTGACTTTGACTTTTGAATGATATGAAAGAGAAGGGAGTGAATGATAGAGTGACGGTTGACAGGGGGAATGGAAAAAAAAACGTTTTGCGCCGACCCCAAGTAACATGGGACAAGGGAAGGAAGATGATGCATACAAAATTAAATAGGATACTTATAACAAAAAGAAAACTGTCTGTTTGTTCCGGCTAATCTCCGAAACGGCGGAGCCGATTCAAACTCAAACTCAAAGCATTTATTTCAAATAAACCAATTACAGGCACTTTTGAATTGTCAAGGGGTCGGTCAGTCAGAAACATGAAGCTAGTTGCCCATTCCAAAGCGTAGTAGGTTCCTATGGAGAAGAACGGACAAGAAACTCCATGGACACTCTTTTAAAACAAAATATTGTTACAAAATATGGGTTACATCATTCATGTGGAAGTTATACATCTGAGAACAATGTAGAAAGACGTGCACGTTAGAAGCGTCCGTAATAGAAACAATTCAAAAATTAAAATAAGCCGTGGCAGCTAAGAGATGACCAGTCCCAACTGACGGCGCCCGTTCACGAACATGACGCATGGATCAGCACCATTTAGCTCAACCATTTTGAAGGGAACTTAATGATCCAACACACACGCCACCACCAGCGAGACATTTGAGTGAGCATGACATACTCTCAGCCGCCAGGGCACATTCAAGTCAATAAAAGACATATTACCCGGTAAATGGTAGCTCTATAGTACATAGTACTCACACCTGTGCTATGCAATTATATAATTCAAGGACATTGAGTTTATACAATGCAAAAATAGTTTACAATCTTCAGCAGCTCCAACATGATTGTCAAATGTTAATTAACTAGCTGAGGTTGTGGAGCAGGACCAGATTTTGACGGGACTTTCACTGGCAGATAGCTGCTGTTATAAAGAGCAATTTTTACTTTTATTTTAGAAAAAGCCACGCGTGTAATTCCACGGGCAGCAGCAAGTATAAAGTATAAAAAAAAACTTGTGTTATTAATAAATATAGCTTAAAACTATTTTAGTAGGTAGCACTTCACTAGCATAACTAGATTTTAACTCGATGTGCCATACTTGCCGACAGTTACTGTAAAATAGATGTCAAAACCCACCGAAATGAACTGCACCCAGTTAAAACTTAACCCAATACTATACGTATATAGACCAGTGACTGTGTCTATAAATCACTGTGGCCTGCGTTTTATAGCCTCCATCAGTGGCTCGAAGTAAATGGCCCATTTAAATGGTGTAGTTAATAATCGGTCCTTATTAGTGATGTTCTTCAGAAAGGTCAGATGCGTAGTACTCGCAACCGGCGTGCGTGTATGACCTGATGTATGAACGTGGACGAAGCAAGAGGGATATCTAGGGAGAATAGCAGGTGGCATTCTGTAGTATCTGCCTACCACCATGGGAAATGGTGTGAGTTTGTATAGAGGTATGAGGAACAGGGTGTAAAGTTCACTCATACTCTATAGTAAAGGGAGGATCCTCCGACCAGACGGGTGTTATGTCAGGTGGGCAACTGCCCGACGGTTGATGACGGGATGTTGTATATTATATGCTAGTCGCGCGGTAAACTCTATGATAATAACAATGATAATGTTAAAATGGCTCTTTGAGTAATCGAAATGGTTCAGCATTGTAGGGCTGTCTCTGTCATTCATACTTGTGTGGTAGTCTCTGTCTGAAGCTCGATGTGTCATATTACCACCCGAACTTACTATACTGCAATGCAGGACAAAAATATCTTCTCATACAGAGAAGAAACAATCACAACAGGGAATCGTGGTTAAATAATAACAGCCGGGTTGGTCGATCAGGTTAAGCTACGCTTGCAGCGGTTGGTCCATGGATGGGTGAATATCTTTATATACCGAAACTGCCTCCGTGCCTTGGAAAGCACGTTAAGCCGTTGGTCCCGGCTGTCATTTTTAGATCTTTGACAGTCGTTACGGGTCGTCAGAAGCCCGAAAGTCTGACAACCAGTCTTACCAAGGGGTATCGTATTACCCAGTAACTGTTGTGGAGGTCAGATGAGCAGTCGCTCTATGTAAAATATCGGTATTTGACAGCACTCTTGAACGCGGTTTAGATGCAATTACGAATTGTTACAAAACTCAAGTATGATCAGATCATTAAAGGATTCCTCACGATCTTTTCCTTTTTTTAACTGTGTTTTTTTTAACTTGGGCATCTCAGAGTTAACCATGAGAGGTTGAGACTCTTTAACCGGACTTTCCTGTGGTTGCTTTAAGCTCCTAAAAACTTAATGCCTCCAGCCAGGACAGCATCCCCTGTGAGGTACGAACCTCGGCTTAGGGCATAGTCGGAGAGAGGATGGCAAGGGACCGACGGTGGCCGGATAAAATCAGGATTATGATTATTATCGGGGGAATTTAAAGCTACAGGCTCAGCTATCGCGCGTGATGTCGCTTCGCTTACGGGCAAGGGCCGGGGAGGACCATTTAGTCGGGGATTTCGCGTTGGGCCTCGGCGGCGAAGTCGGAACGACGGTCGTGTATTGTGTTTGCGAGCTACTGTACTTGTTTCCTTACTGCTCTCCTGGAGGAGAGTCATCTGGGTCGGTCAGTGCCGACGGTTGATGTCGGGATGTTGTATATATGCTAGTCGCGCGGTAAACTCTGATTGCGCGATGCAGGATTTGTGACGTCAGATCTTTGATGCGAAGTCCAAATGTTATGGTGCACTAGCGATATTACTAGCGTATTTAGCACAGAAGGCTTTCATGCCATCATTCTGAAAAGGCCGGTATCCCTGATCTGCAGATGCGTGGCAGCCGCAACGAAATCTTGAAGACTATAGCTGTTAGGATCTCATCCCCGCTTCGGAGGTCCTTTGTTAAGTTAGTCATCTGATCTTAATTTCCTTATTTACTTGTAATTTTGTTACCATGAGAGCAATGGTGGCGCAGTGATATCGGCCTCAACTTACAAGCTGTAGGTTGTAGGTTCGAACTCAGACAGGCGCATTACTTTGCTCCATAGGACAATTTATTTAAAATCTAGACAAAATCAAACTGGATGCTAATTTAATTGTATAATTTACAATTTTTATGATATATTTTTTTTTTTCTGTGATCAATATACTTTAACTCACATACTGACTTAGGTTAATAAAATGTTAAAACTTTAGGGACATCTACTTTTACAGTGTTTGTAAATATGTGAGCACCATGTATCGATCGCATAATTAATTTGTCTGTCATTGCTTAACTTTTAATTATTTTTACCTAAAGTGGTATAGTGATTTTATTCTAGGTAACTGCATCGTCTTCACATATCCATACTAATATTATAAATGTGAAAGTAACTCTGTCTGTCTGTCTGTCTGTATGTTACGTTTTCACGCCTAAACCGCTGAACCAATCATCATGAAATTTGGCAGAGATATAGCCTGGGATATGGAAAAGGACATAGGCTACTTATTTACGCGATAACCGACATCCACGCGGGCGGAGCCGCGGGCAAAAGCTAGTAATTAATAATTACTGTATACAAATATTGTTAACATTTTAAAAGAGTAAGTATGGAGTTTCGTGCCCATTCTTCTCCATACATAACTACCTTTTTGAAGGCGCAACTAGAATCAGTTAACTATTCATGTAATTTTTGACGTTCAAAAGTGCATCTTCGTGCCTATTTGAAATAAATTATTTGACTTTGACTTTGACTTTGTTGTAAATAATTTAAAAATGAGATTAAGTAGTTTTTCACCTTGGTATAAACATACTATGTATATCATGTAAAAGGGGGCGAGTCTATTGCCATTAACCGAGGCAAATAGTGCCTCCGGGTTGCTACAAAGAATTGTCTTCTAAATAAACATAAAAACACTTTATACGACTTGGGAATCGAACCCAGGACGAGGCAGTCAATGTTTTACTGCTTAACAAATACTCGTTTTCACTAACACTACGCTTCACCCAAATCTAATGTGCTGTTGGATTTTGAACTGTCGGCGCTGAACCAAGCGTTGAAAACCCAAAACATTGCGTTTTTAATAGTCATGTTATAGGTGTCACGTTGCGTTAGTGAAAACGGGCAGAAGTGTTGTTTTTATAGCATTGGTTTTGTTTTTACGGAAGCCATGCAGCGTTACACAGTATACAGGTATACAATTCGGCTTTAACATCCTAAAAACCGTAAATAAACTTTAAAAAAGCGCCACACAGCACAATTGGCGCAATCCCGATAAAAAACGACCAATAAAATTGTATTAAAAGGATATAAACTGCAAATAACGGTGTTTTTATTCGCCATGCATGACGCATATTGACGTCAAATGACGCTAAATTTTGAATGTGTGTTATATCTATTTTTGCCGGAGTCCCGGAGTGCCTGCGTCTCTTTACTTGTTAAAGTGATGCCATAGAGTGCCACAAGACACTAAATGCATAGTTTGTTCTTGGGATAAATTCATCCCAACTACGGAACCCTTCATTGTGCGTGGTCCGACACGCACTTGGCCGGTTTTTATTTATGCAGCATGTATCTGAAAGGTCTGGCAAGCAGACCATAAACTGAACAACTTTCTCCATGGAACTAACATCGTAATCATGCTGTATAGATAGATGGATTGCTGGTAAGGTATAGGTATAGCTGTGGTGATGGTCTCGTTGTCGTGGCGTTGATCTGGTGGTCGAAAGAACTGTCACACTGATTTGTGGTTATAAATAATTATTTTATAGTGAAAGTAATAAGCACTGCCTGTCCTAGGAACCAATTAACGTCTCATAGAGCTCATAATGAGGATTAGTGAACAAAAAGTTCGCAATCCCCATTAGTGGAATAACCCAACCAAAGCCAGGACCCCATTATAAATATTATTCTTTA
Source organism: Dryobota labecula (assembly GCA_947523025.1). Lineage (NCBI taxonomy): Eukaryota > Metazoa > Arthropoda > Insecta > Lepidoptera > Noctuidae > Dryobota > Dryobota labecula. The sequence continues at coordinate 11,185,104 of OX383314.1, read as the reverse complement.
TTTCTCACCAGTCACGCTTTCCAGGGCAGCTGCCTTGAGGAAATCTGCCTTCGTATGGCCAAAAGTGCAATGACCAGTCTAAGGAAAATTTGGAAGAACCGTGGCATCCGTCGGAATACCAAAATACAACTGATCCGTGCTCTTCTTTTTTCCATATTTTTTTAAGAGAGCAGTAAGATCGATGCTTTCGAGATGTGGTGTTGGCGGAGGCTACTTCGTATACCATGTACCGCCATGAGAACGAATGAATCCTTATTAGAGGAATTCAACATCACCAAGCGGCTTTCTGCGATATGCCAGGAGCGTGCCCTCACTTTTTCGGATATATTATTCGTTCACCTAAGCATGGTCTGGAAAGGCTTATGAGACTGGGTCGGGTGGAAAGAAAACGTGCTCAAGGCAGAGCACCGGCGAGATGGTCAGACGCGATCAAGAAGGCTGTTGGAGGCAGCATTAACCGAGCGGTCCACATTGCAGAAGACCGCATAACTTGAAGACGCGTCGTGTGTGGTCACGATCCTCAGCATTGAGGGAACGACGATGAAGAAGAAGAAGAAGAAGTCGCGCTTTCGACCCCTAGGCCAACGAGTCAGTATGACCTCTTGTTACATATGATTTACCAAACATATTTGGTGGAATGTACTATCACCTCTGCCTACCGCTTTACCGGAGTCTTATTACGTTATATTATGTACCGCCATATCGCAAGACACATCTTGCTCTTAATGTGGCATCACTATTGCACATAAGTGGCACTTACCGCGCAGATTGAGACGTAAATATTAAAGCATCAGTGAGTTGTGCGGTCAGAGACATCTAGCGGCGGTCGGGGGAACTATTTATTTATTCTATTATAATGATAGTCTATTGTCTCGTTGGTGTGGCGATCGCAAACCTGCTGATTCAAGCCCACGACCCCGTTTCCTGATTCGATTCCTAGGCCTGGCAAAACGTGAGCGCAGTACTGCAGGTTGTGTATGTCACATGCAAATAGTACATACATACAAATTCCATGTTCATATGTAGCATAATCAGCCTATAATTTTCCCACGGCTGGGACACAGGCCTCCTCTCATCGGGAAGGAGTGGGCTGTAATCTACCACGCGGGCCCGGTGCGGGTAGATGTCACATGTCTTCGAGTTATTTGGGTTCTAGGACTTGCCGGTTTCCTCACGATGTTTGTCTTCACCGTTTTGAGAGCGATGGTGATGAAATTATTACTTTATGATCAGAGTGTCTAAAATTAATGTCTACACATCAAATTGCCTAAGCTGTAAATCGCCTAGAGATCAAAATGTTTAACAAGCAAAAAAGTAGTCGAGATGGTTAAAATAAACTCACACTAGGGACTCTGAACTGTAGGTTAGGTTAGGTTAGAACTGTGACCACACAACGCCAGGAACGGTACTCCCTTTCTTCTCCTAAAATAATAGACATATTGCAAGGTAGGCATTTTGGTTCATAGTCAGAATAAGGTTTAGTTCAAATACTGTATAGACATATTGCAAGGTAGGCATTGTGCTTCATCAATATAAGGTTTAGGCAATACTTGGCATAGACGTTTTGATTTCTAGTCAGCATGATCATAAAGGAAATTATTTACACAAAGAAAAGCGCCTGTCTTGTTTCGAACCTACACCTACAACAGCTCGTAATTCAGGGCCGTTAGTATTGTGCCACTACTGTTCACGTTGTCTTTGAATTTTTTGTGTCAAGGTTCAAGGTTCGAAACTTAGTTTTCGTCAATAACCCACCAGGTTTCAGGATGTTAACTTACTCAGGTAATTTGTTCTTGTTTCAGGATAACAGAGAAGAGAAGGAATCAAAGAAGAGAGGCATTACGGAGAAGTTCATGGAATATGTCAAGAGAAGACTGAACCCTCAAACAGGTGAGTTTAGAATTAAAAACAGTATTTCTCTAATCTTTCTCAGGTAAAGTTCCAGGTTGATTTTGCCCGTAGCTCTAAGATTAGCGCTCTTAATTAATCAACACAAAAATTTAAGCTGACAGATTAGTCAGCTACTATATAACTTTGGTGTTGATTATTTTGAGTTTATTTTAATGAAAACTGAGCAGAAGTGGTGTCAAAATAACATTGGAAAACTAGTACTCAAAAGCTACTAGCCAATATTAAGCCAAAATACGATAAAAACATTTAAAAAATCTTGTCTTTCTTACGATAATGAACACAGGGGTTTCAGGTAATTAAATTGTGAAACGGAAATTAAAACTGAAGATTCATACGTATTAAACGAGATTCATTAAACTTTGATTTCATTTAAGAGATTTTTTTGAAGAGATTTATTTTTATCGTATTTTTAGGATCTTATGTGTCGTGTGTGTGATCGTAATGTGTTATACGTACAACGTATTTTTATTCGACAAAATGAACCCATTTGTAGATTTTTCTTTTAAATTTAGTCATAATTTTATAGCAAAAAGAGTAATGCCGTGTAGAAGCCATTTTTAGCCAAACAGCGCTTTTTACTTATAGTGCCATCTATGTTTAATGTAAAGAACTATGATGAAACACGTCTGTAACGCCATCTGTTTAGAGTTAGGTGAACTAAATGAATTGTTCGTGCACATTTATTTACAAAAGCGTGGCTAGAGGTCGTTGCATTACTACACATTGTGTTTGAGTAAGAAGTACGCTATGCGTTTGATACTTTTTAGTTTGTGGGTGCAATGCTAATACATTCAATTTTACTTGACTTATTGCTTGGATTTTTTTGTTGTATGGGAATTCTTCTCTCATGCAACTTTTCAATAAAATTCATTTGTACTTTCTGGGTTTATTTTGACATTACTGACATCGGTGAAAGAAAAACATCGTGCGGAAATCTGGACTTATAGTTAATACAAGTCTTGAGCAAGCGTAGTTATCAATGCTCGTGCTTTCTCTGTATAAGAGGCCTTAAGATAATAATAAGCTGGTATTTCTATATACATATGTGAATTCTTTATTAATGTAGGTCTCCCTGCTGGAAAAGTCGTCTTCTGATACAGAAAATGAACCAGAGCTTATCTCCATGCTTGCTTATTTCATATTGGCAAATTTTGACCAGGTCAAGAGGACCTAGGCAAGTATTAATCACTTGCAAAGCGTTTCGTATTTTTACAATAACTTTGATTTGACATAGGCTTTTCGATACCTAGGTCAGCCCATGGTCAGCCCCCATACATAGATCATCACGCCATGCGTAACCTACCTTACGAACAGCGTCTCAAAGGCCTTGACCTTATCGCACTGGAACAGCGTAGACAAAGGGGTAGGCTCATTGAGACGTTCAAGATACTTACGGAACACTACAAAGTTCCCAGCCTTCAAGACCTTTACATACTGAATGCCATCAAACATTTGCGTGGACAATTGGACATTCCCTAAAGCTATGGGAATATTCGTCAAAGAAAAAGCTTTTGAATCAATTCTTGCCTAACCGAGTTGTAACAGCATGGAACAGGGTCCCGGGAAATGTTGTGACGGCACCCACACTAAACTGCTTCAAGAACCGATTGGACAGATTAAATATCTAGGTACAAGCTATTTGAAACACAAGCATCAGCTCATTAGCTGCTAGTGTGTCTTAACAAATAATAATAATAATAGAGGAAGTACTGAGCGTTCCGCATTCAGTTGTGCAGTGAATACAGACAGAAAAGTAAGAGAGAGACAAAGCGAATGTGCGGCCAGTTGATGTCTCTTTGTAGAATTCTGATTATTCTGACGACATGACACAAGGACGTTTGGACTTGAATGTATACAGTGTGAGTCTTTATAATGTGCCCATATCGAAATGAGGGAATCTATGCTTAATTTTATCTACGGCAAAAAAAAAAACATTTTTTTTTATGGAATTAAAAAAAAAAAAGGTCCCAGTGTAAACAAAACAGTGTAACTTTTAAACTAAATGATCTATCACGATGAAACAAACTCCATAATGATTGGAAGTAATTAGGCGTCCTCATAAAATTTGGGGAAAAAACGACCCTCAATTGAAAATAAACATGTTTTAATAGCAAAAATCAGTTTTTTTTTTTTTCATAATTTTTTACAATAATTGTAAAATTTCTCAATAAGGGGGCGTCTTATTGAGAAATTTTGAAATAAAAATTCCATAAGATTTTTTTTTTTTTTTTGTATTTTTTCCGTAGCTAAAATTAAGCATAGATTCCCTCATTTCGATATGTGTACATTATAAAGACTCACACTGTATACTTAAGTGCTTTCAAAATATCAGTATTATCTTTGAAATTTAATTATTTCTCAATTTTTTTTAATTTTGATATATAATAATCAATCAAATAAATCTATTAAGGCTTAGTTCGCCTTAAAAAAAACATAAACAATTGTTTTGATTAATCATATTGTTTCAAAAAAGAAACATTATTTTTAATTTCAATTGTCTCAATTTCTCTTGTCAAGAAAACATATTTCAAGACTTTTAACTGGCTTAGGTTCGAGATTGAAATATTTTTTTTTATCAAAAAAAATTATGAAAATTATATAAATATTTACTTTCTAGTACTCGTTACTAATTTTCAACGTTTTTCCTATTAACGCCTTTTTTAGTACAGGCTTGTAGAAAAGAGAGGTACTGGCCGCACAGTCACTTTGTCTCTTTCTAGAGAGTGGTCACTTTTGTCAGGTTAACGCTCAGTCCATTCTCTATGTCTATGGTCAGCTCCATATATTTTTGACATTTCCATCATTGTTATCGCTGAGAGAATGTCTAGACCATCAAGGTCAATAAGCTTGCTTCCTTGCCACCCATAACATGACTAGCAACCGGATTATTTAAACACCAAGCCGTTCCGACAAACAAAGTATGCAACAATTACAAAAGCCGTACATTTTATTTATGCATAAAACAAAATGCGTCCGGCCATTTTGTCAGCCGCCATTTGCAATAAATTGTGAGTAATGTTGACAGCTTACAAAGCGTTTTTGTTATCAGAATGTTAACTTTTACTGCTCACACGACGTGTGACATACAGCGTTTAAATTGTGGTGGAAAAGTACTTATTATTTTTTAAATTAAAATTAAAATCTAACATCTCTCTCTCTCGCTCTGTTGTGTTGTGTTGCAAATTCTCGTACCTACCTACTTACAGGTTGGAATTAACATTCAAGATGTCGGCTACTAATCTTGGATTTTTTATTTGACCTTTTTTACAAAAGCTTGTTGCGAGATTTACTTGTGTAGATAAACAAGAATACAATCATTATGTACCTAACTTGATATTGACATAAGTAAATCTAAGAAAAAAAGTATGTATTTTTATAAAATACATCTACACAAGTAAATCTCGCGGCAAGCTTTGATATCATAATATTATAAATTGTGTAATATAATTAATTGATGGGTTTTGATTTAATTTAAAGTTTTTTTCTTCTTTTTAGAGCATTTAAACAAAAGCTAGTTTAAAAAAATATTTTTTTACCATTCATTTATTATCTTCTATTTAGATGATTAAAAATCAAGAAAAAAAAAAAAATACAGCAGTTTCATACAAAAATACATGCGATTAAAATGTATGAAACATGATGTTTTTTTTCTCGATTTTGCTGATTACGTAGTTTTTCATGTTTTACACTATTATTTTTAGATGTTATATTTAAGTTCACACAACTTGTAACAGTTAAGTAAGGCTTCTACCCACCCCGAATTTATCAATAAGCAAACAATAATACCATGACATAACTAAAACTTACTGAACTAATATTAATGGTTTTGGGACGTGACGTATGTACCTACGGCATTGTCGGTCTTACTTTGTACATAACGTAACCTCACGCCTGTATTCAGCGAAAGGGGAGGCAGAGGTTTATTATCGATATCGATGTTTTTGCCTTATCTAAACATACATTCAAAAAACTAATTATTAAGCGCCTTGCTAATTTTTTTTAATTACTATGCATTATTTAAGTACCTATGTGTTAACTATGAACTATTTGGTTTTAAAATTACGAAATAATTGTATTGTTGTTAAGTATTGATTTTATATAATTTTACTAAAACTGTATTCTTGTATAAGCAAGTAACATGTGGAAACGTAGTGGATTGTAGGTACATTTACATATAGCATACTGATTTAGATATAATATACAATGTACGATTGTCTGTTTTCCCAAATAAAATAAAATGTAAGTAAAGTGTTAGTACACGAACTTTTTGTTAGTCTTAATAACTAGCTTCTGTCCGCGACTTCGTCCGCATGAATTTTCTTGTTCCCCCGCCCCATCCCGTCGCATCGCATCGCCCGCCCGCGCTATTAGTTCGTTTTCGCTTAGCGTTACTATTTTTCTTTTTGCTCGGCTCTTAAGGGTTCTAGCGTGATGTTAGATAGCTTATAGCCTTCCTCAAGAATTGGGCTATAAAATGCAAGCAAGATTTTTTTAATCCGACTAGTAGTTTCGGAGATTCGAAAGATCAAAGAAACAAAAATAACAAACTCTTCAGCTTTATTATTAGTATAGATATACTCGAAGATAGAGACAAAATGTCCCTTGTAATAAAGAAAGAAAGAAGAATATTTTATTGAGGACACGCACAGGAAGTACAAACAGTAAACAAGGGCGAGTCGGACTCGCGCACCGAGGGTTCCGCACCATCATATATAGCTTCATAAGCTTCATTCGTATAAGTAGGACCTAAATAGTTATGTGCTCAGAAAAAACTACAACTGTGCTTCACCCAAAGCAACCTGCGAGTAGGTAGGAAGAGGATATTTTGGTTGTGAACCGCGAAATGTTTTTAAATTTTCATCGGCGAGGCCTACATTCGTCAGTTAATTTTAACACTGCGGTGTAGAATATTGCAGTTTTAGGGCAGCGCCATCTATTGACAGATAAAGGAACTAATGTAATTTTTGTTGATTTCTGAAAAAGTGTGCTATTTAGAGACATAGTTTTATTTTTCCTGTAATCTTTAGATAAGCTTCTATCACATAGAAAAATTTCAGATTTTTCTCTATGCAAACTTCGGAGATAAGGGGGGGACGGTATTTTTTTTTACATTTTTCATCAAAAGTCGAAAGCTATGCGGCCTAAAGAAAAAAGAAAAAATGTTTGAGAATGTGCAAGCAGCGCTCTTCCATATACCCCACATGCCCTAGTAGCGGTATTTCAAATTTTTAAGACCACCTTTCAGTCCTTGTTGCAAAAAAAAAAAACACTTTTTTGTTTCTTTCTTATTTGCAAAATAGTTGGGCAAACGTCTTCTAAAACTATTCTAAATTTCAAGTTGATAGCATCAGTAGTTCTTGAGATATTCAGCTGTGACAGACAGACAGACAGACTGAGTCACATCACCATAAGGGTGGTTCCTTTTTACCATTTTGGTATGGAACTCTAAAAAGGAACTTTTAAAACTAACAAAAATTACATTAAAAACAAAATAATAATAATAGAGGGTGCGCCTATTGATATTAACCGGCTACAAATTCAGACTCCTGAGAAATAATAGGGTTATTTAGGGGACAATCCAAATAACCTAGGCTGACAGACCTGACGAATAAACCTCGGACTCTAAGGCAATGTACTGCGAAACTTGCTTGAAATGGCGAATTTAGAGCAAGTTTCTCCATTTGATTTTCGGCGCGATGATCAATCAAAGCACTTTTCTTCTTTGTATGAGAAGAGGCTTATTTCCAGCAGAAGGACCGTTATGGGCGGTCTTTTGTAATAATCTAAGTCTATTATAACGTTACAAAGTTACTAAGTTAAGTTATCAAGTAAATGAGGCGTTAAGTTAAGTGGGGAGTGTGCCGGACAGTCGGACGAATTGCTTTGGTGCAGAGAAAGTGGACGCTGGCGTCATATTGTTTTTGTGTACCTTTTTACAGAGATTTTCCTCTATTAATCAATAACATTATTGAACTCCAACTCAAAGCATTTATTTCAAATAACCCAATTACAGGCACTTTTGAATTGTCAAGGGGTCGGTCAGTCAGATAGATGAAGCTATTTACCTATTCCAAAGCGTAGTAGGTTCCTATGGAGAAGAACGGACAAGAAATTCCAAGGATACTCCTTTAAAACAGAATATTGATTACATCATTCATGTTGAATGGAATCAATCCTCGTTGACCTAGTGGCCTGCTAGACTTTGAATCCTGGGTTCGGTTGGACAACGTGTTATTATTATGATTATTAATTTTCTATTAAGAATTTCTGAAAAGCAGCACAGTGCCTGGATTTTTGCCTGGTTAGGCGAAATGCTCGCGTCCTATTACATGGGACTTTAAGGTAGGTCGGTACGTTTATGTGCAACTTACAATCAATTTAATATTTTTCAAATTTAGGGGGTTCGATTCCCGATTCAGACAGACGGTTATTTAAAATTCTTTGAATGCATTTCGTTTTGTTTAAAAAATAAAAATGAAGTTTTCATTCAGTAAATATTTCTATCTGCAGTATGTAAGGTACTTTCTTTCCATGTGGCAAAGTCGTAGGACAGCCTATATACCTCTGCCTACCCCTTAAGAGACTACAAGCGTGATGTTATATGTCTTCCACATTCGTTACACCTAAAGCCAACCACACACATCTACTGCTACAGCAACACGTCACTGCAACACACACAACACATTCGTTGCGGGCGAACGTTACATAAATCTGTGGTGACGCCGGATTGACGGATAGCTCAGTAGGAGGCTCGAGGGCTAAAGTCTGTTACGAGCTTTAGTTATTACTGTAAGCTTGCTGATACTGTTACCTTGTATAACATTATGAAGGGTGTTTTGAGCCCAAAACCAAGCCGTAGGTAAGTCAGGAGTATTTTTTTTTTCAATTTGACTACCTATCAATTTAAATTGTCCGTAAATTCAAATTACAACTGACATTCTTTGACACTTGCGTGAAATGGCTGAACCACGGCAAATTGACGTAGGGTGTCAATTTCAATTTGCTTAATAATTAATTTTGCTGTCTGTATACAGGGTGGTAGGGACATTGACGCGTAACCTGTTATCATGGACACCCTGCGCTGAAAATTTTAGAGAGTCCGGGATCCTGCGTTGAAAAAAAAAATCCTGTCCATACATTTTGACCTTGTAGGTATTGCAATTTTGTAGGAAACAGCAGATTTTTAGGGTTCCGTACCTCAACAGGAAAAAAATCAAATCAAAGTGAGAGTGAAAAGGCTTCTTCTGGGTAAGCTCACTCCATCGTAGACTTTGTCTCTGACATCCAGACTTAGACTAAAGTTAAGAGCAAACTCATAATAGAATAAAAAAAATAAAAAAATAAACGGAACCCTTATAGGATCACTCGTGTGTTTGTCCGTCACAGCCAATTTGCTCTGAATCTACTGGGCTGATTAAGTTGAAATTTGGTACAGATATGAACTTCTGTGACCCAAACACGAACGTGTAACGTAAATAAATGAATTTGAACGTGGGAGTCACGTTTGGGGGGCAAACTAGAAAATTAAAAAGAAAAGTTTTGCAAACAGTACCGTGTGACATATCAAATCTCAAATATTCAAATATTTTCAAATATTAATATATAATATAATATAATATAATATATATTATTGATTTTTTATATCAAATATTTTCTCCTTGACTGAATAGTGCATAGTTGATAGTTTTAAGGTTGATTTTGATAGATTTTGTGTACCTATACCTGTTAACAAGCGCTTCTCGCCATCAAACTGGAAAGTTTGGCGAGTAACACTATAAAAAATAAATAATGTAGATACATAAGAAATTTAAATGAAAAAAAAAAGGCTTATTGTAAGGATTTAAATATTTTTTTTATAATTTTTTGAATGTTGTAAGTTATTTAAGAAAATTTATAAAAATGTAGATACCATTGGGGGAATGGTCAATTTTTATTAATTTTCTTAAATCTCTTTCTCCCTTATCTCCAACTGCTAAACCTAAACTTTTGAAGAAAAAAAAAAAGCAGAATATAATTAATAATATACATATTCTTATATATATATATATATATATTCTTTACTTATACGTGTTTTTTTTATATCCCATAACTCTAGGGATATTATATATAATTATTAGATTATATTCTATACGTAAAAATAATATAAACATTCCTAGATTATGTGGTTCAAAAATGCATAGTTTCGAAGATAATTATCATCAATCATATTAATTTAGGTCAAAAATTGTCACCCGTATGACGAATTGTTTCTTTTGCGACGTTGTCAAACTGATAAAACTGAGGCTCTCGATGTGTGTAGGTATTTAAGTTGCATTGATAAATACGAGCAATTCATTTTCATTCAAACCATAATTCATATTTGTTGAAGACAAGGAAGTTTGGCAATAATTCCTTCTGCACATGTGGCTTCCCTGGTACCTCATAAACAACATAACTATGTCAATGTCTATTAACTGCTCCCAAGTAACGATGTTTATTTAGAATTTTTTTATTTTTTTTATTTTACATACTTCCTTGACATAATCTTTTCATTATTTGACATTATTTACTTACAAATCGAATTCCAATTCTTTATTAGTGGCTTTTGTGGACATGATATTTATTCAGATATGTTACTGTAGTTGTAATTGCAATCATGTCATTAATATTTTATATACTTAGATTATTTTATATTTTGTGAATGTGAGAACGTTGTAGGCCTAGTAGAGTGTAGATTTGTTGGCGGTTTTCTATTTTGTTAAGTACCTGGTAATTGTTGAAAGGCCTACACTGTCCTCCCATACCTATTATCACTGTTATTTAATAATATTGTAAAGCCAATTATTTTTAAAAGAGTAACCGTGGAGTTTCTTGCCGGCTCTTCTCCATAGGAAACGACTAACTCGAACCGTGCACCTAGCTTCTGACGTTTCATAAGTGCCCATGTAGGTTTATGTGAAATAAAATATTTTGATTTTGATATTTAAAGCTAAGAAAATGAGATGTTGTCATATTTCACGTAATAATCATTTTACATTAATAATCGTGACTTTGTCGAATTATTTTTTAGGAAAAAAAAAAAAAAAATCATATGCCCGTTGATTCTGGGATATGGTTTCATTTATACATTAGAGTTGGGGAAAAAAAAAAGACGTGTGGCACTCGGGGACTGCCGCGGTAAAGCTATTGCATAGCATTTTGTATCAACTTATGCAATTATAATTATTTATTTATTTTATTTATGCAGTATTTCTTTTTCTTTGATATTAATTCAAGTTACACTTTTTGAGCGCGGTGACCGATAAGAAAGTAAAGTCAATCCATAATCGGCCCAGAACTTTGGAGAACCGTTTAAAAGTGGTTTTTATAAGCTATGAAGAACGTTAATGTTTAATGTTAATTCTAGCTAGATTTATAAATAAATTGCTCACATACCTCAACAACCTTTCAAAAACTTTTGAATTACGATGCCTGCCATCTAGTGGATAAAGCCGACAGCAAAACACAACTGAGACCACCAACAGAGCAACGCTTGTCTCGATTACGAATCACAAGCCACGCCAATGTCACCTCTATTTAGTTAGTTCTACCTGCGATTACTAGATGGCGTTGCGTTGCGCGGTAAATCCACCACAGAGTTTCGTAGAGTCGTACAATACATCTAATCGCACGCACACAACGCCGTGTCGAAGACTGCCGAACTGAAACGACGTTAGACGATGCACGGCCTTCAAGCCACACCTCCGTGCCCGTCGGAGTGGGGAGCGCGAGGTTTTTTCGTTACGGAATTTCTGGATTCGGTCCCCGCGCTCAAGGCCCGCGATAGAAGCTATGCAATAGCTTAAAAACAAAATAAATAAGTGCTGAACGTCGTAAAAGTGTATAACTACGTAAACAAAGTCAAATACTATTCAAATATAAGCATAATAACAACTTTAAAATAGACGAAAGTGTTGAACCTAAAGTAATTTTATATAAAGAAAGAGTGACAAACTGTTTTGACAGCGAAACAATTCCATGTACATGAGTAATTTCCAACCGTCTAGTCATGTTTAAAAATTGTTCAACTGGAATGGTATCAACTATTTGGCAAACTTTAATTAAGTCATTGTAGCCTTGCGGTGCAACAGGGGAACTGAATGTACTCGTAATCGACTGGTCGTGAGTTCAAACCCCACTATCAACAATCACTTTTTGTGAAGATCATAATTTTATAAACTAATATTTATAAGAATAAAATACGCAGTACACAGAAAAAAGGAACTGCCAGAAATTATTAGATCACTAGAGGGTACTGGTGTAGTAAAATAACCGTCGGAGTGGGGAGCGTGAGGTTTTTTCGTTACGGAATTTCTGGATTCGGTCCCCGCGCTCAAGGCCCGCGATAGAAGCTATGCAATAGCTTAAAAAAGCCTTGTAGATTACAAGACTTATTATTTATATACCACAAGTTACCACAAGTAAAATACGCGTCGCTTAGCGAGATAAAAATACTATAAAATAATAAATGAACTGTACCAGTGTACCTATATTGTGTAACAAAACATCTTTCAACATAACCCAATACAGAATCATTCACCCGTATCGTTCGCTGGCCATCACTCTCTATGGTTCGCTCTATAAATCTGTGGTTTAGCGCGTCACGTCCCCGACGCGTCACGACCATGATGCGTCAGTCGCGTTACAGCGGATTAGTTAAACCTGACAGCTCGATTAAAATAGTGCTGTATTTTAAATAAAAATAATGATGGACTTAAAGTGAACTTATTGCTGATGTTCTTTAGAAAGGTACTAGTACTGAGTGTACTCGCAACCGGCGTGCGTGTATGACCAGATGTATGAACGTGGACGAAGCAAGAGGAATATGTAAGGAGAGTAGCAGGTGGTATTATGTAGTTTCTGCCTACCACCATGGGAATAGGGCGTGATATGTATGTATGTATGTTAATGATGAAAATATAACAACATACACGCCTGCATTCCTCGAAAGGGTAGGTAGAAGTAGTACAGTTACATTTCGCCAGTTATTTATTTATTACACTTAAACGTGCAGCTTGTGGGTGAAATATACGCAAAGAGCCTACAACGTCCTGCGCGTACAATATAATAATGGATTTAGGATGTTGATGGGGCTTCCGCGCTACTGCAGCGCTTCGCAGATGTTCCCGGAAGCCCGTGTTGACGATTTTCATGCCCTTATGAGGAAGAGATCAGCGTCAATAATGGGTAGGTTGCGCGGAAGCTCCAACAGCATCCTAAAAACATTATTAGACAAGATGGACAGTCCCTTCATAAGGCACTGGGTACGGAGGCACGTGCCAACGTGTGTTGGGCCACGTAAATTTTTGTTGTTTGTAAGTGTTACTAACATAGTTTTTAAGTCATTGTGACTAATACCATATTGATTGTGTGTACTTGTATGTGTATATAGTCTGAAATAAATAAATAATAATAATAAAAATAATAAACACACTATCTTTACAGGATGACCACAATAGAATAGTGGTTAGCAAACACACCAAATAAATTAAAAAATCAACTTACGGCTAACACTTGAATAAACTTTAAAATAGAAAGCAACACTTAACTCTAAAATACAAAATCTGAATTAAAACAGAATATTAACATTTAAATATAACTAACAAAATGCAACAAAACTCTTGCGTATTCACTCAGATTGCATGAAAATATGTCAATTCTCTCATGCGCTTCGTTTAGTACACACATTGTGCGGGTGAGAGGTGTTTTGGAAAGCAGGTTGGTTTTGGCAGCAAGCACGGCCAGCAGTGGCCGTCGCCGCCGCCTCCACACGTACTGGTCTGGCACGCACAGCTTCAGGTGACGTAGCACACCCAGGTTATGAGCTATTCCTCGCAGGAGCTTTAGCGCATAATTCCCGGCGCACTCTGAGTTCGTTGTACCCCACCATACCCAGTAAAAACAGTGTAGGATACATTAGCGGGTAAAATGGGTAAGCCCCATAAAGTGTCTTGTAAATTTATTCTGCACTCGCTCCAGCATGACATTGTATTTCGCTTCATGAGGAGCCCAAATCAACGCACTGTGTTCCAAGTGACTCCTTACCAAAGCGTCCTAAAGCACCAATTATGTTGAATTCCCATGTAATATGGGGCGAGCCCATTGCCAAATCGTCTCACTGGGTACAAATCCAAACCCCCAGCTGCTGCTGAGCAATTGTTAACCCTGCATAGTCCCCTATTTTTGTTTTGATTGTTTTTTGTCATTTTCCAGTGACGCAACACAGTGTAATGACGCAATGTAAATTGTCTGTGGTCCTTGGTCCTGACATCAAGCAATGGACTACAGTGTCAAACTTTTATTGCTTGAATACGAGGCGTTTGGACGGTATGGATTATCTGAAATAAATGTTTTTTTTTTACTACTTTGTATGTGTATGTTTTTATTTATTTATTATTATTTATTTTTTATTTGACAGAAAAGTTGAAAGGACGTCGTTTGGCATGGTATGGGCATGTGATGAGGAGGGAGGAAATGCATGTGCATGCACGAGGAGAGTGATGGAGATAAATGTGGATGGATGGAGAGGGAGAGGAAGTCCCAAAAAATATGGATGGATTGTGTGAGGAATGATATGAAAGAGAAGGGAGTGAATGATAGAGTGACGGTTGACAGGGGGGAATGGAAAAAGAAAACGTGTTGCGCCGACCCCAAGTAACATGGGACAAGGGTAGGAAGAAGAAGAAGTTTTTTATAATGTGCGTTTTGTTTGTGCAGATTAAACAATTTTTCTTTCTGTTTCTTCTTTTATTTTTTACCCAAACCTGGGGATTGAGCCCAGTACCCCACGTTCAACAGTCGAGCTTGCGGCCACTACATCAAAGGGAGTCTAGTAAAGACAGAAATCAAAATCAAAATATTTTATTTCACATAAACCTACATGGGCACTTATGAAATATCGGAAGCTAGATGCACGGTTCCAATGGGTTCCTATGGAGAACTGACTGTCCTCCCTTACCTATTAACATTTTAAAAGAGTAACCGTGGTTACTTGCCGGCTCTTCTCCATAGGAAACGACCAATTGGAATCGTGCACCTAGCTTCTGACGTTTCACAAGTGCCCATGTAGGTTTATGTGAAATAAAATATTATGATGATTTTGATTTTGAAAGCAAAGAGAGTTCTATCACAAAATTTTTACCCAACTGTGGCGGAACCGAAAAGGAGGCTAATGTTTCTAACAGTAAAGGTAAACCAAGGTTGTGGTAACTTACGTTGTTTAAGTTTTAGAGTTAATAATTAAAGTTGGCGTATTCTTAAGGAGGTGAGAACAGAGTTCTGAACTTGAAAGTTATAAATAAACTAGGTATGTACTAAGTTGGATTAGTAAATTAATCCATTGCGGTAGGGCAGTCCATGAAATTAAAAATCTTCTTATGTTTTAGCTGATTTCAGCTCTGTGTTAGTGTAGCCCTCTCAAAAAGAGAGGAAGTCTGTGTCGTAGCAGTGGGAACATTGTTGAAAACAATGCGTCGAAAATTCCGCTTGCTTTGTTTTCTATGAACGTAATTTCGGCCAATCATTAATAATAATACATAGGCGTTACACTGGCGTACCTAGTCCTGTATCAACATTTGATTTTCTTTGTGATTTTACTAAATGAATACCAAGAGCTTGAGAATTAGACTGCGTCTGTGAAATTTCGCTTGAAGCCTTTGTAAGCCATAAACTATAATTATATAATTTTCATTAGGTATTCACAAATTCCATTTATTAATATGAATGTAAGATTTTGGATAATGTTTTACGAATTTTTGCTTACACAGGTCGCGTCGGGTGGACCCTGTAGCTTGGGGGCTCGTTATCATTGATACGGCCGTACGACGGTAGCTATACGTCCCTATGTACATAGTATAAAACAAAGCCCCTTTTGGTGTCTGTGACCACGTTGTTCTTCTAAACTACGCAACGGATTTTGAAGCAGTTTCACTATAATTTGGTGTATAATTCATTAGTATTAAACTTCGGTACATACAATGAGGGGCTCGTGGCTTGGTAATAATAGCCGCACGGGTCGAGCGATCAGGTTAAGCTACGCTTGACGCGGTTGATCCGTGGATGGGTGACCATATTTACATACGATGACCCCTCCTTGCCTCGGAAAGCACGTCAAGCCGTTGATCTCAGCTGTCATTTGTACACTGAAAAAAAATGTTTACTTATACATAACCAAACTTTCGTCAACATGTAACACAAAAAAGTGACCACATAACTTTATGCAACATGTAACCAAAACCTGTGCTGGCTGTTGTGTATCACTTTTATTAAATCAAGTTAACTTTATAAAGTCTTGTCAAACTTTGATTATTCCTGAAATAGCCGAAGTAGTTAGGCTTAATATTTTTTTTAGTCGTAGTGGGTCGTCAGAAGCCTGTATCGTGTATCGTATTAGTAACTGGGTTGTGAAGGTCAGATTGGCAGTCGCTCCATTTTAAATGCATGGGAAAATCTAGGCAGATGACGATCACTGTGGCAAATCGCCATTTGATTAACATGGTAGGTACGACTGTTAGCGCAAGTTTCGTCAACACAGTAATAGCAATCTTTCAAATGGAAGAATTGGCAATGCAACCTGTTATTTCCATAAACTTGTTACTGCTGCAATTGCCAAATGTTATGAAATGATATTTGTTTCTGTACTAGCTGCGCTCCGCAGTTTCACCCGCATAAGTTTCGATTTCGTGGGAATATCGGGATTAAAAGTATCCTATGTGTTAACTTAGGTTATAAACTATCTGTGTACTAAATTTCACCCAAATCCGTTCAGCCATTTTTTCGTGATTGAGTAACAAACATCCATCCATCCATCTATCCATCGTCATCTGCTTCGTAAGGCTTTTACAACTTGACAAAGTATCGAGATTTCTTAATCATGTGTAAGTTAATAAAAAAATGTGACACTGACAGACACCGACGATTAATAACATAAAATAAAAGATTTTTAGTTAGTTGGTTTTAAGTTGATGTCAACTGTTATATTATTAGCGCTATTTTGATCTTTGTTATCAAGTAATTTAATATAGTTTTCTATGCGGTAGTCTGTTTAGTGCCGTAGCTTCAAAAAGTATTATGAGCCCTATATTGACATAGAAAGAATTTGAGAACTCACGATGATGTAAAAGACTTGACTGTACTTAAGTAAAGCTTACGAGTTGTTGTATAAACTACTTCATATCTTGCCTGGTTCTTACATAAAATATGATAGTATCATCTCCGGGATGCATCTGTCTTAAAAGTTTCATAGCACTTGTTGCAAACTGCTATATCTTCAGGAATGTAATCGTTATAGAATAAGGCCCTTTTGTACACGGAATGGTTTCTTTACGGTACGGCGTATAAACCGTGCCGCCGCCGTAGAAAAAACCTGACCTTCAATAAATTTCCATAGTGATCCAAACAGCACTGACGATGACCGTGCATACATACGGCATATAAACCGGAACATATTCGAATATTCAAAATATGATGATGCCATGAAATCATGACTTGTTCTGTCAAATAGGTACTTACTTAGCGAGCTGTAATAATTATTGTTTTAAATTGTAATAAGACCAGCGATCCGCCCGTGCTTCACAATAATGGCGACATCGTAAAATATCAGTGTACTAGCTGCTGCCTGTGGCTTCTACGAATGACCGCAGATTCATGGTCATGAATGAGTTTAAACATAAGCTTTTTAAATTATTGAATAACAAGGCGTATTATTCTGTTAATGAATATCTGAATGACAAATTAAAATAATATCTATATAATTGTATATCTGTCTGTGAAATTAATATGTTGCTCCCATTGGTAATGATATTCTTTATTGTCATTTTTATATAATTTATTATTGTATACGAAATATCGACTAAATTCTATCTATTTGTTTATTGTGCCGTCTTAATTTATTGACAAATTATTATTAACAATCAGTGTTGGGCATGAAATTGTGACATCTAATTTCCTATAGACTTTATTTATTTATTTTTGCTTTTATTTTGTTAATGTGACATTCGATTACCAAAGCTATTTTGTATGCCTTCTGGCGGGACATAGTATAGACCAATTCTTTTATTTTAACATCTGTATAATTTTACCCTATGTTCACAAAATTAATAAATGAATTTGAATTTGAATGGCGGGTTCTTGAATCTCGATATGAAATTGTTGGTCATGGTCACACATCCACGGACCGAACTCGATCGAGAAGTAAGCTGTTAGTTAGCCACGAGCTTCTCGAGCTCTACTACTTCTAAAATCAATTTATTTCGCCACGAGCCCCTCGAACCCCTCTGCTACTAGCATACAATTATTTAGCCATGAGCCCCTCACAATAGCCACATAATTATTTTATCTTGAAACAAAGGAGCCAATACTTCACAATACAATAAAGTTATGTTACAGTATGACACCATTGTTACGAAGATTAATAGTCCGCTGTGAGAGAGGGAGAAATAATTGAAGGGATGTTGTACTGGGAATATAAATAAATTGTAGGGCATAACATTTTAATTAAACTGTTTTAAGGCACTCCTGCAATGTAATGTAAGGTCTCGTCTCGTCTCGTGGGCTCCTGGGCTCGATTCCCGTGTCGGACAAAGTGTTATTGGGTTTTCTCATTAGGAATTTCTTAGTAACAGCCTGGAGATTGGAAGTTGGCGGTATGATGCCTCGGTGCGCACGTTAAGCCATTGCCCCGGCGCCTGATCTCGCCCCGCTCGTGTCGGATAGCCATCCCATCGCACTAAGAGACTGAGGGAAGAGAGAGTGCAGCTGTGTCTGTACATACGCCTGCAGTATAATATCTCCCGCGCCGAAGGCTGGTCTTCGCTGAAGTTGGTAGCCATGGCCGAATTCGGTCTCGAGGACTGTTATTATCTTCTATATCTATAAAAATAAATAAAAAAGTGTCTACTTGTAATGTCAAAATAACAGCTTTTTGCTAAATGCATTTGAAAGTTTAAAATTTTTGTCTGTCTGTCTGTTTGTTCCAGCTAATCTCCGAAAAGGCTGGACCGATTTTGACGGAGAGAAAGCTGCTGCTATAAGGAGAAACTTAACTACTTTTAATGTCGACTAGTTGCTGTCCGCAGGTTCGGGCGCGGTGAATTTCCAAAAAAAAGAATTGTTTCATTACAAACAGACACTTCAATTTTATATTATTTGTATTTACAGCAAAAAGTCACGCAGACGGAGTCACGGGGAGCAGGTAGTCTTAAATATGACCACACCTTTCTGATACACGCTTACTATTTACTAAAATAATATTGGAATAGGCATAGTTTGTAACAATAACATTACTAAGCTTGTTCTGTTGGCATTGTTTTAACATAATAGGCCCTTGTTAACAGTTATTTATTACTAACCGATATAAAGGGAATTATTCGTGACATTGGGCTTAATAATAATGGAGCGTGAATTGGAATAGTTTGAACAATTGTGTTGTTGATTGCCTCGTTTAGACCAGTCCCCGTAGACACAAAAATCGCGTTAGATCGATTCCTGCTCGGAAGACGGCTAAAACTAAACTGAGATTTGAACTTCTGACAAAACTACCAATATTTGAAATGCGGAATCTCGGGTTTTATTGGACCTATCGAGCTACGGTTACGATAAATCAAATATTAGCATATTTTGTGTAATTAAAATGTATGGCGTGACTTATACGTAGCATGCACCTTTTAGAAGTTATAAGTCCAAAACTGATAAACTCTGAAAATTTCGAGGTTTTTCGAGCACCAGGCAGTTACTCGTAGCACATGTCTTTCGAAACTGCCAACTTCGCTGCACTATGGTATCTATACTAATAACATCGCAAAAAATCAATACCGTGCAATTTTTTGCGAGGTACGATGATTTAAATGACTGGCCAAGTTGGTATAATGGTCGATTGAGTTTTAAGGGCCACTGAAACGATCAATTACAATTGATCAGTTGCAATCAATTGTAATTGTAGTAATATTGCCGATCGCATCGATTGCCGATCACATAAAAAATACATACATTTCTTCTGGGCTTTGAAGACAGTTTCTCTCTCAGTGGCATTTCAGGAGCCAGCAGTTCAACCTGCTTTTGCCCACTGCTTAAACAATCATGTTTAGTGCATAATTATGTAACCTTATGTGTTTTTTTTGTAAAATAAAATTATTATTTATTTATAATTACATTCACCTCTGCCTACCCCTTTTTCTAATACAGGCGCGATGTTATGAAACGGTAACTAAAACGCTCTCGCTCCCTTTCAGCGCCAGTTGGCAAAACATTTTAATTATAACTCATTATATTTCACAATTTTAAGCGAGTTGACGCGAACACGTTCAAAGGGTTGAGTTTAGGGTGAGGTTACATTGAGAAGCTGAGCGAGCAGCGGTTAAGGACTTCACGGCAGCGAAGCTGTTTTATCACCAGTACTTATGCAGGGTGGAATTGAATTCATGGGCATCCTCTTAAGGGGTCATTGTACTCATCATTATGAAAAACTCACTATGGGGACCAAACCTGAAATCACGAAAAAAGAATCAGCTGTAACCTACATTTTATTGATTTATAGAAGCTTAAACTATCATTATAGGGTTTACCCTAATGCGACAGCTAAGAACTTAAACCAATAAACTACCTACAACTAAATTAGAGAAAAAAGTATTACACTAACAACATTTTTAAAATAAAAAAACAAAAACATAGCATTACTTACATAATTACTAACAAAAACACAGTACAAAAAAATTAAGTTAAAATTAAGTAGGTATTATTTTTCTTGTAGCATAATATTAATAGTAATACCCTTGCGAATTCACTAAAACAACATGTAAACACATTAATCTGAGTTTGAAGGTCGTTGATGGTACGAATAGCTCTAGTTAGGGGTGCCTTGGCAAGCAGGTTAGTTCTGGCTGTAGGTACCAGTAGCGTGGCGGGCTGCGCTGCCTCCACACGTAGCGGTCCGGCACACACAGACTCAAGCGCTGCAATACTCCCGGGTGGCTCTCCACTCCACGAAGCACCTTCACCATCTATAATTCCCTAGTGAAGTCGCATCTACTTTATCTGATCGAAATTTGGGGCAGTGCTGCAAAAATAATATTGTCAGAACTTCAAATTACCCAAAATAAACTCATAAAAATAGTCTTCAATTATCCATATTTAACATCAACCAGTCAAATTTATAGAGATACCTACATAAATAATGAATATCAAACAAATAGTTTTAGTAGTGTTTGATATTCATTATTTATGTATCTCTTATTTTTCTGATGATAATACATGTATTGTAAGTATATAGATACTTACAAAACATGTATTATCATCAGAAAAATTCTTACAAAGAGTATTCACACGAACATAACACTTACCCAATATAGACAAGTCAGTCAACGTAGCACAAGGCGAGCTAGCTTGTTAGTTTTACCCAAAACTAGAACTAATTATGGCAAAAAAATGCTTACTTTTGAAGGAGCACAACTTTATAATAGAATACCCTCTAGCATCAGAAATCTACACTCGTTCAATGCATTTAAAACTCAACTTGGTCAATATATAATTGCGGATCGATCACTTTTGGAGAAATAAAAGCATTGGATGGGTATCTAGTTTGTAACTGATGATGACGAACTTTGTGTAATTTATGTATGTTTTAGTATTGTTCTCAAGTAAGTGATATGTATATGTCTTTATTGAGAATAAAGTTTCTTTAAACCTAAGTAGGCGACCAGCGTAAACTCCCGGCGGACAGTTGATTATAGCCAACCATGCCCAGGTCAAACAGAGTGGGATACGTCAGTTGTTTTGACGAGGTAGGCGAACATAAATGAGTTCTTGGAAGGATTTGGCGGAGGCCTTTGCCCAGAAGTGGGTCAGTACGATTAGCAAAAAATAAGCTTGACAGCATTACTCCGGTTTTTTTTGAACTAAGACGTATCGTCCGCCTGAGCTTGTAAATTCTGTAACCGCCCTGAAATGTAGGTTTTTAACGAGAATTTTCAACTGAAAGAAAGCTTAATGTGGGCTTTAAGAACTAGTGATGAAACAAGTTTTAATTAAGTTAAGAAGTAAGAAATATACTAGTTTATGTTTGTGACTTTCCTTGGAGAATTAAAGTAGTCTTTAATCAAACCAGTATTGTCAATTTCATTATGCAATTGGTCTACTGGAGTCGAGCGTGACTGCTGAACGTTGTGTTCTAGTTTCGATTTCCAGGTCGGGAAAATTTAAATAATATTGGGTTTATACTTTTGTTTACCTCTTCCGGCGATGCAACTGCAAGTACTTATCATGATACACTAATGCAAAATACCCGTAAACGTATTACAGAAACCATGTTTGCTGTTTCTAAAGAATTGTAGTTAAAAAGGAAGTAATTATACGAAACAAAGCAAAACCTAAGTGTTTTGAAACAGTTTTGTGAAACGTTTTTCAACTGCAAACAGAAAGGAAAGTAGAGGAGTTCTATAGAAAGTCGTTACTATTTAAAGACTTCTAGAAAGTTGTTTATGCAACAGTATTTCTTACACCCATACACAAGTTGTGATACTTGTTTTCAACAAGTCTTGTAATAGTAGATTGTTATACAAGGGATGTAAGGGACCTATTTAGGCACGAGATGGTTTGGACGAGCGTAGTAAGGGCGCCAATAGCTCGAGTGCCTAAATAGGTTCTTTCACCCGAGGTAAACACTCTGCGTTTTATTTCGAATATGAGTAAAGTAAATAAAAACCTGATTACATAGTTAAACAAATACATAATTAATTATCTGAATCTGATGACCTCATTTTATACATACAAATCTCTGTTCGTATACATAAATAATTAGCACTTGACAAAACAACTGAAGATCGAATTGCCAATGAATCTGTGGCATTCTACCAGCCAATATTTTTTGTCATTGATGATGGTAAATATTTACTTCAAATCTATGTAAATTAAATAATAATTTAGAGAAAAATAAGTAACTTCTAGTATAAAGTCATGTTACAAAATTGTTGATAATATTTTAATTACAATTTTACGGTGCGATTTGACTATATTAAAAGTTGGCACATGGCTTGCATAATTTTTAATTTTTTTGACAGCAGGGTTAATCGTTTCCCAGGGACGAAAAGTACAGTTTTCATCACTCTGATCAGGTAACTTCAAGCGTACTTTCCAAGTATGAGAAATGAAAAAATATTTACAAGACTTGTTCCCAAAGAAGAAGAAGGAGGTTGAAGGTCCCAGCTGTCATTCCTAGATCTATGACGGTCGTTACAGGTAGTCTGAAGTCCGAAATTCTGACAACCAGTCTTATCAAGGGGTATCGTATTACCCAGTAGGTAACTAAGTTGTGGAGGTCAGATACGCAGTCACGCCATGTAAAATTCTTGTCTTCAGCTGCATCCGGTAAGACTAGAAACCGACCCCAGTATAATTGGGAAAAGGCTCGGCAGATTGCTGATTTATAATATGCGTCTTTAATGTCTCATAGCGCTCATAATGGCACGGCACGGTTGGCGCAGTGGTTAAGCGATTGACTGCTGCGCTGCGTGTCGCGGGTTCGATTCCCGCACGGAAAAAATATTTGTATGAACTACAATTAGTTGTTCTGGGTCTGGCTGTTTGTGTATGTGAGATTAAATGTTTGTAAACGCACCTACGATACAGGAGAAATTCCTAGTGTGGGGCAACGTTTTGATAAAAAAATATGGGGATTTGTGAACAGGGATTGTCAGTGGGGATTAGTGGAATAACCCCTTTTTTATCCAGAGTAAACTTTATTTTTGTTTCAAGAAAGAATCTGAAGAAAGAAGAAGAAATCCTCTCATTTTTTTGTTTCTTTCTTTCCATGAGAGCGAAGAAGAAAAAGTCCTAACATCAAGGGCTATTCAAATCCATATTTAACTTCAATACCTTTCAAATTATGAATGGGAAAGAAGTCCGCTTACATAAATGTCAAGTTATTTCGCTTTCAGCCGGTAATCGTAGAGGCGAGTTTGCTCGATACCTCGTTAGGTTGGAATACTTTTATGCACAAGACAGGGAAGAAGCAGAAAATCTACCATACTTTTATCATCACCGTCTGCTTGCTCAGTTCTTGTCAGCTTCCAGTCTAAATAAATGCAGCTGTATACAAGTATTATACATAGAGCGACCGCTTATCTAACCTCCACAACCCAGTTACTGGGTAACACGATATCCCTTAACAAGACTGTCAAAGATCTACGTTTGACAGCCGGGAAGAACGGCTTAGCGAGCTTTACGAAGCATGGATTATTAAAAACTGCTAATTATTAGAGCTTCAAGTAGTTTGTTTTTGTGTTAGACTCCATTTATTAAGCTATTGCATAGCTTCTATCGCGGGCCTTGAGCGCGGGGACCGAATCCAGAAATTCCGTAACGAAAAAACCTCACGCTCCCCACTCCGACGGTTTTACTACACCAGTACCCTCTAGTGATCTAATAATTTCTGGCAGTTCTTTTTTCTGTGTACTGCGTATTTTATTCTTATAAATATTAGTTTATAAAATTATGATCTTCACAAAAAGTGATTGTTGATAGTGGGGTTTGAACTCTCGACCAGTCGATAACGAGTACATTCAGTTCCCCTGTTGCACCGCAAGGCTACAATGACTTAATTAAAGCTTGCCAACTAGTTGATACCATTCCAGTTGAACAATTTTTAAACTTGACTAGACGGTTGGAAATGACTCATGTACATGGAATTTTTTCGCTGTCAAAACAGTTTGTCACTCTTTTTTTATTTAAAATTACTTTAGGTTCAACACTTTCGTCTATTTTAAAGTTGTTATTATGCTTATATTTGAATAGTATTTGACTTTGTTTACGTAGTTATACACTTTTACGACGTTCAGCACTTATTTATTTTGTTTTTAAGCTATTGCATAGCTTCTATCGCGGGCCTTGAGCGCGGGGACCGAATCCAGAAATTCCGTAACGAAAAAAAAAAAAAAAAAATATTAAAGAAAAAGAAATACTGCATAAATAAAATAAATAAATAATTATAATTGCATAAGTTGATACAAAATGCTATGCAATAGCTTTACCGCGGCAGTCCCCGAGTGCCACACGTCTTTTTATTAGATACGAAGTATTTAACATTATATGTACAATCTGGCATAATTAAAGGACTTACCAGTTGGATTACAAATGGACCAAATCCATACTAATATTATAAATGTGAAAGTAACTCTGTCTGTCTGTCTGTCTGTCTGTCTGTATGTTACGTTTTCACGCCTAAACCGCTGAACCGATTGTCATGAAATTTGGCAGAGATATAGCCTGGGATATGGAGAAGGACATAGGCTACTTTTTTACGCGATAACCGACATCCACGCGGGCGGAGCCGCGGGCAACAGCTATATTATATATTTTTAGAACACAATGGGACTTCTGTATTTATTTATCCTATGTTTGGAGTTAAAATGTTAAGGTGCACAGAACTGTAATTTGATTTGCTACTGAAAAAATATGGAGTTCGAAAATCTAGGTTTTAATATTTTTACTATAAGTTGAACTTTAGGTTTCATACATTTTGGTAAGGTTAGTTTATTTTAGTGTGTGGCAGACAGGACTGTCAGATAGTTTTAGCAGATAAGACTGGCATACAGTGCTAGCAGACAGTACTGGCGTGCATTACCGATCGATAGTTTTGTCAGATAGTACTAGCTCACGGTACTAGCATACAGTGCTGGCATACAGACTAACATGTAGTACTAGTAAAACTGGCATACAGTACTGGCACACAGTCCTGGCATAATACAATCCTGACATACAGTCCCGGCATTCAGTACTGGCATACAGTATAGGCATACAGACTGGCATACAGTACTGGCATACAGCCTCGCATACAAAACTGGCATACACCACACTGTATGCCCGTGCATACAGTACTGGTGGTCAATACTTTCAGATAGCCTGTCTGCCTGTTCAATCAACGTCATCCTCCATCCTCCTGTCCTCATCCCAATATATCAGTTTTCAGCGCAGCATGTCTTGTTTAACCATACATCTCTATCAGTCCTCATCTCAGTAAAAAAATGGTAATGACCCGCTTTCTAGCTATATCATCTTTCAAATAATCTATCCGAGGCTCAAAGTTATTAGGTTACATAATTATCTTGTTCCATAAATAAACGTCGACCGTATTTTCTTAATTAATGTCAACTAATAATAGCAGTTGCTTATAACGCTTTTCGTTACGATATTTTTTGTTACTGTAGCTAATTCGAAATGATAAATGATTTCTGTAAGAAGGTAACTCTTTTACACGTCAATCCTATTTTCTAAACTAGATGAGGTTAGGTTTCCTATCTGAGTACTCAGAGAACAAAGGACAAAACAAACTAGGTCACAGTCTCTTTTAAAGTCCAAACATAATCTTGGTCAGATCATGTGAAGACACACACACAAACACATGTGTAGACTGGTGTCAGAAATGGTCTTTAGAGGAACCACACAGGTTAGTGGACCTGTCCAGTCTGTGCATGCATTTGTATTTGTCAGTAATCGTACAGCTCAACACAGAACTTAAGAAGCAGATGTATGCCAGAGACCTTGAGTGGTTAGCTTGCGTGTTCTGAACTGAGCTCACGCAACACGTCGTACGTCCAGCCAGTAATAGGATTCGCCCATCCAGGAGTGCTGTCGGAAATAAAACGCATTAGTAATTTATTATACATAAAACAAAGGTATTTTAATAAAACACGTATACTGAATGATCAATAATGAAATTATCTTTAAAAAGGTGAAGGTTTCAGAAAAATGCGCTTGATAGATTTTGCGTGATTCTTAGGTTTTTTATCCGCGTTAGACATAACTTTACAAATTATTTTCACTATGTAATATAAATATAATCTAAAATATTCATATATTAAGTTATTAAGAAAATGCTCTAATTTAACATATATTTTTTTCCAAATTATTAACACTACTCATTTAGACGTGATCTTCAGAATAAAATCATTAAAAGTCGGTTATCGTTGCCTTAAGGAGCTCAACGATTCGACGTCGAAAAGCTGCTGAAGTAATTCTTTTTACCCACAAAGAATTTACTTGACTTAAAAACCGGCCAAGTGCGTGTCGGACTACGCACAATGAAGGGTTCCGTACTTGGAAAGAATTTATCCTAAGAATAAACTTAACATTGTAGTTGGTAAACATAATCTCCCATACATTCCAACTGCAAATGTAAGTTTGTACGCACAATATCGAGAGATTTACCATGTAATTTTAAGACCATAGACTTCTTATAGATTTTCCTGTAATCTATAAGTATAGAACGATTTCCTGTATTTTTTTCAAAATTTTAGGTTCAGTAGTTTCGGAGATAAGGGGGGGAATGATCAATTTTCGCCTATTTTCACTTATAACTTTAAAACATTTTATTGTAAAATTATTAAAAAAAAAATTGAGACCCTCACAGTAAGCCCTTTTATTTGATATGTCACACGGTACAGTTTGCAAAACTTTTTTTTAAATTAATTTCTTGTTTGCCCCCCAAAACTGACCCTAATATTCTAAATTCATTTATTTACGGTTCATATCCGTGTTTGGGTTACTCAAATTGATATGTATACCAAATTTCAACTTAATCGGTCCATTACATTCGGAGCAAATTGGCTGTGATAGAGGGACAGACAGACAGACAGACAGACAGACACACGAGTGATCCTATAAGGGTTCCGTTTTTTCCTTTGAGGTACGGAACCCTAAAAATAAAAACACCATAAACATAACACGTAACATAACATCACGCCTATATCCCTGAAGGGTTAAGCAGAGGTGTACCTATACTACACCCACATTTCGCCAGTTATGTTTAAGTCCCATGTAATATGCTCGCCCCCGAGCCTATTGCCATCAACCTCAACAACATCAACAACAAATATTGGCACTTATCCAGATTCCGGGCTGCTACTGAGGAATTCCAAATGGAAAAACCCAATAACACTTTCCTGATTCGGGAATTTAACCTAAGACCTCTGGTCAGTAGTACCACTTGCGATCACTAGACCAACGCGGCAGAAATCCCAGAATTCGTCATTAAATACCAATTTTCTCAAAAATACCATATTGAATGGTGTCCATTGTATTTTATTTGTATAAACGAGCGAATTTCCCTTAAAGGAGGAAGCGAAAAGGGAGCCCGCGAAATTCAAATTGTCTTTCGATTTTTGCAATTTGAAGCTCATTGTCTGGGTGTATGTTGATTATAGTATGATTCGCGGCCGTAATAAGTGTGTATTTACAAAATTATAATAATTAGAATCAGTAATACAACTCCTTAACTTAGTATAATCTTAAAAGTCATGATTTCATGGAATTGTCATTCAATAGGATTGTATGGACTTATAGAGTTGTGTTGATGATTTTTATAATTATAATTCTACAAATAAATATTAGATACGGCCGCTAATCATATTTAGATCATCATACAACCTGATACTGACCTGCAAATTGCAAAAAAAGTAAGAACATTTGAATTTCGCGGGCTACTGACGCATTCGCCTTAAAGCGCATTCAAAACATAAGCGTTTTAGAAGTAAATTAAGTATAATGAAAATGATTTTAATGAAGTGCCACCGCCATCTGGCTCCCTTCTATAAAGCTATACTCTTAAGTTTGAAATATCAATAAACACTTACCTAATTGAATTTTATTGGTTCAATCGTTTTGCAAATGACTTTGCGTTGATGTTCTGTTATCGTTTTTGATTTCATAACACTTTACCCTGTACCGGAGGAAGTCGTCTTAGTACACGGGTCTATCGATCAAGGTTAGCTACGCTAGCCGAGGTCGGTACGTATGTAGATGGGTGACCACCATTTCTTACCTAAGCACTCCGAAGCACTGGGAAGTAGCTGGTCCTTTCTTTTGGGTGGGAAATTATCAAATAACTTCTCCTGCTCTGGGCTGAGCGGGAGGGCGTGTCAGATTTTTAATGACTAAAACCCACCCGTGTTCCTTCAGTTGCCTGTGTGCCAGGGCCACGGTATCCCTTTCGGACTAACTGGCAACCCTGGCAGGCACCGGTCCTGGCGGACCACGTCAGTGCGTGCTGACATTTCTTTGAGGCGCGCGTGGAACACAACGCGCTGTGATCCCGGGCCTGGTCCTTACCGGACGGCGAACTGCTCAAGTCGTTGGTCCCGGCTGTCATTCGTAGATCTTTGAGTCGTTACGGGTAGTCAGAAGCCCAAAAGTCTGACAACCAGTCTTACCAAGGGGTATCGTGCCTGGTACCCTTCAAAATGGTTGAGCTGAATGGTGCTAATCCATCAATTTACTGAGAAGAGAAAAATCCGTCAATTTACTGATGTAGATACCGCTAGGCTAGTCTATTTTAGTTACTTTCATAGTATCATGTCTTACGGTATTTTACTATGGGGACGGGCTGCAGATATCGAATCTATTTTTATTCTACAGAAAAGAGCCATCAGAGCAATATATGGCCTCCGCAGGCGCGATTCTCTAAGGGAACTGTTTAAAGATATTAACGTCATGACGGTACCTTGTCAATACATCTATGAAAACATCATGTACGTAAGGAAAAATGTAAATATTTTCAGTAAAAGAGGTGAAAGACAAAATTATACTCGTAGTACCAGAAATAGGGACCAATTAGTTCAACCAGGTTTCAGACTGGCTAAAGTAGACTCATCCTTCATGGGGTACTGTTTAAAATGTTACAATAAAATACCTCCCCACATACTCCAATTGAACGAAACAAAATTTAAAACTTGTATAAAACGCACACTATGCAGCCAAGCATATTATAAATTGGGGGATTACATCGCTGACAAAAATGCTTGGCTCAATGCTGGTCCTGCTCCATAAGGGCGCATAAACTAATTGATTAGCATTTGAAAATATTATTGGAGCTGCTGAAGATTGTAAACTATTTTTGCATTGTATAAACTCAATCTCCTTGAATTATATAATTGCATAGCACAGGTGTGAGTACTATGTACTATAGAGCTACCATTTACCGGGTAATATGTCTTTTATTGACTTGAATGTGCCCTGGCGGCTGAGAGTATGTCATGCTCACTCAAATGTCTCGCTGGTGGTGGCGTGTGTGTTGGATCATTAAGTTCCCTTCAAAATGGTTGAGCTAAATGGTGCTAATCCATGCGTCATGTTCGTGAACGGGCGCCGTCAGTTGGGACTGGTCATCTCTTAGTTGCCACGGCTTATTTTAATTTTTGAATTGTTTCTATTACGGACGCTTCTAACGTGCACGTCTTTCTACATTGTTCTCAGATGTATAACTTCCACATGAATGATGTAACCCATATTTTGTAACAATATTTTGTTTTAAAAGAGTGTCCATGGAGTTTCTTGTCCGTTCTTCTCCATAGGAACCTACTACGCTTTGGAATGGGCAACTAGCTTCATCTTTCTGACTGACCGACCCCTTGACAATTCAAAAGTGCCTGTAATTGGTTTATTTGAAATAAATGCTTTGAGTTTGAGTTTTGAGTTTGAGTCATGCGTCATGTTCGTGAACGGGCGCCGGCAGTTGACACTGGTCATCTCTTAACTGCCACGGATTATTATTATTACTTTTTTTTTTTTTAATTATTCATATAATACGGACGCTTTTAACGTTATGCATCGTTCTCACATGTATAATTTTAACATGAATGATGTAACTAATACTTTTTCAAAATACTTTGATTTAAAAGAGTGTCCGTGGAGTTTCTTATTGCTCGTTCTGCTCCACAGGTACCTACTACGCTTTGGAATGGGCATGTAGCTTCATTTTTCTTACTGACCGACTCCTTGACGGTTCAAAAGTGCGTGTAATTGGTTTATTTGAAATAAATGCTTTGAGTTTGAGTTTTTAGTTTGACCCAATAACTGTTGTGGAGGTCAGATAGGCAGTCGCTCCATATAAAATACTGGTATCCAGTTAGACTGGAAGCCGACCTCAACTTATTTGGGAAAAGGCTGTCAGATGATGAGACATATCACGGCTTGAGATTGTCAATTTCAAAATCCCGTACATTCCTTGCCTCGACCGTACAAGTACCAACATAGAAAGTACATAGACTACGTACCCGTGACGTCACTGCACAGATAATATTGGAATAGTTCGACAGCTGGAATTACTGGCGATGGCGGTTTATAGGGCTAAGAAACAAGCGATATAGTTGCTATTGATATAAAGATGAAGGAAATATTTGTATGGTTGCAAAATGACACATCCTTTAAAAGTGGTTATTTATGCTATGTACAATAAAGAATACATTTTCTCTATAGGTTTCCGTACCTCAAAAGGAAAAAACGGAACCCTTATAGGATCACTCTGTCTGTCTGTCCGTCTGTCACAGCCGATTTGCTCCGAATCTACTGGACCGATTCAGTTGAAATTTCTGTGGGTTAATTTTATAACCTCAACTTTCGTCGACGATTTTTCTGTGACCATCCGAGCGTTTAGTAGATAGCATCTTTATTAACGTTGCGCTTTTTTTTTTAAATAGAAATATACTTTTTATCAATTTAATTCAAACAATAATTGTAAAAAGTGGTGCAGGGCTTAATAGGTAATAGGTAATACGGGCTGGTGTCCGCAACTCCACGACAATGCGCGTATTTTGCGTACGGATGGGAATTCGATTATTCGATCCATCCCAGCTCCTCAAAGAAGGCCAGCAACGCCTTGGTGTTACTGACAATCTCACGTAGGGTACCTGGGTTACCGAAGTACTTGGCCCTGTATGTGGCGACCACCGGGCAGATTAGCAGCACATGAGCTGCTGTCTCGTCGCCCTCCATGCAGGCCCTGCATAACGGACTGTCTGTGACTCCTATGACAAAGAGGTGTTTATTAAATGACCCATGGCCAGTTATAGCTGCTGTAACTGTACGCAGCTGTTGTTTCGTTAGTCGGAGAATCTGTTTCGTGAGGCGGCCATCAATTGTGGGGAGAGCTGCCTTAGCCTGCCTGCACTCACCTTGATCCGACCATAGTTTGTGATGTTGGTCCCTGGTGCGTTTCCTTACCAGAGTGCGTAGGTACCCGAAGGGGAGTGATACGAAGGGCTCAGGACCCACTGGTGCCATGCTCGACCCCCTTCTGGCAAGCTGATCGGCTGCATCGTTTCCTAGCGAACCGCTGTGTCCTTAGATCCATTGAATGGTTATGTTGTTGAGGCTACCCACCTGGTTGAGGCGCTGGTGGCACTCGTATATTAGCCCAGAGTCAACTGTGTGACTGCTAAGCGCTTGTAGGACAGACATGCTGTCTGAGAGTATGCGTATCGAGTGGTCCTTAACTTCCCTGGCCATGATGGCTGAGGCGGCTAGACAAATACCCAAGTATTCGGCCTAGAACACCGTGTTATGGACCCCCAATGGTGTGGCTATGTGTATGTTGAAGTCCTCCGAGAAGAAATCGGCGGGGCTTATGGCTATTGCGAAGTTTAGGTAAATAAGCTCTACTTATTCCTATCTCTGGTATTAATTTAACGTTTAACGTTAACAAAGTTTGTTTATACTTTCATCAGAGTATTTTAGAACATTCTCGCTTATTTCGTGGCCACACTGACAGCCAGCGTGCAATCGATCACATAATCCCGTGGAAGCCGCGTAGCAGTCTTTGGGTTAGTTCGACTCATTTGAATGTTATGCGACTTTGGAAGCCGCGACTTTCAAAGTCTACGCTTTGTTTGAAGTTATAGTTTCTTGTGAGGATTTATGATTAAGATAGGATTGAATGCCTTGTTGTTGTTTTTGTTGTAGTGGTCGCTATTATTTGTAAATAAACATTTAGAATTAAGTATTGTACTTATATTTCTTTTTTATTACTAGCTGCTGACCGCGGCTTCGCTCGCGTAGCTTTTTCTAAAATAAAAGTACCCTAAGCTACTCCATAAAATATCAGCTATTTGCCAGTGAAGGAGCAGAGAGTCGGAGAATCAATCAGAGCAGGCCCAATCAGTAATAAAAACAAGTGAAATTCCCGTCAAAATCGGTCCAGCCGTTTCGGAGATTAACCGGAATAAACTGACAGACAGACAGACAGGCAAAAGTTTATAAAATTGTTTTTTGTTATAAGTACCTTACAAAACTAGTTTTTTAAGCATTTAATAAAAAGCTGAAAGCTGTTATTTTCACATTACAAACAGACACTTAAATTTTATTTATTTGTATGTATCGAATAGATTTCCTATTTATATCTCATTATATATGCTGCACCGGTCGACGTCATCACGTCAGCGCCGGCTGTCGCTGAAAACCAGCGCTGGGGCTCTGTCTCGCATATGGTCGCAGCATTATGCTGAGCGATGGCCGTTTTGCGTGGATGAGACGCATATTTTCCCCCAACTTGGTATTTTCGTGTTTGTGTTCTTTCTTTGCGTTGTTTACTGCAAATAAATGTATTTTCTTTCTTTATTGTGGTTCGGGGTTCGTTTCTTTATACTCAAACTCAAAACTTTTATTTCAATTTATCCATTTACTATTTATGATTATTGATTATGATGAATGTTTTATGGTAGAAAATTAAATTAAAAGTTCTATATAGAACTTTTAATTTAATTTCCACCATAGCTCTTCTTTAACTCATATAATCCCCGAACTAATCACCGGAGATGTTCATCACCACATTATATTCATTTCCGCCATTATATCACACTTCGTCCTTTGAGATTGTGTAGGGTTGGCACAAATATTTGAACATTTTACTTACCTACCTTTGTTTATCATAGTATTTTTATTTCACGAAGCGACGCGCGCTTTGTTTGTGGTAGCCAAGTGTACAAACACGCTGTGAATGTGTGCGTGAAGACGAGTAGCGTCAGCACATAACACACACTCATACACATTTCCGATTTCGCCTTTGTCTCGGACGGTACCGAGAGCTCCTACGCTTACACACGCTCACAGCGTGTTTGTTCGCTTGGTAACCACAAGTAAAGCGCGCGTCGCTCTATGAGATAAAAATACTGTAGTAGCTATATTAAAGCGAATAATTCTCCATTATTTTTAAACAATTAATTAGCAAATGCGCTAAGTCCATCAAATATAACATAACTTAGAGAAATAAGCTAATGATTTCTATGATTATTTATCAGTAAGTACACTATCAAAAGTGTCGCGAATCACATTTTGATAAACAATTGACCTCAAACACTGGTGCAAGTTACAACAACAAGAGAAAATATAAATTTTGGGGCCTATCCTAAAACACACTATTTGTGACGGATTCTTACTAGTCAATTTTGGAGAATTTTCTCTTAGAGGACCAAGTTACGTGAATAAAAATGATCATCGGAAAATCGAATTTCGATACCTACTCGGTTTTGTCTGTTGTATCAACCCTACACATCCCGCGTCCGCCGCACCGCGGTCGTCGCCGCGTTCAATTTCCGCTAACATTTTAATAATTCGTTAAACCGTAACCGTACCGTGCCGGCCGTCCGGGCCGTCCGGATATTACGCCACTAATGTTAACCGGACTGCTGGTTTAAGCCATTAACTAAGTTGTTTAGAGACTAAAATTAATTAGGAGGATTTTTTATGTCTAAAATGTGTCTGAGTGTTGAAAATTGGTTTAACTTTAAAGGTCATAGCATACATATCAACTCGGAAAGGGATCGTCACCGTATCGCCTTTCACCTCGCCGTCAAACAAGCGTAAGCACATAACCAAAGCGGACCAGCAGCTCCGATACGTCGACTCGGCTACAGCTAGGCGACGCCGCGCTTACGGCTCGTCGACTGCTGGTTGAACTGGCTGGCACCAGATCAATTTGAATCCGAACGCGGGCGGGGTGAGAGGAGCAAGAGTGGACGAAGAGACGCAAGCGTGGCGACGGAGAGGCGTAAGCGCGGGGGTGACGAGCCGAGCCGAGCATTTAACTTATAGGTTTTGGGATTTTATTATAAATGATTGATGCTAATCAAAAAAATTTTTTACGCATCAATGCCGTGGTTGATCTTAGTACGCATAATTTATTATTATATCGTCGATTACGAATATCATTTCAGCGGAAAGATGTCCACTGCTGGACATAGGCCTGCCCCAAGCACCGCCACTTCTACCGGTTTTGTGCTTCCCGCATCCAGCGGATTCCTGCGGCTTTCATAAGGTCATCGGTCCACCTTGTGGGAGGCCTTCCAACGCTACGTCTTCCGGTACGCGGTCGCCACTCCAGAACCTTTCAGCCCCAAAGACCATCTGATTACGAATAGAACCCTCTGAAAGTTTCTTAAATAGGTTAGGATTGGTTTGTATAAAATTAGCCATTTCTTAAATAAATAAAGAAGGCAGACTTAAAATGTTATATTAATAATAAAATACTGTTTGCAACTATGAGTTATTTTCAATCCAAACATAGCCCTTTTATTATAATACATATTTTTTGTGACTTAAAAATTATTTCTTTATTAGGGTTTCCCCAAAATATAACTCCAAACCTCAATATGGAGCCGACAATACCATGGTAGGCAATTATAAGCGCATTGGTACTTATAATAGGTTTGTTTTGTTTTAATTTTAATATCGCCAATCGGTTAAGTTATTAAAATAAGCTGAGTTAATTTAAACAGACCAACGTAAAATTCAAATACTCAACCATTTTGTTTAATTAAAACTTCAATATTATTCCCTTTCACAACAGTATCATAAAAGTGAGTGTTAGTTATTAAAACTCGCAGTTTTAGTTTAAATTTCGAGCTAAATTATATTTAAGCCTATTTCAGTTCTGCTGGCAGGTTTATAGGGCCATTAATATCAGGTTTTCTCATTTAATTACAGTAGCCGCCGGTAATATGGCAGATTATCAATTGCAGAGCCTTAACTAGTTGTGGTCGATTTCCAGTATAACATCAAACTGGTTGCTAATTTAATTGTATATTAATCATAGAAAATAAAATTAATATTATAAAAGTAGATTTCCCTACAATTTTTACATTTTTCCCTACAATGTTTGTAAATATATGAGCACCGTGTATCAATCGCATAATTAATTTGTCTGTCATTGCTTTACTTTTCTTCCTTTTTTATGCAGGATTTGTGACGTCAGATCTTTGATGCGTAGGTCGCATGTGGCGTTGTAGATACTGACACAGACAGGATGCTGTTGGTGCTGCCCCGCACCCTACTAATGATAATAACAATGATAATCTTAAAATGGCTCTTTGAGTATCGAAATGGTTCAGCATTGTAGAATGCTGTCTCTGTCATTCATACTTGTGTGGTAGTCTCTGTCTGAAGCTCGATGTGTCATATTACCACCCGAACTTACTATACTGCAATGCAGGACAAAAATATCTTCTCATACAGAGAAGAAACAATCACAACAGGGGCTCGTGGTTAAATAATTACAGCCGGGTTGGTCGATCAGGTTAAGCTACGCTTGCAGCGGTTGGTACATGGATGGGTGAATATCTTTATATACCGAAACTGCCTCCGTGCCTTGGAAAGCACGTTAAGCCGTTGGTCCCGGCTGTCATTTTTAGATCTTTGACAGTCGTTACGGGTCGTCAGAAGCCCGAAAGTCTGACAACCAGTCTTACCGATTCGCCACCAAGGGGTATCGTATCACCCAGCTACTGGATTGTGGAAGTCAGATGAGCAGTCGCTCCATGTAAAATATCGGTATTCAGTTGTAACCCGTTAGACTGGAAGCCGACCACAACATAGTTGGAAAAAGTGCTGTCAGTGTCAATATTCCACAACAAATTGCTCTTGAATGCGGTTTAGATGCAATTATGAATTGTTACAAAACTCAAGTATGATCAGACCTTAAAGGATTCCTCACGATATTTTCCTTTCCTTTTCAATATACTATTAGGAAATCTTTTTAATAATAAAGAAGTATATAATAATAGTGTCTGTGTGTATATAATTATTATGAATGTGCTCTCCCTCCCTTAGAAGGAAATTGAAAGGAACCCTTTGCAATGGAGTCCCGAATTTGTGAGTGACGCTGAGCCACGAATTATTAGAGTACCTAAAGCTCCATTTATACGGTGCAAGTTTATTGCTTGTATGCATACCATAAAATTTAATAATTGACTGGCACTATCTTAACAACACGCACAATTGTTGCACGATACGGGCCACTTAGTTGCCGTTCAAAACTCGTTTGTAAAAATAGCACGTACAATAAAATCGCCAATTCCGGTATGAAAATTTTCTATCATTCAAACATGAGCGAACAAAACAAGTAAAAATATATTGAGAAGACGTTCAACATAATTGAATTATTTAGCAGCGCAAATACGGGCAATATTTGAATCAATTGTACAAGGACGTGCAACTCTGTGTTCAGACGAGGCAAACTAACATACAAGCAATAATTGCCTTGGTGTAAACAGAAATGGCATGTAATTATTGAATGGCGAAACTTGTATTTAATTATTGCATGCTATTTTATAGAAATCGTACTCGTGTAAACACTTGCATGCAATTCTTGAATGGCAATTATTGAACGTGCTTTATAAAGCGCTTACGGTTATTGTTCTTGAACGTTCCAGAAACTTGCACCGTGTATGGCCGTGAGTGAGGATTTAGGCCTCGAACGATACGACTTGCGTCAAGCAACACGAGCGCGTCATCTGTTTCGGTTCGTCGCTCCACAAGTCGCGTTGCGGTGATTCGTGGCATACTCTAAACAACTTATTTGTTTTCTCTGCAGTCACTGTTGAAAGAAGCGTTTCGTCTGAGCGTGAAGCTTGTGGCCACGGAGTATTACCTCTTCGAAAAGTTAAACCGAAGAAACGATGGATAGATTATGTGAAAGATGCAGATGTTGCTAGAAAAAGGGGATGACTACTGAGATTATGGCTGATAGAGATGTGTAGAAGAAGAAGACATGCTGCGCCGAACACTAATATATTGGGATAAGGGCAGGAGGGTGATGATGACCTCATTGCACACCCCACACTTCACACACACCGCACACTTCACACACACTCACACCCAAAAGCACCTAAACCTCTTGTCATCAAACCATCTTTCTACAACATAATAATTTTATATATTTAACTGTTTTATTACATTGTACTTAAGTTATTTTTTCTTTTGTTTTTTTTTTTCAAGTTAATTAAGTACGTCACCTAAATAAATAAATGTTTGCCTTACTTGGGAAGAGACTCGACCCCACGAGACAGGGAATCCTTGTGTGGGCTCCAGAGAATTTGTAAAAGTCTAGCACCTAAGGCTCCTATGTAATCTGTTACCTACTAGTTTCGTTCCTACTAGTTTAGTGTGTCGCGGGTTCGATTCCCGCACGGAACAAATATTTGTATGAGCTACAAGTAGTTGTTCCGGGTCTGGCTTTTTGTGTATGTAAGTTTAAATGTTTGTAAATGCACCCACGATACAGGATAAATTCCTAGTGTGGTACGTTTAAAAAAGATAAAAAATTACCCTTTTTTTCTGAAATGAATGAAATTGTTATTATTATTTTTATTTTTTATTTTTAAACCTAGTTTAAAAAAGCTGTCGTTACATAATATCACTCCTGTATTTTCCTAAGAAGTAGGTAGGTAGGAGTCCTTGATTCAAACCTTTATAGGTTTTTCATCAGTAATTTCTCAACAGCAGCCCGCGGGGTCATTGCGTAACACAAATAAAATAATTACAATAGGTAGGATATTTTATAAACAATTTTTATTAAATAAATAATTTTAATTATACATTTATTTGACGTTTTATATTTGTAAATCTTCCTCCACATTTTCCTACTTCCATGTTCATAAAATAAACTGAGTAATGGTAGGGTAATGTGTTCATACAACAGAGATGATTGCAGTAAATCAATTCAGTGGCCTCACGAAATATAAGGTCTATCTATTCATATACGAAATATTTTAAGATAAACATCTATATAGGCGGTAAAGAAGACATAGCAACGGAAAAAAAATATCTAAGTGTATTTTTTACGGAATTATGAAAATTGCTTGAGACATTTTTCATAAAAACCTTTACGTACTTATTCTATGAATGATCCGCACTGATGCGGTGATGGCAGCGGCGCGGGCGTGGTGCCTTTTGATCCTTGATCAATTTTTATCACAGAGTGTTAATGTAATAAAAATAATATTGTACATTATACAATTAAATTATATAGAACTAAATTGTCCCATGGAGCAGGACCATCATGTTTCCAAGCATTATTATTTTGGATATAATCCTCTAATTTGTAATATGCTAGTTTACAAAGTGTACTTTTAATGTGAGTTTCAAATTTTCTTTCATTTAATTGTAATCTGGCGAAACTACCAGATAGCTGATATTATCAGGAGTAACTTAGGCTACTTTTATTTTAGAAAAAGAAACGCGGGCGAAGCCGCTGCCAGCAGCTATAAATAATAGTTCTCCATGCGTGTATTTCCTATAAAAAGAAGAAAAAAAACTTATACTTCTGCCACCTCCTGTTCACTGCACAAAGTACTCGACTACAGACAGACAGCTGTATGTATACTTATAACATAATATAGATAGATGTGTGTGTATTGATGGAGGGTTTAAATATTTTCAATAGCTGAGATTTTAAGGGAATGGGTGTCTGGGTGGGATACTAATATGTTTAGAAAGCAAATAGTGCAATTTGAAATTATGTGCTATTAGAGTGAACACTGGTGTTTTTTTGTTGTCCTTGTATGTAATTATCAGAGATCGGAATAGGTAAATTTACCTAAACTTCGCGGAAAGATGTAGCACAGAGTGGATAATACCTCCTCTAAAATCCCGGAATAATAAGAATGACGTTAAAATCCCGGGATTTTAAAATCACGAATTATTTATGGGATTTTATTTATAGTTGCAAATTATTGGTTCGAAGAATCTTATATACTTTTTTAGGATCACGTACTAAAATTGCAAAAAAAAATGTCTATGAAAACTTTTTATATAATTTGAAAAAACAATTTTAGTCTTGGATAGCCCATTTATCGAGGAAGGTTATTGGCTATTTAAAATCACGCTACGACCCTTATGAGCCGAGTAAAACGGCAAAAAGTTGGAAAGAACGCTAAGCAAAAACGAAGAAATTGCGCGGGCGGGCGATGCGATGCGTCGGGGTGGGTTGTGGACCGAAATTGTACGCGGACGAAGTCGCGCGCAGAAGCTAATTTATGATATGTTCGATGTCACAATTAAACAGACATCCCCCATATTTGTGGTGTGTAATCAAACTAACACTCGTCAGCATCATACGCGATCATTAGCGTGATTACCGACAAATATTAGCTGCACTAGTGTTTGTACAACGATATCACTATTAAACATACGATTGCCCTATGATATTCAGATCATTCGCATCTGAAACGATTTAGAATTTTATAAGATAAATGACATCTAACACAAATATTTTCCAATAATATTCCTTATGTAATGTGTAGTCATTTATTCAGATTAGGCTGAGAATCAGCATTTTTTGAACGTCAAAATTACATGAGATAGTCCCCTAAAATGCCCGCTCTTCGCCACGTCCTAGTGCTTTAGCTGGGAAGAAGAAGTGGCGCAACAAACTGTCCAGCAGCACAGCTGTCTGTTCTAGTTCTAAACAGTATTCTATTACATACAAAAGATCGAATCAGAAATGGAGAACCAAGGTAACCGACATAGCCCGAAGAATTGCCAAACTTAAGTGGCAATGGGCAGGGCACGTTGCTCGCAGAACAGATGCCCGATGTGACTGACGTGGCACAAGGTGGACCGATGACCTTGTGAAGACCGCAGGAATCCGCTGGATGCGGGAAGCACAGAACCGGTCGGAGTGTTTGGGAGTGGCCTATGTCCAGTAGTGGACGTGTTTCGGCTCAAATCAAAATACAAAAGTCCAGTACCTACCTATCAACTACGAGTTTACCATTATGATGTTAATATATGATTTTTCTGTATATCAGATGTAGCTCTATAGAAAAAGTTAATTCTCATAACTTAAATTGGAACTTTGACCTTCAATATCTTTAACCTGACGTTTATTTATTATGTATTTAAACTTCTCGCACACAATAAGGTACAAAGGCGGGCTTAATGCCTCACGCATTCCCTACTAGTGAACCAAGGATGGTGAAGAGATAAGATGACACTTGCTGTGTTTAAGACGAGATAATAATGTACTTAAATTAATTACTTGTATCAGAAATCACTTTTGTTATGAAAAATACGTACATATTTGACTACTATTTATTTTTATAAGAACTATTACTGTGGCATTTTGAATAACTCTACTGATGTATTAATGCATCGTCGTACTCGAGCCGACAAGTTACAACCTGCTCAGACCGCGTCATGACTTTTCTTCATTGCCACTGTAGCAGCATACCTACGTCATACGTCCGGAGCGTGCGGTCACCACCGCGCGCGCCGCTCGACTGAATCATGCGCGAGCGGCACACATATTTATAACCTCAGAGCATTTGGCTCGGCTGCGCCGCTCGCAACAATATTCCAACTAATGTTCATTAGAACATTAGTTAAGTAACGTTTGAGTATTTGGGCATTAGCCCAAATACTCAAACGTTACTTAACTTTAAGACGTTCTTATAAGTGTTTCTGTCGCTACAAAATAGTTTAAAGTGACAGAGACAGCATTAGACTTAACAGCGACTTAAAATTGAATTGCGTTTGAGTATTCGGCAGTAAGTTAACTATAAGCACTGTGATTGGTCAAATTAAATTATCCTCTCATGTCTGTCTAGATACTACTTGCGCCCACTAAAAATAGTACTTAAATAGAACAAATAAAGGCATGAGTATAACACTGACTGAACCAGACGACCCCATCACTCTCCTCCAGGAGAGTCATAGGTCTACTAGTACAGTTCGTAAAAGAGTACACACTACACGATCGTCATTCCGACCTCGCCGCCGAGGCCCCGCGCGAAATCCCCGACTAATCAGTCCTTCCCGACACGCGCCAGCACGCGCTTTAGCTGAGCAGCATGTAGTCCAAAATCCCCCTGATAATAATCAAAACACTGATTTTATCCAGCCACCGCCGGTCCCTTGCCACCCTCCCCCCTCCGACTCTAAGAAAATCCATACTAATATTATAAATATGAAAGTAACTCTGTCTGTCTGTCTGTCTGTATGTTACGATTTCACGCCTAAACCGCTGAACCGATCGTCATGAAATTTGGCAGAGATATAGCCTGGGATATGGAGAAGGACATAGGCTACTTTTCTACGCGATAACCGACATCCACGCGGGCGGAGCCGCGGGCAAAAGCTAGTAGCTTATAAGTATGCCCTGGCTGGATTCCTTAAAATCCGTTAGGAGCTTAAGGCACCACAA
Source organism: Dryobota labecula (assembly GCA_947523025.1). Taxonomy (NCBI): domain Eukaryota; kingdom Metazoa; phylum Arthropoda; class Insecta; order Lepidoptera; family Noctuidae; genus Dryobota; species Dryobota labecula. The sequence continues at coordinate 11,142,941 of OX383314.1, read as the reverse complement.
GATAGCCCGGTTAAAGAGTCTGAACCCCTCGTGGTTACACTCTGAGATGCCATTTATAAAAAACTATAAAAAAACTAAAAAAAAAAAGGGATGAGTATTGCTTCTTAAAGCTAGTGTTATTATATCTCCTGACTTAACACTACACCAGCATGCGTTGTGGTTGTATAACAATACAGCTACGACATGAATTTCAGTCGACTCAGCCTATAGCAGTCCACTGCTGAACATAGGCCTCTCCTATGCTGCGCCACAACACCCTGTCCTCCGCCTTCCGCATCCAGTCTATCCCAGCCACCTTTTTGAGGTCGTCGGTCCATCTAGCTGGGCATGAATTTCGTTATGTGGTATTTCCGTGATTACCACGACGCGTCGTGAGCGTTTTCATAAGAGATACAACTTGGATTTCGCGATGTGGATGTTTTACAGTGACAACAACGCGTCGTGAGCTGTTTTTTCGTTTAATGAACGTTTTCCGTCTTTGAGCGTAACATATATATATAGCTATAATGTTTTAAGAGATACACCAGATACACCAGATGGTAAAGAAGCCATGGAAACGATTTTTTTTTTAAATATGAGTATTTTATTTAAAAAAAAAAAATTAAAATTACTTGATATGATGATTCATTATCAAAAGGCACCTCGCTCGTGCCGCCACCGTCGCGCGTCGCTGCGTCCGGGCGGGTCCTTCATAGAATAAAAAAAAAGTAAGTAAAGGTGTTTTTTCAAAATGTCTCCAGCAATTTTAAAATTATAATAATTATGTAAACCTATAAAACCCTTAGATAAACAATTTTTTTTCGCTGCTATGGCTTTTCCCCACCTATAATAATAATAATAATAATAACCCCACCGCCGTATCTCTACGTTGACGTCGTGGTGGGGCTTGCGCGCTCCGAACTCTGGGTCTGTGCCGGTAGAGTTTACTTTACCGGAACATGTCTAGGGTGAGGAGCCAGACCAAGAGAGATACAGAAACCCGCAGGGCAGCATGTGGCGAGCTGTTGGGCAGTTGCGACCCCACGGACCCTATCTCCCGGGAGAAGTCATGTTCCTCATCTCTGGCTTGCCTTTATTGGCCGGCTGGAGTGAACACTGACGAGGAACTGAGCTCCCACCTCATTCTTGCCTTTATTGGCCGGCTTGAGTGGAGATTCGCAAGAGCAAACGTGCTCGGAGGAAGGAAGTATTCCAGTAAGTGCTTGTAGGGATCTTGACCATCTTCCGGGCTCTGGGATTGTTCTGAGAGCCTTGGAATACCTCTCCACTCCTCGAGCACCTCAGGACATGTTGCCCCCTTGTTGCTACGTCAATATGTGCTAGCGACCGTTTTCGGGGGCCCATTATTGAGTGTGCAAGTCACCCCCTGCCATTTTATCCGTGTATAATAAAACATTGATCAGGCAGGGGCCATAGTCCTTCCATAGTTTTAGGTAACCAGTCCATTTTAACCACCCAAACCCATAGTCCAATATCTTTATTTCCATATCCTGTAATAGTCCTACACCAACCGGGGGTTGTCCTTGGGTGCACTTGCATAGTGCGTACAGGGATAATCGTCGGTTGGTGCCTCATTTAATTAAAACGCTTCTAACGGGCCTCTGCGAGTTGGCTTCGGCCCCTAGTACGCCTTCCAAAGGTCCGGGACCCCAGGGTCCCGAGATATGTAAACACCTAAAAATAAAATAATAATAATAATAAGTAATTTATTTCTCTCAAAAAGGTACAATTTTGATTCATAGATGTTTCTCTTAAAATATTTCGTGTTTGAATAGATACACCTTATACAGTGTGAGTCTTTATAATGTGCACATATCGGAATGAGGAAATCTACGCTTAACTTTATCTACGGCAAAAATATAAAAAAAAAACGGTGTAATTTTTAAACTAAATGATCTATCACGATGAAACAAACTCCATAATGATTGGAAGTAATTAGGCGTCCTCATAAAATAAAAATTGGGGAAAAAACTACCCTCAATTGAAAAGAAACATGTTTTTTTAGCAAAAATCTGTTTTTTTTTTTCATTATTTTTTATAATAATTGTAAAATTTCTCAATAATGGGGCGTCATATTGAGAAATTTTGAAATAAAAATTAAAAATTAAAAATCCATAAAAATTAAAAATTAGATTTTAATTTTAATTTTTTTTCTGTACATAAAATTAAGCATAGATTTCCTCATTTCCATATGTGCACATTATAAAGACTCATACTGTATATAGACTAGCTGTTGCCCATGACTTCGTCTGGTGTTTTTATTGTCTGTACGTCTGTTTTTTACATCTTTCTCACATATAGTTATAAATTCAATATTAAAGATGTAACTAATATTTTTGTAACAATGTAATTTCAAATAGTGTCCATGTCGTGTGACAATTGAAAAGTGCCTGTAAATGGTGTAATTGAAATAAATGCTTTGAGTTCAAGTACAGATGGAAATATTCAGTCGATTCTCTTGAAACTGGAAACCGACCACAACATAGTTGTTAAAATTCTCTTATTCTCGGTTTAAAACTAGAGAGATAAACATGATATTTATTATCTTTCTCATAAATACAAAGAGACATAAATGTATCTCGTAGAACGTGCTACGGCGTAGGCACGTCGTAGCGATGCCTACGAGAGTGCTACGGCGTAGCTGTTTTATTTCATGAATTGTGTTCCAGTTCTAGTTTTGTTTGTAGAATTATTTAGAAAGGTTTAAACTGTATTGAAAATAGGAGTTTAGGTTGAATTTAGTTTTATTTAAAAGTGAATGTTTAAAAATCGGTATAGTTCAGATTGGACTTGTGCTTAGGATTCTTTAATTACCAACAAAACTATTATTATTGACAAACAATTTATTATTTGCTACAATAGAGACCATTACAACACGTCTGCTCAAAAAAAAAAAAAAAAAAAACAACCTGCTATCTATTTATTCGTACTGACTAATCCTTGAGCAAAATAAGACATAGTTGGTAGTTTTAAGGTTAGATTTAACTAGATTATTTGTTAACAGGCGCTTCTCTTTTTTTTGTTTTTCATATAACATGCGTTCATTTTCATACTCCGATGTCAATCCGTGGACAATAGTGTGGGTTATACGTTTTTACGCCTATAATATAACTACTTTTTGTAAATGCTGTAATGTATAACTGTTTTTTGTCCCCAATAAATAAAATAAAATAAAATAAAATAAAACTAGAAAGTTTTGGGAGTAAAATTGTAAACACAACAAATAATGTATGTTTGAGATTATTTTTAATATGTGACAGACAGACAGACGGCGAAGGTTACGGAAACCTAATAAAACAACTGTTAGAATAAAAAAAGTCTATTCATGTTTTTGTTTCCAATTAAATGAATATCAACTTTATGGTGGAATAAATTAAGTTGATTACAGAATGACTAGTACTATTGAATAACTCAGAAAGATGTAAGAAGTTGTAGTGCATGCCGAACTATATGTGAGGGTGTCAAAGTCATTTTTCAAAAACACATATTTGTTTACATGTTCGAACTATATCGCGACCGCAGTATACATAGTAATCTTAAATCTACATTTTCAACTTACTATGTTAACACAAGTAACAATAACAACCAAAAAGCCGCATTAAAACGAAACTAAAACAACAACTTTGCGAAACTATTTCGTTAAAAGTTACGAAATTCGCTCCAACGAAACTCGTAGCGGGTTTCAAACGAAAATTATAGCAGCGCTACGCCGTAGCACACTCGTAGCGCGAAGCTACGCCGTAGTGCAGTAAGCATTTATGTGCGTTACTGAATGGGTTAAGAGTGCACAATTTGAATTACCAGTATTAAATATGTTTATTAATTATTTTAACAATTATTTCTAGTTCCCTTAACTGTGGATAAGTTTTGGTTAACTTATTTGGCCGGCAATGGCTGGCCATATCGCACTTTTGGGAACAAAGCGTCACTTCTGCAAGTTTTTGCAAAAACAACTTAAATATGCAGAAAAACCGCGATAATCGACTTTATACACACAGCACGCTTGTCCATGAAGAACTTATCAATTTAAGACTGTGAGAACCGCCTTAAGACTCTAAAACAGCACAGAGTTATTACAAAATTTGGTAAAAAAAAAACCCCTTCCTGTAAAGTTGGAAAACATGCAGAAATGACCCTTTGTTTCCAAAGGTGCGATATGTGTACAGAAGAATCACTTTTTCTTGCTCCTTCTTCGCATAAGCTTTGGTTAATATAAGGCCAGCCAAGGCCTTCGAAGTTTTGCTCTTTTGATTATCGTAACTGCCTCTGTGGTCTAGTGGTAAGACCACCTATCACACAGAAGTAGGGGCAAAGTTTTCTACTCAGTTTCGTTGGTGGTAGGGCTTGTTCTTAGTCCGCCCGGCTAGCTAAAACCATCATTTTTTTTAAATTCTACTATGAGTTTGCTCTTGACTTTGGTCTAGGTCTGGATGACAGAGACAAAGTCTACGATGGAGTGAGCTTACCCAGAAGAAGCCTGTTCACTCTCACTTTGAACAGATTAGGGTTGTATGCGTTCGGAAACACAGACGCAGGCAGAGAGTTATCTAAATCTGTCGTCATAACAACAATGTTAACAGCATTTGTTGTGTTTCGGCAGTTAGAGGTAAGATAACCAATTCCTCTGTGGTTGAGGATTCGGGTGAAGCTCGCTTCCATCTTCAGCCTTATCATCATTTCCCATCAAGTGAGATGAAAGCCATTAAGAGCTCCCTGTTGAGGATAAAATTAAAAAGAAACAAAAACTGTGAAGTTGAACCTTATTTAACGGTCTCCGACTGATGAACATGGGGTCCTGGGTTCAATTCCCAGGTCTGACAATGTATCATAGTCTGGATTTGTGCCCGGTTGATGGCAAAAGACTCGCCAACATAACAGGCGAAATGTGGGTGTACTATACACATCTGCTTTCCACTCAGGGGCAAACAGGCGTGATGTTATGTAATATTAATACCAGTGGATTATCTTGATTATGCAAATGTCAGCGTGTATGTACTGATAATTATTATATATTATGAGATAATCCGATGAAGTCGCGAACCATAATCCTGATATAATAGTCCCTGTAAATTTATCGTGCTGTTAAAAGGTCATATTTTACTTTAAGTAAAATAATTTTTGTTTGTCATTTGTTTTATAATAAATCTTTTCAGGCATCTAAGACCCATAGACAAAATACAAAATAATAAATTAATATATTATATAAAAATAAATAAAATTGAAGTGTAGTGACAAAATAATATCTTTTGACTAAATGCATATACTAATGAAAGTATGTACGGTACTTAACACCAAAAACACTATTTTTTTTATTTTTTTATGTCTGTTTGTTTCGGATAATCTCCGAAACGGCTGGGCCGATTTTAACGGCACTACACGACTTTCACTGGCAGATAGCTGATATTATAAGGAGTAACTTAGGATACTTTAATTTTGGAAAAAACCATTCGGGCGAAGCCCGGGCAGCAGCTAGTACACATAAGTTGATATAATTTTTTAAATTGAACTTTATCAAGAAAAATTCTTTGTCGTGTGTTTTCTTTAAATAGAAATACCCTGTTTGAAATTAAAAAATAAAATTATTTTTGATTTTATACAAAAAAAAAAAAGAGTGATTGATCATAATGTAATTGTAACAGAAATTTGATAGAAAACAACAATTTATGAATAAAAGGTTTATATTCAATATAATATAATTCCTCCTCTGGCTCGAACACATGCGGTGATCCTTCTGGGCATGCTGAGAATAAGGTTGTCCAGCATTTCTTGGGGTAACCTGTCCCATTCTTGAATAGCGGCTTCCCTGAGCTCTGGCACTGTCTGGGGACGTGGCTGACGGTTCCAAACAGCTCGCTTAAGAGCATCCCACGCGTGCTCTATTGGGTTTAAGTCAAGCGAGCCGAATCATAATATAATCTACTGTACCTAACAAAAAAGATTTCGATTTTTCAAAGTGATCGCAAACTTTTTTTGATGTTTGTACATCACTACAAAATCTATTTACTATGTCGGGTCGGCGATGTATAGCGCTAAGTCGTGGTGTCATGTAGCCTTCCGCGAAAACGCCGATAAAAGATTTGAAAGTAAATCTTATAGCGCGACTCCAACTGCGCTACTCTCAAGGTGAACTTGGTCGTCATCTTAATGTACTCTACGACCTCCTCTACTTTCGTAGTGTGGTGTAATCGTGACACGTCGCAGCATTTCGGGACCAGTTAATGCGGTACCGCACTGATTGCGACAAGCAGGCTTCTTCTTCTTCTCCACGTGACTGCAGCCTTCCTCAACGGACTGCCATTCGCACTAGGTAACGAGCTATGAACTCCTTCAGAGGGCCTTTGGGCACCCCTCGTATTATTAGGTGGCTGATGATTTGTGGAAGCTTTAATTAAATATCTTGGACATATGATGGCCTCTGATCTAAAAAAACGATGCAAACATAGAGCTAGAACGCAGGGTGTTGTCTGAAAGGGCGAATATAATGACCCGCAGGTTTGCTCGTTGTACCAGTGAAGTGAAAACAACATTGTTCAGAGCATATTGTACATCTTTTTACATAAGCAGACTAGCAGACAAAAGACCCGCAGTCTCATACACGCACAGTACAACGCAATATAATAATGCATTCAGGGTGCTGATGAGGCTGCCCCGATTCTGCAGCGCATCAGGGATGTTCGCCGAGTCGCAAGTAGACTGTTTCTATTCTACTATGCGGAAACGAAGCACATCCCTGGTGCGCAGGGTTCGTGCTAGCTCCAGCGGCATGCTGAAGGCATTCGCGAGGCTTATGTCAGTACCTGAACCATTGCTGTTTGTTTCACATACTGAGCAATCGAAGTCTGTAATACAGTGTGAGTCTTTATAATGTGCACATATCGAAATGAGGGAATCTATGCTTTTAACTACGGCAAAAATATAAAAAAAAATCTAAATATTTTATTTTATTTATTATGCAATTAAAAAAAAATTGTTCCCAGTGTAAACAAAACGGTGTTACTTTTAAACTAAATGATCTATCACGATGAAACAAACTCCATAATGATTGGAAGTAATTAGGCGTCCAAAAATTGGGGAAAAAAACTACCCTCAATTGAAAAGAAACATGTTTTTTTTTTTAGCAAAAATCAGTTTTTTTTTTCATAATTTTTTACAATAATTGTAAAATTTCTCAATAAGGGGGCGTCTTGTTGAGCAATTCTGAAATAAAAATTCCAATTTTTTTTTTTTTTTTTTTTTTGTATTTTTTCCGTAGATAAAATTAAGCACAGATTCCCTCATTTCGATATGTGTACATTATAAAAAGACTCACACTGTATGTTTATGTGGTCTTTTAATTGTAGGCATTTGTAGGTACGATTTTTTTTTGTAATGTTTGTGCCTATGATCCTTTGTTGGTCAAAATAAACGTTTTATTTGATTTCTTTAATAACTGCAGCTGAGTAAGCACGACTTGGTGTTGACGTGTTAATATTGGTCGGCATCCCAACGATGGGGGACTCGTATGGTCGACCATATGAAGCGACTCAAACAGCAGTGTTTTCGCTCTCTGTATCTCCTCTTTATTGAAGTTGGATGAGCACATCTGGATCACACTGACCTCGTCCATGACATCCAGCTGGTACTGCAGGAGAAGAAAAAAAAACCTTCATGTTCTTAATATTCCTCGACTGTATATTAGGCAGGCTTGTTCATATCAATCTTATTATTATGAAGTAAACAGTAATATGAACTCTGTGAGGGACACATTCCGGATATGAATGTGAATGATGGATGGGGGACGAGGGGGGATGAATATGTAGGTGACGGATAAATAATATGGGGGCTTTGGACTGAGGAATGAAAATAAAAGGCAGGGAAACATTATTTGTGTTGCAGCTCATGGTGGATTACTTAGGTACACAAATGCGTGTATTCTATATTGTAATGCGTTTATCAGCAAATATGTATGAGATTACATCACGCCTGAATTCCTGTAAAGGGTAGGTAGTAAGGTCTATTTTGTTTTTGTTCCGTGCAAGATAGAATCTGCTTTACTGGTTACCGACTCAGTATTGTCATATTGTCAATGTCATAGAATGACACTCACTTGATAAATAAAAATATGACCTGAAAATGCTAAATTATTCGGATTTGAAGATTGATATATTATATACTAGCTTTTGCCCGCGGCTTCGCCCGCGTGGATGTCTATTATCGCATAAAAAAGTACCCTATGTCCTTCTCCATATCCCAGGCTATATGTATCTCAAAATTCTAACTTAATATTAATTTTAATGTGATTCACTATGTGAATAGAAACCGAAACAAATGATTTAATATAATAAAAGTACTTATGTTCTGAACGTGAATGAGTCTTTACCTAAAGATAACAAACACAAAATCAAAATACGAAAATTCACTCAAATTCTTAAAGCAATCAATTGTACCAAATTACAACACGAAATGAAAGTGCGCCACAAATAATAATTTTAAAATAATTCACGTAAGTACCAACAATGTGAAAACAAAACGAAATCCTCCGAAATGTCGCATGATACACCGTTTGTGCTGATAAAACGCTCGAAATATCTAATGAACACCATTGGTGCATAAATTTTCTCAGGGTCACGTTCGCAATTGGACGAAATATTTGACATTTATTTTGTACTTGCAACACGATCTGGCTGTAGAATTCGATTAATCGACTAATACTTGACCAGTTGACATTTTAGCGGGCACACCACTAAACGAACGAAAAAAGAAAACAAAATACGTCTGTACTCTGTGGTCGTGTGCCGGTGTGGCGCGGTGCTTAATGTAAATTCATCAAGGTTATACGTGCGTAAAGTAATGGATTCAATGAGAAAACGGTTTAATCTTAGAAGAATCTTATACAGAATTACTGAGAAATAAGTGTAGATTTCGTATTGAGTGTTAGTTTATCGAAAAGTGATAAATATGTCAGTGAAAAAGTAACGAAAGTTTTGGAATGCACAAATTTTGATCATAAGGCCGCCGTGTTTAGTAATGTTTTTATGATAAATATTCTTGTGTACTGTTTGAAATACACATAAGTAGCTAGCTTATTTATCTACGAACATAATTTGGCTAATAGCTACTGATATTATAGCGTATTGTTATCGTAATCGTATTTCCAAGAGTAAAATTCGGCAAACAAATACCTACAAAAAGAATAAAATGGATATAGTATGTTATCCTTAAGATACAGACATATGCCATCGCGGACTTTTTTGAAGACCTTTATAAGATACATAATTCCACCATACATTATTTTGTTATATCTCAAAGGGTTTAGACAGCGTTTTCGTTGAAAGCTCCCAGACGGCTTATTTTTTTCTGACACCTCCAACAAATATCGTTAATTCATACAAAAATGCATACAAAAATTTTACAAATTATATACTAAAACCTTCCTCGAGAACCAAGCTATCTATTGGTGAAAACAGCATGAGAATCGGTGCAGTAGTTTTTGAGTTTATCGCGAACAGACAGACAGACAGACAGACAGAGAGACGCGGCGGAGGACTTTGTTTTATAATATGTAGTGATAGTGATAGTGATTAGTGTTAGCTTGTAATTTGTAATTATTATTACTACTACTGATATAGATGTCTCAGATAGATTGTGGAATCCGCTGCTGTGTCGCTTCTTCGTCGATTTTTTAATGGAATGTCACCTCCCCGTTGACCGAATTTCTTTGCGCTTTGATTATTTGAATCGACACTTCCCGAGTTTGTGCGAAGCATTGCTCTTGTGAATACAATAGACGCTTTTGTTCTACCGGTGCAGCGGTGTTTCTGAGTCTGTTCCTCTCGCACGTGGATTCATTAGACTGTGGTAATTATGTTTTGTGCTTTTGTTTGTAATTAGTGTTTTATGGTTTCGACTTTGAAAATTATTGTTGTTGTTTTAATTAAATCCGATACGTATTTTGTTTTTGTTTGTTTTGTTAGTATTTTGTTTTCTAGATCGACAGTTGCAAAGAGGTTGTGTGGCCTGGTGAACATGATGCCTAGTCAATGATTCCATCTCTGTTACGTTGTAGTAACTTTAATTGGTGTTAAATAGTTGATAAGGTACTGTTACAGGGCAAGTTCAAAGTCCCTTTTAAAATTAAACAATTTTTAACCTTGAAAAGAGTTTAATAGAAATTAGTCGATTTAACAATAATATGATTTTAATGTGTCCGCAACGAAGTTCAAAGTATGACTGTCCGAAACTAATATGACATGAAATGCATCAACTGTGGGAAACGTTACATGACGCCTATGAGGCGTCAGCGTTTATATTTTATATGCTTAGGGCTGTCTTACAATTTATAACAGTACGATGGGGTTGGCATATCCGTATGGATAAAAACCCCCTTATGTTAATAAAGATAAAAAATAAAAATAAAAAAGTATTTTGTTTATAATAATATAAATATTAAAAAAAATCTGCTGGCTTTTTTATATCTGTTGTGCAGTTTTTACAATCTTTTTAAGAGAAATTTTACAGGCAGGTTTTTGTGTGTTTTTGAATAGATGTATGTCTAGTATCTGAGGATGGAAAAGTTCGTTCCTGCTGTCTCCGAGAAGGCTGATTAAATACCACCTACCTCTGTTCGACCAGGGCTGAAGCTCGGCTCCAGGCATGCACGACACGCCACAGAGTCCAGGGTGGGTTTCCAGGGTAAGCACGGCTGACCTAGGTTCAATAGTTCTCGGAAAAAGCACACTTCACAGCAGTGGGTCCACAAACACAATAAAGTTGTTAGAACGTCTAACGATGAGGTTTTGATACGGTAAAATAAAGGGAACGTCCATTCAGTTCAACGCGTAAATGCTACCTGAGCCTACGAGCGGCTCGCCGCTGGCGATCGAGTTCAGTGGTAAAAATCTACCCTCAATTCAACAGCAAAGATATCGAACATACCCCTCACCGAAATCAATATGATTGATTTCCCTAAAATGAATGAGAAGAGTAGGTATATATATAAATATACAAACATGTGACATGGAATTAAAATAAACTTACGAATCTTACTTATAAATAAAAGTAATGTGTAATTTTTTCCAAAGGTGGAGTGTACCTAAAAGTATGTGTACTATAATAAACTTATATAACTTAACTAGATATATTTAATGCAACGTTATTAATTTGCATAGGGTAATGGACAAACTTTATTAGTCGGTCTCTGAATTAAACCATTTTTGGTTCTTAACGTTAGAACACGGTTTACTTTGTCAACGCCACTATGTACTTTGTCAATTCGAGCTAGATTCCACTGAAGAGGTTTAGTCAGATTTGACTTGAGCAGAACTAGATCACCAATGTTCAAGTTCGGTGGAGATTCAAACCACTTCGCTCTCTGCTGGAGAGTGTGAAGGTAGTCATCTGACCAACGCCTCCAAAATGACTGGGAAGCCTTCTGAATGGATTGCCAACGTGACAATCTGTTCTGAGAAACATCATCCAAGTCATATTCCGGTACAGCTAATAAACATTGACCTACTAGGAAATGACCCGCGGTAAGAACATCGAACTCGTTTGGGTTGTCCGATAAGGAACACAGAGGGCGTGAATTTAAAACAGCTTCAACTCTGCAGAAAACAGTACTCAACTCTTCAAAAGTGAGTGACCGATCACCTACTACACGGTACAGGTGATGTTTGGCAGATTTTATTCCTGCTTCCCAAAGTCCACCCATACTTGCTGCATTGGGCGGGTTGTTACGCCATTCTACGTGACGAGTTGTCAGTCCATTGATAATCTTATCATTGTTATCTTTATTATTTAAAAAGTTTACGACTTCTTTCAAATGCCTTGCTGCCGCAATAAAATTAGTGCCACAATCTGAATATAGGCAACTACAAAGTCCGCGGCGAGCCACAAAACGATCGAATGCAGCTAAAAAACAATCGCAACTTAAATCAGTTAAAAGTTCTAAGTGCACAGCCTTTGTTGAGAAACAAACAAAGAGGCACAAGTACGACTTGTAGACCTTTGCGTTACGCCTCAAACTTTCCTTCACAAAAAAAGGCCCACCCAAATCACAACCAACGTGGTTGAAAACCTTATCTGGTTTGAGTCTAGGTGCGGGTAACGTACCCATAGCGGGCTGAATTGAGCTTGGACGGCATCGAAAACAAATCTTGCACTTAGTTAACACGGATCGAATAATACTACGAGCACTAACTATCCAATAGTTTTTACACAGTAAGCCTTGTAATGTACGCGGCCCTATGTGTAGGTATATTCGATGAAAATATTCTATGATCAATTTGATCGTGTGACATTTAGGTAAAAGCACCGGATGCTTCATATTGTAAGGTAGGTCGGACTGTACGAGCCTACCCCCCACCCTGAGGAATTCATTGGAATCTACGAAGGGTGAAAGCTTACGCAAGGAAGCTACATATTTATTTTTCCGCAACAATGCGATTTCATTGTGAAAATGATTTATTTGAACCACCCGAACGATGGTGTCATGAGCTGTCTTCAGCTCTGATGACCTGAGTGGTCCAACTGACCTATCAGATTTTTTAGATTTTAAATTCGACACAAATCGATGGCACCATGCCATAACACGTTGTAGTTTATTAAAAGATGATAATTTATTAAATGTTTCTTCTAAGTCATTTTTTAAAATTATATTTTTATCATCCCAGGAATTTAAAACAAACGTATCACAATTTGATTTTATGTCAGGAATTTTGAAACTGTCTTTTACATAAAATGATTTAATTGGCCATATTTGTCGATCGTCATACAGCCACTGGGGGCCGTGAACCCACTCCATAGCACCTTCCACGAAGCGAGCCGGCATCGCACCTCGCGAGCAAACGTCGGCAGCGTTATTCTCGCTGTTCACGTGAAACCAACAATTTGATGGGACCACAGCAGTCACTTGACTAACACGGTTAGCCACAAAAGTTTTTAGTTTGTAAGGTGGCGTTTGTAGCCACGCTAAAACGTTATTCGAATCACCCAACGCGATGATCGAAACTTTAAAATCATATAAGTTTTGTACGACAAAACTAACAAGCTTAGAGAGGAGCACGGCTGCCTCAAGCTCAAGTCTTGGTATTGACAAAATTGGATTTAGAGGTGCCACTTTAGATTTACTCGTTAGCAACCTTACTTTTACATGACCATCCCTATCTACGCTACGTAGGTAGACACACGCTGCATAGCCGCGCGATGACGCATCGCAAAATGCTATCAGCTGAACTTCATTAAAGTTCGATATTAAAACATGACGCTCAATTCGCAATTTACCTAACGCTGATAACTCAGTAATAAATCTATTCCACTGGGAAGTCAACTCAGATGGTAACTGATCATCCCAGCCCAATCCAAGTTTCCAAAGATCTTGCATTATACACTTCGCGACAAAAGTACAAGGTGATATAAAACCTACCGGGTCGAATATACTGGCGAGCAATTTTAAAACAGAACGTTTAGTTTGTTTGGCGTCAGTCAAGTTGTAATTAAATGAGAATGAGTCACACGAGGGTAACCATGTCAAACCTAAAACTTTGAGAGATGACGATAACGTATCGTCTTGAAAGTTGATAGCAGTAACCTGGTCCGATTGCATTCTAGTTAGCAACTCAGGACAGTTACTTGCCCATTTTCGTAAATCAAACCCTCCGCTCTTAAGTAGGGTGGTTAAATCATCTTGCAACGTGCAAGCTTCTTCCTGGCTTTGACAAGACCACAATACGTCATCAACGTAGGTCCCTTTTTTGAGTATTTGTGCTGCCTTGGTTCTCGGCCGTTCAGTGTGAGCCAGCTCATCCGACGCCAGCTGGTGTAAAGTGCGTACCGCGACAAATGGTGCACTACGGAGGCCATACGTATTTCGAGTAAGTTCGTAGGTACGTACTGGTTCCGTAGGATGGTTACGCCAGAGTATGTGCTGGTACTTCCGGTCAACTGGATTTATTATCACAGCTCTATACATTTTAGAAACGTCAGCAGTGAAGCATATATCGTAAAGTCGGAAGTTAATTAGTATTTTAAGTATGTCCTGATGTAACTTTCTGCCGGTTAAAAGTGTATCGTTGAGCGAAGCACCGGAAGTAGTTTTGGCAGAACCATCGTAAACTACGCGTAAGGGCGTGGTCGTACTCGACGGACGTAACACACAGTGGTGTGGAATAAAATAACCTGAGGGTTCTGTACCCTCATAGGGTTCCATGTGACCGAGGGTCTCGTACTCCATCATGAAGTCGACGTAGGCCTTACGAAGGTCCGGAGATCGAGCAAGTCGGCGCTCGACCTGAGTGAGTCGCTTCAGAGCGGTGTCATACGAGTCACCAAGTTGTTTATGCTCAGGGTTCAATAAAATCGGGGAAACATATCGGCCGATTTCATCACGATAATGTTGTTCAATATAAATTCGTTCCGCTAGTTCGTCTAACGGATCGATGGGAACTTCGCACGGCGAAGATTCCACCTCCCAAAAACGTTTGAGAGTCTCATTAAGTAAATTCTCTTCAACGGTGTACGACACCAGCGATGTTGTAGACGCTACAACATGGCAATTGTTGCTAAAAGATTTCATTTCTAGTCTTCCCGTCACGACATACCCAAAAACGCTACCTAATGCGATTGGAATGTCGGGATTAATAATTAATTTCTTCCCATCATAAATATAGGGAAACATGTCAGCAGCTAAAATTATATCAATCGGAGATTTTTTATAGAACCACGGATCAGCTAATTCTAAATCCTTGTAATGATGAATAACATTGTTAGGTATTTGAACAGTAGGTAGCTCGGAAGTTAAGCGAGCTAATATTACCGCATTTAAATCAAAAGAGGGAGCCGCGCAGTTTCGCGGCTTAATGGTACAAGATACCATCCCGTTTGTTTTTACATTTTCCCCACCTAGACCATAAATATTGTACGGGCAATTTTGAGCAGATAATCCTAATCGTTGAAAACAGTCAAGTGTCATAAAATTAGATTGCGCGCCAGAATCAATTAGAACGCGGCAAGTTTGGTAGTTGTTAAACGAATCCTTTATATGTACAACGGCTGTCCCTAGAATAACTGCATAGTTATGCGTAGACGCAAGGTGGTTGTTACTACTGAGTGCGGACGCTTGGTTATCGCATGGAGACTGCTTCGTCGTAGCGGACTCGGACTGGTAAACCGGTTTCGGTGTACTATCGCTCGCGCTTGACTCACAATGCAATAGTATATGATGCGACTGTTTACACACGTAACATTTAAATTCACTTTTGCATTCTTTTGTCGTGTGATTAAGTTTTAGACAATTGTGGCATAGCTTCAGGTCATTAGCACGGCTAATGCGCTGAACGTTGCTCAGATTACGAAACTGATCACAACGGAAAATCATGTGATTTTCTCCACAATGCAAACACGCAAGTTTTGTTTTAGAAGAAGATGTATGCGAATAATTATTTTTACCCTGCCTAGGTACAGTGAATTTTCGTTGGTTAGTTTGTTGCACGCTTGAACTAGCTGAATAGGATGAAGAATGATCTAAGACCTTGATATGATTTTGGACGAAAGTTATCAAATCATCAAAAGTTGGAATAGAATTTTGATCAAATTTCTGTTCAAAGCATTTACGGGTGTAGGGATCTAAGGCCCTCAGTGCAACGTGACACATTACGTAACTGCTCAAGTTATCAATATGTAATGCTTCTATAGCTTTGTATGAATGGTCAAAGTTCTCAATGAATGAGTTTAAATTATCAGCAGATTCTTTTTGAAGCGGCGAAAAGCTTAGCATTTTATCTAAATACCTACCTACCAACATTCTGTTATCTTGAAATTTATCAAGAAGACTTTTCCAAACGAGTTCATAGTTACTAGCAGAAATAGGTATGCTTTTCACAATATTTAACGCAGCACCTTTTGTGCATGATACCAAATAGTGGAATTTATCTATTTGCGGAATACTATTCTGATTATGAACCAGAGAACAGAACGTCTCGTAAAATGTATTGAAATTTTCAATGTTTCCATCAAATGTAAAAAGTTCTAACTTTGGAAGACGTGGTCGAGATTCTACTGAGCGAGCGGGAATTTCATCCTTATTGCAATGTGCACTAGGCTTACATTTCGATGCACTAAGTTTGACTTGAAAATATAATTCATCAAAACTTTTTAACTCATGACTACGAAGTGATGATTTCGGGTTATCTACAAGTTCTTCTTCTAGAATTTGGAAGATAACGCTTTCAAATGAACTACGTAAATTATCGATTAGCTCCACGTGCATCAAAAAAACATCAATCGACTCATCATCCGAAATATTGATTGATAAATCATATGCTTTTTGCATTTGCTCGAACATTCGTTGTTTCTTATAAATTAACACGGTTAAATCATGACTATGGACCTCCTCCGGTTCATCAAGCTTTTTCGAACTCTTAGAAGCGGGAGGCGCCATTTTGTTTAACTAACTACGCAGTTAGCGTGGACAAAAAAATAAATGTTTAAAGATAACAACTGAGATTAACGAATGAAACGATGCAAATGAATCACAAATACACTAAATAGTATATGTACGACAAATATATGTGTGTATTATGTGAAAATATATAAATATGAAGCTGCCAGTAAAAGACAAAAAAAGGTTATGACAGTTTTTTTTTTTTATGAATGGTAATGACGGGGTTTTTAACAATGAGTTTTACAATGTAATTGTAACAAAATAAGGGCAGTAAAGAACGTCTTTACGTCGTATTATCAAGCTACGAGCTTGTTAATATACAATTATTTATCTGATACGATCAGAAAGAGAAATATAGGGAAGTACAGAACGTCTGTATGTACCCTACACTAACTACGAGTTAGGTATGAAAAAATTAATTTAGCACGGCTAGAATAGAACTACGAGTTCTAGACACACAGAAACCAATCCGGCTATCGAAGGACCACATTTGATTGTGCAGTTTTTACAATCTTTTTAAGAGAAATTTTACAGGCAGGTTTTTGTGTGTTTTTGAATAGATGTATGTCTAGTATCTGAGGATGGAAAAGTTCGTTCCTGCTGTCTCCGAGAAGGCTGATTAAATACCACCTACCTCTGTTCGACCAGGGCTGAAGCTCGGCTCCAGGCATGCACGACACGCCACAGAGTCCAGGGTGGGTTTCCAGGGTAAGCACGGCTGACCTAGGTTCAATAGTTCTCGGAAAAAGCACACTTCACAGCAGTGGGTCCACAAACACAATAAAGTTGTTAGAACGTCTAACGATGAGGTTTTGATACGGTAAAATAAAGGGAACGTCCATTCAGTTCAACGCGTAAATGCTACCTGAGCCTACGAGCGGCTCGCCGCTGGCGATCGAGTTCAGTGGTAAAAATCTACCCTCAATTCAACAGCAAAGATATCGAACATCTGTCTTTCTATCTTTTAACGATTTGATAGACATTTTATAAAATAATTTTGTAAAAGGTTGATGGCATAGATATTGGTCAAAGGTATATGCTGCTTCTTCGTCTTCTTATCCACTAACCCACATTGGGCCCGCGTGGTGGAATACGGCCCACTCCCTCTCACAGAGACGAAGCCTGGATTCCTTTCTTTTCAAGTATGTAGTTTAATTCAGTTTTCTATGCAGTACTTTGTTCAGTGCTAGAGCTTACACGTTCACGTGAACATATCAATATCGTAGCTCAAACTGGAGCGGTGTCTAATAAGTGCAAATAGCTGTCGTACAGGTCGACTGATGTAATGACACTTCTTAAGGCCCAGATATATATGCCAGTGACCTTAAGTGGTTAGCTTGCGTGTTCTGTACTGCGCTCACGCAACGCGTCGTACGTCCAGCCAGTAATCGGACTCGCCATCCAGGAGTGCTATCCCAAATAAGATGCATTATTAATGTATTATGAATAAAGCAAAAGGTATTTTAATAAAACACGTATACTAAAATATCAATAATAAACTTATCTTTAAAAAGGTGAAGGTTTCAGAAAAATACGCTTGATTGATTTTGCGTGATTCTCAGGTTTTTATCCGCGTTAGACATAACTTTACAAATTATTTTCACTATGTAATATAAACATAATCTAAAATATTCACATATCAAGTTATTAAGAAAATGCTCTTATTTAACATATATTTTTTCTAAACCATCAACACTACTCGTTTAGACGTGATCTTCATCAGTATAAAATCTTTAAAAGTCGGTTATCGAAGGGAATCGACGTATACTGACGTTGTGCGCTGACAAAGTAGGAACTTGGCATCAAGACGGAATGAAAAAAAAAATCGGTGCGATGTAGCACTATAACTTTGAGAGTTCGACATGTTGAGGCAAAATAATCCAACTTTTAAATATTAGTATGGCCAGACACCGTACCATGACGTCTTGCTCAATAAATTGAGTTTTTGATGGACGTGATAATACGTTGTGTGTACCGATATGCGCATGAACCTGTTAAAAAGGTACTACGAGTCCTGACTTCATAACTTGATAACGGAAAGAATTTGAATTTGAATTTGCCCATGCATTCCACAACTTTCCTTGACAAATCCTTTACTGTCCAGGCCGCTCGTTTGTGGAATGCATTGCCGGATACAATAAAACGCGCGCAATCGCTGCCTATGTTTAAAAGTCTCGTGAAGGAACATTACTTGTTGTTGTGATTTTGTTCTCGTTGTTTACTGTAATAATCTAGTCTTCATTTGTTTTATTTGCTTATTTAGTTAGTATGTATGTATCTATGTATCTATTATATATCTGTGTATCTATTATAGGATATTGTACTGTTATACTTTTTATTTTTGCACCAATGACAACCCCATTTTATGTCCATAAATTCACTGTCCATGCCAAGGTTGCCTGGAAGAGATCGCAGTATGCGATAAGGCCGCCCATTGTATATTTTATAGTGTATAAGTTTTCTTTTCTTTTGTAATGTGTAATCTGATGTACAATAAAGTATATATAAATAAATAAATAAATAAATAAATTTGAAAACTGTCGACAGTACCTCTCTTCACCACAAGTAAACAAATAGGACCGTCCCATTCCATTATCATTGCCGATAATACGGTGAGCCCCAATATGAAGATATAAGACCGGCCTCTGTCGGCCATTACAGAGAATGCCATAGATAATCGGAATTTATGATACCTCACCTATCCACGATGATAGGCATTTTACCTAAAATCGTTTACATAGTGGGCCAAGCTTGGCTACCAAGGTACAGTGAACTGCACTTCAGTGGTAATACAATCATCAACTACTTGCCTTTTCCAAAGTATGTTGGGGTCGGCTCCAATTTAACCGGATGCTTCCATTACCAAAAAGAATTAACCATCAAAGTTAAAAAAAAAAATTAACAAATCTGCTACTGGACAAGTGTTACTACGCAATTAATGATTTTGTTAATGAAAAAACTGTCTGTTAATGCTGTATATATGCTGCTTCTTTGTGATTTAATTTTTCTGACATTTATATCTTTAGTGTCATTGCAAATCTAATTTTATCTATCTAATTTTTTCCTTAATTTATTGACATTTGTAATTGAATTTATTGACATTTTTGTAATTGAATTTATTGATATTTATAATTGAATTTATTGACATTTGTAATTGAGTTTGATGACATCTGTAATTTGTTGAATGTTTGTTTATGATTTTTGTGTAGTAAATGTATTATAATATTGGATAATATTGCATGCTGTAATGGCAAAATGTACCGGGACTCATCAAAATAACCATCATATCTGTATAACTAAATTATTGGCAAATAAATGATTTATGATTACCAGTATTCTACATGAAGCGACTGCTTATCTGACCTCCACAACCTGGGTAACACGATACCCCTTAGTAAGACTGGTTGTCAGACTTTTGGGCTTCTGACTACCAGTAACGACTGGCAAAGATCAACGAATGACAACCGGGACCAACGGCTTAACGTGCTTTCTGAGGCACGGAGGAGTCTCGGTATGTAAAAATGGTCACCCATCCACGAACCAACCGCGGCAAGCGTAGCTTAACCTGGTGTGACTGTTATTACTTAACTACAAGCCCCAAATCCAAATCAACATGTCAACCAAATATCAACCAACCTAGAAGTTAGAGCTCGATCACGCCGGCACTAAATTCTACAAGCACTATGTAAGACAGATACGTTGTTTCTGCGGCGCGGCTTATACGCCGTACCGTACCGTAAAGACCGTTTGAGTGTCCCAATAGGGATGATGCCTGGGTAAAAAAAAAAAGAAAAACTGTTTAGTCCGTCAATCAGATAATAAAAAAATATTAGACACGTATTTTTTGCGTTATCATATTAATAAAAAATGACTTAGATAAAACACATTAAACTTGGGGATTGGGGGCTCGTTACGTCACAGCTCAGTATAAAATTTAATGAGAAGTGACGTCATGCCACATTTGAACTCAATGTATCGCCGTAATGTTTTGATTACGTAATAAACTAAAAAATACGTGTCCAATATTTTTTAATAATCTACATGACGGACAAAAAATAGTTTTTTAGTCATCATCCCTATTGTCCGTTCGCCTGCACCCTTAACGATTTGAACAACGCCTCTGACACCGCAATAAATGCGGCCACCTACTGTGCCCAAACAGTATAGATGTACCATCGAAACGAAAAGAAGAAGAAGAAGAAGACCATAAAGAAACCAAACCAACAAACAACAAAGGGCCAACAAAGGGCCTTAAAGGGCTGTGCGTTGTCTGTCATTAAGTATTTTTTTCATTCGTTCATAATGATGAATGTAAGATTTTTATTAAGCAGATTTCAAAGTAAAGCAGTCTCTGTCATATTAACTGCATCGATGATGAGCAGGGTTCGTGGTAGCACCAACACTGTCCTCAAAGCGTTAGCGTGCAAAATTGATAGTCCATTTAATGTTTACTGGGCAGGTGTTCACCTTCACAGGAACAGCCGGTCGATTCTGTCAAGATATCACCGTGAAAATATAGGTGAAGTGAGCTTGAAGTAAACTGTCATCCTATCTGACGCTAGGGAGTCTAGAGATTGACAGCTCACTTTGAACTCACTTCACCTACGAATTCAGGGTGAGGTTTTTACAGAATAGCGCTACAGGAAATAGACGTAACTTATTATTGTGTAACTTGTTTTGTTTACTAACAAATTTAACACCATATTGTTTTATTTTATCTTATTGTTTGTAAAAAATTGTGTGTACTACTAACAACCCTACTAACAGCTTCTTTGTATGTAACAATTTTTATGGACTGTGTGTCTGAAATAAAGATAAATAAATATAAATCTACTTAATCATTTTTGGCTGAAATTATTAAGTAGATTTATATGATAGAGACTGCTTTGATGGTCTAGTTGTTACAAAACCAACGCGACTGCTGCGCTTGGGTTCCTGGTTCGGTTCCTGGTTTGGGCAGTGTTTTTCAACTTTTCAATTAAGAAATTCTCAGTGTAAAAGTCAGGATTTGTGTCTGTAAAGTTAGGGAAAGTAATTGTTTAGCAAATTGACACACTACGTCAATTTGCCGTGCTGTAGCCGTTTTATACAACTGTTACAGAATGATAGCTGTGATTTGGATATACGGACAATTTAAGTTGATTGTCAACTTGCTTAAAAAATATTTTTCCTGACTTAACATTATTTTGGCAAATATTCGTGCTAAGGGTACTTATTAATCCTTCCCTATTAATATTCTACTTTGTGATTATTATTCTCAATGTTCATAAACTTAGGATTAAAAGCTAAAGATCATGAATTATTGACATTATAGTCATTTGAATGTGCTGTAATATTCACCGATTCCATTTGTAAGCTAACTCAATCCATACCTACTAATATTATAAAGAAGTAAAATTTTTAAGTTTGTATCTTGTGGGTAATCTCTGAAAATACTGAACGGATTCTGAAAATTCTTTTCGTATTTGATAGCCCAATTCCTGGAGCAGGTTATACGCTATTTAACATCACGCTGCGACCCTAAGGAGCCGGGCAAAAAGAAAAAAAAAAAAACAGTAAGATAGCTATATGAAAACGAAGTATTTGCGCGGGTGGGCAACGGTATGTGACGTGGAGGGTTGGGGCCCGAAATTTCACGCGCAAGTCGCGGGACAGAAGTTAGTATTTTATATTAAGTTGGTTTAAAAAACAATTTCTATGACCCCAATCCCTTGCAGATTTATAACTTTTTGATAACGTACCTAATGCTCTGAATACGACTGATCCGTGCTCTAGTTTTTTCTATCTTTTTATATGACGCGGAAACGTGGTGTATCAAAAGCGGCGAGAGCAGTAAGATCGATGCTTTCGAGATGTGGTGTTAGCAGAGGCTACTTCGTATACCATGGATCGCTATGGGAACGAATGAATCCATACTAGAGGTACTCAACATCACCAAGCGGTTATCTGCTATATTATAGACGAATAATATATGATGTAAAACCTAGAATAAGATTGTCATTGTGAGGAGAAATAAAAGAATTTATTATTATAACTTTTTATACATTTACATATCTCGGGACCCTAGGGTCCCGGACCTTTGGAAGGCGTACGAGGGGCCGAAGCCAACTCAAAGAGGCCCGTTAGATGCTTTTTAATTAAATGAGGCACCAACCGACGATTATCCCTGTACCCACTATGCAAGTGCACCCAAGGACAACCCCCGGTTGGTGTAGGACTATTGCAGGATATTTCATAAGTGCCCATGTAGGTTTATGTGAAATAAAATATTTTGATTTTGATTTTGATTTTATGGAACCAAAGATATTAGACTATGGGTTTGGGTGGTTAAAATGGTCTGGTTACCTAAAACTATGGAAGGACTATGGCCCCTGCCTGATCAATGTTTTATTATACATGGATAAAATAGCAGGGGGTAACTTGCACACTCAATAATGGGCCCCCGAAAACGGCCGCTAGCACATAGTGACGTAGCGACAAGGGGGCAACATATCCTGAGGTGCTCGAGGAGTGGAGAAGTATTCCACGGCTCTCAGAACAAGCCCAGAGCCCGGAAGATGGTCAAGATCCCTACAAGCACTTACTGGAATACTTCCTTCCTCCGGGCACGTTTTATTATTATATGCCAGGAGCGTGCCCTCAGCTTTTTCAGACATATTATTCGTTCACCTAAGCATGGTCTGGAAAAGCTTACGATCCTAGGTCGGGTGGAAGGAAAACGCGCTCAAGGCAGAGCACCGGCGAGATGGTCAAACGCGATCAAGAAGAATGTTGGAGGCAGCATTTACGGAGCGGTGCACCATACAGGAGACCGCATAACTTGGAGACGCGTCGTGTGTGGTCACGATCCTCAGCATTGAGGGAACGACGAAGAAGAGAGACCTAATGATCAAAACATCACGCCTGTATTCTCCCAAGGGGTAGGCAGAGGAATAGTCTCATGTAATAAAGGTGAACAATGAGCATATTGTCATCAACCGAGCGAAACAGAGACCCAGACACCGAGCTTCCTAATAAAAACACCCAATAACAAATTGCTTGACTCGGAAATCGAACTCAAGACCATTAGACGAACGAGGCAGTCAATTCTAAGATTACTATAAAACGTATTACTTTAATAGGATTAAAGGTCTCTTCACATTTATAAAGAAAATGTCTAGGTTAGCTCTAATGGTGGATTTGCGCCTATGCAGGTCGACTTTCCTCGTGAAAAGTCTTAATTTGGTCATCAATTTTAAAGAATTGTCAACCTTGTGCCAATGAAATTAGAGTTGATTTCATTGTGAGGTGTTTTGTAAAAGAAAAATTTGTATTTTTAGCCCTTAAAATCATGTTAGGAATTCTTGACCAATGAATTTTCAACTCTGCTTTTATAAAAATAAAGTATTTATTCAGTTGTGTAAATATTTGATTTAAGACATTTTGAAAGCTAGCACATGTCTGCTAGTTTGAAACAATAGAAAATGAACTGTACACGTACGGAGTATAGTTTAATATTGAGGGAAGTAAATATGGAGGGAGTTCGAAATATGAAATGGCAAGACGCAAGCGCGCGAAAAGCGTAGTGTTGCTGTCTACAAAAATATGTTTTCCCTATCAAATTTATTTTCAACCTTGTAAAGAACATTCGAACTTAAATCACCGCACCTGGTGTTTGAAGGTAGGTAGAAGTGTACAGTATAACCATGAAGGTACAAATCCTGACTCCGGGTCGCTATTAAGAAATTCCTTTTGAAAAATCCCAGTAATTCTTTATTGAAAAATCTCATGTATCTGTAAATACACCAGCACCCATATTCTTCACAACACTGCTTGGCAGTATACATCTACGCAACTGTGGTGGTAGTATGAATATGGAAAATTTCGTCAGGAAAGTTTTGAGTATGAATGTAGTGTACGGGTATGGGAAGACCAAAGAAACGAAGGATGGACTTTGTAAAAGATGATATTGATAGAAAGGGAGTGACTACCGAGGTGACGAATAATAGAGAAGTATGGAAGAAAAAGACATGCTGCGCCGACCACAAATAAATTGTGATAAGGGCAGGAGAATAAATGAATTAAATACTTGTCCGGACGAGCACCTTCATTTCTACCACCATTAAATCTCCCATTTTCCTCACTCTAGCAACCCTCATCCACTGACCAGCGCAAATACTTTAGTATTGTCCCGCGCGCTCACCGGAGCGGCCGTGTCGAGCTTCTCTCCGCCACACTCGTGCTGAACCACCTGTTCCTTATCTCTCGGTATTTATTTGTTTTTACATACTTTCTTTTGTTTTTTTTTTTAAGATTTTGTATAAGGTAAGAATAGCTTTAGGTTGATTTGGAATGGCGTAGCTATAAATAGTTATGGAGGTATTGATTGTAGTTGCGTAGTCTCGTTAGTTTATTAATAAGTTTGAGTGTTTTTATGTAATTGATTGGGTTAATACATGGTCAAAGAACAAAAGTACGGTTGTCGTTCTCTTCGGTTTTTATTCGGTCAGAATGGCTGCTTTATGAAAAGTTTTTCTTATTAGGATTTACTATTTAATTAAATTGAGCATGATACTAATATATTGACGAATTCCATACTGTATTAATTTTAGTATTATTTATTACACAATATGCTAAGTGCCGAATCTGTTAATTTAACTTTAGACATAAAATAACCATAAAATAAAGAAATCAAAAAATAAATCCAAAACAACAGCAAATTATAAATCAAACTAAGTTAAATCATTCAAAGAATAATATGAATAAACTCAAAACGAATACTAATGATAAATATTATCTCGGATCCAAAATGTAATTCTAATGAAATTAATAGTTATTTTATTGATAACATTCAGCCCATTATTTATTTATTTATATAAACTTCTCACACACAATAAGGTACAAAGGCGGACTTAATGCCATAGGCATTCTCTACCAGTCAACCAAGGGTAGTGAAGAGATAAGATGGCAGGTGCTCTATTTAAGAGGAGATAATAATAATAATAAAAATATTAAAAAGATAACAAATAAAATAGATACACAAGTACATAAATATGTTATAACTATGTTATTATTAACCATCTCTGTGGTCTAGTAGTAAGACGTCCTGTCTCAGACCCAGAGGTCCTGGGCGCGATTTCCAGCGGGTACAACATTTTCTGCTCGGTTTGATTGGTGGTAGGGCTCGTTCTAAGACCGCCTGGTTAGCTACCACCATCTCATATAAGTCGCCGTAACGATAATCATAATCATAATAATCATAATCATTTATTTATTTGTTAAAATAGGTGTTTATAAATACATATCTTACCTTAGATAAAATAGAGCGCTATGTTATGCCAGGAGGCGTACAAATATAGTGTTCAATTAAAAATAGGTACAATTAATGTTAGTTATTTTAAGTCACACTTACAGTAGGTACTTATTGTAAAATAAAAATAACTACTTCTTATAGGTATTGTTGTAATCTATAAGTATAGAATATTCTATTCTTTGTATATACTTCAACATTTTAGGCTCAGCAGTTTGGTTAGGTTAGGTGTTAGGTGGTCAATTTTCGTCAATTTTCTTTAATAACTTTTAAACTAATTATTCTGATATTAAATTTAAAAAAATATAACACATAACAAGTCATTTCACGTCACACGGTGCAGTTTGCAAAACTTTTTTTTTAATTCTCTCATTTGCCCCTCTAAAGTGACCCCATATTCAAAATTCATTTAATTACGTTACACATCCGTGTTTGGGTCATAGAAATTCATATGTGTACCAAACAACTTAATCGGTCTAGTAAATTCCGAACAAATCGGCTATAAAAGACGGACAGACAGACAGACAGACACGAGTGATCCATTTTATATATAAGGGAGGATAAGGGTTCCATTTTTCCTTTTGAGGGTCGGAACCCTAAAAATAAGATTGAGAGTTAATGGAATAATACAGGCCGATTTTATTGAGCCAATGTTCTCAAACAAAATTGAAAACCGTATTTATAAAGAACTCAATTTATGTGTATATTTAGAATCGAATAATATTCTTTGCAGCAAAAAAAAAGGATTTAGGAATAACAAGACAATAAACATGGCTACATACTGTTATGACAACTATGAATAAAAAAACTCCAGTGTGAGTCATATTTTGTGACATGACCCCAGGCATTTGATTATGTGCAACATAATATTTTACTAAAAAAGCTTCATGCTTACGGTGTAAGAGGAAATGCTCTTGAGCTCTTAAAATCGTACATACGATGGAAAACAAATTACGGAAATAAGCAGAATTAATATAAGTACCAAAAGGGAAGAAATCTTTCTATAGCAGGAATACGTAACGTTGTCTACGGTGTTCCACAGGGATGTATACTAGGACCACCGCTTTTTAAACTTTTATATTAGACTTTCCAATGTTAGCGCAGTGGTTAAGCGATTTACTGATGCGCTGTGTGTCGCGGGTTCGATTCCCGCACGGAACAAATATTTGTATGACCTACATTTAGTTTTTCCGGGTCTGGCTGTTTGTGTATGGGAGTTTAAATGCACCCACAATACAGGAGAAATTCCTAATTAGGGGCAACGTTAAAAAAAAATGGCAATCAAACATCCTTTGACACTGTTCGCGGATGACAGTACAATAACTATGCCTACTAATCAAAGGGGTGTTTATGAAAAAGACATAAATAATACATTAAAAGAAACTATAGGATGGTTAGATAAAATAAATTAAAAATAAATTTAAATAAGACTGTATTTACATGTATTTTAGCCAGCGCGCATTGACTCTTTCCAATCTTGACATTCCAATGTTATAACAACTAAGTTTCTAGGACTTACAATAGATCGCAATTTAAATTGGAAGGCGCTTGTAGAGGCTCTGACTAAAAGAATAAGAAGTAGTGCATACGCCTTGTACATTCTGTCACGAACTGTTAACATAGATGAGTTACTAACTGCTTACGACGGGCAATATGTATCTTTTGGGGTAACTCACCTAACAAAGAAGAAGCATTTAAAGCAGAAAAAAGATGCCTCATAGCCAATTTCATGATTCATCCATTAATATATGCAATAATTCGTGGAAGGCAAGTGGCAGCACAAATATGTGACATCGAAGGAACACCAGAGACATGCGACGCCAACATAAAGAATGTTGCACGGGCTTCAAAAAAAAATTATGAATATTAACGGGCATGTCTTGCGTCATAAATATGGTCGTCGTCGTTGTTGCTAAATCTGTCGCCTTAACATTAATGTTAACAGCATTTTTTGTCTTTCGGCAGTTAAAGGTAAGATAGCCAGTTCCTCTGTGGTTGAGGATTCCGGGTGAAGCTCGCTTCCACCTTTAGCTTAATATCACTTAATATCAGGTGAGATGAAGGCCAAGAGCTTCTCCGTGATGGATAAAAAAAAAATGTCTACTCAGTTAAATTCAAAAGAATGTGGTACCTCGTTGTGACCGAAAATATCTGACATCAATTTGGTAGAATCAGAATCAGAATGCTTTATTTGTAAACATGGGTCAAATTACAACAGTGTGCGAGATGTTACAGATTAGTAGGTCCTCCATGTTTTGCTCAGAGGCGTACAAATATATTTAATTAACATTTTCGAATTTTTAACTTTATAACGCAATTTAACTTTTATATATATCACAAGGTGGTAGAATTATGTAAACTTAACAACAATAATAACTAATAATTAATTAATTAGTTAACATTTGTACATTTTTGTAGGTTTTTATGCTGCCAAAGTCACATATTTTTGCAGTTCCTAAAAGCTGAAATATTAAACAAAAGACTACACTAGACTAAAGACTGAACAATTAGACAAAAGATTCTTATAAATAACTAACGGCTTAAGTAAGAGAATAGGTTTAATATTCCTTTTGAAACTTTTCTCTCGCATAGGTACAAGCTGTATGAGAATAGCTAATAGCTTATGCCGTTGAGAAAAGATTAGTAAGTCAAGCTACTTATACATAAGATATCGAAGATAAGTGGTTACTTAAACATGAATATCATTGGAACCATTTCTTAAAGTATAGTGTCAGCTTATTTTGACTGGTTTACGCCTGGTTAGCCTACCATCTAAGGATGGCATGGCCTCCCTGGACTGTCTGCAACCCGGTGTCGAGGACCACCAGCTCTCCACCTGTGTGGAGTCTGTCCTTTTATCCACTGCAGTTTCACTGTGTTGCAATTAGATATGCACTATATTTTTGCCTACCTTTTCGGGGAATGCAGGCGTGATTATACGCGAGGACTTCACTAATACGAGACAGGCAATTGCCATTTCTGCCGAGGCATATAGAGTGCTTTTCTCAAAAAATGCAGGGAAATAAAACATACTTTCATGTATTTTTCTTTTGACTTCGCTGGAAGCAGGTTTTCCATTGCCAATTTGGCTTCTGATCTTAAATCTGGTGGAGTACAATCAATCTCCATTTCACTCTCTGAATCGTGGGAATTCATTTTAATTAAATTTATATTTATTAAGTATGTAAATAACAAATCAAGACGAATTTTCAGCTTTGCCGCCAATTTTCTATTTGTTATCTGTGCCGAAAGGCAAACGCATATATGGCTATGCAGCCACGTGAACGCAATTTGTGCTAAGCAAAGGGACGTACTTTGGTATGCCAAGAATGATAAGAGATCCAATCAAAGAGTATTTATTAACCCCAGCACGCCATTTCATACAACATTGCTGGGGGCCAAGTCTACTAATGTACAAACGTTGCAATGGTCTCTTCATTGTGAATTTTTGACAGATTCGCCATACAAAAACTGTCAAATACTGACAATGGCGAGACCATTGCAACGTTTGTAAATTAGTAGACTTAGGCCCCTGGAGCGTTGTAAAGTTCCAAATTCAAAAAACGCTCCTGCAATGTATTATGTTTGATTTTCTTTGTCCGTAAATTCGATACTTTGCGTGTTCTTTTTTCGAAAATAATTACAATTATTTCTATGCATGTTTGAGAAAAAGTTATTATCTCAGTCTCTTAGACAATCATGATGGTGCTTTATAGGAATAGCTATACGATTCTTATAGCCTAAACGCCCATAATATCCCCACTGCTGGGACTCTGGCCTCCTTTCCGTTAGAAGGAGTGGGCCATAATCCACCACGCCGGCCCAGTGCGGGTTGGTGGATGTCACATGTTTTCGAATTTTTAGTTCTAGGACTTGCCGGTTTCGACATGATGCTTTTCTTCACAGTTTTCGCTGTTTCACTACTACAAGAGCTATTGTATAACAGAAAAGTGAATAAATTATTCACCTTACGCCCATGTGACGCTAACGAAACGGTCAAGCCACATATTTTGAGTAAGGTGTAGAGTTAGGGCTTGTAGAGTTATGTGATCTACATGAGATCTTTTGACAGTGTGAGCCATATGGTCTCATCTTGACAACATTTTACATGAAAATGTTTTGGTGGGTTACAAATTATCCAACTAACGGTATCTTGTACGAACTATTACTTCGTGCTAGTGCTGTGCACTTCTATAAGTGACGAATTCACATCTCCTAAAACTGTATGTGATTTTATTTGTGTATGTCATAGTAAGTCGTTGAAGTGCCATATCAATAAATTAAAACAAATTAAATTAAATTACATGGGCATTAACAAGTCAAAACAGCATCCTGAAAACTGTAGCCGAGAGCTTCGGCTCTCCGATTATACAGCAGTTTATGCGGAGGTCGCAGGACTAGGCAATAAGTTATTTTTTGTATGTTACTAACACTTTATGGATATTTGAGTCCGAAATAAAGCGATTATTATTCCTATTACACACCTACTACGAGACACCCTTTTGAACTATTTCACAAAGAATTCAACTCATCATATTTCTAGCCTCTCTCCAACTATGTCGGGGTCAGCTTCCAGTCTAACCAAATGCAGCTGAATGCCAGTATCTTACATGGAGTGACTGCCTATCTGACCTCCACAACTCAGTTATTTGTAACGTTCTTGCTACCACATTAAAGTATGATTCCGGTATAAAATCGGTATGGAGTCGCATTACTCTGTAATAAATCCCGGGATTTTACGTGTACCATGAATCTCGGGTTCACGGTGTGAACAGCACATAAATATTTTATATATATTCTTGAATTTCTAAAGGGGTGTGCTTTACTTAACATAACTTATGGCGATAAATTGAATTGTTCACGTAGGCAGACCGGCCAAAATAAAAATAAAATAAAAATAAAAAGCAGCCAAGTCCATGTTGTACCACGCAAAATGAAGGGTTCTGTAGTTGGGATGATATTTATCCCAAGAACAAACTTAACGTTACAGTTGAAATAAAAATAAGGGATGATGAATCTCAGACGTAAAAGCTCGTACTCGTTAAGCTGGCTTCTCACGGGATGATTAGTGAAATCACGAAATAAATAAATAATAATAATAGTGTTCCAGACTGTATTTAAGGTTGTACGTTGGTTCATAGCTAATAGTTTTATAGAATTTCGTTTCATAGAATAATCAATACGCAGAATACGTACTTTGAAGATTTTTAAATCATTGATTTTTGTTTCACATAAAGTTTAATGTTAGAATAGTCATATCATAGAATTATAAATCAAATATTCTTTATCCCTATATTGTTTATTTAATATTAAACTTATTACCAAGAATAACATTTTATCCATTTTAAATTTTTCAAACAGCATTTTTTTTGCATTTGGCAGCATGCAAGCAAGCATGCAACTTGCAACATGCAAGCAAGCATGCAGCATGCAGCGTATAAGCAAGCATGCAGCATGCAAGCGAGCTTGCAACATGCAGCAGGCGTGGTTTCTGTCACGGCTCCGGCGCTACGAGACTCCGGCGGTCCCACGCGAGCTTATCGTCGCAGATGGTATTCACGCTCACCACCGCAGCTTCGGCTCAGCCGCGGCGGCGAAATAAGGGGGACACCTGTATTTGATCATGGCGGCCAATCTCAACGGAGAATAGTCTTCTGAGCGGAAGATATTATAGTGCACAAGTATGCGCAGACACAAGTGCAGCCTCTCTTCCCTCACACTCATAGTCCGATGGGACGGCAATCCAACAAAACGAGAGAGATCAGGCGTAGGGCCAACGGCTTAGCGTGCTTTCTGAGGCATGGGGGTATCACACCGCCTAATTCCAAACTCCGAGCTGATACTAAGAAATCACGTACCTTGGGCAGCCAGCTTTATTTGAGGATTATTTTTGATTTTATAAAGTGTCCATGGATTTTATTGCCCGTTTATTCCATAGGAACCCATTACACTATGGAATGGGCTACTAGCTTCATGTTTCTGACTGACCCCCTCTATCTAATCTAATCTAACTAGCCTGTATTGTCTCACTGCTGGGGAAAAGCCTCTCCCTTTTCCACAGAATTCTATATTTTACTAGTGCGGCCAGTCCTTTGCAGACCGACCCCTTGATATATTGGCGTGTGCCGACATAATGGCGAATAATTCAATTTACTGTTCCGTGTCTCAGGTTTATCTAACTGAATAGACAACTGTTCTGCTGCACAGTTTGTTGCGCCACTTCTTCCCAGCTGGACGTGGTGAAGGGCGGACGTTTTGGGGACTGTTTTATGTAATTTTGACGCTGAAAAATTGCTGATTCTAATTCTAATTGGAATAAATGCTTTGATTTTGGTAAAAAACAAATAATCATAGTTAAAAAAGCCTTTTTTTATCATAATAACATCACGCCTGTATTCGTCGAAGGTATTTCGCTACTGCTGAGCATGAAGTCCTAGATTGGAATTTCTCAGTAGCAGCCCAGAGTCTGGATTTGTGCCCGGTTTATGGCAATAGGCTCGCCCCCTATTTGACTTAAACATAACTGGCTAAATGTGGGTGTACAATGAGTACTTCTCCTTTTTTTAATTCTTCATTAATTTAGCTCCGATAGATACCTGATTAAACGTATCTACATACACTTTGAAGAACACTTCACTGGAATTCTCTCACGAAATGTCAAAGGTTGTTTTCACCGGGTTTCAATGCGCACGTGATTCTCATCCAATCCAATATAGCAGTGACTTTTAAACCTTTTTAACTTTGTGCCTTTCCATTGAATTCAGTGAGAATAGAGCTGTGTGTGATCGGTGCAAGTTCTAGGAATATTCGGAAAAAGGAAGCTGAAAGTATTCGTTAGAAATGGGCAGATATAAGTTTAAAAGTAAATGATCCACTTTTTTTTAAATGACCTATTTTTAAGACTCCGGATATTGTGTACCAGTTTACTTTTTTGGCAGTATAATTTCTACAAAGCCTGTATTCTTCAAAGGGTTGGGCAGAGGTGTACCGTTACATAATTTCCCTATATATAGGTACCCTACCAACTAGCTTTTAGGGATGTTGGGTTTAACTCGATGGAGGTGAGAAGAGGCTTTGATCAGCCCACGGTTGCCTGTAAGACCTTACTGCCCAGACCTCCATGGCCTGTTCTACCGACTATATGTGCCCGACTAATACATCGGACACCGTCCGAGTCGCCGGCACAATCTGTTTGCGCAACAGTCAACCAAAACTGTCGCCAGAGCTGAATCCCCAGTGTGTCGTACTTTGAAGATGCTCAACGCCCTTCTGACTGCCAAGCTGAATGCTTGGCCTAAAAATAAACGACCGCATAATGAGCAGCGACATCAGAGCAAAGACCAAAGTCACTGATGCTTTGTATATGGCCGAGAAACTGAAGTGGAATTGGGCAGGCCACATCGCGAGGACCACAGACAATAGATGGAGCGAGTGTGTCCTGTACTGGTATCCACGAAACGGTAACAGACGCCGTGGCAGACCATTACAACGATGGCGAGACGATAACGTCGCACTGGCAGGGATAGGGTGGACCAGAACGGCCCAAGATAGAAACAGATGGAAGAGGCCTTCATCCAGTGTTGGATGACCCCTTAATAGGTTATTAAAAAAAATAGAATCGTAAATTATAGGGAATAAAGGATATTTTTATTTTATTTTATTTTATTTTATAAAGTGCCTATTTGGGTTCGAACCCAAAACCTACAACTCGTAAGTTGCTGCCGTTAATACAGGGCCACCATTGCTCTCTGTGAGGTGTACCTTTAGTACAGCCACATTTCGTCAGTTATGTTGAAATCCCATGTAATAACCCGGGCTGCTACTGAGAAATTCCAGAAAGATGAACTCAATAATACTTTTCCCGACCGTAGCGCTTATTTTAATAATGCAACAATTTGTCTGTTAAGAAGCATTGTCAAAGCTAAATACATAAAAACCAGTTAAATTCCAAACAGTTAGCGTCCCACAAAAATGTCCGGAGAACTATTTAATTTCATACCGAACTGGCGACTACGTAGTTTTGTAATAACGACTAGCGCTCACCAGAACTTGTGGTCGGCCCAGTTTAACCAGATGCGGCTGAATATCAAAGCCAAAGTAATTTACTAGGGTTCCGTACCTCAAAAGGAAAAACGGAACCCCGTGTGTCTGTCTGTCCGTCTATCACAGCCGATTTGCTCCGAATCTACTGGACCGATTACGTTGAATACACATTTGAATTTCTGTGACCCAAACACGAACGTGTAACGTAAATAAATGAATTTTGAATATGGGGTTCACTTTTAAAAATGGATAATATTTTTGTGTTCACCAAAAATCTTAAGGTACATCTATGTATGCATTTCTAAAATTTTATTCTTCCCCGAAAAATACTGATCGTGCACCAAATATTAGGTTAGGTTAGGTTAGGTTATATTTTGGTGCACATTAAGTATATTTGATGGAACACAGGCAAAATTAGGTAAATTAAATGGGAGTACTTTTAAATAAAATTGAAGTACTTTTAAATACCATCCTTTAAAAATAGGCAAATTAAAAAAATTGGTTTGCAAACTGTATCGTGTGACATATCAAATGAAAGGACTTGTTATAAGAATTATATGAAAATTTACCATTTCCCCCGCATTGTCTCTGAAAGTGGTAAAGTTAGCAAGTTTTATCCCAAAAACCTACTTCTGGTTGTAGTACTCGTAGGTATAAATGCTTTAAGAAATATTTAAATAGGGCTGCGCTTGTAAAGTAAACTAAATTGGTGCCGACAGTGTGGTGACACTAGTTTGCTAGTGTTGTGCCGCTGTGGTGTCGATGCGATACATCGAAACCACATAAAGTGATATTATTTCAAATGTGCCTAATGTGTTTTAGATAATTTTATATGAAGCACAGCTATCACTGGGACTATCCATACTAATATTATAAATGTCAAAGTAATTCTGTCTGTCTGTCTGCATGTTACGTTTTCACGCCTAAACCACTGAACCGATCGTCATGAAATTTGGCAGAGATATAGCCTGGGATATGGAGAAAGACATAGGCTACTTTTTTACGCGATAACCGACATCCACGCGGGCGAAGCCGCGGGCAAAAGCTAGTACAACATATAACAAAGACCCTGACCGATCCGTGAGGGTTTTGTTCGGTATCGTGCTTAGGCGGTAATTTTCAGGAAAAAAAAAACCAGGCATTTCTTTTTGATATATTATTTTACCTGATTATACATAGGAAGGGTGGACGTTGTGTAGCGGGTGTCTCAAGTCATAACGTACGACCTCTGTTGTAAATGTGCAAATTTTTTATGGAAAATAAAATTTTGCCCAACCTGGGTACTGAACCTAGGATTTCACGCCAGGCAGTCGTACTTGCAACCACTAACTCAACGAGGCAGCTATTCTAATTCGTTTTTAATCAACAACAAACCAGCTCAGCGAAAAACTTGACCGACCACAACCACTACAAACTTCCAAACAATTTTAATAACGAAACTATCGATACCACCCCACAGCCCCCACACTATGACCGCTGGCATTTTTCCTGTAGCTATAAAGTTTCCCGGCACATTTGAGTGCAATAAAATTAAAATAATGATCGTTGGAACGCTTTGCGTTGCAGTTGCTGGGAGATCAGACTGTTTTTAACGTTATTGTAACCGTAGCGTGTCGGTTTTTTTTTTGTCTAGGTAACTGTCTTATGCATTCAAACTTTAAAAATGTTATTTTAACTTTAATATACAATAGCTTTTGTGGCACGGTTTCGCACGCGGTTTCATCCGCGGATTCCCCTGGGGTTTCGCCCGAGGTTTCGCTAGCGGTTTCGCCCGCATTTTCACCCGCGGTTTCGCCTGCGGTTTCGCCCGCCGTTTTGCCCGCGTGGATGTCGGAAATCATCCCAACGGAACTAAGTTAGTGCCGAAATAAAAGTATGCTATCTCCTACCTGTGTGCTAAACTTCATCGAAATATGTATAGTCGTTAAGTTGTGAAAAGGTAACAGTCAGATAGACAGAGTTACTTTCGCAGTTATAATATTACTAGCTTTTGCCCGCGGCTTCGCCCGCGTGGATGTCGGCTATCGCGTAAAAAAGTAGCCTATGTCCTTCTCCATATCCCAGGCTATATCTCTGCCACATGACGATCGGATCAGCGGATTAGGCGTGAAAACGTAACATACAGACAGACAGACAGAGTTACTTTCACATTTATAATATTAGTATGGATTTATAAGTATGGATACATACACGAAAAGATCAATCTGTGGCTGAGTAACAGCTACACCGGTCGACCAACCAAAGTCAAACTATATTAGCCGAGAATGGGTGATCATACTGATTATCCATTAAATACTGAGACCCCTGGCGCTATCATCCGGCGCTCGAGCCGACTGAAGTAGACTCGTGAAGTCACGAGTGGTTGCCTCGAGTAATTGTTAGGTATTTAAACATAGTACCTATTTATTTTATAATCATTTTATCAAGACAATCTCAGCGAATTGTGCTAAATAATCTTACTACTTTTTCATGTATATAAAAAAAAAGAAAACAAAAAGACGTCTATTTTGTAGCTATAAGATTGATTAAACATTACGAAAACGGGTAACTTTGTTTTTTTTTTTCTATCCAGCAAAGTTAATCTAATCGTGTTATTAAAAGCTATCGCATGTCCGTCAGATCCTTAAATAAGATATTTTTTTTTTACAGAATTTTATAACACTGTTTTTTATGTTTCCCATGGTTTCAAAAAACTAGTAAGCGCGGTCTCTGTCGGGACATATCGGTCCCGGCTGTCATTTGTAGATCTTTGACAGTTGTTACACATAGTGACAAGCCTGAAAGTTTATCGCCCAGTCTTACCGCTTGGTATCGTGTACCCAGGAACTGGGTTGTTGAGGTCAGATAGTCAGTTGCTCCATGTAAAATACTAGTATTAAGCAGTACCATTTTGGTTGGGGGAAAAGTTTAGGCACATGATGATGGATCAGTCGTTAAGTCCGCAATTCTGGGACACAAGTAGGGTTGCCAGCTCTGGTTTTATGTTTAAGAGGATTTGATAAGATTAAATATAGGACATAGGATGAAAACAAAGGATATCATATTATTTTTAATAAAATGCTGTTATGGCTTTATTAATTAAAAAACAATGTTAATATTAATAACAATGTAACGTAGTTTCTCTCGAATCGAAGCCAAGTAGGTAATACGATCTAATTAGACCTTTTGTACCTGGTATTACTTTTGGCTGTTCTAAGAGCTTCTTCGTTTTCTATAATGAAATGATAAAATTGTATGCATTGCATGTTGAAGTTTGATTTTATTTGTAGTTCGCTTTTACAGTGTCATATCTAACTTATTTCATTTTTCACAAAATAAAGGAAAAAGTATTGTCCTCTATTGAAAATTTCAAATTAGGGGACAAGATTAATTTTTAGGTCTGAAAAAGGGGACGTCCTTTAAAATAAAGAACGTCTGGAAACCCTAGACACAAGCCTCCTCTAGGTGAGGGAGTGGGCTTATTCACCATGCGGGTTGGTGAATGTCACATGTCTTCGATTTTTTTTTTTTCTAAGACATGCCGGTCACCTCACAATGTTTCAACAACTGTTTGTCAAACAATAATACGACATTCTAGGCCTAAATAATTAACTAGTCAGACTGAATGTCAGGCAAATTGATTGATAGACTTATTTGTCTTATTTGATCGATCGCTTCAATAACTGTCGAGTCGGTAAAATAATACCTACAATACTCGGCCGTTAATGTGATACATCGAACTTTTTCTAAAAGTAAAAATCGTTTATTTCAACATTCAAATTACAATATGGAGGTAGCATAACCAGTCTATAATATTCCCACTGCTGGGAAACAGGCCTTCTGTCTGTGAGAGGGAGTGGGCCATAATCCACCACGCAGACCCAGTGCGGATTGGTAGATGTCAAATGTCTCCGAATTTTGTTTCCTTCACCGTTTTTGAGATTAATGGTGATGAAATTTACACAAAGTAACAAAGTAAAACGCCTGCCTGGGTTCGAACCGACGACCTACAAGTACAACTCTGAAGTCGGGGCCGTTACCGCTGGGCTACCACAGCGCGGATGGAGGTAGCGTTGGTCTCAAACTAGGCACAGCCTGTATCTTGGGCACCATTAAACAAAAAATAAAGTCGATGTGCTTCATGAATTGCGGTTACTTACGGCGTATCTGACTTACGTGATTTTTGTCAAGAAAGAATGTAAAAATAAGACATCGTTATTTGGGAACAGTTAATACGCCACGCTTTTCCCCCTTCTCAACTCTCCCACCCCTCCTTCTTAAGTCTCACTTTCAATATCTATTTCCTTCTCTCGTAATTCGGAGCCTATATTTATTTATTATTTATATATACTTTATTGTACATCAGATTACACATTACAAAAGAAAAGAAAAACTTATACACTATAAAATATACAATGGGCGGTCTTATCGCTTACTGCGATCTCTTCCAGGCAACCTTGGCATGGACAGTGAATTTCTGAACATAAAATGGGGTTGTCAATGGTTCAAATAAACAGTATAACAGTACAATATCTTATAATAGATACGGGTGTCATTCTGAATTTCGACAGCTAATTATTTCGACACAGTCTTAATTTCGAAGAACAATTATAGTTCGACTACTCATTGCTTCGACAGAACATAAATTCGGCAAGCATTAGTCCAACAGAAACTACACCACCATACTTCGAAAACACACACCTTCGAAGAACACTACTTCGACAGAAGCCTTCTTCGATATGCACTTGTTCGGGGGATCTCTATTTCGACGGAACATACCTTCGACATAACACTGCTCTGAAATGTGGCAATAATAATTGAATTTCGCTTTATAGTTTTAGGTACAAAATAAAAACACAAATAATAATCAATATTATGTTTTTAATTATCACTGCTGAACATAGGCCTCTCCTATGCTGCGCCGCAACACCCTATCCTCCGCCTTTCGCATCCAGTCTATCCCAGCCACCTTTTTGATGTCGTCGGTCCATCTAGCTGGGGGGCGTCCCACACTACGCTTGCCGATACACGGTCTCCACTCCAGGACAAATCTGCTCAACAGGCCATCGGTCCTTCGACCAATGTGGCCAGCCCACTGCCACTTCAGCTTGCTTACTCTGCAAGCTATGTCGGTAACTCCGGTTCTCTTCCGGATAATTTCATTCCTGATTTTATCCTTCAAAGAAACTCCGAGCATAGCCCGCTCCATAGCGCGCTGAGCGACTTTAAATTTGTGGACCAGCCCGACTGTCAGTGTCCACGTTTCGGCACCGTATGTCATAACGGGCAGGACGCACTGGTTGAAGACCTTTCTTCAAACATTGCGGTGAAAACATAATATTGATTATTATTTATGTTTTTATTTTGTACCTAAAACTATAAAGCGAAATTCAATTATTATTGCCACATTTCAGAGCAGTGTTATGTCGAAGGTATGTTCTGTCGAAATAGAGATCCCCCGAACAAGTGCATATCGAAGAAGGCTTCTGTCGAAGTAGTGTTCTTCGAAGGTGCGTGTTGTCGAAGTATTTTCTGTCGGACTAATGCTTGTCGAATTTATGTTCCGTCGAAGCAATGAGTAGTCGAACTATTGTTCTTCGAAATTAAGACTGTGTCGAAATAATTAGCTGTCGAAATTCAGAATGACACCCAATAGATACACAGATATACGCTATACAATAGATACATAGATACATACATACCTACTAACTATATAAGCAAAGAAAATAAATGAAAACTTTAGATTATTACAGCTATCAACGAGAACAAAATCACAACGACAAGTAATGTTCCTTCACGAGTCTTACCACTGGGCCACATCTTTGATATACATAAAAGTTATTATATTTAGCATTTAGCCACGCTTTTGTGGTTATTTGAGTCCGTCTGTCTTTTCCAAACTATGTTGTGGTCGGCTTCCAGTGTAACCAGATGAAGCTGAGTATTAATATTTAGCATTTAAAATGCATAATGTTAGTTGTTGTAGTTGGTTTAGTTATTTTACGTGGGGTCCTGGGTTCGATCCTTAGGTTGGGAAAAATGTGTTGTTAACTTTTTGCCATGAGTAATTTCTTAGTTGTTCGGAGACTTTATTTGAGCCCAGTTGATGGCGTCTCCTTAGTGCGCAGGGTGCTGGCCAGCTCCAATACTGTCCTGGTAATGATCGCTGAGCGATTTGACTGTCCCTACATACGACAATGCTGTACCAGACATGTATAGCCAGGGCACTTAAGACGCAGATATATGCCAGTAGTCTTGAGTAGTTAGCTTGCGTGTTCTGTACTGAGCTCACGCAACGCGTCGTACGTCCAGCCAGAAATAGGACTCGCCCATAAAACATAGAGTATTTTAGTAAAACACATATACTAACAGATCAATAATTTAATTATCTAAAAAAAAAAAGTGAAGGATTCAGAAAAATACGCTTGATAGATTTTGCGTGATTCTCAGTTTTTTATCCGTGTTAGAGATAACTTTACATATTAATTTCACTATGTAATATGAATGTTCATATTACATAGTGAAATTAATATGTAATGTGTGTATGTAATTGTGTGTAATTTTAGATATGTATCTAAAATATTCATATATTAAGAAAATGCTCTAATTAAACATATATTTTTTCCGAATCATTAACTCTACTCGTTTAGAAGTGAAGTTCAGTATTAAAAGTCGGTTATCGAAGCGTTAATCTGATTGTTTTTATTGTATTGTTTTTATATGATTTTTTTTATTTAATTTTAATTCTGTTGCCCTTATAATTTGACATTTAATTTTAAGTTTAATTCTGTGACCCTTGTAATTTGTACCGATTCGTTCGTTTATTTTAATTGCATTTTTTAAATTACATTTTGCGATGCTAAGTATGTAGGTAACCATTAATTAAATACACTACTCTTCTTTCGGGCTTCACTGCAGTCGGGTAAAAAATGTCTAGTCGCCTTCTACGATATTAAGTGAAGATTACATAATATGTTTTATTTGATCGTTTATTTATAAATCTAACATGGCCGACTCTCGGTCGGTGGATATTAAATAAAAATCCACTTCGCTACGAATGCATCGAGTCTATAACTTATTTTCATACGGTGCTAGGGTTAGCACGCAGGGAAAAAATTAACTTTTAGGTCTGTTTGTCTGTCTCGATTGTTTGTACAGGTTCAGCGTAAAAAGTACCAAACCAATATGGTTAACTTTTATACTTAAATATTGTGTATATCTCGGGGTAGTGATTAGTTTTTGTTTCATCGCAATCGCTTCACTCTATCCAATGATATTATCAATTTAAAATCTTTGAGAATTTAACTATTCACTTGAAACACGTAACGACATCTACTAACCTAATGATAAGTAGGTTTGAGAGATTGTGTTTTTAGGGTTCCGTACCAAAATGGTAAAAAGGAAGCCTTATGGTGCGACTTAGTCTGTCCGTCTGTCTGTCACAGCTGGATATCTCAAGCACTACTACTGATATCAACTTGAAATTTGGAATAGTTTTAGGTGACGTTTGCCCAACAATTTTTCAAATAAGTAAGATTTTTTTGCAACTGTAACTTAACGCGTTTCTTAAAAATTCAAAGTGGGGCTACTACATGTAGGGTAACATACGAACGAGCGCTATTAGCACATTCTCAAACAATTTTTTAGGCCGCATAGTTTTCTACTTCTTCCGAAAAAGTTAAAAATAAAATATCGTTCCCCCATTATCTCCGAAGTTTGCATAGAGAAAAATCTGAAATTATTCCATGTGATAGAAGTTTATGTAAAGATTACAGGAAAAATAAAACGATGTCACTAAATGGCATACTTTTTCTAATATTGCAATTTTAGGTCAGCGCCATCTCTTGATATAGTCTATAGCAGAACTTGGAATTAATGTTTTTTTTTAATGATTTTTGATGGTGGTTTGTGGTTTTTTTTGGTGACTCGCACACCGAGGGCGGTGCGCGTGTCCGACAGATTTTTTTATTTAGATTTACCAACCATTGTATATACTATAGAAATTAAAGGAAGCAACAAAAAATATAGAGGCAAGGGCTGGCTTTTACCTTGACCAGAGGCTAAGCATTACCATACAACGTGGCAATGCCACCGGTCTCTAGCATTACCAATCAACAGGGATGCGGAGGAATTGCACCTAGTTTCTGACGTTTCATAAGTGCCCATGTAGGTTTATGTGAAATAAAATATTTTGATTATGATTTTGAATTAGTTACTTAATGACCCCTCGTATTCACGTGGATCCACGCGATACACAATGGCTTTTAATTGTTTCTGTAATTACCGGCACACGAGTGGTAAAGCGTTATATTGTTCTGTTTTTAAAGTCTTTATTTGTATTTTGAAAGGTTTACCCAAAAGTGCTAATAAAATAAGACTCGATTCGATTCCCGCTCGTGACGTAGTTTAAGTAGGAACCCCAAGGGTACCGTAGTCAACATGGAACCCTTTTAGTTTCGCCATGTTCGTCTGTCTGTCCATGGCTTTCTCAGAGACTCTTAGTACTAGAAAGCTGTAACGTAAAGGGGGATGATATTTTTTTTTTTCTTATAGGCCTTTTATAAATATTGCAGTTCGGTTGGGTATTGGTTTTGATTGTCTTTATATGATAACTAGTAGGTAATAGTCGACCTACTTATAGTTGTAGTTGAAATTTATGGGATAACATGTTTTTCAACTACAATGCTAAGTTTGTTCTTGGGATAAATTATCCTAACTACGGAACTCTTAATTGTGCGATACGCACTTGGCCGGTTATTTATAAATTCTTAACACATTTTTAAAAAGCTTTCTTTAAAAAACATTTCCATGCTTCTGGGACAGTCGCGGAAAAACTAAAAAAGCGCGTATCTTCTTAATTTTCTTATTAATTTGATCTACATTGCCCTTTATACTTATTTACACAATTTGTGTTTACGATTTAAATTTAAACTCATAAAATACAATTTTACCCAATTTACTTTTTCATAAAATCGTGTGACAACCCTACTCTCTCCCTTCGTCCGCTCACAGACCGAAAAAGAAAAAGTTTTTAATGTGACAATTTTACCTCGAAACGAAAGATAAAAGATATATTTTTACAAAGATAAAAGATATCTAAACAAAAAGTTTGACCGTCCCTAAAGATAAAGGTTTTAAATGGAGAGTACTTGTGTTATTTTGTTTTAAGTAATGTTTCACGTTTCTCAGGGAATTTGTAAAAGTTTTCGGTAGAACAGAGTACTTACTTACAGATATTGGAGTTGTTTTATTTAGATACCCAATATTTATGGAATAATTGGAACTTGGAGACAAAACTTTTGATCTACTTTCTCTTGCCCTTATCCCAATTTATTTGTGGTCGGTGCAAAATGTCCTTTCGTTTAAAAAAAAAATAGCTATATTTTATTTCACATAAACCTACATGGGCACTTATGAAACGTCAGAAGCTAGGTGCACGGTTCCAGTTGGTCGTTTCCTATGGAGAAGAACCGGCAAAAAACTCCACGATTACTCTATTACTCTTTTCAAAATAATTGGTTTTTACAATATTTTCAAATAACAGTGTTAATAGGTTACTACGCAATTAATGATTTTGTTAATGCCAAAACTCTCTGTTAATGCTGTATATGTATATGCTGCATCTTCGTGATTTAATTTTTCTGACATATATACTCGTATCTTTAGTTTCATTGCAATTCTAATTTTATCTATCTAATTTAAGACTTAATTTATTGACATTTGTAATTGAATTTGTTGACATTTGTAATTGAATTTATTGATATTTATAATTGAATTTATTGACATTTGTAATTGAATTTGTTGACATCTGTAATTTAATTTGTTGAATGTTTGTTTATAATTTTTGTCTAGTAAATGAATATTATTGGATAATATTGCATGCCGTAAGGCAAAATGTATCGGGACTAACAAAATAACCATCATATCTGTATACTCGTACCTACATTATTGGCAAATAAATGATTTATGATTCTCACATTCACAAAATAGGATATAATCTATATAAACGACGA
The DNA here is from genome assembly GCA_947523025.1 of Dryobota labecula. NCBI lineage: Eukaryota > Metazoa > Arthropoda > Insecta > Lepidoptera > Noctuidae > Dryobota > Dryobota labecula. The sequence continues at coordinate 11,099,200 of OX383314.1, read as the reverse complement.
TCGATATAAACGAAAAGATATAATCTATATTAAGGTTACTCGTTAATTTGTAAAGCTTACTTAGCTGTGATAGTTTTCCTTTAACTTCGTTATATAATATATACTATTCTGTTAATTGTTTCACATATCCAAGAACAACCATTTAGCTGGCGGGGGGAGAGGACAATTGTCTCTAACAAAAATTAGCACTTCAAAGCTTCATATTACGCAAACAAATCCGTGAATTTAAAAATGGTTTTAACAAACCCGCAACATTTTTGAACGGCCTATTTAACGATACCCCACACCAAGGTATACAAGAGAAAAAAAATAGTAGGTAGTCACTTTACGGGTAGGGGCGGTACACTAAAAAAAAAAATTTTCAAGATTCTATGATACCAGTTTGTCGGCGTAATTAATTTATGTATACCCATGCCAAATTACAATTTTCTAGTACTAAGAGTCTCTGAGCTAAGCAGCGGACAGACAGACAGACATGGTGAAGCTATAGAAATTCCTTGTTGACAACGGAACGCAAAAAAATGTGGAAACCCTATTTTTATTTTATTATTATTATTCATTTATTTCGAACACAAGCGATTCATATTGTTGTTACGAGTAGTTACACTTATAAAACTATGTTAGTAACATTTTTCATTAAAATAAGTAAATAAATAAAACATGATATAAAATTAATTAATTTAAAAATCTATAACTATGCCCGCTTCCCGCTGCACCAGACCTGCAGCTGTGCATACGGGTTTAGTGCCCCAGGAACGGGCAATCAGGCTTACTAACAATACTCGTACTGTTGGTGCTCCCCTGAATCCTTAGCATCAGGGATGCCGTTCTTTTTCGCATGATAGCTTGAAAGCTATCTGTATCTGCTTCAGCAAACATGCCCGATGCGCTACAGAACCGCGGGAGCCCCAACAGCACCTTAAAAGCGTTATTGTACTGCACGCGAAGAACGTTGTAGGCCCTCTGCGTATGTCTAACCCACAGGCTGCACGTGTAGAAGGACTGGCAAAACGCCTTGAACAGAGTGAGTTTTACTTCTCTAGTACATCGTCCAAACCTACGGGCCAGCATATTACATCGGATCGACAACGCTCTTCGCTCCCTTTCCATGTCGCTGTCATCATTCAAGTCTTCATTGACTATGTGGCCAAGGTACCCAAAATGTGACACTCTATTTAGTGGTACACCATACAGAAACACCGGAGGAACTGTCCTAGGCTTTTTAGTACCTACCTTAAACACCACAAGCTCACTCAAAGTCAAAGTCAAATCATTTATTTCAAATAGGCACGAAGATGCACTTTTGAACGTCAAAAATTACATGAATAGTTGATTGATTCTAGTTGCGCCTTCCAAAAGGTAGTTATGTATGGAGAAGAATGGGCAAGAAACACTCTTCACTCTTCCGTACATTGTACAATAAACCATGAGACGTGGCGTATCTTTCACATACCTCCAGCATCGTCTGTGTCTATTGTTTACTAATTAGGTACTATTTATCAGTGCCATACATACGAGTATTTCAATTGCAGAAAGTAAATAAATAATTCTTATACAATACCTAGGCTTACCTCCTCACAATATCTTTAAAAGCGTTATACCATTTGTATGATAAGCGTTCCTTGCATTTTGTGTTCTTTGTTAATATTTTAAATTCAAATTCAAATGTTTATTGCTCAACACAGTACATAATCATACATTTCTAGATGTCAAGTGAATGCGCAGTCCACTGTGTTGCACCAATTCAGGCATGCAAAATTATTATTAAAATTATAAGCACCATTAAAATTATACCATTTCATAAATTGACAGTTATACAATAATTTCAAAATAGTACCATACACAATGTCATAAATTCAAATCAATACACTTTACAAACCCTCTTAAGATATTGAGGTAGCTAGCAGAGGTATTATATTTTTACCATATCGTATCGTGTTACCTAGTAGCTGTGCTCCACATAAAATACTGGTATTCACCTGCATGCGGTCAGACTGGAAGCCAACCCCGACATACTTGGGAAACTACCCATATGATGACAAATCACACCTGTATATTTATAGAGAAATCCCCTGTTCCTTCAGGGTGTAAAGTTCACTCATTCTCCATAGAAAAGGGAGGATTCTCCGACCAGACGGGTGTCGTGTCTGGTGGGCAACTACCCGACGGTATGGCACATTTTCATTTATTTTCTTAAAAATATTTTTAAAGTATTTGTTTTAAAATTTTAAAATATGTATATATATCTGAAATCCTTACAATAAGGCATTACGTTTGATATGTCACACGGTACAGTTCATAAAACTTTTTTTTTTTTTTGCCGTGACAACGTCTAGTAAATCGATGAACGCCGGCTGCATGCACGAAAAAGGACGACTCATTGTCCCGTTGCGCTCATTGTCCCGTTGCACTCATTGACCCGTTACGCTCATTGTCCCGTTACGCTCATTGTCCCGCTACGCTCATTGTCCCGTTACGCTCATCGTCCCGTTACGCTCATTGTACGCTTGCGCCGCGTCAATGTTTTGTTATGATGTTGTCACGTTAAACTATCGTTTGTAAACCCACTTTACAGACAACCAATTTTTTTAATTTGCCCAACATAATTATGTGACCCCATATTCAAAATTTATCTATTTACGTTACACGTCCGTGTATGGGTCACAGAAATTCATATGTGTACCTAATTGACTCAGTAGATTCGGCTGAGGTCTTTTGAGGTTCGGAACTCTAAAAAATAAAAAATCGATGATTTTTTTTGGGATCAACGACGGCTGGTGACCGCAGGCAACAGCTATTCCTTTATAAAAACTAACAACAACATTTTAAGTCTCACCTTATCACTACAGAACCACAAAATTATCTAGATCAGTAACAAATTGTGATGTCTGAATCTATTGTCCATGCAAATCTCATCGTTATGAATGAACGGAAGGCTTCATGTTTCATTCATATTGAGGACCGATTTCAAGAGGACTTTGAAAGTCGAAAGATTGGAAAACGAAGTCGAGATAGCTAGCATAATATTGAAGTCAAGTCAGATAAATTAATTGTTAAGCAAATTGATTACCGACATAAATTGTCCGCATATACAAATCTCAATTGTCATTCTTCGACACTTGTATAGAATGACACATGGAAAATTAACGTAGTGTGTCAATTTGCTTATAAATTTCCCTGATGATGACGGTACATTAAATATTATCATGACATGAATATTTACTTTGTAAATTTTTATATTATTTAAATTATTGTGAATGTGAAGACTATGTTGTGTGTTGTTTTTTTGTTGTTTTGTGTTTTTTCTCAGTTAGTTTTTATCATGGTTTAGAAGTTAATTATTTTATGCGGCCTACCCAAATGTCCTTTCTTTGGTATTGTTCACCGAATCGTTGAGCTCCTTAAGTTCTGATTTGAGCTACACGATTACTGACAAATGCGTGCACTGACTGGACAGGTCCACTCAATCTGTGTGGTTCTTTCTTCAAAAGACCATTTCAGACACAAATCTACATGGTATTCACATGATCTGACCAAGATTATGTCTGAACTTTAAAAGAGACTGTGACCTCTGAGTTTATTTCGGCCTTTGTTCTCAGAGTAGTTAGATAGGAAACGCCGACCTCATCTAGTTTTAAAATATGATTGACGTGTAAAAGTGTTTGTACAGACCTCATTTATCATTTATCCATTTTATCTACCGGTTTTGAGTATGAATATAGATAGATATAAGATTAGGGGAAGACCAAAGAAATAATGGATGTATTATGTGAAAGATCATAAGGCTAAAAAGGGGGTCACTACAGAGAAGATGATAGAGATGTGTGGCAGAAGAAGACATGCTGCGCCTACCACAAATATATTGATATAAGCAGAGCAGGAGGATCACATATTCTTAATCGTTGATTTATTTTTCTAAATTGCATGGAATTAGTCTGTAGGTACTATATTCTTGCTTAACTGTCTGAGTATTTCTAGACGAATAATCAATTCCGAAGGAAACCATGTCATGTTCGGAAACGGGGCGCCGTCAGTTGGGACTAGTCATCTCTTAGCTGCCACGGCTTATTTTAATTATATTATTATTAACACGAACGGGATATTTACCATGTTTATTATTTGTTATGAGTTAACAGTTGTTGTTGTGTTGTTGTTGTTGTGTTGTTGTGTACAGTTGTTTGTTTGTCAGTTTAAAAACTTAATTATATTATTTTGTTATGTTTGTTTTTTTTTTTTGTTTTATTTGTTGTGCCTACTTTGGACGCTTTTATTTTTATTTTTTTACATCATTCTCTCATTTATTTATAAATTCTACATTTAAAATAGTATAGTAGATTTAAAAGAGTATCCATGGAGTTTCTTGCCCGTTCTTCTCTTTGCAATGGGCATGTAGCTTCATTTTTCTTACTGACCGACTTCTTGACGGTGTAAAAGTGCCTGCAAATGGTTTAATTGAAATATTTAAATGATTTGAGTTTGTGTTTGAGTTGAATTTTGAAACCGGTGATCTGTAAGTCGGTCTAAATCAATAAAATAAAATAAAAATATTTTAAATGTGATCACAATTTTAGCCCGCTATCAGTATATCTACAGTATAACACTGACTCCTAATTCACAGGATCACCTAGTTTAGGAGTTCAGGGTTTTCCTTATCGGGTGTGTCCTTTAGTTAACCAAGTTATGTATCCTAGTTTTTAAGCAATGTCAAAGGTTTTTGTATCAATAAAGTTTTATTTTTTTAAAATTAATTTATTAAATAAACAATATTTTATACATAATACTAAAAATAGATCAGAATATATAGGGTGTATCTATTCAAAAACGTAATTTTTTAAGAGATACACCTATAGGTAGTAATGAAGCCTTGGAAACGATTTTTTTAAATCGTTAGTATATTATTAAAAAAAAATATATATATATAATTACTTGACATGATGGTTAATTAATCAAAAGGCCATTCATAGAATAAGTAAGTAAAGGTTTATTGCAAAATGTCTCAAACAATTTTAAAATTATAAAAATTACGTAAAAATATAAACACTAGATGTTTCTCTTAAAATATTTCGTGTATGAATAGATACACCTTATATTTATGATTTTAACATAATATTCTATTTGGGGTGTTTGGTGGTATGCGTTAATAACGGGACATGTTGTATAATGTCAACTCATATCATATCGTGTTACCCAGTAACTGGGTTGTGAAGGTCAGATAGGAAGTCGCTCCATGTAGCATACTGTTGCACTACTGTGGTTAGACTGGAAGCCTACCCCAACATAGGAAAAGGCTAGGCAGATGATGATGAGGGGCAATATTTTTTTAGTTCGAAATGCATTGGTTACACGACATAGCTGCCTGTGTTTATTTACTGCAAACATTCTCGTTTTGTTTGTTATTTAAATATAAATGAAACGGGAGTGAAACTGCGGGTCGGACTAGTGAACAAATATGTATGGAGTGTAGTGTAAACTGTTAGGGAGTTCAAATAACTGTGAATGTATGTTAAACAAGTATACCAGTATGACGTATCCCTCTATGGGGAAAAGGTATAGGCAGAGACGTATCTACTGTATAAAGTGGCCAAGTGCGAGTCTGATTCACACACGAAGCAGGGCTTGTTAACGTTACTAAATAACAAAATAATAACCGTTACGTAACGTTGAATTTCAATGTTATACCTACTAACATTACAAAAATTTAACGTTACTTGATAACATTACCAGTAATATAATGTTAATTAACATTAACAATAATAACTAACGTAATGCGTAATACGATAACTAACGTTAATTTAGCTACGTTGCCGTTCTGTGGGTAAGAATCAGGTAGATTCAGGCAACGTTTTGATCGGCACGGCATCAGAGGCGCGAGAGCGGGCTCCCGCCGCGCCGCACGCCTCAGGCCCCCCCCACAATAACGATAAAATTAATAGTCCCATAATTAACGTTAATTCGATTACCGTTATTTTAATAATAACGTTAACTCTGTCAATACAAGGTAACGTTATGAAAATTTACCGGTATTTAAAGCCCTGACAAGAAGAGCACCGTGTCACGAGCAAAAAACGCCGGAAAAATCACCTTCATATCAGCTCAGCAGTATAGCAGCATATATATCAGCTTCTTTCATTTTTATTTATTTTTGTTATTGACATTAAATATTTAAAAAAAAAGCATTTTATTTATTTTAGGTTATACAGTTTTTATATACAGAGCGTCCCAAGACTTTGCCACATGGAGGGAAAGTACCTTAAATACTGTAGATAGAAAAACCTACTGAATAAAGACTACATTACTATTAAAAAAAAAAAAAAAAAACACAACTGCATTCTAAGAATTTTCAATAATCGCCTGTCTAAAATCGGAAATCGAACCCGCTAAATGTCAAAAAAAAATTTATTTTACCAATCGAAAGGCTCAGTCATATACAATTATTTCTTCTAAATAACATAGCATCTAAAATAAAAGGCCGTGAAATTTAACATTTCATTTAAAATTCTGTTAAAGATTTGTTTACAGGAATCGGTACGAGAGTGTGCAAAAGTTACAAATTGAACTTAGAAATATTATTTTAAACATTCACCATGAAAAAATTAAATAATCAACGGGAAGCGAAATTATTAAAAGAGTTTCAATTTTTATACAACAGGAAGAGAGATATTTAATCAATTAAATTTATTGTAAGTTGCAGTTAAACAAATGCCTTATTAATTTTATATATTTTCACATTTAGTGGGTTCGATTCTCGTTACAGACAGGCGATTATTTAAACTTCTTTGAATGCAGTTCGTATTGCTTTTAAAATAAAAATGAAGTTTACATTCAGTAATTTTTTCTATTCAGTATTTGAGGTACTTTCACTCAATGTGGCAAAGTTGTGGGACGCCCTGTATATATCTCTAATTATTATTATTCTATACATACATATACTTAAGCCTTTTTCCCATAGAAACTACCAGAAACTATAGAACGCGACCTGCTACGCTCCTCACGTACTTTGTTTGCTTCGTTTATGTTCATATATTTGGTCATACATGCACTCCGGTTGCGAGTACTTCGCACCTGCCCTATAATCTTTTATATCCAATTATCCATTTTATCTATAGTAATAATAGTAGTAGTACATTTACCCTGTACCTATCTATTTCATGTATTTCTAGTATTAGTACCTATTCTTATTTTAGTTTGGTTACTTTTACATTTTTAATTGTTAAATAAACGGTGATCCGGTCATAATTACAAAATCGCAACAGTTAATAAGAGTCCGACGGTCACGGCACCTATTTAATGTTCTAAAATAAAGGTGATCCTAATACCGGACACTATTTTAAATCCCTAGCAGTTGCTTAGACCTAAACACGACGGTGTCGTTTAAAAGTAATAAATTGATCCTAATTCTGGACGGACTGTTACTAAGAGATCCTTATTTCGGACACTATTCAGTACTATAATTACAAGCAGTTACTAAGAGCCTGTAACTGTGTGTACATTGTGCAATAAATGAATAAATAAATAAGAAGTTGACAATCACTGCATTACCGATGTGTAACGTAATGGGGTTGATCCTGATTCCGGACAAAAATCCCACATTCCGGGCAGGCACTGCAACTTTGTCTAGAAGGTATTACTTAGTCTCGTGTGAGAGCTAGCCAGCCTAATTTCAGGCACAATTCCAAATAGTGAGATGCTTCTATGAATTTTAAAATAGCGCTATCGATCTTCGTTCGACCCAGGACTTGTGCTCACGACAGGCGCTCGGACCAACCTTTTAAGGGAGGCGCCGCTGACGCGTGCACTCCGCACGCTCAACCTCATAGCGACCGATGCGGACTTATTTTTTTGTTCTCTGAATGAATTCACAAGGAATGCTATGTTTGTAATATGTTATACACCAATGTAATGTTAGTATTTATTAATTTAGAGAATAGGCGCATTTATCGCATTGGGTAATCCTGTAATGGTAGATGTAAGAAGATAAATAAATAAATAATAGGGCTTAAGGCTCTCGAGCCTGAAGTAGGCTCGCAAAGTCGCGAGTGGTTGCCTCACGCATTTCAAAAAACATCAAACATAGTAATTATTTTAATCATTTTATCAATACACAAACTCAGCGGATTGTGCTAAACAATCTTACAACTTTTTCATTTATATAAAAAAATAAGGAAAAAACGTATGAAAACTACTGATACAAAATTTAAAAAAAATTACAGAAAATAGTTTTTTACATAAAGATTACAGGAAAACCTATAAGAAGTCTATGGTCTTATTTATCATTTCAGCCGAAAGACGGCCACTGCTAGACATAGGCCTCCCCCAATTGGGGGGGGTTTGCCATAATCGCCACGCTTGGCAGGGGGGTTGGCGATGCAGTATGGTGTTAAAAATGCATAGAGAACGCTGCTGCCCATTCTCTAGTAAGTCTCTTAGTCGCCTTTTACGACACCCACGGGAGGAAATGGGTCTTATTATAACATGGTAAATCCCTGAATATTGTACGACTAAATAACATTTGTAGTTGAAATGTATGGGAAAATTTATTTTTCAGCTACAATGTTAAGTTTGTTCTTAGGATAAATTCATTCCAACTACTAACCCTTCATTGTGTGTGGTCCGACACGCACTGGGCCGGTTAATTTTTTTATTTTATCATATTTTGAAATTGATACCCATCACGTTTGAGTAGTTTCGCTAGCTAATTTAATTTGACCCTGTATAGCTGTTAAGCAATACTAAGAAAACTCGGTCAAGAGCTAGTCGGACTCGTGCACCGAGGGTTTCGTACCATTAAAAAAAAAAAACTTCTACTATCAGTCAAGAGATGGCGCTGACCGTGAACTGCAATATTAGAAAAAGTGTGCTATTTAGAGACATCGTTTTAGTTTTCTTGTATCTTTACATAAAACTCAATCTTAAAGAATAATTTTAGATTTTTATCTATGCAAACTTCGGAGATAAGGCGGAACGGTTTTTTTATATTTTTCGTCTAAAGTCGAATACTATGCGGCCTAAAAAAATGTATGAGAATGTGAAAATAGCGTTCTTTCATAATGATACCCCACATGCCCTAGTAGGGGGCTACTAGGGCATGTGGGGGCTTCGAATTTTTAAGAAACTCGTTCAGTAGAAGATGCAAAAAAAGACTCTTTCTTATTTGCAACATAGTTGGGCAAACGTCATCTAAAACTATTCCAAATTTCAAGTTGATAGCATTAGTAGTTCTTGAGATATCTAGCTGTGACAAACGGACAGACAGACTGAGTGAGACCAATAGGGTTCCTTTTTACCATTTTGGTACGGAATCCTAACACTCAATTTTGACTCGACTGCCCTAGAAGGAGGGTATAAAGTTTTATGTTTTTCACCTACAGACCTGCGAACATAAACTATATGTGACAGAGTGAGTGAGGCTCAGCGCTCGTAACGTAAGGCAGTAAGACGTCTTAGCACTGAATTGTATATGAGTGGTGTGCCAATACAATTTTAGTAATGACTGCCACTAGAATATTGCTAGAAGTTCTCACTTTTTAACAGACTTCTTAAAAAAGGAGGAGGCATTGTTTTAGGGGTCCGTAGTCAACAAGGAACCCTTATTTTTCGCCATGTCCGTCTGTCTGTCTCTCTGTCCGCGGCTTAGCTCAGAGACTCTTAGGACTAGAAAGTTGCAATTTGGCATGGGTATACATATTAATCACGCCGACAAAGTGGTATATAGTGGTATAAAAACAATTTGAAGAATTTTTTTTTAGGGTACTTCTCCTACATGTAAAGTAGGTATCTTGTCTATCCCATGGTGTGGGATATCGTGGACGAGTTATAGATTTTGAGGCAGTAACAGCCACACACGGTACCGATTTTGGTTCAGACCAGACGGATGGAACTTACCATGCATCGTTATCATCATCATTCAGCCGAAAGGCCTCCACTGCCGGACATAGGACAAGCGTCTGATCTGCACGCTGTGCTGGCTCGTTTCTTTGTCCTAGATAATTACTGCCGCGGCAGAAAGCAAAGGCTGTTTGCTGTGCCTCCATGTCGCACCGTTGCGCGTGCTAAGTCCCCAGTACCTCGCACTCTGGCCGCACTTAATGATCTTTTGGATTCTAATCCAACAAACGATCTGTTTGCGGATGAATGGACGAAGATTTTATTGGCATGCCAGAACTACTGTGACAGAAAGAAAGAAAAGAAAGGAAAAACGTTTATTTGCAAATTTAAAAAGAACACAAACCAAATAAAAACAAGTTGCGGGAAATTATGCTTCACGCAAAACGGCCATCGCTCAGCATAATGCTGCAATCCTATGAGAAACAGAGCCCCAGCGCTGGTTTTCAGCGACAGCCGGCTTGACGTGATGACGTCGACCGATGCAGCATACAATGAGATAAAAAATAAAATAAATTCACGATACTTATTACTAAATGGTTTTATAAAAATAATATTTATAATACTCACTGAGACTACGGACTAAATTTAGACTTTCAGGATGCCTAGGTGAAGTACTGAAGGAAATCCAGGTAACAGGAAACATAACTTTATTCTTTCTTATAACCTTCTCGTCCCACAGCTCGAGTCAGAATGTTCAACCGACCTTTTCCTACTTCCTAGGTCTCCGATAATTTGCGCGGTAAAAACGAGTTCTGTGATTGGTTAACGATTTAATGTTGTCAACCAATCACAGATGACAATGTACTGGCGTGTGATCGGTTAGCCAATCAGAAGCATCCAGCAACAAACTGACAAACTAAAGTGTTGCCAGTAAAAATATTCGAATCAAATAGTTACAGGCCTGGAAACTAGACTTTTTGCGTTTCAATTTAACTAAATAAAAATGTAAATTAGCGAACCCTAACATATTTTAAAATGGAAACATTCCATTCCGACTTAGAGTTAAGTGTTGAAAATCAGCGCTGTTGACGATAGGTTCGTCCGAAGTCACAGTATTTTGCTGAGCAACGACCTGTTCTTGCACAGATGCGACGCACGTTTTAATTGTTATTGTTGTTTGTTTGTTAGAAAAGTATTTATTTTATCACTCTGCAATGGACTTTTTGTTTTTGTTTTGATTGTTTGTTTGTTGTCATTTGCCAGTGACGCAACACAGTGTAATTACGCAATGTAATTGTGTTTGGTCCCTGGTCCTGACATCAAAGTGATGGACTAAAGTGTCAAACTTTTATTAATAATAATAATATAATAAAGTAATTTTATTTCTCTCAAAAAGGTACAATTTGATTCATAGTATAAGTTACATTTTCCGGTATATCCTTTGTGAGAGCTGGAGTCTATCCTGGGTTCGGGACCTGTATGACAGATCTCCAGGCTCACACCCTTAAAATACAATATTAATTGCACTTACGTACTACAACATTGAAAACTCCAAGTACTGAGAGGAATAGAATTAAGACAATACAAAGGAGATGTGCTGTGTGTCTTTGGAGTGTTGTGTGTCCGTGAGTGCAATATAAGTCCTCGCGCCCAGGCGCGAGCACCTACTTGCCCGAAAGTGAATGTGTGTCTGTGTGTGATTAGTAAGGTGAAACGCGATCTAGGATTAATTTGAATAGGCGAATATTTCCGATAGACGAAATTATTTTAGGATGTTTAGTAAATTTTCAGTCTCTGCATAATCTAATTCAAGTAGCCATTTTGTAATAGTCTTTTTACATTTTGATCTGCACGTAGGGTATATATTTTAAATTTTATTAGCCTTGTTATAGACGTAGCCACTGAGGAAAGGGAAACTACGTTGGGCCGAACGACAATTTGTGCGGAAGGAGGGGCAAACAGTATGTTTACGTCGTAGAGAGCCAAGCTTGCTTGGATCGTAGGGGATTTTAGAGTGGGTGGTTAAAATAAGGTTAAGGATAAATAGTTTGCGAACAGAGAGAACCGTACATGTTTTGTAAAGATCGATGGTAGGAAAGCGGTAAGGTAACCGCCATCCAACCTTCAGGAGTGCCCTTTGTGCACGTTCCAATTTCAGCATATGAGTTTTTGCTGATCCGCCCCAAGTAATTATGCAATATTGTATAAGTGATTGGCAGAGGGCGAGATATACAAGTCTTAGCACCGTAGAATCCGCAATGTGACGAAGGGACTTAAAAATGAAAATCAACCTGCGCAGTCGTGAGGTGAGTGTATTTATGTGTGTCGAGAATGATAGGCAATCATCAATTTGAACACCAAGATATTTAACAAAATTGATGCGAGAAAGGCAAGGGCAATTACAAGCTGTGGGGTGAGGTGAAAAACAGGAGTGGGCAATCAAAGAATAAGGAGAGAAAGGTGGTTTCCCAGCGGCAGAGAATGAAAAGGTTAGGTAATTAGTTTTGTCAACATTTAAAGTAAGCAAGTTTTGAGCCAACCAGTTGGTTACAAGGTTGAGTCCGGACTGTGCATGCTCGAACACCAGCTCCCAGGAATCTCCATGGAATAGTAGGGCAGTATCATCGGCATAGGTGAAGATGGATGCATTGAAAAGTGTTAAACGGCAGAACTCATTTATAAAAATAAGAAAAAGGGTCGGGCCGATAATACTGCCCTGGGGGACCCCGTATGATATGGGGAGCTCGTCGCTTGTCCACTCACCGATCCTGATGCACTGTCGTGTGTTATTGCTTAAATACGAGGCTTTTGGCTACTTTGCGTCTGTATTTAATTTTTTGTAATGTGTGTTTTGTTTGTGCAGAATAAACAATTTCTCTTTCTTTCTTTCTTTCTTTCTTTCTTTCTGTTATTAACTTTTACCTGACCTTGATGATAATAATATAATTATTATTTTGCCTTTTATATGCAAAGTCAAAGTTAAAGTCAAAGCATTTATTTCAAATAGGCACATAAATGGCACTTTTGAACGTCAAAATTTACACGGAAATAAAATTGATTGTAGTTGCCCCTTCCAAAAGGTAGTTTCGTATGGAGAAGAATGGGAAAGAAACTCCACCGTTACTCTTTTAAACTGTTTTACAATAGTTTTTATACATCAATTATATAATTACATGTGAAGACGATGTACCTAGAATAAAATTACTATACCACAACAGGTAATAACAATAAAAAAATTAAGCATTGAGGAATAAATTAACCATGTGTTAGATACAAGGTGCTCACATATTTACAAATATTGTATTATTTTGTACAAATAAAAATAAAAATGCAAACTGTGTCTTTAATTATTGTAATTAGTTTTAAACCATCTTAATTAAAGAAAAAAAAGGAATTAATAGGCCTCCCCAAGCGTCGCCACATCACCTGTCCGGTGCTTTTCGTATCCAGCAGATTTCCGCGACCATCACCAGGTCTTCGGTCTATCTTTTGGTCCATGCATCGTAACCTCAAATAAAACTAAATGAAGTTGAATTTTAATAACGTAATAGATAAATCCAATATTAAAAATACATCAAGCTCATCCCCTAGAGAAAACAAACGTGACGAAACATAATTTTAATTAAAAAAAAAAAAGAAAACTTGTATATTTTTCACGCTCTTAACATCAATACTTCATCAACTAGAGTGCGACACCTCCACTGAATTATATATAGACGACAAATTTAATAAGTTCCCTCCTCGGGGATGTGTGGCGAGGGATGAAAAACTGAAGGATATTACATATTCATCATTGAGATGGGGTGACTGCCTCTTTGGTTTCGCGATACAGCACGACTGATGAACGTGGGGTCTTTAGTACGATTCCCAGGTTTGGCAGCGAGATTCGCGTATGAAATTTCGCAGTAGAAGTCCGTAGTCTGAATTTGTGTCCTTATTTATGGTAAGAGACTGCGAAATGAGTACATAAGAGGAAGTCTGAAAGTGACACCGGTGACTGAAAAGTTGTGTAGAAATCTGCAGAACCGATAAAAGAGGTTAGAAAGGAAATACCCTAGTAGCATATTTGTTGGCATTTAGTTGGGCCACTTAACTCTGTAAGTGGCCCAACTAAATGCCAACAAAAAATGCTACTAGGGTAGTTTCTGATCTGTATTAGAACGCGTGTCGCCGCTTGTCTCCCACTCTCTAACTCAAGCAAGAGACCAACACGTACGCGCATTACGCACACAAATAAACCACGCGCACTTACATCGCGAGTTTGCTATTGGTGTCACACTAACGGAACTACTGCGCTTGACGTACACTCACACACGTGCAAAAGCAATTAATTTCTCATACATGTTACGGCGACCAAAAGGTCGATTATTTATATCGATAAAATTACTTTTTTTTTTCTTTCTTTAATCGCACAAAAATTATCAGCTGTCCCATACATTTGGGTCGAACAGGTATTTAAGTTTAGTACATACCTCTGCCTATCCCTTGGGGGATACAGGCGTGATGTTACGTTATATCTCATTCCTATTTGCGTCGTGTTTTCTGCAGATATTATTGATATGACCACTCGGCTCCTATTAATTATTCAGCGAATGGACGCGAAGCGACGCGACATTAAAATAGATAATTTTGCTGTTTGTAGCTGTGTTGGGGTAATCTATACAAATTAATAAAATTGAAATGTCTGTTTATAATTTCAAAATAACAGCTTTTTACTTAATGCATATGAAATTATACACGGTCCTTATAATAAAAAATACAATTTTCAATGTTATGTGTGTCTGTTTGTTCCGGAAACGGCTGGACCGATTTTGACGGCACATCCACTGGCAGATAGCTGATGTTATAAAGAGTAACTTAAGCTACTTTTATTTTATATAAAACAACGGGGACGAAGCCGCGGGTAGCAGCTAATATATGATATAAATGTTTATAAGAAAGTAACTCTGTATGTGGTTTCAACTTCTTAAGGGGGATCCGATAAGGTAGCCCGCGAAATTCTTATCTTATGTTTTCTACCATTTGCAAGTCATTGTAGTTAATTAAAATATAATATGTTTCGCGACCGTAACAGTAATTATGTATTTACAGAATTATAATCATTAGAATCAACAACACTACTCTCTGAGTTAGTATTGTCCTCAAATGTCATGATTTCGTGAAATAGTCATTCAATAGGGTAGTATGTACTAAATGAGTTGTATTGATGTTTTTTATATTATAATTTTATAAATAAATATTCCGTCGCGAATTTATTATTATTATTTAATACTTTAGCACAAAAAATATACAGAGGCGGACTTAATGCCATAGGCATTTTCTACCAGTCAACCTTTGGGTGGAGCAGAGACAAACAGTGGTACGTGCAATTATGAAAATTGGAGGAATAATGGTATACATATAGGTATATCCTTAGATATACCTATACCTTAACTATAAATAAGATATATATACCTAATTATATATAAATATAAGAACAAATAAATACATATAAATACACGAATATACTAACACTAATTAAACAGACAATGGGATAACATTTCCGTTGTTATGATACTGCCAGCTTCTTACGAATGTGCTCGCGAACTTTAACCTTAAAGGATAATCGGTTGGTTACCATCCTGATTTCCTGGGGGAGCGCATTCCACAGAGAGATAGACTGAACGAAGAAAGAAGAGTGAATGAAGTCAGTGCGGTGAGTGGGACATTGAAGAAGACGAATCATATTTAGATCAACATACAACCTGATACTGACTTTCAAATAGCATAAAACGTAAGAAAATTTGGACTTCGCGGGTGATGCTTTCGCCTTAATGTATTGGCTAACCAAACTGTTCTAAAACCTATAAATGTACAGCTTAGTCAGTTGGTTGTTAAAGCTGAAAGTTTGCACCAAATTGCCTTATTTTCAGCTTAGGCTCGCTTTTTTCAAGTGTTTTGATCGTTTACTTAGTAGTTCCAATGATTTGAACAAAAAAAAAAAACAAATCGACGCTGAGGGTTCTGTACCACCAAAACTATTATAGTTTACCTTATTTTTTATTATTTGCCATGATAGAAACCTTGGGCATGCCTTGGGCATACTTACGTATGATTCTTGCCCTCATTTTTTATATACATTTTATTATTATATTTTAAGACTGTTAGCTTATACAGGTTGGCGATATTTTAGTCACCTGCATCTATACTTGATACTCAACAACTTTCGCTATGGAATTCATATACTTCTCGGGGAATAGAAGAACAAATTTATGTACAAGAGTAAACAGACAGCAGGCAGCTATGTCATTTTTTTTTACGATTCTGATATGAGTTTTATAGAGAAAGTTGTTTAGTATGACAGGTACGATCACCCCCTTGAAGAATGCAGTACCCCTACCATGAGTTGTTATCGAAAACTTACTCGCTATCGTTAAACTCGCTAGCGTATTAACGTGGATCGAATAGATTTCGATAATGCTTGCACCATGAGTTTTACGGAGTCTTACGCGGGCGCTAACGTAATATAGCTAACTTCACTCCTATGTTTTTGTTTCTTTCTTTCTCAGTAATAAGAAGCGAGAACGGCTAAAAATGTAATGACAGTCAATACCACGAAATAATCCGACTAAACAGAAAGGTTGGCGGTTCGTAGACTACGTAAGTTATTTAGTTGTTATTGAATTTTTATTCCTTATAATATGTCATTATCGTCTATTCAATTTGTAGTTTTGCTGACGATGTGTAGGGTCGAGTTGTTGAATTACTCGGTTTGCGGCGTTTTTTATTTTTAAAAGTGATATAACTTAGAAAAAATTGAATATTACAATGAGGACAATTTCAATTGTTAGTGGAGTTCATGGAAAGGTGTGTTTTTACTTTATGTTAATTTCTTTTAAAACTTAAAGTTAATAGTTGCCCCTCAACCCATATTCCATGCTAAATAAGCTCTTCCAGGCATTATTTAGTCTCTAATGGACTAAAAACGTATATAATTTTAATGTAAACCTACGTTTCACACCTCAAAAAGCTAGTGAGCTACGTAACTACTATCGTAAGCGTATTTTTCGATAGCGTCTGTGAAATTAGTGACTCATGGTGCCGTTTTGTAAGGCGACAGCTGAAAAACGTTAGTGACTATCGAATAGATTACGTTAGGTTTCTTACCTATCGAAATCTATAGTGCTCATGGTACGCATTTTAATTCTTTCAGTGACCGCTAGGGGCGCTGTACAGTATTTCATACATATTATTTACGGAGACGCTATCGAGTATTGGCTTTGCAAACTCATGGTAGAGCTACAGGTGACTAAATTTCCAGCCAGTTTATTATGTTAATCACTACATATTATAAAACAAAGTCCTCCGCCGCGTCTGTCTGTCTGTCTGTTCGCGATAAACTCAAAAACTACTGCACCGATTCTCATGCTGTTTTCACCAATGGATAGCTTGGTTCTCGAGGAAGGTTTAAGTATATAATTTGTTAAGTTTTTGTATGCATTTTTGTATGAATTAACGATATTTGTTGGAGGTGTCGGAAAAAAATAAGCCATCTGGGAGCTTTCAACGAAAACGCTGTCTAAACCCTTTGAGATATAACAAAATAATGTATAGTGGAATTATGTATCTTATAAAGGTCTTCAAAAAAGTCCGCGATGGCATATGTCTATCTCTTAAGGATAACATACTATATCCATTTTATTGTCTTTTTGTAGGTATTTGTTTGCCGAATTTTACTCTTGGAAATACGATTACGATAACAATACGCTATAATATCAGTAGCTATTAGCCAAATTATGTTCGTAGATAAATAAGCTAGCTACTTATGTGTATTTCAAAGAGTATACAAGAATATTTATCATAAAAACATTACTAAACACGGCGGCCTTATGATAAAAATTTGTGCATTCCAAAACTTTCGTTACTTTTTCACTGACATATTTATCACTTTTCGATAAACTAACACTCAATACGAAATCTACACTTATTTCTCAGTAATTCTGTCTAAGATTCTTCTAAGATTAAACCGTTTTCTCATTGAATCCATTACGCACGTATAACCTTGATGAATGTTTACATTACGCACCGCACCACACCGCCACAGAGTACAGACATATTTTTTCTTTTTTTTTCGTGCGTTTAGTGGTGTTCCCGCTAAAATGTCAACCAGTCAAGTATTAGTCGATTAATCGAATTCTACAGCCAGATCGTGTTGCAAGTACAAAATAAATGTCAAATACTTCGTCCAATTGCGAACGTGACCCTGAGAAAAGTTATGCACCAATGGTGTGCATTAGATATTTCGCGCGTTTTATCAACACAAACGGTGTATCATGCGACATTTCGGAGGATTTCGTTTTTTTTTTTTTCACTTTGTTGGTACTTACGTGAATTATTTTAAAATTATTATTTGTGTCGCACTTTTATTTCGAGTTATAATTTGATACAATTGCTTTAAAAATTTGAGTGAAATTTCTAAGTTTGATTTTGTGTTTGTTATCTTTAGGTAAAGACTCATTCACGTTCAGAACATAAGTACTTATATTATATTAAATCATTTGTTTCAGTTTCTATTCACATAGTGAATCACATTAAAATTAATATTAAGTTAGAATTTTGAGATATAGCCTGGGATATGGAGAAGGACATAGGGTACTTTTTTATGCGATAACCGACATCCACGCGGGCGAAGCCGCGGGCAAAAGCTAGTATTATATAAATAAAATACATTAGGGCGATAAAACAATTTTGTAAAAATTTGAACCGGAAACCTATTACGGCTTAGTCACCTTCCGTCCTGTGACAGACAGCGAAGGTTTTAACACCTTTTGGCTACGTAACCCTAAACATATCCGAATCTTTCTTCTTTTCGTGTGATTAGGTTAGGTTACGAGTGTTTATGCCGCCCATGGGGCTCTTACTTGGCTACAGTTGCTGTCGAGGAATATCTCTCAGGCATTCGAGGTTTCCTCACGATGTTTTTCTTCACCGTTTTTTAAGCAAGTGATAATTATACAACGCACGACGCACATGAATCCGAAAAGTCAGAGGTGTGTGTCTTGGGTTCGGCTTTGAGACTTATGACTTGGCAATCTGACGGTCACACCACTAGGCTATCACTGCTCCTGACAGGGTTGCAGGTTTGTTCGAAAGGGATATCGTGGCCCTGGCACACAGAAACTGAAGGAACACGGTTGGGTTTTAGTCAGTAAAAGTCTGATAGTGAAAAAAAAAGTGTCATGTTATGTTACGTGGAACTAAGAGTCACTGTGATTGAAATAGCTTGGATTATTTTAGAGCTTGGATCGATTGCTCCACAAGGTTATAAGCGGTGTTAGCTGCATCAGTTTGTGATTTGTAGTCAAGTTTTAACACAATCGAGAATCTTATGTGCCTTGGAAAGTGCGTAAAATCACGCCATCCACATTTTGCCAGTTCTATAGAGGGCGAGCCTATTGCTATCAACCGGGCACGAATCCAAACTCCGGGCTGCTTCCAAATAATGACAGCCTGACTCGGGAATCGAACTCCAGGAGAATCCAACGCTCAGCAATTGCGCTTGCGACCACTAGACAATGATAGCAGGTTTTATAAAATGCTAGCTGTTGCCCGCGGCTTTGCCCGCGTGGAGGTCGGAAATCGGGATAAAAAGTATCCTTTATTTCATCGAAATCTGTTCAGACGTTAAGGCGTGAAAAGGTAGCAGACAGACAGACAGAGTTACTTTCACATTTATAATATTAGTACGGAAGTATGGAAAAGTAGTATGGATAGTGGGGTTTGGGAAGTCTCGACAGTCTCAAAGTCTCGGACGTTTGGATACGAGGGACATTTCAAAAAAGTCTGCAGTACAGTTCTTCCGCAAAAAGTGCAGTTTTACTTAAATTCGAAGTAAAAAATGACGCGAGGTGTCGTGGGACACCCGGTTGAAACGAAATTTATATCGCTGTACATTATGTATTCATACAGAGCCATCTAGTATAAAAGCACTACGGAATTAAGAATACCGCTCTTGATTTACTTAGATCATACCTGACGGATAGGAAGGTTAAAGTTCAGGTAAACGGCGTAAACTCATTAGGGTCTGAAATGAAAATGGGCGTTCCTCAAGGTTCGATATTGGGTCCATTCCTCTTTTTAGTTTACATTAACGATTTACCCCAATTACTTCAAAATCAACCGCAGATGGTGTTATTTGCAGATGACACATCATTGATTTTTAAAATAGATCGACGGTCACAAAAACTTGACGACGTGAATAACTCTATTCTTCAGGTCCAAAATTGGTTTACTGTAAATAATTTGGTACTAAATAATAAAAAAACCAAATGCATTCGATTTAAGTTACCTAATGTTAGAAGTAGCGAATGTGACATCATATTGAACGGAGAAAAACTGGAATTTATTAATCAAACGGTTTTCCTAGGAATCACGCTAGATGAGAAATTACAATGGGGACCTCATATAACATCTCTTGCGGGGCGGCTAAGCTCGGCCGCGTATGCTGTTCGAAAGATAAGACAGTTAACAGATATAATAAACCGCGCGTTTAGTTTATTTTAGCTACTTCCATAGCATTATGTCGTATGGCATTTTACTGTGGGGTCGGGCTGCCGACATTGAATCCATTTTTATTTTACAAAAGAGGGCTGTCAGAGCCATTTATAATCTACATCGCCGCGAATCTCTTAGAGAACTATTTAAAACGATTAATATAATGACGGTACCTTGCCAATTCATTTATGAAAATATTATGTATGTAAGAAAAAATCTACATATTTTTAATAAAATCAGTGATAGGCATAATTTTAATACTAGAAATAAAGATAAAATAGATCAACCATTTTTCAGATTATCTAAGGTACTATACATCTTTTATGGGGTACTGTGTTAAATGTTACAATAAAATACCTTCTGATATATTACAATTAAATGAAAGAAAATTTAAAACTCATATTAAAAGTACACTTTGTAAACAAGCATATTACAAATTAGAGGATTATATCCAAGATAAGAATGCTTGGAAACATGCTGGTCCTGCTCCATAGGACAATTTAGAGTCTAGACAAAATCAAACTGGTTGCTAATTTAACTGTCATAATTTTTATGATATTAATTTTATTTTCTGTGATTAATATTTTAACTCACACACTGACTTATTATATGTTGTTTTTATTTTTTATTTTTTTGGGAAATCATAAACAATGTTTGTAAATATGTGAGCACCATGTACCTATCGCATTTATTAATTTTTCTGTTATTACTTCACTTTTCATTCTTTTTACCAATTGTGGTAAGTAATTTTGATGATTTTTTTTATATTTTTTATTTTTTTATTCTAGGTACATAGTCTTCACCTATAAATATTAATTAATGTATACAAACTATTGTTAACATTTTAAAAGAGTAAGTATGGAGTTTCTTGCCCATTCTTCTCCATACATAACTACATTTTGGAAGGCGCAACTAGAATAAATTAACTATTCATGTAATTTTTGACGTTCAAAAGTGCATCTTCGTGCCTATTTGAAATAAATTATTTGACTTTGACTTTGACTTTGACTTTGAAAAAATAATAAAAAAAAAAAAATGAAGAAAAGCCTAAGTACTAAAAACAAGCTAAAACAATGTTATATTTATAGGAGGCTATGCTATGCACAAAACATTGAAACCCTGATCTCCAAACTAGGGGTGAAAAGTATGGTCTCAAGTTTCAGAGTAAATTGTATTGTTTTTTAATAAGAGCCATCTAGTAGTTTTTAGTAAGTTAAAAACTTATACTAGATGGCTCTGTATTCAAAAAACAAAAACTTTTGACACTTGAAACTGAGTATTTCGGGCATAACGCTTTTTCGTTACGTGACGGGTTTTTGGCAGTTTACTCCTAGCGCACCAAGCGTTCAAGAACTCCGTTCCAAAAATCCGTATTTTTGTTCCTATTCATATTTTTGGACTGTAAGCTGTGGTGGCCAGTGTCTCGAGTCTCGACCCGAATGTCTCGGGAACCGAGATAACTAAATTTACAAAAAGTCTCGAAACCTAAACCCTAATCGATATAGCATGGATAAAGAAACACCAAGTTTTAATGAAGGTATCCCTACATAAACTTGTCTCATAAAAGTTAGAACCGACTTTCAAATCCGAGAAAGCACTGCTCAATCCGGTCGGTCGATGTCCGGCCGGACATCCGTGTCCGTTGTCCGGTATCCGGCGTCCGGCTGCCGTCCGGAACACGGCAACGATGCTATTCGAAATGCTATCTCTAATTGATTTCGAGTTATTAGTCCAAATTGATATTAGAATATTAATTTTGTAATTTTGATTTGGTCTGCAATTTGAGGGTAGTTTTAATTAATTATTACTTGTAATATCAGCCTGTGTACAATATTGAAATTGATAAAGTAAGAAATGAGCATATTAGAGGAAGAAAGTGGCGACACAATTTAAATGTAGCATCGACAAAATTTGTAAAATCGATCACTTCCGAACTGAGTGAAAGAGAAACAGACCAAAATGGAACAAAACAAAACACGTTCTTCCAATAGAATAAGCATCGTTGCCTAGCGTTTAAAAAATAAAAACGTATTAAAAAAGAACAAAATAGCAAAACCAAACTGTTGCTCGCACAGAAATATTGGAAACTGGGTAACATTCCTGTGTGCGTTGGCTATTTTTAAACGATTTCTGAAAAGCATGAGGTTTTCAATTGGACGTGCTGTTTTTTTGTCGTTTAAGGCGCCATCTCCACGGGTGAGAACATCACGGTGACAGTCTCGCCGTGCCAACAAATTCAATAGAAACTCTATGAATAAATAAAATATATAAATCTCCACACGGCGATATCATCGTGGCGATAACGTGAAGGCACAGCGTGACTGTCGCCACGATTCTTTCGTCAGTGGAGATGGCTCCTTACACAATGTATTACCTACTAAGGGAGGGGTTATGGCTAAGTAATAATAGCCACACGGTTTGATCGATCAGGTTTAGCACGCTTGCTGCGTTTGGTCCGTGGATGGGTGGCCATCCTTACGTACTAATACCCCTGCGTGCCTCGGAAAGCACGTTAAGCCATTGGTCCCGGCTGTCATTCGTGGATCTCGGACGGTCGTTACGGGTAGTCAGAATCCCGAAAGTCTTGTCAACCAGTCTTACCAAGGGGTATCGTATTACCCAGTAACCGGGTTGTGGAGGTCAGATAGGCAGTCGCATCCGGTTAGACTGGAAGCCGACCCCAACATAGTTGGGCAGCTAGTTGGGTTAGCCAGATGATGACCATTACCTAATAAGGGATTTCACCAATGGCAATGAAATTGCTTTGATCAGCATCTAAACCACTTTCATGAGTTGTCAGTGTCAATATTTCGCAAGAATGAACGCGGCTTAGATGTGCTGATAGCGTTCAGTTTCAGTAGTAAGCGTACTAATATAATATAGTCAGTCCCGACGCAATGGAGGTTTTAAAACTATCAAACAAAGAAAGTAACTGTCACCAAGAGTAATAATAATAATAATTTATTTTCAAAAAAACATATTTTCAAGTTAAAAATGAACATTACAGAAAAAAGAAGGATCGTTGGTGCCTGTACTAATGAAAAAATCATTCTATTACAGACACCAGCGCCTTCCAAACTAGGTTACATAAAAGTAAAGATAAAATCGAACACCCTACATGGTGAAAGTCTTGAAAAATTTATAATTAAAAAAAACAGTAAAGGTAATTTGAAGAGTGTTTTACCTAATTAGACTATAGAGGCCTGAAGAACAGGGTGTAACGTTTACTCATCCTCCATAGAAAAGGGAGGATCCGCTGACCAGACGGGTGATGTGTCTGGTGGGCTACTGCCCGACGGTTGATGTCGGGACGTTGTATACAGGGTTATTTGTAAAATACCAACAACCTCGCAGGAGTAGATTACTAACATAATAAACAACAACATTTGTTCTATGACTTTTCCGAAAACAGACAAAAAAAAATTAAACTCTCCAAACATATGTCCGAACAGCTGATCGAGTTTTGTATGAAAAGTCGATTTCTTTTTGCCTGTTTTCGAAAAAACAAATTTTGTTGTTTATGATGATAGTAATCTACTCCTGCAAGTTTGTTGGTGTTTTACAAATAATTCTGTATTGCTAGTCGCGCGGTAAACTCTGCTTGCAAGCAGAAACCTGATGCAAGATTTACGTGATGTCTGTATGATGCGTAGTTCGCATGTGGCGATGTAGGCCACTAGACTGCTTGCCAATCTTATTCAAAGTATTTTTTTTGAATTTTGTGTTTAATTTTTTTGATTATTTTATTTACTAATCTATCGTCTGAATCATTCCTATTCAGCTTCCTTCCTCAGAATTATACAGTGTGCCCCATTTATAAATCCCATCGTGACAATAATAGTGTGCCCAATCAAGTGAAGAAGTTTACTGTACAACTAGACGCGCGTCGGCTAGCTGGCAGAACTAATGGGTGAGTGATTATTTAATTATTCTTAATAATTAGTGCAGGTTTTTTTTTTTTTTGAGTTGACGAAAAAAACTGCGACGGAAAAATATATTTGATCACATATAAGTTTTATATGCATTTGTTTCGACCCGTACGTACAATGGGATGATGACGTGTGATCCCATCTTTTACCGTAAATACATGTTACAGTACAGCGCCGTGTGAACAGCGACTTACTTTACACACACAAACAAAAATATGCTAAGATTTTGCGATTTTTAAAAGTTTTGTTCTGCTAATATAAGCATCACTTTGTACGTATATAACTATGTATGTCTCACGAATGTTTTATATACGTAATCAATAGATCTTGACTGAGAGCTGACGATTGAAACTCAAACGAACGTCGTAGCTTTTCCGAAACAAAATTTATACCAAACGGAAATTATGTGATACAACAAAATGATCTCAAAATGGCAGCGCTTCCCCTTCCGCCGCGCGCGATGCGCTACAGTTCTCACAAACACGAATTCTTTGATCCTTTAGCTATCGAGTGGTGTAATTAAATTTTGGATGCAGATGATAGATATATAGCTGCAACACCGTATCCCCCGATTTTGTTCTCACCAGCTTTCTGAATTGCCTTCGCTTTTCTTTGCTATAGAAACCTTTAAAGACATATTCATGTAAAAAAAAAAAAAAAAATACTATTGATATTGCGAGACATTTTTGCCCTTGGCTGTCTAAGGAAACATAAATTAGTCTGTAAGTGTAATCATTCATGAACAATTAATTAATTCTGACCATAATCATCATAAATATTAGCCTACCATATTGTATCTTAATAACAAAACTACTTAGATATGAATACCTTTCTTCTTACCCCATCCATTAAGTCTCCGTCGTGATAGATCAAAGTATTCATTAATTAATCATTTGGAGAAAGGAACAAACAAATGGATATTAATTATAAGTCGAGTAAGCTTTTAGTGATGTGGTGAAGTTATGGTGAATAATGTATCGAATCAAATAAAAGATCACATATATAAACTCACGCATTATTCCCATGGGGGTAGGCAGAAACTATAGAGCGCCACCTGCTACGCTCCATACATACTCCTTTTGCTTCGTTAACATTCAAACATCTGGTCATACACGCCAGCCGGTTGCGAGTACTACGCACCTGACCTTTCTGAAGAACATCAACAATTAGGTCACTATAATTTTGTCCTCCTAGGGGGTCCCCTCCCGGCGTTTCCACTCACATCTGCTTTGTAAATAACCTTTTGTAAGTCGCCTTTCATTCATCCTCTCAACATGACCAAACCATCGAAGCATACTTTTTTCAGTTTTGTCTCTTTTCAATTAAAATATGTATTAATGTTTTTCATTAAGAGAAATATGTATCGGATATTTTTAGAACTTTTTACTGAATACAGAATAGAAAGGCATAAAATTGCATTACGCCTGTATTCCCTAAAGGGGTAAGCAGAGGTGAATAGATCATGTTCATTTCGCCAGTAAGTACATATCGCTGCTTTGCATGAATACTCGCACACACCAAAATGTGAAAATACTGGTTTATGATATAACACAGCCAAATGCAAAATACTTAGTTCTTATTTAATTAAACATTGATTAGTGCCCTTTCGATTAATACATTCTATTTATTCTTCTATTGATCAAATACATGAAAAGTTATGATAGTAATTATTTTGTTTAATTTTCAAATAGCTACCCTGTAAAATGTGTGTTTTTGGATTGTGCGGTTATTCGTGCAAAGCAGCGAATTATGTATGTAAACCTAATGTTAATTTTTTACAACTAAGCTATTAAACAACGAACGGAAACGCTAAAAATAGTAATCTATATATACAGCCGGTTGATTCTATCAAAATCTTACCGTAAAAATATAGGTGAAGTGAACTGTCATCCTACCTGACGCAAGGGAGTCTAGAGATTGACAGCTCACTTTGAACTCACTTCACCTAAGTTTTCACGGTAATTTTTTTACAGAATAACACTAGAGGATGACCCACGAAAAGCACGATATAGTCAGAGAAAAAGCTATTCATGTCTGAACAAAATTTTAAATTAAAGGTTTTTAATGTTCTTCCTTGTATGTTAGATGCTATATTATTCAGAAGAAATAAATTTATATGATTGAGCCTTTCGATCGGTATAGTAAAATTAAGTGTAGGTTTTTTTCACATTTAGCGGGTTCGATTCCCGGTTCTAACAGGCGATTACTTAGGATTCTTTGAATGCAGTTCGTATTGTTTTTAAAATAAAAATGAAATCCTCATTCAGTAAAAAAAAATATCTACAGTATTTAAGGTACTTCCCCTCTATGTGGCAAAGTCGTGAAACGCCCTTTATACGAGTATTAAACACAAAGTATGTATTTACCTATGTCCGTTATAAACTTTGAAACTACTGAACGGATTCCGTTGATAGCCCAATTCTCGAGGAAGGTTATGGCTATTTAATATCACGCTACGACACTTAGAAGCCGGGCAAAAAGAAAAAAAAATCAGAAAGAACACGGATTCTGAAAATTTTTACGTAGTAGCACACGCCGGGTATCCTAGTTGGTATTTTTATTAATTGAAAATGGAAATCTCATACAAAAACTTAAGAAAAGTCTAAACTTATTTTATTTTTATAACAAAAACAACGAAACTCCACAAAAACTGTACTTTTAATGAAAAGTTTTACTGAGACCGGGAAACAGTTGGTGCTAGGAAAAAAGTTGAAAAATAAAAACACTTTCAAGTTCCTTTTGATTAAAATTAAGGTTTGAAATGAAGCAGAATTTCGTCACCATCAACCCGATGTTGATGTGTTAGACTTATATTAAACAAAATACTGTAAATGCATTTAAAAGTATTCATTTATTCATCAACTATCAGAAGAGTATCAATTGAGTTTCGGAGCTGAATACATTATTTAAAATCAGCAGTTTATGATCGAACATCGGAAAATAAAATAGTTGCCTGGAAGAGATCGCAGAAAAGCGATAAGGCTGCCTATTGTATATTTTGATTTATTTTTTGTTATGTATTTTGTGGTGTACAGTAAATTATATAAAAATAAATAAAATAGAACAATGTTCGCACTGGCCGCTAGCACATGCCTCCAGTGTTATCATATGTACTTTCTGAGTTTATCTTGGACATTGCTGACATTGGTGAAGGAAAAACATCGCGAGGAGACCACGACTTATAGTTAACTAGCTTCTGTCCATGAATTCGTCCGCCTGAGATTTCTTGTTTCCCCGACCCACCGCGTCGCATTGCATCGCCTGCTCGCGCTATGACTTCGTTTTCACTTAGCGTTCTTTCTGACTTGCTTTTTGCTCGGCTTCTAAGGGTCTTAGCGTGATTTTAAGTAGCCAGCGATGGGCAGTATTTGAACTATTCGTAATTGAAATACGTATTTGAACTACAAATACGTATTTGGCATTTGTATTTCAATTAATTCCTAAAAATTTAACTTGTAATTGGTATTTCAAATACCCAACGGTGAGGTATTTTGTAGTTAGTATTTCAAATACTTCAAAATACATTTTAACATAAATACATTAAGCGATTTTATTAATGAAACTGAAAAATAAGCTGACTTATACGTAACTAAAACAGGGCTCTGTACCTAGTACCTACTTGTACCATATTCCAAAATTACATAAGCATTATGATACTTTTAAGTGTGCGAGTTGAAGTCATTCTTACATTAGGGCACTTACGACAATTTATTATATTAAAAGGCTCTGAATGTATTTTGTAATTTGTATTTTAAATAAAAAGAGTTAAAATACTGTATTTTGTATTTCGTATTTTAAATACATGCGTGAAAGTATTTTGTAATTTGTATTTTAATTAAAGCAAAGCATGAATTTTGCCCAGCCTTGTCTATAGCCTTCTTCTAGAATTAGGCTATCAAATGCAATTTTTTTTTAAATCCGACTAGTAGCCTCAGAGATGAGCGCGTTCAAACAAACATTATCATGTGCCTAATCTTTTCACAACTATGACGGTGTCGGTTCCCAGTCTAACCGAAGCAGCTGAATACCAGTATTATACATGGAGCAACTGCCTATCTGTCCTCCACAACTCAGTAACTGGGTAACACGATACCCCTTGGTAAGACTGGTTGTCAGACTTTCGGGCTTCTGACGACCCGTAACGACTGTCAAAGATCCACGAATGATAGCCAGGACCAACGGCTTAACGTGCTTTCTGAGGCACGGAGGGGTCTTGGTATGTAAAGATGGTCACCCATCCACGGACCAACCGCGGCAAGCGTAGCTTAACCTGATCGATCAATCCGTGCGGCTGTTAATACTTAGCCACAAGCACCTCATACAAACAAACAAAAAAAAAACCGGCCAAGTGCGAGTCGGACTCGCACACGAAGGGTTCCGTACCATCCATACTAATATTATAAATGTGAAAGTAACTCTGTCTGTTTGTCTGTCTGTCTGTATGTTACGTTTTCACGCCTAAACCGCTAAACCGATCGTCATGAAATTTGGCAGAGATATAGCCTGGGATACGGAGAAGGACATAGGCTACTTTTTTACGCGTTATAACCGACATCCACGCGGGCGAAGCCGCGGGCAGAAGCTAGTTATCTATAAAAACGGCAAAAAAATCATATTCGTTGTATGGGAGCCCTTTTATATTTGTTTTATTTTAATTTAATTATTTATTTTTAAAGTGATATAACTAAATATTCTGTGAATATTTCAAGCGTCTACCTGTTGCCGTTATCAATATCGAGCAAAAACGAGTAAAAAAATCACATTTGTTGTATGGGAGCCCCCTTAAATATTTATTTTATTCTGTTTTTTAGTATTTGTTGTTATAGCGGCAAAAGAAATACATCATCTGTGAAAATTTCAACTGTCTAACTATCACGGTTCATGAGATACAGCCTGGTGACAGACGGACAGACAGACAGACAGACAGACAGCGGAGTCTTAGTAATAGGGTTCCGTTTTACACTGTGGGTACGAAACCCTAAAAAAACTTTGTTATTAGTATTATATAGGTTTCAGTCTGAAATCGCCAAGCTGCACAGAGCAAGCGTAGTGGTCAATGGTCATGCGTGCCTTCTCTGCGTGAGAAGAGGTATTTGCTCTAGTGTTATACTATACTGCAGTACTATCCTCCAGTTCTGTCCCGCAGTACTGGCCTCTGGTTAGAAAATTCTATGTGTTCATTACACAACCAATGTCAGTCGAGTGCAGGCAGGTCACTGCTGTTAAAACGTCAATTAATATTCCCTTTTAGAGTGTGTTTGCGACTAGCTGATGCGGTGTGAAGAGGGAAAGGGAAGGGGGTATTGAAGAGTAGGTTCAAAGAGGGAAGGGGAAATAGGGATGATGCCTGGGTAAAAAGAAAAGAAAATCTGTTTAGTCCATCAATCAGATAATAAAAAAATATTAGACACATATTTTTTGCTTTATCATATTAATAAAAAATGACTTAGATAAAACACATTAAACTTGGGAAGTGGGGGCTCGTTACGTCATAGCTCCGTATAAAATCTAATGAGAAGTGACGTCATGCCACATTTGAACTCAATGTATCCCCGTAATGTTTTGATTACGTAAAAAAAGAAAAAATACGTGTCCAATATTTTTTCATAATCTACATGACGGAGAAAAAAATTTTTTTTAGTCATCATCCCTATTCGTATGGACGAAAAATTACTAGTTTAGAAAATAACTTACCTTATAACTTTTTGAACCGAAGTTCCCTAACGCGGCGGTAGGTAGGACGTCGACTGATAGAAATCGTCACGAAAGGAACAAGCGTCAACCGAATGACTCTCTCTCACTCTCTCTGTCTCTTTCTATTATACACGACTGTGTGTGTGCGTGCGTGTATCGCGAAAGGAACTTCGTTCCTGATGGGGGTCCCCGACGATTGATGATATTATACTTTATTAAGTGACTAGCGTTTGCCCGCGGCTCCGCCCGCGTGGATGTCGGTTATCGCGTAAAAAAGTAGCCTATATCCTTCTCCATATCCCAGGCTATATCTCTGCCAAATTTCATGACGATCAGTTTAGCGTTTTAGGCGTGAAAACGTAACATACAGACAGACAGAGTTACTAGTATGGATTAGGTATAATTTGTTATTTATGTATATTTCATTTTAATCTATACATATACTCCATTTATAATAGCATTAGACAGAAGTTAAAAAAGATTATTTTTGATGCACACTTTATAACAAAAGTACAATAAACTTGTTATAGTTACGATTGACGCCAAATCGATTAAAATGAATTTATATATCAGCTATCACACTTAATTGTAATCATTTAAAAAAACAACCATATGAAATTAAGTAGCTTTCATTTAGATATATTATTTCATTCCAATTTAAAATTACAGTGCCTATGCTAAAAACCTAAAAGAAGCAGGAGTCAACAATACTGCAACGCTTTTCGTTTCACTATAATCCTACCAAATCTAAAATGTTACTTAATCCCTTCATAAGCTGTGACAGCCGGGGATTTCTAATTTTACTGGTTTATGTCGTCTGTGAAATTGACTTGACAATGTTCTAAGATTGTCATGTATGTCATTTACTTGTGAATACTTTGTTTGTTATTGTTTAATTTTCGTGATTTTGTTGTTATTTATTAAAATAATAAATAATATTTAGTTATTTCTTTATTATTGTATTGTTATCAGTGTTGTCATTGGGTTGTTTGTACAAAACGTTACTTTTTTTTTTGAGCTATGAGTGATCCCGGTGTGGGACCGAGTGGCTTACAACATATAAGTGCTGAGTCTGACCAAAGCCAACGGCGAAAAAAACGTGGTCCAAAAGTTGACTCCGACGAAATAATAATGTCTCCCAAAAAAAAAAGGGAACGCTGCGTGCTGTAGAAAAACAACCTGTGATAAATATTTTTAAGCAATTGGAGTCCTGGCCTGCAGATACTCCTCATTATAGGACTGAGATGATAAACAAAATCGCAGAAGTTGCCGGTAAGGATGATTCATAAAATTATTACTATAAAAATATTTGAAACTAACATGCATTGTGATAAAATATATTATATTTTAGAAACTCCGCACATGATTTTATTATTTACAGGCGTATCTCGGGCTACTCTGTCCAATATTCTCAAAGAGTACAACATAAAAAGTCGCCTGCAATCTCCCCCTCCCCAACAGAAGCACATGAAACGTCATGATTTTGATGACATCACATTTAGTGGAATATGCAGGAAAATTCATTCCTTCTTCTTTAATAATGAGTTGCCCACCTTGGACAAGATGCTGGAAGCAGTTAACAGTGACGAGTCTCTGCCAGATTTTAAAAAAAGCAGTCTGTATAAAATAATTAAATAAACATTAAAGTTCACATAAATCAAACGGAGCAGAAAAAGTGCACTCATAGAAGTCATAGACAAGCAGGAGATCGTCCTTTGGAGACTAAAATATCTTCATGAAATAAAAAGGCTAAGGAATAAAGGAAGGAAAATATATTATTATTTAGATGACACTTGGCTAAATGAAGGTACAGTGCTTCTAAATTTCTTAACAGCTATTTATGCACTAAGCAGTGTATGACCTCTTGCATTCAATAACATTATAATTAATTATACAGTTAAACATAATTTCATAAAATTGGTTCGTGAAATGAATGGTATTTATATTAATAACTTTTTATCATACAAACAGGTCACACGAAAAGCCTAATATGGCATGACACTAATATTAAGTCTTCAAAAGAAGCACATTGGGAAGGTCTATCTGCTGGTTTAAAAAATCTAACTTATAATCGGTCATACTGGTATGTATTTTATGGACTGTCCTCGCCATAAAAAAATGAACACCCCATTGTTATTGACTATTAATTAAGTAATACATATTATATTGTATTATGAATTAACGCATGCAAAGCGAACTTTTAAAGTTTGTTATAGTATTTATCTATGAACTATTTCCAGCAGTGAAATTATATAGGGGGTACGGAATAATTGACTTGTATTAATTTTATTTCACAGGGTTTGTGAAGGGTTTTTAATGGATGCTGCATTAATATTTGATGCAAAGAAAGTTGATGAAGATGACCGAGTGGTCATCTTCATCAACTTTCTTTGAAGGCAAGGTTTTTTTCGTTGAAGGCGTCCATTTTGGAGTCGAAATGGACGCTTTCAACTTTAATAATAATAATAATTTATTTATTTACACTTCAAGACACAATCATCTGTGTAGCCCTGACTCTTGTACTAGGATTTCCTGTTTCATAAGAGCCAGACCTCTCAATTTACAGGGAATATGTTATAGAAGCGCGATAGACAAAAGTGAAAATGGTTCAAGTTAATTTTGTCAAAAATTGAGAGTGGCGCTGTAATTGTTATGGACAATGCGCTATACCACTCAAGGACATTGGAGAAGCTGCCAACCACAGCTACACGAAAGGCAGATATACAGGAATGGTTTAAAAGCAAAAATATTCCTTTTGAGGAAAAAGATCTTAGGGCAACTTTATTAGAAAAAGCAAAAATACAAAGACATTTATACCAAAAGTTTGTTGTAGATGAGATGGCTAGAGAGAAGGGTATTTCAGTATTGCGCCTCCCACCCCACCACTGCGAGTTCTACCCTATAGAATTAATATGGGCTCAAATGATGGGGTATGTGGCTCAACATAACAAAACGTTCAAATTAGACAAGGAGAAACAATTACTCCCACAAGATCTGGATAGTATTACGCTAGAACGATGGCAGTCTTGCATTGCTCATGCAATTAAAGAAGAGGAAAAGTTAAAGCATAATGGATGATGTGGTAGAAAGATTTATTATTAGATAACGTCGGTGAAACTTCTTCATCTTTATTCTCTGATGATACTCGTAGTGACTAAATTATATGATGAAGACGAAGAAGTTACACCAACTATTGTGTGTTGAAAGTTGTTGTTTTAAATAAAATATTGTAAAAAAAAAAGACTTTTATTTCCTTTAATCTTAATTAAATTTAAATCATCACGACGTAATCGTTTGTTTCATTCATTCGTTTTGTGGTAAGTAATGTGTGATGAAGATGTTATTACGACCTATTTATCAAAGTTATGTTAAAACATTTTTAGTTTAATTGTTTAAACTTTTAACTTTGAATAAAATGTTTCGCACTCCTGCTTCTACGAGCCTCTTTTTTCTAATGCTATAGTAAATGGAGTATAGGTATAATAAACTCGTAGCGAATTCAAAACTGTAAATTTAATATTTTTGAAAGAAAATATTTGCCACGAGGTCTGAGAACGATTCTAATGCCGAAAATATGGTTTTTAGGGTTCCGTACCTCAAAAGGAAAAAACGGAACCCTTATAGGATCACTCGTGTTCTGTCTGTCTGTCTGTCATAGTCAATTTGCTCCAAATGTAATGAACCGATTAATTCGAAATTTGGTATACATATCAATTTGAGTGACCCAAACACGGACGTGAACCGTAAATACATGAATTTAGAATATTGGGGTCAGTTTTGGGGGCAAATAAGATTTGCAAACTGTACCGTGTGACATATCAAATGAAAGGGCTTACTGTGAGGGTCTCAATTTTTTTTTATAACTTTAAAATAAATTGTTTAAAGTTATAAGTGAAAATAGACGAAAATTGACCCCCGCCCTTATCTCCGAAACTAATGAGCCTAAAATGTTGAAAAAAAAAAAAATACAGAAAATTGTTCTGTACTTATAGATTACAGGAAAATCTATAAGAAGGCATCTATGGTCTTAAAATAACATGGTAAATCTCTCGATATTTTGCGTACAAACTTACATTTGCAGTAGGAATGCATGGGGGAACATGTTTATCAACTACAATATTAGTTTGTTCTTGGGATAAATTCATCCCAACAACGGAACCCTTCTTGTGCGTGGTCCGACACGCACTTGGCCGGTTTATTGAATTTGTTTTGGTAAATGTATGTTCCAGCATCACGCAAAAACTACCGGATGGATTTTGTTCAAATGCATAGATATTTTCTATAGGTCTGGTCAATTGGTAGGGTATAAATTATCACGCTAACCGTAGTCGCTACAAGAAAACGGTCTTAAGAGTCTATCCTTAACTTTTAGACAAAAAAATTACCTGAATTCACAGATTTTGAAAAAAATGTAGTCTGCAAGAAAACTATTATTAATTATTTGCAATGGGCAATTTTCACAAAAACTGCCAGTCGATCCTGTCCAGACCAACTGAGGTTTTAGTACTAAAAAAACCGGCCAAGCGCGTGTCGGACTACGCACAATGAAGGGTTTCGTACTTGGAAATAATTTATCCTAAGAACAAACTTAATATTGTAGTTGGTAAACATAATCTCCCATGCATTCCTACTGCAAATGTAAGTTTGTACGCACAATATCGAGAGATTTATCATGTAATTTTAAGATCATAGACTTCTTATATATTTTCCTGTAATCTATAAGTATAGGACTATTTTCTGTATTTTTTTCAAAATTTTAGGTTCAGTAGTTTCGGAGATAAGGGAGGGGGAACGGCCAATTTTCGCCTATTTTCACTTATAACTTTAAAACAATTTATTTTAAAATTATAAAAAAAAAATATTTGATACCCTCATAGTAAGTCCTTTCATTTGATATGTCACACGGTACAGTTTGCAAAACTTTTTTTTTAATTTTCTTGTTTACCCCCCAAAAGTGACCTCAATATTCTTAATTCATTTATTTACGATTCACGTCCGTATTTGGGTCACTCAAATTGATATGTACATATACCAAATTTCAACTTATTCGGTCCATTACATAGATAAGGGGGGAGGGGGGATGGTAATGTTTAGACTATTTTCACTTATAACTTTAAAAAAATATATTTTAAAATTATATAAAAAATATATTTGAGACCCTCACAGTAAGCCCTTTTATTTGATATATTACACGGTACAGTTTGCAATTTTTTTTTTTTTAATTTTCTTGTTTGCCCCCCAAAACTGATCCTAATATTCTAAATTCATTTATTTACGGTTCATATCCATGTTTGGGTCACTCAAATTGATATGTGTACCAAATTTCAACTTAATCGGTTCATTACATTCGGAGCAAATTGGCTGTGATAGAGGGACAGACAGACAGACAGACACACGAGTGATCCTATAAGGGTTCCGTTTTTTCCTTTGAGGTACGTAACCCTAAAAAGTCAGAAATCACAAAAACTTTTCCCATACAGTTCGTAGGAATGATACTGAGATGAGAGCGAACACAATATACCAGTGTATGAAATAGTCAAATTATTCCATTACTTCACTGGGCTGAATAGGAAACGAATATAGCAGATAGTTACAGATTTAAACTTTTAAATGATTATCATTCCTGTATGGATCTAAGCAGTCAATCATGACATACATCTAAGGCAACTTTCAGTCAACTTTCAACAAAGCAATGTGATATATAATTAAATTATTTATTAATTAATTATTGATATTTATTCTTTTTTATTAATTTAATCTGTTTAGATATGTGTACTTTTAGGGTGAACAAAAATCATGGAACTCGCGTCATTGTCACCGAACGCTTTCTATGAGCTATATGTACAATATGTATATGAGCAAAAGACCATTTCAGACACCAATCTACATGGTCTTCACATGACTTGACCAAGATTATGTCTGGACTTTAAAAGAGACTGTGACCTCTGAGTTTGTTTCGGCCTTTCTTCTCAGAGTAGTCAGATACGAAACGCCGACCTCATCTAGTTTTAAAATTTGATTGACGTGTAAAAGTGTTTGTAAAAACCTACTTACAGAAATAAAATAATTTATCATTTATACTGATGTCGACGCTCCCAAGCAGTAAGTCGGTAATCGTAAAACTCAAATTTTACAGGAAAAATGTTTATCAATTTTTTTTTTTTAATATTTTGTTACTGTTGTTGTGATAGTTCCAAGAATTTACACAGAATAATACACTCCCGGACTCCTAAATCGATCCACCGTGCATTTTAACATCAAAATAATGATAAGTCAGCGAAAAAGTTTTTATGCAGTTTTGATGTTGACATACTGGCCACCAATTCGATATCACCATTGTTCCATATTTGAATTCACGAATTCGAAAAAGAGAAGAAAATCACATAACGAAATAACTTTTGACATGTGGCGTCAGGTTTTTGATGTCATTTATATAAAATGATCGAATTAAAACTTTTTGATCCTTTAAGACTCTTGTGCTTTCACGCGAACGAAGTCGCAGGCAGAAGCTAGTTCTGAATAAACACATTCATATATCGTATAAATATACGCAACAGTAATTTATTTCCGATGTAATATCAATATTGACCTCCATTTAAAAATAAACGCATTCGTTTGATAGCAGTTACCAGTATTATTTACAGCAAGCATTCCAGCTCTATTTGTTATTTGAATAAAATGAACGCGAGCGAAAAATGCGGGCGTTTTTAGCAAAAATACAATTACAGTTTGATGGGAATCGAGCCTAGAACAGGCTAGGCTAGGCTCTCGCAGACATAGGAACTTAATTTTAATTTATTAGCCAATATCATGCCTATGTATATCATAGGATATAATCTGGTAGGCAAATTAGCAACTTATATTTTTTTGGAACTCCATGATAAAACAATGTATAGCCGTGTTTGGGCTTATTGGAATTGTCATGAGAGCACTCTGGCTATGAATCGTACATTTTGATGATGCTATAAACCTTCCTGTCACATAGGAAGTAGTGGTATACGATAGATGTGGGGCAGGTACCCCAACTAAAAAGTGAAAAACTTTCAAAAGTGAAAAATACCTTAAATTTCGGAAGTCAGTGTCAAAAAACGAAAATACAGAACCGAAGACATTTTTCACTTTTCAGTGTTTTTTTTTTGGAAGTCGAAGCGTTTTATTTTTTAAAGTTAACACTTCACATAACGTGTCTATTTCTACATGAAGCACATTAGTTTAAAAAAAGGTATAGATTTAAAAAAAACCGCAGTCCGGAGTCTGGATTTATGTGCCCGATTGATGGTAATAGGCTCGCCCGTATTACATGGGACTTAAACATATCTGGAGAAACGTGGGTGTACTATAAGAACACCTTTGCCGAACCCATCGGGGGATACAGGCGATGTTGGGTAGGCTTCTAGTCTAACCGGATACAGCTGAATACCAGTATTTTACACACGCGACGCTATACGAGTATACGCGTTTTGCGACTACCCATCTGACCTCCACAACCCAATTACAGGGTAATACGATATCCCTTGGTAAGACTGGTTGTCAGACTTTTGGGCTTCTGACGACCAGTAACGACTGTCAACGATCCACGAATGACAGTCGGGACAGACGGCTTAACGTGCTTTCCGAGGCATGGACGAGTTTTGGTATGTAAAGATGGTCACCCATTCACGGATCAACCCCGGCAAGCGTAGCTTAACCTGGGCGATCGACCCGTGCGGCTTAGTCACGAGCCCCTCGTTTTATATAACGAACCAACGACAATAAACTCCAATAATTGTCAATTTGAGGCCTTCCCCTAAATAAGGAGGCATTCCAAGAGGCAGTGTTTCAATGGAGGATATTTGTGAGTTATTATAACTTTCACAAAATAAATGCGAGCTCGTTGGGTTCTGTCTCTTGAGGGAAAAAGTTTGAATTGTGGGTAGAAATCAAAATGTCTAAAAGGGACGGGAGTTTTGTATTATTGTTTGAGTCCAAAAAAACCGGCTAAGTGCGTGTCGGACCACGCACAATGAAGGGTTCCGTAGTTGGTATGGTTTTATCTCAAGAACAAACTTAACATCGTAGTTGAAAAACATGTTCTTCCATACGGAATGTATGGGAGAACATGTTTTTCAACTGTAAATGTAAGTTGGTTGACTTTTACTCGGTAACTTGAGACGCCTACTTGGCTGTGATCAAAAATAGTTGTCACAAACCCGCAATATTTTTTAAAGACCCATCCAACAATACCCCACCCAATAGGGTAGGCGAAAAAAAAAAAAAAAACATCCCCGCTTTACATGTACATGAGGTACCCTAAATAACAATTTTTTACCACTGTCGGCGTGATTAATATGTATATTCATGCCAAATTATAGCTTTCTAGTACTAAGAGTCTCTGAGCTAAGCTGGGGACGGACAGACGGACGGACATGGCGAAATTATAAGGGTTCCTTGTTGAAAACGAAACCCTAAAAAGGGAATTTATTTATTGGAATATCTTTTTTTTTGTTTGTAAGTATCATATTGACAGTATATCTAATCAGAACGGAATCATTTACGCGGTAAATTGTCGAAATGTTAACTAATGAGTTTTTTACTAATTTTTTTTTTATTACTGATTGGGCCTACTCTTGACCTCGATCTCGCCTGATGAAAAGCGATGGATGAGTTCTATGATGGAACGAGCGTGCCCAGAGGATGCCTGTTCACTCTTGCTTTGAAGGCAGACGGGTTATATGTGGAAGGGAACACAGACGCTTGGAGAGAGTTCCAAACTTTGGCTGTGCGTATAATAAATGTGGAGGAGAAGCGCTCATTACGACTGGATAGGAAATCAACCAAGTGTGGATGGTACCCTGCAGTACGTCTGGTAGTCAGGTTATAAAAGGGCGATGGTGGGATCAGATCGTGGAGCTCCAGCGCACACTCTCCGAAGTACAGTCTGTAGAAGACCGACAGGCAAGCAACATTACGCCGATGAGCCAGGCTGTGAAGCTTTTCTACCAACATTTCGTCTTCTATAAGCCTTTTCGCTCTCGTTCCACCTAGTAACATTCACAGATTTTGAAGAAAAAAAAAAAATACCGTCAGCTAGAAAATGGGCAATTTTCAGAAAAACTTTTTTTGATGCCAATGGATCCTGTTTCTTATAAGGCTCAAAAAATTATATTAGACCAATTGAGGTTTGAGTACTAGAAAAGACAGAAATAGCATTTTTT
Source organism: Dryobota labecula (assembly GCA_947523025.1). Taxonomy (NCBI): domain Eukaryota; kingdom Metazoa; phylum Arthropoda; class Insecta; order Lepidoptera; family Noctuidae; genus Dryobota; species Dryobota labecula. The sequence goes on along the minus strand of OX383314.1, from coordinate 11,060,025 downwards.
TAATATCAGTGAATGGGGATCAAAATGTCTCAAAAAAAAAAAAACTAAGTAACTTGAAAGCGTTCGGTGACGATGACGCATTTCCATGATTTTTGTCCACCATAAAAGTACACATATCTAAACAGTATACATATACATAGCTCATGGAAAGCGTTCGGTGACGATGACGCGAGTTCCATGATTTTTGTTCACCCAAAAACTGCTCAACGCGCCTAAAGAAGTTTTCACTTCAATAAGGACAGTCTCCTAAGACCGTTTTCCTGTAGCTGCAACGGTTAATGCACCTGCCCTTGCTGCCCCATCTCAAAAAGCTCTCCCTGTATACGGTACTATAATATTTATAATACATATAACTAGCTGACCCGAAAGACTTCGTTCTGGCAAAAGCTCCACTACTCTACCCTACCCTACCCTACCTACCTACCTACCTACCCTACCTTTTTTTTTTGACGATGAGAAATGCATTACGCATGCCCGCTCGTCGGGGGACGAGACGGGGTATGTGGGACTCCCTGCCAAAATGGCAGTATACCCACTAAAACTCAGCGGAGTTCCCTCATCGCCTTGATGGGAGGGTCATGGGAAACCGGCACAGCCTTTACGTCCACAACCCTCCCGGCGCATGCCCGCCTAGCTGGCGGGCCCCGCATGCCCCTCCGCCTGGGGGCGATATGGGAATGACCGGGAACACCTGGCCATTCCCGTCCGACACTGGTGGAGGCCTGTGCAATACAGGCAAGGGTGCCCCCGCACCCGTTGCCTGCTGGCCTCCACCTGGGACCCCGCGCCAGACGACCCCGCGTACAGGCGCCCCTGGGCCCCCCGCGACGGGTCAGGTCAGTGGCCCCGCCGCCTACCACTTTTCGGCCGCAGAGGATAGGGAGAGCGGCCAACACAATACCGACACTCCTCTTCCTCTGCGGCCCCACCGCGTCCGCCATTCAACGGTGGCGACCCCGTCAAGGCCGCGGAAGGTAGGGGCACGGCTCACCGCAATACCGGCACTCCTCTCCCGCCAAGGCCTCCCACACTCAGCCGCGATGCCGCCCATTCGACATCGGCCCGCCTCAGTTGCGATGTCGCCGAAGCGGCACCGCAACCTACGGCCGCTACGTCGTCGGCTTAGCCGCAAAAGCCCTGACGAGCGGCCCCCTCCTCGGGTTCCTCTTAGCTTCACCGTGGCCCTCCAAGCCACGGCTACTGAGCCCCCCCGCCTCTACAATGCGGGAACCCACCGGGGGGGTACCTACCTACCCTAACCTACCCTACCCAACCTACCTACTTAAACTTAAAAAAAAAGTAGATAGTAAACGATTCTCAGACCTACTGAATATGCATATAATATTTCATAAAAATCGGTCAAGCCGTTTCGGAGGAGTATGGTAATAAAAAAACAACCTTTAACATTTTTTTGTCTGTCTGCCTGTTTATTCAGGCTAATCTCCGATACAGCTGGACCGATTTTGACGGAAGTTTCACTGGCATATAGTTGATGATACAAGGAGTAATTTAGGCTAATTTTATTTTGGGAAAGACCACGGCGCGGGCGGTCGGAACCGCGGAATGAAAACTCATTCAGAGCACCTACCAGTCACTTCCACCAAAGTTTAAAAAAAAAACACAGTTTTAAAAACACTATCATTCATATCGATGCCAAATAGAAGAGCAATGAATAAACAATAATCTTCTCTGATCGTTTAAAATAGCGGCCATTCTAAATAATATATGGACGAAACGTTTGGTGACGCCTGTCATTTGTCTACTGCAAAATAATATGGAATTTTAATTAATGCTTAAAGGCTCGTACAGACTCGCGCGATATCGCGGGCGCGACAGGCAGCGACAAAGAAATTGTGCTACTAGTGTCGCGTCGCGCCCGCGATATCGCGCCAGTGTGTAGGAGCCTTAATAAGGTACCGAGAGCGCAGTGGCGCCCTCATCGATTGTTTGGTAATTTATTTTATTTTAGAATGAAAATGAAGAAAATAAGCACGTTACGCTGTGCTCCACAAGACAATAAGTTATTATTATTACAAACAGTAGTTTTACATTGTTAATTTTTATTGTAATCCTTAAAAAAGTCAAAGTCAAATCATTTATTTCAAATAGGCACATAAAAGGCACTTTTGAAAGTCAAAACTTACAACTATAATTAATTGATTCTAGTTGCCCTTTCCAAAAGGTAGTTAAGTATGGAGAAGAACGGGCAAGAAACTCCATACTTACTCTTTTAAAATAGAAAATAGTAGCCAATAAGCTCCGTTTTAAGGATTACAAACAACGAACATAACAATGTAAAAGAAAGAAAAGAAAGAAAGAAAGAAAGAAAAATATTTTATTTGGGACACACAAGAAATATAAACAGTAAAAAATAAAAAATGAGCATTTAAAACTAACAAAATTTACACTGTAAACCTGTGCGAGGCCAAAAAGGCCACTATCTCAGCATAATGCTGCGATATTTAAAAAATAAATACCGCAACGCTGGTATTCTGATAGGGCACGCAGTAATGCCACGGACACACCTACGGAAATCCCACTAGGGGATTAAAAAATAAAAGGCAATAATATAAAATTTATAGAAACAACAAATAAAAACCGTAATTAGGTACATACAATAAACAAAATATTACGATCGACCCACGTCCGACGTTCCATCATCACTTGTCTATGCTATATGTTTTTTTTTAATGTAAAACTACCTTTTGTATTTGCCCATCCAGGAGCGCTGTCCCAAATAAGACGCATTATTAATTTATTATACATAAAACATAAGGTATTTTTAATAAAACACGTATACTAAAAGATCAATACTTAAATTATCTTTAAAAACATGAAGGTTTCAGAAAAATACGCTTGATAGATTTTGCGTGATTCTCAGTTTTTTATCGGCGTTAGACATAACTTTACAAATTAATTCTTTATTTCTCTCTATTTTTTTATGTTTATATCAATAAACATAATCTTAAATATTCATATACTAAGTTATTAAGAATATGCTCTAATTGAACATATATTTCTTCCAAATCATTACACTATCTACTTGTTTAGACGTGATCTTCAGAATAAAATCATTAAAAGTCGGTTATCGTCACCTTAATCGGTCTAGTCATCATTTCAGCAGAAAGACGTCCACTGCTGGACATAGGGGTATTGCCATAATCGCCACGCTTGGCAGGCGGGTTGGCGATCGTAGTATGGTGTTAACAATGCAAAGAGAACGTTGCTGCCCTTTCTTCTAGTAAGTTCCTTAGTCGCCTTTTATGAAACCCACGCAAAAATAACCTTAGATGTCAAAGGAAAAACAATAAAAATATGTTCACACCATTAGTATTAATAACACCCTCGAATCCAACCAAGGACAATCGATCCAAACTAACTTGAGGGACGGCTCAAAGTGATTTACATATATGTACGATTGTACGTACATATAAATTAACTGGGTACGTCTTTCATCGACTTATTGAATGTGCCCTGGCGGCTGAGAGTATGTCATGCTCACTCAGATGTCTCGCTGATGGTGGCGCGTGTTGGATCATTTAGTTTCCTTCAAAATGGTCGAGCTGAATGGTGCTGATCCATGCGTCATGTTCGTGAACGGGTGCCGTCAGTTGGGACTGGTCATCTCTCAGCTGCCACGGCTTATTTTAATTTAATTTAATTTATGAATTGTTTTTTTTTTTAATCTATTTCTTACGGACGCTTTTATCGCATCGTTCTCACATGTATAATTTCAACATGAATGATGTAACTAATACTTTGTAAACATACTTTGTTTCAAAAGAGTGTCTGTGGAGTTTTTTGCCCGTTCTTCTCCATAGGCACCTACTACGCTTTGGAATAGGCAACTAGCTTCATCTTTCTGACTGACCGACCGGCGAGCCCTTGACAATTCAAAAGTGCCTGTAATTGGTTTATTTGAAATAAATGCTTTGAGTTTGAGTTGACTAACGTTGAAGTATCTAGCTGTTCCCCGCGGTCGCCGGCTTGTGGCACATAATCTGAATTTGAACATAAAAACGTCTAATAAATCAATCAATAATTTTATCTTTATTGCAACCCATAATGTACACATACAGCTTGTAAGTATTAATAAATAGAATAATAATGGACCCAATAAGTAGGAGAGAGGAGGAGCGCTTTAATGATTTTTCACTTCTCATGCTCTAAAAGTACGTCAATATAGCCCAACGAAGCGGGACTAAAGTGACCACTTTAGTCTCTAGGGAGTGAAAAGTAATTAGTTTTTAATTTCTTTTATATGACATAGACAAACTCAAACAGCCAGTAAATATACTATTATCTGTGGAGTGTGCACCATCTACATTGCGAAAATGTTGAGCGTTTTAGTTCCATGGTTTTCCCGCAAAAATGGCGCCATGTGTTTTAAATTGTTAATCTTTGACTAGTTTAGAAGAAAAAACTGACCGCGAAAATTTCAGAATTTTTGTCGAGTGTAATTTTGTTCGGTTTTAAATAAATGTATTAAGAATGTCCAGTGACAGTGAAGAGTTTGACGTCGAGCAAAGAGCAAAAGACATAATAGATACCTAATCTTTTGCCGCCAAAATCGCTATAGATTTACCTAAAAAATTACGAAAGTTTTATGGACTGGAGGAATAATATTTATTAAATGTTTTTGTACTAAATAGACAGTTTTTCTCGCACTCAAAGTGAAAAGTACAGTTTGCACCTCGAGACTAAACGCCAACGTTTCATTGACTCCTTCGCACGCTCGGGAGTCAAACCACCTCTGGTATATTATGGCTTCGTTAAGTCCCTCGATATAAAATATACTATTCCTTATAACTAAATATTTAAATTATTTCCTATCTTTTTTTTTTACATTGTATTGGTTATTATATGATTATCACTTATTTATTTATTCTGCGAATATAATATGTGTAGGTCAATCTATTAGTTAAGTAAAACATTAATGTAAAATAATTATAGTGAATAATATAATATGGAGTTAAAGTAAAAAATAAAATAAATAATCCAATGTTGCCCTATACTAGTCAAAAAGCCAAATCAAACTGTCAAGTCTACTTATTCCTAACAAATAAAAATATAGAAAGTAGACTGAACAATTTAATGGAAAGGTAAAAAAATACAATTTCTAGAATTAAGAATATAAAACCTACCTAATACGCACTCTCAAGGCAAGAAGGAGGTAAATTTATATTACTTGAAAAGTAACTCCCAGCTCCACGTCAGGAAAACTTCCGCAATCTAGTGGGCAGGGCAGCTCCGAGGAACAGGAGTCAGGCAGCACCGAGGAAAGAATCTGAGCGCAGTCTCCGCAGTGTCGAGAAGGATTCTTCAGAGAAGAAATGTAGGGGCGCGTCAGAGCGTCGGCGACCCCAACACTGTTAACTTTAACAGTACAAACGAGATAAATCTCCAGGAATCAGGCAGTATATCTTCTGCAGTGGAGATGGTTCACTCAGGACCCAGACGTAAACGTAAACTGAACTGAATTGCTTCTCAAGCTCCTTTTATAGAAAAATCTGGACGTTCTTGAATATTCTGTTCTCTTCGAATAATCCATTTTCGATTTCAAGTTTATGCTGTCCTCTGATCGTATACGGTTCGAAAGGCCTTCTCAAGAGCAATCCAATGATACCCATAAAACATATAAAAGAATGAAGCGTTGCCGGGAACGTAAAAGAATGAAGACGTCCGAGTGGATCGAAGAAGTAAGTACATCTGCAGACGTATGTGACGTATCCCGATTTTTTCTTATGTTTTATGTAAATGAAAAGGTAGATATATTGTTTAGCACAATTCGTTGAGTTTGTCTTGATAAAATGATTAAAATAATTAGTTTAGTTAAATACCTACCAAATGCGCGAGACAACCACTGGCGTCTTCGCGAGCCTACTGCAGTCTAAGGCCGATAGTAGCGCCTTCAACGCATAAATTCGCTTCCCAGACAATTTTCTAACCTTACTGTAACTGAAACTTTATCTTTGTGAAAGTTTCAAAACAATCTCCTGTATTGAAAGGAAGCCAAGATGTTACGAGTTCCAACAATGAGGTTCTATTGTGAACCAATTTTATTGGACGGAAAATTAACCGCCTGATGTTGGCGTCGGTATATAAATATGTTTTTTCATACTTTACTCCAGCATTTGGTGCAGGCTAAATAACAGCGCACGATTCGATCGAAGGTTACGCTACCCTTGCCGCGGTCGGTACGTGGATGGGTGACCATCTATTACATATCGAGATCCCTCGGTGCCTCGGAAAGCACGTTAAGCCGTTGGGCCCGGCTGTCTTTCGTAGATCTTTGACAGTCAAAATCAAAATCAAAAGTCATTTATTCAATTCAGCACTTTTCGAACGTAAAAATTACATGAAAATCGCCCAAAATGCCCGCCCTTTACACAATATGAAGGAATAATTATTATAATATTATCTTATAATATTCTATAATTCTTCCCCAGTAGGAAGAAGTGGCGCAACAAACTGTTCGGCAATAGTAGATTTGCAAATAAATTAACATCACGAGACATAGAACATTAAATTAAATTATTTGCCATTTTCAACTAGCACACGCCAATATACCAACAAATACAATGAAAACTATACTCAAGGACAAAACTTAAAAATGTAAACAAAACTTAGTAATACCTAAATAAAAGTCTTCAAGCATAAAATGTGTGCCCGCTTACATAGTATGCAATATTGGATTATATCGAAATAGCTGTAACACAAGTGACAATCTAGGACCATCGGAATAAAATAAATAAACAGTTAATTACTAATAACAATAACGAAACCATGGTTAGCAAGATAACCAGGCACCACAAGCAGCACCCGTTCACGGGCATAACGCAAAGATCAGCCATTACCCTCTCGCCAAATTTGAGGGAAGAAGGCAACCCGACCCCCGACGCTACCGCAAGCAGTGACATCTGAGTAAGCACGATGAACTTGCTGCCGGTTGCTCAGGCAAAAATAATATGATCAATTGTGGAGGTCTCTAACTAACCACATATTTAAATACCTATAATATAATATAATACATTAAAAAAAAAACATTATAATAAGCAGATCATCTCGATAATAAATAAAAAAATTGACTAATACAGTCAAATAAAATAAAAAATTATAACTGTTGTTTACATAGCAAGTAGTGGAATACGAATTTGTGTGGGGTAGGTGCCACAACAAAATAAAAAATAAAAACTTTAATTTCGGAAATCGGTGGCAAAAACGAAAAACACCGACTTCCGAAATTAAAGTAATTTTTCACTTTGCAGTATTTTTTTTTTTTGAAGTCCACTTTCCAAAAAGGAGGAGGTTCTCAATTCGGTTGTATATATATATATATTTTTTTTTTCATTTAAGTCTTGCCATAATAGTTGCAGCGACTACTGAGCGCGGGGTCCTGAGTTCAATCCTTATGTCAGGCAAAGGGCTTACGATTTCCATAATGAATAACTCAGTAGCAGCCCGGAATGGGTATTCAAACCCAGCTAATTGCTATAGCATAAGCATCACTGATTGCAATAAGCGTGTCTCTTATTTCATGGGACTTAAAACTCTTCTCTTCTTCGTCGTTCCCTCAATGCTAAGGATCGCGACCACCTACGACTCGTCTCCAACACAACGGAATGTTGTCATTTTAAATATTATATATTTATATAAACACTAGCTTCTGCCCGCGACTTCGGCCGCGTAAAATTTCGGCTCACAACCAACCCCGTCGCATCGCATCGCCCGTCCGCGCAATTACTTCGTTTTCGCTTAGCGTTTTTTCCGACTTTTTGTCGTTTTGCTCGGCTCCTTAGGGGCGTAGCGTGATGTTAAATAGCCTACACTTATTTTGTTGCGAAGTTATTTTAAAATTATGATATCTCCTAAGATGGTGATTGAAATCAAGTGATGTCAAGGACAATTTTGTTTACATTTAAATACTTGTGATTAATAACATATTTGTTTGGATAAGGAATAATATTATGTTGACAAAACTTCTTCGCAAATAATGCATTAATTTCGAACTAATTTGATTACCTTAAAAAAAGGTTATAGTGAGTCAATCTTAAAAGATAGACATATGCTGTCGCGGACTTTCTTTTAGAACTTTTAAAGAGGAACAATTCCATCATACATGATATTTGCGTAACTTAAACCGTTTACACAGCGCACGCAAAGGAAACTCAAAAAGGAATATTTTTTTCCTTTTTTGCAACATTTTTCATTTATGCTCCGCTCCTATTGATCGTAGCGTGATGTTATGTAGCCTATAATATTTTTCGATAAATGGACTATCCAACACAAAAATATTTTTCCAATTCCAACTAGTAGTTTCTGAGATTAGCGCGTTCAAACAAACTCTTCAGCTTTATAATATAGAAGAAGTATAGATAGATTTGGAACTAAGTATTGTATTTATTTTATTTCTTATTTTGTTATTTTTATATCACTATGCTACACCGGTTGACGTCATCACGTCAACGCTGGCTGTCGCTGAAAACCAGCGCTGGACATCTGGCTCTGTCTCGCATAGGGTCGCAGCATTATGCTGAGCAATGGCCGTTTTGCGTGGATATGTTTCCCGCAAATAAACGTAGGTTCTTTCTTTTTCTCTAATTTATGCGGTTTTAGAGGTATGAGGAACAGGGTGTAAAGTTCACTCATACTCTATAGTAAAGGGAGGATCCTCCGACCAGACGGGTATTGTGTCTGGTGGGCAACTGCCCGACGGTTGATGTCGGGATGTTGTATATATGCTAGTCGCGCGGTAAACTGATAGCGCGATGCAGGATTTGTGACGTCAAGTCTTTGATGCGTAGTTCGCATGTGGCGTTGTTGATACCGCCACACGGTCTTCTTCATTGAGGACCGCTCGGTAAATGCTGCCTCCAACAACCTTCTTGATTGCGTCTGACTATCTTACCGGTGCTCTGCCTTGAGCGCATTTTCCTTCCAACCGGCCCAGTATCATAAGCATTTCCAAACATTGATTAGATTAACGCATAATACTTAAACATAACACATTGTAAATGTCTGATTTTGATTCTAACTACCCAAATGTGAGTGTACTATAGGTAACACCTCTGCCAAACCCTTCGGGGAATATAAGCGCGATGTTGTGTAATTAAAAGTTCCTCAAGAATTTTCTAGAAATTGAAAGTGCGCCAAGAAGTAAGGTTCTATCACAATAAGGTTCTATTGTGCAATATTTATTGTGAAGCCATTTATTGGACGGCAAATTAACCGTTCGAGAGACGTGGGCCGACCGGACGGGTTAGTACGGTGACCATACGATGGACGGTTGAAATGTTTTTTAGAGACTTGTTGGCCGAAAATGTGCTACCTACGTTTTGGATAAAATAAAATACATAAATTATTAGTTTTTTAACTTAATAAATAGAATAGAGTAGAATATGTATTTGCGTAAGTTGTAGTTATTTACAATAAGATGGAGACAAAGCATTTTAGAATTCTTGTACATTCAAAAATTATGGCATGCAAACATTTATTAACATAAAAATACTAAGTGAACCTCAATAGACCTTAATAGTCCTCATCCATCGCTTTCCATTTGGCGAGATCGAGGTCAAGAGCTGACCCAATAAGTAATAAAAAATAAAAATAGTATTAAATAGTATTTATATTAGTGTATAACTATTTTGATTTTATGTATATTTTTTATTTTATTTTTTCTCTTCTACACTTACACACTTTGTCTACATCTCTATATTTACTTTCCTATCGCTGGTAAGCTGGAAGAGATTTCATTAGAAATAAGCATCACCTTTGTACGTATTTTTCTGTTCCTTTCTTCTTGTCTGTTTATATGTGTGTACATAAATTGTTAAATAAATAAATGACAAAGCGAAAGTAAATTATCAAATCCAAAAGTAAATAAATTGCAGTGATAATTAAAGTTTTGACAGATAAAATTGTCGTTTTATGGGTGTATTCCCGCTGTTCCCACCGCCCATGTCCCCATTAATGGTAATTCAGATAAAATGGCGAAACTAAAGGTTCCAATTTCTTTTAAGTACTGATTTTAGAAATAATAATTAAAAAATCAGTACTTAAAAGAAAATGGACCTTTTTATGCCATTTTATGTGAAATATAATATGCATACCATTAATGGGGACTCGGACGGTGGGAATAGCGGGAATACACCGTTTTATGTACATATTTTTATTTAGTCCGAGTTTTTGACGAGACTTCGTCTAATAAATCAATGAACGCCGGCTGGATACACGCAAAAGGATGACTAATTGTCCCGTTACGCCCATTGTCCCGTTACGCTCATTGTCGCGTTACGCTCATTGTACGCTTGCGCCGCATCAATGTTTTGTTATGACGTTGTCACGTTAAATTATCGTCCGTAAACCAACTTTACAAATGACGATTTTTTTTTTTTTGCCTGCGCTGACCCTCTTCTAGGCAAAGGCCTCTCTCCACTCCTTCCATCTTTCGCGAGCCTATCCATTTCGTCTCGCCATCTCCTACGTGGCCTGCCGCGACCCCGCCTCACCGTCTCAGGGCACCAGTTCTGTGCTATTTGGGCCAACAGTTTGTCCGGCATGCGGCAGAAATGTCCTTCCCAGTCCCATTTAATTTGGGCAACCTTTTGAGCTACTGCAGCTATCTTTGTTTTGGAGCACAGTATTGTGTTTGCTGTTCCGTAATTTAAAAAAAAAAAAAAACGGAACAGTTGAAGGTACCTTGGTGCTTGTCTGACGCATCTTTCTTTTAACACTATTCGATATATAAATGTATTTAGCAGGCAGTGATTATTACAAAACGGCCAAGTGCGAGTCGGACTCGAATACGAACGGTTCCATACCGTATTAAGATCGAGCAAAAACTACGAAAGAAACACGTTTCTTGTATCGGGACCCGCATTAGTTATTATATTTATTTTATTTTTATTAGTGTTGTTAAAGCGGCAGTAGAAATAAAAAATCTAAGAAAATTTAAGCTGTCGACCTATTATGATTCATGAGATACAGCCCGCTGACACATAGACGGTCGGCGGAGGCTTAGTAATAGGGTTCAGTATGGCACCCTTCGGCTTCCAGCTTTGGCTTCACTTCCTAAAAACATACATATATAAAAACACGTCTTTTTCACAGGGGGGTAGGCAGAAGGTACAGAACGCCACCTGATAATCAATCTTAGCCTGCTACTTAGCCTGTTACTTACTAGTTCAGGCAAATAAGCAACTGTGTTCTATTTTAATTGTTAAGAAACTTATTGTAAATGTGCCCTTTTTATAAATAAACGAATATTATTATTGTTATATAATCAATCTGCCTACCTTTTCCCAAATATGTTGGGGTTGGCTTCCAGTCTAACCAGAGACAGCTGAATGTTACATATGTTACATGAAGCATGGAGTGACTGCCTTTCTGACCTCCACAACCCATAATAGTTACTGGGTAACACGGTTCCCTTGGTAAGATAAAAAAAAACAATATTTAATAGAATAATACTAAGCAAATAAAATTTATTCCATATTTTAAAAACAGTCACCCTACATTTGGCAAAACGCCTGTCAGAATAGGTTTCTCACAAGGAATGGTTACGTTCAAACGACTTTATTTCACGACTTTCATACGACTTTGGACTTCAAATACATACAAAACAAGAAAGTACGCGGACTTTATTGAGCATAGACAATTCTGTATGCTTCGTGGATTTAGTAAAATGTGACTAAAGATTACGGGAAGAGAATCAGTGTTACCACGCTATAGGTGTTTTTAGCTCAAGAAGCGAAGCGCGCTGTACTTGTGGTACCCAAGTGTACAAACACGCTGCGAGTAAAGACGAGTTGTGCGTAAAGACGAGTAGCGTCAGCACATAATACACACGCACACACACACACTTTCGACTGTCTCGGACACACACATTCACAGGGTAGTTTTTACACTTGGTAAGCACAAGTAAAGCGCGCGTCGCTTCGTGAGATAAAAATATTTTATCTTGTTACCCAGTAAATGGGTTGTGAAGGTCAGTTAAGTAGTCGCTCCATGTAAAGTACTGGTATTCAACTGCATCGTTGAGGGGCTCGTGGCTAAATAGTAACACCCGCACGAGTCGATAAAAGGTTAAGCTACACTTGCCGCAATCGTTTCGTAGATGGGTGAACATCCATTACATATCGAGAGCCCTCTGTACCCTGCATGTTAAGTTGTTATTCCCTGCTGTCTTCCGTAGTTCTTTGACAGTCAATACGGGTCGTCAAAAACTCAAAAGTCTGACAACTAAGTCTTACCAAGGTTATAGTGTTATAGAGGTATGAGGAACAGGTTGTAAAGATTACTCATACTCTATAGAAAATGGAGGATCCTCCGACCTGACGGGTGTCGAGTCTGGTGGGCAACTGCTCGACGGTTGATGTCGGGATGTTGTATATATGCTAGTCGCGCGGTAAATTCTGATTGCGCGATGCAGGATTTGTGGGACGTTAGGTCTTTGAAGCCGTGGGGCGCATGTGGTGGTGTAGATGCCGCCAGTGTTACCAAGTAACTGGATTTTGGAGGTCAGATAGGCAGTCAGTCCATGCAAAATACTGGTATTCCGAAGTATCTGGTTAGACTGAAAGCCGGCCCCAACATAGTCGTTTTTGGCCAGGCAGATGATGACGTAGGTATTACGTCGAAAGGATGTGCAGAAGCGCCCTGGTGTCTGCTCAAACGATAGTCAACCGTTTATTCTACTTAATTTTCTCTGTTGGTTGCATTTGACCATTACTAAAAGCGGTCAGTAGTGGTTGACGACACGGTTGGCGCAGTGGTTAAGCGATTGACTGCTGCGCTGCGTGTCCCGGGTTCGATTCCCGCACGAAACCAATATTTGTATGACCTACAAGTAGTTGTTCCGGGTTTGGCTGTTTGTGTATGTTAGTTTAAATGTTTGTAAGCCATCCACAATACAGGAGAAATTGCTAGTGAGGGCAAAGATAAAACAAAATATATATATATATATAAGCTAGAATATTGTCGACCTCGTAAGTGAAACTACAGAATGTGAGTCCTGTGTGGGATCGATTCCCAGGTCGATCATAAGATGGGTAGAATAGAGAGTATTCCTTAGTCTGAATTTCTGATGTTAAAAGAACTTACTTTTAAACATAATTGGTGAAAACACATCTGCCCATCTCTTTGGTAAAGTCGGGCGTGATGTTATGTTAAATAATAGATAGTTAGTAAGCTAATTATACAAGTGACCTAGCGTGGTATTTTTGATATATCGATTGAACTTATTAGTGGACCACAAAAACAGCGGAGAGCGACTCGAAAGAGATAATTGATATGAAATAAGGAATTAATTATTCATTCAAGGTTATAGGTACATGTCTTTACATGTACCTATAACCTTGAATGAATAATTAATTACGTATAAATACAAAAAAACCTAAAAAAAAGTCCTTTCAAACTTATACTCATGTCCTTTGACATGAGTATAAGTTTGAAAGGACTTTTTGTTACTGAGACTACTGTGTAACTGTTATAGCTTTAGCCCACGGCTTCGCCCGCGTGGAGGTAGGAAATTATTACCCACAGAAACGTACTACCGGGAAAAGTGTAGGTTTAAAAAAAAAAGTAGTATGCAGAAAAGAACAGATTGTGGTAGGAACTAAAAATGTCAATAAAATAAAATAAAAAATATAACGATTTTTTTTTCTAGATAACGATGATTTTTTATTAAATAAACATTCATTTTCATTAAATACAAAAATTTACATATTTATTTTAAATCGAAACTACTCAATTAGTTTAATCAGTGACTTCGGTAATAGTTACATTCGATGTTGCCTCTGAGAACGGTATTACTGTGACAATTGGTCGATGGTAACTGAAGTACGATACGAAAGTATTGGACATAACATTATTAAGATATCTAATAAATACAGCATCTATTGTTGTTCCGTATCTGGTGGTAGGTTGAATGAAATTAAAATTAATAATTAATTTAAAAACATGATATGCAATGAAATTTATGTGAATTTTAATCTACCTAGAGAGTAGATTTTACATTTACTGGCGCTCAATACACACCAAATATACGCGTGCTAAATGCAAAGATAAATGCATACTTTAATTATAAAAATATAATTAACTTACTGATGACTTGATAATGTGTCATAGTGTGATTTTGCTTTCTTTGCAGGAGGCTGATCACTTCCACTCTCTAAATTATCACGGTCAGACATTTTATTATCAGAACAGAAAAATGATTTATTTACCAGAAAAACACAGGTTATGAGTACTGTAATAAACAGAGTATACATTATAGGTATCCGAGCTCAGTGGAGCGAAAGAGATGGCTTAACGCCGGATCGAGTGAGAGAGAAACGCACAGTCGATTGCGCGTGGCGACGCGTCGCCACGCCAGAAATCGGTCTCACGTGCGCCTATAGATGTTTCACATCAAAATTACTTATGTCCACCGATTTCTCCGTAATTTGTGAACAGATTTTTTTAATGGTATACTTTCGAGTTGGTCCCAAATAAATTTTATTAACTGTGCTTGGATAGTTTTTGAGTTAGCTTCGATAATACATATTTAATTCTCGTTGTGTATCTTGGTGATATTATAGTACTTCCTGTCACTGCTGTTGACATAGCAAGTAGTGGTATACGACTTGGTGTGGGTGGTATACCATAACTAAAAAAACCGGCCAAGTGCTTGTCGGACTACGCACAATGAAGGATTCCGTAATTGGTATGAATTTATCCCAAGAACAAACATAACATCGTAGTTGAAAAACATGTTCTCCCATGCGGAATGTATGGGAGAACATGTTTTTCAACTGTAAATGTAAGTTGGTTGACTATTATTCGGTAACTTGTGACGCCTAATTGGCTTGACCCTTGACCATGTAGATCCGTGTCTGAAATGGTCTTTTGAGGAAAGAACCACACAATTTTGAGTGGACCTGTCCAGTCAGTGCAAGCATTTGTCAGTAAACGTGTAGCTCAACTCAGGATTTAAGGAGCTCAATGACTCGACGAAGAATACCAAAGAAAGGCATTTGTGTAAGCCGCATAAAGTACTCAAAATACCAGACCATCATTAAAACTACTTAAGAAAGAGGAAAAAGAGATAATCTTAAAGAAAACAAATGACCCACATAGTGCTCACATTCACAATAATTAAAGTAATATATGTAATACTTTTCAAAGTAAGTGCCTTTGGAAGGCGTACGAGGGGCTGAAGCCAACTCGCAGAGGCCCGTTAGACGCTTTTAATGAATTATTATTAGTTATTATTATTTATCAGATCACGATATTTTAATGGGATAAATCTAAAGGAAAGAACAAAGTATGTACAGCCTAGATGGACAAATGGACCTCTTTTGAGTATGAAACCCTAAAAGTACTGCCTACCGAATATTTGCCCTTTTTAAACGACCTACGAGTATAAGGTCACTTTCGAATCGCCCCTTCCCGCTGCCTGCCTGGCCCCACATACCACAACTGGCATAGGAAGCAATCAGCCGATTGCTTCCGCCACGCCCCTCCACCCCGACCTCACTCCCGCTCTCGTCTCCGACAGTATAAGGGTGTTATCGTGGATTTAGTTCCACTCCCTCAGACGTGATAAAGGAAGGTAGTCGAATCATTATGATAACAACTATCGAGGTATCCCGCCTTTCCCTATTCCTAGTCCTATGTACTATAGAGCTACCATTGACCGGGTAATATGTCTTTCATTGACTTGAATGTGCCCTGGCGGTTGAGAGTATGTCATGCTCACTTAAAGGTCTCGCTGATGGTGGCGTGTGTGTTGAATCATTTAGCTCCCTTCAAAATGGTTGAGCTGAATGGTGCTAATCCATGCGTCATGTTCGTGAACGGGCGCCGTCAGTTGGGACTGGTCATCTCTTAGCTGCCACGGGTTATTTTATTTTGTTTCTATTTGTTGTACCTACTCTAGACGCTTTTAACGTGTAAGTTTTTATTATTTTTATTTTTACATCGTTCTCACTTTTAGTTATAAATTCAACATTATAGATGTAACGAATACTTTTGTAACAATTTAATTTAAAAGAGTGTCCATGGAGTTTCTTGCCCGTTCTTCTCCATAGGTACCTACGCTTTGGAATGGGAATGTAGCTTAATTTTTCTAACTGACCGACTCCTTGACAATTCAAAAGTGCCTGTAAATGGTTTAATTGAAATAAATGATTTGAGTTTGAGTTTTCTTTATTTATGGCTAATCCCAGTTACCTTGATTTTTATGATCATTTCTGGTGATTTTAAAGGTGTATGCCAATTTTTAGTGCCACTTACAAATTGAGTGCTTTGATTTGATTATTAATACTTAGACCCGAAAATCATCTACTTTTACAAAGTTTGTAAATATGTAAGCAACATGTATTTGTCACATAATTAATTTGTCTGTCATTACTTCATTTTTCATTCGTTTAACCTATTGTGATATAATAATTTTATCTAGGTACAGACGCCAGCACATCAAGCTACTGCAATCTGTCAAATTTCTTTAATAGATTTTTAACTTTATCACTACAGTATAAGGTTCAAGGTTGATTGCGAAAATTTGACAGTTTCGGGTAGCTTGACCTGCTGGCGTCTGTACATCGACTGCACATAATTATAGTTATTCGTATATAATTAATGTATACAAAATATTGTTAACATTTTAAAAGAGTAAGTGTGTAGTTTTTTGCCCATTTTTCTCCATACGGAACACCGTAATCCATACCTTTTGGAAGGGGCAACTAGACAATTTTTTTTTTTGTTAACTTGACGTTCTACCGTGCCCAAAAGGCGGGCAGCATTGCCACGTTGTATGGCAATGCTGATTCTTCGGCCGACAAATAGGCCAGCCCTCTGGTCACGTGAACATTCGACGATCCGCTTGGCAATGTCTCGAAATCTAAGTCGGCACTTAGACCCCATGGCCATAGTGTTTCAACCCCAAACGGCTGGAACATATAACCCCCATATTAGAGTGTTTGCGCCGTTTGAGGTTTTCCGTAGCTGCAGCAGCCGCCCCAGCACAGCCCACCGTTAATGATATAATGCTAAATTAGAGTTTGATAACGTCTCAACTTCAAATATTCTCAGTTCTGAAACTTATGAGAGAAAAACATAATATCCACCTTAAGAATCTCGTGAAGTTTCATTCGCCATATAAGCTTTCACCGGTAACATTCTAGCTACATTTAAACAGAAACTTTGCGATAAGATGACAGGAGATCTCCTCGGATACGTATAGTACGAAGCAATTTGTACTATCTTATATATTAAATGTAGAAAGAACAATTTCGCTTTTAAATGCATTTGTTTTACGGATAAAATCTAAAAAGACGTTTTATTTTTACAATTCAAGTAAAAATATATTTTAAAGCATGCTTTGAAGCTTAAGATAAGACAATCATTTATTTTCTCAAACATGAGTACAATGCATACAGCACAAATTGTCAGCATGACAGAGATGTTAAAGGTAGAAATAAAAACCAATCATCACGTTTGTCTTCAACAATGGCATGCCAATATTAATAAAATAAAGTATAATGTGACTCCGAGTCTAACTACTTAAAAATTAAAAAAAAACCGGCCAATTGCATGTCGAACCACGCACAATGAAGGGTTCCGTAGTTGGGATTAATTTCTGCAAAGAACAAACTTAACCTTGTAGTTGAAAAACATTTTTTTAGGGTTCCGTACTTCAAAAGAAAAAAACGGAACCCTTATAGGATCACTCGTGTGTCTGTCTGTCTGTATGTCCCTCTGTCACAGCCAATTTGCTCCGAATGTAATGGACCGATTAAGTCGAAATTTGGTATACATATCAATTTGAGTGACCCAAACACGCTCGTGAACCTCGTAGACTATTACTCGGTAACTTGTAAAGCATACTTAGCTGTGATGGTTTTCCTTTTAACTTCGTTGTATATACTACTGCTGTGATTTTTTCACATATCAAAATACAACCATTTAGCCGGCGGGAGACGGACACTTGACTAACAAAAATTACCACTTTAAAGCTTCATATTACACAAACGGATCCCTGAATCTAAAAATGGTTTTCACAAACCCACAATATTTTTGAACGGCCTATCCAATGATACCCCATACTATGGGATAGACGAGAAAAAAAATATCCGCACTTAAGGGTTGGGAAGGTAGCAAAAAAATTTCAAGATTTTATTCTATTATATTTTTCGGAGTGATTAATATGTATACCCATGCCAAAATACAGCTTTCTAGTACTAAGAGTCTCTAAGCTAAGACAAAGGAACAGAAAAAGGACAGACGGATAGACAGACGGACATGGCGAAACTATAAGGGTCCCTTGTTGTCTACGGAACCCTAAAAAGTGTCCATCATTAGCAGGTCAATAAATTGTTAGATGATCAGTTAAATATTTCCCATAATTTTATTATACCTCGGCATCAGCTATTCTCACATATGTAGTTCGTACCGATTCAAAAACACCATCCACCGTCACCTCCATCAACTAGTAAATCTATTAGAAAGAAATGAATAACTTAGATCTAAGGTAATATCTAGGCAGATTTTCAGCCTTCCTCAACCTTTTAGTCTTTTTATCCCAGGCCAAGTCTGAGCCCGTTTTAAGTCGTTCTGACTCAAAGCTCAAAGAAATCCTATTCTTTGTGACTTTTGCATGAAAAGGCTTTTATACTGTCTACTACAATTTTATGATTTAGTTTGAAATGTCAGTCTTTTTATTATTTTGAGTTAGATTGATAGATAGATTTTGAATCTATTTATTTTACAGTTAGAGAAATTAGTGTTATAACAACTGTCAATGAATGACAGTTGTTATTAGATACGGACAATTTATGTTGGTAGTCATAATAATAATTAATATCATTTATATGTCAGAATATGGTATATTATATGGTGTTAAGTTTAGTCCATTGTCTCGTCACATTCTGCCACATGTGGCATGCAAATACTACATACATAATTTAGAATTAATTTACAATTTTATGCATGTCACTTAAAAATAATATCTTAAAAACAGAAAGAAATTTTCCACTACATTGTAGTTCTAAGTATATATTTGAGTGATATTTATTTTAGAAGTATGTATGTAAGTATATTCTCTTATTGTATGTTTATAAGTATTTATATTAGTGTATAGCTATTTTGATTTTATGTTTATTTTTTCTCTTCTACACTTATACACGTTCTCTACATCTGTATATCTACTTTCCTATCGCAGGTATGCTGGAAGAGATTTCATTAGAAATAAGCATCAGCTTTGTACGTATTTTTCTGTTCCTTTCTTCTTGTCTGTTTATATGTGTGTACGTAAATTGTTAAATAACAATTTAACAACAATACATTAGATAGATAGATATAATACTCTTTGTATTCTATCTATCCATCTAATGTATTGTTTATTAAATTGCCTGTAATCTTTTATTCTTTGTCGTTTTTTGCTGTTCATATTTCCTGTGCGTAAATATTTTTCTTTATTTCTTTCTGTTTTTAAGATATAATTTTTAAGTGACATGAATAAAATTGTAAATTAATTCTGAATTATGTATGTAGTATTTGCATGCCACACGTGGCTGAATGTATTGCACACCATAAAAAATTCAGATTTATAAGTAGAAAATTTTACATATTATATTTTTCTAACTTTACAATAAAATTATGTTCTATCTATTTAATTATACTGAAACCCTTGAGCAATTTTACACCAACAAAAACAAAATGAATGAATGATTATAATGGATGGCTGTAAGAGTAGAGGATGATAATGGACCTCTAGAAACTTTTTGAGAAACTGACGCTGCGCATTATAAAATTGGTCGCAGTAAGAAAGCTAGGGTACCCCGACCAAATGGGTGAGATAACGTTGGAACTATGACCAACCGTGACATTCGCGTCCTCGAAATCCACGACTGACGGTCGCGGACACTTGGCTATATAGTATTTTTAGGTCCCCAAAATAGGAATTATTAGAGGTTAACAAAAAGAGGCACAGTCATTATATTATTGTTCTTTAAGGTTCCGTACCCAAAGGGTGCCAACGGAACCCTATTACTAATGCTCCACTGTCCGTCTGTCTGTCACAGGGCTGTATCTTTTGAACCGTAATAGGTAGATACTTGAAATTTTCGTACGGAACCCTTCGTGTGCGAGTCCGACTAGCACTTGGCTGGTTTTATAGGGTTCCGTAGTAAACAAACACCTCAGGAACCCTAATAGTTTCGCCATGACTGCCTGTCTGTCACTCTGTCCGTCTGTCCGCGGCTTAGCTCAGAGACTCTTAATCACACCGACAAAATGGTAAAATGAAATCTTGAATTTTTTTTTTCTCGTCTATGACATGGTGTGGGAAATCATTGGATAGGCCGTTCAAAAATATTGCAGGTTTCTGGAAACCATTTTTAGATTCAGGGATCTTTTTACGTAATATTAAGCTTTAAAACCGTTACTTACCGTCTAAGTTTTTTTGTAGTACGAGTAAGTAGGTACCTATATTAGATATATTTTTGTTTCGAACTCACTAGCCATGTATAAGCCATCAAAGGCTTCTGTGGTTCTTAGTGTATTATTTTAAACTCTGCGATCTACTTTTTGAACACAAATAATAAAAAAATAAAAATGCCGATGATATATTATTTTAGTCAAATACGAAGTATTGTCACAGATTTTAGAAATATAATACATATATGTTGCTAATGAGTATTTTACGCCACTTCCCTGCTAAAACACAGGGCCCTGTACCACGAAACTTTACAATTACAAGTTACAATTTACATAGTTTACAAATCCGTGTACCACAAAACTCTAACCCACACAGTCGGTAAAATGGAAAAATTATATATAAATAATGGAAAAACCTTACAAATATGTAAATTTGTGACAATTCTACAACTTATAGCCCTCATGCTTAGTGTTACGCTTTTAAAAATCTGAAAGAATTGTAGATTGTAAATCAATTGTAACTCATAATTTTTTTGTAATTTCTGTGTAACCAAATTTTTTCTACAATTTAACAATTTTGTAGAAAAGTGGACTTGCAAAGTTTTGTGGTATAGGTAGAGTTGCCCGATGGTCGGGATTCGTTTGGATTGTCCCGACATTTCACATGGTGTCCCGAGTCCCGACAAAATACAAAATGTTCCGACAAAAAGCTTCTTGAACAAATTTAACAAAACAGACATTTAAAATTGCCACATTTGCTTAATAATTGCTTAATATTTCAAATGATATTGAACAGGATGCTTTATATAATATACCAATTACTGGTGCCCTATAGAAACACTTGAACATGTTCCAAACGACAAGGGCAAAATTTTATTTTAATAATGAAACTTAATATTTTGATTTGTTATATTTATTTTTCCCGACAATTTAATCCCAAAATCCCGACTGTTTGAAACTTTGCCCAGATATTTGAGTCTTCCCATCCTGGCAACTCCAGGTATAGAGCCCTGGTAGATATAATTGGTGAGTGTTTTAGGGGACTGTCTTTTGTAACTTGAAGTTCAAAAAGTGCTGATATTCAGCCAAAATAAAAATAAATATTCAAATTGATGTTGCTCATATTACTACTCTTTACTACAAACAACACAGCAATGTAGTAGAATATAGTCTATCTACACATAATACTAAAATAATTTTATTCCCTTTACTGTGTTGGTTAAATAGTTTAAGTTAACCGTTGGGTTACAACTTAACTATAAGGTTCTACTGTGTTGGTATTTCACTGTTTGTGCTATAAGACCCGTGATTATTGTGTACCCCGGGGTTATTTGGGTCCCCCAGTAATCAAATTTGTTCATTTTGTTTGATAACTTTTGGTCATTAAAATAATGGTGGACACATACTCAATGCTTATGCAGGCCACACACGTTACGATATAATTGCGCAAAATTGGACTTGCACAAGTATATCTTAGTAGTTTGCATGTTACATATCACATATGTGAGCACTATGTTTATAAAGCTAACATTTACTGGGTACGTCTTTCATTGACTTGAATGTACCCTAGCGACTGACAGTATGTCATGCTCACTTAAATGTCTCGCTGGTGGTGGCGTGTGTATTGGATTATTAAGTTCCCTTCAAAATGGTTGAGCTGAATGGTGCTGATCCATGCGTCATATTCGTGAACGGGGGCAGTCAGTTGGGGCTGGTCACGTCGTAGCTACTTTAAATTGTTTTTTGTTTTTATCTTTTTATTACGGATGCTTCTAGGGTGCACGTCTTTCTACATTGTTATCACATGTATGATTTCAACATGAATGATGTAACCAATATTTTGATTTAAAAGAGTGTCCGTGGAGTTTCTTGCCCGTTCTTCTCCATAGAACTCACTCTATTTCGCTTTGGAATGGGCAACTAGCTTCATCTTTTTGACTGACAACTCAAAAGTGCATGTAATGGTTACATTTGAAATAATTGAGTTTGATTTTATACATTAACGTGTGTGGGGATGATTTAGCACAAGTATCCGAGCCATTCGGTGTCACGCAGACTTGTATAAGTCTAAACTTGCGCAAGTATATCGTAACGTGTATAGCTACCATTAGTTTTTGAGTTGCAACTTTAAATTGTAAGTTGATATTCAATGAACTTAAGAATATTTTTCTGGTGTTAAAGACCCGTATGTATGTAGGTAGGTTTGTATGTCTGCGATTTTCTTAAAAAGTAATGAATCTTTGATGAAACTACATTTACTTAAGAAGTTTTAGTAAATAATACATTAGGATATAATGATATAAGTTATATGCATAAATGTAGTTGTAGGTATACGTATGAAGTTCAAAAGTACACCATATTTTGATGTTTGAAACGTTACTTTGCGTCCCACACTCATCATAAAGCATAACAATAAAATGTCTTATTTACAGCCAAAGTATTTCAGTATTAAGATACTAGAGTGGGGCGAAACAGTATTATTGTCAGTTAACACGCACACAGGTACTAATGTTATATTACAGGTAGTAATTTTTTACTACACAAGTTTGGGTTTAAAACTAGGCGACTACAAATATAACTTTCAATGTTATCCTTTCCCTCTCTTTTTAACCGACTTTCCAAAAAGGAGGAGGTTCTCAATTCGGCTGTATTTTTTTATTTTATTTTATTTGTTACCTCAGAACTCCGTCGTTTATGAACCGAATTGGAAAATTCTTTTTTTATTTGAAAGAATATACTTTCAGGTTGGTCCCATTTTTTTTTCTAAATCCAGTTGTGATGATGGAATCTATGAGGAATTGAGGGAACTCCTCAAATTTTATAGGCAAACATATAGCGATTTTTGTATTTTCATCATTAACTCAAGCATTTGCATTCAGAAAGTATCATTTGATGAAGTGGAACTGATGAAGAAGACCACAAATGGCCACCGGAACTCCTCAATGATTAGTACTTCACGGGTGGCGATAAGATATATCGATTAAGATAGTTAAGCGACTATGAAGCAAATTTAAATAAATAATTCTGATTAAAATAGTACCACCGAACTGATCTGAAGATGAAGCTGGAAGGTATGCACCGGAACTCCGTAATAAAACAATGTATCCTAGCCGTGTTTGGGTTTATTGGAATTTTCATGAGATGCACTCGGGCTATAAATGGTTATTAACTGATTTTTATTAACTTTGCTTGGGTAGTTTTTCAGTTAGCTTCGATAATACGTATTTAATCCACTTCGTATAGTTATCTTGCGTCACTGTTGTTTGTGCGGTGTAGCAAGTAGTGGTAATCGAATTGTTGTGGGATAGGTATTATAACTAAAAAGTGAAAAATTACTTTAATTTCGGAAGTCGGTGGCAAAAAACAAAAATACAGCACCAAGGACACCGATTTCCGAAATTAAAGTTATTTTTCACTTTTTTGTGTTTTTTTTTTAAAGTCGGTTGTTTTTTGTTAAAAAGTTTTTTTTTTTCATATACTCGTACATATTATAATTATTATTTTAAGACTGTTAGTTAGCCTTTAAATATGAAGTTAAGTTCATTACAAAACTAACCATCGCTCGCCAGCTAAAACATTTCACGATGTTTATACGACAAATCTGTCCCATTTAATAGTTACACATCATTCCAAAGCATTTATCAAACAAGATAGATATTCCAAGCTATTTATCACCACATCTCCACCACTAAAGCTGTTTCAAACCATAACAACTATAATAAATACTAGCTTAGGTACGCCGCGAGCTCGCATGACTCTTCAGACACACATTACCGTGTGTAAACAGCTTTCGAACACATCACAGAGAATACAGAAGCATCATTTTATTCTTATTAAAGTATTTTTATTTCATGAGGCGACGCGCGCTGTACTTGTGGTAACCAAGTGTACAATCACGCTGTGTACAATCAAGGATAGACACGTAAAGTGGGGATTATATTTTTTTTTCTCGTCTATTCCATAGTGTGGCATATCGTTGGATAGGCCGTTCAAAAATATTGTGGGTTTGTTAAAACGATTTTTCGATTCTGGCATTTGTTTGCGTAATATTAAGCTTTGAAGTGGTAATTTTTGTTAGAGTTAAGTGTCCGTCTCCCGCCGGCTAAATGGTTGTATTTTGATATGTGAAAAATTCACAGCAGTAGTATACAGGGTGGAAAAAAAAGACCGTGGTTGGAGGAAAAGTACCCTTAATATTGATGATCGCAAATTTTACTGAAAGGAAACATTCCTTTATTTTCAAAATTAATTAAAACTGCATTTAAAGATTTTTGAAAAATCACCTTCTTGAGCAAGGAATAGAACCGGTGGATTGTGAAAACGTATTTGTTGTATGTTATGATACCAACCGGAAGAGTCATTCATAAGGATCAATTCCTTTGAAATAACAAGTATCTTAAATTAAAGAAAGACCAAGTAAAATATTTTTTTTTTTTGTTGTAAAACTTAGACACTATCTAAAGAAAATAGTTCACTTATGAATTGCTCAAAATGAGACCCACTTTCACGTATGCACAGACGTATTCTTCGACTGAATTTGCTACGTGTCGCCTTTTATATCGAGTTTTTTATCGTCTTTCTTTCATTTAAGACACGTACATTCTGTATGGGAGATCATATTATTGTACATTCTGTATGCTGTGTTCCGGTTGGAAGGGTACCGATGCCCGTGAAGTTACAGGCACATGAGACAGTTCAGCTTTGTTTCTGTGATGCCAACACATATCTATGACCCTTCTGTAAGACCCCACGATGTGGTGTTGAGTAAATATAATTATACTTTAAGGAACATGTCTTGACATTATGTTTGTCATCTTGAGAGTATGTTCACGACACTCATTTGATGTAAATGGGGACTTCCTTGTGTGCTTGTGCGTTTAAGAGGTCGTTTGGCTAGATGTGATTTTGAAGTGAAGGTATTTTGTGGTACTTGCCTCGCTGAACTAGTGGTGCCAAAATGACTGCTGAGCTTGGGGTCGTAGGTTCGATATGAAGGTCGGGCAGTGTTATTGGGTTTTTTAATCTAAAATTTCTCAGTAGCAGCCCCTATTACATGGGACTTAAATTTGTGAGCACCATGTATCTTTATCATATTGAATTTCTCTGTCATTGCTTTATTTTTCATTCTTATTACCTATTGTGGTATAAGCGGCATTTTTTGTTCCAGCTATCGGACTATCAACCAGGCATGCATACTCTTGGTTTGCTTTCACCAGCCTTGCTTTATCCTCATCAGCCACTCATTTATTTTAGGTGCCTCGTCTTCCTAATAATGATACAATTATTGTATACAAAGTATTAGAAAACATTTTTCAACACACTTGCTCGTAAAGTGACTCTTAATGAACCGCTTTTAGGTCCATAATGCAGTGTATTAAAAACGCGTGCTTTTTACTTTACGTTACCGCGCTAGTGCTGTAACGCCACAGATAACTATTTACTAGTCGGATAATTGCGCTTTTTTTAATCTCATCAAAGAGACTTCCATAATGCTGGAGCCAAAATGCCATATTTACCACATTTTTTTTTAATAGTCTGAATTGTCCTTGGTCTAAAATGAACTAAAAATTTTCCTTAAATTGTCTGTGGTCCCTCCCGGAACCAAACGAAAAAGACCCTGACTGGCGTTCTATTATTACGGATTCTCACTGAACTAATGTAAATTTCTCTATGCCAATAGTACTTTCTAATTCCATACTAAATAAACTACAATTTGACATACGACAAAGCTATGATCAGTCTAAATATTTTATGTGTTTTTTTAATATAGGTTCTATAACGGTTTTGCCAGTGCCTTTATTTACACCTGCGCGCGCATCGCATGCGCGGCGCGCGGAAAAACAAATTCAGCGCCATTTTCCATAAAGTTAATAACAATACAAGCCTGTTTTTTTTCACTCGCAAGTGTGTTGAAAAACCTCGTATGAAACGCGTGTGCTCGGCTTCCTTATACCGCCTCGAGCGCAGTGATCAACTTAGCACACATGTATCATAATGTACTATTAAAAGACTAACGGTAGGATTTTGAATTTTGAAACTACCTTTTGGAAGGGGCAACGAGAATCAATTTTATTTCCGTGTAAATGTTGACGTTCAAAAGTGCCATTTATGTGCCTATTTGAAATAAATGCTTTGACTTTGACTTTATGATATGTAATGTACACAAAATCAGAAGGTTAATTAATTAATCTCATATCTCAAAACGTTCAAAATCTAATCACAGTCACAGCTCACTGACAATCAACGTCAAAAACTTGTCAAAAATGTATTAAAATTAGAGTCAATAAGTATGTACAGTAGAAGTTTAGTCGAGTCCCACGTTACATAATTTTGAAGAAATAACGAATAATTGAACGCGTCTTGACGCGTCCTGTAATCCGCGCCTGTATCTGTCTTCATCTACAATTATACCCAATCATCATTGAGAACGCTGCTGTCACAACGAGTATAATTGAATAATCAAACGAACTTTGCCTGTAAGTAAGTTCGACGGTAATTATACTCGTTGCTGTCTCGTTCGAAGATGATTAGTCCCACCCAGTGTTGCCAACTGCACTGTAATTACGGTAAAGACACCGTAATCAGCATAGATCTACCACCTACCGTAGGATTATAATTACGGTAGCAAAAAACATCGTAATACCCATCGAAGGTCGTCATTACCTATTTCTAACACTTGCCAAAGTTTATTTTAGCCATTATGCCTCTACCACACTCGAAATTCGAATGCTGGGTGCGAAAGGGTGTTCAGCAGAGTTGACAACATAAAAACGAAAGAAAAAAAATCCCTACGAAATCTATCAAAGGAAATTATTTATCACGGATGCCATACAGCGACTCAGAAAAAGCTGTATTGATTTGAATCCCTCTAACAATAAGATTCAAAACACAATATGTATAAAAATATTGAAACAATTTTATTTTACTGTCTAATTCTGATTAATAATATGAGGTTTTATTTCAACTCTGACCCTTAACTTGCTACTAAATAAACAAGGTTATCCTACCGTATTTCAAATATAAATTACAACATAATTTCGGAAAATCTACTGTATTTTTAGAAGAATCCTACCATCCGCTAGATTTCAGAGTAGGCAACACTGGTCCCACCCGACCCAAACATTAAATGCTATATACCTAGGTGAATGAGCATGGGCCATGTGTTGTAAAACGAATAAATCGCTATGAACTTAATGAAGATAGTTGCAGGCGCGCATGACAAGACGCTTCAAGACGCGTTCAATTTTTAATTCAATGTCAAGAACTTGTCGAAAATGTATGAAAATTGGAGACAATAGTATTTATACACTATACAATGGTGTACCTAACTGAATTAATGCACCGTAATAAAATACAGGAAAAGTTTTTAATCAGTGCGCAAATTTTGACAAATTAAACTTAAACGTGTTTTATTATACACCTATTTTTTATTTTGATGTCTTAGTAAAAAAAAAAAGAAGTTATCGTTAACGAAAGATGTTTATTTTGAAACTGGTATAATGGATACACGTCGCGCAAAGCGCCGGCGCGGGCGGCGCGATCAGTGAAGCGGAACGCAGTAGTAGGTACCTATCAGCTGTGCGCTCGCTCATTGATATTATTACGAATAGATTGTATCCACATTTTGCTGATTTCAAGTAGGACCAAAAAAAGTATTGAACAAATAATGGAAATGTCTTCTATTACTGATACTGAACCACCAAAAAAAATTTGCGCGCTGGTTAAAAACTATCCTGTGTATTAGTTTGTTCAGAATCGTTTACTGAATCAATTTCTGTGATTTTTTTAATATAGGTAATGTTTTATCCCATAAATAATTAAAACTACGTAAATTACAATCACAATTTCGCTGTACAGTCTAACAAACGAAGTACCTACTACGCTAGACCTTTATACGTGTGCGACTGTGTGCGTCCGTAAATTTGTAATGTGACCAAAATTTTCTACCACAATTAGTATATTTTTTTAAATAAATTAAAAAATGTTTTAATACAAAGCAAAAATCCGGTGTATGTATTATGATTATAACATAATATTCTAATTGAGTTGTTTGGTGGTATGCGATAATTTCGGGACATGTAGTAGTTTTGACAGATTGTGACGGAGTTATAATGCGAATGTTTTTAAAAATACGGGAATCGCCGTTCTGGTTACCTACACACATTTTTATATTATATTTCTCTATGTAAGAATTCTCCCCAAAACTTGAACACTGCAGTCTCTAACACAATGGCAGTAGATTTCAATATAACTCTTTGGTTACAAGCAATCCGTAGGAACGTCAGTGGTGCAGCGCTAAATTATATGCAGTGCTATCTGTGCAGCGGTGCAGCCGCTGTGGCGGGATGCCGTGCAAGTTATAAGCGGTAGCGAAGAAATAGCAGATGTTCTTTTACAATATCATATTTTTTAAATCATCTACAATGGTACATGAGAACTACGTATCAAAGACCTAACGTCACACAAAACCTGCATCGCGCAAGCAGAGTTCACGGCGCGATTAGCATACAAGATGGCCTGAAACTTCAAGGCCATAAAAAAATTACTATCCCTGGTATCGTTTGGTATCCGAATTAACCCCATGTATGTTCCACGACTTTTCATAGCTTTCGAGTTATTAATTTTTTTCAGAACTTTTGAGAATCTCTCAATCAATCTGCCTAGCCTTTTCTCAACTATGTTGGGGTCGGCTTCCAGTCTAACCGGATGCAGCTAAATGTACATAGAGCGACTGCCTGTCTGACCTCCATAACCCAGTAACTGGGTAATACTTTGTCAGAACCCTTGGTAAGACTTTGTCAGACTTTCGGGCTTCTGACGACCCGTAACGACTGTCAAAGATACATTAAATACACTATAAAAGTCGTTTCCAGCATCCCTTAATATTCCTTCGTTGTTAATTTTAATACAGGGTGTAAGGGACAGCCCTCCGCTAACTAAAAGGGTGCATTCAGCTCCTTAATTATTTTGAATCATATTCCATCGGTTTGCTCAGGAAATTTTTATTTTTTCTAAGTCGTTTTTGCAGTTTTTATTCCTTTGTTTCAATGTAAAATTACGTTCTCTGTACGCAGTACTCCATTTATGTAAATAAAAAAAAACAGCAATGGATATTGAAATACTCTAACGAACGACGCGCGAAATCAGCTGTTCACTTTCTGCCTACCTACAGAGTTCACCGAACTCGCAGTGCTGCCGTTCGCTACATGCGTTTTGCCACGGTAACGATACATTGCGTGTTTATTGGATTCCCATAACGTTCCTGAAATAATTTCATATATCGGTTATCTTAGTATGATATACTGAATTCACCCCAACAGTCTGCGGAGGGCTGTCCCTTACACCTGATACATATTTTGTAACCTGTAATGTCAATGTCTATTTTTGTAATGTTCGAACACAATAAAAAGGTTTTTGGTACCACAGCGACAGCAGAACACTCACTCCTAAGTCACAGGATCACCTAGTTTAGGAGTTCAGGGTTTACCATACCCGTATGTCCTGTAGTTAACCAAGTTAATATGTATCCTAGTTTTTAAGCAATGTCAAAGGGTCAATAAAGATTTGTATTATTATTACTTCAACAACCAAACTATGCATAAACTCGCTTCCCGCCCCGCATTCTCTCACAACTCGCCGCGCGACCACAATATCCGCGGCCACGTCTCGTCTGCACACAGTTTAGCGTCGATATTGCCGCGAACGAAACTGTCATCGGATTTTAATGTTCTCCTCTCTTT
The DNA here is from genome assembly GCA_947523025.1 of Dryobota labecula. NCBI lineage: Eukaryota > Metazoa > Arthropoda > Insecta > Lepidoptera > Noctuidae > Dryobota > Dryobota labecula. Next base: position 11,029,867 of record OX383314.1, on the reverse strand, counting down.
TCTATGGTTTGCTGACTGAGTGTAAAAGATAAAGTATTGAATTGTACGGCTTTTGACGGAGACTGTGATCATAATTGAAAAAGGCCGGACAAGTGCGAGTCAGACTTGCGTAGTGACATAGTTCACCTTAGTTTTATGTTTTTTTATTTAATGTTTTTCCATTGTTTAGGCCATAGTGACACCGAAGACAATGGACATACAGATAGACTAACAGATGAATAGATAAACGGCGTACACGTGAAAAGACAGACGGACATACTAACAGGGAGACAGCGAGGCGAAAAATATGTTAATGGTACCCTCTTCGCGCATGAAACTACATTCCAATAGCCCCTGCGTAATACCCATAAAAATATTATATAAACTACCAGATGCATTCAAAGATGAAACTAGCGATACGACATTTATAAAAAGCTCAAGCAAATATATATATATATTTTTTTTATTAATGTTCAAAATGTAGGTCGCAGAGTTTAAAATATTATATACCAAAAGCCATAGAAGCCTTTGATGGCCTCTATACGGCTACTGAGGTCGAAAAAAAATATCTAATATAGGTACTACAAAGAAACAAATATAGACGGTAAGTTTGTAAGTTTTACATTCAATTAAAAAAATCATATAATTAAAAAAGCATACTACACACAAAACGACAAATAAATTGATTAAAAACAAGCAGACACCATACGTATACAGCTAGTCATAGATACATACATACATAGATAAATATAATATGATATACATATGTTTAATTGACCTGACTAAATAATTATTACCTCTAACTGATCTCCTAGTTTTATTTTTTATTTTAATAATTATTTTAATTTTTTCTTTACCCTTCAGGGTCCGTAATTGTGCCTTTGTAACACCTTTTAAACATTATGGAATGCGATAAATAAATGAATATAAACATGAGGTTTTATAAGGTTTAATAGGGTACCGTTCACACATTTGGCTACAGAATCCTGAAAACTAGGCAAACAAATTCACAGCCAAATCTTGTAAATCCTAAATCTATCTAGCCACCAAACTGATCTGATCATAGTCTCCATAAATCAAACAGTGTTGAACATAAAATTCTTTCACGTTTCGACCTCTCTCTATCTTAGAACATTCCACTCGAATGCACCGAAGAAAGTATGTAGTTCAAGTTAAAAGCGGGGCGAGCGCGGGTAAGAAAACAGACCTAAACAGACCTATAATTATTTGGTACATTTTGTAGGGTTCCGTACCCAAAGTGTGCCAACGGAACCAAGGCTACGCATTACTATGGCTGTGCGTTCTGTGAGTTGTCTGTCTGTGTGCAATGTCACGAAGCTGTATATTTTTAACCTTAATAAGTAGCTGGTTGAATGTTAACCGAATACTAATTCGAAATAACCGAATTTAATCTCAAGGCCTTAAGTCAAATTGTCAAAGTAAACTTTATTAGTTGCGGTCAGAAAGAAAGAAAGAAAACGTATTTATTGGGACTCGTACAGGAAGATTACATTTTAAACAAAACGCACTCAAAGCAACATTAATAAAAAAAATAAAAAAAAAGTTAAATGAAAACAGAAAGTCCTGTTCGGGGCCAAAATGCTCCTATCTCAGCACAGCAGCGCAGCATCTCTACAGCCGTCATCTCAGTAGTCATCCCCTTTCTAGCGACATCATTCACAGATTCCGTCCATCGCTATTAGGATTCCTTACCAAATGGATGCTAATGGGACCCTGTTCCTGAGCACACGCCTGCTATCTGTCCACTCGTCTGTCACACAGCTATATCTTTATTAACCACTAGTTTCTACCCGCGACTTCGTCCGCGTGAAATTTCGGCTCACCCATCGCGTCGCAATCCTTATCCAAATAACTATGTTATTAATCACAAGTATTTAAATGTAAACAAAATTGTCCTTGACATCACTTGATTTCAATCAACATCTTAGGAGATATCATAATTTAAAAAAGCTAAAGAGTTTGTTTGGTTGAACGCGCTAATCTCAGGAACTGCTGGTTCGAATTGAACAATTATTTCAGTGTTGGATAGCACAATTCTTTAGGAAGGTTATAGGCTTAACATTACGCTACGACCTTAAGGAGCCGAGCAAACACCAAAAAGGAAGGCGGAAATAACGCTAAGCGAAATCTGAGTAATTGCGCGGGCGGGCAATGCGATGCAACGAGGCTGAATTTTACGCGGAGGAAGTCATGGGCAGAAGCTAGTACATGTATACTACTGCTGTGATTTTTTTCACATATCCAAATACAACCATTCTGAATCGAAAAATAGTTTTCAAAAGCCCGCAATATTTTTGAACGGCCTATCAAACGATACCCTACACAATGGGATAGACGATACACAAAAGTATCATCCTCACTTTACGTGTAGGGGAGGTACCCCTAGTACTAAGAGTGTCTGAGATAAGTTACGGACAGACAAACAGACGGACATGATGAAACTATAAGGTTTCCTTGTTGACTACGGAACCCTGTAACCCTAAAACCCAGTTTTTCATATTTTTTTATTCTACCTCCATCTTAACACAAAATAAACAAAAAGGTAAACAATTACAGTTATGGTGGTACGGAAGGAACCCTTAGCGAGCGAGTCCGACTCGTACCTGGCCACTTTTTAGTAATCATCTGCCTATCCTTTTCCCAACTATGTTGGGGTCAGCTTCCAGTCTAACCAGATGTAGCTATATACAAGTATTATACATGGAGGACTGCCTATCTGACCTCCACAACCCCGTAACTGGGTAACACGATACCCCTTGGTAAGACTGGTTGTCAGACTTTCAGGCTCCTGACAACCTGTAACAACTGTCAAAGATATACAAATGACAGCTGGGACCAAAGGCTTAACGTGCTTTCCGAGGCACGGAGGAGTCTTGGTATGTAGAGATGGTCACCCATCCACAAACCAACTGCGGCAAACGTAGCTTAACCTGATCGATCGACCCGTGCGATTGTTATTACTTATACTCCATTTATAATAGCATTAGACAGAAGTTAAAAAAGGTTATTTTTGATGCACACTTTATAACAAAAGTACAATAAACTTGTTATAGTTACGATTGACGCCAAATCGATTAAAATGAATTTATATATCAGCTATCACACTTAATTGTAATCATTTAAAAAAACAACCATATGAAATTAAGTAGCTTTCATTTAGATATATTATTTCATTCCAATTTAAAATTACATTGCCTATGCTAAAAACCTAAAAGAAGCAGGAGTCAACAATACTGCAACGCTTTTTGTTTCACTATAATCCTACCAAATCTAAAATGTTACTTAATCCCTTCATAAGCTGTGACAGCGGGGGATTTCTAATTTTACTGGTTTATGTCGTCTGTGAAATTGACTCGACAATGTGCTAAGATTGTCATGTATGTCATTTACTTGTGAATACTTTGTTTGTTATTGTTTAATTTTCGTGATTTTGTTGTTATTTATTAAAATAATAAATAATATTTAGTTATTTCTTTATTATTGTATTGTTATCAGTGTTGTCATTGGGTTGTTTGTACAAAACGTTACTTTTTTTTTGAGCTATGAGTGATCCCGGTGCGGGACCGAGCGGCTTACAACATATAAGTACTGAGTCTGACCAAAGCCAACGGCGAAAAAAACGTGGTCCAAAAGTTGACTCCGACGAAATAATAAGGTCTCCCAAAAAAAAGAGAACGCTGCGTGCTGTAGAAAAACAACCTGTGATAAATATTTTTAAGCAATTGGAGTCCTGGCCTGCAGATACTCCTCATTATAGGACTGAGATGATAAACAAAAGCGCAGAAGTTGCCGGTAAGGATGATTCATAAAATTATTACTATAAAAACATTTGAAACTAACATGCATTGTGATAAAATGTATTATATTTTAGAAACTCCGCACATGATTTTATTATTTACAGGCGTATCTCGGGCTACTCTGTCCAATATTCTCAAAGAGTACAACATAAAAAGTCGCCTGCAATCTCCCCCTCCCCAACAAAAGCACATGAAACGTGATGATTTTGATGACATCACATTTAGTGGAATATGCAGGAAAATTCATTCCTTCTTCTTTAATAATGAGTTGCCCACCTTGGACAAGATGCTGGAAGCAGTTAACAGTGACGAGTCTCTGCCAGATTTAAAAAAAAGCAGTCTGTATAAAATAATTAAATAAACATTAAAGTTCACATAAATCAAACGGAGCAGAAAAAGTGCACTCATAGAAGTCATAGACAAGCAGGAGATCGTCCTTTGGAGACTAAAATATCTTCATGAAATAAAAAGGCTAAGGAATAAAGGAAGGAAAATATATTATTATTTAGATGACACTTGGCTAAATGAAGGTACAGTGCTTCTAAATTTCTTAACAGCTATTTATGCACTAAGCAGTGTATGACCTCTTGCATTCAATAACATTATAATTAATTATACAGTTAAACATAATTTCATAAAATTGGTTCGTGAAATGAATGGTATTTATATTAATAACCTTTTATCATACAAACAGGTCACACGAAAAGCCTAATATGGCATGACACTAATAATAAGTCTTCAAAAGAAGCACATTGGGAAGGTCTATCTGCTGGTTTAAAAAATCCAACTTATAATCGGTCATACTGGTATGTATTTTATGGACTGTCCTCGACATAAAAAAATGAACACCCCATTGTTATTGACTATTAATTAAGTAATACATATTATATTGTATTATGAATTAACGCATGCAAAGCGAAGTTATAGTATTTATCTATGAACTATTTCCAGCAGTGAAATTATATAGGGGGTACGGAATAATTGACTTGTATTAATTTTATTTCACAGGGTTTGTGAAGGGTTTTTAATGGATGCTGCATTAATATTTGATGCAAAGAAAGGTGATGAAGATGACCACTCCGAAATGGACGCCTTCAACTTTAATAATAATAATAATTTATTTATTTACACTTCAAGACACAATCATCTGTGTAGCCCTGACTCTTGTACTAGGATTTCCTGTTTCATAAGAGCCAGACCTCTCAATTTACAGGGAATATGTTATAGAAGCGCGATAGACAAAAGTGAAAATGGTTCAAGTTAATTTTGTCAAAAATTGAGAGTGGCGCTGTAATTGTTATGGACAATGCGCTATACCACTCAAGGACATTGGAGAAGCTGCCAACCACAGCTACACGAAAGGCAGATATACAGGAATGGTTTAAAAGCAAAAATATCCCTTTTGAGGAAAAAGATCTTAGGGTAACTCTATTAGAAAAAGCAAAAATACAAAGACATTTATACCAAAAGTTTGTTGTAGATGAGATGGCTAGAGAGAAGGGTATTTCAGTATTGCGCCTCCCACCCTGCCACTGCGAGTTCAACCCTATAGAATTAATATGGGCTCAAATGATGGGGTATGTGGCTCAACATAACAAAACGTTCAAATTAGACAAGAAGAAACAATTACTCCCACAAGATCTGGATAGTATTACGCTAGAACGATGGCAGTCTTGCGTTGCTCATGCAATTAAAGAAGAGGAAAAGTTAAAGCATAATGGATGATGTGGTAGAAAGATTTATTATTAGGTAACGTCGGTGAAACTTCTTCATCTTTATTCTCTGATGATAGTGACTAAATTATATGATGAAGACGAAGAAGTTACACCAACTATTGTGTGTTGAAAGTTGTTGTTTTAAATAAAATATTGTAAAAAAAATGACTTTTATTTCCTTTAATCTTAATTAAATTTAAATCATCACGACGTAATCGTTTGTTTCATTCATTCGTTTCGTTGTAAGTAATGTGTGATGAAGATGTTATTACGACCTATTTATCAAAGTTATGTTAAAACATTTTTAGTTTAATTGTTTAAACTTTTAACTTTGAATAAAATGTTTCGCACTCCTGCTTCTACGAGCCTCTTTTTTCTAATGCTATAGTAAATGGAGTATAGACACAAGCCCCTCTAGCCACTTTGTAGTATTAGAACTATTTTCTTGGCATAGTACACTAGGTACCCAATTTCAATACAGCCTCAATGTAAATCCAATAACTCTACAAAGTATTAAACAGATTTATGTGTTAGATTATTCGCTCGAGTTCCTTACCCGACTTGTCATCGTAAAAAAGAGTTATGCGCGAGTGTGCGCGAGATAGCCGCGCATATTTATATTCTGTCGAAGTTATGTATGGTACTGGGTAAGTATAAAAGTATCTGTTTGGCAGTAGCAAATCTTTAGGTAAAAACAATATAGCAATATATAGCATTAGACAAATAACGGCTAAATAACGACAATTATTGTGTAATATTGTTGAATTTACTGCACCTTAGAGTAATTTTTTAATGTAAATGGTAAATAGATTACAGCGCTTTGTATTTATCGTGACATAACGGAGTTTATTAAACGTTTACATCGAAATAACGAAAAGGTGAGAACAGTTATTTGTCTAATCCATACTAATATTATAAATGTGAAAGTAACTCTGTCTGTCTGTCTATCTGTCTGTCTGTCTGTCTGTATGTTACGTTTTCACGCCTAAGCCGCTGAACCGATCGTCATGAAATTTGGCAGACATATAGCCTGAGACATGGAGAAGGACATAGGCTACTTTTTTACGCGATAAACGACATCCACGCGGGCGGAGCCGCGGGCAAAAGCTAGTGTTATAATAAATGGAGTTTAAATACCTACAAATCTAATTCCAACTCATTACTGCTGGCTTTTGTGGACATGATATTTATTCAGATTTGTTATTGTATTGTAATGGCAAGTATGTCGTTTGATTTAAATAGGTTTTCATTTTTATACATATATTTTAAATATTTTTAATAGATTCTTTTCTTTTTTGTGAATGTGTGAACGTTCCGTTGTGTAGGCCTACTAGAGTGTAGATTTGTTGGCACTTTTCTAATTTGTTAAGTACCTGGTAATTGTTGAAAGGCCTACACTGTCCGCCCATACCTATTATCACTGTTATTTGATAATATTGTAAAGCCAATTATTTTTAAAACAGTAACCGTGTAGTTTCTTGCCGGCTCTTCTCCATAGGAAACGACTAATTGGAACCGTGCACCTAGCTTCTGACTTTTCTGTGAAATAAAATATTTTGATTTTGATTGATAGTGCGAACAAATACGGATCTCGTGTCCGCCAATATGAATGTTAATTCGCAGTTTAAAACTAAAAAAAAAGAAACCAATAAGTTAAAACATTTTTACCTATTTCTTTAGTTTATTAAATATCCTTTTTTATAGTTACAAAAGTATTCATAGTTGTTGCTTAAAATATTGACCATTTCGAGACGAAAAAGTTTTTTCATGTTGTTCTGGCGGTGTTTTTTTTTTTTTTTTTTTCAAAATACTAGATCATTTACATAAAATATTTTTGTAGAAGTCTTTTTTTATACACTTGACTATACTCTGTATTTGTTTGGGCTTGTAATATGTAGCAATCTCGCTAATATCTGCGACTGAAAAGAAGACGTTTTACGGTGTCCCTGTTTGGGTAGCGCCTTAAAGATTTAATTTAATAAATCACTAGGTTCACATTACAGGCCTAACCTAATGGACCTTAGGGACCTAATTGTCATCTAAAGCGCAATTTTACAACAAGACAAGCAACAAAAATAATAATGATGATAAGACCTGAGGAGGCTCTCGTTGGGCAGCTGGATTAAAAATTATTGGCTAGATTCAGAAAGCGGTACTTCTGGACACGGCTCGTATTGGTAGGAGTTTCCTCTCTCAGGAGCCCTGACCACCGGTAGCTTGGACCCTGTTCCGACACCGATGAGCAACAAATTTTTATATTTTTAAATGTTATTAAATTCTAATATTTAAAAATATAATTAATATGTATGTATTGACTGTAAAAGCCTTAGTTCACAAAATTATAGCTACAAGCTCTGCGCGTGTGCCCTCCGACACGCTTCCAGCTTACATAGGAACACAGAAACACACAACACACACAACCCAAACACAAACACAACACAAAACACAAACAACACAACACACAGATTTTGATGTTTGTGAATGAATGGAAGATTTTTGTGAGAAGAATGCATGACTGTGTTAAATAAATAATAATAATATATGTTTAAATAGTGTAATTGGCTTCAGCCGTTCTATTTAAAAATAAATAAATAAATAGGCAGGGAATGTGTAGGATTTAAGCCATAAGTAGTCTATTTTCCACTTCCACGTCAATTCTGAGCATCCTCCAAAGGTGGATGCTAAGGGATAAGAAACTCGCTAACACGTTCTAATAGAACCGTTAGTTTCATTAACTAACACGTTACGGGCGTGGCTTAGGGCCATATTTTAACTCTATCACCACAAGAACATAGAATATCTCTAGTGAAATTAAGTTAGTTTGGCTCGGTGCTCCGTGCTTCGGAAAGCACGTTAAAGGCCAGCGCACAAACTCAAACTCAAAGCGTTTATTTCAAATAAACCGATTACATGCCTGTAATCAGTTATCTTAGTATTCACTCCCTTACATCAAACTCCAAACTCAAACTCAAAGCATTTATTTCAAGTAAACCATTTACTTTTGAATTGTCAAGGGGTCGGTCAGTCAGAAAGATGAAGTTAGTTGCCCATTCCAAAGCGTAGTAGGTTCCTATGGAGAAGAACGGGCAAGAAACTCCACGGATAATCTTTTGAATCAAAGAATATTTACAAATTTTTGGCTCTAGGCCATGCCAGTTTCCTCAGTCAGTTGTTTTTTTCACCATTTTAGAGCACAAATTGCATGCCTAGGTTCTAACCTATGTCGGGGCTGTACTACAACGCAATCTAATGAATGCCAGTATAATAATATCATCAGCAACGAATGCGTACCATCTGTGGCCGCTCAGAGCAATAATGAGGCTCGTAGCTTTTAGATGGGTTCTACGTGTCGTAGCGATGAGACTGTGAACTACATTTGTAGAATGGTTTCAAATTATGTTGAAATTACACTAGAGTTTTTTAGGATTCCGTAGTCAACAAGGAATCCGTATAGTTTCACCATGTCCGTCTGTCCGGACTCTTAGTAAGTAGCAAGCCGAAGCTGCGGTGGTGAGCGTGAATACCATCTGCGACGATAAGCTCGCGTGGGACCGCCGGAGCCCCGCAGCGCCGAAGCCGTGACAGAAACCATGCCTGTTGCAGGTTGCATGCTCGATTGCATGCTGCATGCTTGCTTGCATGCTACATGCTTGCTTGCACGCTGCATGCTACATGCTTGCTTGCACGCTGCATGCTGCACGCTTGCTTGCACGCTGCATGTTGCACGTTTAGATATTCTAGAAAGGTGTAATTTGGGGATTATATTTTTTTCTCTCGTCTATTGCATAGTGTGGGGTATCGTTGGATAGGCCGTTCAAAAATATTGTGGGTTTGTGAAAACCATTTTTCGATTCAGGGATCCGTTTGCGTAATATTAAGCTCTAAAGTGCAAATTTTTGTTAGAGTCAAGTGTCCCCCCCCCCTGCCAGCTAAATGGTTGTATTTGGTTAAGTGAAAAAATTACACAGCAGTATTATATAAACGAGTCAAAAGGAAAACTCTCACAGAAAAGTAGGCTTTTTTTTTTCTACGATAGGTTTGCTCTTGACTCCAGTGTAGGTCAGAGGTGACAGAGACAAAGTCGACGATGGAGTGAGCTTACCCAGAAGAAGCCTGTTCACTCTCACTTTGAATTAATTAGGCTTGTATGCGTTCGGAAACACAGACGCAGGCAGAGAGTTCCACTCCTTTGCTGTGCGCATTATAAAAGACGTTTGAAAACGCTTAGTGCGAGTTGGTCGAATATCAACTAGGTAGGGGTGGTAACTTGCAGTGCATCTAGATGTCCGATGGTAGAAGGGGGCCGGTGGAATGAGGTCGTGGAGTTCATGGGCACACTCGCCGAAGTACAATCTGTAGAAGACCGACAAGCAGCAACCTTGCGGCGATGAGCCAAGCTGTGAAGCTGGCATCCACCAGTTTTTCGTCGCCAAAGAGCCTCTTAGTTAGTTTAATTTAGCCCTGCGTTCCACCGAGTCAAGCGCAGCAAGGGAGAACATGTACTTCAACTACAATGTTAAGTTTGTTCTTAGGATAAATTCGTCCAATTTTATGAATGTTAAGAATTAATTAGTTAACCTTAACAGACTTACCTATTTATAAACGCGGAGTAAACTTGTGCCAAACTTAACCCTCGAATAATTTATCGTTAATCTGACGGTTACACTGGTTGTAACTTTATGACCCCGTATATATTATTAAGGGGGCAGACATTTCAATCCTCATAATTAAGTCGGTCGAGTAACACATCGTACTCACACAAATTTTCGGGGGTCATCATCATCATTTCAGCCGAAAGACGTCCAGTGCTGGACATAGGCCTCCCCCAAAAAGGGGGGATTTGCCACAATCGCCACGCTTGGCAGGCGGGTTGGCGATCGCAGTATGGTGTTAAAAATGCATAGAGAACGCTGCTGCCCATTCTCTAGTAAGTCCCTTAGTCGCCTTTTTCGACGAAATTTTTCGTGGGTAAATTTTTTTTTTTTTTTTCTATCTTTATATCATAATTTTACTTGCCAGTTAATAAAATCTTAATAAACATAGATTAAATAGTAAAAAAAGAAATACGCAATCATGTCTTTGAACTCGTTCTGAGACAATTTCTATCAGAATTAGATTTCAAAAATCTGTGAATGCAAGCCCTATATAAAGGAATATTTCTGCCATCATCATTGTTAAAGCTGTGGAAATAAATATAACTGTTGAATGATTTTGAGGTTAAGAAAAAATCCACTGTTAATTTTCACGTCTTATATATTTTTTTTTTAATGTAAATAATTATCTAACCTAGACATCAAACATCGACTTAAAAAAAACATCAACATTTTCTTTACGAAAACCTAAACTAATTTTTATCTCAAAACTTTTCTTCTAAATCATCTTTGATCTTAGTGTCAGTAGATACTTACCTGCCTTACCTGTATTCTGGTGCACGTTCCGCGAGCTCGAGTCCTGTTTGGTAGCCGTCATTCCAGGTTTTTACACACCTCTCAGTCAAAAACAGGTTTTTTACCTATTTTTTTTCTTGTAAAATTCAGTAACTCCATAGGTCGTTAGCCCGCGCGGAGGCGTCTTTTGATACCTCGCACGTGCACCTAGCAAAACCGACTTAAAAAAATTATAGTATCAATTACATTCACTAACGGTTAGTGAATTTACTTGATGCTTGATAAACAGACATTCAATGGAGGGAATAATTTATAATTGTCTATGCCATAGAAAGAAAGTAAGAAAGAAAGAAAGAAAAATATTTTATCTGGGACATGCACAGGAAATAGAAACAGTAAAAAAGGCCCAAGTGGCAAAATTTTCCTATAGTAATCGACTTATAAGAATAAACGTCATATAGGAATCTTATAGACGTTTTGACTAAGGCAGTGATCTTATAACAGCATTTAAAAGAGGATTTGCGCTACAAGTACATATGAACCTATAACTAATTTTATAAACGTTTACAGGATTACTTTATAAGATTCTTACTAGAACTTGCAGTCTTATAAGTGCATGTTATAAAACTAATTAAGAAAGTGTTGCTTTTCGTCCTATAAACGCATTTAATATGATTGTTTGCTCTTGTTAACGTCTTGTTTCATTCTTCTATAAGACATGCACTTCTATAGACGTCTTAGATATAGTTGCTATAGGTCAAGGATATTATAAGATCAATTTGTCTTAGTCGTCACTTATAATGGATTGTTAGCACCAAACTAGCATGCCCTCCGATTTTTATAGGTAAGATTCTAATTAAATGTGTCCTATATTTGCTATTACTAGAGTAATCATCCATTTTGCTTTCATTTTGTGATTTGTTAGAGAAAACAAGAGAAAATAGAATTGGATTTAAACAAATGGAACTGATTTAAGCGTAGTGGCAGTTATCGAAGACGAGTTTCGTTATCTATTTCGTAATCAATTTTAAGAAATGTAAAATCCTTTCAAATTCTTAATTCTGACACTATTCTGAAAATATTCGTTCTGTTTAAAACATTACCATACATATACTGGCATGCGGGGGGTTCTTTCTTTTGTGTTCTCTTAAAGAACCCTAAAACTTAAATATGGTGGCGAAGTATATCCTGTAGTAGTCTTAACTTTGACTAAGTTGTTTTATAACAGTTTTGATAATGCAATAATATGACACGGGATCCAGATCCTATGGCGGCTTAAGTATTTGTTAATTATTATCGAATTAAGTTAATAACAAATATGTTTAGTTTTGAAGGGGCATGAATATATGTTAATTATCATCGAACACTTTATCAATAAAATTAATTTCGCAAGTTGAGTAGACATTCTAAACACAACAGTCAAAAGACAAAAGTTCTAACCTATGTAAATAGATATTAGAATTTGGAAGTGAAAATTTTATATTTTTCTCTTAAGACACCGCAGCACGTCACCGTTACAAAAAGTGATCGAATGAATGCTCTAGTAATGGTATCGCGCTGCCAATTGTTGGATCAATTACACCAGTAGCAGCACTCGTCATATCGTTAGAGGACTAATCGCGCTTATTCAATGCGTTTACCGGATCTTTATAGGGCAATTATATCTTGTAAAAACACCTAATAAGATAATTATAAAATCGAATTGCACTTTACCGGACCGTAAAAAAATGATTTTAGGGCATAATGGTCCTATAAACTGCGCCCAAATGCGGTTTTGTAAGCGTTTTGAGGATTCCAATAGGACTAAAAAATACATGCTCCTAGGATATTTACATGACCAAATTTTGCTACAAAGGGGAGCATTTAAAACTAAAAAAATTACATTAAAACAAAAAAAATAAAAAACCATAAAAAACGACCTGTGCGAGGCCAAAAAGGCTCCTATCTAAGCATAATGCTGCGATATTTAAAAAATAAATACCGCAGCGCTGGTATTCTGAGAGGGCCCGATAGACATTATTCCCTCCACTGACTGTGTGTTTCCTACTCTGTGTACTGTTCTATGTCTGTATATACTCGTAGTAATGGCGCGACCTCTGTTTCCGCAATTTCATCTCAATTGTTTGACTTACGGCCACTTCGCGCAGTGAACAGCTCTTCAAGCTATATTAAAGCTGAAACTGTGAAACAAGCGGTTATAATATCTGCTATATTAGCGCCTGTATTGCCACGAAGGAGTAAGCAGAGGTGTATGAGCACCCACATTTCACTAGTTATTCATTTATTTAAGGATTAACAACGAGATTCATTACAATTATCTGTTACAATAATAAAAACTTTAATATAATATATTATAATAACTATCCCGTAACGCACAATTACAGGTAACCACAGCTTACACATTATCGAGTACACATGATCTGAATACATAATTAAGAATACATTAAAAAAAACAATATATATCTTATATATAAAATTCTCGTGTCACAATGTTAGTTACCATACTCCTCCGAAAAGGCTTGACCGATTTTTTTTAAATTTTATAATCATATTCAGTAGGTCTGAGAATCGACTACTATCTTTTTGTTTTTTAGGTTTTAGGTAGGTGGGTAGGTAGGTAGGGTAGGGTAGGGTAGGGTAGGGTGGGTAGGTAGGTAGGTAGGGTAGTGTAAGGTAGGGAAGTTAGATAGGTAGGTAGATATGTAGGGTAGGTAGGGTAGGGTAGAGTAGTGGAGTTTATACTATACTCGTAGCTTTAGAAAGAACGAAGTCTGTCGAGTCAGCTAGTTCTAATCTAAAATACTAGATTTGCCCCGCAGTTTCACCCGCATAAGTCGCTATCTCATAAGAATGGCAGCATAAAAAGTATCCTATGTGATAATCCAAGTTATAAACTATCTGTGTGCCAAATTTCATCCAAATCCGTTCAGCCATTTTTTCGTGATTGAGTAACAAACATCTATTCTCATTAACTTTCGCGTTTATAATTAGTAGGATTAGTAGGATAGGATAGTAGGAAAAAGAAATAGTAGGAAAAGTAGGAAAGTAAGAATAGGAATAGTAGGAAGTAGGAAGGATAGGATAGGAAAGGATTTAAATGCTATTATAAAAGCTCAAACTCAAACTCAAATCATTTATTTCAATTAAACCATTTACAGGCACTTTTGAATTGTGAAGCAGTCGGTCAGTAAGAAAAATTAAGCTACATTCCCATTCCAAAGCGTAGGTACCTATGGAGAAGAACGGGCAAGAAACTCCATGAATGAAATGAATGTCGTAAAAATGAAAGTCATGACAGACTCAAACTCAAATCATTTATTTCAATTAAACCATTTACAGGCACTTTTGAATTGTCAAGCAGTCGGTCAGTAAGAAAAATTAAGCTACATTCCCATTCCAAAGCGTAGGTACCTATGGAGAAGAACGGGCAAGAAACTCCATGAATGAAATGAATGTCGTAAAAATGAAAGTCATGACAGACTCAAACTCAAATCATTTATTTCAATTAAACCATTTACAGGCACTTTTGAATTGTCAAGCAGTCGGTCAGTAAGAAAAATTAAGCTACATTCCCATTCCAAAGCGTAGGCACCTATGGAGAAGAACGGGCAAGAAACTCCATGAATGAAATGAATGTCGTAAAAATGAAAGTCATGACAGACTCAAACTCAAATCATTTATTTCAATTAAACCATTTACAGGCACTTTTGAATTGTCAAGCAGTCGGTCAGTAAGAAAAATTAAGCTACATTCCCATTCCAAAGCGTAGGTACCTATGGAGAAGAACGGGCAAGAAACTCCATGAATGAAATGAATGTCGTAAAAATGAAAGTCATGACAGACTCAAACTCAAATCATTTATTTCAATTAAACCATTTACAGGCACTTTTGAATTGTCAAGCAGTCGGTCAGTAAGAAAAATTAAGCTACATTCCCATTCCAAAGCGTAGGTACCTATGGAGAAGAACGGGCAAGAAACTCCATGAATGAAATGAATGTCGTAAAAATGAAAGTCATGACAGACTCAAACTCAAATCATTTATTTCAATTAAACCATTTACAGGCACTTTTGAATTGTCAAGCAGTCGGTCAGTAAGAAAAATTAAGCTACATTCCCATTCCAAAGCGTAGGTACCTATGGAGAAGAACGGGCAAGAAACTCCATGGACACTCTTTTAAATTGAATTGTTGCAAAAGTATTCGTTACATCTATAATGTTGAATTTATAACTAAAAGTGAGAACGATGTAAAAATAAAAATAATAAAAACTTACACGTTAAAAGCGTCAAGCGTAGGTACAACGAATAGAAACAAAATAAAATAAAAAAACCCGTGGCAGCTAAGAGATGACCAGTAAAAAGTGCAGTAAAACCAAGTTTTAGCTTGATTTTTAATAATAAGTCTGAATGAATTAAATGTTTAGTGAATGCCTTGTTGGTTTAGTCCTATTAATATTTTCCGATCCCAAAAGTAGTCATAGGGTTAACTAGCAAGAATTTGTCTTCTTTTGCCTAAATTTACAGTAGATAAATTAATCTCTTCCATGTATACTGTTTTCCACCATTTATGCGGTGTAGGTACAACCTTCCACTTCCACTCTCTCACTCACACACTTACTCACATACATTCACCTCCACACCATCTTCTACTCACATAACTCACATCCCAGCGCGGTTTTGCCTATCGTAAAAATAACTGTGTTTTTATTTCATTCTTTTGTTTTTATTTCCTTTTAGTTCTATAAGTTTACATAATCTTGAACTGGCTCAAAAACTTGATAAGATTGTATAACCTGGGGAGGAGCACAAGCAAACTAATTGCTTAAAAGGATTCTCCCTGTTGTAACTAGAAAAATTTATCTAGGATGATGCAATAAACATTTTATTTTATTTATTTTTATTATTTTAGTGGTGGTTAGTGAAAATGATTAGCATGAGGTCCTGAGTTCGAACCCTGGAGGGGCAAAATTGTTAATGGATTTTTCCATCAAGAAAAACAAAACACACTTTCTAAAAATGCAACACATTTGCGGGCTGGTGTCGCGTATTGCATACAAGCAGATATTGTATCAACCCGTTTATTCAAAATTACGGTATAATGATGTTTTTAAGGTTCCGTACGTTTGTATGAAAAAATGGAACCCATATAGGATCACTCGTGAGTCTGTCTGTCTGTCCTTTGTTACAGCCAATTTGCTCCGAATCTACTGGATCGATTAGGTTGAAATGTGGTACACATACGAATTTCTGTGACCCAAACAAAAATAAATAAATTTTTAATGAGTCACTTTTGTGGGGTAAATTAGAAAATTTAAAAAAATTGTTTTGCAAACTATACCGTGTGACAAATCAAATGGAAGGGCTTACTATGAGGGTTTCAAATATATTTTTACCTAACCTAACCTAACCTAAAATTTGGAAAAAAAATACAGGAAATAGTTCTATACTTATAGATTACAGGAAAATCTATAAGACGTCTATGGTCTTAAAATAACATGGTAAATCTCTCGATATTGTGCGTACAAACTTACATTTGCAGTTGGAATGTATCGGAGATTATGTTTACCAACTACAGTGTTAAGTTTGTTCTTAGGATATATTCACCCCAACTACGGAACCCTTCATTGTGCGTGGTCCGACACGCACTTGGCCGGTTATTTTTTTCATATTCTGAATTGCATTTGATTAGATTTCCGATTTTTGTTTTTTTTTTTCTATTGATTTCAAGGTTATCTTTATCTCATACCCCATTAGTTCCTAACTACTGATAACACTGTACTGTTAGTTAACCGTAGCAGTTAGTTTAAACTTCCAGTTAACTATAAGAGGCCGTAACAAGTCTGCTCATTACAACAGATTATCAAGTGGTACTTACTGGACGCAAGTATCGTCCGTACAGTACTTAGGTGTAGGGTTGGCACGCGATTGACTGTTGTGACACTGATTTGGAATCTTGAATTTGTTTGAAGTTTTTGTTTCATTTATCATTTGTCATTACTTTTTTAATTATTTGCTTTAAGATTACGATGAATTATCTTATAGTATAGGGACCATAAAGCGCTTAGTTATGACATAACGCTGTGTTTATTACTCCAACTAAAACAACTCTCAATTTAAAACAAACACACAAAACAATAACAACTCTCTTAACAAATACTTTTACCTTTTCTTACGGTCTTTTTAAAGAACAAAACACATACAAACATAAAATAACATCACGCCTATATTCCCCAAAGGGTTAGGCAGAAGTGTACCTAAAGTACACCCACATTTCGCCAGTTATGTTTAAGTCCCATGTAATAGGGGACGAGTCTATTGCCATTAACCGGCCACAAATCCACACTCCGGACTACTAAAAATTTCAAGGAAAAACCCAATAACGCTTTTCCCGACACGGGAATAGAACCCAGGACTTCATGCTCAGCAGTAGCGCTTGCGACCTCTAGACTAACGAGGCAGCCGACACTATTAAATTAACATATATTAGTTTAAAATTACTTTAAAACTAAATTCAGTGGCAACCCTACAAACTAGCTTTAGAGAAAACTTTATCAGTCCACTCTCAATACGCTACGGGCAGTGCTACGGCGTAGCACGTAGCGCCGTCGACGCGCTACGAGCTACGCTAATGCTACGCGGCTACGGCATAGCTAATGTTTACGTCTTCCAGTTAAATCATTTTGCACAAAATGTTAGAGGTATCAATTTAACTTATATTATGTAGATAACAAACGGAAGTACTTTGGTAACTGGGTTGTGGAAGTCTGATAGACAGTCGATCCATGTAAAATAATGGGTGTCCTATCATTTCTCCAAAAATTTATTTACAAATTATCACTTGACAAGTAACGATTGGCAAAAACATGATTTGTCATTTCGTTTTCCTGTAATCTATAGGTATAGAACTATTTTCTGTAAAAAAAATTTATTCAAAACTTTAAGCTCAGTAGTTTCGGAAATAAGGGGGTTGGTCAATTTTCGTCAATTTTCTTAAATAACTTTAAAACTATTTATTTTAAAATTGTTAAAAATATATATTTGACATCCTCACAGTAAGCCTTTTGATTTGATATGCCACACGGTACAGTTTGCAATACTTTTTTTTAATTTTCCCTTTTGCCCCCCAAAACTGCAAACAGGAAAATAATGTATCATTTATTTACATTACTGGTCCGTGTTTGGGTGACATAAATTCATATGTGTACTTTCAACTTATTCGGTCCATTAGATTCGGAGCAAATTGGCTGTGACAGACGGACAGACACACGAGTGATCCTATAAGAGTTCCGTTTTTTCCTTTTAAGGCACGGAACCCTAAAAATTGAATGGATTTTACTTTTTTAAGATGAATTTAATAAAACAGTCCATACTCGTATATTTAAGAGGTTTAAAAATTCACTCTTAAGAAAGCTATCAAAGTGAAAAGGTCCTCTGAAATACAAACATCAAATGAAACGAAAAAGCTCATTCACAAAGTGACCACCATTTCCCACCCTCAAAGGAAATGTCACCATTTCTCATACACACGACCACTTGGACCCAACTTAAGTCCACTCTTAACATACATAACATCACGCCAATATTCCTCCAAGAATGGGCAGAAGTGACACGTGCCGACATGTCGTCGGTTATGTGTAAGTCTCATGTAACAAGGAGCCTAATAACCGAAGATGATACAGACTCTGGTCTCATAAAACACTTCTTATTTAAACGTCCCGAAAACTGACCAAAAATAAAACATATCAGGGAAAAAAAAACAAGTGTGTGTCAGACCACGCACAATGAAGGGTTCCGTAGTTGGGATGAGTTTATTCCAAGAGTAAACTTAATATTGTAGTTGAAAAACAAGTTCTCCCATACATTCCAACTGCAAATGTAAGATTGTACGCACAATATTTAGTGATTTACCATTTTATTTTTAGACCATAGACTTCTTATAGGAGGAGCTCGTGGCTAAGTAATAACAGCCGCACGGGTCGATCCGTCAGGTTAAGCTACGATTGCCGGGGTTGGTCCGTGGATGGGTGACCATCTTTACATACCGAGACTTCTCCGTGCCTCGGAAAGCACGTTAAGCCGTTGGTCCCGGCTGTCATTCGTGGATCTTTGACAGTCGTTACGGGTCGTCAGTAGCCCAAAAAGTCTGACAACCAGTCTTTCCAAGGGGTATCGTGTTACCCAGTTACTAGGTTGTGGAGGTCAGATAGGCAGTCGCTCCATGTAAAATACTGGTATTCAGCTGCATCCGGTTAGACTGGAAGCCGACCCCAACATAGTTGGGAAAAGGCTAGGCAGACTTCTTATAGGGTTGTTTTTTAAGTATAGAACTATTCTCTGTATTTTATTCAAAATTTTAGGCTAAGCAAAAAATAAGAAATACGTTTTAAAAATGAATAACTAAAGTAACTAAACAAGCTTAAAACTATTAAAAAATGATAACCTTATAACAAGTCCTTTCACACCGTACAGTTTGCAAAAGTTTTTATTTAATTTTCTAATTTTTCCACCAAAACTGACCCCCAGTTATTTACTTTACACATTCGTGTTTGGGTCACAGAAATGTATGGGTACCAAACAACTTAATCGGTTCTGTTGATTTCGAAACAAATGGGCAAAACAGACGGACAAACAGACACACGAGTGATCCTACAAGGGTGTCGTTTTTAGCCTTTCGAGGTACGGAACCCAAAAAATAGACGAAACTACATTTATTATGTCAAAAGCAAATGTGATATTTTATTAACTATGTGATATTTTTAGCAATCATGCCAATCAAATGCTCATTCCTACTGTATTAGAAAGCTTAGCTTATTTGTAAGTTATACTTAGTATTGTTTGTGTCTTTTTCTTTGTAATATTGTATCACTGAATTTTTTCTATCTAAAAACTTAATAGTTAAACTAAATGTTTATTTCCTCTCAGCTACGTACACAGACAAACAGTTAAGCCAACACATTTAAAAACAGATTTCCACTACAATTCACTTCTCAATTAAAATCATGACACTCTAAACTCCACTCCAGTACTGCAGGTTGGCTGCACACGAGTTTCTCTCGCATTTCTCGACAGCCTAATAACATAAAGTACGCGCGCGCTGACTGAGGCCATCCTTATTAATTTGCTCTAAGTGATATACGTTTGTGAAGTATCCCGCGCCTGGGACACTAGTGATGTAAGTTTTGGAATCCCGGGAATTTTAAGTGGGATTTTGAATGGGTACACTGCTAAACGCTGTTTTAACCGACTTCAAAAAAGGAGGAGGTCTTATGTTCGTCTGGACGTTTTGTTTTTTTTTATGTATGTTCATCGTTATTTTAATCCATTGAGGACCGATTTTGGATATTCTTTTTTCAATTGGTAGAAGAAGCTTTGCGCGGTGGTTTCATATAAATTTTGTTAACTTTGCTTGTGTGGTTTTAGAGTTAGCTTCAATAATACGTATTTTTCCCACTTAGTCTACATAGACTAAGTGGGGACATGGATGATGTTATAATCACTAACTGTCACTGTTGTTAACATAGCAGGTAGTGGTATTCAAATTGGTGTAGGGTAGGTCCAACAACTAAAAAATTCAAAATAAAAACTTACTTAACTTTACAAAAAAAGCCACCGACTTCCAAAAAAACACAACAAAATATAAATAAAACTTAATTTCGGAAGTTTGTGAGAAAAACAGAAAATGCAAAACCAAAGACACAGTGGTATTTTTTTTAAATAAAAGTAGACAGATATGTGTCCCTTAGTGGTGGGATTATTGCTATAGTAACCATCTAGACAAATAAATAATATTAACTGTTGCGCTGCGTGTCACGGGTTCGATTCCCGCACGGAACAAATATTTGTATGATCTACAAGTAGTTGTTCCAGGTCTGGCTGTTTGTGTATGTGAGTTTAAATGTTTGAAAACGCACCCACAATACAGGAGAAATTCCTAGTGTAGGGCAAAGTTTAAAAAAAATATATATGTACAAGATAGTTATAACAAAAAAAAAAAAAAAAACATTTTTATTTGTCTGTCTGTTCCGGCTAATCTCAAAAACGGCCAGACCAATTTTGACGGGACTTTCACTCGCAGATAGCTGATGTTATACCTAAGGAGTAACGTAGGCTACTTTTATTTCAGAAAAACCACGCGGGCGGAGCACCTAGTAATTATTATATCGATAGGTGATCGCGGTATGTTATTGTTATCAAATAGAACGATGCCGCTGAATAACCTTGCAGCACGAAATATTGGTAATTTCTTTGATGCCAGTAACTAAATTATTATTTTTATTTGTAGTTCACACTAGGACCACATTAAAAAGCGGTTTTTACTCTTATAATTCCAAAGTACTTTTTACAATCGTTACACTTCACCGTCATCATCCACAGTCTGACTTCATCCACTAAGCTAAAACTTTTTTTGCGAACACCAAAAACATATTAAGTGTGTTTATTCCAAGTAACATTAACAATTTTACGAAAAGAATCAGTAGTTTTGCCACAAAAGAAACTAACATTAACATACGCGTTATGTGGAGTGCGTGAGACTGGGCAGCTGTGTTCCATTATTTAAAAAATTTAAAATATTATCACTCCCAGCTCTATTATATATTATTTTAGATATTTTTTATTTTTGTGTACCAAAATAAGAATGAATTTCAATTGCATAATGATCTTGTATCCAGACCGAGCCGCAAAGTTCACATGCTTCGTGTACCTAGACGAAATAATCAACTATTTGCTAACAACGTATTCTGTATGGCGACCAAAGTTTATAATAAACTACCAGATTGTTTTAAAACTCTTGACTTTACGACATTTAACTGTAAATTATTCAAATATCTCTTAATGATACTCGACTGATGATTTTATGAATGAAAAGTTGACTTAAATACTTATTTAATCTTTGACTTTTTATATTTTTGACTTTTCCATACCTAATATTTGACTAATTTGCAATTTGAATGTTATTTTAATTTATTTAATGTTATATCTAATAATCTAACCAAAACCCTGAAAATGTAATTGTACGCCAGAAACGGCAGAATATTATGAACTTTTAAAACTATGTAACAACTCTGTAACAATGTTCTGACAAATTAATGGACTATTACGACTGTTATTTATAATATTATTACAGTTAGACAGAACAAGTAATACCATTCCCATTCCTTGAACACATAATCGCTATTCCCTCCCATTCTATTCCGAACCATTACATCTCTGCGAAGCTAAAACAAAAGGCTTTCATCGTCTCCCAACAAATTGCCTCCAACGGGTCATTAGCCGTCGATGCAATCCCGGGAAGCGTCCCGGGGTGGGGTCCCGGGGTGAGATCCCGGGGTGGCGTCCCGGGTGGCGTGGAACGTCCTTATAGTGTGTGGTTTATGTTTTGTTTTAATGTGTTTTTATTTAAATGGTACTAGAATAAATGCAAGTCTAGACACTGCAATTAGAATGTTGTTACAATAATTTACATCGTATACAACACTGTAATTTATTTTCACAGACATTTTCTTAAGAGGCCGTTTCAGTATATTTATTAGTAGTATATTTATTTTTAATTGCGTTCAGATTAAATGAAATTCATTGCATTAAGGCAAGGCTCTGTTTTAAGTAAGTTTTTACGATGAAATAAACGATCCAACAATACTTATTGCCTTCTCTGCCAGTCCACTTTTGGGTTAATAGGACTATATTGTGAATATTTTGATAGACAGGTCACATTATCCTTTTGACTACCAAACCTAAACTTTCAAATGAAATTATCGGACCTAACACTGACACCGTCAAAAAACTACTGCTCTTATCAAGCACTAAACTGAATTCAAAATGAATAATTTAAATAATATTATATCAAAGAAAATTATAATATCACCATCAAAAACCCATAACCATCCCGGGTCACTGCATCCCTAATTCAAACATTTTACATTCAACTCACAGAAAAACATACGTCTTGATTTGGCCCTATTTCTGATTGTGCTGATACGTGAACGAATGCATAATGTAATAAAATCGTACGCGTGCAGTGCCTAAGGACATATATGGGATATATATTAAAGTAGGAATGCGAGTTGATTTGTAGAAGGGATATTTATGCAGGCATTTGTTTTTTGCAGGAATATTTAACTTCCCACTGGCAATCAACAAGGTATCACATTCTTCTGAACTGATCTGAGTAGGCAGATATTTAAGAAATGTCCGATATTTATGCATTCTGAGAGGTGACCAGATGACACATCTTTTTGAAGCCGATATGGCATACTACATTTTGGCGATTCGTGTCTCGTCAGATTGTTGTTTCTTCGATGTCACATATTTATGTTGCTACTTGTATATGCTTTCCACAGATGATCACAGACAAGGTGTCAGGGACATCGACGCGCAAACTGTTACCATAAATTATTCGTCGGCTATTAAAAAAGAACCTGCTGTTTCTTACAAAAGTGCAATACCTACACGGTCAAAATGTATGGAAATGTATGGCAACCCGAATATCTTGAGATCAGATATTAATTAATGAATCATGAAATTAGATATTATTGCTGAAATGTCTATGGTAATATATTTTTGGTCATGACTGTACGTATTATACAGTACTGCACGTACACTAGATACCACATTTCACCAGTTATGTTTAAGTCCCAGTAACAGGGGGCGAGGCTATTGCCATCAACCGGGTTCAAATAGACTTCAGCCTGCTACTTGGAATTCTTTAGTGTAATCTATCTCCTAGTTGGTCACGACTGCTCAGCGTTTGTTCCTGGTCAAATTTAAAGTCAAAGCATTTAAATCAAATAGAAAAAAATATATAAATGGCACTTTTGAACGTCAAAATTTACACGGAAATAAAATTGATTCTAGTTGCCCCTTCCAAACGGTAGTTTCTTATGGAGAAGAATGGGCAAGAAACTCCACCGTTACTCTTTTAAACTGTTTTACAATACTTTGTATACATCAATTATATCATTATATAAGAAGACGATGTACCCAGAATAAAATTACTATACCACAACAGGTAATAACAATAAAAAATGAAGCAATGATGGATCAATTAATTATGTGTTTGATAATTGGTGCTCATGTATTTACAAATATTGTTAGAGTAGATGATTTTACAAAAAAAAATTACAAATAAAAAGTCATTGTGCGAGTTAAACTTATCATAAAATTAATGTCTAAAAAATAATACATTATATAATTAAATTAGCAACCTGTTTGATTTTGTCTAGAGTCCTAGGTCCTGGGTTCTATTTCCAGGACAAATAAATATTTATTGAGTTTTTCCAAGAAAGATTTTGTAAGAATTTGTCAGTAGCAGCCCGGAGTCTGGATTTGTGCCCGGTTGATGGAAAAAGAACTCACCCCTTATTACATGGATAGCAGTGATAGCCTAGTGGTGTGACCGTCGGACTGCCAAGTCATAGGTCTCGAGTTCAAACCCAAGGCACGCACCTCTGACTTTTCGGATTCATGTACGCATTGTATAATTATCAAATCAAATTGTTTATTTGTGATACATGGGTTAAATGCAGGTGTTCATTACATAATTACATACTAATAATGTTAATGTTCATTCCATAATCAGCCACTTGGGCATACTCATTATTAAATAACATAATAAAAATATAAGTCTAAAATTCTAATTCCATTTCAGATTAAATACAAATTATATAATTACCTACTATTAGTCATGCATCACTTGCTTAAAAAGTGTAGAAATAAAAGTGACAATGTCACACATATGTATGTATAACACATGAACAAAGTGTTTTTATTATTATATCAGACTTTAAGAAAGTGGAACGAACTTGTGTAAAGTGCAATAAACACTATAATAATCATCACGTCGAAATATAAGTTAGATTCAAATTGCTTAAAGGCTATTATAGATTGTAATTCAATAAAACAAAACTAAAAAAAACGGTGACGGAATCAAGAAGGAAGAAATGCCTGAGAGATATTTCTCGACGGCATTTGTAGCCAAGTCAAAGACCCATGGGCGGCAAAGATACTCTGACAACATGGTAGTCACTAATCACACGAAAAGAAGAAGATTACACGGAACTTCAACATAACTGACGAAAGAGTGTCCAATACCCCTCTGCTTACCTCTTCAGAGCGTGAAGCGTGATGTTATGATAAATCAAATGCCTGCACATTTACCTCCAACCTTAGTACATAGTGCCAACAGAAATAGAAAGCGTCCCTCACTATACTAACACACTTGTCACTAGTTTGTGCACAAAGACTGGAGGCGAGAGTGAAGAGTCGTCAGGCGTCACCCGCGGCGTGTCAGAGGTAGTGCCGGGTTGACACGTGCGCGAACGATACACGGTCGCGGGCTAAAATACCGTACAGGTAGGCAACATTCAAAAGCATTTTTCTCGTGAAATAGCAATTGCAACTTTTAGAAACGACCTATTTCATAATAGTAGGGTTTCGTAAATACTATGTTTCTAACACCATAATATATCTAACAATACTTTAGGAGAAAATCGCTTTTGAATCTCGCGTACGTGTAAAGTAACTGTACCATCAAAGAGCAAAATGTTAATCAATTTACAAACAAATTGGGCACTAGGCAATAGGGCACATATCGGGCCCTATCAGAATACCAGTGCTGAGGTATTTTTTTATTTTTATATCGCAGTATTTCGGAGCTTTTTGGCCTCGCACAGGTCTTTTTATATATAGGTATTTTTTTAATTGAAATATTTTTAGTTTCAAATGCTCCTTTTTTTACTTTTTGTATTGCCTGTGCGTGACCCAAATAAAATATTGTTCTTACTTCTTTTTATGTCAAGTGTACTCTCATTTTCATTTTAAACTATACTCCATTTACTATATAGCATTAGAAAAAAGAGGCTCGTAGAAGCAGGAGTGCGAAACATTTTATTCAAAGTTAAAAGTTTAAACAATTAAACTAAAAATGTTTTAACATAACTTTGATAAATAGGTCGTAATAACATCTTCATCACACATTACTTACAACAAAACGAATGAATGAAACAAACGATTACGTCGCGATGATTTAAATTTAATTAAGATTAAAGGAAATAAAAGTCTTTTTTTTTGTACAATATTTTATTTAAAACAACAACTTTCAACACACAATAGTTGGTGTAACTTCTTCGTCTTCATCATATAATTTAGTCACTATGAGTATCATGAGAGAATAAAGATGAAGAAGTTTCACCGACGTTACCTAATAATAAATCTTTCTACCACATCATCCATTATGCTTTAACTTTTCCTCTTCTTTAATTGCATGAGCAACGCAAGACTGCCATCGTTCTAGCGTAATACTATCCAGATCTTGTGGGAGTAATTGTTTCTCCTGGTCTAATTTGAACGTTTTGTTATGTTGAGCCACATACCCCATCATTTGAGCCCATATTAATTCTATAGGGTTGAACTCGCAGTGGTAGGGTGGGAGGCGCAATACTGAAATACCCTTCTCTCTAGCCATCTCATCTACAACAAACGTTTGGTATAAATGTCTTTGTATTTTTGCTTTTTCTAATAAAGTTGCCCTAAGATCTTTTTCCTCAAAAGGAATATTTTTGCTTTTAAACCATTCCTGTATATCTGCCTTTCGTGTAGCTGTGGTTGGCAGCTTCTCCAATGTCCTTGAGTGGTATAGCGCATTGTCCATAACAATTACAGCGCCACTCTCAATTTTTGACAAAATTAACTTGAACCATTTTCACTTTTGTCTATCGCGCTTCTATAACATATTCCCTGTAAATTGAGAGGTCTGGCTCTTATGAAACAGGAAATCCTAGTACAAGAGTCAGGGCTACACAGATGATTGTGTCTTGAAGTGTAAATAAATAAATAATTATTATTATTAAAGTTGAAGGCGTCCATTTCGGAGTGGTCATCTTCATCACCTTTCTTTGCATCAAATATTAATGCAGCATCCATTAAAAACCCTTCACAAACCCTGTGAAATAAAATTAATACAAGTCAATTATTCCGTACCCCCTATATAATTTCACTGCTGGAAATAGGTCATAGATAAATACTATAACAAAATTTATAACTTTTAAAGTTCGCTTTGCATGCGTTAATTCATAATACAATATAATATGTATTACTTAATTAATAGTCAATAACAATGGGGTGTTCATTTTTTTATGGCAAGGACAGTCCATAAAATACATACCAGTATGACCGATTATAAGTTGGATTTTTTAAACCAGCAGATAGACCTTCCCAATGTGCTTCTTTTGAAGACTTATTATTAGTGTCATGCCATATTAGGCTTTTCGTGTGACCTGTTTGTATGATAAAAGGTTATTAATATAAATACCATTCATTTCACGAACCAATTTTATGAAATTATGTTTAACTGTATAATTAATTATAATGTTATTGAATGCAAGAGGTCATACACTGCTTAGTGCATAAATAGCTGTTAAGAAATTTAGAAGCACTGTACCTTCATTTAGCCAAGTGTCATCTAAATAATAATATATTTTCCTTCCTTTATTCCTTAGCCTTTTTATTTCATGAAGATATTTTAGTCTCCAAAGGACGATCTCCTGCTTGTCTATGACTTCTATGAGTGCACTTTTTCTGCTCCGTTTGATTTATGTGAACTTTAATGTTTATTTAATTATTTTATACAGACTAATTTTTTTTAAATCTGGCAGAGACTCGTCACTGTTAACTGCTTCCAGCATCTTGTCCAAGGTGGGCAACTCATTATTAAAGAAGAAGGAATGAATTTTCCTGCATATTCCACTAATTGTGATGTCATCAAAATCATCACGTTTCATGTGCTTCTGTTGGGGAGCGGGAGATTGCAGGCGACTTTTTATGTTGTACTCTTTGAGAATATTGGACAGAGTAGCCCGAGATACGCCTGTAAATAATAAAATCATGTGCGGAGTTTCTAAAATATAATAAATTTTATCACAATGCATGTTAGTTGCAAATATTTTTATAGTAATAATTTTATGAATCATCCTTACCGGCAACTTCTGCGATTTTGTTTATCATCTCAGTCTCATAATGAGGAGTATCTGCAGGCCAGGACTCCAATTGCTTAAAAATATTTATCACAGGTTGTTTTTCTACAGCACGCAGCGTTCTCTTTTTTTTGGGAGACATTATTATTTCGTCGGAGTCAACTTTTGGACCACGTTTTTTTCGCCGTTGGCTTTGGTCAGACTCAGCACTTATATGTTGTAAGCCACTCGGTCCCGCATCGGGATCACTCATAGCTCCAAAAAAAAGTAACGTTTTATACAAACAACCCAATGACAACACTGATAACAATACAATAACAAAGAAATAACTAAATATTATTTATTATTTTAATAAATAACAACAAAATCACGAAAATTAAACAATAACAAACAAAGTATTCACAAGTAAATGACATACATGACAATCTTAGAACATTGTCAAGTCAATTTCACAGACGACATAAACCAGTAAAATTAGAAATCCCCGGCTGTCACAGCTTATGAAGGGATTAAGTAACATTTTAGATTTGGTAGGATTATAGTGAAACAAAAAGCGTTGCAGTATTGTTGACTCCTGCTTCTTTTAGGTTTTTAGCATAGGCACTGTAATTTTAAATTGGAATGAAATAATATATCTAAATGAAAGCCACTTAATTTCATATGGTTGTTTTTTTAAATGATTACAATTAAGTGTGATAGCTGATATATAAATTCATTTTAATCGATTTGGCGTCAATCGTAACTATAACAAGTTTATTGTACTTTTGTTATAAAGTGTGCATCAAAAATAACCTTTTTTAACTTCTGTCTAATGCTATTATAAATGGAGTATAGCTTACCCGACAGACGTCTGGTCCAAATGCCAATAGTTTATACAAAAATCCCATAGCAAAAAGACAGACTTCAGTTTTTCACGAATTTTTCCTGGAAACTTTAAAAAAAAATCAAAGATAGACGTTGGCAATTTATAAGATTATGTCGGAAAAATAATAAGGCAAGGAATAATAAATCTATAGATATTTATTAGCATTATCAGCCTATATTGTTCCCAGCGCCGGGACACAGGCCTCCTCTCTTCGAGAGGGAGTGGGCTGTTATCTACCACGCGAGCCCAGTACGGCTTGGTGGATGTCACATGACTTCGAATGTTTAGTCCTAGGACATGCCGGTTTCCTCACCTTTTCCTTCACCGTTTTGAGAGCATGTGGTGATGAAATAATTTACACAACGTAAAGCGCCTGCCTGGGTTCGAACCCACGACCTACAACTCGAAAGTCGGGGCCGTTACCACTGATCGACCATTGCTGTTATCATTATTATTAGTAATTATTTGACTGCACAGTACGGTAGCAACGATTGCGGTATACGGAGAACCTGCACCGCACGTTTGGCAATTGCTTTGAAGGCTTATTCATTTGATATGAGTATCCGCACACTTTTTATCGACTAATGAATTTTATTGGTCGCCACACCCGCTACGGGGATTGGCCACACCCGCAGACGATGTACGGACTGCGTTATCGACTAATGAAAATGAGTCCTAATCTGCTAAAAACAGTAAGTTTCAAAAATAACTATGCAAACAAGTGCAAATAGCAATGCATTCAAATGTCAATAGACAAGAGACCACATTTCTGTTGTATTCAAAATAGGCATCATACTTACCTTTGACTTGCATTCAAAACTCGCTTTCACAAATGTAGCTCTCGTCAAAATGCACATACATTTACATGTTCGCGACACAGTGTTCGCATAAGTCTGTATGCGACTAAGCATTCGGTCCTCTTGGTACAAAAGTCTTTAAAAATTCTTAGTTCCTTTGTTTTCTAGTAAAGAATTATCAAGAAAAAGAAAGATGGTATAAGTCCCGTGGATTCTGAAAGCTCATAACAAAATCAAAATACTTTATTTCACATAAACCTACACTTATGAAACGTCAGAAGCTAAGTGCACGGTTCCAATTGGTCGTTTCCTATGGAAAAGAGCCGGCAAGAAACTCCACGGTTACTCTTTTAAAAATAATTGGCTTTACACACTACAATATTTTCAAATAACAGTATTAATAGGTATGGGAGGACGGTGTAGGCCTGTCAACAAGTAGGTACCAAGATACTTAACCAAATAGAAAATGGTCTAGAAATCTACAGTTTACAGTTAAATCTCATGCTAGCACTTGCGATGCATCATTATTTTAGTCGAACAACGTCCTCTGCTGGTCTTAGGCCTCCCCCAACTCGGGGTGTTTGCCATAATCGCCACGCTTGGCAGGCGGGTTGGCGATCGCAGTATGGTGTTAAAAATGCATAGAGAACTCAGCTGCCTATTCTCTAGTATGTCTCTTCGCACTTGCGATTGGTTAAGATAAATATCTAGCAATTTGCGTTCCGTTCCACCTAAAATACGTAACATAAAATAATGAATTGTAAAATAAGTAACACATAAAAAAAATAAGAATATGTTTCTTGACTCTCACACAATGTATATTTAAATAATGTATAAGTTTTGAATTACGTGCATATTCCCTACTAGCCATGTTTTTAATTTATTTTTATGATCAAGATAACTGTTGTTTACCCGAATAAAATAAATAAATGACTATAAGCCTCAAATACTAAGTTGTATTGTTTCACATATATTATTGAGGTCCATTATCCACTTCATCGATCAAGTTAATCACTTCTCCATCCCTTGTACGTCATCGTGTGCTTCGGACATTGACTAAGCGTAGTTTTTGGTTCCTTACGAAAGAAAAGGTTATATCACGATCAGTAACAAAAAAACCGGCCAAGTGCGTGTCGGACTACGCACAATGAAGGGTTCCGTAGTTGGAATCATTTTATCCCAAGAACAAACTTAACATTATATTTAGTTGAAAAACAAGTTCTTCCACACATATCAGCTGCAAATGTAAGTTTGTACGCACAAAATACCAGAGCCTCAAGTCTGCTATTACAATAGTGTCAGAATGGTCTCTTCATTGTGAGTTTTTGACAGATTTGCCATACAAACAATGTCAAATACTCACAATGGCGAGACCATTCTGACACTATTGTAATAGCAGACTTGAGGCCCTGAGAGATTATCATGATAGTTTAAGACAATAGACTTCTTATAGTTTTCCTTGTAAGCTATAAGTAAAGAACAATTTTCTTGTTTTTTTTTTTTTTTTTTGACGTGATAACCTCTTATATATCGATGAACGCCGGCTGCATGCACGAAAAAACATGACTCATTGTCACGTTCCGCCTGAGCCGAGTGTGCAAGCGAGAGCGCGGAACAACTGATAGAGAGGTACGATCGGCCTAAGCATTCGGCTTGTGTTACGTTATCACGTAAAATTATCGTCCGTAAACCGACTTTACAGACAACCAATTTATTTTTTATATTTTTTTTTTCAAACTATTAGGCTCAGTACTTTCGTAGATGAGGGTGGAGAATGATCAATTATCATCTATTTTCTTAAATAACTTGAAAATTATTTACTTTAAAATTTTAGAAAAATATATATCTGAAATTCTTACAACCAGACCTTTCATTTGATATATCACACGATGCAGTTTGCAAAACTTAAAAAAAGAAAACTAATGAAATCAAAAATCAAAATCAAAATATTTTTTTTTTTCACATAAGCCTACATGGGCACTTATGAAACGTCAGAAGCTAGGTGCACGGTTCCAATTAGTCGTTTCCTATGGAGAAGAGCCGGCAAGAAACTACACGGTTACTGTTTTAAAAATAATTGGCTTTACAATATTATCAAATAACAGTGATAATAGGTATGGGCGGACAGTGTAGGCCTTTCAACAATTACCAGGTACTTAACAAAATAGAAAAGTGCCAACAAATCTACACTACTAGGTCTACAACGTTCTCACATTCACAAAATAGAAAATAATCTAATTATATAAAAGATTAATGACATGATTGCAATTACAACTACAGTAACATATCTGAATAAATATCATGTTCATGCGCCCCCCAAAAGTGACTAACGAAACTTGAATATGGGGATTCAAGTTTCACGCGGACGAATTCGCGGGCAGAAGCTAGTCATACTATAATCCGATGACCTACGACCGATAGCCGATGGAGCAGACGAGTTTTGGAGTGGAGACTGCGTATCGGCAAGCGTAGTGTGGAGCGCCCCCCAGCTTGATGGACGGACGTCCTTATGAGGCTGGGACAGACTGGATGCGTAAGGGGGAAGACAGAGTGTTGTGGCGCAGCCTGGAAGAGACCTATATCCGGCAGTGGACTGCGATAGGCTAAGTAGATTGATTGATACTATGAACTGGTGCAAAACTAAGAAGAAAACAAAAAAAAAAAACTAGAATCTAAATAAAATATAAATTATGTTCACTTGACACTAATAATAAGTCACAGGATTTACTAAAAGAATTCGCTAAAACCAAGTAAGTCCATCTCTTATTTTAAATTGTGGCAGCGAACCGTAGACTGATAAAATATCACCGGTTTATACGGGTTTACACCGGTTTATACCGGTAAGAGGCGGTTTATACGCTTATAAGATAAAGGGAGGGGATAGTTTGAGAGATAAAGAGACGTTTGATATTATAGTTCGGTAGTAATAGTTCACAGCGTGTTTATTTAGTTTTTTGACAGATTTTAGCATGCAGTTTTACAAGGAGATTTTAAGTGTATCTATAAAACATAAAAACAAATAGGAACGTGCAATTTGATAATAGAATATCGAACATTAATAATGTGGTTTTAGATGTAGTTGATTTATCTTAATTAATGAGTTAACAGCCTCTGAATAACGAAGAAAACCGAACTATCGCAAGGTTTTGCTCGGAGTAGTGCCTTAACTCACTAGGTTTTTCCAAGTGGTAAAAACCAAGCGAAGCAGGGCCAGGTCACTAGTGTAATAATAATTTTCAATGTTATCGATGGTGGCCTCAGTGGTAACGTTCGCGACTTTGTAGGTCGTGGATTCGAACCCAGGCGGGTGCTTTAATTTGTGTAAATAATTTCATTATCACTGCTCTCAAAACTGCCTTCAGTATAATAATGCCTTCAGAGTGTTGTCGGGGCTTCCACGTTACTGCAGTGCATCAGGAATGTTTGCCGAAGCACATACTGATGGTTTCAACACCATCCTGTGAAAAAGGATTGCATCCATGTTGCGCAGAGTGCATGGGAGTGTCAACGGCATTCTGAAGTTCATCAGTGATAATTAAGCTATGTAGCGTCATTATGAGCCATGTACAAGGTGCGTCAGGTGAGTGCGGAACATACATGAACTGAAATATTCGATTACGTTACTAACGTAGTTTTTAATAAGTATTGTGTATTACTAACATCGTATGGATCAAGGTCGAAATTAAAGTTATTGTTTTCGTGAGGAAGCTGTCAAGGTCGCCTTTTTGTAATGTGTAATCTGGTGTACAAAAATAAATAAATTTTCCGCACTAGGCCCGCGTAGTAGATAACAGACCATTCCCTTTCGAAGACAGAAGGCCTGTGTCCCAGCAATGAACATGCTGGTTATAGAATGTTATCGATACCCAGAGCGACCAGTAGCAGCGAATATTAAACCGTTCACATGGGATAGACACATCTGGCACGTGCTAACGACGTTCTTTTGGCCGTGTCACGTCACTCGAACGAAACACGGCGTGACACCTTTGTTTCAAGCAGCCGTGTTTGTGATACATAAATATGCATACTGTCTGTTCCAAAAGTATGTAATTAAAGTATAAACACACC
The DNA here is from genome assembly GCA_947523025.1 of Dryobota labecula. Taxonomy (NCBI): domain Eukaryota; kingdom Metazoa; phylum Arthropoda; class Insecta; order Lepidoptera; family Noctuidae; genus Dryobota; species Dryobota labecula. The sequence goes on along the minus strand of OX383314.1, from coordinate 10,996,272 downwards.
CTGTTCAGCTTAAATACTTAGGCCTGTGTACACCAACATTCAAACCACCGGTTAGGTATTTAAACAGTTGATTTATCTCAAATTTCCTAAGTAAAGAACTGATTAAATATCTAAACAGTTGATTTAAATGTTGGTGAACACAGGCCTTAGTCAATCACTCACTTTAGGGCCGGTTGTTTCAAACGGTTGGTTAACGTAACATATGTACGTACGTCAAATAATAACGATTACATATGATGTTTAACGTTCGTTAAATACAAAGCGTTGTCTCACTGCATAAAAAACCGAACGTCAAAGTTCGAATATAAAAGAACAAAAACGGTTAATGTAATCGTTATTTTTTAACGAACGTTAAGGAAATAATTTTGTGAAACAACGCTTTTTTTGGTTTGACGATAGTAAGCGCCATTTATGACGTATACGCGTGCGTTAAGTGGAAGTGAAACAACCCACCCTAAATAGTAATCTCTATTGAGAAGGTTTCAACTTCACCACTTCCAACAATTTTTGTAAAAATCATCTGCATCTGCAAATTTTATTAGAAACGGTGCGTAGGCACTTACGTGATTTTATGAAGCCATATAGGTGAGCTGTAATTTAAAGTTGAACGTAAGCATTTTTGTGATCTTATGCAGCCATGAAGGTGAGCGTAGTTCAGAGTTTAACGTGGCAATTGAGATTCTATGCTGCTGTGTAGGTGAGCTGTATTACAGAGTTGAACGTAAGCACTTATGTGATTTTTCACTTCTCATGCTCTAAAAGTACGCCAATATAGCCAGTTGCGTATTTGAAGATACAGCGCTCCGGGCCTGTAGGGTTTGCCGCCCGATAAATTAAAGGAAAAAGAGCAAAACATGTAATCATAAAATAAAATCCAGCAGTGTGTTGATGTGGGCTTATGCCACACAAAGCAATAAACACCATTTATTAAATATTTACATTTTTTTTCCGATGGACAGATTGGTTAAGAAATTCGTCAATGACACTGTCATAATTAACAGATTTTGTCAAGTCAGCTTCTATAATAAGAATAGCTAAACTGTTCGCTTAAACGCGAACGGATATGATGGATATGGATATGAATGAAAAAGTCACGCGCAAATCCCCGAACTCCCGAGTCGCGACGCGCGACGGAGTCCGACGGACATACCGCCGTCGCCCGCCCCCCACCGCCGGCGCCGCGGCGCGCCTGTTAGAAAAGGCTCCTACAAACAAGCGCGAAGCGCGACGCGATAGACCGCTCGTCGCGCGGCACGCGGTGTCTTTGTGTCGCGTCGCGTGTCGCGCCTTTTGGTTGGAGCCTTAATATGATTACCCCACGTCTTGATATCTATCAAACTTACAACCAAATGAGTTGTTGTTTTTGTTAAATATGGTACCTAATTAACAAAAACTACAACTCATTTGGTTGTAAGGCTTTTATTTTTTCTTTAGGCATAATTATTCAAAAAAGCTAAACAGCCTGCCGCCCCATGGCCCTTTTGGCCCTAGGGTAAATACGCCCCTGAATATTATAGCCCTACGAAGCGGGACTAAAGTGACTACTTTAGTCTCTAGGGAGTGAAAAGTAAATCGTTTTTTAATTTCCTTCATGTGACATAGACAAACTCAAACAGCCAGTAAATATACTATTATCTGTGGAGTGTGGACCATCTTCATTGCGAAAATGTTGTGAGTTTTAGTTCCATGGTTTTTTCCGCAAAGAAGTTGGCGACATTTGTTTTAAATTGTTAATCTGTGACTGGTTTAGAAGAAAAAACTGACCGCGAAAATTACAGAATATTTGTCGAGTTAAATTTGTTCGGTTTTAAATAAATTTATTAAGAATGTCCAGTGACAGTGAAGAGTTTGACGTCGAACAAAGAGCAAAAGACATAATAGATAATCTTTTGCCGCCAAAATCGCGGAAGATTTACCTAAAAACTTACGAAAGTTTTATGGACTGGAGGAATAATATTTATTAAATGTTTTTGTACTAAATTGACTTTACAAATTAATAAACCTAGACATCTAGTTTTAAAAATATGTTTGACATGTAAAAGTGTATGTACAAACCTACTTACAGAAATATAATCATTTATCACGTAAGTCAGCCTTACTTGATCGCCCTCTTTCACAAAATTTCCTATATTGTGGTCAGCTTCCAATCTAACGAGATGTGGCTGAATATCAGTATTTTACATGGAGCGACTGTCATCTGATAATACCTATTCACAATCACATGACTACATTGCTAGTGATGTCTTTTCAACACGGCCTTTTGAAGCGACATGGCGTGAACAGCGTGACACTTTTGTATTTCATAATGACGTGTTGAATACCTGGGCCTCAAGTCTGCTATTACAATAGTGTCAGAATGGTCTATCATTGATTTCATAATTGTTGTTTTTGACAAGTTTGATAATCGGCTAATATAATGGCGTCATTATGACTTTCCAATGGTCAGCCACTGACACTCCATTGAAAGAATTGGTAATCTCGTACATAATGACAAATGAAACTTCCTACTAAACTTCCAACTTCTTACTACATACCTACTTCAGATTGCTTATAACACTAATAAATAATATGTAAAAATATATATATACTAGCTTTTTCCCGCGGCTCCGCCCGCGTGGATGTCGGTTATCGCGTAAAAAAGTAGCCTATGTCCGTCTCTATATCTCAGGCTATATCTCTGCCAAATTTCATGAAGATCGGTTCAGCGGTTTAGGCGTGAAAACGTAACATACAGACAGACAGACAGACAGACAGACTGAGTTACTTTCACATTTATAATATTAGTATGGATGAAATCTGGCATGAATAAATGTTCAAAATGCCATTGTAATACAATTGTATTACGAGACCATTGACCGACCAATGATCGACCATTATGAATTTAGCAGATTACGAACTTTTAGCAAAATGACAATGGGATCGTGTTGGAGTGACGAATTTATAAAAATAGCAGACTTGGGCCCCAGTAGAACAGCGAGGCATTCTGTCTCGAACCGTAATTGATACAAAGTGGCCAAACGAACCAAAATCTGTATTCAAATCACAGCGGTCAGTTGTCGTTAGCAGCGACACAATTGTAAAGGGGGATGAAATCCTTTCAAGTTAGAGTGGACCTAGATTTTGAAATGACTTGACGAAGTTAAGCTAAGCGCACACTACAGCCGCAACGCGTCGCATTTCAATACAAAAAGCGTGGTGCATTATTAGCCTATAATAATGTTCCCACTTCTGGGACACTGGCCTCCAACTGACGGCGCCCGTTCACGAACATGACGCATGGATTAGCACCATTCAGCTCAACCATTTTGAAGGGAGCTACTTAAATGATCCAAAACATGTGCCACCGTCAGCGAGCCATTAGAGTGAGTATGACATACATAGCCGCCAGAGCACATTCAAGTCAATGAAAGACGAACCATAGTTAGTTGGACAGCACGGTTGGCGCAGTGGTTAAGCGATTGACTGCTGCGCTGCGTGTCGCGTGTTCGACTCCCGCATGGAACAAATATTTGTATGAACCAGTATCTAGTTCCTGAGATTAGCGCGTTCAACCAAACAAACAAACTCTTCAGCTTTATAATATTAGTGTATAATTATCTATACTAATATTATAAAGCTGAAGAGTTAACATAATAATCAACAAAAGGAATTTCTCAGTAGCCGGGTACAAATCCAGGATGGATTTGTACCCGGCTACTGAGCAATTCCTAATGAAAATTAATTTATTCATTTATTATTCAATAAATATTGTTATTCTAACCGCGTTTGCTACTAACAGACGATTCATTGTAAACATAAACACGGCTCATAACTTACTGTTAGTCTGATTTATATTACTAGCATTTGCCTGCCGCTTCGCTCGCGTTAATTTAGAATTTGACAATCAATTCGGGTTGTAAGTACTCTGCTTGTTGTTTGGCCGTTGCCCGAAAGACACGTGGCGCCATCTATTATTATAAGAAAGTTATTGTTGTTTTCCTCGGGAACAATACTTTTTTTCGGGATGAAAGGTACCCTATATCCGTTTCTGTACACCTGACATCGTTTATGCAAAATTTTAGTATGATCGGTTGACGGTTCAACAGTTTAGGCGTGAAAAGGTAACAAACAACTTACTTTCGCATTTATAATATTAGTTAAGATTTCGAGGAATTCTCGGATTATTTTAAAACGGAGGAATTTGATAAGATGAATGACATTAACGTTCCTTTACACTATTGAAAACGAATAAGAGTATCTTCTACTTAATAAAAATCTTATATTCACGCAACTCACAACGCACAGCCTAAGCCGCTGAGCCTAGAAGCACGAAATTTTGCAGAAGAGTTCCTCGTATAATAAAATTATTACTGTCACAATTAAATCCATGTTTCTCATGTGCTTTACCAAGCTTCATGAGCATTAATTGCCCATATCACCTAGTTACTATATATATGTATATATATTATTATTATTTTTTGTTGTAAATTGAGGTCTTACAGTACAGCTAATAAAAACACAAAAAAGGAAACCATAGTCATCAGAAAGCCAATTACAAATCCGTACGTATATACTTATAATAATTATTTATGATGTGAGCCCAAAAACAAAAAAAAAGCATGGTCTTAATTAAAGAAAGAAGCCATATAAATACTTGCTTTGCAGTTATATTACTGAAACAATAGAGAAAATAATAAAAACCAAAAGCAGATAAATAACCTACCGCTACTTAAAAAATTTGAGCCTTAAGCACCAGCAATATGTTCGAAAAATTTGTCTGCTCAAAAAAGTAATAATAAAAAAATAAAAATAAAAGTTTATTACGGAACAATAACACAAGACAATTACAACAAGTAGAACGATGCTAGCCGCAAAAGTATAAACTGTAGCGCAGCTATCCACAACATAGTACATGTAAGTACCGAATTGAACGTGGCTGAACTATCAAAATGAAGGAAAATGCGATCTGTTATGAAATGAAAACCAATGCTACTGTAAGTTGGTTATGCAAATACCACGCAGAACCCTAATCGCGTAACACAGTTTCAATCACAATCCGAGAGTTTTGAATGAGATTTCGAATCCATTGCTTCATAGATTTAATAAATTCATCTGCTCAGTAACGTAAATAACTCAATAAACGTGACTGAACTGTCAAAATGAAAGAAAATGCGATTAGTTGTCATTTTGTGTGAGTTATGCAATTACTCCGCAGTTCCGTACCGGTTTGTTATCATATTTTCGACCAAAAAATAAAAACACTGCAAATAGTAGATTGTTATACAAGAGGCTAAAATTACCCATTATATACGAGGTAATTTTACTCAATAGCTTTAGCAAGGGAGTAAATAAAACCAACTAAATGCGTGTCGGACCACACACAATGAAGGGTTCCGTAGTTAGGATGAATTTATCCCATAGATGATTGAAAATTATTTCTTTTCCATCTGCAAAATAGGGTCTCCATTCTCACTAGATGATGAAATTTTCACTGTTGTAAAATAAATTACGGTCACCAATTAAATTTTGAGTTTTGAATTCGCGCCAATGCCTTTTTTTATTTCATCTTTAGCCGCAAAGCAATGCACGAATTCTACCGAAGAGGATCGCTTGTTAGTAGATCCATTTTCAAAAATAAAATAATATTCTTTTTTATTCTTATTTTCCTTATAATGAAAGACTTTTTCGTTTTTGTAGACTCGTTGGTAATAGACAAAAATAAAACAATCACAACTTATTTCCCTAGAGGAAAATATGCTATTTTATCCCCGATTTGGTACGCTACAATGACGGAATTTACGAGCAAGAGGAATAAAAAAGCTGTTATAAAATTTCCGAGTTTCTAACGGACAAAGAATTGTTTGTATTTTATTTTAACATGGTTTTTTAAACATTTATCTAATTTATGTTTTAGATTCGATTTTTTTTTTAGTTCATTAGTAATGTTATGTTTTTTATTCTTATTGTGTGTGTCTATATTTTTTTGTGTCTACGTATTACTTTAATAAAAAGCTTCAATAAAGATTTGCGCACTACATACCTGGGGCCCAAGTCTGCTATTTTTATAAATTCGTCACTCCAACACGATGCCATTGTCATTTTGCTAAAAGTTCGATTCATAATGGTCGATCATTGGTCGGTCAATGGTCTCGTAATAGAATTGTAATACAATGGCATTTTGAACATTTATTCATGCCAGATTTCATTTATATAAATTTTTACTTATTATTTATTAGTGTTATAAGCAATCTGAAGTAGTAGGAATTTGGAAGTTTAGTAGGAAGTTTCATTTGTCATTATGTACGAGATTACCAATTCTTTCAATGGAGTGTCAGTGGCTGACCATTGGAAAGTCATAATGACGCCATTATATTAGTAGATTACCAAACAATTATGAAATCAATGATAGACCATTCTGACACTATTGTAATAGCAGACTTGAGGCCCTGGTAAAATACGATGGAAACTATGTAGGTACCTATATATTTTGCCAACTTATTGTACTTGTATTCTTGCAAATAAATATACACCCACATTTCACCAGCTAAAACGTGCCAACTTATACTGGCCAACCAGTTCTATTAAAGAGGTTCCCACAGTACCATTCATTCGTTCACAAAGTCGGTCTTTCATTCACTCTCATTCAGTCGGTCTTCATTCAAGCTTGCTCGTTCACGGATGTTTATTGTGGCATATTATGGATGTAAGACTGGCTGTGTAGTGCGGCTCTGAGGGCTTTGTTAGGGCATTTCTTTGGAAAAAAAAAAAACGTTTAGAAGAGTTTTCTGCTTTTTTTTTCGACTGCCTCATAGCTTTAGTGGCCCGCATTTGAGCCAGCCCACTGGCCACGTGAAGTGTCAACCAGCAGCCAGTTCAGCCCGCCGTAATTATTTGTATTAGAATACAAAATAAAACAGAAATGTGAAGAACTTTTTAATTTACGGTAAGAAAAAGAAATCATCGCCATTCATCATTTCAGCCGAAAGACGTCCACTACTGGTCATAGGCCTCCCCCAAGCACCACCACTTCAACCTGTGCTTTCCGCATCCAGCAGATTTCTGTGGCCTTCACAAGGTCATAAGGTCCACCTTGTGGGAGGACTTCCAACGCTACGTCTTCCGGTACGCGGTCGCCACTCCAGAACCTTTCGGCCCCATCGGCCATTTGTTCTGCGAGCAATGTGGGCCTGTCCATTGCCACTTATGTTTGGCAATTCTTCGGGATTGGTCGGTTACCTTGGTTTTCCTGGGGATCTCTTCATGTCTGATTCGATCACGTAGGGAATCTACAAGCATAGCCCTTTGGGTGACCTTTAGCCTTCTAATAAGGCCCGTTGTGAGCGACCACAGATCATCACTACGGGTAAAGTATTAATTTAGTATTCTTCTTTGACCAATCTAATCAAGAATATAAGCTCATTTAACTGCAGTGATTGGCTGTCTGCAATAATAACAGCTAATATTTTCTCTTGACATGAAATTGACAATCAGTCAGCAAATTGTGTTGATTCGTTTAGAATGTTGTTGTGACGTCAATTTGACCAACCTGTACTGCTCGTAATATAATAAAGCTGAAGAGATTGTTTTTGAAACGAAGTTCTTTGCGGCAGGAGATGATTGGTAGAAATCGGCACGTAACTAAAAAGGCGTTCATGCGACTTTCTAGAGAGAAAGTGTGAATGTGGTTAAAAATGAAAATACAAGATGGCGCGAGCGGCTGCGAAATTTTTAAAATTTCTTGATCATTGGTGTCGTTTTTATGGTTTTCGGGGGTGTTATTATTTATTTATTATGCCTATAGTGACGGTAAAATGTAAATCCAAGATGGCGGCTGCGAACATTTTCAAATTTTTCGTCATTGGTGACGTTGTCATAGTTCGAGTGTGTTAAAGTCGATAGTGAGGTCAAAATGTAAATACAAGATGGCAGCAGCGAATTTTTTTAAATTTTTTTTTTCTAAATCGTACGTGAAAAATTGTACGTCCTAACGAGGATCCCCCGACCGGACACGTTTTTTTTTGTTTTTTTACATTTGATACACCAATTCTTGAGGTAGGACGCTATGACTCTCAGGAGCCGAGCAAAAAATATTAAAAATAAGAAAGAACGCTAAGCGAAAACGAAGTAATGGCGCAGGCGGGAAATGTGGCTAATATTTATTTTAGTCTATGTATTGTAGTGCCTTACGACTTCCACGCGAACAAAGTCGCGGGCAGAAGCTATTATTGTATAAGAGAGTTGTCTGTGCCGATTAATATAATAACCCCGAGTTTTTCTCTTTGACTACAGAGGAAGAATGCGAAGAATCAATCTTCCCGACGGGCGTGGTGCGTCACCGGCCGGAGCCGCCCGGCACGCTCGCGCAGTCCACCCGATTCACGGCACACGAGATCAAGCTCATGTACCGCGGGTTTAAACAGGTACACACATCTGTTACCTAGGTATCATACAGCATGTATCAGAAAGGTGTCGTCATATTTAACGGTGTGGTACAGATCATGAAACTGAACCACTTTCTCCATCATAAAAAAAAGAAACATCAAAAAGATGAAATATGATAACCTATTTCCACACAACTTTTCATTCACCGGTGTCACTTTCAGAGTTCCCCTTATATTTTTTCTTCGCATTCTCATCTCAACTGTATGCAATTGCCTTTCATTCATCCCTTTTGTGGCCCAATATTCTGATCCATAGGTACAAGACAACAGGTCTAACCATTGTTTTATAGCTGCCATTTCATCCATCCAGTGTTACTTCTGTGCTTAACAGTCCGAACTACTTCGCCATCGCTTTGCATGAGTGAACCGAGATACCAAAAATCGGAGCAAACCGGGAGAAGCGCGCCATCAAGCGCCATAGCCCCAGAACTGGAGAGACTGAACCACTTTCTCCATGGAACCAATAACGTAATCGCGAAAAAAATAACAACTATCCCATACAAAATTTCGGCTTATTCCACAAATCCCCCCTGAAATTCCCCATTAGGAGGAAAAGTGGAATCTATAAAAAAAGTCTAGACTTCCCCTCTGATAATCCCCCTTAGGGGGAAAACTAGAATTAAAAAAATAAATACTTATTCTATGGAATAGGTATTTATTTTTTTACATTACGGTTCAGTTTTTCCACTGAGGGGGATTCTCTCAGGGGGGAATAAGCCAAAATATCAGTACCAATTTGACCCAAATTTTTAGGACAGCTGATAATTTTTTCGCGATTACGATTGTGGTCCCATGGAAAAAGTTGTTCAGTTTAAAATGAAATGGGATGAAATCGTTTATTCTATAAATATGATATCGGAATCACTTTTACACGTCATATTAAAAATACTAAATGTAAAAAATAAGCTATATAGATGGATTCGACTATCCCTATTTGACTACCCCTGAAAAGAAATGGCGAAACAAACTCAAGGGTCAGAGTCTCTTAAAGTCCAAACATAATTTAGGTCAGATCATTTGATGGTCTGTGCCACAACCCTTGAATATGACCACACTTTGCCTTGCCTTGCCTTGGAGATCAATATAGTAGCTAGCTTACACGACTGCACATCATGAGGTCCTGAGTTCAAATCCTGGATCAGGCCAAAAAGTTCTGGGGTTCTCTTGCAAGAAATTCTCAGTAACAGAGTTATGAAGTTGGCGGAGTGATAATCCTCGATCTCTCTCCGGTGAAGACGGATTGCCGTTCCATCGGACTATGGGAATACTTATCACTTGCTTTAAAAAGAGTGAAGGAAAACATTGTGAGGAAACTGTCATGCCTGAGAGATATTTTTCGACGCATCCGAAGCCAAGTCAGAGACCCATGGCCGGTATAAAAACTCCAACACCGGGTTAGTCACGAACCACACGACAAAGAAAGAAAGATGGGAATGAGGGAAGAGGGAGTTACCCTAAGGTAAGACTTCCATCCTGGTTATTTTCACGACCAACCAAACACGTCTGCGAAGCCACCGCTGACAGCCTCGCCTGATTAAGATGGGTTGATCGCACTACGTGTAATTCAAATTCAGGATCTTTAATTCGAGCGAAGACTCATAATTATAGGGTTAGTAACATTTTCCTTAAAACTAAGTGTTAGTAAACAACACGATACGATGGCACATGTAACTGACAACTGTGAAATATATACGGAGGACAGTCCACTCTATCAGCAATCATTTTCAGAACCCTGTTAGGGCTGGCCATGACTCGAGCCACCATCAATGCTGCGCGCTTGCGCATTAAGGCGAGGTTCTTCAAGCGTGCATTCTTGTTCTTGAGTTGGCAGCGGGTCGCGAGTAAATTGTGCCGTGAACTTCGTTAATTTGAAAACTATATATATATTATTTTTTATTATATGTGGTTGAAAATTATATGTTTTACGATATTAATAATGTTAAACCCGATGGACATTACATCATCATAGACGTTTATTTTGATGTGATTTTAAATACATAAAGTAGTATAATATTGAAATAAAATGAGTTTTAATCTACAAAATAAGGGTATGTTTGGATTTTTTTTTTGTATCGAGCGAACTTTATCCAATTATGTAGCGAGTACCCGACGTACCTACAGAAAGGTCTCAAAAGCAACATATAATTTTTCCACGTATTTAATCATTACCGTTTCTAAATAAAATGGCATTAAAATTACATTTCCCAGAGGTTAACCTGAAGAACCTCACCTTAATGTGTAAAAACAATCTACACGCGCCGCCACAAACATCCCTGACGCATTACAACGCTATGGCACCCCATCAGTTTTAAATTAGACATGAAGGGCTCCATACGACGCGGCGACGCCCGCAAATATTTCTCCCATAAGCTGCATGTGTAGAAGGTGGTACAGAATGATGTAAAGAGCATCACCTTTACGTCTGCAGTACAACGTGCAAACCTGCGGGACAACATATTGCATTTCTTTGTGGTGACCAAGTGACCTAGGTAATTCGATTCCTGCACCAGACAAATATTATTTAACCTATATTTGTTCGATTTGGCAGATTGTAAAGACACTGAAACTATTACCCGTGTTTGTTTCAGGAGTGTCCTTCAGGCGTGGTAGACGAAGAGGCTTTCAAGAACATCTTCTGTCAATTCTTTCCGCTCGGAGGTACGTATTTCATTCTCAAATTAATCATCAAAAGCACTTTATAATCTCGTTTTTCTCCAGGAAATAGCGGTCCAGTGCTAGCACTATGTTAAAACGATGAGTACACATAATTATGCTATGCAGTAGCACAAAAAATAAGCAAATTACGAGCAGATGGTACTTCCTAAGTTTTATACAATTAGCACATGCGGCGTGCAAATGAAAATAGCATAATTAGTTTACTCACTGGTAGAGTATGTTGTTAAATGAGGTTACTAGTTACTATAGTTTGACCGAAACCGCTGTATCGCGCCTTAGGAATGCACGGTGAGGCTGGGGGCGGCGTTAACGAATGAGCGGCATGCACTGACGAATGAGCGGCCTATACTGCCCCCCCCCCCTCGCTGCGTACGAACCTAAGGCGTGGTACAGCGGTTTCGGTCAAGTTATACCTACAGCAAAGAACTTTGCTTTTTAATCGACAAAAAACCGGCCAAGTGCGTGTCGGACCACGCACAATGAAGGGTTCCGTACTTGGAAAGAATTTATCCTAAGAACAAACTTAACATAGTAGTTGGTAAACATAATCTCCCATACATTCCAACTGCAAATGTAAGTTTGTACGCACAATATCGAGAGATTTACCATGTTATTTTAAGACCATAAGACTTCTTATAGATTTTCCTATAATCTATAAGTATAGAACTATATTCTGTATTTTTTTCGAAATGTTAGGTTCAGTAGTTTCGGAGATAAGGGGGGGGGAGGGGAATGGTCAATTTTCGTCTATTTTCACTTATAACTTTAAAACGATTTATTGTAAAATTATTAAAAAAAAATATTTGAGACCCTCACAGTAAGCCCGTCTACAATAGTACATTACTTACCGAGGGCTGTAAAAGAAAGAAAGCCCGAAATCGCAGGTATTTGTGACCCGAGCCGCAGGCGAGGGTTGTAAATATGCGATAGAGGGCTTTCTTTTTACTGACCGTGGTGAGTACACAATTTTACGTCTTCACCACGCTGCGCGTACGGTAAAACTCGCATTATGGCCATAATGCGAGTTTTACCGTACGCGCAGCGTGTGGTAAAACTCAAATTATGGCCAGGTGTGACGTAAAAACGCATAACTGAAAAGAGAAAAATAAGCATTATAATCTATAGAATTTTGTTATCGCAGGCTTTTTGTTTATTTTTTTTTAATAATTTGCTTTATTTCAAGCTTTTAGTTTTATTAAAGAACGAGTTGTCCAGTTAAGTATTGGTAAGTCTCTATTATAAGCTTTTATTTGATACCAATATTGTTGTAATTTATTTTATAAAATAAAAAACCTTCCCCTCCTTATTTTGTATTTGCAGATGCAATATATAAATATTATACAGCTTATATCACTCCCACAATTAAGACGAATCTAACGACACCTCATTATGTTTAAATCCATCAAGCCGTTTAGGCTATAGAGCGCGCCAAAGAAATAGACATATGTACATAACAGACATACTCTCGAAAAACATTACCCTCCTTCTGGGGCATCGGGTAACTATTAATAAGTGAATAATTCGTTTCAGATGCAACTCAATACGCGCATTACGTATTCAAGACGATCAAACACAAACAAAGCGGAAAAGTAAACTTTGAGGTAAGTACAACCACAAAACAATACCCGGCGTTAATATGACACGTCGAGCTTTAGAAAGAGACATCCACACAGGTATGAGTGAGAGAGACGACGCGAGACAAAGCTTTTTCCATAAATGCGATGTGCTAGATATAGTCGGGTACTGTACATTGCTAATATTTTTGTGTCAAGAAGCGACGCGCGCTTTACTCGTGATAACTAAGTGTACAAACACACAGTCAAACTCAAACTCAAACTCAAAGCATTTATTTCAAATAAACCAATTACAGGTACTTTTGAATTGTCAAGCAAGGGGTCGGTCAGTCAGAAAGATGAAGCTAGTTGCCCATTCCAAAGCGTAGTAGGTTCCTATGGAGAAGAACGGACAAGAAACTCCATGGACACTCTTTTAAAATATTGTTACAAAATATGGGTTACATCATTCATGTTGAAGTTGTACATGTGAGAACAATGTAGAAAGACGTGCACGTTAGAAGCGTCCGTAATAGAAACAATTCACAAAAATTAAAATAAGCCGTGGCAGCTAAGAGATGACCAGTCCCAACTGACGGCGCCCGTTCACGAACATGACGCATGGATCAGCACCATTTAGCTCAACCATTTTGAAGGGAACTTAATGATCCAACACACACGCCACCACCAGCGAGACATTTGAGTGAGCATGACATACTCTCAGCCGCCAGGGCACATTCAAGTCAATAAAAGACATATTACCCGGTAAATGGTAGCTCTATAGTACATAGTACTCACACCTGTGCTATGCAATTATATAATTCAAGGACATTGAGTTTATACAATGCAAAAATAGTTTACAATCTTCAGCAGCTCCAATAATATTTTCAAATGCTAATCAATTAGTTTATGCGCCCTTATGGAGCAGGACCAGCATTGAGCCAAGCATTTTTGTCAGCGATGTAATCCCCCAATTTATAATATGCTTGGCTGCATAGTGTGCGTTTTATACAAGTTTTAAATTTTGTTTCGTTCAATTGGAGTATGTGGGGAGGTATTTTATTGTAACATTTTAAACAGTACCCCATGAAGGATGAGTCTACTTTAGCCAGTCTGAAACCTGGTTGAACTAATTGGTCCCTATTTCTGGTACTATAATTGTGTCTTTCACCTCTTTTACTGAAAATATTTACATTTTTCCTTACGTACATGATGTTTTCATAGATGTATTGACAAGGTACCGTCATGACGTTAATATCTTTAAACAGTTCCCTTAGAGAATCGCGCCTGCGGAGGCCATATATTGCTCTGATGGCTCTTTTCTGTAGAATAAAAATAGATTCGATATCTGCAGCCCGTCCCCATAGTAAAATACCGTAAGACATGATACTATGAAAGTAACTAAAATAGACTAGCCTAGCGGTATCTACATCAGTAAATTGACGGATTTTTCTCACAGCATATGCTGCTGAACTTAGCCGCCCTGCAAGAGATGTTAAATGAGGACCCCATTGCAGCCTTGAGTCGAGCGTGATCCCTAGGAAAACAGTTTTATCGACGAATTCTAGTTTCTCCCTATTCAATACTATGTCACAATCACTACTTTTAACATTCGGTAAAGCAAATCTTATGCATTTAGTTTTTTTCCCATTTAATACTAAATTATTAGCAGTGAACCAATTTTGGACCTGCAATAGGGCGTTATTTACGTCGTCAAGATTTGATGCACGTCTATTTATCTTAAAAATTAAGGAAGTATCGTCAGCAAATAACACCATTTGTGGTTGGTTTTTTAATAAATGGGCTAGATCATTAATATATACTAAAAAGAGGAAAGGACCCAATATCGAGCCTTGTGGCACACCCATTTTTACTCTTAAGCCGAGTGAATTGTGAATGTGAATGTGTGAGTGAAGATGAGTAGCGTCAGCACATAACACACACGCAAACACACACACTTCCGACTTCGCCGAGAGCTAATGCGGTCACACATATTCACAGCGTGTTTTTACATTTGTTAACCACAAGTAAAGCGCGCGTCGCTTCTTGAGATTTTTTTTTATGTGCAGTTAATGAACAGTTAACATATGAAGTTATTTTTTTTTTATAACCGATGAATACTTTTAATGCAGGGTGTTTTAGAACATGTACTGAATCCATGGTAACAGTTTGCGCGTCGATGTCCCTGCCACTATCCTGCATAAGTACATACTAATTCCATGGTGAAATATCACTTGAAATGTAATGAAAAATCATGATGGCGGCTTTTGTTCCGAATTTGGCCATTCGCCAAAATAACCTTGTAGCGATACAGCTTACAATTCCTTATCAAGTTACTTGATACTTCATTATTATTCATTTCTTGTTCTAACTCGTATAACTAGCAACAGGTGGCGACACCGTTCAAGCGTAAAGTCTAGTTCAGACAATGCCGTCTTATTTACAAAAAAGACCAAGATATTGGTCTGGGTCTGTTTAGGAAGTATATTATTATAATGTTATTTGGTGACAGACAAACCAGCGTAGCGGCTCACCTGAAGTGGACACTTTCTGTCTATGGACATCAGCAATGATCTAAATATAGACTTTCAGAAAGTATAAATAAAGTGAGAACAGAGTAAATCAATCAATCTTGGGAGGTGGTCTGAGGAATTTATGGGAATGTATGGAAGGCTTTTTACGATTAAGTAAATTAATTCAGGAGTATCAATAGCTATTTTTTTTATTTAATAAAATGTAATAAAGGTAATGTCAATATTTAACGAAATGCGATGATGTCACTGAATGCTTACCGTATGCATCGAAGCCTTTTCAAAATCATCATCATCATTGCAGCCTAAAGACGTCGACTGCTGGACATAGGCCTCCCCCAATTGAGGGGGTTTGCCATAATCGCCACGCTTGGCAGGCGGGTTGGCGATCGCAGTATGGTATTAAAAATACATAGAGAACGCTGCTGCCCATTCTCTAGTAAGTCCCTTAGTCGCCTTTTACGACACCCATAGGAGGAAATGGGGTGGTGCTATTCTTTACGTCCGGTGCCACACGGAACAGCCTTTAGTTGAAGAGATGTTTCTGACTTTAGAAGTTCCATTACGTCGGGGTCACCAATTTAGTGTTCGAGTTGTACACTAACTTAATGTTTGTGTGGTGGTGAGTGGAAAATAAAAGATGGAATGGTTACTACTCACAGTTATAATATCCGTTCAAACACAGAAATATATACAGTAACAGTATTGAAATCTATAATAATATTATTCAGTCGTGACAGCGAGATCAGAAAAGAAATCATTTTTTTATTGTCAGTTTGACTGATTGGCCAGAGATATTAAATATAATAAATTGTAATGAGTTTTATATGTTAAGGATCGCCACAAGCCTTTTCAAAATTCGTGATAAAATGTGACATGTGACGTATTAATAATGTACTAGCTGTAACCCGCGACTTTGTCTGCCTGTATTTAGTATTTTTAACCGACTTTCCAAAAAGGAGGAGGTTCTCAATTCGGTTGTATTTTTTGTTTGTAATTTTTTTTTAAACGTTTGTTACCTCAGAACTCCGTCGTTTGTGAACCGATTCGGATTTTTTTTTTTTTTATTTGAAAGGATATACTACCAGATTAGTCCCATTTTTTTTCAAATCTAGTTCTGATGATAGGTTCCATGAGGAATTGAGGGAACTCCTCAAATTTTATAGGCAAACATAGCGATTTTTATATTTTCATCAACAACTCAAGCACTTCAGTAAGTATCATTTGATGAAGTGGAACTGATGAAGAAGACCACAAATGGCCAACGGAACTCCTAATGATAAATATTTCACGGGTGGCGATAAGATATTTCGATTAAGATATTTAAGCGACTATGAAGCAAATTTAAATAAATAATTCTGATGAAAATGGTACCATCGAACTGATCTGAAGATGAAGCCGGAAGATATGCACCGGAACTCCGTAATAAAATAATGTATCCTAGCCGTGTTTGGGCTTATTGTAATTGTCATGAGATGCACTCGGGCTATAAATGATTATTAACCGATTTTTATTAACTTTGCTTCGGTAGTTTTTGAGTTAGCTTCGATAAAATCCACTTCATATATCTTGTGTCACTGTTGTTTGTGCGGTGTAGCAAGTAGTGGTAATCGAATTGTTGTGGGGTAGGTACCATAACTAAAAAGTGTTTTCACTTTTATTAGTGTTTTTTTTGGAAGTTGGTTATTTTTTTATTAAAAAGTTTTTTATATTTCACTTTTTTCTTTTTTTATAATTACTTAAGGATATTTGTAAATATCCATGATGAAAAGTAGCCTATGTCCTTGTCCTTGTCCATATCCCAGGCTACCTATTTATCAAATTTTATAACGATCGATTCAGTGATGAAGGCGTAAAAAGGTAACAGACAGATAGAGTTACTTGCGCATTTATAATTGGAGTATGGATATAACTAGACTTGAGGCACATGTCACAGATAAATTCAACAACAAGTATATCCATATCATTCAGCTGTGAGGACATATTATAAGCCACGTCATCAGGGCCTCAAGTCTGCTATTACAATAGTGTCAGAATGGTCTATCATTGATTTCATAATTGTTGATTTTGACAAGTTTGGTAATCTACTAATATAATGGCGTCATTATGACTTTCCAATGGTCAGCCACTGACACTCCATTGAAAGAATTGGTAATCTCGTACATAATGAGAATGACAAATGAAACTTCCTACTAAACTTCCAAAGTTTCCTACTACTTCAGATTGCTTATAACACTAATAAATAATATGTAAAAATATATATAAATGAAATCTGGCATGAATAAATGTTCAAAATGCCTTTGTAATACAATTCTATTACGAGACCATTGACCGTCAAATGATTGACCATTATGAATTTAGTAGATTACGAACTTTTAGCAAAATGACAATGGGATCGTGTTGGAGTGACGAATTTATAAAAATAGCAGACTTGGGCCCCAGGTGGCCCTCTCATCTAGATAGTTATTGTATAGGATCAAATTCTTCTAACTGAACAGACAGTTGTGCTGCTGGATAATTTGTCACCATACACCTTATTCTTATTTTGTAAGATTTCTTCTTAATGTGATGAACGATTAAATTTTTGATATGTTGCATGTTGACATAATTTATTATTGTATGCCTACTAGGCAGGACATAATGGATCTGTAATTTATCTAACATCTGTCCGTATAACCTATGCCCACAATAAAATGATTTGATTTGATTTGGACAGTTTGTTGCGCCACTTCTTCTTCCCAGCTAAAGCACTAGGAAGAGGTGAAGGATGGGCGTTTTGGGGGACAGTCTTATGTAATTTTGACGTTCGAAAAGTGTTGATTCTCAGCCTAGTGTGCATAAATTACCCATATCTAGCCTCAGCAACAAGGTCTCCACATTACTTTTGCGACAAACTATGTACAATAGTAAAGATCTCTGAAAGTTATTTCGTATAAATTATGTATGAAAACTATTGTAAATTGAGCTACCCCTTTGAATTCTATCCCTAAGGCTTTTATAGTTCAAGATAAAATTTTCAGTCAATACTTTTAGCAACAAAACCATTATAATTTGATATTTCTTAAAGAAGGACCAGTTTTAACTGGTTCTCAGTGTAAAAGACAGGTCGACTTATATATTTTAAACATTACCTTGAAAACTTTTGGAAGTACTTTTGAACTGAAAGTTTAAAACAAGTTGCTTTTAACTAAATTACATAAACTTGGAAATTTTGTTCTGCCTCGTTGGTGGGTAAGCGCGAATACTGAGCGTGAAGACCTGGGTTCGATACCCAAGTCGGGCAGTGCTATTAGGTTTTCCATCAATAAGCCCGGAGTCGCGATTTGTGCCCGGTTGATGGCTATAGGCTCGCCACTTATTATATGGGACCTAAACATAACTGGCGAAATGTGGGTATACTTAGCCATATACATACCTCTCTCTGCCTACCCCTTTGGAAAAATCAGGCATCCTGATATATTATTTGTGGTCTATTGAAAATATATAAGGTTAAAATCAAGCTTATTTCTTCTCTGCATTCTTCCTGTTATTAGATGTGCGTTACGCGGGTAGTCAGAAGTCCAAAAGTCTGACTACCAGTCTTACCAAGAGGTATCGTGTTACCCAGTAACTGGGTTGTGGAAGTCAGACAGGCAGTCGCTCCATGTGTACTCAAAGTCAAAGTGATGTAATTTATTTCAAATAGGCACATTAGAGGCACTTTTGAACGTCAAAATTTACAAACAAAATACCAGTACTCGATACTTTTTATTTTCTATAATAATGTACATCAATAACAATTTATTCCTAATTAAATAATACAATAACAAAATATTATCTTGGGACTGTCAGGTACTTCAGGCTGATTCCTGAAGTTCGAAAAATTTGTAACCTTCGACTCAGCTAACCAATTACACTAATTACTTGATCCCTACAATAGAAATATAGAGTAATTTGAACAAAAGCCAAATTGGGTTCATTTAAAACAATGATGGCGGCCCTCGGGCGACAGAGAGGGACACACATATACATGTAACAAACTGCAAGAAAGAGAGGAAGATAAACGAATGGAACTATTGTAGGAAAATAGTTCGATCGCTTTGCGGTTTGTTTGTAATTGAAATTAATTATTTGAAGATGTAATTGACGACACATCGTATGGGCTATATGAGAGAGCCAAAGAAACGATGGGTGGATTGTCTGAATAATGATACGGCTAGAAAGGGACTGAGATGACAGCTGATAGAGATGTGTGGAAGAAGAAGACATAATATTATTCCGACCACTAATACTTGGCATAAGGACTTGAGGATTATTATCTCGCCATGTTCGCAGATCCGCCTGATTTATACGAAAGGGTTGGTGGGTACAGGTTTATTCCATCAAAAACATACTTAACATGTAAAAAAATGCAAGTCTCGCAACGCAGTTCTTCTACTGCATAAAGAAACCTTAGCTTGCAATAGTTCTTAAACTACAGGTTCAAATTGAATGTAATTTGGGAATATACCTAGGTATATTTATTTATAGTTATTTATTTAATTGATTTACACGGCTTAAGAAACCAATTACATAAATCAAAGTACAATAAGTACAAATAACACATAAACTAATAACAACAATTAAATAATTCTTATAAAAATGCAGGCACATAACAATTAAATTGGCGAATTTATTAGCAAACAGATCGCAGTCCGGGTTGGCTTTCACGAGCCCGAGCGTATGTTATGCCCTCTTGATCACTGAAAATTCAACTCACAACGAAGTTATAGGTCGAAAATGTCCTGAATGGCTTCAAGAAAAAAACAATCGACTTAAAAAAAAACACCAAACAGTGAAAAATAACTTTAATTTCGGAAGTCAGTGTCTTTGGTTTTCGTTTTTTTGCCATCGACTCTCTGTATTTTCGTTTTTTGCCATCGACTTCCGAAATTAAAGTTATTTTTCACATTTTCGTGTATTTTTTTTTTTGGAAGACTTTAGAATTTTTTATAAAATGTTATTTTGTTTTTCTCTTTTTAGTTCATAAACAAATAAGTTATGCCCGAACATATTTATATATATAGACGAATTGAGAACGTCCTCCTTTTTAGGGTTCCGTACCAAAATGGTAAAAAGGAACCCTTATGGTGTGACTCAGTCTGTCTGTCTGTCATAGCAGAATATCTCAAGAACTACTGATGCTGATACTGAACTTGAAATTTAGAATAGTTTTAGATTACGTTTGGCCAACTATTTTGCAAATAAGAAAGAAACAAAAATGTTTTTATTTTTTTTGCAACAGGGACTGAAAGGTGGTCTTAAAAATTCGAAATGCCGCTACTAGGGCATGTGGGGTATCATATGAAAGAGCGTTGTTTGCACATTGTCAAACATTTTTTTTTCTTTGGGCCACATAGTTTTCGACTTTTCATGAAAAAATTAAAAAAAGTATCTTCCCCCCCCCTTAACTCCGAAGTTTGCATAGAGAAAAATCTGAAATTATTCCATGTGATAGAAGCTTATGTAAAGATTACAGGAAAAATAGAACTATGTCTCTAAATAGCACACTTTTTCAGAAATCAACAAAAATTACATTAGGAACTAATGTAATTTTTGTTGATTTCTGAAAAAGTGTATCTAAGTTTATCTATCAATAGATGGCGCTGACTTAAAACTGCAATATTCTACACCGCAGTGTTAAAATTAACTGACGAATAAAGGCCTCGCCGATGAAAATTTAAAAACATTTCGCGGTTCACAACCAAAATATCCTCTTTCCTACCTACTCGCAGGTTGCTTTGGGTGAAGCACAGTTGTAGTTTTTTCTGGGCACATAACTATTTAAGTCCTACTTATACGAATTAAGCTTATGAAGCTATACCTATATGATGGTACGGAACCCTCGGTGCGCGAGTCCGACTCGCCCTGGACCGGTTTTTTTTTTAAGTCGCTTTAAAGTCATTTATAGCCAGAGTGCATCTCATGACAATTCCAATAAGCCCAAACACGGCTAGGATACAATGTTTTATTACGGAGTTCCGTTTCCTACCTTCCGGCTTCATCATCAGATCAGTTTAATGGTACCATTTTGATCAGAACCATTTATTTAAATTTGATTCGTCTTAGTCGCTTAACTATCATAATCGAGATATCTAATCGCCACCCGTGAAATACGTATCATTGGTGAGTACCGGGGGCCATGTGGTCTTCTTCATCAGTTCTTCTTTCACCAAATGATACTTTCTGAATGCAAATGCTTGACTTGTTGATGAAAATACAAAAATCGTTATATGTATGCATATAAAATTTGACGAGTTTCCTCCTTTTTTTGAAGTCGGTTTAAAAGATGCTACGGCTGTGCCTTCGTTCGTTTGTATTTGCTCGACTTGGCGGGGGCACTGCCTTTCCCCAGATACGTAAATGAACTTTTAACCAACTTGCTGTAAAATTTTACCAGTTATCTTTATGTGTAATTACCCCGTTATAAGAAGCGAGCCTTATAGACCATTACCCAGGCATAATTCCAGGCTCCAGGCCGGTACTGTGAAATTTCAAGTGGATTGATAGTGACCCTGCGCGACCTGGAAATCGCACCGACTCCATACTCAGCAGTTCTACGTACGATTTCTAGACCAAAGAGCAATATTTTTACCATTATTGAAATTCTTAAAAACAAGAAAATTATACGTTTCTTCATACAAAATTTTCTTAGTAAAATATTTAAATATATTCAAACAGAGGTCAGCAATTTTTCTCCAATATTTGTCTTCATGGATAATTTATAAGTTTATATAAATATTTGCTGACAGACCCAATCTCAATCTTTCGCAGCAATACCTCAAAGTTTTTTTTTTTTATTCAGGCATCAGTATTGTTTCTGTTCTGCCAATGTGGGGAAAAGGATTGCTTTTTTCTTGTGCTTACTGTGGCAGGGAAATATTTTGAGGAAGAGTTTTGGGTCCGGAGAATTTATTTATTTCTTGGTTATTTGACGTCCTAAATTGATGGTTTTATTTTCCTACAAACATATTTTATGCTAGGTATAGCGTGAAATATTATTTAAAGGAAAATAACCTGGTATAAGAACAAAAGCTACGAAATAGCCAGTTCTGCAAATATTTGTTTCCTATGGAAAAGAGCCGGCAAGTACACGGATACTCTTTTATAAATAAATGGCTTTTACAACATTTCCAAATTACAGTGGTAATAGGCATGACATGACAGTGTAGGCCTGTCAACAAGTACCAGGTTCTTAAAAAAATAGAACATGGTCAACAACTGTCTACAAGGCCTTTAATTATTGTCAAAAGTGTGTAAAGATAATAGGTAATATATAATAGTAAAAAAATAGGTTCATTTGTCAAAGAAACACGTGCACACAAAAAGATAATTAACTCGCTTAAGTAGGTAAACAGAAAAATAAAACAAAATAGATCTACATTATAATCACGAGCACAAAACCTTTTAACATAAGTCCCAGTGTCAGCCAACAGCTAGCAGTAACTAATATTGTACAAAGCAGAATAATGTGACATTACGACGTGACTCGAAATCTCGATACAATTTGTAACGAGCGCAGATTTAAGATAGGACACAACATTCAGATAATCGTAAAATTCTCTTTGACAAGAAAATTGTTTGTAACTGGGTTTTGTAGTTCAGATAGGCAGTCGCTCCATATAAAATACTGATATTCAGCTGCTGATGATATTACACACACACTGACATGCACATAAATCAGCGACCCACCGTTGCATCACATCGCCTGCTATTACATCGTTTTCGATTAGCGATCTTTCTGACTTCTTTTCTTTTTGCTCGACTTCGAAAGGTCATAGCGTGATGTTATTATAACCTATAGCCTTCCTCAAGAATTGGGTTATCAAATGCAAAAAGAGTTGTTTAAATTCTACTGGTACCAGAGATTAGCGCGATCAAACAATAACTCTTCAGCTTTATTATTTTAGTGTAGATCATTTATGGGGCACTGACTTCTATAAAACTATTTTCGTTCTCAATCCCGAGCAATTATTATTCCAAATATCAGCTAACATAATTGCTTAAATATCTATCTTAACTTCTTAACTAATATTATAAATGTGAAAGTAACTATGTCTGTCTATCTGTCTATTACGTTTTCACGCGTAAACCGCTGAACCGATCGTCATGAAATTTGGCCGATATATAGCCTGGGATATGGAGAAGGACATAGGCTACTCTTTTACGCGATAACTGACAACCAAACGGGCGGAGCCGCGGGCAAAAGCTAGTAATATATAAATCGCCAAGTCCTCGCTCAGGGAATCGTTTGCATACATTTATATCCATACATAGGCTGAGCATATATGCATAAGCACGTAAATCAATGTCGACACGACGAAATATAGCTCGAATTATTTGAGGCCAACGAAGATCGAACGTTTAAAATGGCTTGTGCATTTTAAATTCACGTTTTATATCTAAATATTTGCATCCTTCCGTAATTGTGTAACACAACTACAATAGCAATAGCTTTCATTTTGGCAGTTCAACAATACTCATTGCGTTAGAATTTTTCGAACATAAGAAGCAATGGATTAGCAATACCTTTCAAAATCATTCAGATTGTGATTGATAATGTGTGACGCAACGGAGCTGTTTACTTGAATGAAACTCGGTCCAGTTATAACAGATTTGTGTTTGTATCTCAGCACAGTATCCAAGCGACAGCGGAAGAATACACGTATACACAAAAACAGGATAAGAATCTTGTCAGATAGTTCATTCACACAGAGTATGGTAATATGCTATTCAGATTCAAAAAAAAACATCAAACCCAACTTATTTCCTCTCGTGAACTAAGACTTATTGCTCTAGACCATTAATAGTGTTGTCAGTGTATATCTGTTGCAGGCAATTTTTATGATTCCACTTTTAACAAACGGCGTCGTCCGTTTAAAAACTCTTGCAGTTATGATATATATGCCGAAAGGCAAAATGTAAATCTATTTCTTAAGGCCAACTTAAGGCCCTCGCCGGCCGCTACCGCGGCACCGCTCGCATCGTTCGCTCGGCTCGCGCGCGTCTGGTCACAGTTCTAACCTAACCTAACCTAACCAATTTGGTCGTGGTGCCTGGATGTCGAAATTATAAAAGTTGAACTAATTTCCAATTTGCCTTCAGGATTTGGCATAACCGCGAGCGGAAAACGGACGGCGCCGTTTGTTAATAGACGAATCATACAATCTGCCTGCCACATATCTAACAGTGGGGTTTTTTGGTTCGCCACAAGCTCTTTGTGAAGCAGCTCGTCCTGGGAAGTTCTGCCACCATACATATTTCTGACGCTTACGTCGCTGTGTTCTGGTTTGATGGGTATCAGCGTTGTCTCTGTAATGGCAACGCATCTGCGAAGAAGGGATATTCAATTAAATTGAAGTCCAAATTCGAAGAAAATCTTACACTATTGGCACGAGCATTAGAATAGCCCGTGGTACTCCGAAATTTACACTGTCAGTCGTAGGACTGCACGTCAGAAGTGAAAACTACTTAGCTTCACAAATGATGAGCGTGACGGTCAAGCGAATTCAGTACTTTTCCCCATCCTAAAATTGAGATAGAGAGAGATATACTCATATATAGCTCTCACACATACCTCATATTCATTTTCTCTTTTCTTTTAAAACCTTTAACCTTTTGAGCGGTTAGCAACTAGTAGAATAAGCCCTTATTGCTAATATTTTAAGGAAGTTTTTCTTAAACTACTAGGGCCTTACAAATAAACACGGAATAAAGTTACCCTAGGAATAACTTCGGTATACCCATACATCTTTTGACGTGTATACATAGTATAACTTTATTCCGTGTTTATTTGTATTAGGGTTAGGGTTTCTCTTTAACTTGAGGTATTTCTTAAACCTTAAATCTATATATTATATGTATCTGAGCGTAACAGTCACGCGAGTTCAGTGCTTTTTCACCGTCCCAAAAGTGCCCAACGTAACTAAATATTTCACTTATTTTTTTTTCAGATTCCAAGGCTTTAATTACAGAGTACCACGAGCTAATACTAATGCTGGTGCTAATGCTGTAAGATTTTCTTCGAATTTGAACTTCAATTTCATCGAATATCCCTTCTACCACTAATATCTCTGGTATTGCAAATGGCCACAGGCGACTTGCTTGAACTATGTTAATCTAGTCCACGTAGACTTAAACAAGTTACGCCTAGGAGACACAATGTAATGTAGTGTGAAACGACTTTATTCTCGGTTTCATCCACTTTCAAGACAATTTAGAAACCTTGATTATGTAAAAGCCTTTCTGCATCATGATTGCCCAATTCTATTAATGTACATTTCGACGCATTTTCAAGTAAAATAACATAATATCACGCTAATATTCCCAAAGTGGTAGGCAGAGATTCATAGAATACCTTGTTTTGATACATAGTATGATTTTCGACAGTATTCTCTGCAGGAGTAGACAGCCAGAGGTACATAGGATATCCGCATTTCGCCAGTTATTTTGATGTGCCAAGTAACAGCAATCTAACAGCTGGGCAAAAATCCGAAGTAATTTAGATTCTTGTTTACTCCTGATAAAATTTCCGATGGAAAAATCCAATAACATTTTCCACGACTGTGGAAAACGAACCCAGGTTCACGCACAGCAGTCGATCTAACGACCAATAGAGCAACGAGGCAGTCGACGTCTCATCATTACTATTCATCAACTTACTACAATTTAATTCTGCAGTAGGTACACGGCCATTACGCCTGTGGCGGCCCACAGTTTGGATAAAGTTTGACTTTATTGAGCGTCTTCTCTGTCACTTGTATACATGATTTGCCATATTTTTATTATTGCCGTAAAAACAAAACATATAATGACCTATGTGACTACAATGTAAAAATATGTGTCAGTATTATTATATAACAATTACCAAAAATTTATTTGACGGTCCCATTTCATCAATTCCAGGAGTTCCTCGACATCCTATCCCGCGTGGCTCGTGGCTCGGTCCAAGAGAAGCTCTCCTGGGTGTTCACGCTTTACGACGTGGACGGCGATGGCCGTATCTCTCGGTCAGAGATGCTGGCCGTCGTGCAGGCCATATACGAACTACTTGGAAGGGCTGCAGCACCGCCTGTTCATAGCACTGCCGCTAAGGATCATGTGGATAGAATATTTCATGTGGGTTTTGATTTTGCGTTTTACTTTAAAAAAAAAAATATAAGGTAGACATTTTTTGGGCTGCTGTTCAAGAACGTCGAAAAGGTTGGGGAGTTTTTATGTTCTATGTTCTGTAGTGCCTGCCTACTCTGATGGGAAGCTGCGTGAGTATATGACATCTGTCCTACCGCCGGCGATTAGCAAGAAGCCAGTAGATCTAGCTACTAAAAACTAGAGGTTTGTTTGACGGAGTTCTCGCCGGTGCGTGGTGTGAACAGTCAGCGATCAAGTATTATTATTCGTTTACTGACACAGGACCTAAAATCTTTTGTACGTTACTTGAGCGAGAAAATAGTCGATAGCTCGTACCTAGCTTCCGCTCGTCGGTGATATGAATATTTTTCAGCACCATCGAGCGGAAGTTAGATGAAACGCAGCTTATTCTGTTTATGTTTAATTTAAATAATAGAAGCAAAAGAAAGGATTGAATAAAGTGACATTTATTAGCGAACGAAAGCAGAAAATAGCGCTGGGAATGGATGGACAACTAAAAGTAACAATAAACAATTTAAAGTAGCGACATCTTTTGGTCAAACAAAGAAACCTTCAGAATAACAGCATGGCTTTGATCACACACAAATGAAATTACAGACAAATAGGTCTGTCGGTAATATGGCTAGAAAAAATCCACCATCAAAATGTCACCACGTTCAAAATAAAGTAAAACTTTACATTATACTCGTATCCTCGCTAACCGTTCTGCATAAAAGCACAGCTCTTTCGAAAAGCCAGTTAAATGCTGCTTCTTCTTATTTCTCACAAGGTTTGTTTCTATTTTCCAGCTCATGGACACCAACTGCGATGGCGTAGTGACTCCTGACGAGCTCGCGCGCTGGTGCAGCCGCGACCCTGCACTGCTGAACTCGCTGGATACCATGGACACGGTCTTGTGATCTACGGGTCGCAGCGCCGAGCATAGGTATAAAGACACCATCTTACATACACTACGCCCCACGGCCACAAACACCATCACACTCACGTTCAGACACTAATGATTTTAGACCATTAAGTCTGGATTAGAAATGACGAAAATGTCGTGGGAAAAGATTTGAATATGAATGGATGGAGGGGTAATCAAAGAAATGATGAATGGATTGTGTGAACTATGATAAAAGAAAGGGGATGAATGACTGATGACGGCTGATACAGAAGTATGGAAGAAGACATACTGCACTGACCACTAATGTCTAGTTTTATGTAATGATCTTCGCAGGGTGGCCGGTAGCAGCAGGATGAGAGTAACCGAGGCTTGGTGATGATGAATGTCTAGTATTAAACTTAAAATGAAGTGAGTCTGTAAGCCTCCGAAATATTTAGAAACTTCTTTTACTAAAAACTCCTCAACTATTTCAGGTCGGACTCGGCGCGCGCATCCTGTTCCACGGCTGCAGACAACTGTTCTCCATCTCCCTCTGGCCTACCGACCACTCACTCTACGACTTTCACACCTCATCCCCACCAAATAGACAAGGACAGAACTAGTATTGAGAGCTATGCCCCCCAACTGCAACATCAAAAAGACAAAAGTATGACTGAAAGCTTTGCCTCAGTTGAAACTCATATTGATAGGGATAGAAGTATCGTGGAAAGTGAATGCGAGAGCGGGATAGATAGTGGCGCCGCTAGTTCGTCTACCAGTGGAGTGAAGAGTGTAGTTAGTAGTGGGATTGGAAGAAGTGAAGAGGATAAAGTTGTGATGGAGAGGAAAGTGGAAGAGAAGAAGAAGCAGCCGCCTCCTGTACCTGCTAGAGTTACTGCTTGTGTGAGTAATTTTATATATGTGGAAGCTCGTAATTTAGCAAATTTTCCTGCCTAAATAAAAAACAAAAATCAAACAACATTTATTCAAATTAGGCTGAGAATCGGCACTTTCCGAACATCAAAATTACATAAGACAGACCCCCAAAACGCTTCACCACTTCCTAATGCTTTAGCTGGAAGAAGAAGTG
This sequence comes from Dryobota labecula, assembly GCA_947523025.1. Taxonomy (NCBI): domain Eukaryota; kingdom Metazoa; phylum Arthropoda; class Insecta; order Lepidoptera; family Noctuidae; genus Dryobota; species Dryobota labecula. The sequence continues at coordinate 10,967,968 of OX383314.1, read as the reverse complement.
AAGCAACAAACTCCCCAGCAGCTCATCTGTCTGTTTAATTAGATAAACAATGAGAATAATGATTTTTCATTTGTTATTAGTCTGTAAGCTTTCAGTAAGATAAAAAAATTAAAAAAAGAACTTTTTATGTTATTGGGTGGCAAACATGCCTACCACCTGGGTAATTGCGTAACACACTTACAGTAGCAGTGGGTTTAATTTTGACAGTTCAACATCATTCATTGCGTTATTTGTGGTTGGGAAGCAAATTTTTATACAACATATGGAGCAATGGATTAGCACTATCCCTCACATCATTCAGATTGTGATTGATAACACTATCAATCACAATCTGAATGATGTGAGGGATATTGCTAATCTAGTTACGCAATTAGGTTGCTGATATTTATGATTATTGATTATATTATTGAAATGAAATCGTTTATTCTGTAAATAAGACATCGGAATCACTTTTAATCACTATTGAATTATCACTGCCTATTTATTTTTATAATGTTTCTCAGATAACTGAAGAAACAGTCCAACGCAAAGTGAAGCGCCGGCCACGAAGATCAAGCTCACCGCAGCTGCCACGGTGAACCACACCTTAACTTGAATGATATTAGGTTTATTATCCTTCGAACGCTGTGCTTATGATACTACGCATTCCAATACGTACTTTACGCTATTTTAAGTCAGACGATATTATTAGATTTTAGAAAATATTCGTGAAGTAAAAGAAACGATTTAAAAAATGAACCGTTTTTTGGAATCGAACTCGCAGTAGCCAACAATTCAATTATTTGAGTTGAAAACTTTTGATTTTAAAGCACAAAACACCATCTGCAGGCTAAGCAAGTTAGTACAAAAAGAATTCTTCATAAAACATTTCTTAATTAAATTATATTTGTTCGTGAAGAACAATATAATTTTTTTTTTACAAGTAATTTCATTTATAATTTCATTTCTAAGTATGTAGTAATATTTTTTTAACTAAGTCGGACTTATCATTATATTAATTGATTAAAATCGCCTTGAGCATGACTATAACATCGTCAACGTATTTACAAGAACATATATTTAGTTTTAATTATTAAGAATTATGTATTTATATCTTACTATTATTCTCTAAGATAACTTAATATTTCAAAAACAAACTTATGATATTATTAAAACTAAGTATTATAAATAAATTATAATAATATTAATACTTTAATGAGTATATGGCCACTTGATAGTATCCTTTGTATGAATCCAAACGTTTATTTACCTAATCTATCCGTAGAATATTATTCATATTTTTGGCTTCTAAATCTAAAATGGTTCTGGCTTACTGATTATAATAAATCTCAGATTGAATAATAGATAATGATATCAAATCCGTTGGTATACTTGCTATATGGCGTTCCAATGGGAGTATAAATAAATAAATAAACTCCTGATGGAAAATGAATGGTTAAAATAAAACATTATATCAGTAAAACAGATTAATTATTCTATTACAATGAAACGAAGAGCAATATTCAGTATTATAGCTGTATTCTATTATAGATACTATTTAATAGTTATATCAAATGTTCAAACTCGATTAAACTACAGTTTTTGAAAGCCTATACTTTCACTTAAAACTGTTGAGAAATTACGTAACCGATCACAAACTAGTTAATAACCCGTTAGTAAGTCGCGTCGTGTACAGGTCGCCATTGAAATACTAGTGCTGTGACATTCTGGCTACTCATTGTTGATTTGAGTTTATAACACGTTACCTTTGAGTAGCATCGAGGACGATCGGCCTTAGGCTTTCAGAAACCGAGTTTTAAAGAGTGATATAACCTTGTCACCCTACTATTAGATTCCTATTCTTATTCTATAATGAATTATTGGACCTCAAATAGTTAGTAAAAAATTATGTCTACACCAATGTTGATAGATATCTAAAGTTAAGGCGTGAATTCTGCGGCATAGAATTGGATGAGTTACTGATGACCCATTTAAATTTAGGCCGGAGATGCATTAATTAAGGTACAATTCCGAAGGCTACAGCAAACCACAGATTGTAGCAGCAGTGCCGTCCAACTGCAATGACAGACCGCTGCAGATGAAAAGTGTCGTTGTCTTTGTAAATGTGACGTCGTGTTCGGAATCAAAACTTCAGCGGCACTGTCTCCTGCGTTTATTATCAACTGCAACGCCGCGGCCGATTGCGGTGTGCCGTCACCTTCGGAATTGTATCTTTAGTGATCCATTGATTCTAGAGGTCCAATTCACGACCATGTTTACTGTGACAGGGTTCCATGTTAGTAAGTGCATGCGCTTTAACGTTTATCTCTTATTACTGACGAATTAACAGATTTTTCAATATACCTATAAAGAATTAACTTTTTAAAAATAATTTGCACAGCACAATCCGAAATAAATCTATTACGACAACATAGCTTGACACAAATCTGTACTTCTAGTAGTTTAAAGAAACTGAATAGTTTATTTAGTGAATTTTACACTGATCTGGTGATAGAAATATTTAAAGAACATAATATAGACATTGTGACAATGCGGAGAAATGATGGAAATGTCGTCAGGAAAATTTTAAATATGAATGTAGAATACTAATGTGGATACGAGTAAGGGAAGACCAAATAAACGATGGATGGACTGTCTGAAAGACGACATGGCTAGAAAGGAAGTGACTACCGAGATGACGACTAATAGAAAGAGAAAGAAAAATACTTGTTGCGCCTACCCCAAATAAATTGAGATAAGGACAGGAGAATTATGAATATAGACATTGTGAACATAATTGGTTATGGTCTCAGTAGCTATGGGAGAACATATAAAACTAATTTAGATAAAATTTATAAACTACAACAACGAATCCTCAAAAATATTGTACCACTAAAAATTAAAACAAAATACCAAAATGATTACTCTGAACTATTTCATTATTGCAACATTTTGCCAATACAAAACATGACCAGACTTTCAATACTAAAGGATGAATATATCAATTTAAATAAGTTAATTAGAAGAGCACGTCATCCTAAATTAAGAACTTTAGCTAATATAAAAACCTTTACCTTGCCTAGATGTAACAATACATATGGTATGAGAACATACCCCTACATACTACCAAAAATAGTAAACGAACTTCCTACGGACATACAAAATAAATACCTCTGTAACCCTAAAAAAGCAAAATGTTTATTAAAAAAGCATTTTCTGCAAATTACAAACTATGAGTATGTACTTTACTTTGATACACTTGCTACATCTTTATTTGGGCTATTAACATATTATATAAAGAGTAAAGACTTGCAATATTCTTTGAATGTAAAACTTACAAACTTACCGTCTAAGTTTTTTTGTAGTAAGTACGTATATTAGATATATTTTTGTTTCGCACTCACTAGCCAGTTTAAGCCATCAAAGGCTTCGTGGTTCTTAGTGTATTATTTTAACTCTGCGATCTACTTTTTGGACATTAATAAAAAAAAATAAAAAATACCACCTCACATGACTCCTGCCAGTAGCATTGCTTTATTCCCGTTTGAAAAGCGTGTATAGTATACCAGTCTATGTCACCCAAAGGTTGACTGGTAGTTAAAAATGCCGATGGCATTAAGTCCCCCTCTGAACAATTGATGTTTGCTTGGGTTTATTAAAGATTTAAATTATATAACGTTATGAGTCATAAGGCATTTTATTTTTGTGTCTCAAATCGGCAGCACATCTTCCTTATGTGTATGAGTTGGCTATGGGCAGATGTTTCCAACTTACCACTTACCATCATAATATTATATTACCAGATCTAACGTAAATCATAAAATATTGACATATTAACTATACTACATATAAAACAAGACGAACTCTTCTAAATGCTAAATTATATTTACAATCGCTAGTTGATAAAGTTGTTCTTCCAAATCTAGTGCATTACATTAGCCGTAACGTCGGTAGCTTATAGCTAGATTTACTTCTTGTTATCTCTCTCGCACTCGCAATTTCTTCTATTTATAGCTGATGTGCGAAAGAGACCTCTATATGGTGGCGTGACCAATTATATTGTAAGGTGGAACGACCATTTTCCTTTGATTGTTGGAGAATCATCATCAACCTCTGCCTAGCCTTCACCTAACTATGTTGTGGTCGGCTTGCAGTCTAACCAGAGTATTATACATGGAGCGACTGATTATCTGACCTCCACAACCCAGGTACTGATTAACATGATGATGGGTAGCTGGTTATGACACTTTTAGCATGCTCTTTTCTTTTTGTAGTTTATTTCATGACCACTGCTCTTAAACCGGTGATGGTAAACCTGCTTGTCCTAGAACCTTAAATTTCAAGACATATGACATCTAACACCCAGCTCTGGGCCCGTGTGGCCCAAGGCCCACTCCCTCTCACAGAGGGAAGGCCTGTGCCTCAGCAGTGGGGACACTATAGGCTAATAATGAATGTTATATATCTGGAGCATATTATGGTCATAATTATTGGTCGTTCCACCCAGAATCTTGCGGAACACATATAGGCAATACTTCGTAGTTAAAAGTAGTTTAGTATATTCTACGCTCGTTGACTTCAAAGTTATAATATCTATATTTTCTCTCTTGTTAATAATAAAGACCATTTTCATGAGCCTTACTTAACTAATAATTGTAGTAGATTTAAGATGTTATGCTCCATCAGTAACTCTTGTCAAATCACATAATGACAGTCTTTTCACAGTGATTTTACCTTAGATTTTGCATCACTGTCAAAATCAAAGTGATGTTAATTTTCAATCCTATTAGGTTGGGTGGGTTGCTGTCAGAGAAAAAAAGAAAAATGCGTATTACAGCAAAAAATAATAATCTTAAAACTATAAAAAAACAGAAAACAAGGATTACAATGCCAAAAATACCACAGCTCAGCATAATGTCAAATGACAAAAAAGGTGTAGGTACCACCTGACACTGATTTTCAGCTGCAACCCACGAGTGCCGTACGCTAGAATAATAAAGGTCGTAGCACATTTATCAAATCTGAAAGGGATCGTAACCGTATCGCCTTTCGCGTCGCCGTCAAACAGTCGGCAACCTTACGTAAGCACGTAACCAAAGCGGATCAGAAGCTTCGATACGTCGACTCGGCTACGGCTAGGCGACGCCGCGCTTACGACTCGCCGACCGCTGGTTGACGGCTATTGATTCTATGTCACACCTTTTGTATGGGGACGATCCACTGTGCGCGGGAGCGGCGTGGACGAAGAGACGTTAGCTAGGGTACGGAGAGCCGTAAGCTAGGCTACGGAGAACCGTAAGCGCGGGAACTGATGAATGCTGGTCCTGCTCCACTGCCACTTGGGCTCACTAGATAAAATTTGAATACTTGGAAGTTGCTTCCCCCTTTTTTTTATTTTATTTTATTTTCTGACATTACGAACTTAATGTTTATTTTGTTTTTATTTAAGCATGTTTTTATTGATGAATACTCCAATAGATAATAATTATTTTCTTTTTTGGTAGTAAATTTTTATTAATCTCTCAAATACATTGCAAACTATAGTTCTGTATAATTTAGCAGCATTTTTTCAATTTTGTAAATGTGAATACCATGGAGTCGTTTACTATGTTATTATGACTTATGTTGACTTGAAAGAGCATGGCAGTTGAGAGTATGTCATGCTCACTTAAATGTTTCACTGATGGTGGCGCGTGTGTTGGATCATTCGGTTCCCTACAAAATGGTTGAGCTGGATGCTGCTGATCCATGCGTCATGTTCGTGAACGGGCGCCGTCAGTTGGGACTGGTCATCTCTTGACTGCCAGGGCTTATTTTTAATTTGTAATTTTATATTTTGAATTGTTTTATTCGTTTTTACATTGTCTCACATATAGAAGCAACAAGAATAATGTACCCAGGATTATGTAATATCTTGATTTAAAAGAGTGTCCTTGGAGTTTCTTGTCCGTTCTTCTCCATAGAGATCTACGTATTGGAATGGGCATCTAGCTTCAACTTGCCGACTCTGACTAACTGACCGTCTCTTTGACAATTCAAAAGTGCCTGTAAATGGTTTAATTGAAATAAATGCTTTGAGTTTGAGTTTGAGACTGCTAATCGACCACGCACCGCACTGCGGTTGTGAGCTTGTCCCGAGGCGAGGCGATTACGTTACGATTCCGATTAGCGTGCGTTGCAGTAGGGAGTTTCATACAAATAATACTGAACGGCTCGAGTTGATACGGTGACGATCCCTTTCCGATTTGATACGTGTGCTACGATATTTAACGTAAATCCTAATTTATTAAAACGTAAAACGTAAACGTACACTACGTTTTAATAAATTAAGAGAATAAATTAAAGGTGATAATATAAAAAATCCTTATACAAAATCAAATAAAAATAACTGAGACAACAGAGGTGAAATAACTGTTAAAGGACTACAATCCTTTAACAGCTTGCAAGCTGTTTTGATCATTTTTAACGAAATAACAACCAATTAACAAAAGGTAACATAATATTTGACTAGAGAGTTGCAGTAGCCTCACAAACGTTCAGTCTGAGATCTTTGAAGAAATATACCGATTATGAAGTGGAGCAACTAACAATAATATTATTAAAAGTTTGGATACATGCATAATGTAATGGTAATGATTTAATAAGTTACTAACCGTATTATACAGAGTGTCGACTACGTTATCACTTTAAATAGTACAGCGGGTAGGACAAGTTGTTATTTTTCGGTTAAAATAATCAACTTTACTAATACTAGAAAACTGAATCTTTCAAACAAAATAAATAGCGTAAAAACTGGCACGAAATCAACACCACCCTTGATAATAGGCACTAGACACGCGCGAGGCGATGATATCATCAATTGAACACAAACTTTTTGGTATTATGACCAAATAATCACAAATTAAGTTTAATGTTGTTAAATACTAAAACAAAAAAAAAGGTCCCACGGCTAGAATGTTAATTGTTATTAATTATTTTGATCGAACTCAGGACTCTACGCTTAGCAGTCGCACTTACGGTCGACGAGACAATTAAAAAACTAGTAAAATATTCGTCAAAGTTACATTCTGAGAACATCATAAACAGTTTTTAAGAATCATGGAACGAATCCAACCTACAGCATAAATTATAATTGTATAATTTATGCTGTAGGACTAATAATAATTGTGGACTTCACTTCCTCCGTGGTCTAGTGGTAAGACCACCTGTTTCAGACCCAGAGGTTCAATATCCAGCGGGGGAAAAAAATCTGCTCAGTTTAGTTGGTGGTAGTGCTTGTTCTCATACCGCCTGGCTAGCTACCACCATCTTATCTAAGTCTGTCGCCATAACAACAATTTTATGAAGGTCAAGAGCTTCTCTGTTGTGGATAATAAAAAAAAAACAATACTCATACCAATCAGTTGCATGTGTCCAAACTACGCGTAATCATAAGAGTTTAAATCTTCGACCAATCACGTCTTGTGTATGTTTGTGTGTGTGAATTTCTGTCTGTGTACTAAAATACGCTGGTATTTCTTTTCTATGTATTTTAGTAGATATTAATGGTGTATTTTGTTTTTAATTACTTATACTCGTATATGTTTTATTAAACCTTTAAATTGTGCCGCGCTTGCAGCCTATATCAGCCTTTTATCCTTCTATATAAACAATTTTATTTGTTGGATATTATAGAATTTATAGTTATACTAAAATATAATGTCTGTGTAATTTAATTTCTACCAGCAATATATTTCACGGCAGAATACATTGTTTTATTTACTTCGCTAGAACCTAAGGCACCTGACCCCCCGTGGCGATTATTTATTTATGCATGTACACACAAAATACTTGACAGGACAATATATTAACATAGAAGAGCACAAAGGTACTGCTTATTTCAAAAGAAATTTCTTCTAGCAGACCTGCGAGAGGAAAGTTGGATAAGAAATGTGGACACAGTGTGTAGAAAAGTTAAACAAGAAAATTTAAATTAAAACACTTAAAAAAAACCATAACTATATAAAATAGCGATTAGCGAAAAACCAGTAGAGCTAGCAACTAGAAACGAGTTGGCAAGAAACGATCAGCACGTGTTCTGCCCGCCAAGCGAACGTCGATGGGCGAGCTTTTCTATGAATAGCTCTTGTCGCTGCGTCTAACTAGTGGAGAGTGTTCTCGACGACTGCGTGAACAGACAGCGAACCACAATTTTATTTTATTTTTATATTACTATGTGTTTGCTCTTGACTCTAGTCTAGGTCTGGGTGACAGAGACAAAGTCTACGGTGGAGTGAGCTTACCCAGAAGAAGCCTGTTCACTCTCACTTTGAATAGATTAGGGTTGTATGAGTTCGGAAACAGACGCAGGCAGAGAGTTCCACTCCTTTGCTGTGCGCATTATAAAAGACGTTTGAAAGCGCTTTTACGCACGCCAGACCCCACTTTAGAGTATACCGGTAGTACCGTAAGTACCATGGGCAGAAATATTTATCTTACTTCTACTTACACTCATTTGTATACACCTCTGCCCTATGCTTCGCAGAATACAGACGTGGTGAACTAATAGAACTACGCGGTCGAATCACGGGCAATAAACCATCCAATCCAGCCGACATATCGTCGCCTAGACTGAAAATCTCGGAAAAGCAATTTTGGTCATTTTTATTTCATTAAATTTTTTAGAAAGTACACCTCACAACGCACGTCCTAGTTTCACACAAATATATTTTTGCAACCTGTTACGCCATCTATGACGAGTTTGAATATTGCGCACATTATAGGACACATTATTTCACAGAGCGCAAGTTTTTTCTTCCTCCTGTAAAGTTGCTTTTTTCGCTTAAAGCAAGGTTTTCACTCTAAGGCGACGATATTCTGTAATAAGAATCGCATCGTAAAAACTTAGATTATGTGCGCATGAAGTAAACTTTCAATAGTGTCAATGACATGCACACTTCGTTCAAAGTTTTCAGGGACTGATTTGATAGAGATCTCCGGGGAGCCTGCTTTTAAGAAATTGTTGATGGGAAGTCAACCTGCGACCTTGTTTGCAAACATAGCATATATATAATCAGCCTGTTCCTACTGCTGGGACGCAGGCCTCCTCTCTTCGAGAGTGGGCCGTGATTCACCACCCGGGCCCAGTGCGGGTTGGTAGATGTCACATGTCTTCGAATTTTTGCTTCCATGACATGCCGGTTTCCTCACGATTTTTTCCTTCACCGTTTTGAGAGCGATGGTGATCAAAAAGTAAAGTGCTTGCCTGGGTTCGAACTCACGACCTACAATTTGTAAGTCGAGGCCGATACCACTGAGTCACCACTGCTCACTAACTGCTTGCAAGTAACGATATGAAAATTAATCATCTGTGCAGAATCCGTCGTTCCACAGAAGTTTTTTATACTATACAGACACGCAAAGCAGCGATACAAAACTTGTACATATATAGGTATACATAACAAACCGCAACTAATAATATTAAAATAATTAAAGTTTTTCCGCAAAATCACATATTCTTATCAAAAATTGTATTTAATTTCGTTATGAATATCATAGAGTGTCCTACATTGAACTCACAGAACATTCCGTGACAGAAGCATTTAAAATTAGGTAAATGATATTATCCAGTAAGTTTTTTAAGGAGTTTTATTTTATTTTGACCCTTGTTCTATCTCCAGATGTTTTTCATGACGAATCACAGGAAATCTTAAGTTTGATAGAATTCTGTTATAATAACAAAAAGTATTTAGAATTGTACCTCCAGCTCGATTGGTAAGATTTAAAGACACTTAAGGGGAACCAAACCCTCTAACATAGATATAACTGTTCATTCCTATGAGTATAAACATAAAATGACACAAACAACATAATAATATCAATATTAAATACACCGTAACAATATAAAACAGTGATGACATACAAATACCTACATATAAATTTACAGTTCGTGCCGCATCTTATGTGAAACGAAATCCACGAACTTGTCTAACGTATTATTTAAATTATATAATAAATCAATAGTTTATCGTCTAAACTGCTGTATGTCTGTTTATTAAATTACTCAACCCACTTACTTTTAAATCCTATTTGATGCAAAAACTACGCATAAATCTACTCTATTTTCTATATTGGTGCCGATTTCGACAATTCGGCCAATTTCAGACGTGAAAAGGAAAAGCAAGTGTGAATTAAAAAAATGCTAGTCCTAAGACAATAATAAAAAAACTAGCGAGCCTTACAGTAGGTAGTCGCATATGATTTGTAACATCTGACATCTTTACCTTGGTAATACGAGTATGTAACATTAACAATATACTCTGAAAAAAAAAAATATTGAGGTAGTATTTGATGAACCATTTCACAATTTTCGCAGCCGCCATCTTGGATTTTTTTTGACCTCACTATAGGCTTTAGCACCCTCGAAAACCATGAATACACAGACCAAACGGCAAATTTTCGTTTTACTCGCATTTAAACATAAAAAAGGTCATATAAAAAAATATTAAATTTGTTGTTGGTACCCTCTGACGGCCAACTCTACCACCGCATGCGCTCATTAGTCAAATTAAATAGCGCGAGCTTCCCTGGCTTTCTGTTACTCGCTTCCGTCCCTTTTCCCGAAATCACTCCCACAGATTGCGGGAAAGCGAGAGGAAAGATGTTACAAATCAAAAATCTTCGAAACGCTAAGGTAGCCCGTGCCACTGAACGTATGCCGTATTGTGAAATGCCATTATGATTCCTGACCGAAAAATTGATGGTGCTGGCGGTCATGTATAGCTCCATCTCTCTCTTGCACTGGAATCATGATGGCATTCAAACGTCATAATACGGCACCTGGAAATTGCATAAAACGTAAATTTGATGTTAAACGTTGCGAAAATTTTAAGCGGGCTACCCTGGCGCTTTTGCCGTATCTACCTAAGGTTGAATGTCACTTGCACGTCATACAACGACAAGGTATATTTGTATATATGCCAGTTAGATAATTTCAACCTAAAGTTACGGTTTCCTAGAAGAGCGGTGGCCGCCATATGGCGTCCGCAATTTACCGGCGAATGACGTCACTGAAACGTTATTTATGAAAGTAAGTTGGTATGTTTTCCTAGAGAGCGTTTTTGACAAGTCAAACCTCATCAGCCATCATTTTCATGATAGCCGTCACTGCGGCCGTTATATGGTGGCTTCTTTACCACCTATAGGTGTATCTCTTAAAATATGTCGTGTATGAATAGATACACCTTATACATACGCCTTCTCAATAACTGCATTCGATTCGTTTTCAATCTTCGTAAGTTTGACCATGTATCCGCGCACCGACTGCTTTTAAAATGGTTATCAATTCGTCAGCGCAGAGAGTTGAGGGCTCTGTTTACGTTGTTCTCTATTCTCGACCAGCCCACTTTTCCTTCTTACCCGACTTCCCAAATTCAATGCTTATTCTTTGCCCATAGTAGAAATCTTCGTTCCACCAACAATCGTCTTCTACGATGTCGTTCTGGCCTTATTCATTCTACATTCTTTATCGAGGCGGTTTTTCTTTGGAATGCGCTCCCTCTGAACATCAGGACGGCAACCACCCGGTCGTGAATAATAAATATTCGTGAGAATTTGGCAGTATCATCCAAGCCCTGATTTGCTGGATTCGTTTTCTCCTCTACCTATCGTTATTTCTCCTGACAAAGCTTATTCTGTATATGTATGTATTAGTATTTATTATTTTTCAAGTTATCTATCCCCTATGTTGCACCTGCCATGTTTTGTCTCTGCATCACCCTAAGGTTGACTCGTAGAAAATGCCTCAGGTAGGTCCGCCCTTGTACAGTATTTTTTTACTTGTGTATAAAGTTTTTATAAATAAATATATGATATAATAATATAGTGTAAAGAGTCGAGAAAGCAGCTGGATCAAAGCCAACCTGGCGGCGACGTCCTTAAAAAGACCATAGATAAATATCACCCGTCTCTCCACAATTCCATTGCCTACTTAAGGATCCATATCCGGCACGGCTCTAATAATCCTTCCATATCCTATGGGCACGTCTTCCCTACCATTACCGCACCCCCTGGTTTATTCCTTGATATGTAATGATCACTTAAGTCCCATGAAACATGAGGATCCAGGAGCTAGTGTTAATCTTTAGGTTCATTCGAGTAATCGAGTCTGGTCAAACCACGCTGGGGAATTGTTTTCAAAAGTAATAAAGCAATAACAAACTCGACTATACCTACTTTATGTCTATTTGTTCGGCGTTCGTAAAACGGCAGAAGAAAAAAAAAGAAAAAAAAAAGTTCAATTTTCTTTTAAGTAGGTACTTATTTTTTTATTATTATTTCTAAAATCAGTACTTAAAAGAAAATGGAACTATTTTTTTTTTTTCGACATTTCGACACCTCCCGCGCATAAGGTCGTATGTTTAAATTTGTGATTTTTCTGGAGAGAGATTTTTAACGCCATTTTTGTGTTTATCAGCCGCAAAACATAATATGATAAGACTATTAGCGGGTTAGAAACTCGGTTTTTAGTGAAAATATGAAAATATCGTTTTTAGGAATTCGTAGTATTTATGTAATATTACATTATAGGTAGTACTAAAATCTCATTTTACTAAAAAAACATGTTACTACTTTTTCGGTGGGAGGTATCGATTTTATGTAAATTACCATTAATGCGACTAAGGGACTTACTAGAGAATGGGCAGCAGCGTTCTCTGTTTTTTAACACCATACTGCGATCGCCAACCCGCCTGCCAAGCGTGGCGGTTACGTTAATTCCCCCCCCCCCCCCATTTGGGGGAGCATAGGCCTATGTCCAGCAGTGGACATCTTTCGGCTGAAATGATGATGATGACCATTAATGTGGACACGGGCGGTGGGGACATCGGGAATACACCCTTAGAATTGAATCTAGTCATTGATTTACTAAACCTCAAACGTAGTCGCGGTCCAAACCTAGTCTCCCACCCGACCGTCTGATTAGAAATGATTAGTAGTAATCGTGTTATACGCGGCGCGCGGGTGCTGATTAATTAAAACTAATCCGACATGCGCTATATTACACACACATACCTACATAGTCTCACACCTTTGCTTTAGGGGTAGGCAGAAACTATAATAAAAAATGATGTATAGTTTAACCGCCTCTGTGGTCTAGTGGTAAGACAACCTGTCTCAGACCCAGGGTTCGATTCCCAGCGGGGGCAAAATTTTCAGAGAGTATCGGGACCATCAGGTGCAACTGTTGCGCGCAGAGAGAGCATCGGGACCATCAGATGCAACTGTTGCGCGCAGAGAGAGCATCGGGACCATCAGGTGTAACTGTTGCGCGCAGAGAGAGCATCGGGACCATCAGGTGCAACTGTTGCGCGCAGAGAGAGCATCGGGACTATTTTTTTTTATTATTATTTCTAAAATCAGTACTTAAAAGAAAATGGAACTATTTTTTTTTTTTCGACATTTCGACACCTCCTGCGTAGTGCTTCCAAAATTACGGATTTGCTAATTACGTAACTAGTTACGCATTTTGATGCTTCAATTACGTAACTACGTAATTACGTACTTAACTGTTTTGATTTTTTAAAGCACGATAAATTCTGGGCTTATTACGTATTTTAGAAGTAAAAAATCAAACAACTTCAAATGAAAAAAAATATAATATTAAGGAATTAAAAGTAAATTACAGATTAAAATGATAATTTTAAAATTAAACTCAAAATCAAAATCGTCAATCAAATCAAAATGTAATATTTTGATTTGATTGACGATTTTGATTTTGACTAAACTCAATCAACAATTCAAACAAAACATGTACCACGCACAAATGGTTTAAAAGTAAGAAACAATATAAAATATGGTTATTTTTCCAATCTTTGTTCTTGATAATATGATCTCATAAATGATAACGAATGCAATGTTCTGTCACCAAGGGAACTTCTTAGTTTAGAACAAAGATAGCCGGCAGAAGAAAATGCCCGTTCTGCTTCAACACTAGTAGGCATTATACATAGTAAATAATTATAAGCTGCTGTTAGGAAAACTTCACGACCGCCGCCAGTGCTATCGTAGATACACATTTCAACTCTGATGATGGATTCAAGATCTGTGTTTACTCCAGATTTGTTTACTGTAGACATAGTTTTCTGTATTTCTTTTTCTAGTTGCTGTGCAACAGTCAACTCGTCGCCACAACCATCATTAGCATCATTGTCATCTGCTTCGGAATCTAAACTCATTTGTGTACTTGTAGGCGGTGTAAATTTGAGCCTTTCTAATAAGTTTGCAACATATGTTCTAATATAATCCGACGTCGGTTTTGTAAAAGTTTCTGTTTCTTCGGTTTTATAATATTCTTCATTATTATGCAAATACTGCAAGACACCAGACACATTTGTTCGCCTTTCTTTTATTCTTTTTCTAAGGGATACAGCAAGCTTGTCACTGAGCCCATTGGACTGAGCATCAAGCTTATTTAACATAAACTGAAGCGCAGCATCTGCTGCTAACAAATTCGAGTCACGGCGACACAATGCCATCACTGTAGTTTTTATTATATCTAAACTATGATGAATGTTATGTAGATCTTGTATTTCTGTGTCTGTGAAACTTATATTTGATTTTAAGTCTAATAAAGCCTTAAATAAACTTGATTTCAATTTCAGAAATCGTCCAACCATATCTGATAAGCTGTTCCATCGCGTTTTGCAGTCTAGTATAAGATCGAGGCTTTTACCATGCTCTTGTAAAGAATATTTTTGCAACAAATCGGTCTTCAGTGGTGATTTTTTGAATGATTTAACAAGTTTTCTTACTTTTACTATAATATCTTTGTACAGAAACTCTGGTTCTAGAACTCTAGGTACTTCTATGAAAAGTCCGCCATCGTTTTCTTCAATTTCTTCAGTGTCAGTATCTGAAGCTTCATCTTCTAGTTCTGGTTCAGTAGTTGTACTTTTCCGTGTCTTATATAATACGTCCAGCACTGCAAGTTGTATTCCGTGAGCAAAACACAACTGATGGTGACCATCAAAATTTTTGCCCATTTTAACCATAACACTGGCTCCGTCCGTTGTGAATGCAATTATATCTTCAAGTTTCAAATAAAAGTCATTTAGATGATTTTCTAACAGTACAGTTCCAACGTGAGCTGGCATTGAACCCTTTATCCTTACTAGTCCTAAATTTTTATATTTAGCTGGTTCTAGGTCTTTATTATGAATATTTATATTCATATACCTCCGGTTCCGGGTAGAGGTCCATTCATCAAACGTTATAGTAAACCGTTTTTTTTGGGACTTCATATCTTTAAACTGATTTATTAATTGTTTTTTTATGGCACAACTCTATTCCAGGACAATTTTGGTAATAGTTGAAGGAGATTTCGGTAGATCATAGCCAGATTTTTTGAAAACATACCTTAGATCTTCAGAAGTACAAAATTTGCTTAATGGGATGCCATCCAATGCTGCCATTCTAGTCACTATAACGTCCAAGGAATACTCAGTGGAAAAGTAATCCGTTAGTTTAGTTTTCTTCGATGGAGGTTCTAAACTTTTTCTTGCTTGAAAGCACGATGAAGTACTTGCCCTTTGCGCATCTTGCTCTTGTGACATCTCGCCAATATGTTTAGCACGCATATGTGTATGTAGTGCTCCAGTAGCACCACCAGGAGTCTTCAAATTTTTTTGACAATGTTTACATTGGACACTTTGCCCATTTTCAGCCCTCAAAAAGTGTTCCCATATAGCTGATTGTGTGCGTTTGTTCAAAAACTCCTTATAAATAGTCTTCTTTACTGCAGACCTAAAACAATATATAAATATTTCATAATTTAATAGTTAGGTAATACATATAAATAGCATCTATAGTTAGGCACTACACTTAAAACGGGATACATTTACATACGTACCGTGAACTCATAATCAATGTCTATTTGCACAGACATCTAACAAGCAACAATAAAATAAAATCGCACATATTTTTTTTTTTTTTTTAAACGTCGCACCACACTAGGAATTACTGCTGTATCGTGGGTGCACTCACAATCATGTAAACTAACATACACAAGACACCCAGACCCGGAACACCTATCTGTAGGTCATACAAATATTAGTTCCGTACGGGAATCGAACCCGTGACCCGCAGCGCAGCAGCCAATCACTCAACTACTGCGCCAACCGTGCCGTCAACAATATAAAATCAACTACTAAATTATATGTATAAACTCTCACACAATACCCTAGAAACAAAGTAAGTAGACAAGTAAAGTAATGTTAAAATAGGTACTTACATTTTCGTTGAAGTATCTCTACTCGTGTATGGTGATATCTACTTAGAAACTTGTAATGAAAAGCTTCTGAAAACCAAGCGTCAAACTTTGCGGCACATACACAAAATCACAAAAGTCAATAAAATAAGCTTAGACCAGGCAGGACAGTATCTCGCAGGTGTACGTAAGACGACTGAGTACCGAGTATTGAGATTGTTTCTAAATTCACGAAAGTAAAGAAAAATGTAGGGAGTTCCCTTAGCTTGCTCAATCCACAATATTAAACTTTATTATCTACGAGGTAGATCAAATACTTGCGAAACACTTATAAACTTTGATTGTGTTACGTACCGAACTATCCACAACCAACGGGGATTCCCTTCGTTTCCCGATTGGTCAACAATGAACTCTATTCTGTACGACTAAGAAATTAAATCTTGCGGACTCAAATTGGAAGTTATAAAATAAACCCCGGGAATTCGGGGGATACCCACAGAAAGGGTTTTGGTGTTGTCATAATGTAAGTCGTAGGTTAACTAAATTAAGGTAAATTGTAAATACACAGATAAACCCATGCCTTTTTCCCATGGAGTAGGCAGAAACTATAGAACTAAATAAATGGGTACCTAAATTAATTAATATTATCCTATAGTTACGTTATTACGGACTGCAGCTCTTCAGTTACGTATTTGTGAGATTTCTAAAATCTGTCCGTAATTACGTAATTGCGTAATTACGTAATTACGTAATGGAAGCCCTACTCCCGCGCATAAGGTCGTATGTTTAAATTTGTGATTTTTCTGGAGAGAGATTTTTAACGCCATTTTTGTGTTTATCAGCCGCAAAACATAATATGATAAGACTATTAGCGGGTTAGAAACTCGGTTTTTAGTGAAAATATGAAAATATCGTTTTTAGGAATTCGTAGTATTTATGTAATATTACATTATAGGTAGTACTAAAATCTCATTTTACTAAAAAAACATGTTACTACTTTTTCGATGGGAGGTATCGATTTTATGTAAATTACCATTAATGCGACTAAGGGACTTACTAGAGAATGGGCAGCAGCGTTCTCTGTTTTTTAACACCATACTGCGATCGCCAACCCGCCTGCCAAGCGTGGCGGTTACGTTAATTCCCCCCCCCCCCCCCCCATTTGGGGGAGCATAGGCCTATGTCCAGCAGTGGACATCTTTCGGCTGAAATGATGATGATGACCATTAATGTGGACACGGGCGGTGGGGACATCGGGAATACACCCTTAGAATTGAATCTAGTCATTGATTTACTAAACCTCAAACGTAGTCGCGGTCCAAACCTAGTCTCCCACCCGACCGTCTGATTAGAAATGATTAGTAGTAATCGTGTTATACGCGGCGCGCGGGTGCTGATTAATTAAAACTAATCCGACATGCGCTATATTACACACACATACCTACATAGTCTCACACCTTTGCTTTAGGGGTAGGCAGAAACTATAATAAAAAATGATGTATAGTTTAACCGCCTCTGTGGTCTAGTGGTAAGACAACCTGTCTCAGACCCAGGGTTCGATTCCCAGCGGGGGCAAAATTTTCAGAGAGTATCGGGACCATCAGGTGCAACTGTTGCGCGCAGAGAGAGCATCGGGACCATCAGATGCAACTGTTGCGCGCAGAGAGAGCATCGGGACCATCAGGTGCAACTGTTGCGCGCAGAGAGAGCATCGGGACCATCAGGTGCAACTGTTGCGCGCAGAGAGAGCATCGGGACTGTTATGAGCGGAGGGTCTCGTTAATCACTTCTCTGAAGTCTGGCCTAATTTCCTAGTCTTATTCCTAATTCGACTAATGTTATCAGATTATGAAGTCAACAAGACACGCGAGATAAGTGACTTACACCCCGTAATATTATATATTATTATATTGTATTACTTTGTGCATAAAATAGTAGTAGAAAGTCCTAAGCCACGTAACTTAAAAACCATTATATTTTGGTATTTTTAAATTGTAACATTCAATGGTTACATGTTTTAATGATCTAGGGTAAACATTTTTACTCTCTACTGAAATATGAAACTGATTTATGTTAAAATAACTGTTCTTACGCGTATCATTATTTTTTTAACGTCCCTACCTCAGAAGTGTAGTTCTATGGAATAGCTCCTTTATCCTCCATGGTGACGAAATCTGAGAATCAGCACTTTTTAAACATCAAGAGTTGTAGACAACAGTTACTTCACATCTGGGAAGAAGAAGTGACGCATTAAACTCCACAGAAACAAGTCCGTCTGCATTGTTTCAAAAACTTTTGATTACTGATATTATGCTGAGGTTTCAATTTGACGCCCGAAACCATTCTCTGGCTGCTGACGAAAGGGCCAAAGAAAATATACAGCAGTGAACTTGTATAGGCTGACGATAATAATAATGCTTTAAAAATCCAAGGTAGGTTTCCTATTCTTCTATTTGTAACAAAGCTCTCCAATCCATCACAAATTAACAAAATTCGCAGCTATCCGTCACACTACTTCACGCACTCACACATCGCAATATTACTCTGTATAAATATAAGCGCAGACGCACATACAGCGCGCACTCGCCTAGCACAGATGTACTCAATCGTTGGTAAGTAGCTTATAACGATAGCTTTAAACATTACGTGTAAGTTTTCTTTAGATTTGTGTATTGTTTCAAGTATCATCTCCCTGCTCCCATATTAGGTACCTATGCCAAACGATTTCCTTTCAACTTTGCTGTCACCGGCGCCCCTTTCAAACTTCCTCTTATATTATACTCATTTCATAAAACACGTATTGTTTCAAGCATACAGGGGTGTAAAGAAACCGTTTTAATTATGAGTACCGATTTTCTAGTTAATTCGACTGCTTAATTTAAATATTTCCATACTTTTAAGTATGAGTAGGTACCTACCGAGCTTCGAGTTAATTCGACAGCTTATTAAAATATTTCCATACTAACTTTGACATAATATAGATTTTCCTACTACCTATATATGCTACTACTACTATCAAAGTATTCAAGTTTTAAACAGCTACCTAATTGCGTTACACACTTTCATCTACAATGCGAGGGTTTTCAACCATTGCGTGAGAGGTTTGAAAAAGTCTGCTCAACAACGTTAATAACGCAATGAACGTGGCTGAACAGCCAAAATGAAAGGCATTACGATCGATTGCCATTGTATGTGTGTTACGCATTACCACGTCTAACTATCTCCTTTTGTTCCAGCCTTGTGTCTTTTGTGTAGTTGGGTGGCGCCGCATGCGTGTCGCTCCGTCGACGTCCGCGACCCCCCCTCCGAAGACCTAGAGCCCTTCGTAGCCCATCATCATCATGAGGGCAACATCGCCGAGCTGCTTATACCACTGTTAGAACGAAGCCTGGCTCAAAGCGAAGCACGGTCTAATGAACGACAGCACAGACGAAGCAAGGCTGGCAAAAAAGTCATCCAGGTCCTACCTTATAGAGGATCTGAAGAGCATAAACGTAAGAGTTGGAGGAAACTGAATTCCCATAAGAAGCAGGTAGTACAAATTACTCCTCTACATGGTAAAAACGGGGCTAAGCCTCTAGCGTACATCCTCTCTGCTGCAAAGCCAAGTCATGCGGAACATGCTGAAACAAATGACGACGTTAGTTCTTCGAACACTTCAGAATTAGAACATAATAAGTCTACCAGTGAAGAACAACAGTCTTCTGAAGAAAATAAAGACAATATTGAAGATGTGAACGTCAATACATTAAGAGCTGGCGATGGTGACTCTTCCAGCGCTTCAAGCAATGTACAATCCAGCGAAGATGTTTATACTAAAGAATATAAAGACTTAAGCGCAAGTGAAAAGGAAAGCGGTGACGCAACTGTTGAAAGCGATGTAACTGCTGAAGAATCTGAAGAAAGAAAAGTTGTAGTTGTTGAAGAAAGTGAGGAGTATGGTCCTGTTACGTTTAAATCTGCGAAACATACACATCATGGCCATCATCATAAAAATAAAGCTACTGTGGAAACCACCACTATAGAGGAAGACGCTACTATAGAGGACGCAAGAGCCACTGTTGAAGATGTTGGGGTAACAGTCGAAGATGTGACCGCAACAATAGAAGACAGAGTTGCAACTGTAGAAGACGTCAGTGCTACCGTAGAGAATAGAGCTGCTACGATAGAAGCAGATGCAACAGTAGAAGCTGCAGATGCTACGATAGAAAATAAGGCTATCACAGTAGAAGATTTAGGAGCCACCGTTGAGTATGTTGAAGTGACTGTTGAGGATAAAGCTGGTACCGTAGAGGACGTTGAAGTGACAGTAAAAGATAGGGCAGTTACTGTGGAGGAAGAATCAGCCACCGCAGAGGAAAACGTAACTGCAGAAGATAAGCCAGCTACTCTCGAAAACGACGCAGCTACTGTAGAAGATCAACTTGCAGTAGAAGACGACACATTAGTCGAAAGAACAGCAACAGCTGAAGCAGATGGCACTGTCGAAAATACAGATATAACCGTCGAAAAAGACGCCACGGATGCAAGAGCCGCTAGTGTAGAAGATACTGATACACACCATGCAGACAATGATGTATCTGACATAAATCATTTAATTGATACCATCGGTCGGGATGCGACGGTGGAAAACGAAGACTCTTCTGAACATTCCCAAGGTGGGTTTTTAGAAAATGATATAGTCATTTCTAGAGGTCAACCTGAATCTGATTCGGCTGAGAAAAGTATCAGTAAACTCTTCAACGCGAGAGCAAGAGATATTATTGAGTTAATTCAGTCCTCTGTTGAAGCAAGTACAGCTGCCCATAAAGATTGTTTAGAACCTGCAGAAAAGCATCACGATCATAAGTCGTACAGACTGTCGTTCTTATTTAATAAATAAATTGATTGATAATGTAAAGGTGTATACTGAAGTTATAACAGTAAGAAATGATTTTTGGTAAAGAAAGTATTGGTAAGCGGTTTTCAAAACGGTATCTTTGTATAGGATTACCACTATGAGACCAATTCATGATGTGCCTCGGAAAGCACGTTAAACCGTTGGTCCCGGCTGTCATTCGTAGATCTTTGACAGTCGTTACGAGTAGTCAGAAGCCCAATCTGACAAGAAGTATCGTGTGTTTGTAACTGATTTATGGAGGTCAGATTATCCAGTCAGCAAGATGGAAGCGGGGCTGACGGTCCAGAGTGCGTCTCGCGTACATTAGAGCATTTTCCACCTGTTACATGGGATTTATAACACACCAGGCCGTATGTGGGACATATACCTTTGAATACTCCTTCTGAGAATAGAATCCTGCTGTTTCTGTATACTAGCTAAGATTATTTTTAACATATTATGATGTGTACACCTTTTAATAACGACATAGGCAAGCATAAAGTGATTTCGAGAATTGTATGCTTTAAAAAGCTGTACTTTTATTACATGTAGATTAAACTGAGCATTATAAAATATTTAAAAAAAATTGTCACGCCACAAAGCTGTGATATTGTGAAATAGTTAATATTACCAAAAATATGGATATGTTTTGACTAAATATGGTTTTTCCATAGTTCGAGGAGGCTTATAGAAGAACTTGTCTATTGAACGTGCTAAAAGATTACCATACAAGCCCTTGGTAGATCTCTGGTTCAAATAGTCAACAAGAGTTCAATAAAATATCATGAAATATGACAGCAGGTTTTCGATCAGAGACTTGATCAAGCTTGTATAATTATACCTTACAAATTTTCTGTGCTGGAAATAAATCTTCTAGATTTCTATGTATATAAAAGTTTAATTTAGTATGACATTTGACAATCTTAGACCATTTTGCAAGCATCGTTTGTATGGATTCATAATAAATATATTTTAAACATGGTTTTTGTCTTATTTTTCTGATTAACTACCCATATCTCTTCTTTTAGTGACTATTCAGTAAACAGCTACAGTCTACATAGTTAACAACCAAACATTACGCTCATAATATCCTTCATTTTTAGGTATCGAGAAATCGATAGTCGAAAATTACGTTCAGTATAATTCGAAAATTGCTCGTGCCGTGATGAGCCAGTCAGCAAGATTAGTAACGGGGCTATCTGCCCTTGGAGGATATCATCATTCGTACGTAATGGATACCAATTCCACAGCATGATAAAAATAAATAACAAGTATGATATAATGCCATGAAACTTCGACAGATCGACATGAATGCCTGTCAAAAATGTGTTAGCAGTGTTGTTAATGGGCACTCTGCAGTCTACGCGAGGGCGACAGGACTAAACTAAAATTTATCTTCTGTCCTTTTCTTAATGAAATAGAAAGAAAAAGATGCACTGAACTTAAATTTAGTAGTTTGTGAACAAGGGAATCGGCACCATTGTGTAATATTGTTGAAATTACTGCACTTTATAGTTATTTTTTTTTAATGTAAATGGTAAATAGATTACAGTGCTTTGATTTATCGTGAAATTTATTAAACGTTTACATCGAAATAACGAAAGGGTGAGAACAGTTATTTGTCTAATGTAAATGGAGTATAGCACACTTTATATGACTTACTTCTAATTACTAATAATAAAGCTGAAGTTTGTTTTTCTGTTGATTGCTTGAACGCGCTAATCTGTGGAACTAGCAGTCGGATTTGAAAAAATATTTTTGCTTTTGATAGCCCAAATCTTTAGGCAGGTTATTGGCTATTTAACATCACACTATGACCCTAAAGAGACGCGAAAAAGAAAAAAAAAATAGGAAGAACGCTTATCGAAAACAAAGCAATAGCGCGGGCGAGCTATGTGATGCGTCGCGGTTCGCGGTGGGTCGGGGGAACAAGATTTCACGCGGACGGAAAACATCAAGTTTCAAACATCATCTTTCTCCAGCTTTATCCCAGTTTTTGTGGGGTCTGGGGACTTTACGACGTAACTTTCGAAATATACTGTGTACTATACGTACTATCCGAATCGGCACACTTTCAAAACAAATTCCCGTGCTCGCGGTTCTCCACATGTTTACCGCCCCTTTTTGCGACAACCAATAAAGTTTTGTCTAAATACATGAAATACATTTCTCAGGCTCTGTTACAATGATCACAGGTGTCTGACCACCTCTGCAGATTTTTACGGACTTTTATTTTCATTTACAAGAGCAAGTATCAGCAAAAATTTGAAGCTGCGATGATGTACATTACCCCAGTAGGAAAGTGTCTCCTAGAGTGATATGAGTGGAACGTATAATTAGTGCGTAATCTGCTGTAAATGTGCGCCAAATAAAAAAATTGTGCGTTCTGTCGTTTTGGAATAAAACGGATTCCTGCTGGGGTAACGTTTTTCCAGCAGGAAAATTCTAAACGAAAGGTCGGAGAGAGATATTTTGCACGGGCAAAAAGCTTATATTTTGCAAAAATGTGCGCCGAAAATATAATTTTTGTGCGTCTTCAGGTTTTCGAGATATTGCATTTCCTGCTGGAGTAACGTTTTGCAGAATCGTGTATCTCTAAAACCATTATATGTGCGCCTGTAGAATAAACATATACGAGTACCTCTTTATTTGTGCGTATTTGTGACAGAATTAGATTTAAGAAAATAATTATAATTTACTGCTGGGGTAACGTACACGCTGCGATGCTATTGGTTGATGAGCGTAGGTAAGCGTTACTATAGCGGCCGAGCGCTGCAAGCAAGAATAGTCCGATTCGGATGTCCGTGATAGTACCTCTGCCTACCCTAAAGAGAATACAAGATTGATGCTGTGTTTTATACGTTTATTCGATGTCAGTGTACCTAATCCATCATGTTACAGATGATGGTAGTAGTTTAGAGTAAAAAAAACAAGTTTTCATATATTTTCGCATAATTTATTACAAAATATTTCTAAAAAATTTGTTATGTTATATGCTACAGAATTATACATTATATATTAGTTTATTATAATTTCGAGTTTTATGGCCTAAAGTTCATGACCTGTGTTATTAAAAAGTACCATCTATGCACTATTTTGGCTTTTCATGGCACTAAATTAGACAGGCATAGAATTCTATTGAAGTCATACAATACATTTATTCTTAAAATTAATATTTACAAATCTTATAATAAATGCTAATAAGCGTAATTGGAATCATTTAAGACTTTAGTATTAATATTTTTAAGAAAAAAAAACATCGCGATTTATTGGTTCTTTGAGTAAGATCACTGTGGAAGGTTGGTCATAGATAAAATTTCGTTTGGAAAAGATTTTTTATATCAGAAATAGAGGTATAAAATTATTAATACTAAAGTACTTGTATTTTTATTTAAATAATTAAGTTTAAATACGTATTCGTTACTGCAGTGATCTTAAAGGTTCTGGTAATAAACTATTGTCCGAAACTATTGTAAATTTCGATTTATAAAATTAAAATCTGTCAGAAATTGATTTTTTTATTTTCTTAAATCGGAATTTATCAATTGGATAGTGCTGCGTGGCTTGTATATCTTGATACATTATTATTATTATAAATATGGTCTGTGTATGTATTATGTGTGTGCATTAGGTTTCTGAATGAGTTACACACTTCAGAATTTCCAAGTAATTTTTCCAAGTATAAAAACATAATTATTTATCTATCTTAATAATAACCGACACATACTTTTAAATAAAATAAATCTAAAAACATAATCAAAGCGTAAAATATTGCAAATTAGTATTCTTTTGAAAAAAAAAAAATGTTGAAAAACAAAGTTTTTTTTTTTTAAGTTAGGGTTTTTTTTAGGTTTTTGTTTAAGAATATGTTACAAATTCAGAAAAAATAGTGATGTAATTCACGTCACTAACCTTTGACTAAATTTGTAACAATTTAGGGATAATTGAACTAAATTAACTATACAAGGAACTTAAAATTAGTTTTTCAGGGCACTAAATATAAATTTAAAGCTTAAAACTTATATTTTAGCTATAATATAAAATTGGATACATATTAGGTATATAACAAATCAACATTTTACATGCTTTTGGATGATACAAAAATTGTTTTATTGTTTGGAACTTAAAAATAATGTTTTTCTTCACTGGAAGTCAGTGGTGTCTAAAAAGGTACATAATTATGATTTTAAATACTTAAGTTAAAAAGAAATGGTTTTGAAACCTATCAATACCAAACATGTCCCGAAATTAACGGTGACCACCAAACACCTCAATTAGAATATTATGTTATAATCATGATTTCATGATATTTACACCGAATTATATAAAACATTGTTTATTTATTAATTAATTTATACTAATTGTGGAAGAAATTTGTGGTCACATTACAAATCTACGCACGCACACTGTCGCACACGTATAAGGGTCTGTAGCATACAAGGTAGTTCGTCCATTTTGGTTAGTTTTCACAGTAGAGCGGAAGTGTGACTGTAATTTACATAGTATTAACTATTTTTGGGATAAAATTACCTATATTAAAAATTACAAAAATCGATTCAGTAAACGGTTCTGAACAAACTACTTTCATAAAGTGCGTTAACACAGTAACACATTGTATACAAGACGGAGACAACGATACGACAATAATTGAAACTGCATATACAATATGTAACAAAAACCCTGTCCGATCCAATAAAGGTGTATTCCTGTTTCAACATACGTACTAGAAAAAATTGTTATAAAAATGTGACCAAACCAAAAGTTATTGTTTTTTTTTTTTATAACCCATTCGAAATTTTACACTGAATAAGGCAAATTTTCATAAGTTGACAACTCTCCACCCGCCGTCAAAATCTTTTTATTTTTACCTATTTTTATTTCAAAGAACACCGCCCTACAATACCGCTACCGCGTTGTAGGCACTCTTTCAGCTAGTTGCCGACTCTTTTGATGTCGCCGACTAGTTGCCTACCAGCACGCTACTGTAGGTAACTTAACACGTGAACTTTGTCGAGCGATCAGTGTTGCCTTTGATACGTTTTTATTTAATTATTTTCACTGGGGAAAAATATTAATCTCAAATCCATTAAATGGTTACGTATATGTGTACGCAGTACGATGCCTAATAATACTCTTAAGGACCGGACAGGGTTTTTGTTACATGCTGTATAATGACGTTCCCAGTCTGTATACGAAAATTCAATCAAATATATCCAAAAGTTTAGTCACTATAGCTAGTCGACTTATCCGCAAAACCCATAGTTGACCTATCACTACTAAGTTAATTAGTGTATTTGAAAAAACCCCTTTTTTTTTCGATGTTAGGATATAATTTTAATAGTTTCAAAATACTCCTATGCATTAGGATTCCCAGTGTATTCATTTGTCGTATTGTTGTCTTCACATATTACATCATGTTCAAATGTTATATATCCAATAAGCACTTCTAATAAAACGAACGAAAAGCTAATCTAGTCTAGAAAAATCCACAAAAATCTAGAAAAATACGGCGAAATATAATTTCGTCTAAATTACTTTCAATAATATATGTATTGCAAATGTCAAACGCACTTAAAACTAACGAAACTAAACTAAATAAGAGGTGGGAGATAATTTTTCTTACTTAAAACTAAATTTATATGATGGGTTTTAGTGTAAAAGTGACTTGACGCTAAACTACCACTTTAACCAGATGACGCTGAATATCAATGTTTTATATGGAGAGACTGTCTTACTAAAGGGTATCGTGTTACCCAGTAACTGGGTTGTGGAGGTCAGATAGGCAGTCGCTGCATGCGAAATACTGGTATTCAGCTGCTGGGGAGTTTGTTGCGCCACTTCTTCCATCTCGAGGGACTGTCTTATGTAATTTTGACGTTCGAAAAGTGCTGATTCTGAGCCTAATTCGATTATATGACTTTTGACTTTGATATTTTTTTATTGCATCTAGTTAGATTGGAAGCTGACCCCAACATACTTGGGAAAAGGCTATGCAGATGATGACTGATACTTAAAAATAATTCTTAATTTTATAAAGTCACTTTTATCCTAAAACAATCATAATTTTGTACTAATAACTTAACATTTTTTAGAGGATAATATGGCATCTTTTATTTACATAACTTAAAAATAAAATCAGATATACTTTGCATTTTATACTTCAAAAAAATAAAAACAAAAATTTTGAAAAACATTTTATAGAGACAATCTTTTCGGATATTTCTCGCGGATATTATACAACGTTTTTATAAGATGTTCGCACATCACTATATTTACTAGTGATGTGCGCACATCTTATAATACTTTTAAAACCTCAAACTGATAAATATTTAGCCAAAATTTTATTTGTGAACTTTAAGTTCACGATTATTATTTTATTTTGAAGGATTTGGTTCTATTATTAAAAACAATTTTAATACCGATTATGGTCATCGCAATGCTATGTGGCATTCCTGTCGCTTTACGCTTGAAAGGCAATATTGACCAAACGACATGTTGGCAACTTTACACTAGAGCATCTTAAAGGATTTATTTCCAAAAAAAAAAGAAAACTTTGCAATGGAGTATTTTATATTTTTTTGTGCATACTTTAGTAGAGTATACACTAAAAAAATCATTTTTCATATTCTTTCAAATGCTCTAGTGTAAAGTTGCCAATATGTCGTTTGGTCAATATTGCCTTTCAAGCGTCAATATGTACCATATATTTTAAAATAAATTCTATTTTTAATATATCTCGGGACTCTGAGGTCCTGGACCTTTGGAAGGCGTACGAGGGGCCGAAGCTGAGTTGCAGAGGCCCTTAGACAATTTTAAATGATGAGGAGGCACCAACAGACGATTATCCCTGCATAAAATATGCAAGTGCACCCAAGGACAACCCTCGGTTGGTACAAGACGGAAATAAATTATATTATTATTAGAAGTCAGACACGTATGAGAGACAGAGACAAAGCTACAAAAGTATGGACATAGTTGATCATTTTAAGTGCATGACGGTTAGTTAATTTATTGCTCCTTTACTTCCAGCGTTTGGTTGTTTCTTGCTCGAGAGGATTCTCGATTGCTTGTGACATTTGTGGTTAGTAAATTTTCTTAGAGAGCTGGGGTGCTACCATAACCACGATTATTATTACTCTCTGTAGGTGCGTAGATCATTCTAGCTTGTATCTGGTTGACTTGTTCGGTGGTGTCTTGTCAGTTAGTGTCATTGAATCATTTGGCTTATTCCACAAATCCCCCTTGAAAATCCCCCTTAGGAGGAAAAGTGGAATCTGAAAGCAGTCTAGAATTCACTCCTGATAATCCCGCTAAGGGGGAAAACTAGAATTGAAAAAACAAAAAATAACTTATTTCAAGATCCCCTGAAAGTGATTTTTTTACATTAGGGTTCAGTTTTTTCCACTGAGGGGGATTCTCTCAGGGGGATTAGTGGAATAAGCCGAATCACTTCAGTTCTGGTTGTTTTGAATGTTTCTGACCATTTTTAATTTTTGACTCAAATACTTTTGGTTATTTTGTTATTAAGACATTTTGGGTCATGTTAAACACTTTAGAGTCATTAAGGACACTTGGGAGTCATTAAGGACATTTTTGGAGCCATATTAGACACTTTTAAGTGATTTTAACATCTGTCTAAGCTATTATTAACGAATTTAGGCACTTATCTGGTAATTTTAGCTACTTTTAGCTGGTTTTAACATCTCTTTTAGTTGAAACTGACGGTTTCAGACCCTTTTGGTTGGTTTTAAAGTCTGTTTTAGTACTTTTGGGGTGTTAGTTAGGCACTTGGCTGGCGATTAGTCGGTGAAGTCACGTGTGGTCCCGGTGGCGCCTGTAGAGCTTGGCGTGGAGCGGGTCGCGCATGCGCGTGTAGCCCTGCGGCGAGCACAGGCCCGCGGCGCGCGCGTGGAAGGCGCGGTACCCGCCGCGCAGCACGTAGCACTCCGGGAAGCGCAGCCGCGGGTAGCGCTCCGCGTGCACGGCGCGGTCGGCGGAGCGCAGCGAGCGGCAGCTGGGGAGGGGTTGCCCTTTATGGTTATTGTGGTTATTAGCAAATTTGGGCAACAACATGGACAACAAGTCACAAATAAACAAATATGGCACAGTGAAGGTTCAGCCCATACTGACAAGTCGATAACCATGTTCCTGACGACAAGGATTAAAACGGTATCTCAAAATAAATGCATTATGCTACGCTAGGTGTATCATACGCCCTGACTGCTACGTTGGGAGCCCTGAAAATGTCTTACATACCAAAAATAGCACTAATTTTAACCAAGATAAGAGTGCATTTCCACTGAAGCGATTGGTCTGACAAATCACCTCAATGACGGAAACGGAGATGAACAATTTGGTGATCTCCATTTCAATTAAAACGCACCCTAATGACATATTAATCTTATCTATCTGACCTTCCGAATATCGTCACTACGGCGAGTATCATGTACAGTAATTGGAGAGCCCGATGTCCAGCAGTGGACAACTTTAGACTATTATTAAAGTGAACATGTTTAGTTAAATAATAAGATATAGCACCTAGCTTCTGACCTTTCATAAGTGCCCATGTAGGTCTATGTGAAATAAAATATTTTGATTATGATTTTTTGATAGCTTAAGCCTTTCTCGAACCAGAATTCACAATAAAACACAAGAATGATTAACATTTTCGGAGTTAGTTTTTGTTTTTATAATGAAAGTGAATGGATTGTTTTTTTTTTTTGTCATTTGTATCATAGACTAACGGTTTGAGTAATTTATCTACTCTAATGCCCTTTTTTTAGAGTTCCGTAGTCAACAAAGAACCCTTATAGTTTCGCCATGTCTGTCTGTCTGTCCGCGGTTTAGCTCAAAAAATATTCGTACTAGAAAGTTGTAATTTGGCATGAGTATACACGTTAATGACGCCAAAAATGTGGTAAAATAAAATTTTGAAAAAAACAATTATTTAGGGTACCTCCCCTACATGTACAGTGGGGATGATATTTTTTTTTTTCGTCCTGCCCATAATGTGGGATATCGTTGGATGGGTCTTTCAAATATATTAGGGGTTTGGGAAGACCGTCTTTGATTAAGTAAATCGTTCGTGACTTATCAAGCTTTAAAGTACCAATTTTCGTTAGAGTCAAGTGTGTGTGTCCCCTGCCAGCTAAACGGTTAGTTTTGCATAGGTGAAAAAATTCACAATAGTAGTATATATAATGAAGTTAAAAGGAAAACTATCACAGGCTTTCAAAGTTTACGAGTATTAGTCGACCAACTTAAATTTGCAGTTGACAAACATGTTCCCCCATCCAAACTGTATAGGAGAGCATGTTTCTCAACTACAATGTTAAGTTTGTTCTTGGGATAAATTCATCCCAACTACGGAACCCTTCATTGTGCGTGGTCCGACACGCACATAGCCGGTTTTTTTGGTATTGATTGTTCGTCGAATCGTTGAGTCCTCCTCAAGTTCTGAGTTGAGCTGCACGATTACTGACAAATGCGTGCACTGACTGGACAGGTCCACTCAATCTGTGTGGTTCTTTCCTCAAAAGACCATTTGAGACACCAATCTACATGTTCTTCACATGATCTGACCAAGATTATGTCTGGACTTTAATAGAAACTGTGATCTCTGAGTTTGTTTCGGCCTTTCTTCTCAGAGTAGTCAGATAGGAAACGCTGAACTCATCTAGTTTTAAAATATGATTGACGTGTTTGTACAAACCTACTTACAGAAATAAAATCATTTATCACTTACTAGCCCACAGCACCAAAAAACCCTTAAGAGCTAGGTGTATCATGCGCTATGATCCTGAAGGATGATTTTGAAAGCGATCAGGGCTGGGATCTCTTTATTCCATAGTCTTTTACAGCAAAAAATGGATTAATTGAGATACTTACAGCTTAGGCCCTCTCTCGAGCGAGAATTCGCAGTGGAACACCAGAACGTTGCGCCCCTCGGAGGCGCGGCTGGGCGCGTGCACGAGCGCGTGCACTTGCGCCGACGTGTACAGGTTCAGCGCGTTCACGATGTGGCCGCCCTCGAACTCGTAAGGGTAGCGGCAGTCTATCACCTGAGGAGCCAGCAAACAGTGTTACAAATGTGTATGTTAATGCAAAAATAATCATCATTTTTAACGTCATCATCATCATTTCAGCCAAAAGACGTCCACTGCTGGACATAGGCCTCCCGGAAGCACCGCCGCTTCGACCGGTTCTGTTCTGTTGTTTTTAACATTGCATAATGAAAAAAAGGAATTCACTATCCATACCAAGGTGGCCTGGAAGATATCGCAATATGCGATAAGGCCGCCCATTGTATATTTTATAGTGTATAAGTTTTCCTTTTCTTTTGTAATGTGTAATCTGATGTACAATAAAGTACATATTAATAAATAAAAATAATGAAAAAAGAAAGAAAAAATGCGCATAAAAACGTTCATTTCCCTTCAATAAATGATAAACTTTATTTCCCAAAGGGTGAGGCAGAGGTGTTTGCCTAGGTGCCATGTAGTAGGGGGAGGATCGGCACAAGCAAATGGACTTTATGCCCAGCAGGGGAATGTTGATGAGGCGAGTCTATTGCTGCTACAAAGAATTTTTTCCAGACCTGGGGTCGAAGCTAAGACGCCACCCCACACTGAGCAGTTATTTTACAATTTTGAATATAACAACTGTTGGAATATAGCAAAAACAAATCGGCTTATTCCACAAATCCCCCTTAGGAGGAAAAGTGGAATCTGAAAACAGTCTAGAATTCACCCCTGATAATCCCGCTAAGGGGGGAAAACTAGAATTGAAAAAATAAAAAATAACTTATTCCAAGATCCCCTGAAAGTGATTTTTTTACATTAGTGTTCAGTTTTTTTCCACTGAGGGGGATTCTCTCAGGGGGGATTAGTGGAATAAGCATTAAAATCCTTTAGAACGGCCTTTCTTTACTACTGTACAGCCGTTAATATGGCACATAGTTTTTCAGTCTCTTTCTAAGCTCAATCTGCCATAACAACCCTCTAAAAATAAATAATGAATTATTATTCTCACCATAAAATCACTAATAACATGTTGATATTCGCCCCTTATCAATGCAGCTAGCGTATCACACGATATACTCTTCAGATCAGAGTGGTCGCCGTTCGTCAGAGGCAACGCGTAAGGTACCGAGAAGTCTCCTATTAAGTCCGGCTCTACGATCGCTGGAAAGAGAGAAATATTGGTTAGAAATAGATAGATAGAGAGATGTTCTTTATTGTATAGTGAAAGTAGGAACGAGACATCAGATACATTAGAATGGTAGGTTTTATCGCTAAGAGCTTTTGTTTTATTTTTTTTTTTTTCAAACAACCATAGGAAAGAATTATCTCAATTCATCTTTCAAATGAAAATAATACAATGTATTTTTTTTTTATATTCCCTAACTTCAGGGTATTAATGAGACCATATCAAAGAATCAACTGGCATATAAACTATTTTTCAATACATGTTATTTTTTTTAATTTTTTTTTCATTACAAATACAATATAATTCGAAAGTCACAACTACTAATGTAAAACTCCCTTACGTGAAATATGACAATGTCGCATTTTCTTAGCTTTAAATATGAACGACTGGTTTGAATGAAAATGAATTGCTCGTATTTATCAATGCAACTTAAATACCTACACACATCGAGAGCCTCAGTTTTATCAGTTTGACAACGTCGCAAAAGTAACGATTCGTCATACGGGTGACAATTTTTGACTTATATTAATATGATTGATGATAATTATCTTCGTCACTATGCATTTTTGGACCACATATTCAAGGACTTTTTTTATTATTTTTACTTATAGAATATAACCCTGTGATATACAAATAAAACACGTTGTATAATAATGAAACCTGTCTTCACACTGGCACCATATTCTCCCTTTCTCCAGGGGGTATGCAGAGTGGTAAAGTACCGCCAGTATTCCGCCAGTTGTTACATGGGTAATAATAGGGTGCGAGTCTGATACTCATTTACCGTAAACATTATTTTGGAAAAAGCCAATATCATTTTGCCCAACCTAGAGATCGAACTCAGAACCCAACGCTCAGCAATCGCGCTTGTGACTCATTTTTATTTATTTTTCTAATACGAGGGCTGCACTAAAAGTATCGGGAATGGAATATTTCCACTGTTCCTGTCATATTAAAATCTTTTTAATTGAAAACTCCTTGGTTTTAAAAATCGAATACCATTTATTTATTTTAAAAAAGATTCTCGGTCTTGTCAAACTTTTTTAGTCGTTGAGAAAATGAAATTGACTCGAGAAAATTCAAGAGCGATGATATAATATGACTTTCGAAGTGGTTTAACACAAAAACAGTGTGTTGACCGGATGATTTCTGCATTTGGTGATGAAGCCCCATCCAAAACCACAATTTATCGCTGGTTTGCTGAATTTCAACGTGGACGTGTCAAGGTCAGTGATGATCCCCGTTAAGGTCGTCCAAAAACTGCAGTCACCCAAGAAAACGTTGATGCTGTGCGTAAGCTGATTGAGGAAGATCGACATGTGACATACCGCGAAATTCAGGCAACTTTAGACATTGGCATGAGTCAAATACAAATAATCTTGCATGAACAATAGGTGTAAAAAAGTTGTTTTCCCGATGGATACCGCATTCGCTCTGTGAAGAGCAAAAAGCGGCTCGCGTTACTTGGTGCGTCAGAACTCTCGAAAGATTCCACGCAGGATCCTCAAATGCTGTATACAACATCGTATCAGGTGACGAATCCTGGATATATGCGTACGAACCCGAAACAAAAAACCAGTCACGAGTTTGTCATGAGTTAAAGCCAACAAAATTGTTCGTTCACGGAGTGTTGCAAAAAAAATGGTGGCCACGTTTGTCTCCAAAACCGGCCATGTTACGACTATTCCTCTTGAGGGACAAAGAACGGTTAATGCAGAATGGTATGCTAGCATTTGTTTGCCACAGGTCGTTTCTGAACTCCGTAAAGAGAACTGCAACCGCCGCATCATCCTCCATCACGACAATGCGAGTTCTCACACCGCGCACAGAACAAAAGAGTTTTTAGAGCAAGAAAACATAGAATTATTAGACCATCCGCCGTACAGCCCCGACCTAAGCCATAATGATTTCTATACTTTCCCTAAAATAAAGAATAAATTGCATGGACAGAGATTTTCATCACCTGAAGAAGCTGTGGACGCCTACAAAACGGCCATTTTGGAGACCCCAACTTCCGAATGGAATGGTTGCTTCAATGATTGGTTCCATCGTATGGAAAAATGTGTCAAATTTCGCGGAGAATACTTCGAAAAGCAATAAATACATTTTTAAATAGTAATGTTGTGTCTCTTTCTTGATTCCCGAAATGTTCAGTGCCGCCCTCGTATCTATGCAAGAAAAGATTAAAATACTCACATCGTGCCATAGCAGACATAATCAACGCATTATTCTCAGAGAAAGCCCTCTGCAACACCGGTCGCTGTAATCTCTCTACTACCTCAGGACTCTCACAATTCGATCTCCTTCTTTTATTGGCTACTTCAGTCTCACTTCGCTCCAATCTCTTTTTATTTCTCTGTGCAGGATTCTCTAGAATTGAGAACAGAGAGACTCTCGCTTTACTCTCTGGGTTAAAACTTAAACTTCTATTCAACGGTCGCCTTAGAAAACTCTTTTCAGAAATAACGTTGGATTTAATCTGTCCAGAGAGTAAGTCATTAAAATTTGCAAGTTTAGGAGAGTTTGACTCTTCAATTTCTAAAAATGGTTCTTCCAATTCTGAAATAAAACCACTTTCCATAGATGTAGTGGATTCCATAGTGTATAGTCCTGTTTTTTGTAGCGGTGACTGACTCATTGACCCAATACTGGAATCTGACTTCTCATGCCTCAATTTAGTCGGTGTCTCAGAAAATTTCAGGGACTTCTTAGCCGCTTGTTTTTTTACCGCTGGAGACGGGAACTCAAAATCCTCATCATCAAAGTTGAGCATCCGTGTAGCGGTGACCGTAGGCTTATTGAAACTTGTTGAAGCTTCATCTTCTTCCAAAGGAGCTCCAAAGACAAAATTCCTAGCATTAACCTTTCTGGAAGATGCTGTACGTCCCCTGGAGATTATGTCAGGACTATCCGTGGAGATAATTTCATATTTAGTGCACTCATCAAAGTTGTCAGCTTCGAATTCTTGTTCCAAATCGTGGAGGGTTTCAAAATCGTCTATGTCTTGGGTTACTTCTTTCTCGGGGACGTATAAGTCTTGTTTTGGCGATTTTTGGAGAGCGTGGGTAAAGTCCAGCTGAAATTGAGAGAAGAGGATTTGTTAACACTTTTGTTTTATAAGGTACTGATGTGAATGGGCGAGATCTTTGCCCAATAACACAATATAAGTTAAAAGAAGTATGTAAACAGGCAGGCATTATTACAATGGATTAGATATAAGATTAACGCCTATATTCTCAGAAGGGGTAGGCAGGGGCGCCAATTAAGTATTGGCATTTATTGGGTAAGAATCTAGCTAGGTTGCTAGATTCGTACCCATAAGAACCTGCTAATAATAAAACCCACAAAAACTCATTAACACTGCCCAGGTTGAGCAGTGTTAATGAGTTTTTGTGGGAATCGAACCCAGAACCATGTTCAGCAGTTATGCTGTTAAAAAATTCACCAACCCCATGAATATAATAAATAAAATTTGATGTGTCTGTTTGTTATGTCAAAATAACAACTTTTTACTAAATAATAATACAAACTTTATTTCTGATAGCATAGCCCTATAGAAACCTTAATCTAGTACATAAATATATTTCAGTTTTTATTTGCCATGAATCGGCACACCTACACAAGACATAACCCACAGATTCTGAAAGGGACAGTCAAAACGTACAGCTATCGCGTTCAGAATGCCGTTACTGCTATCCCGTATACGGGCAAGCAGGGAAACTAATTTTTTGCGCATGATGGCCTGGAAACCATCAGTGCCTGCTTCAGCAAACATCCCAGACACGCTGCACCACCACGGCAGCCCCAACTACATCCTGAACGCATTATTGTACTGAGTGCGCAGGGCTCTGTAGGCTCGCTGCGTATATGTCACCCACAGGCCGCTTGAGTAGGACTAGCAATATGCTTTAAATAGCGTAACCTTCACTTCTCTAGTGCATCGTGCAACTATTTATGTAGGTTTAAATAAATGTGTCTTAACTTGCGAGAATTTACAAAATGTCATAATGAACAGTACCCACCTTAGTTGTCGACCAGTTAGTAACTTTTTCCCTCGTAGCTTCAAATCTCTCCCCAAACAAAAAGTCCCTCGCTTCCTCCTCCACATCCAACTTGACAAATGTCTCACTTATAAAGGACTCTTCATTCTCCTTATTAGACATCTTAAACCTACTCCGTTCCTCCATAACCTTAGTTATCCGTGACCGCTTCACTCTCGTCGATAAGGGAGATGTCCTATTCAAAGGAGAGTTTTGTTTTAAGAACGGAGAGGTCCTATTCAGTAAGGGAGAGTTAATCGTTTGTAAGGGTGATTTGAATGGCTTCGGTGAGTTTGTTAGCGGTGATTTCAGTCTCTCTAAAGGTGATTTTGGCAGCTGTATCTCTCCTAGTATCCTTCGCTTAGTTGGTGTGTATATTGGGGACAGCGGTGACTTTGTGAAGTCTATTGCGTGCGGGTTCATCTTTATTTTATAATTGTTTGTTAAGGAGTCCTCTTGTTTCCGTTTTGTTCCATTGCTGCCAGAGTTTATTTTAAAGTTTTCGGTTATTAAGCTGGAAAGAGAGAAAGGTTTTATGTTAGTTTGAAGTACATTAAGTAAGGACTGTTCCGGGTGAAGTGTTGATAGAACTAAACATTACTATTATTAATCAGAAAATCAAAAAGAGCAAATTATACATTTTGCTGGGAGATAATTATATAGTTAGTTTAATATAATCTAGTAATGAATAATATAATCTATAAATTATTGACAGTAAATATTGTGAATATTACTACAGATTAATCAACACCCTTGAATGATTTTGAAGCAAATTGCTAATTGATTGCTTCATATGTTCGAAAAATTTGTATGCTTAACAACGTAAATAATGCAATGAATGTTGTTGAACAGTCAACACAAACAAACTAAAACCCATTCAAACTGATATTGTGTGCAATTAAGCTTCAGGTATAGTTAAGAATGAGTAATCTAGGAATTGTACACAATAGAGTAGAAGGATAATATTAATAAAATCATGATAGAAAAAGTGACTTAATTTATAGCATAAGCACAAAATATAACAAAATAATTATCCTCAAGATGATGCAATAAAACTGTTAATTGTAGCACTATTTACTTAGGACCCCCTACTCAACAGTGGGGCTTGGCCCTAGACCAATGAGGCCATGGCTGAAAGGTGGTGAGGTCCAAACTCAAACCATTTAAATCAAATAAACCAATTACATGCACTTTGGATTGTCAAAGGACATCAGAAA
Organism: Dryobota labecula; assembly: GCA_947523025.1. Lineage (NCBI taxonomy): Eukaryota > Metazoa > Arthropoda > Insecta > Lepidoptera > Noctuidae > Dryobota > Dryobota labecula. The sequence goes on along the minus strand of OX383314.1, from coordinate 10,930,402 downwards.
GATGAAGCTAGTTGACCATTCCAAAGTGTAGTAGGTTCCTATGAGAAGAACAGGCAAGAAACTCCACGGACACTCTTTTAAAACAAAATATTGGTTACATCATTTATGTTGAAATTATAATGTAGAAAGATGTGATCTAACATGCACATCTTTTTTTTTCAAGTTAGTGAGAGACTGAGTATTAAAGTTAATAGTATTTTTACCTATTTCTATGAATAAAACAAAAGATTTAAAGTACAATAACGCATGAAATATTATAAGTAACACATGGTTCTCAACAGCTGATCCTAATAACATTGTGCCTATGTGAAGGCTACAGCAAGTTACAAGGGTGTAAAAGATAATCAATCAACCTTTTCAAGAATCATGTTCTCAAAACTAGAATAAAAGTTTTACAATATGATCTATATTATTTTCTCAGGGTTATGAACTAAATTCTACCCTTATCAGTAACCTACAGGTCATGTGAATACCTATATCTTACACCTTACTTCACTCCCCAGCATGAAATAAAAACTTTTTGTAATAGAATTCTGCCGAAAATGTTAACAAAGACACTGACATACCCCTTTTGGTTTTTTTAATATAACCTATCCATAGTCGTAAATAAATCGAAGTAACTGGTTTTACGTACCGGCAAACCCTTCCTTGAGTCCTTGGGGCATTATTGTACACATAATTCGACGTAAAAAAAGCAACAAAAGAGTTTGACGAAAGTTTATTTTAACCTCCGTGGTCACAGTTTTAACAATAAAGTTCTCATGCGAAACATAAAGTACACGTTTCGATGACACATATACACAATTACTTTTAGGTTTTCGACTAGTTTTTAATAAAAATAATAAATAAACAGGGTAGTTTTTGATGATTTGTGAATCATCGCTTTCGGCGATTCGCGCGCTAAGGTTAGGTTTTAAATGTCAAATGTTGCGAGGTTGAGATACTAGCGATTGTGCCTAAGTATTTTTATTTTCGTTGTTTTTGCAAAAGATGAAATATTGTGAATTAAGTTATTTTATAAATGAGTTTCTTTAACTACTTAGAATTAATATATGGAATTTAATTCCTAATCGTTTAAATACACTAGTCAGAATAAATCAAATCTTAAACATTCTAAATCCTTTGAAAGTTATCACTTATTTACATTTATCGGTTACTTATATTGTTAAAATAGATAAAGGGGGACGCAGAGGACACTTCAATGCTTTAAGATGCATATTACACGCATTCATATTGTAATCGATTAAATAAATTAGTTGATCAATATTTATCCAGTAGGGATGGGGCCATTTATTCAGTTTTTAATGAATAATAACGGATTTTTATAATTAATTTTCGTAACCCACTTAACGATTCAGATCTTGAAGGGGTGTAGGCTGAGATGTTAGTTGACCCATATTTCACATTTTGCATCATAAAAAATAATAGATGGAACAAATTGGATTAAAACTAAATGAAAAAAAATAATAATATCCAAATCCGCTTTTTAAGCACAAAAAACGCTAACGTTACTTTAGAATGTGAAATAATTTCGAAAGACAAATATTAAATATTAAATATTCCACAAATTGTGTGAAGTGATATATACTGATAACGCAATGGGCTATAAAAGTGCCGATAACTGTTTTCTTTTAAGCCATGACACCAAAGTCGACATGGAACCGATTATGTTTTGTTTATAAACCAAAATATTGTTTAGAATAGTGACGTGTAGTTACCTTATCTGCAACTTTTAGTAACCTAAATTAGTCGAATTTCGGAACATAATAATAAGCAGCTGTACTTGTTATTCAGTTACCGATAAGGCAGGAAATTCTTAATTAAGGAATAATATTATTGTACTTCTAGGACATTGTTATTTTAATTGGTTTTCCTTCTCATAGACGATAGAAATAGAATATAGTGCAAAAATAGAATAATTGCTCAGGTAACCTTGTAATAGTAGTTATATTCTAGGTATGTAAAGATTTTATTCTGAACAAGATTACGTCTGGTCTTTTATAAAGACCACTGAGTTTTGTTTCGGTCTTTCTTCTCAGTAGTCGGATAGGAAACATCGAAGTCATCTAGTTTTAAAACCTAAGTTATTTTTGACATGTGATTTTTTTAACCAATTTACAGAAATAAATATCATTTATCATCATCATCATTGATTTACCGCCTTATATAATTTGTGTAGTGACCAGCACACCAAGGTACACGAAACTGTCAAATTTCTACAAACGATTTTAAACTTTATATGTTGAAGATTAAGTTCAAAATCGAACGAGATTTTACAGTTTGTGGTAACTTGATGTGCTGGCCACCGTACATGAAAAATTACGTATAACCTTCAGACTTTTAGTAACAGTTTCTATTTTCAAAATTAAAATATCAGTTATTAACCGATGCGATAACGCATAACGGTCATCGTTATCGTTATTTTGTGTTTGTATTATTTCTTTTATCTTTTATTTTTGTTATTATTCGCCAATTGTGCAAGGTTAGTTAAAGATAAGCAAATAAAACATAATTATTTATAAAAAAAACTGTCTGCATGTTTCTAATAATATTGAATGAAGGTTTTTTGTTAGGTATATGCGTAAAGATATGAATGGAAGAATGACATCATTAACGGATTTTGTGTTTGATTATTGAGTTTTTGTGTTTAAATACTAGAAGGGCCTTCACATTAGATATTTTTACTTCAAACTGAAGATGTATCATCAAGTAAACGTGGATTCCACGTATTAAATGGCTAACTCGAGTTTGATTTTGTTTCCGATTCGAACTCGTTTCGATCCGAACTAGATTTAAAACCTTACTCCTGAACCAATTATAATCGTAAACCAAGGTCGACATAGGTTCGAGTATTATCAGGGTCGTTTTATGGTCAGCTCACACCGAGACGCGACGCGACGATATTGGAAGGGGCCGATGAGCGCGCGCCGCCGCCGCGAGACGCATCGCAACGTCGCGAGGCGCATAGTAAAATCGTTGGCAACACGTTGCGTCGCGTCGCGTCTCGGTGTGAGCTGACCCTTATGCGTATCCGACGCATTAAGGCTCGTACAGACTCACGCGATATCGCGGGTGCGACGGGCAGCGACAAAGGAATTGTGCTACTAGTGTCGCGTCGCGCCCGCGATATCGCACCAGTCTGTACGAGCCTTTACGTCATCGTAAAGTGCTCTATGTCTTTTAGGTAGTTATCTCACTCGATCTGAATAAAGTTGCTTCTTTGATATCGTGTAATAATAATCTTTGATACGTTTAGTTTAGATCCAACAACTCGATATCTTTCTGTCAGATGGCGTGCGGAGTACGAACTTTTCGATCCTAACGAATCTTTCGATCGAAGTTAGTTTCGCTTTGAACCACCGCACGATCGTGCGCTAGTGTCGGATTCAAGAGTATGGATCGGCATTTAATTCGAATCCAATTCGATTGATTCAGAACTCGATGCTGTCGGGAGTAAGGCCCCAGCTCTGAGGACTGTAGTAGATGAACCGTATATCTTAACTATTCGAATTTCAGATCATCATTTGCCAAGTCTTCCAATCTAACCAGATGCAGCTGATTACCAGTATTTTACATGGAGCGACTGCCTACAACCCAGTTACTGGGTAACACGATACACCTTGGTAAGACTGGTTGTCAGACTTTCGGACTTCTGACGTCCCGTAAAGCAGTAACGACTGTCAAAGATCCACGGATGACAACCGCGTCCAACGGTTTAACGGTCTCGGTATGTAAAGATGGTCACCCATCCATGGACGTACCTCGGCAAGCGTTTCTTAATTTGATCGACCCGTGGGGCTGTTATTACTAAGCCACGAGCCACTCGTTTTCGATGATATCAGATATTGAAGTAAAATTGGACGTAGTTAAACGAAAAGGATCCAATCCACACAAAGTCCTTTTAAGAGATATTGACGTTTGAAGTTTAGAAAATATAACATTTTATATTTCCGTGCATGTGGGCTAGTTCTGAGGTTGATCAAAATGATAAACTGTTGTTTTTTGCTTGGTATTTAGCAACAGTATGGTACACATAACTCATTTTTGACCAGGATGTGGATTGGATCCTTTTAGTTTAACTACGTCCAATTATAATGATCAAGCCTTGATTACTAACTTTTGGTTAATATTGTCATATTTATTATAATAATGTGAGGAAAACGTAGAATGAAACCACTTATTAAATCGACTTCCGTGACTGAATCATGTTCAAATATAACAATTTACAGGTTATTATGTACCATGGGGCCATTCAAGTATTACGCAACAGAACGCACGTAAGTAGAATTTTAGTAATTTTTAACCCCCACAAGGTGAACCCCTCCGCCCTCCCATGCTTACTTAAACATTGGTATTTTTTTTTATCTGTTCAAGTTTATTGTTATTCATGAGTCTAGAAATAAGGAATCCCACCAAAAATATTTTCATTTAAAATGTTGCCAAAGTTATCAGATCTCATGTAGAGCCAAGAGCTTATACACACGCCCTAAATCTACAAGCCATAACTTCACAAACTCTACCTTAGTCAAAATATGTGGCTCGGCCGTTTAATCTGAAAAAGTTAATATTGCTGACGTAATCACCATCCAGACTACCCTGTCCATGTCATCAGAAACAATCAAAGCACCCCCACCCCCTTTGGTGCTCCACCAGCAATTAATCATTCTATAGAGGTATGAGGAACAGGGTGGGCTCGTTATGCTCCAGTGAGTCGGACGTGGTACAGCGCCAGGTTGAGGCTGACTGCTGGCGTCGACCAGGAGAGGATTGAAGAGCCCTGCTTGTAGACCAGCCGAAAGTGCAGTGTGCTGTGCCAAGTTTTGCTGATGAGGCTGAGGGTGATGACCAGGTATGCGCGTTCGCTGCATGCTGGTGGTGAGGATATCCGTTGAAGCCGTGGGTGCTGGATGGCTGTGTGACTCGCCGTTCGAAAGCTTAAGGAAGTGATGATGATGACGTCACGCTGAAGTGCGCTGACATTCATTCTCAGGGTCACCTGTATAGAGGTATGAGGAACAGGGTGTAAAGTTTACTCATCCTCCATAGAAAAGGGAGGATCCTCCAACCAGACGGGTGTCGTATCAGGTGGGCAACTGCCCGACGGTTGATGTCGGGATGTTGTATATATACTAGTCGCGCGGTAAACTCTGATTGCGCGATGCAGGATTTGTGTGACGTCAGGTCTTTGATGTGTAGTTCGCATGTGGCGTTGTAGATACCGCCACAATCCTCCTGCCCATATCCCAATATATCAGTGGTCGGCGCAGCATGTCTCTTCCACCTCTATCAGTCATCTCAGTAGTCGTCCCCTTTCTAGCCATATCATTATTCACATAGTCCATCCATTGTTTCTTTGGTCTTCCTCACTACATGTACGACATTCCTCTACAAAGATTACTAGCATACAGGTTGCATATTACTAGGATTCCTGGTAACTCCTTATACCTTTAATAGTATACTGTAATGTGAAACTGGCATGATAAAAACAAGTGAGGATCGAATTCATGTATTTTCACAGGGCATTGGCTGTGGGCAATGAATAAAAAGTACACAGACGCGTTTTTAGGACATTAGTCTACCTACAAATACAATTATAACATCATCGTTTAGTCGATTATTTAGCCACACGTGCCCAAATATCGATAAGCAGCTGATAATATCCTTTGACCTAATTTTACATCCAGCAACGTGATTTTCTAAAAAAATAACTGTTGAAGTTCTCAATCATAGTTTTGTTGTGTTCACTTGAAACCTCATTCAAGTAACCGCACACAATTCGAACTCATTTGTTTTTTAGGCGGTATGATCCGACAGAGACCGGTGCTTACTAGTTTTTTAAATCCATGGGAAACATAAAAAACAGTGTAGGTAATAAAATTCTGAAAAAAAGATAATTATATCTTATTTATAATGGATCTGGCGGACATGCAATCGCTTTTAATAACACGATTAGATTAACTTTCCTACATATTAAAAAAAAACCAAAGTTACCTCTTTTCGTAATGAAATCAATCTCATAGCTACAAACTTTTTTTTTTTCTCTTTTTTTCTATAAATGTAAGCGTACTAATATTGTTGAGCACGATTCGCTGAGTTTGTCTTGACAAAATGATTAAAATAATTACTATGTTAAATACCTACCAAATGTGCGAGGCAACCACTCACGACTTTGCGAGCCTACTAAATCATCGCGGATTCAAACGAGGCAGCGTTCGAATTTCGTAGTGACGTTCAGATTCGATAAAAATTACACTGTACAAAAGATCTTTCGGCGCTCGAATGACGTTGACAGGGGGGCGCTGCACGCTGTTCAAAACATCTAGGCGAAATGTATTGAAAAACAATATGGCGGCGTTAGTTCAGGTTTTGGCCACGCGCCAAAAGATCCTTGCACAGCTATTTATCATTATTTCATCGTTGGTTTTTATACCGGCCACGGCAACAAACTGCCAGTATTTTTTTTTTTTAGATAAAACTTCGTTTATCTAATTGCGCACAAACAAAAGCGCATTCATTATAACAAACAGACATTTGTCCTAGTTAGATTATAGTGATGATGTCAGAGCTCAAGAGGCGGTTACCGGAGTTAGTCCGCTAATTAGGAGTAGTGGCTTCTGACCTCACAGGGCTGAGGACTTAGTGAGTAGAAATCTAAGTGATATATGAGTAGATGATAAAGGAAATGGAGGAAGGGGTAGACAAGTACAATTTTGGTAAGATTAGCTAATGAAGTTTAAGGTAAGGGGGGGGGGGGGGATTATGAAAAAGGTATAAGTAATATTGGGTGTTTCATCTGAAATTTGTCAGTAGCAGCCCGGAGTCTAAATTTGTGCCCGGTTTAAAGCAATGGGCTCGCCGGCTCACAGCTCGCACCGTATTACATGGGACTTACAACTTAACTGGCGAAATGTGGCGTGCTATAGGTATACCTCTGCCCAACCATTCGGGGAAACAAGGCGTGATGGTAAGTGTGTGTAGAAATAAACTGACAATCATTTTGAGACATAATTTATGTAGAAACGTAAAACTACCGAAAAATCACAAAAAAGATTGTTGATGGTTGTTGGAGGTTATAGCCGATTCTATCGATTTAACTCAGGATAATGTGACAATCCATACTAAAATTATAAATTTAAAAGTAACTCTTTCTGTCTGTCTGTTACGTTTTCAAGCCTAAACGATATGGAGATAAACATACATATAGGCTACTTTTGTACGCGATAACCGACAACCACGGGGGTGGAGCCACGGGAAAAAGATATCCATACTAATATTATAAATGTTTTAGTAACTCTGTCTGTCTGTCTGTATGTTACGTTTTCACGCCTAAACCGCTGAACCGATCGTCATGAAATTTGGCAGAGATATAGCCTGGGATATGGAGAAGGACATAGGCTACTTTTTTACGCGATAACCGACATCCACGCGGGCGGAGCGTCGGGAAAAAGCTAGTAAGTAATAAAAATGACAGGAAATGCATTTAACTAATATTAATAACGCAATAAACCACCACATGCGGAACGTGGCTCTTTATCAGTAAAGATAAATGGAACATTGTGCCCAAAACAAAATATAATGTTACAATAATAGTCACACCAGGAAGCCTTTGAAACAATTATTATGATTACCGTAACTTTGTAAAACGAAACTTATTTAAATAAAAAAAAAACATAATCGAAAAAAATATGGAAATATTGACTGCCAAAAATTCCATTTCCAGGTTGTACGATTCACGATCGACGTAAGACCGAAGTCATTGCAATGTAACTCTTATCCCTGCAAATTAAGGTATACATTGCAATGATTGCTGAGAGTTATATCAAACTCACGGTATCATTCAAATTTTTAGATAATATATAAATTACAATGACTTACATAAGGTTTTACGTTATTCGATTTTGATCGTGAATCGCTGCTTTAGTCTCCAGAAGGTTTGAGCTATATGAAAATAAATACACTGGAAAAATTAATAACCATTCAACAAGTTCGGAAACAAAACAAGGCCTGATGAGGTTGTCTTAGTTGATAGTCAAACCAAAACAAAAAAATAATTCGCTTAAAATTCAGTAATCCATGCATTTTGTCCTACAAAAAAAAATCTTTAAGCAGCTGATCAATTTTTTCTGCGACCCAGTAATAAGAACACGACATTTCATGATTTCACACACAAAAAACTAATAAATACTGCAACGGCAAAGTCTCGTTATTTTTTTGCCCCTAAGGTCACGACCTTTCCGTTACAAACCGTACCGTTAACGAAAAAAACTTCCCTTTTATAAAATGCATCTATTGTTATACAAGGGTAGATACTGTATTTAAGGAGTGATGGAAGAATATTATATGTCTTTAGTAGAGTATATAATGATGAATAAAGAATCAAGACATAAAGTCTGTTATTGCCCCCTTGGTATATAATAATATAACTGTCAGATGGTACTGACAATGTTGCGAAATTTCTAATGGGTGCGGTGTGGTTCCTTGTTGCGATGTGGTGCTTGATTTTGTGCAAGATGCCTGGCACAAAATAAGCTAAATAAGTGAATTTATTTATATTTTAGTGCAGTCACTGATGCACAGTGTTTTTGTTGCCCCAAAAAAGTGACATCAGCTTTTTATTAAATATTTCTACCCAATAGTTCACTAAAAATGCACGAGTAGCACCCCAGGTGTCAATTTTGTATACCCAGCATTAAAAAAAAATAGCACTATAGTGCTATAATAACTTAAAAAACCAAGCTGTTTCGACTGACACTGAAATAAGTAAGGTAATGAATTAGGTTCCAATTAATTACAAATAAATTTACATGGAAGAAAGCAATAAGATAAAGAATATGTACGTTTATACGCCCTATTCAACGGCAAAATATGGACTGAACATTAAACCACTAACTAACTGCTTGTTACAACTAGTCACACCTACATCCCTATATTTTCTGCATATAAATGATTCTTATTGATTTGTATTCTTTTTTTATGAAATCAAAAATATTTACTTGGTTGTTTCTTTATAAATGTGTAGAAATACAGTGTTAATATTTAAGAACCCGAATGATGGCCTGCATTCGCCGTTTTAATGACCTAATCAAGGTTTTGATGGTCTCTTGAGTGATTCGGTTCTATTCTTCCCTGATGGCGGTTTCCAGGTCTCCTAAGGATGTAGGGGCTGGATTATGGCCTCTAACCTTTTGTTTAAGGGTGTCCCACATGTGCTCTATTGGGTTAAGATCAGGGCTTCTTGCTGGCCAAGACATAACCCGAATGCCGACTTCTTCAAGGTAATCGGTGACAATGCCCGCTACGTGTGGCCGTGCAGTATCATGCATTATTTCAAATTTTCTCCAATATAGCCGGCATATGGCACCACAATCATGATCTTCCAAGATCTCTGTGATGTAGCGTACCGCAGTTAAAGCACCATTTCTTATAAAAACCAGCTTCGTGCGTCCAGTTAAAGATATGCCAGCCCAAAACATTACAGAGCCCCCACCATAACTGACTGTTTCTCATAAGCAACACTGGACATACCGTTCACCTGGCCGTTGCATGACATTACGGCATCCATCAGAACTGTATAAAGTCATCAGACTCTAATCACTAAAAATAACTGACTCCCATTGGCCTATATTTCAGTTGACGTGATTCTGCGCAAATTGAAGTCTGGCTTGTCGATGGCTGTAGTCAATTGTGGCCCTGTTGCTGGCTTGTGTGGTCTTAAATTCTGCTCACGAAGTCTCCTCCTTACAGTACTGTCACTTACAGCCACACCCCAATCTTCACGTAAGCGTCGCTGGAGATCAACGCCAGAAAGGTGTCGATTTCGTAAAGCTGATACCACTATGAAACGGTCATCCCTTTGAGTTGTCACCCTATGTGTCCCAGATCCTGATCTTCTTCGATACTGCCCAGTCTTCAGAAACCTTTGGTAAACTCGCCGAACTGCAAAATGGCTGAGATTTAACCTCCTGGCCACGACACGTTGTATTAAACCTTGTTGCAGCGAAGCCACAACTTGGGCCGCCTCAGCTTCAGTAGTGTCCATTATTTTTCAACAGAATTTATAACAACTAAAGCCTCAGCAATTAAACGTAACGTTATGAACATGAAATCCCTACAAAAATCTAGTTTCTGACTGGAAGACGGGTTCGATTCGTTCCGATGTAAAACCGTCAAATCAGCACTCAACAGTATTTCTGTATAAAATTGTTCAAGTGCCTTCGAGTGCAATAAGATTTACGACAAACAAGACCAAGACAAAATAAAAAAACATACATGTGAAACAGCTTATCTGCGAAACAATCGACTAATATTATACAAAAACTGGGTGGGTCGATTTTTTTGATGACCAGTGTAGATTTCGATTAAAAAAAAATTAAAACGTTCATACACTTTTTAATTCGTACGATTACGTATACAAATAACATTACTCGCACTTTCCCAACACTATATAGGTAGACGCAAAGACAAAAACCTCCACTCATTCATTCAAAAACCTGTCACAAAACCAATAACTATCGATAACGGCTAATTTTAACTGAAAAAGTAACCGTTACTCCAAAATAACCGTTACCCGTTTCTCTTAAGGTTTAATTTTGAAGTTAAGGGCGTAAGAAATAAATATTTATTCAAATCAGTGTTGGTTTGTATAGTTATGGTGCATAATGCATTTGGGGAGGGGTGTAGCTGGTTTTTATAACCGTTTCTTCTTTTTTTTTTTGAGAATCTACAAGACACTTGTCTGGTTGTCTATGGATTCAAGAATGCATGTCGTTAAGGATGTTCGTGTGAGCCGTTAAAAATGTTTGTCACGAGCTAAAATGAATGAAACTGTCTTTTAGCGATTTCTCGAGGATTTCTAAAAGGGATGCGAAAGATATCCCAATTTTGAGTCAAACTAGCCTTTTACGAACTTACTTAAAAAAATAAAAGTATTCGGAAGGAAGCCCGCGCATCAGCAATACAACTCCTTAATTTAGAATTGCCCTCAAATGTAATGATTTCATGAAATAGTCATTCAATAGGGTGTCTTGGTCTTAGACAGTTGTAATGATGATTTTAATGATTATAATTCTGTAAATACATACTTGTTCATCAACATACAACCTATAGTAACCTGCAAATTGCAAAAAACAAGAAAATTTGAATTTCGCGGGCTATTTAGCTAACTTCCCCCTTAATGCAGAATAGTCCGAAAAGGGACTTTGCAAATCATCAAATCATTTGTTAGATAAGTTAACCGGAACTTAGGTGGTTTCCATTTGTGTACTTAACATAGACAACTAAGGTAAACCGATCTATACCGATGTTCCTCCCAGCATTTATACCTAGTCCAGAAAACCGTTACAATTTGCAAAACAATAACATCATACCTAGACAATTATTATCTATCCATACCATACAGGAAAAACGAACAATGGTGCCGATTTCCTTGCTCACAAACTAAACTAAATTTAATTTCAGTGCATCCTTTTTTCTATTTCAATAAGAAAAGGACATAAGATCAATTTTAGTTTAGTCCTGTCAAATTAATCAGCGCTTGACGTAAATTGACGTAATTTTAGTCGGCAAGTTTTTAATCACGTCTAAACTTATATGGAGTAGTGACAGGCGCTGATTAATTTGACAGGACTAAACTAAAAATTATCTTCTGTCCTTTTATTTATGAAATATAAAGAAAAAGATGCAATGAACTTAAAAGTTAGTTTGTGAACAAGGGAATCGGCACCAATGTGAAACAGTTACCTATTGTAGTTTAAACTAATATTATAAAAATGGTTTGTATGTTTGTATGTAGGGGGCAATCTCTGTAACTACTGAACGGATTCTGAAAATTATTTTTGCATTCGATAGCCCAATTCCTGGAGAAGGTTCCTGGACGCTGCGACCCTAAGGAGCCGGGCAAAAAGAAAAAAGGCGGAAAGAACGCTATATGAAAACGAAGTAATAACGCGAGTGGGCAAAAGGATGTGACGCGGAGGGCCGGGGGCCGAAATTTCACGCGGACGAAGGAGCTAGTAGTTATAAAATAGATAATACAGTAACTTGTTGTCATACCATGTTGTTTACAAGGAAGTTTTAAAATCAGTTGGTATAGCAAACAGGATGTACCGTGTACCAGATATCCTTCCCCTAACCTTCATACCACCACATGTGTGGCACCATACATTTGTCAAAGTATTGGCTTATTGGGCCAAAAAAATGTCGCCTTGCTGCAGTTTGGGAGTTGTCAATTTTGATGGGAAATGAGAGCATAGCTGAATGAATTATGAATCTTGGAGAAATGGCTTTTGGTGGCAGTGAAGCGTGTATTTTTAAATCTCTTGGAGCGAAGGGCGTTGTAGATTTGCCGAAGAATGTCTGTTCAAACTATAAGCGGTGTTGCAGGATTTGCGAAGTAAAAACCCACTAAAGTGTTAACTTTTCCGCGCTGTTCTGTTAGCTAAAGAACTCATATAACTTTTTTTGTTTTTTTTAGAACTATAAATGTTTTATTCAGAATTAAAATGAAATATACATATAAAAGCAGGCCTATGTTCAGCAGTGGACTGAGATAGGCTAAGTTGATTGATTGATTGATTGATATAAAAGCAATTAATGAATAAAATAAAAATAATACAAATAATAATAATATACGTAATTAATTAATAAAATTAAAATTATAATAACCTAGAACCTAATATTGTATTTTAGCCAACAACCAGTCTTACCAAGAGCTATCGTGTTACCCAGTTACTAGGTTGTGGAGGTCAGATAGGCAGTCACTCTATGTAAAATACTGGTATTCTGCTGTACCTACTCGGTTAGACTAGAAGCCAATCCCAACATAATTGATAAAAGGCAAGCAGATGATGATGATACATACAAAATTAGGTCTGTTTCCTATCCTAACATACACTACATTTCGGCTTGACCCCTCTACATGACCCGGAATTAACGCACACTAACCAAACACCCCAATTAGATTATTATGTTATAATCATAACATGATCCAAACAATGAATTTTTACTATCATGTATAAAACATTGTTTATTTTTATTTTTATGTTAGGTAAATTAAATAAATAATTAAAAAAATATATATAATATATATTATATGTTAATAGGTAAATTAGTTTTGTTTTTTTTAAACGTTGCCCCACACTAGGAATTTATCCTGTATCGTGGGTGCGTTTACAAACATTCACATACACTAACAGCCAGACCCGGAACAACTACTTGTAGGCCATACAAATATTTGTTCCGTGCGGGAATCGAACCTGCGACACTTAGTGCAGCAGTCATTCGCTTAACCACTGAGCCAACCGTGCCGTGCCGTGTCGTCGTTATTCTGAATATTCGGATTGTGGGCAAAGATTGTGGTCACTTAACAAATCTTCGCACGCACACACTCGCACCCGTTCAGAGCGTTCAGAGTTGCGATAATATCGATATTCGCGTGCTAAAACCCGTACCGAATTAGCGTGAGCGCGATAACGATGTCCCGTGAAACGTCATAGATGACGTCATGACATTCGCCATCTTGCGATAACGCCGACCATGCCTTTTACTAATATCGCCGTGAGCGCTGTCAAAAATGACAGTGTGCTGTTTTGTTTTGAGTCGCATCATATCGTATCGTGGCATTTTCAAAATTGTTCTTCTGGCTACAGTTGCTACCTAACCTAAGAAGAACAAATTGGTGAACACAGAGAAATACTCTAATATCGTTTTGACATTGCGTGAGCACCGTGAGCGCGTTCCGAGTTGTTGACAGCCCTCGGCTGTCATAATCGTAATATCTAAATCGGAACGCATGTGAGACGATGTGAGCGCTGTGAGCGATTAGAGGCAATTCGGAAAGCATAGCCATAGTAGGTACTATGGGGGAACTTCATATCTAAGCAATTTCAAAACAAAATCCCGTGAGCACGATGACCACATCTGTTTAACGCCCCTTTTGGCCTCAACCAATGAAACGGTTTTTTTGTTGTTCGTGTGTTTTACAATCTCTGTTTCAAACAAAAGAAACAAAGATGAGAAAGTTTATTTTATTTTTTTATACTTTACTTTTTGTTTCAACAAATTTCGATATTTGTTTGGCTTAGAAATTTGTATTTTAACTTTTATGACACTCATTATTTGTGTATACAATTATGGAATGCCGTATCGGGGTATCCCAAAAAATGAAAGTGTAAACTGTAGATGTTATAAAATACGACATACTTTTTTCTTTTTGCAGCTGTGTAGAAACATCCAGTGCGTTACCCGCTCACGTCACGCGTTTTACAGCATGCTCGGTATACTCGGTAAAAATATAGGCGCTCGGTAAGCTTCCGGTACCGAATCGGTACCGAAAGCTTAGATCGTTGAAATATAGGCGAGCGCCTTTATTTCAACGATCTAAGCAGTACTCAACGATCTAAGCAGTACTGCACTAATTGATAAATGAAAGCAGTGCGTTACTGCGGCAGAGCATACTATACCGAAACGATACCGCACTGACCAATGCGGAAACGACCTTATATTATTATAAAGTGTTTCTTTAGGCACGGATTATAATAATTTTAAGTGGTTCATGAGTAAGCTCCCAGTTTATTCAATCAAACTGCTTTGTCTACAGGTTTGTAATTAGGTGCATTCCTTGAAAAGGGGTTTATGACTAGACCTAATTTAAAACAAAGGTTTTGCACTTTTAAAATTTTATGGAAATTTTCCGCCTCTCACCCAAAAACTCCTATATAATTGTGAGAAATCTACTCAACTTTGGATGCTAATGTTATACTTTTCTGACAGCATAGAAAACCTATTCGTCAAAAACAACCCATAAACTTGTCCCAAACGTGCTCGAACTACGACCGAACGAAGGTCCATTGATATTTATTTACTTTGAAAAAATACGCACTACCTCAGCTGGTTTTTTACTGTCTTTTTTGTTCATGTACAAAAACAAGGGACGCATCAAAAATCTGATGCTGCGATGCTATTGGTTGATGAGATTTCTATAGCGGCCGAGCGCTGCAAGCAGAAATAGTCTTTAAGGTGCTTAGATATGAACTTCCTCGATAGTACTTCGTCCATTTTGGTTTGTTTTGACTTTACAGCAGAAGTTTGACTGTCATTTACTGTTACAGTATTTTTTTTTTTCTGTACCTACTTTCTTTGCAATTAAATAATATTGTATTGTATTGTATTGTATTGATGAATCACTGACTGATTGACATGCTATTATCCCATTTGACATTTTTAGTTTTTATTACTGTAACCTTTTCACATTTGCCATTTTGTATTTTTATGACATTTTTAATGTATTTCTAAACTGTTTGTATTATTTATTACTTGTATTTTATTTTCCTAATTGTTATTTATAATTATAATATCTTTAAATTTGAGTAAATTAAATAATAACGTGGCATGTGACGGTAGAACATGGAGGACTATTATAATAAAACAC
Source organism: Dryobota labecula (assembly GCA_947523025.1). NCBI lineage: Eukaryota > Metazoa > Arthropoda > Insecta > Lepidoptera > Noctuidae > Dryobota > Dryobota labecula. Next base: position 10,914,975 of record OX383314.1, on the reverse strand, counting down.
CTATGTACTAATTCTGAATATATATATTTTTTTATAATGTACATGAATTCAGTTACACATAGTATAAAGCGTGTATCAGAAAGTTTTGAGGAAAAATTTATCAGCTATCCCATACAAAACTTTAATAGGTACTTACTCGACCCAAATGTATGGGATAATTTTTTCTCGCTTACGATGTTGGTCCCATAGAGAAAATTGTTCAGTTTGATGGTCTGTATCACACTTAACCCTTAAATTTGACCACACCTTCTGATACAAGCAGTATAATTACCGACGGTTATAAAGTACCTAATGAACTGTTTCCCCATATTCAAACCACGGCTTGTTTTCCCTATTAATTAAATAAAATCTCGACAAAAACAGACAGATGGTTTGATATCAAATGGTGAATCATCAAACGATAGCTACCCTAACATTAATCGATAAAACCGTTATATCGCGGCAACGGCGGCGGTACAACACTAGAGGGTTGAGTTGCTTAGGCGATTTTTTTTTTCGTCACTTATTTATTAGTCATTATCATTTATTTGTCAGAATTATGGTACAATAAATTATGGTGTTAAGATAATTAGTGTCATGAAAATAGAAAATGTATAGGATTATTTCATTAAAATTACTTTTTTTTTGCTAGGTACATACTAACCTAGTTGCCCTATCTTCTATAGGTAGGAAAAAGGTACAAATACTCGTACATATTTTAAATTAAAGTAGCTATTCGTGTCTGTCTGTGTGACCACGTTGTTCTTCTAAAGTACACAAGAGATTTTGATGCGGTGTTCACAGGGTGTTCACCAACATTTAGAGAAATTATCCCGGAAGGTTTACGTGTAATACATTAATATTAAACTTACTTAAAATAAAGAAATCTCGAAGTTTTGTCAAGTCGTAAAAACCGTGCGAAGTAGGGACGGATCGCTAGTACTATTATAAAACAGCTTTGTAACACATCTTAAGGCGGACTAACCTCTAGGAAAGGTAATTTTAGTGCCATTTTATTTAGAAACGGTACCCCTAATTTGTATTGAAAATCACATCAAAATAAACGTCTATGATGATGTAATGTCCGTCGGGTTTAACATTGTTAATATCGTAAAACATAATTTTCAACCCAAAATTAACGAAGTTCACGGCACAATTTACTCGCGTACCGCTGCCACCTCAAGAACAAAAATGCACGCTTCAAGAACCTCGCTTAAAGTAACACGCGCCATATTTTTTTTTTTTTTTCACCCAAAAATCCGTTCCTTGACCTTTCAAGAAGTTTGCTTATCCATTTGACACGATTACTAGCTGCGCCACCGGTACACCTACGATTGATGCACTCATTCACACATTCAACTGTTAACCTTATTGTTCTCAAAATAAAGTATATTTCGCCTTAAAGCTAGTAAAGTACACGTTCGATTTACGCACACATTCAACTAACACCTTATCGTTCGCAAAATAAAGTTCAGCTTCCCTTAAAGTAAGTAAAACCGCACGTGCCGTGGGGGAGTGCTGCTATTGTCGTTCGAAAACAAATTGATTTAAAAAAAAATGATATAAAGTGAAATCTTGGCGCGTGCTACGGAACAGCTGGTGGTTGCGACGACCTTTGTGCTCATACCTTCTTGGGGGTGCATCCAGGTGTCTGGTCAAAACACTACAATTGTATTGAAGAAATATGACATAAATGACATTTAAGGGACATGTAAAATTGGCAAAGGCAATGTTTGGTATTCAGCCGCATCTGTCAAGCTTGAAAATTGACCCCGACATATTACTAGGGATAGAGCTGCAGCAAAAAAGCACAGAAATAATAGGCAAGTCATACGCATTGGACGCATTAATATAGATGATATTGATATTATTTACTTTAAATTAAAGTCAATGAACAAAACTGAGAAAATGACGAATTTCATAATAACGAAAATTCTCATCATTAATGTCTTTGTAATTTTATTAAGATTACTAAAATAAATAATTAACTTAGTTCTTTGAAACATAAAAACATAACCTTTCTTCATATTACGCTGTTTTATAAAAACTGTGGTAAAAGTCAAATTATCGTTCCAAATTAAAAAAAAAAAAAAACAAATTCTCTAAAGGTCATCCTAATCACGGGGTTTGTATTAAATAACGAAATCAGTTTTTTTTTCCGCTAAGTAAGCATCAAGTAACACCCTCAGTGCAATATGAACTACAATGTGCCAGCATCGATCGGTAACGGTTCCGTTCTGGCTGTATGCGTGTGTCCTGTGCCTCGCGTGGCATACGGAAAAATACGTTTGCGCGGGAGGGTTTGGGGGTGTTCCAAGTTTTGACGTTTTAGTTTGTAATTATTTAAAAAAGTAATTTTATTGTTTAAATGCGTTGGTTTAACTTGCATGAAATTAATAATGTAAATACTCAATTTATTTTATCATGTTTACTTAACTCCACAAAATGTGAGAATTTTTCGTGATTTTCAGTGTTAGTCCCATAGTATTTTTGTTTTTAAATTATGGTGAGTTCAATTACCCTTTTTCGGGTTTTCAATTATTACAATTAGTTACATCTTGTATAGATACAAATTTGACTACAGAATCGCGAAAATATAAATAAATTATTGTTTTATTAATAGTATGTAGGTTCGTTTTATTGATAAATTATTATGGACCGCAAACCCGATAATGAATAATGAATAAGCTAACAAGTGTGCCAACGGGGTAAAAGTTGACTATTGTCAAAACACATGTTCAGTATATTCATTACTTCATTGAATGAAAGTGAATGGGATGCGTTGAATGATCTTTGTATGGCACGCACGTGCGCTTCCGTTTCCGGATGAAACAGGCTGAATCCTTGACTTTTTGTGTCTGTGATAAAAAAAACTGCTGTTTTTTCACCGATGACATCTATTTTATTTAAATTGGTGATGATATCGTCTGCAATAAATAAACGAATTGTCCTTTTTCCGCTGCCATTTTATCAATTATAGTTAAGTTACGATTCAGAATAAAAAGAAAAACAAAAAAAAAGTTTATTAGTGCGCCAATCGAGAATAACAATAAAATTAATTTCCACTCGGAATTGCTAAATCGATTTTTGAATTGCAGCCACAAATCATTTGGTAATCTTATCGCGAATACCATCTGCCGACTTCTCTGTTGAAAAAAAAAAAAATAGATAAAATTCATGTTTTAACTTATTCTATTTCCTTGAAACTGAGTGTTTTCGATGATAAGCAGGGCAATAGACGGCCCTCCGTATTTTTAGTAGGAGGCCAGGTTTTAAAATTCAACTTTAGATATTTTAAATCAACGGAAAAATCATTGAAGACTCGATTGCAATATTTCTTAAATCTACTAGGTAAAATAAGGTAAAATGGTCTAAGTAACGGCATAATTTATATCAAATAATAATATAATTATATTATTATTTTAAAATGTATTATTTTCATGATAAAAATACTAAAATATATTTAAAAAATAAAGTTACAAAAAAAGCGTTAGCAAATTTTCATTTCCCGCGCGCAACAGATACACAATACCACAGACACAGATAATGCCCGTTACACACATTCTCAAGACGGCGGCGCGTGCTATGCATCTGCTGATGCAAGTGCAGGCAGCTGCATTCTCCAATAGACAAATAAATTACCTTTCTATACTTCCTTGGCTTCCCAATACTTCCTTGTATCTTTCCCCTCGATAAGATTTTTTGTAGCAAATCATAGTTTGATTTGATGCTGTGATCCAACGGGATATTGTTTTTTTTTTTTTTTTATCGAATGAGCAGATGACCTTGTAGGAACCGTTACTGGGCTTAGCGACTTCTTGAACTATTTTTATGAAATAAAATAGGGAGTTTAACTTGCAGACATCAAGGATAAGCATCTTTGAGATAAGATACGCACAACCAACGCACCCTGGGCTGTTAGCTAACCACAGATAAGCTAAACTGAACAACATGGTCACCAAAAAAAAAAAACCTTTAAACCTTAATGACGCTGACATCTATCAAAAAAATTTGCAAGATGTTGCCAACTAAAACAAAAGAATATCGACATCGACATACATAAATCAGATACCGGGAAAGTTGTAGTCTAGTAATTTCCGAGATTGCGACGTTTATATCCGTCGTAACTCAATATTTAGGGTAGTGCGTACCGAAGCTTGAATCCTGCTGACCACACGTCTTCCTGTAGTTAATGATATGGTATATATGCTGCTTCCATTCACGATGACCACAGGATGTACTGAATGTGCACGTTTTCTTAAGTGTTGCGTAAAGTTCTTTGTCGTAAACAGTGAAGAGATCTTTAGGCTTTAAAGTGGCCATCTTATTTTTCGTTGTTTAACCGCCTTTATGTTAAAATACCAATAATTATTTTGATGATTTTTATTTGATGATTTACCTACAGATCATCCATCCACTCGTCACTGTTTTCTATGTAGTGCCTATTTGAAGATTTTGGGACGCATTAAAAAGCCTTCACCAACCTCTGAAAAGACGTTGCAAAACAATATGCCTTGTCTTATTAATCTATAAACAAGAGGAAGAAGCTAATAATGATAACATAACAACAATTCTTAGGTTAACAAGGGCTCAAATGACGATGACAAACTATAACCTAACATTAAATTATTTAAAACAATTCAAGTGGTTTATTAGCAAATTAGCACCATCTGTCGACTGCCCACCATAAATTGCCAACTCCATATACCATGTAAAACAATATTTGATTGGGCCCAGTCACGCAATTTTCATAATTCGCTGCGCGCGCACCATGTGTTGGGCTTACAACGCGGGAGGGAACACGGGAGGTCCCGCCATCTTTGATTTTAAAAACATACATTTAAGAGAATGTTTAAGTTCGTTATGGTCTTATTCTTGGGAGTCTCGAGGGGTAGGAAAGGAACTGTGTGTATGTTTAAGAAGAAGGGTGAAATATTGGCGGAATTACATTTTTCGTAAAGATGTTGCGTGTTACATCACTCGCATCCGTTAACAGAGAAGTGCTGTCGTAGAACATAGTTGAGAGTTTTCCACATCTGTTCTACCTCAGCTGCCTTCCTCAGCTTGTCGGTACTTCCATTTAATGAATGATGTGCAGGGATGGAGGCTGAGGTGCGAGCAAAAAAAAAAAAAGCATTAAGACTCAGTTAACATTTCACAGATGTTAAATCCCATTGGAACTCTCGGAACGACATAAAACTTTCAATTTCATCTAAAAACTACACTTTGTAATCCCTCTTTCACCCAAAATAACTAAACCAACGGATAAAGCCATTAAAACCTTTAAAAAAGAAAACGAACGTGTCTCGAAAACCATTTAAGAAGATGGCGGCTCATTTGACATTGACAGCAAAAAACGTGGCAAAAAGTAAGAGATTACTCGTGATTTATGAGAAAGTGCGAAGTGAAGATCATATGATGTACTAAAAAAAATGTGGCGTAAAATGGAGACAAGATTAACGAGGATTTGAGGGCTCAATAATTACTCTCATTGGTATATGCCAGTAAGCAAGTGGTAAGGCGAATTTATTTGAAAACCATCAGGGGCTTACAATGACCATCCCAACTAAAGAATAGTTATTAGTTAAGCTCGGAAGACAGTCGCTGTATCGACTACCGATAGACTCCACTAGCAACCGATACAGATAAGGAAACTACTACGAAAAGACTACAGATAAGGAAACTACTAATGAAAGTTCATGTAAAGTCTCATCCAAGACAGAGCAATAGACCAAGATATAATAAAACTCGGAGATAATCAGCAATCAGTAGGAATCTATCTCTTACATGTGAAGTCCTAGCTAGAATGATGTCATAGCTTTAACGTTAACAAGAGGGAGACTCTCTTTACTTGAAATTTGTGTTTCGCTAGCAAACTTTAATTATAAACATTTAAAACATTAGTCCACATTAAATCAGCTGATAATTTTCAAAAGCAAACCGTTAACGAACACTTTGATAATCAAATGGACCTTGAACGAATTGTGACCTATTTGGGAGCTAAAGTAGGTTAGCATCCATGACTCCATCTCAAAGACAAGTCATATTTAATGACACTACACTACGTCTTGTGCTCGATAAACTATGACTGAGACTGAAAACGAGTTTTAATGATAAATCGGGTTTGGAGTTTTACCAAGAATTGTTTGCTGTCCTGTCAGTATACCTAAGGGCTATTTTTGAGCTTATCTAAATCTTACTTCCTGCAAATCCTAACTATATAAATGCGAAAGTAAATTTGTTTGTTTGTTACCTTTTCACGCCTAAACCACTGAACCGATCATCCTGAAATGTTGCATAATATAAGTTATCAGGGGTATAGAAACGGACATAGGGTACCTTTCATCCCGAAAAAAAAACAACAATAACGGTTTTATATGATAAAAGATGGCCCAACGGGTCTTACGAATGATGATTGAATTATATTAGAAGGACATAGGCTATATCGCAGACGAAGTCGCAGGCGACAAACACCTAGTACCTGATAATATAATTATGAAAGTTTGGATGTTTGTTACTCAATCATGCAAAAACGGCTAAACGGATTTGGATGAAATTTGGCACACAGATAATTTATAACCTAGATTAACACATAGGATACTTTTAATGCCGGTAGTACGTTCCCGTGAGATATTTTCCGACATCCACGCGGGCAAAGCCGCGGCCAAAATCTCATTTTACTAAGTAGTCCTGTCTGGCAACAAGTATGGACTTCAAAAAATCTACGCATAGGAAAGGAATTCTCAAGATAGATCTGCAATTTAAAATGGATAACATTCTGAAAATATAGGACATTCCAGCAGTTTTCCCTAAACACATTTCAGTAGTTTCAGCTCATTGTATATATCAAGTATATTATTAGCCAAATATGGCTATTACAATAACGAATAAGCTTACAAGTTTAGTATTCTATTTTTAAACAGCGCTCCCACACGTTCCATATTCAAACGACTGTTCCGAATTCAAATAAACCAGTACTGTTCGTTTCAGCGGATGACGTCATTAACGGTTTTGCACATTTTTATGTTGGCACTATTATTATTTTATGTGATGCAGTTATTATTGTTTATGACTAGTTATAGGTTGACAAAGAGGTCACAAGCGTAGGTTAATAGGAATGACATTCTGCCGTATACAGAGCCGATGCTGAGGGGCTCAAGATAACTCATTTGACGTTTGATTAACTTAGAAACTGTCGCAATTTATTAAAATTGAATTAAAATTGTGGTCAACCCAGATTTTTTACTAAAATACGTCATATTTTACCATAGCAATGATTTTGATACGATTTGGTAGTTACGTTATCTTATGCTGAAACAAAAAACTGGTTAGTAAGACACTGAAAGCAGAAAACATTATTGAAATGGGTGCAAGAGATGGTCCCAAAACAATTCGCAAATCTATGTTAATATGAAAAATATTTGCATAGATTTACAATTGTTACCTACCTTATTCATTCAAGCAAGACTACTAAACTAGTTTGCCAAAAGATACTAATTTAAATAGTTTATGCAAATACTTTGTAAATATATTCAAATAATAGACACGAGGTGATTTAGACCCAAGAGTTTAATTTGTTTTTTCTCACGAGCGATGTACAAATCTACATAATATTATTCTATGTATGACATAAAACATCTTAAAATATGAGGCAGCATTTGGTTAGTCTGGCTTGTTACCTAACAAAAAATTCTTGAGAAATATCATTCTTTTAAGCCTTTCGCAGGTCACCTGAAAACAGGGTTCTTCCAAAATGAGTAGCAAACTACCTCAGAAATATGAACACCTTCAGTGTACCTAAAGATGTAGCGCAGAGCAGATTGTAAGATTTTGGAACCGGTTATAATAAAAGGCAAGGCCAAAATCCCAAAAACCTCTGGTTACAAAGTAATTAAAACGTCAAACGAATGATTGACATCAAGCTTTTGAAAAATCACTGTCATTCCCAAACATTTTTGTGACAGTATAACTTTTGTTTAATGTCCAAGGGCGCTAAATATGTACAATAAATAATAAAAAAATAAAATAAATGTCAATATATTCGATTTCTTGCCCCATTTAATATCGACAGACCAGCTGACGGTCAGAGATGACCAAAGATCTGTACCATGAGAATATCTTTAGCTAAGCCGAACCCCTTATTTTAACATTTTAAATTCGGAAGTAGAGAACAACAATAGACAATCAGACGTTTCGCACGGGAATTCCCTATTGTCATTTTTGGCGCGAAAGATGGGGAGACGTATGTCAAACAAAAAAAAAATGGCGCAATGAGAAGTTTTAGCGAATATAGAGCACCTGTATATATATGGGGTGTGAAACGGGATCGTCGTGGGTTCCTTCCGGGTTTTCTCAAGCTTGTCATAAAGATATTATGCTGTATAATTTGTTACTTATGAGATTCTGGAGACCCCTCTGCGAAATAAAAGGCGAATTGCTTTTGTTATTTATTTTTCTTTGGTTAAGATAGAATTCTAATTCTGCAAAGCCATTATGAATATTTAAATGCTTGAAGTTTGGACTCGTCAAAACAAAAACGTATATCGTCTTTTGTCACTATTTCCTAACCTATACCCAAAGTCTCTAATTCAGATAATTTATGTAAACAAAGTAATGTCAAGAAATGTCACTGTCAAAATGACAGGACAGTGGTGCAAAACATTTTATCATATTTTATTTTTGGAAATAGTCATCGCTAATATTAAAGTGAATTAATTATAAGGACTATGCAAACTAAATACCGTTGCCAAACAATGTTTTGTGTAGTATGTCGGAGACACGGCATATGATCGTCATAATCAGCCCTTTTAAGTCCAGTGCTAGACGTAGGCCTCCCAAAATCGATTTCCACTCGAAACAGTTTACAGCCGTTTTCATCCAAAATGTGGCTAGATATGCTACTTACAATAAGAATCTATGAATGAGAGTTGTAATATTAGTGTTGTTGAAGTTGTACAAAATTTTAAAATGTTTGGATCTCCTGCATTGTTACCAGTATCATAAAATATTTTATACCAAAAAATCTCCTTTTTTAATAACTTTGTTTAAAACCGAAAATTTATAAAAATAATTACGTTATGATTATTTTTTAATTATTATTTCTTAAAATCAGTACTTAAAAGAAAATGAAACCTCTTTTTTCGCCATTTTATGTGAATTACCATTACGAAGATATTTTTTTGATATGTTATCCCCTTTGTTTACATAAATTATCTGAATTTGAGACTTTGGGTATAGACGGCTGACCCAAAGTGTAAGATATGACATTTTATTTGCATAAAACATGGTATACAGGTTGTTATGCCAACCATTATGATTAATCAAATCTAGAAGTCTTAATTTTTCGCCAGGTGGCGTGGGCAGACAAAGTTCTTAAACTATACAGCCTTTACTAAACCTATTTTAACGATATTTTCTGTTCACAGATTTTTGGTTTACATTTTCCAGATGGCCTATTTTTCAGCCGAATAATCAGCATTGCCATACAACTTGGTAATGCTGCCAGCCTTTTGGGCACTTTTCCTATTAACAGCGATGTGGACGAATTTGTTGATGCCCAATGGGTTTTTCCTGTCCCATTTTGTTTATATACTTGGACATTGTAAATATTATATTATTTTAAGAGTGTTAGATTTCCTCATCTAACAAACCTCAAAACTTCTCAGTTACTGTAATGTTGTAACAACTACGTCGTTAGACTCGTGTTATTAGACTTTATCAACCATTCCACAGGATGTAGTAATAAGCGCCCTAACCTTGGACAAGCGCGCTGTTAAGTGTTATGCGACAAGCTTGGAGTGTGGGCGGTTTTATATCAAGAATCGCGACGAAAACTTGGTAAAATATTATAAAAAAGGAGTGAACAAAAAGCTCGTTGAGTTACTAACTAAAGAAACTAATTGAATCAGGGGATGAAATAATCCACACTTATATTATAACTAGCTTCTGCCCGCGACTTCGTCCGCGTGAAATTTCTTGTTCCCCGGCCCACCCCTTCGCATCGCATCGCCTGCCCGCGCTATTACTTCGTTCTTTTTTACTTTTTGGTCGGCTTCTAAGAGTCTTAGCGTCATGTTAAATAGTCTAAAGCCTACCTCAAAAATTGGGCTATAAAATGTAAAAAGATTTTTTCAAATCCAACTGGTAGCTCTAGAACTCTAGAAGCTCTAAACACTTCAGTTTTATTTGATTCTCATTAAAAAAGTTATAGTAAGGCAACCTTAAGAGATACACATGCTATCGCGGATTTTTTTTTAGAACTTTTTAAGAGGAACAATTCCGTCATACATGATTGTTGCGTAACTTTAACTGTTTTCCGCAGCGAACGCAACGGAAGCTTTCAAAAGGAAAACATTTTCTCCGTTTTTGCAACATTTTTCATTGATGCTCCGCTCCCATTGGTCGCAGCGTGATGTTATATAGCCTATAGTTTTCCTCGATAAATGGGCTATCAAACACTAAAATAATTTTTCTATTCGAACTAGTAGTTCTTGAGATTAGCGCGTTCAAACAAACAAAGAAACAAACTCTTCAGCTTTATAATATTATATTAAGTATAGATAGAAGATAATACATTAGATACGGTTACAGAAATACACGAGGAAATTCCAAAGTAACTCTGTCTGTCTGTCTGTTACCTTTTCACGCCTAAACGACTGAACCGATCGTTATGAAATTTAACAGATAGGTAGCCTGGTCGCGGGCAACAGTTATTAACACATTTCTTAAATGATACGTTTGAAGTCTCAAATTCGATAAAAAAATCCTAACTCATTGATCACGATTTTTCTTCTTAATTCCCACGCTACAAAAAAAAAATCTTCACTATCGTACATTTCTTAAACATTACGTGTATTTAACGATAAAATTAACACTATTCTGTACAACTGTACTTGCCTGTCTTCTATACAAAGAGTTTTATCTTAGAAGCTTTATTTTAAGCCGACTCCGAAACTTTTGGTAAACATGACACAGGCATTTAGTTAGAAAACAGTTTTTTTGAACATCCAGTATGTTCTGTTGTAATCGTGAAAAATGAATAGTGGAGTTCTTTGAAGATTCTTACACATAATTAGCCGCACGGGTCGATCGAAGGGTTAAGCTACGCTTGTCGCGGTCGGTTCGTGTATGGGTGAACATCCATTTATCGATACGCCTCCGTACCTCGGAGTCCCGACTGTCATACGTAGATCTTTGGCAGTCGTTACGGGTCGTCAGAAGCCCGAAAGTCTGACAACCAGTTTTGTGGGAGTCAGGTAACCGCATCCGGTTAGCCTGAAAGCCAACCCCAACACAGTTGGGAAGACTTTTAAAAAATACGACGCTTGAAAGGCAATATTTACCAAACGACATGATGGCAACTTTACGCTAGATCATATTAAAATAAATTAAAAAAAAAAAACTTAACAGCTGAATATCTCAAGAACTACTGTAACTTGAAATTTAGAATAGTTTTAGATGACGTTTGCCCAACAATTTTGCTAATAAGAAAGATACAAAAAAGGTTTTTTTTTTTTTGCAACAGGGACTGAAAGGTGATCTTAAAAATTCGAAATGCGGCTACTAATGTGGAGTATCAGCAAGAGCGCTGTTTGCACATTCTCAAACATTTTTCTTTTTTCCCCCCTAATCTCCGAAGTTTGCATAGAGAAAAATCTGAAATAATTCTATGTGATAGAAGCTTATGTAAAGATTACAGGAAAAATAAAACTATGTCTCTAAATAGCACATTTTTTCAGAAATCAACAAAAATTACATTAGTTACTTCATCTTTCAAGAGATGGCGATGACCTAAAACAGCAATATTCTACACCGCAGCACAGATTACTAACCGCAGTGTTAAAATTCTCTCTCTTTTTGTGTTTTTTTCGCTTTTTCTTTATTATTTTTTTTCTTTTAATCGCTGATGAAAATTTAAAAACATTACACGTATCACAGCCAAAATGTCCTCCTTCCTACATATTAGCAGGTAGCAGGTAGCTTTGGGCATGGGGTCTCAACTCGAACAAATTATAATTAGTCTTGAAAAAAAAAATCACAGATGGCAGCATAGGTAACAATTATGACATTAACAATCAATAAAAAGCGTTATAGGGCCGATTTTGGCTGAAATAACCATCATTAGTAAAAATCAAAACTTCCTTGTTTAATGTTGATTTATCTATTTACACCCATAAATCACGAGAATGACACCTAGTATCTAGGCCGACTCCTAGATGACGTTGTAAAACTACAGTCTCTGGCAATTAGTGAGTCGCTGATGCTGCAATGTGTTAAAAAATCGAGGGAAAAAAAATCCAGCCTTAGGGAGGTGTCATTTCTTTGTATGGGATTGGGTATCTGTACGTAGTATCATATTATGTGTGCTTTGGGTGAAGCACAGTTGTAGTTTTTCTGGGCTAGTACGGAACGCTCGGTGCGCGAGTTCGACTCGCTCCTTGACCGGTTTTTTTCTTAAAAAACTGACATCAGTCACCAATCTCTCTCGTGGAATGAAGTCTTAAGTATTAACCAAATATTATATAATGTTAATTTCTAAGACAACCAATTGCGAAGAGAGAAAAAATTGCCGGGTTAAAGGCAAAACCGACTATCTGCCGAAACCGATTAACCCGGTTTGACCGGTTTGATTAAACCGATTATGTTATTATCGGTTTTTACATTCGGTAACTCAGGAACAGTAAGTCCTGCGGTATAGTTGGTTTTACCATTAAATAAAGAATCAAATGCCGATAATGCCGAATGGTACTTATTTAAAGTGAAAAACTAAAAACGCAGATAGTCGGTTTTGCCTTTAACCCGGCGAAATGACATTATATTTATATATTTAAAAATCAGAATGGCTCCATTCTAGACGCGCGGGAAAACCAGCTGTTTATTCCAAAAATAACAAATAAAAATGCAAAGGTCAAAACTTAAGATTCCAAAGCGTAAGAGACCATAAACGCAGCTTTTTCGCAATGACGTCATTTCCTATTACATCATAGACAAAGGATGTATCTATTTAAAATGGCGACTACGCGTTTTGAATAGAAAATTGAGTGAGAGTAACGGTTTTCTTATAAGAAAAGTTAACCTAATCATAGTTTTATGAAAATTATAGTGATGATTAAAAAAATAGAACTATGAATGTCAGTTCTAATTTTACAAAAATGCTGAAACTTGATTAGTAATTTAAAAAAGCAGTTTAAGCTCAATCGAAGCTCAATTTAGTGATTAAAAGATCCCGCTCGCTGCTAAGTAGAGTTTTTTTTTTAATCATTATGTTTTTTTCTTCATTAAAGCATCTTCAGTGTTCCTGTACAAGTTTAAAAAAAAAATTGGAACAATTACGAAAAAAAATTACGCCAAAACTACAGCTAATCTAAATTTTTGACACTAAAACTCTAAAAGGCATGTCAAGTTCACATTACAACTGTTTGCATACCACTGCTTCAACAAGCACACGTTGTGAAATATTACAAAAGTACGGTTAATCGCACTACACTTGAATTATGAAAACCGCCCTAAAAGCCCACGACATAGAGGCGCTGTCAAACTGTCAACGTCAAACTTCTTGCCATGGTTGACTGTACCGGGAGCTTTCTATTGACAAAAGTGCTAACTCCCGTTCCCGTTGGAAAAAGCGTCAAAAATGTCAATGAACTTATCTCTGAAAATATTGCACCATAACCGCCCAAATGTCAAGCGTATATTTCGCAATTTTCAATTATTTGACGGCGAATAACTTAAGCTCTCAAATAATTAGATAACAGTTTGGTTGATCGATCTATCACCAATCATATTATTAACTTGATATACAATTGAAACTTCAGTTTCAATTAAATAGACTTAAACCGGTTATTAGTTTTTACAGAATTTGGCAATTTTTATTAAATAAATGATGTTTAATACGCTTTAATTCTATCCATTTTCAAAATGCTTAAATATTTGTCTAATATTAATTTAATTTAATTAATCCATCCGCAAATACATAGCTCTATATTCCGACAACTGCCAACCGTCACTTTAAAGTACAATTTTTATTGCGACATTGCACAGGATATGAATGTATGTCAGTCTCGTTGAGACAATCGTGTCTATGGTCTAATAGAGCAGTTACTGTTCACACTTGCAACAGGGAGAAAACTGAGATGTCAGAGACAATGAGAGCTGTCTGGACCAAAGTGTTACTTCCTTATCATTGGAATTGGTATTTCTATTTTGCATTTTGAATTTATGCAGCGAACTGATGTTAAGATGTGTGGTGAGGGCATTCGATTTAAGGATTGTTTGAGGCATTGAGTAAAATTATATATCAATGGTTTGAGGAGTATTAGTGTGGTAGCAATATTTTTTTTTTTGCGAAATTATTATGACTACGTTTAAAAAATTGCTCTCATTTCGTAAATGTTATATTAAATATGAACATGTTTTACCTGAAATAAATGAATTTATTATTTTATATGTTTGTACTTTTTGTTTTGTGTGGTATACACACGGCTACAAATCAAGCTAAACATTTCTAGTATAAACTGATCTCGCATTGCGTACATTGTAGCCGCTCGTCCAATAAGGTGTTTCAATAAAATAAATGATCAAGTAAATGCGATACTTTAGATTTCAAATTATTTAATCATTAAAAGGGAGTCTTAACAGAAAGAAAAAGCTTAATCTACAAACATCACCACAGCAAAAACAATACCTAGTTAGCTTCCATTTCTTTTTACGAATAAATTATTTATCAGTGTAGGTATAAACCCTTGAATTGATTAAACATAACTCCAGTTTTTTCTCCGCATATGGTTTCAACGATTCCTTAACGTGTATTAACGGTGCGTCACGGTGCGCGCTTGCGCTTGCGCTTGCCATAGAAAACGTTAAGAAACGTTGCGTTTTTTAAAGAAAATTATAGTTTGATAGGATGAGGAAGTAAGGGGTGATGGAAAATGAGAGGTTTCTTTGCTGTATTGGGAAAGAGTGGAAGGCTGACCACAACGCAAGGCTGGATAAGTAGGATTTTTCGGAAGCAAACCAAAGTAGTTAATTTACTATACCCAAAGTCTCATATTCAGATAATTTATGTAAACAAAGGGGATAACATAGCAAAAAAATATCTTCGTAATGATAATTCACATAAAATTGCGAAAAAAGAGGTTCTATTTTCTTTTAAGTAATGATTTTAAGAAATAATAATTAAAAAATTATCATACCGTAATTATTTTTATAAATTTTCGGTTTAAAACAAAGGTATTAAAAAAAAGGAGATTTTCTGGTATAAAATATTTTATGATACTGGTAACAATGCAGGAGATCCAAACATTTTCAAATTTTTACATCTTCAACAACACTAATATTACAACTCTCATACATAGATTCATATTGTAAGTATCATATCTAGCCACATTTTGGATGGAAACGGATATGAACTGTTTCGATTGGAAATCGATTTTGGGACGCCTACGTCTAGCACTGGGCTTAAAAGGGCTTATTATGACTATCGTATACCGTGTCTCCGACACACGACATTGTTTAGCAACGGTATTTTGTTTGCATAGTTCTTATAATTAATTCACTTTAATTTTATCGATGATTATTTACAAAAACATTTAATGATAAAATGTTTTGCACCACTGTCCTGTCATTTTAACAGTGAAATTTCTTGACATTACTTTGTTTACATAAATTATCTGAATTACAGACTTTGGGTATTATGACTATCGTATACCGTGTCTCCGACACACGACATTGTTTAGCAACGGTATTTTGTTTGCATAGTTCTTATAATTAATTCACTTTAATTTTATCGATGATTATTTACAAACACATTTAATGATAAAATGTTTTGCACCACTGTCCTGTCATTTTGACAGTGAAATTTCTTGACATTACTTTATTTACATAAATTATCTGAATTACAGACTTTGGGTATAGTCTTTTAGATGAAAATATTCAAGTGTGTAAAGTCACCCATTTCAACAATTACTTTCAGAATTTTAGAAAACTATCTAAATCTAGATTCAAAAAGTCTGCTACGATTTTAGTTATTGACATCAGTGACCACATTACCATAGAGAAAGAAAATTGCAGAATTTGCAGAAGCCTTGGCTGAAATGAAGGTAACGATGACCGTAACACCAGATGAGCTAAGAATCCATCACGTTAATCTAAAAACTACCAGGATGACATGAGTGTAAGGATATGGAATGTAAGATTAGCGTGCGAGCGAGACGAAAGCACGCGTTAGAAAGGGATAGACAATAACGGTTGAATGAAGCTCGGTTCATGGTTTTGTTTTTTTTTATCATGGTTTTTTTTAAGCTGTGGTTTCGAACAAGTTGATTTTTAGTTTGTTTTAATATTTTAATATATGGATACGGATTTTTATAGGTGTGGTCAGTGATTCTTCTAATGTTATTGCGGAAGATGATTTAGATTAGCGGTTTTTATTTTAATAGCTAAGCTATGGAATTGCAAGATGGATGAGGACAGCTTACAATATTTAGCTATAGTAAAAATAATAAGACATAACAAAAAAACATCCTCAAGGCACAAAATGGTTCCAAACATTAGCTGAAAACTTGTTTTTTGTCAAAGTTAACAAAAAAAACTTTTAATTTTTTTATTTTCTGTCCACAGTTAACACTTCCACCAAAAACAAAACAAATTCACCTACTCAACTACTACAGTATCAAAAATTCGTTCTCTCAAATGAAATAAAAGAACATCGATCTCTGCCTACTATGATAGCTAGCTTGATTGTTCAAAAGTTCCTAAGTCCCTTACCCTCAGTACATATACACTGAGGGGTTACGCATCTGGTAAGGTCGATAACCTTAGAGGGTGGATATCGATCGCCATGTGTTAAAACTAGGAAGTGTGGACGTGGCCTTATAATGAACTTTGTTGACATTACGAAAAATAAAATATTATTGTTCTTTGAAGTGTAATGTTGTGTCTGAAACAGTTTCTGCATGTAATTAGTTTAATTGTAATTTGCTTTAGCACAGAAACTTGGGATTTATATAATAATTATGATACAAACATTTTGTTGATGCAAAAAGCTTCCCAGTTTTGAAGTCGTCTTTTAGTGGACTTTGTAAAGAAGTAAAAAGGAGAAATTTTACGTAAAATGGATGCACTTTAGTTGTAATTACGTAAAAATGTTTTGCATTGTAATCTTACAAGTAATTTACTGACTCATTTAGTAAAATCTCGTGATTTTAAAAAGCCTTGTCCATTGTCAATGGCCGACAGATAAAAGAAATATATTTCGCAAATTCAAAAGAATTTGGCATTCATTTTTGGCGGGACTTGTAATCGTCAAAATTACTTCTTTTTTTTCAGAGCTTCGTGCGGCAAAGGAATATGCCAAATTATGCCTAAGTAGTGCTTTTATTTCCATAGACAATGATAATTTTCGGTATATTGTTTCGTGTATTTTCATTTAATTAATGATACTAGCTTGTTGACAATACTTCACTTTATCGAAATAGGAAGGGACACTGACACAATAAAATAGTTTTTGCACGATTACTTTTGGTTTATCAAGCTAAACAATATATATTATTTGGTTTCGAGGGTCGACACACTAAGGGGTGTGATAGCACCTGCCCGATTCAACAGGGGATGTTATTATTGCAAAAATAGTTCAATGGAAAAGTAACTGTAATTTTGCGACGATTGAGTTTATTTTTGTGCGTGGTTTCATTAAAAAAAAGTGGGATGTAGTGTGGCTTGATATCGATTTTAGCTAATTCTGTAGCTTTGGCTTGTAGTTTAATACAGTCCAGTATTTTTGAAGTGAATAGTTGACTCGCTGCATGTTTTTTATTTGAAGTTTAATGACGAAAAGGCACTGAAAATTTTTGTAAGTCGGTACTGGTAGCAAATAATCCATAAAATAGCAAGTATTTTTGGAAATCTACCTATTTATTATCTTTTCCCAACTAGGTACGGTGGTCAGCACATCAAGTTACCACAAACTGTAAAATTTTCTCGTTCGATTTTGAACTTAATTATCAACACTTTAAAGTCTAAAATCGTTGGGAGAAATTTGACAGTTTCGCGTAGCTTGATCGCATCGCTTGATCCATGGTAATAATTTGACATTGACAGCGCCTTTATGTCGTAGCAGTAAGGTCGATTTTCTTAGTGCAAGTGTTAACACGATGTGCGGTTGACTGTACTTACCTACTAGGTATGTAGTTGGTCTCAAAGTCTAAATAATTTCTTCTATAATAAGCTTTCAGTCCAAATAGATGCGGATGTATTTATGACAAAATGAGTGGCCTAGAAACACAAGCATAATAGAATGAATGAGATCAATCGGTCCAATACTTTTATAGAATTGATCCTGTTGAACTAGTCCCATTACTTATTTCACAACACTAAATTAAAATTATGTCGGTTGGGTGCGGCGCGTAGGTGGCGCGACGATGCATGTCTAGTAGACGAGTTAGTAGAACATAGTCGGAAATGGTACAAGGTAGATAGGTTTGGAAGGTGAAGGTAATTTATGCCAATGGAGAAAAAAATAAAAAAAATTGTTTGTGGTTGGAAATTCTTTCGTCACGTACAGTCAGCTGCAAAATCTCACCCCCTAGCAATGTATTTATTCATTGCTATACCCAAAGTCTCTAATTCAGATAATTTATGTAAACAAAGTAATGTCAAGAAATGTCACTGTCAAAATGACAGGACAGTGGTGCAAAACATTTTATCATTAAATGTTTTCATAAATAATCATCGATAAAATTAAAGTGAATTAATTATAAGTACTATGCAAACAAAATACCGTTGCCAAACAATGTTTTGTGTAGTGTGTCGGAGACACGGTATATGATCGTTATAATCAGCTCATTTAAGCCCAGTGCTAGACATAGGCCTCCCAAAATCGATTTCCAATCGAAACAGTTTACTGCCGCTTTCATCCAAAATGTGGCTAGATATGCTACTTACGAGTACAATATGAATCTATGTTGACAGTTGTAATATTAGTGTTGTTGAAGATGTACAAAATTTGAAAATGTTTGGATCTCCTGCATTGTTACCAGTATCATAAAATATTTTATACCAGAAAATCTCTTTTTATTAATAACTTTGTTTAAAAACTAAAATTTTATTAAAATAATTACGGTATGATTATTTTTTAATTATAATTTCTTAAAATCAGTACTTTACGTACTCTTTTTTCGCAATTTTATGTGAATTACCATTACGAAGATATTTTTTTGCTATGTTATCCCCTTTGTTTACATAAATTATCTGAATTTGAGAGAGGGTATAGGGGGTGATAGTTCTCTGCAGCTGACCGTACCACAGAAATCCATTTGATCAAAAAAAATTGCCTCTGCTGTTTATGGTATTCATCGATCAAGAGATGCATTTATAATGCAAGAGTAAAACACCCACGGGTCCATTTCAAATACTTTTTTTTTGTAATGAAGTTTGCGTGACCTTTTCATTAAAAAAATTATAATAAATTCTGAAAACGTAATTGTACAAGATATTTATTTTATTTAAATATATTTTGATAGAGAATCTTTGGGCGCACATATTTTACAGTTTTTATTTTTGGAAAATCAACTCCGGATACGGATGAATATTTTTAATTTTTTAGTTTTTTTTTTTTTCTCCCTAACTACTCAAAAGTGCAACTTGACACTAGCACAGAAATATTGCTCGTATTAAAGCCTATTAATCATAAAAAAGTCACGTCGCACTATCGCGGTTTTTAGAAGGAAATGAATTTCAAAATATAGTGTTAGGGTTGTCACACTTAATTCATTTTATTTTATTTTGAACTATAATGTTTTGTATATAAAAATAGCTTATAAGAACTTTATAAGAAGAATAGTCTCCCAAAAAAAATTTTTTTTTTATTGATCTGTTTTTTGGTTTTTAGCTTTTTTCCTTGCTTACTCCCAAAAAAAAAGATAAAAACTTTTTGACCTTTTGCGACAACCCTATGTTGTATTATTTGACCTAAGAACTTAATGGCGTATTCTTCCCAAAAACCGCGATAGTGCAACGTGTTTTTTTTTTTTGAGTTTGTTACCAGCAATATTTCTGTGCTAGTGTCAAGTCGCTATTATGAGTTGTTAGGGAGAAAAAAAATAAAAACAAAAATCTGAAAAAAAAAAAAATATATATACTCGGTATCCGGAGGTGATTTTCCAAAAATAAAAACTGTAAAATATAAATATCTTGTACAGTTACGTTTTCAGATTTTTTTTTTTAGTGAGAAGGTCACCCAAACTTCACCATTAAAAAAAAAAGGTTTTGAAATGGACACGTGGGTGTTTTACTCGTGCATTATAAATGCATCCCTTGATCGATAAATACCATAAACAGCAGAGGGTTTTTTTAAAATCAAATGGAACACTGTGCGTACGTTAGTTTTTACTTTTGCATGAAACAAAAGCAAAAGTAATAAAAAGGACTCTCACGGAAGACAGAATGCTTATATTTACAGCCTTCGAAGACTCTTATTGCACACAGCTACAGTTATGGGCACCATCTGAAAAGTTTCTAGTTTAGTTATCTCGCAAATAATTATTCATTCAGATATAATTTTTATTATTAATCCAGATAGTGACTATTCAGACATTGAAAACCCGGTTCGTATGCCCGTTTCACTAAAACTAGGTGACACAATGAATGCCTATTTATCAGGACTGGGCGCTGAGTCGAGCGTTAAAAATCCAACAGCGCGCTTATATAAATTAGGCAATCCATCAGGTATCGCCTAGTGTAAGTGAAAACGGGAATCAGTCACTTAGTAAAAATGGGGTAGCCTATTTCCTATTTACTTCTATCATCACTTATCTTAATTTTTCCCTAAAACTTCGTTACCGCTAAACATGTGACGGTACCAGGCGCACATAGCTACAAAACAGTTGTGAACTTATCAGGGTTCTTGTCTGTTGATATTTCACGGTCTAGCGGGTCTGTAGGGGTGAAGTCCCTGCATTTAGTAGGGCTCCTAGCATATGGCTTGGCTGTTTGGCGAATT
The DNA here is from genome assembly GCA_947523025.1 of Dryobota labecula. NCBI lineage: Eukaryota > Metazoa > Arthropoda > Insecta > Lepidoptera > Noctuidae > Dryobota > Dryobota labecula. The sequence goes on along the minus strand of OX383314.1, from coordinate 10,894,001 downwards.
GGTTAGAATTTTTGGGTTCATTACACGATGTAACTTTAGGTTTCATAGACAATATTCATCATAGAGTACGTTTAACTGACAAAAATGTAATAAAATTGCCTTTTAGTTCTGATTTTAGCCAGTAGAGGCGCTGTAATAGAACTTATGTCAGTAAAAAAAAACAACTGCCTACACAATTTTCCTTCGATCTAACACAGAAAGTAATCTACAGCATTTATTTTTCAAATCATCTACCAATAATTTCAGCAAATCAATATTAAAGGCAGAAGAAAAAAAAAACAATATTAAATAAACCACAGCGGACGAAAACATTACTTTCTCATTTTCTCATCTATATCATTTTAAAATAAGACATAGACTCTAGAGTAATTTCCCGAACGTCCGAAGGATACCATTACTGGTCACTTTTTTTTTTCAAAGCCATAGAGTATCTTTTTTTATATTTAGAAGATATCCTTGGAAGGCAATGGTATAAAAAGTGGTGCGGCCTACGTGTAATGGCTCTTCGGGTTGTCTGTAGGTATGTGTTTATATGGATGGATAATAGCGTTTGAACGTGGCTTTGCCCGCATCCATTATTGATTTTGTTTATTTCTTGTACCAGTGATCTAACGATGCTCAAGCACGAATCTTATTTAAAAATGTTTTAAATCGAGAATCATGCTTTCTACAATACGTTTACCTATGTTTTCTTTCCATGCAACAACGATTTCTGGTATGTCTCACTTCCCTCTGTATCTTTGTCCAACATAAACAAAAGTTCAAGTACTGTTCTCCCAGAAACGTTGAAAAACTTGAGGTTATCCGTTAAAGATCAAGTTACGATAAGATGCCAAGCATTGCCAGCGTCGTGTATGAAGAGGGCGGTTGATTTTTCTTAAAATTAGTACAATCTAAATCATTTATTTCTTTTTCTAACTTGGGTGTGCACTGGAAGATGTAGTAGGTACCTCCCTTTTACCCTGGCTGGTCACAGCAACGGTAAGTTAAATCTTTCCATTTTGTTTTTCTTTTTAAATCTTTTTCCTAAAGCTCATGTCGAGGAAACAGTACAGACGTTATTAATTTAACCGCCGAAATTGAAAGACTGAGAACGTGCCTTCAAGGAGGTAAATTTAAAAAGCGAAATTACATATAAAGTACTTTAGATATTAACTTATTCATTCCATATCCTAGAGCTTCCGGGCTTATTACCAAGGTCGATGTCAGGAAGCGCTTGTCCAAGAGTGTCCTTCGCTCATGAATGATTACGCCAAAACCGGTACCTATTAGTATGAAAACCTCTACGGACCATTGAGAACATCCGGCGATCTCTGGACAGTCAGCCTTGATACCCACACCACCAACATTATCGAGAAAGAGAGAATTATTCTCTACGAAGTGTAGAACTTGATATCTTTACCAAGAAAGGTTTTAAGGTTTTTGAAGTGCTTCACTTATTTTTTGCCCCTAGCTCACATACTTAAATGACACTTGAACTCCCACGCACAACCATTTACATTTTTAGTACACCATCATCCTCCTGACCTTATCCCCATTTATTTTGACTTCGGCGCAGTATGTGTTCTTCTTCCCTTAATAGTAATCCCCTTTCTAGACATCTTTTACACAATCCGTTCATCGTATCTTTGGTCATCCCCTACACCCCGCCAGATCCCTTGAAACTTCATACATAAAAGATTTGTCAATGTATGGGTGGAAAGCCAAGTAAGTATACGGAGTTAACTTTATGTATAGGTACGTTATCTTTCCTCAGAATAATAGCTGTTACGCACGTATTTGTAGTCACGATCCATCTTCACGCTATTCCGGCACGGTGGTCGGCAATTTAGATGGTATTATTAGAGGCTCTATTTCTATGTAGTCGTTATTTCGCTGTCTTAGAAGAACTGGCTGGTGTTTTACTTTACGTGCGAAAACTTTTTAAAAGATGTAAAAAAAAAAACTTTGGTTTTCCCATAGACTAAAGAGCAATAGAGCTAGAAAACTCCGTGATCAATCTGGCTTATAGTCCTACGTAATAATAATTATGTCCTAGACTAGTGTCATCGCGTATCTTTTTTACACTAAGTTGACTGCTCCAAAATTCATGAAAAAACTTTCTTGGGTTGAGGACATGTCATAATTACCGTGATTCGTCATACATTCTGATGATCGCAACATGTTATTTTAAGCTAGAAAATATGCCGAAATCCTTTTGGAAATCCTTTAGGAGGAAACAAGGGTAGTTTTCTCCCCCTTTTAACGCTATTTTCGTCTCCACCATTCACTGGGTCAGTAAGCTTAGTAAACTACAACTAAAACGTACCAAAAAGGCTTGTTTTTTATACGCTGCACCGAAAATGGAAGCGTAACAATAGGAGGAAGTTACCAGCGGATGTAACGGTTGGGATGCTTCGAAAATAAAAGTTTTTGATCGAAAGTGAGAGGTTTTTTACCGTTTGTAGAGAGTAAGGACGACTTGAAGATAGTCTGGAATGGAAAATGAGCAAAATTTCAGAAATCCAATTACTAAAGTTGGAAAATTTTATTGGCTTTCAGAATATTTTCAGTACCATACATAAAAAATATTATGAATACGATTCTGCAATTTAATTAATGAATATGTTATGTAACATGTGTTCCTTTTTTTTTACTATAACGTGTACGTAAGTAGTAGAAGTTCCTACCTATTCCAATTTGGGTTGTGTTTTTTTTATTCTAGCTGTCGTTATGCTCTTGAACCCATAACAAGAAATCAAAAAGTACCAACGAAGCAGGTTGTCTAACGAATCTTATTCAAAATTCCCGATGCACCGACACAAAAAATGTTGATAGTCCAGTCCCAAAACTAGTTTCGAATTAGAAATTCAAGTTGGACTATCTCTTCTATAAAACCGGTTTTCAAAAAATCTGCTATGAAGCTTGTGTGTGGAACGGGCACTTAAATTATACGTTTTTTTAAAGATTAGAGGTGGGATACGGGCACATTGTTGTCTGGCCATAGACAACCGCAGCAGTAAAAATATCTTTGTCTATGATGCTATGCTGTTGTTTTTGGATTTTTTGTTTTGTTTTGAATTTTTATGTGTAGGGATTAGGGGTAGCTAAGTGAAATTATAAATTATGATTGTTTTGATTTTATAATCAGTTAAATACGAAGAAGCTGCTGGAACCTCTAACAATAACCATCGTATTAATAAATATTTTTTTATTGCACAACATCACGCCTGTATTCCCCGAAGGACGAGGCAGAGGAGTACCTATAGTACACCCACATTTCGCCAGTTATATTGTCCCGTGTAATAGGAGGCGAGTCTATTTTCATCAACCGAGCACAAATCCAGACTCCGACTGCTACTGAGAAATTCCAGATGGAAAAACCCAATAACACTTTCCCCACTCGGGATTCGAACCCAGGATCTCATGCTTAGCAGTAGCGCTTGCGACTACTAGAACAACGAGGAAGTAATTTTTTTATTACGTGATACTGTAACTTTTATGCTGTAGTAGATAACTTCGCAGATCGACATTTTATTTTAGTAATTTTTTTATCAAAATGACCTACTTATCACTAGCATACTCCTACGTGTTAATTAATGCCAATTGTTTTTAAATGCCGCTTCATTCATAAATACCACCGAGTAGCCTATCTTGTTTCGCAATGATGCAGTGAGTTACTGATTACCTACATACTATACATACGTAACTTACCTACATATACCACAACGGAAAAAAGATAAAACATGAGTTTTTTTACGCAATATAACAAAGGCCACGAACAAAAAGGGGTTTTTCTTATCTTGAACAAAAAAAAAAAAAAATTCACCTAGGTTCCCTATTTTGAATTCACCCCTTTCCGGTATAGATACATTCGAACTGATCTACTTTATTTTTACGATTTCCGCGGGCTCGAGTAATCGCTAGCCAGTTTTCTTGGGATAGATTACTAGTTCACTGGGGCGTAATAAATCAGTTGGTTTATAAACATTCTGCATAAATAGAGCACAGGAAACGACTCAAAGATATGCAGCAGCCAATAAAATGATTCAATGGCGAACAGGCGAACGATCGTTGACATTCATCGCATTTCCCGCCAATCCTGATATCACCATCCCTTTCTTACGCGCTAAACTTAATAAGAGAGAGCGAGATGCTATACAAACATAACTTATCGGTTACAGCTAACATCCTATTTGCAGATAAAAAATGTTTTTGTAATGAATGTTTTTTTTAATGATACAATTAAGATGTTCGGTTTAGTTGGTCGATAATTCTAGTTAGACGAGAATTTAAGCTTGGAAGGTTTTTTTTTAGACAAAGGTCAAAAACTTTTGGGTAGAATCAGAATCGATTTCGTCTCTTCGAATTCTTCTAGATTTGTAAATGCAAATCAGAATCTAAAACTTTGTTACCTCTATAATTATTTATATGTAAGTTACTGTTGCCAACATCTGACGGTTACAACGGGAATTTCAAATGTAAATCCCTAAGATACTGAGCTACCTACAGTGCTAGGTAATCGGAAATTACGTCATGCATGAATAACGAATATTAGGCTTCTTGAATGACAAGTAAGAAAACTTGACGTTCAACCGGTAAGTTTATTTTTAAGTTAATATCACAGGACTGTTCAATGCTCTAATTAGGTAATCACTACATATTATAAAACAAAGTCCTCCGCCGCGTCTGTCTGTCTGTCTGATCGCGATAAACTCAAATACTACTGCACCGATTCTCATGCTGTTTTCACCAATGGATAGCTTGGTTCTCGAGGAAGGTAATTTGTTATGTTTTTGTATGCATTTTTGTATGAATTAACGATATTTGTTGGAGGTGTCGGAAAAAAATAAGCCGTCTGGGAGCTTTCAACGAAAACGCTGTCTAAACCCTTCGAGATATAACAAAATAATGTATGGTGGAATTATGTATCTTATAAAGGTCTTCAAAAAAGTCCGCGATGGCATATGTCTATCTCTTAAGGATAACATACTATATCCATTTTATTGACCTTTTGTACGTATTTGTTTGCCGAATTTTACTCTTGGAAATACGATTACGATAACAATACGCTATAATATTGGTAGTTATTAGCCAAATTATGTTCGTAGATAAATAAGCTAGCTACTTATGTGTATTTCAAACAGTATACAAGAATATTTATCATAAAAACATTACTAAACACGGCGTCCTTATGATTAAAATTTGTGCATTCCAAAACTTTCGTTACTTTTTCACTGACATATTTATCACTTTTCGATAAACTAACACTCAATACGAAATCTACACATATTTCTCAGTAATTCTGTATAAGATTCTTCAAAGATTAAACCGTTTTCTCATTGAATCTTTACGCACGTATAACCTTGATGAATGTTTACATTAAACACCGCACCACACCGCCACACGACCACAGAGTAGACGTATTTTGTTTTCTATTTTTTTTTCGTTCGTTTAGTGGTGTTCCCGCTAAAATGTCAACCGGTCAAGTATTAGTCGATTAATCGAATTCTACAGCCAGATCGTGTTGCAAGTACAAAATAAATGTCAAATATTTCGTCCAATTGCAAACGTGACCATGAGAAAAGTTATGCACCAATGGTGTTCATTATATATTTCGAGCGTTTTATCAGCACAAATGGTGTATCATGCGACATTTCGGAGGATTTCGTTTTGTTTTCACATTGTTGGTACTTACGTGAATTATTTTAAAATTATCATTTGTGTCGCACTTTTATTTCGTGTTGTAATTTGGTACAATTGATTGCTTTAAGAATTTGAGTGAAATTATTAGTATTTTGATTTTGTGTTTGTTATCTTTAGGTAAAGACTCATTCATGTTCAGAACATAAGTACTTTTATTATATTAAATCATTTGTTTCGGTTTCTATTCACATAGTGAGTCACATTAAAATTAATATTATGTTAGAATTTTGAGATATAGCCTGGGATATGGAGAAGGACATAGGGTACTTTTTTATGCGATAACCGACATCCACGCGGGCGAAGCCGCGGGCAAAAGCTAGTTACTTATAAAAACAGTATGATTATGACGTAAAACCTAACTTTTCTAAGACATTTTCTCGGTAAAACACCGCAGAAAACTTAAAATAGGTTTTACGTAACTTAGTACTTAAAATGTATTTTTTTTTTCTTTTCATCGTATTTTTCCAAAAAAATATCATAAAACTATATAAGTTACAATTCCAAAAGAAAATAAAATTTCCCTTTCACTGACTACTTTCGCGCCATCCTACAACCATTGAGTCGTGGTTTCGAAAGAGGTCGTTCACCTAGTCTATGCTTCAAGGCTACTGCCAAAAAGGTGATGTCATTCTATCAAGATTTTTTGCATACTATTATTATGTCGTATATTTGTAGCTAAGTAGGAAGGTATGTTAAGTTTGATAAGCTTAAAGATTGTAAATACAGCCATTGGGACATTGAAGTTAAGGAAAAATAAAATAGGCTGTTAGCGTTGATGCCTCTGCTTTATTAGGATACGTGAAACAGCTCTCTATTCAGGACCTTAAAAAACCTGACTTGGTCTATAACCTGGCACTGTCGTAATCTTCGTAAATAAAAGAGATGGCAATAGTGTTAAAAGCTTTTTTTTATTTTGTAGGACTGATGTCATTATATGAAGTTTTTTTTGCATACTATTACTAAGTCGTACATTTGTGTAGCTAAGTAGGAAAGTATGTTAAGTTTGATAAGCAAATACAGCCATTGGGACATTGAAGTTAAGGAAAACAAAATACTCGTAGACTGTTAGCGTTGATGCCTGTGCTTTATTAGGATACGTGAAACAGTTCAATAATGGTAATTGTGTAGACACTGGACCTAAAATAACTTGACGACTGTCATAATCTTCGTAAATAAAAAAGATGGCAATAGTGTTAAAAGCTTTTTTTTTTTGTTTTGTAGGACTTTATAGCCTGTGATAAAGCTGGAAAATCTTGAAAGTTAAGTTTGAAGATCCAGGTCTCTGTCACCTCACCATCGGCGGCCGATCTTTCAACCGCTGAATGTACCAATGTGGCTGTTTATTATCGTAACGTTGGTCAACTTGTATTTTAAACGTATTTCCTTCCAACATTCCACCTTCGTTTTGTAATTAGAAGAAACAACAATTCTTCAATTGTAATCTAATCGGTCAATGTACCGATGCTTGGCTCAAGTCCAGGAGTGGACGTCTTTCAGCTGAAATGATGATGAATCTAACCGACGGACCTACACTGAAATTCTTCATCTGCAAACCTAACGGTATGCGTTGTCGACAAGATACGATGTGCCTGTGATGTCACCATACTTTTCAAACCGGGACACAGCAACGCTGCTTGGCAGCAAATAGGTATAGTGACGTGGTATTACTTTTCTGGACGGAGTAGTTTCACTAAGTAACTTGGGGCCTGTGCAAGCGGCGCACGGAGGGGTATTTGGCTCAAAAAGTTGGCCAAAAGTCTTTTTTTCAAACCACGTATTTACCCTATGAGAGAATTCCCCGAACTAGCCAAGGGTTCGGGCTAGCTACCTGCGCACTTGTTTTGTTTCACGGAACAATAGAATCGAAACCTGTTCATTCGCAAGTCGACTGTCGCACACGCTATACGTTAACTTTGTCGAAGCTATAAAATACAAACCTAATATTCTTAAAATATAAGTGAATTGGTGTAATATAACGAAGTTTTTAAAAATGGATCCTGATGATGAAGGTATGTACATAGTTTAGCACTATATAAAACATTTTATTATGAAATCCTTGTAAATATTTCCGTGTTTGAAGTAACCAATCAAAATAGAATTTATATAGATGATTTTTTGTAAACATGAGTTATTTAGTTATACTTCCAAGCTTTGCCCAGCAATGATATTACATAAGATATTATAGCCCAATCTATTAGCTTTAATAATCAGTAATAATTTCTTACCCAAAGAGACCACTCAAATTTTTAACAATTTTTTAAAGGCTGCATCCATGCGCTCGCAACTTTCCAGGTCATTCTAGTATTGATTATTTTTATGTTTTGTTGACAGTTCCACCAGTAACATTCATTCTTATGACGAGGAAAGCTTTATATGACATAATTAAAGAGTCATGCCGAACAAAGTTCGAGGAAAAAATGGAATACCTTGAAACAAAACTGATGCATATTACTAATTATCCAGAAAATAAGCGCAAAGACATGAAACACCAGCTTTCACATTTTAAACATCAATTTAAACAAAGGTGGTCTGCAGCTAGAAACACAGAAGCAAAATTTCTTAAGAAAAATGATGAATGGTTAAGAGGAACGATCAAAATACAAACCCATCAATTTGTCAAAGTTGGTCGTCCAAGCAAAACTTTTTCGGACTCAAGTGAACGATCTAAGAGGCGTAAAACGGAGGACCTAAGAGCTACAACATCCTCAGATGTATTGAGTTTCGCTACTCATATGAGTTTAAGAAATATTGGGCAAGTGGATGCAGCTAATGTCATAAAAGATGTCACTGAAACAACTCCTACTCGGTCAAAAAAATATAAAATTGCCATGACAAGGAGGATATTCTCGAAAGAACAGCTTTCACCGACACAGGCTTTATCAGTATTTGTTGAAGCTGAACTAACGAGAAGGCAGTATGAAATAATAAGAAACGTGGACAAGACCAAATACCCATGCTATACTGTGTTACAGAGAGCGAAATCAGAATGTTACCCCCCAAACGAATGGTATAGAGTAACATCGACTTGTGCTGAACTTGAGTTGCAACAGTTACTGGACCTTACCACTAGTCGACTATGTTTAAGTTTGTCTGAAGTTTTGGAGAGAGTACCTGAAGGAGAGAGAAATAATCTTCAGTTGATTTCAAAATGGGGATGTGACGGCTCCCAGCAAAATCAATATAAACAGAAATTTGAGAGTAAAGCCGAAAGTGATGCAAATATCTTTCAAAGCTCTTTTGTATACCTGCAACTTGTGACAAATAATGATGAAAAGAAAGTAATATGGCAAAACCCAACTCCGTCATCACCCAGGTACTGCAGGCCAATCCGTATAAGATTCGTCCACGAGACAACGGATATCACCAATGAAGAGGTTAATTACATTAAAGGAAAGATTAATGCTCTCCAGAAAACTGAATTAAAGTTGATTTGTGGCTCAGTTAATGTGGAACACAACCTGCTTTTCACAATGGTGGATGGAAAAGTCTGCAATGCCGTGACAGGTACAAAATACACACAGAGATGCTTTATATGTGGCGCGACTTCAAAGAATTTTAACGATCTGAGTGATATGTCCGTCTTTGAGCCTTCAGACTCTGAAAATTTGACGTTTGGCTTATCAATATTGCATGCCAGAATACGATTCTTCGAAAGTGTGCTACACTTGTCGTACAAATTACCAATTAAACAATGGCAAGTGAGAAAAAATAGCCCAAACCAGAAGATTATAGATGAGAGAAAGAAGGTCATTCAGGAAGCATTTAAAGAGGAGCTTGGTTTGTTGGTCGATTTCCCAAAACAAGGCTTCGGCAATACAAATGACGGCAATTCTTCCAGGCGATTTTATATGGACATAAAAAAAACATCGGAAATTACAGGCGTCAATGAAGACCTTTTATATCGTCACAAAGTAATTTTGGAAACAATATCCAGTGGTCTAAAGATTGACACAGAAAAATTTGGCAAATATTGTTTCGACACCGCCAAACTGTATGTTGAGCTTTATGCTTGGTATCCCATGCCTCCAACAGTGCACAAAGTCCTCATTCATGGGGCTGTTGTTATTTCTTCGGCAATTTTGCCAATAGGACAGCTGTCCGAAGAAGCCGCGGAAGCCTGCAACAAGCATTTTCGCCAGTACAGGCTTGGGTTTTCAAGAAAATTTTCCCGGGAAGCTTGTAACCGGGACATTGTTAACAGGTTACTGTTGCGCTCAGATCCATTTTTGACAGGCATGAAACCTATATCAAGTAAAAAATCCAAACCATTTTTAAAAGAAACCGTTGGAATGTTACTTCCTGCTGAAATCTCAAATCTATCTGTGACCAGCGCCAGTAACGAGAGTACTGATGATGATGATGATGACGAAAACCCACAAAGTGATTCGGAACACGAATATAGTGACTAATTATTGTAAATATTTATTGTATAAGCTGTATTATACTAGTAATTAAAAAAATTGGTGAACTTGAAATATTTTTAATTTTATTGTCCTGAAAAAAAGTCAAAAAAACTTTTCATGTCATTTTCACTCGAGAACAGTATACTAGAGAGCAATTGTAGATACACAAACACATTAAATAATTTTGGCCAGCTTTTTGGATCAAATACCCCTCCGTGCGGCGTTCTTAACGCGCTGGCGCGTGGCGCCGCCAGTTTACGCGCTTCAATCGCAATTAACACTGTTTCTTCGAGAGAGAAAACGCGCCGTCGGACGCGCGTTTTTAAAACAACGTATCATAGACCCAAAGATAACCCTCTGACCAATTATCCTTTTATCATAGTCTTAACTGCTGTAGATCTTATTTCAGTATTTATAATCCGATCCAGCCTGTCCCTTGGTGTCCTCCCCCAGCGACGCCATAAGCCGACGTCCGTACTCCACAGGGGGTGCCCTTAGCGTGTAGTCGCTTATATTTTATTTTTTTGACCTCCAGCCAGGTCAAAAAATCTAAGCCTAAATTTATTGAGGCACCCACAGGAAGTTCCAGTTAAGCAGACGACAACCTCTTAAGTTAACCTGCGAGAAGCCATAGTTAAAAAAAACACCATAATAACAAACATACATAGGTTTTACCACTAAATTCCTATATTTCTTAGTTTGTAAATCTCTATTGCCCTCTATTTGCCAAAAGCTTTCTTGGGATAGCCCAGCCGTTATCATAAACTATGGCGATCTATGAAAGCCATAGAATAAGTTTTGTTTATCTAGCCGGCCGGCGGTTTTACTATGATTTATGGTGCAAAAGGTATGTAAGGGTAGTTACAGTCAAAACACAAGACATTTTTTTTATTACTAAGTTAGCTAAAAACTATGGGGTTTATACATAAACGTTGCTTAAATTTAAGTGACGTTCAAACGTCAAAAATGTATGGTTAGACAGTCGCTAATCATTACATAGCATTAAACAGCGTTTATTTAATACCCCTTTAGCAGCATAAACCATTATTGTTATTTTATTGAACAAATAACCCTACGGCGAAGAAAACAGATGATAATGACTTAAAATGCCAATATTTTGATACTTAGCAGATGTTTTTCTTGATAATCCAACCGAAAATTAGGTCACAATCAAGCTCTGTCATATCATAAGTCATAATCAGTTTAAGTAAAAACAATGAAAGCTTACCCAGAGCACTGGCAGTTCACCTCACAGTGTTTACTGCTTTCTCCCCACATTTTGGCACAATATAATAATTTATAACAGCACAGATTCACAAATAGTACATTATTCGATCAGTCTTTGTAAAAAAGTTTTTATCACAGTATTTTTGGGAGTTCACCAAGGCTTGCGTCCGCTTGCGACAGGCGCCCAGCGATGACTGGCGATGACTGACTGGCATAATGGGAGAGTTCCCGCGGGCGCGCGAAACGGCCGTTGGTGATACCACCCTCTATGTCTTTTATGGTAGGGTTTCGGGATTTCTACTTTTATGGTAAGTTTTTAATGTGGAGTTTCGGGGCTTTGGTGTTAGTTAGGAAATGTTGAGAATTTATTAATTACTTGCGGTCCAGTCTCGCTTTTCTCGTTTTATTTAGCAGCATTATCATGAATTAAGATCCTTTTTCGTGAAATGGTGTAATTGGTGGTGAAATACGCATCAAAATCTATCAAGTAGTTTAAAATTACCAAGCGACGAAGAGAATACATACACTTGAAGAACACATTGTTTGTATTATATTATTCTATTATTATATTATATTATTCACTATTCCGTCATAATTTACTACAAAGTTATTTAGAAATTCAAAAGACCGTCTGCAGTCTATTTTCTTTTTGTTGTTTTCTCATAATTTTTATTGGTGTGTTAAATCAATTTAATAATACCTAAATATATAATTGATATATAAAAAAAATTAAATGAAATGAAATGTGATATTGATTGTTTTTTTTATTTATTTATATATAAAAAAAAGAAAAAAAAAATGAAACGAAATGTTATATTGATATTGATTGATTTTTTATAATATATATATATATATATTATAGGTGAATGTGTGTACTTTGACAAATCATTGAATAAAACTCCAAAGCTGCGAATCTTAAGTCCAATATCTTTTCACGAATTTGTGGAAAAATTATAATATAAGAAAGATTAAAGGCAAGTGTTCATCACATAAAACGTGAGTATAAAAAAAACGTGAGTGTATTGATTTTTAAGTATTGAATTGTTTTATCTCTTTGCAAAGAAGAATATAGGTAACTTACTTTACTATTTAGGTCTACCCTTTATAGCAGAACTTTTTATGTCATTATATTATTTTGCATGTAAAGAAAAATAAAGAAAGAAAAGTAGGTTTATTTGTCACAGAAACACGTGCATACAAAACTATAATTAACTCGATTAGGTAGGAACACAGAAAAATAGAACAAAATGGATCTACAATTCTACACTATAATCACAAGCACAAGTCCGAAAATAGTAGGCAGCTACACGTCATGACTGTGACAAGAAGGCTCCCACTCAGCATGATGCTGTGCTATGAGGGACCCACAGCATAGCGCTGATTTTCAGTGGTTACCCGAAAAACCGCTGTATACCAGCGCATATGCAGCATGCAAGCAAGGATGCAGCATGCAAGCGAGCATGCAATATGCAGCAGGCATGGTTTCTGTCACGGCTCCGGTGCTGTGGGGCTCCAGTGGTCCCACGCGAGCTTATCATCGCAGATGGTTTTAACGCTCGCCGCCGCGGCTGAGGCTGGCCGGTGAAGCCGACCAGTAAGCCGAAGCTGCGGTGAAAACCAGCTGCTCCTCAGCTCGCAGGCCACCTCGCCCCTCCGCGCCTACGCTCAGATATTAAGATCAAGAGATTAAGGCGCAGATATATAACACAATACAGGAGAAATTCCTAGTGTGGGGAAACGTTTAAAAAAAAATAAAAAACTATGCCAGTGACCTTGAGTAGTTAGCTTGCGTATTCTGTACTGAGCTCACGCAACGCCTCATACGTCCAGCCAGTAATAAGACTCGCCCATCCAGGAGCATTGTCCCAATAAGACGCATTATTAATTTATACATAAAACAAAGGGTATTTTAATAAAACACTGATACTAAAAGATCAATAATTAAATTATCTTTAAAAAGGTGAAGATTTCATAGAAATGCGCTTTGATAGATTTTGCGTGATTCTCAGTTTTTTATCCGCGTTAGATATAACTTTACAAATTAATTTCACTGTGTAATATAAATACAATCTAAAATATTCATATATTAAGAAAATGGTCTAATATAACATATATTTTTTCCAAATCATTGACACTACTCGTTTAGACGTGATCTTCAGTATAAAATCATTAAAAGTCAGTTATCGTCGCCTTAAATTACACTCTAGGGGGGCAGACAAGCAAGACTACGTGGAGTTGTCCTTGCAGCGATTCGTTTCTGTCACTAACTTTTGTTGCACAACATATTGACTTTTTAAGACAATATTTTAGTTTTAATTAAAGGTTAAAAATGATATTAAATGGCAATATGCCTAATTAAATTATTCCAAATGAAATTCTGCCATCTGCATAGTACGCCAAGTGAAATTGTATCAAATAATCGTCGCTCTAAATCCATACTATCCATACTAATATTATAAATGTGAAAGTAACTCTGTCTGTCTGTCTGTCTGTATGTTACTTTTTCACGCCTAAACCGCTGAACCGATCGTCATGAAATTTGACAGAGATATAGCCTGGGATATGGAGAAGGACATAGGCTACTTTTTTACGCGATAAACGACATTCACGCGGGCGGAGCCGCGGGCAAATGCTAGTATATTTATATGCTTAACGAAATTATGCGGAAATTTAACTTTGCCAAAGGTTCTTAATTATGCCAAATAAAATTCTGCCAGCTTTAAAGTATGCCATTATAAATTCGGACATATAAATATTCGGCCAAACAATAATTATATTAAATAATTTATGCCTTAAAAATATTCGTTTAAAGAATATTATGCCAAGTGTAATAAGCCAAATAAATTTCGGAGCATCAAGATTCTGCCAGATAGAAAGTTCTCTGCGGGAACCCGCGGGTATCTGCCAAAACGGTTACATTTTAATAAGTGCAAAAAATATATCAATAAAATGTAATGATCTATATATTGTACTTTATAGAAAAAACAAGTCAGTCTATTTTTAAATACTACGTTACCCAGTTAAAAATATCTCAAAGCAAGAAATAAAAAATAAAAAATATCGCCCATAACCTAAAATCAGCTGTTATTTTTAAAACAAAAATGAAATTGGTACAATTCTAATTTTTCGAAGTTGGCAACTGGAACGACTAACCCGTCTGAGTATACATACGTCCTAACTAGATCGAGGATATTAACATAATTTATTTCAATTTCAACCTTATATTCATTCCAGCAGAACATATTTCAGTTCAGCCTCAGCCTTGAATGGAATGCCATACAAAAATCATATGGGAAACGAATCCTGTTCTTACACATACAAAAAACTACTTACATACGAAAGTAGACCATAACACATTATATTAAGATTTAAAATCAAGTAACTTCTAATGGGAATCCAGTATCTCACACTAACACATTGATAAAATTCAAAGTAACAATCATATGATCGCTTTCTGGAATACACAAATGAAATTAAGCTTACTGTAGGAGGTCATTAAGTCCAATCTTTACTGACATTTGTTTTATAACCTTACTTAAAAGCGCGCCAACTTTTATTTGCAATTGGAAAATAGGGGATGCGGTATCATTTGTATTAGTTATCAACTTTTCAACGGCAAACATAACTTTGTGTCTCCTGATATCCCTAAATTCTCCAGCAATCATATGGTCTAAGTTATGCATTTGAAGTGGGCGACAAAAAAAAAAAGGAGGCAGTGTTACTTCTCAAGCCTCAAGTTCCATTCAAATAATGATCTGCAAATTGAAATAGGTACATTCGAAAGTCAAATCGTCAGCTGTTTTTTTATTTCCGCTCAATCCGCTATTTTACTTGTCAATTGTTTTTTTTTTTTATCAGCCTGTTTTTCTTGACAAAGACTTTTGAATAGAAGACGTTATGCTGTAAATCATAAGGTGCGTTGGCTAAGTTCGGACGGATTTTCAATTAGTTGAAAGCATGTTCTGATTTTATTTTTTTCAATACTTATTTGCATTATCTCTGCGTAGTATGCATCAAACTGATTATTAACAATTAATCTACTTTATCTGAATATTTTATCTTCTTACTATTCTCAACAGTTCTATACCCAAAGTCTCTAATTCAGATAATTTATGTAAACAAAGTAATGTCAAGAAATGTCATTGTCAAAATGACAGGACAGTGGTGCAAAACATTTCATTTTTTTTTTTCTTTGTTACTCATCTATGAAATTAAAGTGAATTAATTATAAGAAATAAGGAAACAAAATACCGTTGCCAAACAATGTTTTATGTAGTGTGTCGGAGACACGGCCTATGATCGTCATAATCAGCCCTTTTAAGTCCACTGCTAGACGTAGGCCTCCCAAAATCGATTTCCACTCGAAACAGTTTACAGCCGTTTTCATCCAAAATGTGGCTAGATATGCTATATATACGAGTACAATATGAATCTATGAATGAGAGGTGTAATATTAGGAGAATATAATATTAGAGATCCAAACATTTTTACATTTTTTACATCTTCAACAACAGTTGAAGATGTAAAAAATGTAAAAATGTTTGGATCTCCTGCATTGTTACCAGTATCATAAAATATTTTATGGGTACCAGAAAATCACCTTTTTTTTAATAATTTTGTTTAAAACCGTAAATTTATAAAAATAATTAGGGTTTTTTTTTTAAATTATTATTTCTTCAATTCAGTACTTAAAAGAAAATGGAACCTTTTTTTCGCCATTTTATGTGAATTATAATTAAGAAGATATTTTTTTGATAATTATGTTATCCCCTTTATTTACATAAATTATCTGAATTTGAGACTTTGGGTATAGTTTGAAAGCAGTTCAAAATATTGGCAAAAAAAAGCACGGACATTTGCAGGGTAAGTTCGGACTACGTTTTAATAACATTTCTATTGCCAGTATGATAACGTTCACAACAAGCAAATAATCCGGAATTTTCTGTTACAAGGATGCCTAATAATAGTCGAATTACGAAGATTAAGCATTGAAACTTGAAAAAGTCTGATGAAGTCCCTATTTTTTACGTTTGGGTAGTCTGATCTTACCTTACATAACAAAATATAAAGAATTATGTTTCTCAAACTTGTGCTGATATTCCTCGTTTTCATAAGTAAAAACTGAAAGGACCTTAGTAACATTTTCTGTAGGCCTTAGTAGCACCTTCAGAGATATGTGGCCCAACCAAACGCCAACAAAAACGCTACTAGGGGATATCTTTATTGCCGATTTTGTTTAGATAAGTATGTATCTAAATTTATTTTACTGATAGTTCTCATTGCAGCATTTTCTTTGTTGTTTATATTATAGGTATTCTGGAAATAAGATAAAAAATAAAATGAAAGAAGTTAAACTTTAGTTATGTACTTACAGTGGCCAGCATATCAAGAAGTAGTTCACAAAATTGTTATAACAAAGAAACACTACCAAAATTTACCAAGTAGAAGTTCGGATAAGTATTAAAACGCGCGAAATACAACTTTTTTGTTTCACTGCTCATAGCACACAATCATGTTATTAGGTGAAGCGTTATACG
This sequence comes from Dryobota labecula, assembly GCA_947523025.1. Taxonomy (NCBI): domain Eukaryota; kingdom Metazoa; phylum Arthropoda; class Insecta; order Lepidoptera; family Noctuidae; genus Dryobota; species Dryobota labecula. Next base: position 10,877,149 of record OX383314.1, on the reverse strand, counting down.
CGGTCTCTGAAGAGTAAGGCAAAATGAAAAGGCGTCACATTCTGTGTTGCTAACATATAAAAATGGCCCTTGATTCGCGTTATTTTTGCTTAATACGATCTTACCCCTTAACTGAACTTAGCCGAAACCACCGTAATACCAATGTTTTAATGTTGGTACCTATTGGAGCTTTTTACCGTAATATTAGCCATTAGCTTGTGGCTTGCCGATTCGCGCCATAGACGAGAAGAAATGGCTGCAGTTGGTTAAAGCCATATGCCGTAGACTCTAGATTTTACCAGTGTGATTAGTCATTACAAAACATTAACATTTTTTAAAATATCTCGAAGCAAAATATGGATGAAATATAAAATACTAATAACATAGGTATGCGAAAATATGGAAACAAATCGAATGGTTATAAATAAAAAAAATAAACCACCATGTAGCAGGTTAAATTACCTAATTTTCTCATCAAATTTCCAGGATCTAGGGAAACGTACCTACCTACACCATCGTCGACCGCATCCTTATATGTATGATCAGGTGAGATAGTGGACAAACACGAGCTCTATAGACTATTAGTGAGGTCAGGAAAAAATCCAGAGCTAACTAGGCCTGCCTCAAAATAATTTCAATTAAAAACCGACATCTGCCTGCGTTTTCCAAATCATGGAGACTTGGTGTCGGCTTCCAGTCTAACCGGACTCAGTTGATTACCGGCATTTTACATAGAGCGACTGCTTATCTGACCTCCACAACCCAGATATCCAGTTAGGTAACACGATACCCCTTGGTAAGACTGGTTGCCGAGTTTTGGGCTTCTAACTACCTGTAACGACTGTCAAAGACTTTCCGAGACACGGAGGGATCTCGATAATTATGTAATGGATGGTCACCCATCCACGAACTGACCGAGACAAGCCTAGCTTAAACTTCGATCGACCCGTGTAGCTGCGTTATCATTTAGCCGAGAGCCTCTTCCACTAAAATATTCAATTCTTATTATTTAACCGCGTGCTTCGTTCATTGACTTTGCCAAACGTGATTGAATAATACAACTTACATATCATTTGCAATTTTAATTGAAGGCGAGTATCTGTTACAGCTATGCTATAACTATTACTAATAAAAATAATAAAGCTAAAAAGGTTGAACGCGCTAATCTCTGGAACTACCAGGTGGATTTGAAAAAAAAAAAAAAAACTAAATATTTTATTTCACATATAAACCTAGATGGGTACTCATGAAACGTCAGAAGCTAGATGCACGGTTCCAATTGATCGTTTCCTATGGGTAAGAGACGGCAAGAAATCCGCGGTAACTCTTTTAAAAATAATTGGCTTTTACAATAATTATTTTCAAATAGCAGTGTTAATAGGAATTTGATAGCCCAATTCTCGGGGAAGGATATAGGCTATTTAACATCACGCTAAGACACAGACAATTACCTATATAGTTTAGAGTACTTGGTGATAATATGCTACCGATAGGCCATCGGCCCTTCAATAGACCATGCTACTTCAGCTTTATAATTAAAAAAAAAAAAATATTCTGTATGTTCCTACTGCAGGGCCCTCGCTACTAACTCTCCTTCCACTTCTCTCTATCTAGGGCCACTTGGCTTTAGTTTGAGCCTGAAAACTATAAAAAATAAGGAATTAGACCTCCTTTTAGTCAACTAGATCGAGAACTATTTTACTATCTACATCTTGTCAAAGAAAGACGTCCCCGTTTTTCCTCTCAAACATCACTATTTTGAGCTACCCGTATTCAAAATCAAAATATTTTATTTCTCATAAACCTACATGGGCACTTATGAAAGATCAGAAGCTAGGTGCACGGTTCCAATTGGTCGTTTCCTATGGAGAAGAGCCGGCAAGAAACTTGTACGTTACTCTTTTAAAAATAATTGTTTTTTACAATATTTTCAAATAGCAGTGTTAATTAGGTATGGCGGGACAGTATTTCTATCTATACCAGTCTTTCAATCAAACAAGTTACCAACGAATACATTACTTAATAGCCTACAAAAAATAATAGCACCTCCATGTAAGCAGTTAGATAATGATTTCTTATTCTCTCCGACCGAGGCTTGGAAACGGGTACTGGGTCTAACAAAAAAAAAAATCTCACTCGTAACGACCTTTCCGATTCAAATTGTCCGTTACAACAAGACAAACGTTTGAATATATCCTCTCTGCTTTCGAGGAAATTAAAGATACGGTTGTCAACTTTGAAGTAGAAATGTTAAAAACTTGAAAATAACTCTAACAATCAGCAATACAACTCCGTATGTTAGAATTGCCCTCAAATGTAATGATTTCATAAAGTAATCAGGGCCTCAAGTCTGGGCCTCAAGTCTGCTATTACAATAGTGTCAGAATGGTCTCGCCATTGTGAGTATTTGACAGTTTTTGTATGGCAAATCTGTCAAAAACTCACAATGAAGAGACCATTCTGACACCATTGTAATAGCAGACTTGAGGCCCTGCTATTACAATAGTGTCAGAATGGTCTCGCCATTGTGAGTATTTGACATTGATTTGACAGTGTTTGTATGGCAAATCTGTTGAGGCCCAGGGTAACTTGGTTTTAGACAGTTGTATTGATGATTTTTATTTTGTAAATACATACTTGTTACGGTCGCAAATCATATTTTGATCAAAATAAAACCTGAGAGACCTGCAAATTGCAAAAAACATAAGAAAATTAAAATTTCGCGGGTTATCATGACGTTTTTGCCTTGATAAAAATATGTGGACGCTGTATCTTACTGTCCAGTGCGTGATGCCAGTGATGACCTATGGCACTGAAACGTGGTTGCTCACAATGGGCCTTATTAGAAGGCTAAAAGTCACCCAAAGGACAATGAAGAGGACTATGCTTGGAGTTTCCCTACGTGATCGAATCAGAAATGAAGAGATCCGCAGGAGAACCAAGGCAACCGACATAGCTCGAAGAATTGCCAAACTTAAGTGGCAATGGGCAGGGCACATTGCTCGCAGAACAGATGACCGTTGGGGCCGAAAGGTTCTGGAGTGGCGACCGCGTACCGGAAGACGTAGCGTAGGAAGGCCTCCCACAAGTTGGACCTTTTGAAAGCCGCAGGAATCAGCTGGATGCGGGAAGCACGGAACCGGTCTAGGTGGCGGTGCTTGGGGGAGGCTTATGTCCAGCAGTGGACGTCTTTCGGCTGAAATGATGATGATGATTAAACCAATCAATATACATACGTTTGGCAAAGTGGGGCTCGTGGCTAAATGACAACAGCCGCACGTTACCGGTCGGTCGATTAAGTTACGCTTACCGCGGTCGATTGGTGGATGGGTGACCAACTATTTCATATCGAGACCCTTCCGTGCCTCGGAAAGCACGTTAAGCCGTTGGTTCCGGCTGTCATTCGTAGATCTTTGTCAGTCTTACGCGTAGTTAGAAGACCAAAAACTCTGACAACCACTTTGTAAAATACTGGTATTTATCTGCTTCCTGTTAGACTGGAAGCCGACCACAACATAGTTGGGAAAAGGCCAGGCATATTGATTTTTTTTTGTTAGTTGTTTTTACTTGTAGTTAAAGCTCTGTAACAAAGTTATAATAAAATAAAATCTGTAATAAAACTTCGATTCGACTAAGTAATAAAAGTTCCAAAGCAGTTATAATTTAATCAAATTCAACGCACGTTTTGTTTTTACAGATTCAAGGAACAAACATGGCGGTATCTTATAGTAACAGCTGACTGGCAGGGACAATAAAAATTGTTTTATTCATTTTTGTTACCAGCCAGTGTTGAGACCTCTCTGGTTCACAGTCTGTGATTTGTTTTTTTTTTTAACTTTTTATTTATTCTTGGGCTTACATAATGCATCCGACTTTTGTGCGACGAACGGACCAGTCAAGTATATTTCAAACAATCAGTAAAGACAACTTTTGGTTCTAAGTAGATGTTAGTATATACAGGATGGCACATTTAGATCGGTCTGTATGGGAAAGTCTGAAACTTTAAGAAGACATACGAAAATTTCTTCTTAGGAAATGGTTCCTAAGAAGAGATTTTCGTCCTTATAGTTTCGGACTTTCCCATACTGACCGATCTAAATGTGCCACCCTGTATTTAAAATTAGCTGCTGCTAGCGGCCACACCCGCGTGGCTTTTTCTAAAATAAAAGTAGCCTTATTTAGGTACTCCCTATGACATTAGCTAGGTATCTACCAGGTAGGTCACGTCAAAATCGGTTCAGCCGTTTCGGAGATTAGCTGCAACGTTTGTTGCTAGCGACGCGCGCTTTACTTGTGGTTACAAAGTGTATAAACATGATGTGAATATTATGTGAGTAAGCTCCTAGCTCTCTGTACCTACAGTCCGAGACAATGGCGAAGTCGGAAGTGTGTGTGTGGGTGTGTTATGTGCTGACGCTACTCGTCTTCACGCACACATTCACAGCGTGTTTATACATTTGGTTACCACAAATAAAGCGAGCGTCGTTTCGTGAGTTAAAAATACTGCACCGCGATGTCTATGGTTGTACACATGCCAAGAGACAATCACCAAGTCACACAACCAACACACCATGTGACTGATGTTATGATGTGTGTGGTATTGTTTTAATTTCTAAACTTATCTTTGACGATGAAAGATAACATCTTTATAGCCAATAGAACTTTAACGAGCATATTCTTGTGAGAAACTCAACAATGTACATACTTCCGTTATTAACAAATAATTGGTTATCTTTGTTATTGATACTATTGTTTTAAGATTAAGATATTGTTCTTCACACATGTGACGTCATAACTCATCTATACTCATTTCTTAAAGCTGAAGAATTTGCTGGTTTGTTTGAACGCAATGTTTGGAACTACCAGTCAGATTTAAAAATATATTTTTGCATTTGATTGCCTAATTCTTGAGGAAGACAGAAGGATGAAGGAGGAAGGAAAAAAAAACAAAGAACGCTAAGCGAAAACAAAGTGAGGGCGCGCGATGCGATGATGCGTTGCGGTGGGTCGGGGGCCGAAATTTTACGTGAACAAAGTTGTGGGCAGAAGCGAATAGGGATGATGACTAAAAAAATATCCATACCTCATTAACGGCATAACTGTGTAAATGTCTATTAACTGCTCCCAAATATATATATTTTTTTATATAATTTCATTATTTGACATTATATACCTAGAAATCTAATTCCAACTCTTTATTAGTGGATTTTGTGGACATGTTATTTATTCAGATTTGTTACTGTAGTCGTAATGGCAATCATGTCATTTGGTTAAAATAGGTTTTCATTTTTATTTTATATACTTATATATTTTTTGAATTTTTTATATAGATTCTTTTCTATTTTGTGAATGTGAGACCGTTGTAGGCCTAGTAGACTAGATTTGAACTAGAATAAATTTTATTTCCGTGTATATTTTGACGTTCCGCCGTTTTCGACGCCTATTTGAAATAAATGCTTTGACTTTGATGTCAATCTTCTATTTTGTTAATTACTACACCTGCCTACACTGTCCCCCTATAGCTATTAGCACTTTTATTTGAAAATAATGTAAAAGCCAATTACTTTTAAAAGAGTAACCGTGGAGTTTCTTGCCGGCTCTTCTCCATAGGAAACGACCAATTGGAACCGTGCACCTAGCTTCTGACCTTTCATAAGTGTAAATACTTTGATTTTGATGAGAGGCCTCTTGTCAGGAGGCTGCTTTATGTTGATGAAAATGACTCGAAACAAAAGCATAACTGGTACCCAACCCGCAGCGTGGGTAGAACACTACGTACAAGGTGGACCAATAACCTGAAAAGGTCGCGGGTATCTATATAGGAAACAAGAAGTACGGGATGAGGAGGAGGGGGGAGCTATGTCCAGCTGTGGAAATCTTTCAGCTTCTTCTTCTTCTTCTTTTCGTGTGGTTAGTGACTAACCTGAGTTTTTATGCCGCACATGAGCCTTTGACTTGGCTACAAATGCCGTCGAGAAATATCTCTCAGGCATATCGGTTTCCTCACGATGTTTTACTTCACCGTTTATTAAGCAAGTGATAATTATACAATACGCACATGAATCCAAAAAGTTACGGGGCTTTGAGTTCGAACTCCAGACCTATGACTTGGCAGTCTGACGGTAACACCACTAGGCTGCTATATCTTTCAGCTGAATGATGACGACATCCAAAAGCTCCCCTTATTATTTCCCTAGTTCCTGTAGCCAAAGATGTTTCGCACAATTCGCACTAACCCAGAGGCCGCCCGGCCGTGGGTACCCCTAAGGTTATCGCCACAAACCGTTACCGATAACTCTGACGTGACGTAGTTGATAACGTAACGGTCGAAGCGATCATATGGGGGGCTATGGGACTTCCTGGCGAACCGCGCTTTGATCAAGTAGAAATAGATATAGATTAAGCAAGATAATGGCTTATCGCGATATGGATGGTGGATAGTCTACGATAAAAGTGGATTGTGATTTTTAAACGTTTTTTTTTCTGTTGCTAGTAGGATTCACCTCTGTGATCTAGCTAGTTGTAAGTGCGCAAACCGAGAGTGGGGTCCTGGGTTTCCAGTTTTGACAGTGTTTTCCATGGTCTGATTTTTCTTAGGGTGATGCATGCTCAGGAGGCAACGGCATCAAAAGAGCAGCTGGGCGTCGAAGGACGCTCAACGAACACCTTAATGGTGACCTTAGACGTTTTGAGGTAGAAGTAGAGCCTTAAAACTATTGACAAACTAAAATATGGCGTCGAAAAATTTCTCCGCATCGCTCTCAACTGGTAATGTACCCAAAAAACTGGCGGTATTGCCACGTTGTATGGCAATGCTTAGCCTCTGGCCAAGGTAAAAGCCAGCCTTTGGGTCACGGGAAGTGTCAACCAGCCGTTTGGAGATTTCGTTAAACAAACCATGAGCACTCGGACCTCACTAAGGTTCGTCTCTAAGGTTGATACGTTACGACAAACTCCTTTATTTTGGTAGTATATAATGTCTATAAAGTTTTCTTTATAGACATTATATACTACCAAAAACTACTTTAGAAAGAAAGAAAAAGTATTTATTGGGACTCATACAGGAAGATCACATAGGCGGTAGTATCCCATTATCTATCGGATGTGGGGTAATTGCGTAACGCACTTACAGTAGCAATGGCTTTCATTTTGACAGTTCAACAACATTCATTGCGTCATTTACGTTCTTGAGCAGATAAATTTATCCAACATATGGAGCAATGGATTAGCAATATCCTTCAAAATCATTCAGATTGTGATTGCGACGCAATTAGGGTGCTTGTTTGTACCCTAATTGCGTAACACAAAACCAATCTCAATCCGAACGATTTTTAAACAAAGCTAATCCATTGCTTCATAAGTCCGAAATTTTTTGAAAAATAAAAACAACGTAAATAACGCAATTGAAGTTGTTGAACTGTCAAAATGAAATAGATTCCTACCGATAGTGTGTTACGCTATTAGGTTTCTGTTTGCAAACCTATATATTAGTTCTAGTTTAGGAATGAGTTAAGCGCCAGGCAGATGATTAACTCCCAAATATGTAACATACCTAACCCATCCCGGATCAAAGTAAGATCCACAAAGCTGATTCATATTTGTATGAATGATGTTGCTATGTGCCTTTACGAGTATTGTAGGTACCTACCTATTGTGTGCGTCCGAATCTCGCGAATCAATGAGTCAAATATGAAGTATTCGGAAATCACGGGTTTTGGGACTGTACCCCATCTATTTTTATTTTATTTTCTTCTTTGGCAACTGAGCCGATTTCGACTATTCTGCCAGCGTCATGTGGAGACGGCAACGCAGCAAGGTGAGCCGTCGCAATTTGTACTTTGTGGTAGTATCTAGATATAAGTTAGTAGCTGTAAGTACAGGAAAATTTTTGTTAGTAAACATAGATATTTTTTCTATATTTATAGCTGAAGAGTTTGATTATTTGTTTGAACGCGCTGTCATTCGTGGATGTCTGGTAGTCGTTACGAGTCGTCAGTCGCTCGAAAGTCTGACAACCAGTCTTACCAAGGGGTATTCATCATCATCATTTCAGCCGAAAGACGTCCACTGCTGGACATAGGCGTCCCCCAATTGGGGGGTTTGCCATAATCACCACGCTTGGCAGGCCGGTTGGCGATCACAGTATGGTGTTAAAAATGCATAAAGAATGCTGCTGCCCATTTTCTAGTAAGTCCCATAGTCGCTTTTTACGACACCTACGGGAGGAAATGGGGTAGTGCTGTTCTTTACGTCCGGCACCACACGGCACGGGGTATGATGTCGTATTATCTAGTAACTGGGTTGTGGAGGTCAGGTATGCAGTCGCTCCATGTAAAATACTGGTATTCAGCTGCCTCCGGTTAGACTGGAAGCCGACCCTAACGGGTTTACTGCTTGATTTCGAATGTCATATGCCCGATAGCTAATTCCCCGAAGTCATCAGAACGAACGTCCGAATTTCCGAAATTCCATAGCATCGATGTACCACAATTTCGAATAGCCATTAGATCGAGCGTCCGTTTCACCGAAAAGCCATTGCAACGACAGTCTTAACCATCGAATGCCTATTGGTTCGACGTGCCAGTTATTCGAAAGCTATTTACATAAAATATCCAAGAAGAGTAAAAGAAGGAATGTAAAATGGGATAAAAAACAAACCAGCAGGGTGTATTCAACATACAATATATTTATAATAATTGGTTATACACACCAGTGATTGACATTACTAATATTTTACGTGACAATAATGTCAGAAATAGATAACTAAAAATGATTTACAACTTCTTAACCGTCATTAAACAATTTTCAAAAATCATTTTTGTAAATTGTTTATCGTTGGGTTTACTGCTTGATTTCGAATGTCATATGCTCAACATAGTTGGGAAAAGGCAGGCAGATGATGATGATAAACGCGCTAATCTCTAGAACTTCCTGTCGGATTTGAAAAATTCATACCATTAGAAACCTTGGGAGCCGCGCAAAAAGAAAAAAAAAACAAAACGAGAAAATAACCAAGCTGATGCGATGCGTCGCGGTGAGTCGGGGGCCGAAATTTCACGCGGACGAAGTCGCGGGCAGAAGTTAGTATTGTATAAGACTGTTACTACCACACTGCAGGGCATAGGCCTTTCTCATAAATACATTACAGACGGTAGCATATTGTGCTTAGCAGATTATTGGATTTCAGGAGAACATAAAAGTATTTGTAGGTAGCAGCCGGGAGTCTGGATTGGTGCCCGGTTGATGGCAATAGGCTCGCCCCCTATTACATGGGACTTAAACATAACTGGCGAAATGTGGGTATATTATAGAAACACCTCTGCATAACCCTTCGGGGATAACAGGCGTGATGTTGTACAATTTTTTTTTTTTTCAGTCAGATCTTTATTTGAAAGGTCGCTTAGTAAAATCCTGAAATTTTCAATAGTCAAAAAATATAAAGATTTCTTCTAGACTTAGCTAAAGCCGCTGATAGACTTGAACATTCACTTGTAATGAGCATATAATTCTAGCGAGTATTCTAGTGAGCGTTCTAGTGAAATGACAGTAAAGCTTGTAGGTAGCTTTTTGCCGAGCCGAGCAATTTGGTCATGTCATGCAACGTGTAAACGTGTAACACAGCATAGCAGTGACACAGAAAAGTGTCGAGAAAGCAGCTGGACCTCAGGACCTGAGCCAAAATGGCAGCAACGTCGTTAAAAGATCCCTCCCGATAAATATCACCCGTCTCTCCACTATTCCATTGCTTACTTTAGGATGCATATCCGGTAGGCTCTAAAAATCCTTCCATATCCTATAGTCACGTCTTCCCTACCATTAACGTGCCCCCGGTCTACTTCTTGATATGCAATGGCCACTGTAGCCCCATGAAACATGAGGCTCCAGGGGCTAGTGTGAATCTTAGGGTTCATTCGAGTAATCGAGTCTGGCTGAACCACGCTGGGGTCGGTGCATTTCATTCATTCATTCATGTTCCGCCGCCGCCGTAGCCGTCCCTCTCCGCCATAGAAATATAACTTCTTTCTCTATGCTCTCCGCCCACGCCATTTACTAGAGCATTCGGTAGAATGATCATGAACATGTTCGTAGCGATCTTTGACTCTGTTCGTTGTTCAGTTCCACAAATTTTGAAACGGCGAATGCCCAATGTTTTATTACAAGTGAATGCTCAAGTCTCAAGTCTATCAACACCTTAAGAAATTGTCAAAGTGAAGAGTTTACAAAATTCCCTGATTCCCTTGTTCACAAACTAAACTAAATATAAGTTCAGTGCATCTTTTTCTTTCTACTTCATTAAGAAAAGGACAGAAGATAAATTTTAGTTTAGTGCTGTCAAATTAATCAGCACCTGTCACTACTCCATACAAGTTTAGACGTGATTATAAAATTGCCGACTAAAATTACGTCAATTTACGTCAAGCACTGATTAATTTGACAGGACCAAACTAAAATTTATCTTCTGTCCTTTTCTTAATGAAATACGTCACACGCCCATACCATGACATCCGATGAATGTAGGTACTATCCAAAATCCAAGGGACCAGGTTTACAGGCATTACAGGGCTTATTGCCATTACATGTGGCCTTCTTTTGTCTAAAAAATAAATCAGAAAACAGCTATGAGGCGGCGCCGCCGTCGCCGCCGGTGGCAGTTTTTACAACTCTTTACAAAAATGAAAAAAATTCTGTGATCTGCTTCAGAGGCACAATAGGAGCTGCTCATTGCTTAATTAAAAAATAAAAAGTTTATGGTTAAATGTACGGTTAGCTGCAGAGAAATCTCACCCCCTAGCAATGACTAAATACATTGCTAGGGGGTGAGATTTCTCTGCAGCTGACTGTACCAATGGTGCATTTTTCACGTACTTACATTGAACGATTTTTACGTTCTATATTTAAATTGTTTTAAACTTAGACGCAATGTATTTTAAAGGATGGCGGGTATTTTTTTGTATTCAGCCTTTACAGTGAAAGTAATTACCGTTTCTTTTACAAAAAATCTTTTATATTCTTCGCAATGTCTTTATCTTTTTTCGTGTTTTGTGTTTTAAAAGACTCCGTTTATAATTGTGTATGGTAATATTTTTATAAATGTTAATAGCTCGTTGGATATAATTAGTTTGCTTAGTGTGATCGTGAATTTTTTAAATAATCAATTTTGTTATGGTTTATGTGGCTTATTCCACTAATCCCCCCTGAGAGAATCCCCCTCAGTGGAAAAACCTGAACCCTAATGTAAAAAAATATATTTTGTTTTTTCAATTCTAGTTTTCCCCCCTTATTGGGATTATCAGGGGTGAATTCTAGACTGTTTTCAGATTCTACTTTTCCTCCTAAGGGGAATTTTCAGGGGGATTTGTGGAATAACCCGTTTATGTGTACTCTGAGTACTCTGACGATGTTTTAATTTTGATACTTAATCATTTAATCATTATTTTCAAGTGACGATATTATCAAATTTCTGAATCAATCTTCGCAAAAGGGTCCGCTTTAAATTCAAATAACAATCTAAACTACTTGGCTCGTTTATTTTTAGAGATATGCAAAATTATGACCTCGTAGGTATTGTTCTTAATCAATTGAATTTAATTTTCATTATCAAATTTAATTATCAGGACATAATATATTACACAATTGCAAAGAATAACTTTTATTCGCCCGAAATATCCTGTTAATTTTTTTCCAAATCTGAGTTTTCAAATTCGTCAGATTTAGGGAAAGCCCACAATTTCTTCATCATATTTGCCTATGGGTTAGGCGGCGCACGATCATACCAAAATCGACGGCTCTGAAGATCAATTTATTTGTTGTCCATTATGGAAATCTGAAAGTGGACTCCTGTCCACGGGGCACCTATCTGAAACATTTCAAATAAATATATTTTCGGTGTACTCTCCTCTCACCATGCCGCACCTACTCGGCTATCAACTTTTCGCACTGGATAATATGGGGTTTATTTATTAAAAAAAAATATATATAATTTATTCATGTATAAAGTAAAATTATGATTTAGATTAATTACAATCGAGAAACATTTTATTCTAACTGTAATGTAGACCTGCCTGATCTAGGTTTATTAAAAACCTGTGTTTCAGGCCATCAATTTACATCAACATTTAAAAAGAAGACAACAATATATTTATTACTTTAAAACTAGATTATTTAAGATAGATTATGTTTAAATACATTAACAAATAATATTAAAGTAAATAAAGTGGACACCATTAATATTTAGGTAAAGGAAGAGACTTATATTAGAGTAGGTAGCTAGAGATACTATTTTAAAATTTCTAGTAGTTTTTGCCGTGTCTACGTAATTGAGTTTTGACAAATATTCCTGAACCAGTAAATTACACCTATTATAACTTAAACTATAAATCTTTAACACTCTGTTAAACTGGTTATACAAGTAGGGCCCTAAAAATAAATAAAATCGATTAGCAAAAGCATGTTTAGTCTGAGAGTTAGCACAAACCAAATCTTTTCTTCTCCTATCAGAAGGTACTGGGTTAAAATAGAGTTCAGTGTGTTGGAATAAAACTATATTCAAAACAAATAATTGACGTACTGTTAGCACCTTACATGCCATATAAAGCTGGTGTGTAGGAAATCTAAATGGACGAAAAGTAGCAACCTTTAAAACTGCTCTTTGGGCGCGTTCTAGGTGCAGTAAAATTGATTTAGCAGCACCCCCCCAGGATGTTATGCAGTAGGTAATAATAGATTGACCCAACGCCAAATAAACCTGCCTAATTAATTTAAAGTCGGCAATGTTACGTAAATTTTTAAAAATGTATATTAGTTTACGCACTCTGGTGCATAATAAATCGATGTGTTTGCGGAAATTCAGGTTTGTGTCAATCGTGACGCCTAGATATTTGATATGATCGGTTTTAGCTAAAGTGGGACAAGTGCATGCAATGTCAGCATAACGTAAATTACAGTTGTTATGCGATTGAATGTTTAGATTAGTAAGCGTTGGATTAGTGTTTCTCATTGTAAATAATAGGTACTTGGTTTTATCTGTATTTAAAGTTAAGAGATTTTTATGAAGCCAATTAGACACAGTATTAAAACCATTCTGTGCTACCTCATAGACCTCGGCCTTTGATTTAGCTGCGAACAGTAGAGCTGTGTCATCCGCATAAGGCATAATTACACCCTTTTGTAGTGTCAAATTGCACAGGTCATTTATATATATTAAAAACAAAGTAGGACCCAAAATACTGCCTTGTGGGATTCCATAACAGCTATTCTTAAGTTCAGAACTAATGCATTGACCTATTTTTACACACTGATGGCGGTCGGTAAGGTAATCAGATAATAGTTGCAATTGTATTCCCCGTATTCCCAGCATTTCCATTTTGTATAAAAGCAAAGTACAAGAAATTGTTTCAAAAGCCTTGGCAAGGTCTAAAAATATCCCTATGGTATACATGCCGTTATCCAAATTTGTGCTTATAAAATTTGTCAGATGGTGAACAGCTTGGCTCGTTGACCTTTTAGGCCTAAAACCAAATTGATGATCAGAGAGTAATTTACTACTTTCAAGATAGTTTACTAATCTTCTGTTTATAATTTTTTCCAAAATCTTTGAGAGCCCTGTTAAAACTGAAATTGGCCTGTAGTTATTTAAACAATTTTTGTCTCCAGCTTTAAACACAGGGGTGACTACGGCTTTTTTAAGCAATTTAGGAAATATTCCTTTTGTTAAACATAACTGAAAAATGTGAGTCAAGGGAGGGGCAATGACGTATTTAAATCTTTTGAGTATGCTATTAGGTATGTCATCACATCCTACGGCACAAATTTCCTTTAATCCATCTATTATACTTACAACCTCATTAACATTAGTATCTAATAAGACAAAAGAGTTTCGTGCTGCATATGTGTTAGTTTGGCTTTGAATGGAAAAACATCTATTAGATAATAGGTTTTTTTCTGCTATGTTTTTTCCTACGTTAATGAAGAAGTTGTTAGCTTTATTTACTGCTTCGATAGGGCTTAGCTCAGAAGATAAAAGATCAAGCGCAGTTTCGGGATTTTTAGACCTAAAAGTGTTAGTTTTTATGAATTTCCATATAAATTTACTGTTTTTACCTGCTTTCTGAAGTTGACTTTGATCATATTGGTTTTTTAGCTTTTTCAACAGATTATTACAGAAATTCCTATATCGTTTGTAAGTAATTATAGTATTTCATTATCCGGTGCGTTTTTTGATTTTTGGTGAAGTTTGTCTCTATGTCTGATACAGCGAACAAGTCCTGGCGTAATCCATGGTTTAATATTACTATACTTTCTGGGTATTACTTTAGTTAAAGTATTTTTCCTTATCGTAAATTGTAACAAATCGACAAAATATTGTAGAGAAACATTTGGATCATGTGAATTGTAAACGGGGTCAAAATTAATACCGCGTAGGTCTGTTTCAAGACTCGTCATATTGAGTTTAGTATAGCTGCGCATGCAATTATTTCTAGGTGAGGATATTTTTAATGTTAGTAAAACAGCTTGATGATCGGTTAGTGGCGAATTAGTAACCAATGTTTTGGATGGACATTTCGATTTTATAAGGATATGGTCTAGACAAGAGCCGCTCTGGTGGGTTGGCTGATAATGAGCTGGTAATAGTCCATGAAAGGAGCAGATATTGAGGTAATTATGTGAATAAGTATCGATTTTTTCGGCAGCAATGTTTATGTTGATATCACCTATCAGTATGATATTTTTAAACGAGGATAATTTTCCTAAGTTACTGTTAAGCGAATCCAAAAACCCATCAATACTTTGGGATGGAGGCCTATAAGTAGCCATAATTACTGTATCAGGAAAATTTTTAATTACTAAGCAATTGCAGTCTAGAAAATGGGGTTCATCTACTAATGTTCTTAAATCATTTTTAATATAAACCACTATACCATCATTCTGGTTGAATGTTCTAACGCTTTTGTGAAGATTAAAGCCCTCGAGAGATGGTATATTGGCCGTTTGTTTGGATAACCAACATTCTGTTAGAACGATAATGTCGCAGCCTATATCAAGATTCTGAAACAAAACTAGGAAACCGTTAAAATTTCGGGTTATACTGCGTATATTTTGTGTAAGTATAGTCAAGGTTTTATTTCCAGTATAGACTATGTTTTTGCACTCCTCAACATTACAGATTATAGCTTCAGACACGGAAAACCCATCTAGATCACAGATTAGCTGATTGGCCATAAAAATAAAATAAAAATATATGTAGAAGTTAACCTACTAACTATGTGCTTAATTGACTTGTATTCGGCGGCGCTCTTAGGCGCCTTCATAGTCAATGGAATTAATATAATTATCTTCTGCATATTTACGTGCTGGGCAATTTACATAACCAGTTGGATGATCATCTTTCCTCTTGAAGCGTTTGCAGGTCGCACAATGAGGCGGAGAGTCTTTGTTATTGCAGTCCTTGAAAGAATGCCCTGTTTCGTCACAGAGGTTGCAGGTAGGGCTCGTTTCTCTGCAAAATTTGGCTGCGTGTCCGAACTGCTGGCAGTTAAAGCACCTGGTAACAATAGTGAAATCTTTCACTGGACATGATGTCCAATTTATAAAAATTCGGCCTTGGTCCACCATAATTTTCCTGATATTAGCAGGAAAATTATGGTGCTATTGGTATAAACGCTGCTTAAAGTTAAGTAATGATTAGCGACTGTTTAACCATACATTTTTGACGTTTGAACGTCACTTAACTTTAAACAACGTTTATGAATAAACCCCTTTATGCTTGCCCAAAATCATCTGGGCTCACATACCAGTATATCGCTCACATACCAGTATTTCTCAGTATATTGTTACTAGATCATATATTTTTTTTGTAAAAAAAAAATAATAGGTAACTTCATGAAAAACAATGGAGATGCTTTGTGTCTTTAAAATAAAGCTTTTTTTATTTAAAGGCATTAGGTATACTTACTTACGGGGCCAGTATAAAGTTACGTCCGCTGTCTAGTGTTTTAGTACTCACTAACTGTAATTTCTAACATTACGAAGCCTGGGAAACAGAGTTCTAACATTCTACAGCTGATTTAAAACATCGCAAAAAACAATCAGCTGACTTTCTTCAAAGCATAATAAAATAAACAAAACTAAAATCACTTCTCAAGTTTAGAATAAATCGTCCATTTCTAAGAACTCAATAGGTAACTCATTCAGCCTTATCTGTCAAGCGTTCCACTAATTTAAAAAGTCTTTACATCAGACAAAATTCAACCTTATGTCGTAGTCCTAAAGATTTTCCAAACGGTAAGTGTTAACTATGCAGGATGCAAAAGCGCGCGAAACCAAGCGTCGGTTACTATACCGTTGTTTTAAATCTGGAATTCTCCCGGTCCGTTTGCATTTCTATAATTTATTGCTATACGAAATTGAGCTCTTTAACTATAGCGGTAAAGGTTATAGTTCTGAATTGGTGAGATTTTAGCGTTATTATTCATGGTTGAGTTTTTTTACGTGTCTGAGAGAATTGAGATGAAATTACGTGTTTTTGAAAGGTGTTAAAGCCTTACTTACTTTTTTGTAATCAGCTGTGAACTTTTGCAGGCTTAAAATGGGGAAAATAAGGGCTATTTTATGAAAATAAAGCTCGATAGGTAAATACTTACTTATGAGTAACTCCTTAGGAGGTCCTCCAACGGAAGTGCTTAAAGTGCTTATTCCGTCCGACAATGACACATTTTGAGTTTGACATTTCAGAGTGTTAATTTTTCCAAGTATTTAGTTTTTTTGTTTTTTCGAATACAAAATCCTTGTTGGTACTAGTTGTTTTTATCAATCACAATACCCAAGCAAAATACTAAAAGATAAACAACGTGTGTAGGTTGAAAAGTCAGCTGACTTGTGCATTCCTTAGGCTCTGGGCTGGGTACAAGTATTCTTATTCAGCCTTACATAGATTTTACCTTTTTTTTATGTGTCTTTGGACACGCTGCCGCTGTGGGCTCTGTGATGTTGCATGCTTTGAATAATAATCTCGCCAAAAATCCTAATTTGGACAAAGTCAGGGGTAGACGTCAAATTTTATGGCACATTTTTGTTCAGTGTTCAGCATTTAGCTTTTAGTTGAAATTATGATTGATAACTAAAATATAAGTAGGTAGGTACCTACTTAACTTACAGCAATCCACAATCTAGCTTTGGCAAAATAAAGTCACATCGGAGGTTTCTCAGGATCTTAAAAGAAAGAGTCATCTTCAGCCTTCAAGATTTATTGGTGAACACACTTTTCTACTTACATATAAAACTAAACTACCTACCTTTTCAGAAAAAAGGCTGTTTAAAAAAAATACTGCTCTTGCGTCTATGAAGACAGTTTTAATTCCACTTTTAAGATGAAAGGAAGTGTTGGCCTTCGCGAACGTCCATTTTGAAAGACCAAGAAAATAAAAATAAACCTTGTGGATTATTGCCATAAGAAAAAACTCTAAATTACCGAGCTTTATCAATGTAGGTACTGAGTTTATCTATGAAATTATCTTTTATTTACCTACAACTACCTACAAGGTTGTTTACAAGGGAATTATTTTATGTGTGTAGCACCTTTTACCGCCAAAAGTACAGATTCAACAATTTTCGGCATGAATGCACTGCACTACATTAATAAATCATTTTTTTTTTATCAATATTACATCAGTAGAGTATTTTGGCGTGCAATAATCAACCTTGCCCAAATATGTTAAAGTTGTTTTCCAATTGGCAAATAACGTTAACGATAAAGCATTTTTCCCTCGCTTTTTCAAGAGGTCATTGTCGGTCAGAGAACAGGTATGCCATTACGATACAATAAAAAAACAACTTTTATGTGTACACACAAAGTCTAAATTCAATTGGCAAGCAATAATTCTCACGATCGATATTATTATACCACGGCAAAAAGAAATGTCTGTGCATTTAAAGAAAATTAGACATTGCTACCCAGTCTTAAAGTTCATATTAGTTTGTTTTCTTCCGTTTGACAGCCCGCGCTTTTCTTTATGAAGGTTACGTGTGGTATCTATAATATTTATTTATGACGTTTTGATAACGAGATAAGCTTTAAAGTTCTAGATTTGTCGTTTCAAAGATCTATCTTTACGCTATATCTGTTGTGAGGTGCGTAGAAATACTATTAATAACTTCACAAATAAGTAATTAATTAATGTGGGTAAGATTTTTCTGTCATTTCCTGTCACTTTGACATTGACATTTCTGTACCAACCAAATATGACTACAAAATTGTTAGGCTTCAGTAAAATTCACAAATCTTTGACTTTTGCCGACATTGCGCTTTTTTGCTAAGGACGGAAAATGTGTTGTTTCGGGCCAAGATGAATTTTGTACGATTTGCCTACAGACATCGTTTTATCGATAGAGAGAGATCATTCGTAAGTATGTATCTCTCTCTACTCTGCCAACACAGAAACACACACTAGAACATTTTTTTCTGGCCAATAAAGCCCTGGCTATTTTATTATAAGGGCAGTTAACATAAGAGAGAAAGTGTTATAAAATTAAAGTACATAATATTACCTTCACATTATTTATTATTTTAATTTAATATAATTAGCCCCACAAAACCATTGTAGAAAAAAATATATAAAAAAACCAAAAAATAATAATATTTAAACATATAATAATATAGATCTTCACTATTACTGAAGTAATCACTAAAATGGTGCTATGTAATCTTCATAATTGTTCAAAACATAACTTCTAAAAGAAATCAGTGCTTTTATAATAAAAATATCAATTTCTTGTACAACAAATTTGTACCCATGACCCGGAACCTAGTCAATATCTAAATACCAATAACCTGTACTTACTACTGACCATCGTGTACAGCCATCCGCACGTCTATGATAACAATTTGACAATGACAGGCCCTTAACTCCATAGCAGTAAGGGTGATTGTCGTAGTTCTAGTGTGATTACTGCGTGTGGTTGACCATACAGACAGGCATAGCCAGTTTAAATCTAACGTCATCATATTATTATTAAGTTTAGACTGGATTAAACTAATAATATTAAGTTCAACAAAAAATATTTTAGAATCAGCTGCTGGATTCGATAATGTGAGTAAGAAATTATAAACGAGATTGTGTTATATCACACTTCTTATCTTATTTAAAAGTATAAAAATTTAAGCATAATGTTCGGGTACCAAGTTTCGGGTTAGGGACCCAGAGATCCAGAGAGCCTCCTAAGATTCCTAACAATAACAATAAGAAATTAAATGAAATGGTTAATTCTGTAAATAGATTATCGGAATCACTTTTACACGTCATACACGTCAAAAATATGAAAAAATAAGTTATAGATGGAGTCGACATTTCCTGTCTGACTACCCCTGAGTAGAAATGGCGAAACAAACTCAAAGGGGGGTCAAAGTGACAAGGGACTTTGACCCCCTTTAGTTTAAAGTCCAGACAGAATCGACATAATAGGCTAGGTATTCTAGGAGTACTACTTTCTTCATTGATCAAGCATAACATCAGTCTCATAACCAGCCAGTCATATTATATTCAGCCTTCTTTTGGTGTTGCTAGGTGTCAAAAATGTGTTTTATAATATTGGATTGCTTCAATGTTATTAACTGTCAAAGCTCCAAAGTCCAAAGACAAACATTTATTCAGCCTAGTACATAATATATAAAATATATTTCTGAAAACCGCAATCACCTCGGAATAAGCTAAAGACTTTATATGATTGTGTAGAGAGGACGCAATAACCTCCTAAACTTGCAGCCGTTGTGACCTTGAACTCACAGGCAGAGTGGGGCGTTGCTCGGACAGTCAGGACCAGAAGTGATCAGGACGGACATTTTGACACGATATTTTGGGATATATACTTAATTTGGCGGTGATCAAACTTGACAATTTATTATCCTTTATTGTGTATTAAAATATTATAAATGTGAACGTTTGAATGTTTGGATGCTTGGGATAGTTGCTCCTCAATCACACAAAAACGGCTCAACGGATTTGGATGAAATTTGGCACACATATAATTTATAACCTGGATTAACACATAGGATACTTTTAATCCCAGTAGTAAGTTCCCATGGGATATTTAACGACATCCACGCGGACCAAACCGCGGACAAAAGCTAGTGGTACTGAAATATATCTGTAAAAGTGAAGTAATTCAAGAGCTTTTGAAGACATAAAAACCGGTGAATTATATAAAAATCCGGTAAATTCGATAGATTACAATCAAAAGCGTAACCTCCATCGAATTCGAAAATGATAAGGTCCTACCACCAGCACACCCGAAACGCCTTATAAACACTTAAAAAAGAGCCGAAAATTTAACTTTTAACAATACTTTAAAAGCCCGGAACCTTATACCTGCCACAAATATTTTATGTAAAAAAAATCATAGCTTTCCGAGAACGTATGCGTAGCGACCCGAACCTGTTAGCGAATTTAAAAAAAAAGTGGACAAAAAGTTATGGCCGCCCGTTCCATCAGCTGATTTGAAATCGGTGAAGCTGTGAGGCGCCCCTGTACTGAGTTTGCGAGAGGATTGGAATGTATCGCTAGGGACTTATTATTATTGATTGATTTTTGTGGTATTTTTGGATGGTTTTGGCTGGAAATTTGTGTTGGAACTTGATTTTAATGTGAAATGTTGTACAATTTGACATTGCAGGGTAGTTGGTTAAGATAATTCGGGTTGAGAACCATGTTCGACATAATTGCAGTTATTTTGAGGTTGCTTTTGTATAAAATCAGAATTCACAGTGGAGATTTCAGTTGAAAGCTAAAACTTTGTACTGATTGGTTGTTTCTTAAGGCTACACTGTGCCTTCGAATATAATTTGGCTTATAAAAACTCCATAATCACCAAAAACCGGCATTTTGTCTCTAAAATTAATCTCCATACCAAACACGTGAATATCGCTAGGAGTTTTATAGTACAAGGAGGCCGTCCAACCTGTTTGCTCTCTCAGCTGATTCCCGCCAAAACCAGGCGTCACAGTAAAAAAAAAATTCAATTGAAGTAGACAAAATACTTTATTAGTGTTTATGAGAGCTATTGTCATGTTTTCAAGCAATGGGTTAGGTTAGTGTTTACAAGTTAGTTTTAAAGGTTATTGTCGAGTTACATTACCGGTTTCCGAAAAAAGCTCTACATGTCAGCTGGTCGTCCCGCGCAAATTGGCTGTATAGGTTATTTGCCTTTGCTTGATTTTGCTGAAACCTTGAGCCTGTCATTATTTTAGTGTTTTTGGATGGTTGATATTTTGACAGCTGACATTTGACAATGTCATTGTAAAATCTTTTAGCGTGGATACTTCGATAACCTAATTATAAAAAATATAATAAACGGACCGAGATCTAGAGATACCTCTGCAAACAAATAATAGAAGACTGGTACACCTACGCTTGAGCATACCAAAATTTTGCTCATAGGTAGTACCTTTAATGACTGAACGTCGGTGTCCTTTCAAAGGTCTTTTATTCCCCCTGCGATCATTTTGAAGTCGACAATCATAGGTAACAAAGGAGCATAATATAACATGTATCACCATATTCACCATCCGTCAATTAATTATGTAGATAAAATTGCCAGCACTGATCATTAAAAACCTGCCTACCGGAAATTATGTCATCTGGCCAGCGTTGCCAACTTTGCAAAACCAAGGCATTCCTACACGTGGTTCGAAGACTACCGAAATTAATATTGCGAATTCCTGTTTTTTTGGATATCTTTAAGAAAATAGAATTTTACATTGTCATGCAACTAATAATCTATCATTCGTTGGCGATAGACTGGTCTTAAAACTTCTGAAAATACTTTTGAATGATAATTCATTTTAAGTACCTACCTAAAGTGTTTTTAACTCTTCGGGGATTACAGGTGAGAAGTTATGTTATAATTCTAAGTTCAGTGTACGGTGGCCAGCACATCAAGTTACCACAGTCAAATTTTCAAGTTCGATTTTGAACTTAATCATCAGTATTTTAAAGTTTAAAATCGTTTCGAGAAATTTGACAGTTTCGTGTACACACGGCTACCAAGATATACATTTCTAGTAGACAGGCAGCGACAAAGAAATTGTCCTACTAGCGTCGCGTCACGCCTCCGATATCACACTAGTCTGTACGAGCCTTAAGCTGATCTCTCATTGTGGGGAAATCATAATTATGGAATGCGAGATATGTAGCCATGTGTACACTGACATAAAGCCAGTAGGTAACAGACCGATCAGCCTCATCAAAAATCTAGAATCATTTGCAAAAAAAATATAATGGGTTTACATTTACCAATATATGTTGAACCTCTATTTGACATTACCAGTACAAGGATAGAGGTCACGTAACTTTAGACGAGTTTCCAACTTAATCTGACCCCTATATTCAAACATTTTACCAACAAATGCAGCTCAACACATCTAGCCAGACAAAACCCATATAAAACTACTTTGCACACCTAAAATGTATTTAAAAATAATTAAAAACACGTTTATACAGTTAACAATGACATTTTGTTAGCAAAAATACATGAAACGAATGATAATTTATTCTCACGTGAATTGTCAGCTGATTTGGCGGGAAAGCCGCCATGTTGAAAAACAAAACTCGTTTGGCAAAGAGTGATTTATTTTGTAAGGTTCCCTACTAAGGAAGCGTTCGATATTGTGCATTGTTATCTACACTTTAAAAAGGGTTAAATAGATAATAGAGGGAGTACGCTTTAATGCGCAAAATTGTTTTTTTATTTCACGTTTGTCATGTTGTATAAATAATACACGCCTGTCATTTCGAGGGGTCAAAATGTGAAAATAACTGTCAGTTGTCTGTCAAGCCGTGGGATGTTACTTCCTCGAGGACTGGATGCTGTTTGCCTTGCAAGGAAAGGTCTCCTTCTTCCGTATTTTAAAGAACGTTCGCATTCTAATCTCAGTCTCAATCTGTCAATAATACCTACATTTTTGAGTCATACTTTTTAGACATTGATAGTCGGTGTTATAAAATTGCGACTAGACTTTGAATTAAAAAAAAAAATGTATATATTGTCTGAGAAACAAGTGTATTTATTTATAAAAGAAAAGACAAGTTGAATGTTTTTAATTACATGAAATGGTTTTCTGGATTAATAGAATTGGTTGAAATTTCGAAACAAAATTAGATTAACTAGAAGTACCTACCTAGGCGAGAACTAGAAAATAATTTTAATCATAGTTTGCTATCGCTCTATAATAATGACAATAATTTTTCTTCTACAAACTATAAGACTTGCCAATAAAACGCCATTTCGACCTGAGAATGTTTAAGAGATCTCACATGATGGATAATGGCTTCCCACATATTAATAAAAGCCCGATTCAACACAGGAAGACCCGGGGTGGCCTCTTCGAAATCGGAGACCACATCGAATAATACAAGTCTTCTAAATATCTCTTTTTGATACCGCTTGAAGCCCCCGGGCCATTAAAAAGATAACTATAAGCCAAATACAAAATACTTTTGTATTCCCAAGGCTTGCAAAAACGTATTTCGGCGTAAACCCAGTTTTTTCTGTGCTGATCGGCCCCAAAGTTAAAATTGACCGATGAAAAAATCTCGTTTCACGTTCATCTATGGATAAGGTTGAGGGTTGTAGCTATTTGTCATGTAAAAGCACGCTTGTCATGGACCATCGCCTGTATTTGACACGTTGAAATTAATTTCAAGGGAGCCCTAGAAGCTACTAGCTAGCCCTAGCGAGCGCGACCACTAGATATTGTGACTGCTAAATGTTGACTGCTGAGAGTGTGCTCGTGAGTTCGCCTCCTAGGTCGGGTAAAGTGGTATTGTGTTTCTTCACCAGGAATTTGACAGTGGCAGCCCGGAGGCTGAATTTGTGCCCGGCTGATGACTAGCAGTTTGCCCCCTATTGATAACAGCAGGCCACTACCGTATATAAAGATAACGTACTACAGATATACCTCTGCCTATCATTTCGAGGAATACAGGCGTGAACATGTTATGTTATTGGGTTCTAAGACGAAAATGGCCGACGTCTTACCTGGTGCCTAACGGTAAGCATCTCTGCCTATTACAATGGTATATACTTCGCATGTACGTGTCATCGTATTGCGCTTTTATTACAGGCAGCAAAGTAGATCCATTTTACCAGGCACTGGGCACTTTAATCTCGAAAAAGAAATGCTACCTGGTAGTAGAAATATGCATATTCAATTGAAATGAAATCGTTTATTCTGTAAATAGGATATCGGAATGCCTTTCACACATCATATTAATGAAAAAAAAAAGAAGTTAAATGTAGTCGATATTTCCTGTATAAAAAAAAGCGGTGAAGGAAAACATCGTGAGGAAACTGCCTCCATCGCATGCCTGAGAGATATTTCTCGACGGCATGTGTGTAGCCAAGTCAGAGGCCTATGGGCGGCATAAAACCTCTAACACCAGGTTAGTCACATATAACCACACGAAAAAAAGAAGATCTGAGAAGAAAAAGTGAAAAAAACTCAGGGATCAGTCTCTTTCAAGTCAAAGTATTGGAAGTCCTTGTGAAGAGAAGACAAACTCTTTAACCAAGAGCTTTACTGGCTGAAGCTTTAGCTTTAGCTTCTTTCTACTTACTGAAAGAGGCATACTGACTGAATGATGTTCGTTTATAAATGATAATTAAATCCCTTTTTCTGCAAAGGCGTTCACGTTTTTGTTTAAAAAAGACAACTAAAATCTCTTCTTCTGCAATGGCGTTCAAATTTACTTTGCAACACATTCTATAACAATAAATAATTATCTCATTAGTCATCCAATTAACATCATAATTTCCTTTTCATTACAATAAATGAGAATGACATTATAATTTTCTTTATCACGATCCACGCCATTCTTCTTTCTACTTCGAACGTTTCGGCACCACACAATCGCCTTAAAAAAGATTATTAATAAAAAAGACTAACCAATCACAAAGGATTGCTCAATAGAGCTTTAATCATTACTAATAAGCATAAACCCTTCTTTGTAAACATAGATGACTTGGCTCAGCCTTTTTTTGACGTACATTGACACAATACTGAGTAGCTTGATTGTCATCTTGTGAAGAAACGAAGCGTTGGAACTTAAACAATAAATCTGGTCCGGACTTTCGGCCACCGTTCTTAGTAAAGTATTTTCTATTTGTCAATTTATTTATACGATGAAGTTACATAAAGGAGGTGGGTTAGAAGTTTTTGTAACGTTACTGAATTTGGGTTACAAAAACGTTCCTTTTCTTTTATAAGGGGCTGTTTCGCCTTTGATGTGGACAAGTGTGGGTGTTGGTGGCGAGTTGGCGACTCAGGGATTATATCGGGTGGCTAGGTAGCAGTCTTTAGTGAAAATAATCCGGTCAGACGGCAGTCGCCAATGTCCGACTATATAGTTAATACTCAAACGGATTCTTTTAGTCGTACTTTGGCGATATCTGGGTTCAGTGGCGAGTAACGGTGGAAGTTATTGTCATTTAAAGAATGTTGGTAGACACCTATACCCAAAGTCTCAAATTCAGATAATTTATGTAAACAAAGTAATGTCAAGAAATGTCACTGTCGAAATGACAGGACAGTGGTGCAATACATTTTTAAATTTTTTGTATCTATAAAATGAAAATGAATTAATTACAAGAAATATGCAAACAAAATACCGTTGCCAAACAATGTTTTGTATAGTGTGTCTGAGACACGGCATATGATCGTCATAATCAGCCCTTTTAAGTCCACTGCTAGACGTAGGCCTCCCAAAATCGATTTCCACTCGAAACAGTTTACATCCGTTTTCATTCAACATGTGGCTAGATATGCTACTTACAATATGAATCTATGAATGAGAGTTGTAATATTTGTGTTGTCGAAGATGTAAAGAATTTGAAAATGTTTGGATCTCCTGCATTGTTACCAGTATCATAAAATATTTTCTACCAGAAAATCTTCTTTTTTTTAATAACTTTGTTTAAAACCGAAAATTTATAAAAATCATTACAGTATGATTATTTTTTAATTATAATTCTTAAATCAGTACTTAAAAGAAAATAGAACCTTTTTTTTTTCGCCATTTAATGTGAATTACCATTACGAAGATATTTTTTTGGTATGTTATCTCCTTTGTTTACATAAATTATCTGAATTTGAGACTTTGGGTATACCAATATTCTTCAAATGACAATAAATTCCGGACGATAAAAAATAAATTAAAAAATCGTTTATCTATTGACGCTGAAAATCAGGAGTTTTAAAACGTTATGACTTCATGAGTGACAAAAGTCAGTCCCCGAATCGCACGACCGTAATTACTTCCTGATCTAGAGTTTTAACTGGAAAGAAGTGGTGCAACAAACTCCCAAGCAGATCGGTTATAATGTTTTGTAATTGTACGAGTACCTATTTTCTAAATGCCTTTTTTTTAATGCATGTCTTTTAAGTTATGTTTAGTATTAGAGGATCCTACTCTGCCCTCCTTATAAAGAGTGCAGTAACTCGTGTTTCTGTCAAAATAGGGTTACACATACATATTCAGAATCAGCAAGACGAGCTCTACAATTTCGTCTTTGACGTGCAATATAAAAATATGGCAGAAACTTGACTTTTGATTGACTATAACTGCAGTAACTAATTACATACAGTTAAAAAAAAGAAATTAATTTTGAAACCGATTTTTCTCGAAAATTGGTTTGAACGAGTTAGGTACTGCACTTTATACAAGGAGGGCAGTACTATCCTACTAATATTATAAATGTTTGTATGTTTGGATGTTTGTTACTCAATCACGCAAAAACGGCTGAACGGATTTGGATAAAATTTTGCACACTGATAGTTTATAACTTGGATTAACACATAGGATATTATAACCCCGGTAATACGTTCCCGTGGGATAATTTTCGACCTTCCTCGCAGGCAAAGCCGCGGGCAAAAGCTAGTAGTGTACTAATTCTTTTTCGAACTACCACTTTGTTCTATGAAGGAACGGCACCCTAATTGCCTAACACACTATAAATCGCAATCTGAATGATTTTGAACCAAATTGCTGATCCATTTGCTTCATTATGTTCGAAAAAATTGTCTACTCAACAACGTCAATAACGCAATGAATGTTGTTGAACTGTCAAAATGAGACCCATTCTTTCTGATAGTGTGTTACGTAAATGACGGCACGGTTGGCGCAGTAGTTAAGTGATTGACAGCTGCGCTGCATGTCGCGGGTTCGATTCCCGCATGGAACAAATATTTGTATGACCTATAAGTAGTTGTTCCGGGTCTGTCTGTTTGTGTATGTGAGATTAAATGTTTGTAAACGCACCCACGATACAGAAGAAATTCCTAGTGTGGGGCAAAGGAAAAAAAAAAAAAATTAAGCAGAACCACGATACGGGCAATCGGTTTCGACATAATTGTAGGTCATTTAGTAGTTCCCATAGAGTTAACCGTTTTTTTTTTTTTTTTTTTTTCATAATATTTGGTTTTATACGCTTACACAGGGACAACAGTATCAAGCATCAACAGTTCAACACACGTTTTCAAATAAAGAAAAAACTGAAAGCAAGATTGTATTTTATCTATCGCTCGACAATATATCGAGTAATACAATAATAGCCCCTTTAACATTTTAATTAATTAAATAAAAGCGTAAGCAGGACGGACAATATTTTCGACGCGATTCTCGATCTGCTACAGTTATTAAACCCAACCTAAACGGGCATGTGGTTACAATGGTGCCGATTCCCTTGTTCACAAACTAAACTAAATTTAAGTCCAGTGCATCTTTTTCTTTCTATTTCATTATGAAAAGGACAGAAGATAAATTTTAGTCAAATTAATCAGCGCCTGGTCACTACTCCCTAAAAGTTTAGACGTGATTAAATACTTTCCGACTAAAATTACGTCAATTTACGTCAAGCGCTAATTAATTTGACAGGACTAAACTAAAATTTATCTTCTGTCCTTTTCTTAATGAAATAGAAAAGAAAAAGATGCACTAAACTTAAATTTAGTTTAGTTTGTGAACAAGGGAATCGGCAATTCGGCACCAATACTTCGTCATAATCGTAGAGTGACGGATCTGAAATTTATGTTGACCAGGTCAACATAAATTTCAGATCCGTCACTGTTCTACGATTATGACGACTTACCTTTTTGCTTAGGCATAATAAATAATAGTTCTAAGAATTGGAAATGCTTAGCGACCTTTTACGTTAGATAAATAACATATAGCATTTAAAACTTCCTTTTATTGCTAGATTATATATAAACATAACATGTTATGTTGCAATTGCACAGTGAAATAATTGTTAAGTGAAATGTTTTGAAAAAAATTGGAAGCAGTAGTGGCGGAGTGGAACGGGGCCCCGACTTACGGGTTGTGCTTGTGGGTTCGAATCCAGACAGGTGTAAAAGGGGGCGATCCTTTTTTTTGGGTTGGAAATTATCAAATAACTTCTCCCGCTCTCGGCGGAGCGGGAGGGCGTGTCAGACTTTTACTAGAACCCACCCGTATTCCTTCAGTTGCTTGTGAGCCAGGGCCACGGTATCCCTTTCGGACAAACCCGCAACCCTGGCAAGCACCGGTCCTGGCGGACCCCGTCAGTGTGTGCTGACATCTCTTGGAGGCGCGCGTGGAACACAACGCGCCGTCCGGGCCTTACCGGACGGCGAGCTGCCCATTGCTCGCCGTCCGCACAAGGCGATCCTATCATCATGAGCTGCTTTGCTTACGGAAAATCAGTAGAACAACAAGGAACCTATATAGTTACGCCATGTCTGTCCGTCTGTCCGCGGCTTAGCCCAGAGACTCTTAGTACTAGAAAACTGTAATTAGCATGAGTACTTATACAAGTTATACATATTAATCACGCTGACAAAGTAGTAAAATCAAACCTTGTTTTGTTTTTTCAGGGTGAGCCTATGGTACGGGCTACGCGTAGTGGGGATGATATTTTTTTTTCCTCGTCTATCCCATGGTGTGCGGTATCGTTGGATAGGCCGTTTAAAAATATTGCGGGTTTCTCGAAACCATGTTTCGATTCAGGGATCCGTTTGCAAAATATTACGCTTTAAAGTGCAAATTTTTGTTAGAGTCAAGAGTTCTCCCCCCTGCTAACTAAATGGTTGATGGGTAAGTGAAAAAATTCGCGGCAGTAGTATATATAACGAAGTTAAAAGAAAAACTATATTCCTTCCCGACCCTTGACTGTAAGTGAAGCGCCAGCTCGCGCTTTAGCTGAGCAGCATTTAGTCCAAACTCCCCATGATAATAATCAAAACACTGATTTTATCCAGCCACCGACGGTCCCTTGCCACCCGCCCCCCTCCGACTCTGCCCTAAGCCGAGGTCCGTACCCCGCAGGGGGTGCCCTTAGCGAGCAGACGGAATTTAGAATTTAGCTTATAAGTATGCCCTGGCTGGAGGCCTTAAAATCCGTTAGGAGCTTAAGGCACCACAGGATAGTCCGGTTAAAGAGTCCGAGCCCCTCGTGGCTGCACTCTGAGCTGCCATTTAAAAAAAAAAAAAAAAAACTATCAGAGAAACGTAGACTTTACAAGATAACGAGTAATAGTCAACCAACTTATATTTGCAGCTGGAGAATTGACCGTCACGTATATCGATGTTTGGGAGAACATGTATTTCAACTACTATGTTAAGTTTGTTCTAGGGATAAATTCGTTCGATTTATTCCGTTTTAATACCAAAAACTAATACCACTATGTATGTTTTTCAACAAATTTGATGAAACAAATATCAGTGGTATTCGTTTTTGGTATTAGAACGGAATAAATCATTCGTTCCAACTACGGAACCCTTCATTGTGCGTGGTCCGACACGCACTTGGCCGGATTTTTTGTTTTTATTTTTCCGCCTTCGTATACCTACTTAGGACTCAGTTAATCTGTAATCAATGCACAAACCTCACAAGCACCTATTCAAGCTATTCCCAGTAACTCAAAGCTGTTTCTAACGAGCTATTCTACAACTTTTTATCTCAAATGACTCCGTAAGGGACTGTAATGTCTAATCATAGGCAAAAAGTATGTGATTACAACAGGTCCTCGATCTGATGGCGGAGACGGCGTTCATTGCACTACTAAGATAGTACCTATGGGATCCATTATTATTATGGTTGTTTTTTTTTTAAATCGATTTCTGTAATGCCCAAGATACGCGAGGCTGTATGGTTCCGTAGTCAACAAGGAACTCTTTTAGTTTCACCATGTCCGTCTGTCTGTCTGTCTGTCCGTCTGTCCGCGGCTTAGCTCAGACTCTTAGTAGGTACTATCGAGGAAGTTCATATCTAAGCACCTTAAAGACTATTTCTGCTTGCAGCGCTCGGCCGCTATAGAAATCTCATCAACCAATAGCATCGCAGCACCAGATTTTTGATGCGTCCCTTGTTTTTGTACATGAACAAAAAAGACAGTAAAAAACCAGCTGAGGTAGTGCGTATTTTTTCAATGGAAATAAATATCAATGGACCTTCGTTCGGTCGTAGTTCGAGCACGTTTGGGACAAGTTTATGGGTTTTTTTTGACGAATAGGTTTTCTATGCTGTCAGAAAAGTATAACATTAGCATCCAAAGTTGAGTAGATTTCTCACAATTATATAGGAGTTTTTGGGTGAGAGGCGGAAAATTTCCATAAAATTTTAAAAGTGCAAAACCTTTGTTTTAAATTAGCTCTAGTCATAAACCCCTTTTTAAGGAATGCACCTAATTACAAACCTGTAGACAAAGCAGTTTGATTGAATAAACTGGGAGCTTACTCATGAACCACTTAAAATTATTATAATCCGTGCCTAAAGAAACACTTTATAATAATATAAGGTCGTTTCCGCATTGGTCAGTGCGGTATCGTTTCGGTATAGTATGCTCTGCCGCAGTAACGCACTGCTTTCATTTATCAATTAGTGCAGTACTGCTTAGATCGTTGAGTACTGCTTAGATCGTTGAAATAAAGGCGCTCGCCTATATTTCAACGATCTAAGCTTTCGGTACCGATTCGGTACCGGAAGCATACCGAGCGCCTATATTTTTACCGAGTATACCGAGCATGCTGTAAAACGCGTGACGTGAGCGGGTAACGCACTGGATGTTTCTACACAGCTGCAAAAAGAAAAAAGTATGTCGTATTTTATAACATCTACAGTTTACACTTTCATTTTTTGGGATACCCCGATACGGCATTCCATAATTGTATACACAAATAATGAGTGTCATAAAAGTTAAAATACAAATTTCTAAGCCAAACAAATATCGAAATTTGTTGAAACAAAAAGTAAAGTATAAAAAAATAAAAAAACTTTCTCATCTTTGTTTCTTTTGTTCTATTCCTAGTGTTCGAAAAAGGGTCAGACATCTGTGATCATTGGAACAGAGATTGTAAAACACACGAACAACAAAAAAACCGTTTCATTGGTCGAGGCCAAAAGGGGCGTTAAACAGATGTGGTCATCGTGCTCACGGGATTTTGTTTTGAAATTGCTTAGATATGAAGTTCCCCCATAGTACTAGAAAGCTGTAACTTGGCATGGGTATACAAATTAATCACGCCGACAAAGCACTCAGATGTCGCTACGCCCCCGCAAGGGGGCGTGGCTAGCGGTACCGGGGCGTAGCCCCCTGACCGCGGATGATATACGGTGGCCCATTAATATGGGCCACTCATCTGGGCGGCCTGATGCGGCCTGAGGATGTTGGGCCCGCGTGAGCAGCCGCGGGCCCTGTGATAGGGTATCTGAGATTGTTTCTGTAGTCGCGCCGCGACACTGTTACACAGTATCGCTTCTTCACGACATCTCGGCGGTCTGTCCCCGCCAGGTGAGACCCCCAGTTGCCTGGGGGAGGCCCGGCGAGGACGACCAGCGACGAGATGGCGACTTTATGGCGCTTCTACAGGTCAATGTAGCCTATACCCGACCCACTTATCAGAGCTAGCCAAACCATGACCCGGGTAATAGGCGGAATATGAGTGTGAGAGCGGCATAGTACTGTAGTGTAACGCCGCCCGGTGAATACGTGTAGTCGCGACCGCAGCTGCGACTATACGTGCATATATATGTGCCTGTATAGAGGTGATGTCTGTTTTTGTTACGTATTCATACCTATATTAACTTAGAATACAAATACGCAACAGATGCGTGTGGTTTGTGACGTATTATTGTCTCAAGCAAGCTGAGTGTAGCCTGGGTGCCGCTTGCTTGGGCGTCATGTCCGGTGCGATGGGGTCAGTCGTCCGCTACCAGGTCGCGGGGCAGGGGTCTCGCGTCAGGCGGGCGCGCGTGCCAGGGCGCTATCTGCTTGACATGAGGCCAAGCGGATGCGTCGGCACGCCGACAAAGTGGTAAAATTAATGCTTGAAATACTTATAATTTTTTTGAGTACCTCCCACACGTAAAGCGGGGATGATATTTTTTTTTTTGTCGTCTATATCTTGTTGGGGTATCGTTAGATAGGTCGTTCAAAAATACTGCGAGTTTGTCGAAACTATTTTTCTATTCAGGGAACCTTTTGCGTACCAAATTTTTTTTTTTTTTTTTTAAGAAAATGTTGGAATTTGGTAAAGAGAGAAAGATTATTATCATCTGTTATTACCTTCCCCTAACTTTATGGCAATAAAAGTGATCTCATAATTTATTTGTTGTCAACAAATTACTGTTTAGCCTATTTCTGCTCATACTCAGTTTGTAGGCGTTAACGAATAATATGCTTACTTATTAAGCTAGTGCGTCAATTGATTACTTACTTTGTAAATTCAAACCTCTACATTTTTTTGTTGTAGACATATTCCTTACTTTCCCGCCATTCCTAAATAGGCAAAGGAAACAATTCTTGTTTAACAGAAAGCACAAGGAAACAATGTATTCAGCCTAACGCTACATCCTTCTTAGTAAATTGGACACATTAGAGATGGGTTCAGAAGTTTCACTTGATATACGCAACGAAAATGAAAACAACAACATTTTGCAATTTAGGCCCCTAAAAACATTGTATATTATGTCACATCATGGACGCTGATGTTCCATGGCTGCATTTTTGATAACGAAGGATGGAGTCTAACATAGGTACCACATACCAAGTACAAATTTTCTCGTTTGAATTTAAACTTAATCAATTACATTTTAAAGATTTAAATCGTTTGGAGAAATTTGACAGTTTCGTGTAGCTTGCTGTTCTGGCCACACACGGCTACATATCAAGCTATTCATTTCTAGTATAAGTTGATCGCTCATTGTAGGGAAATCCTGTGCAATGCGAGTTCACCTTATACTGGATTCATATATATTCACAGTAATAATTATTACAAATATTATTTTATATTGTGTATAATATAATAAGGAGCTAACTTTTCTTAACCTAACTTTTTTATTTAATAAAAACTTCTTATCGGGTGTTGTGTTTACAGTCTATTATATATATGTGGAAGCTTGTAATTAGCAATTGTCAGATGTTTACTACTTCGTTACCATTTACGTGTATTAGTCTGTAAGCTTTCTTAAAATTGTATAAATAAATAAAAATAAATAAATATTCACAGTTCTACGTCTGATTTGGCAACATAGTGGTCTTAATGCTTGTTGCTACTTATGAGGTTGCTGTCAGAGGTAAAATAAATGTGAACGGTCTGTAGTGCCACTACTTACTTTTTCCCTTCATATTGACAGGTCTAACGAAAACCTCAAATAGTTGCATCCGCCCTGACCAAGTACAAATACATTTCGCCATTTACACAAAACTCAAGCAAATAATGTTTTCGCGCGAAAAGTGAGCATTCCCGGCTAACCATATTTGTTTGTGGTAATACTGGTGATGTTTCCTTTTTTGCAACTAGCAACACTGGCTGGAAACATTTGTTTTACACTGATTTTTGAATGGTACAGTGGCCAGCACATCAAGTTACCACAAACTGTCAAATTTTCTCGTTCGATTTTGAACTTAATCATCAACATTTTAAAGTTTAAAATCGTTTGGAGAAATTTGACAGTTTCCTGTAGCTTGACCACCGTACTATTCTTTTTTTACGGTGAGAATTTTAAACCGATTTTCAACGTGTTTATTCAAAGCGTATTGCACTTCTCTGTACTCAGCGAGCCTGTGGTTCAGATATACCCAAAGGGCTTACAATTCTCTGCGCATCCAGTTCAACAACGCCTTCAGGGCGCTGTTACGTCTGCCGCGCTTCTGCAGTGCGTCAACAATGTTTGCTGAGTCACGCACAGACGGTTTTGATGCCACCTGGCGCAAAAAGACAGCCTCACTGCTAAGCAGATTGCGTGGGAGCAGTAACAGCATCCTGAATGTAATAGACAACAAATTAGACAGTCCACTGGTGCGGAGCCTCTCCCAGAGGACTAAGTTTCTCTTAGTTATTAGGTACTAACATAATTTTTAAGTTCATACTAACAAATAAATGTAATGGATCATATAGTTGTCTGAATAAAAATATATTATTATTATTATTTTAAGGTTCCGTACCAAAATAGTAAAAAGGAACCCTTATGGTGCGACTCAGTCTGTCTGTCCGTCTGTCTGTCGCAGCTGGATATCTCAAGAACTACTAATGCTATCAACTTGAAATTTTGAATAGTTTTAGATGATGTTTGCCCAACAATTTTGCAAATAAGTTTGTTTTTGCAACAGGGACTGAACAGGGGTCTTAAAAATTCGAAGTGGGGCTATTAGGGCCTAGTGGATATCATATTTACACATTCTCAAACAATTTTTTTTAGGCCTTTTTTTAGTTTTCGACTTTTGACGAAAAAATACCGATCTTTACTTTTACTCCGAAGTTTGCATAGATAAAAAAAAAAAAACACGGTTCACAATTAAAAGCGTAGATACGGGACTCAGTAACAGCGCCTGGTCCTATCAAAGTGAGAGATTGCCCCTAGTTGGCACTCAGTCGCGCACGGGATATCGTTGATCAAACAGCTCCATAATTACAGTTTTTTTTTGTGATAAATACGTATCAAAATGACTTCTCGCGCAGCTAAACAGTGTTTTGATAATACAAGAAAGAAAAATAAGACACGGCATTACTTACCACTCGTAAGTACAGCCAAAAATGCTAATTTGTTGAAAATTGTATTAATATTTAACGTTTGCTTCGCCATGTTTGTTCTGCCACATGCAATGTCATTCATAATCGTAAACATTCGGCAGCTAACGCGATTTCGCTCGCACGACAGCGACGTCTCATAACTCTGTTCTTGTTTATCGGTAACTGTAGGTTTGCGACTGTGATCACACTGATCACAGATGTGTGAGTTTTGGTGCATGTAATCGTGCGCCGAGCCCAGGTTTACAGATTGCGTTGTTAGCGCGTAACATATCTTCCTCCTTTTAATACTCGTATATCAATGGTTCACAACCAAAATATCTTCCTTCCTACCTATACTCGCAGGTTGCTTTGAGTGAAGCACAGTTGTAGTTTTTTCTGGGCACAGAACTATTTAGGTACAGTCAGCTGCAGAGAAATCTCACCCCCTAGCAATGTATTTATTCATTGCTAGGGGGTGAGATTTCTCTGCAGCTGACTGTACCTATAAGAATGAAGCCATATGTATGATGGTACGGAACAATCGGCGCGCGAGTCCGAATCGCGGTTTTTTTTTTATGGAATTTTTATTTCAAAATTTCCTTATTGAGAAATTTTACA
The DNA here is from genome assembly GCA_947523025.1 of Dryobota labecula. Lineage (NCBI taxonomy): Eukaryota > Metazoa > Arthropoda > Insecta > Lepidoptera > Noctuidae > Dryobota > Dryobota labecula. The sequence continues at coordinate 10,841,519 of OX383314.1, read as the reverse complement.
ATTATTGTAAAACAGGATGAAAAAAATAATAATATACAGATTTTTGCTAAAAAAACATGTTTCTTTTCAATTGAGGGTAGTTTTTTCCCCAATTTTTAGTTTAAAAGTTACACCGTTTTGTTTACACTGGTAACAATTTTTTTTAAACTTCCATAAAAAATAAAATAAAATATTTATATTTTTTTTTAAATATTTTTGCCGTAGATAAAATTAAGCATAGATTTCCCTCATTTCGATATGTGCACATTATAAAGACACACCGTATAGAGCTGTATTTTGAAGAGCCAGGCATAGGTGTATGCCACCCAGATTTTTCACAGTTTTGTAAGTCCGAGAGCGGGCCTCATCATCATCATCATCATTATTTCAGCGAGTCCGACTCGCTGTTGACCGGTTTTTTTTTACCTTACTCCGCGACCACAAAGACAGGGTTATGTTTTTTAGATTAATCTTAAACTTAGTATAGTTTTTGAATTATGGCCGATCTCGCATTATGTAATGTAAAGAAATCGTACCTTTATGTCATCTTAATCATAGCTTCAGAGTAAGTAATTATAGTCTTTATCAGGGGGGGCTCGCGGCTATATGATAACAGTCATACCTATTTAATATGATTATTATAACAACTAAGTACCTAGTCAAATAAAAGCCCCTCTTCCTCTCTCCTACTTTTACTGTGCCCGACAGGGTCCACGATGATCATATCTTTGTAAAACCTACCACCTACATAAGTTCACATGTGGAAGCAATAAATATATTGAGTATTGAGTCGCACGGGTCGATCGATGGTTAAGCTACGCTTGCTGCGGTCAGTTCGTGGATGGGTGACCATTCATTACATATCACGAGCCAACCCTCCGTGCCTCAGAAAGCACGTGAACACTGGTATCATTCGTACATCTTTGACGGTCGTTACGGGTACTCAAAAGCCAGCCACAACTAGTCAGATATATATCAGAACATAGTAACCATAGTCTGTCATAATCAAATCAAGTTTAAATCAGCTGATCCTGATATCTTGCACAATTTATAACATTTGCCGTTCCCATGACCGTAATATTGTAACAAAAGCCTTATAAACTCATGTAACATTCTATATTTTACAAGATTTGGCTTACCATAAATCACGACCCGCACTTGTCATTTCCAAAAGTTGCCATTCATAAAAATCAGGTGATCCTTTATGTTGCTGGCATAAAAAATGACAATAGAACCTTTAACTGTACCGGTGGGTGTTTCAAAACTGCGAATGTGTCTGATTCTATGAAAGAAAGAAGACAATAGTTTCGCCTTTTTCTAACTATGTTGTTGTCGGTTTCTAGTCTAACTGAATGCGGCTGATTATCATTCTCAATCTGAATGATTTTGCTAAAATAAAGATATTGCTAATCCATTGCTTCATATGTTCAAAAAATTTGTTTGCTCCTTAAAGTAAATAACGCAATGAATGTGGTTGAACTGTCAAAATGAAAGCTGACTTACTGTTTGTAAGTTTGTAGGTATCTCTGAAACTCCTGAACGAATTCTGAAAATTATTTTTGTATTTGATAGCTCAATTCCTGGAGAAGTTTAAAGGCTATTTAACATCACGCTGCGACCCTAAGGAGCCGGACAAACAGAAAAAAAGAGTCAGAAAGAAACGCTATGTGAAAACGAAGTAATAGCGCGGGTGGGCAACGGGATGTAACGCAGAGGATCGGGAGCTGAAATTTTATGCGGAAGAAGTCGCGGGACAGAAGATTTCTGTAAGTAGGTTTGTACAAACACTTTTACACGTCAATCATATTTTAAAATCTAGATGAGATCGGCGTTTCCTATCCGACTACTCTTGAGTAGAAAGGCCGAAATAAACTCAGAGGTCACAACATAATCTTGGTTAGATCATGCGAAGACCATGTAGATTGGTGTCTGAAATGGTCTTTTGAGGAACGGACCACACAGACGTGAGTTCTTATACTTTCATGCTACGCTAGAGAGATATTTAATGCAGATTAGTGACTAATTCGCTTATATTGGACCCAGCTAACCGACCCTAGATTAGATCTGGGCTTAAATCTAATCTTAGATGAATAACTAGATATTTAATTCATTAGACATATTACTGCAACCTAAATCAATCTGTTTTGTTTACAAACAAAACATTCGCATTTCTAAAACTCCAAATCTTACCTCCGGGACAGATTACCTGTTAACTTTGACAATAGTGATGTGGCGATCGATTCAATAAAAAAGACAGCCAATTTGAAAAAAAAAACTTTAAATTATAGATTTTCATGTTTTTGGAGGCTTGTTGGTAGGTGGGAATGGCATTGTGCAGTGTGGGTTCGATCCCGAGTGTGGGCACAATAATTTATCATTTTAAAAGGACATTTAAAAATGCGGTTTTGAGCTAAAAGTTGCGTCTTAAATTGTGTAGTCGGTTTCTCTGTGAGGCCATTATGATTATTGGGACAATTATTTTTTATCTTAATAATCACTGTACTATCGATGGATAGACTTATCTCGTTTCTAAGATCCGCAGATAATCTATCTGTTATGTGTACCTACCTTAAATAGTTATAGGGCCATAAAGAAAACACTATGGACCTCTTCTAGCGACGCTAGAGTTGTCTATACAAATATATATTCTTAAATAAATGTTGTACCGAGCGCACGCTTCGATGAGGAAAATTAAAATTAATTAAATAGTGTTATTATAGTGCTAAATCGAATAAAATGTCGGTGGGACAGGTACGTTAGTTTAACGTAACAACAGGTCCGCTTATGTTGAGCGACTGAGAATATGTGCTTTTTAGTCAATAACGTGAAAACTGAGCTCAAATTGCCGACGTTGATTTCGATGAAGGCCTATGAGCTCCTGTCATCATGGCGTGTCCACTAAAACCCGCTGAATTGACGCTTCATAGAGCAGTGGAGTTATTGGTTGCACACCTGCAGCCAACACAATCAATCTTAGCCGAACAGTTTAGGTTCCGGCACCGGCGACAGCAAACTGAAGAATCGGTGGCGGAATATGTCACACAGCTAAGAAACTTGTCAAACAACTCCAATTTTCGGCCAAAATTACATGAAAACTTACGCTACCAGTTAGTTTGTGTCATAAAGGGCGATATAATTTGCCAACTGAGAAATTAATTAAGTCAAAAAATAGTAAACAATTACAATTAAGTAACAAGTAGTATTAAGTATCATCATTATTTGCCTAGCTGAAGTTTTACATGGAGCGACTGCCTATCTGACGATCCACAGCCCAGCTTCTGGGTAGCACGATACCCCTTGGTGGGACTGATTGACTGTTGTATTGATTCGACGTAATGCATCATTCCAATCACTTAATATTGTGCATAAAGAATCTGAATAGCAAACTCAACTGCTCACTAGAACGCAACTTATAGCTAACGCGTATACGGCAGGCGCTAACAGTTAAACAAAAGACATTTTCGTTTTTTTTTGTTGATGACGTCATTGACTTACTTGTACCTCAAATCACTAAATGCATTTAGCGGTAAACGAATTTAAAAAGTCGTTTTATTTATATTGATTTTGCGAAGATGGCACAGACAGAATGATGATAAAGAAAGCGCGTTTTATGCATTTAGTGATTTCTCGATAGGAACCTACTACGCTTTGGAATGGGCAAATAGCTTCATGTTTCTGACTGATCGACTCCTTGACAGCATAAAAGTACCTGTAATGGTCTATTTGAAATAAATGGTTTGAGTTTGACGTGCAATGGGGCTTAATTGCCACACTAAGGGTCACAATCACAACTCATAGTTACTGCATTTACGGCAGGCGCTGACTACACTCACTGCCAAACTCAGGGTCGTTACCACTCATTACCTGAAATTGACAAATGATTTTTGTTTCTTTCATTCTAAACATAGTCACGCTATGAATGTTCCTGCGTTGCTAGTTTTTTTTCGGGAAACTCTTTATTTTGAATTTTTTTTGTAAAAAAAAACGCGGGATTCTTTTTGCCGAAAGCTGGACATGATAAAAAAACGTAAATAATCATTAGTTTTTTTACTTAAATTTCAAATTAAGTTTACAATGATGATAAATGTATGCCATAGAAAATGTATTTTAATGAAAATTCGTTACTTAACTATACTAATAACAATAATGTCAATATCTGGGTTATCCTGTAGTGTGTGTTAGTTAAGACTTCAGAGGAATAAATATAATATAACTATGTAATGCATAAAATGCATTACTTGCGAATAATTTATTTATTTTCTATCCCTGAACTGCACCTGTCCTGCGCTGGACTTTTAATTTTGGGCAAAAAGACGGGATGTCCCGCCAAAATCAGGACATCTGGCAACGCTGTGGTGTGGTCATCAAAACATCGGTCGTAAAGAGGTGGAGAAGAAAATTCTAAGACTCGTCTACATTTGTGAGTAGGGTTATCGGATCTTTCGTTACATAATCATCATTTGCCGTATAGTTGATTCTTTTTTGTTTTAACTCTTCAGTGAAATTTAATGTAGTTTTAGTAAGTTTGTTATGGTTATCATTAATTCAATTAATTTAACTGGTTGTATTATTCTTTGCAGTTGGTAATGGTTCAAAAGATCTAGACGAACTCAGATCTTTACTGATGTCACTGCATCAGTGCTACCTTGATATTCTTTGTCTGTTTTTCTTGTTTCGTCTTGTGACCTTTTTCTGTTTTTTTCAATTTATGTGCATGCCTATCGTTATTTTTGACTATTTCTTTATTACTTTCTAAATCTTGTACATATTCTTTCACAGAATTCGTTTTTTTGACGTCTCCTTTAGTTCTCTCACTTTATGATTACTTTTCTCTGTCTGAGGTCAAAGTCAAAGTCAAAGTCAAATCATTTATTTCAAATAGGCATGAAGATGCACTTTTGAACGTCAAAAATTACATGAATAGTTAATTGATTCTAGTTGCGCCTTCCAAAAGGTAGTTATGTATGGAGAAGAATGGGCAAGAAACTCCATACTTACTCTTTTAAAATGTTAACAATAGTTTGTATACATTAATTAATAATTATAGGTGAAGACGATGTACCTAGAATAAAAATAAAAATTACTTACCATAATTGGTAAAAAGAATGAAAAGGAAGTAATGACAGAAAAAATAATAAATGCGATAGGTACATGGTGCTCACATATTTACGAGTACAAACATTGTATATGATTTTCCAAAAAAACAAAAAAAATAAACATATAATAAGTCAGTGTGTGAGTTAAATTTATGTTAATCACACAAAATAAAATTAATATCATAAAAATTATAAATTATACAGTTAAATTAGCAACCAGTTTGATTTTGTCTAGACTCTAAATTGTCCTATGGAGCAGGACCAGCATGTTTCCAAGCATTCTTATCTTGGATATAATCCTCTATTTGTAATATGCTTGTTTACAAAGTGTGCTTTTTATATGAGTTTTAAATTTTCTTTCATTTAATTGTAATATATCAGAAGGTATTTTATTGTAACATTTAACACAGTACCCCATAAAAGATGTATGTACTTTAGATAATCTGAAAAATGGTTGATCTATTTTATCTTTATTTCTAGTATTAAAATTATGCCTATCACTGATCTTATTAAAAAGATGTAGATTTTTTCTTACATACATAATATTTTCATAAATGAATTGGCAAGGTACCGTCATAATATTAATCGTTTTAAATAGTTCTCTAAGAGATTCGCGGCGATGTAGATTATAAATGGCTCTGACAGCCCTCTTTTGTAAAAAAAAAATGGATTCAATGTCGGCAGCCCGACCCCACAGTAAAATGCCATACGACATAATGCTATGGAAGTAGCTAAAATAAACCAAACGCGCGGTTTCTGTATCTGTTAACTGTCTTATCTTTCGAACAGCATACGCGGCCGAGCTTAGCCGCCCCGCAAGAGATGTTATATGAGGTCCCCATTGTAATTTCTCATCTAGCGTGATTCCTAGGAAAACCGTTTGATTAATAAATTCCAGTTTTTCTCCGTTCAATATGATGTCACATTCATCGCTACTTCTAACATTAGGTAACTTAAATCGAATGCATTTGGTTTTTTTTAATTTAGTACCACATTATTTACGGTAAACCAATTTTGGACCTGAATTCACGTCGTCAAGTTTTTGTGACCGTCGATCTATTTTAAAAATCAATGATGTGTCATCTGCAAATAACACCACCTTCGGTTGATTTTGAAGTAATTGGGGTAAATCGTTAATGTAAACTAAAAAGAGGAATGGACCCAATATCGAACCTTGAGGAACGCCCATTTTAATTTCAGACCCTAATGAGTTTACGCCGTTTACCTGAACTTTAGCCTTCCTATCCGTCAGGTATGATCTTAGTAAATCAAGAGCGGTATTCTTAATTCCGTAGTGCTGGTCTTGCTTTATACTCATTATTCTCTCTATCACTGTCAAATTTAATTTTTTCAATCTTCTCGCGTTCTTTTCCCTTCTTTTTATCTTTATGATTTTTATATTTTGCTTCATTCTCATCTATAGCGTGTTTTACTTTATATCCTTTCTGTTCATCCTGCTATTTTGATTATATTCATCAACTTTCTTTAATTGGTTTACTTTAATTTGGAGATTTCTTATTATTTTAATATAAACATTCATCCCATGTTGCACAGTAGTAATTCTGTTACTCTTTGCAAGATACTTCTGTCTTCTCTCTGTCTCTGTCAAATACTTCAATCGAGAGCTCTTCCTCAAGCATGGGAGGTGCTATACTTTCTCGACCAGCAGACTCTTAAAATTACTCTTAAATTGCCTCGTAAATTTTGCAGCCTTTGTAATTATATTTTCTGATTTCTTTGTCTAGTATATTGAAGAAATCTGCGAATGCGGTATCTTCATAAGTATGTTATGTTAGCGACTCTCTGAATTAAATCCGTAAAGGTTTCAACTCTCGGCGACACCTATTTCATCTGTTGCTGTATCTGTTGTTGAACAACTTTCAGTGCTAGATCGGTGCCTTTCTTATCTTCTTTCGGTGTGTTAAGAGGGCTTGAGATTGTGTGAGCTGAAAAAATAATTTGAATGCCACAATGAAACCAGGCTGTGATTTAAACTTCTAAACTCATTTTATAATTAGGTCAAATTGATTGTTTGTAAGAGATAATCTCTGGAAGAGCTGATCCCATTACAAAATCCGAATCACTCATAGAAAGCTACACTATTGCCGAGTGCCATAGGATACTGTTTTATAGTATAAGTTGACTTCCACGTGGACAGTCTGAAGTCGCGGGCAGAAGCTAGTATCAAATAGGTTGAGTTTATAATCGCTGTTATGCTGTGTTATATTTTGTTATACCTATATCGAGTATTGAGTTTGAAATTTATTTCGTACGACTGCTTTCAATTTAACACAAATTGGGCGCTATTTTACTAGCTCTTTATAGGTAGTTCAAAGAAGTTGGGATTTTGAATGAACAAAACCTGGGCATGAATTTACCGTTTGTAATTTTAATTCTTTATGTAAACATTCTTGAAATAAAACACAAAATAATTACCAAATATCCTGAATAAGTATAGCAGAAAACAAGTACACACTTTCATTTTAATATAAAAATACTAACATTTTTATGGAATCATAAAACTTGTTATAAATGCACTTGCAACAATTTTTTATTTCTAATAAAACCGAAATTGTAACTTTTAAATAAAGTGACATAGGACGTCTTTTGAAGTTTAAAAAACCCCTATTTTTTATCTTTGTAATACCTAGTTTAAATTAACGGTATTTTATATCACAGTTTAAAAACACTACAAGATATTAATTGAGGAGTAGTCAGTCGACTCTCATAGACACTGTGACCTTCACAGTTGTGAATATCATTGAATAAAATCAGTGTAATTATTTTCGATATTCTGACTTTAAGAAATACATTTTAGGAGTGTTTAGAACTGTGGACATGTTGTGGTTAGGACTTTAATTTCTAAAATATGGAAAATCGAAAATGTAAAATAAATCATTACTTAAACTGGGAAAAATGGGAGATGTGTGGAGATAAATATGGTTACATGGGAGACCATATTATAAAAGTCAAATACTTTATCTAAATTATACTTAATTTCTTAGAAACAACAAACAATGCTCCTCTATTTATTAAGTTTCTATTTACATTACGATTTATTTAACTGCGATGAAAATGAAATGAATGGTTCGTGTTTTTTTTTTTTTTGGTTATTATCTCTACGAATGCATCAGATTTCCTTGGATGGAAAGGCCAATTCAAATGATTTTTTTTCGACCGCATCCCTGTCGACAAGAAAAGTGCCTAGGCTGGCAGCATTGCCACGTTGAATGGCAACGCTGATTCTTTGGCCAAAAAATAGGCCAGCCCAATCAGTATACGTAAAAAGTCGATGATTGAAATGATACCTACTTACCTTTTTCTTCCAGAAAAATTCAACGAATCCTTAATAATAGATAAGCATCATCAAAACCTTCTCCAAGTAAACGCTTTTCTTAAAGACGTGCATCAAAAGATACTCGAGAAATCAGTGTCAATAGGTGACTACGGAAATGAAACCACAAGAGTCGAAGAGTTTGTTTACGACAACATCACTGATTCGCGGAGGAGCAAAGCCCCGGGGATAGACCAAAAAGATCAGAATCCAAAGGCCCATAAAAAACTTCCAGCTGTTTTCTACCCATCTCCACAATACGACCCCTCTAATCATCATCAAGATCTATTTCATTGGTTGCCTCCATTAGTTATACCTCGGCCATTATCCCCGCATCCTATGGCGTTATTCCCGATAAAAAATCCTAGACAAGGGCCTCCCCATCCTGGATACTTATTAAAACCAATGCATTCGCTGTATCCTAGACTGCCTCCTAGGTTTCTTCCAGACTATAGATACCAAAATATTTATCTAAGACCACCTGGTCCTTATATGCCAAGTCCTTCGTATACACCAGGTCCTACTAGACCTAAAGGACCACCGTTTCTATATGGATTAGGCCATTTTCTTCATAAAAATCAGCACCAATTAAACCTTCATCGTCCTACTATTTCTCCACCAATTTCTGATTCAGCTGTAAGTTCGAGGAGCCCTCCACCAGTTATCATTCCCTCTTCAACAATATGGACCCCAACTGTGGGTCACAACGCGAAGATTTGGTTGCAAGAGATTGCTCCATATACACCTATCAACGAAAAAATTAAGAATCTCTTAAAACACCAGTCACCACCCGACCACAGCATGGAGCCCACAGTGCCTATTGTTAACAGAATTTCCAAGATAAATGAGGATTGGTCATCAACTGGAACAGCCAATACGGGACTGCTCTTCAATGAGGATAAGCATGGATTCCTTTACGTGACTTCTCCAGATAAGAATGGAATACCAGATCAAACGAATGACCCTAAACAGAACTGGAGGTCGACAGCGGCTGGAGATGTGCTGCATGCAAGTTTGTGTCAACTTTTTTTTTTTTATAAAAACTTTGCCCCACACTAGGAATTTCTCCTGTATGGGTGCGTTTACAAAACACTCACATACACTAACAGCCAGACCCGGAACAACTACTTGTAGGTCATACAAATATTTGTTCCGTGCAGAAATCGAACCCGCGACACGCAGCGCAGCAGTCAATCGCTTAATCACTGCGCCAACCGTGCCGTCAATCTATACCTGTTATTTCTGACATCATTATGATGATCATCCGCCTGCCCTTGACTCAATTTATTTGTGGTCGATGCAGTATGTCTTCTACTTCCCTACATCTCTATTAACCGCCATCTAATTATGTATTACAGCCAATGTTGCTTGCATGAGTATAGAGCAAGTAAGAGTTATCAGCAAATAATCAGCCTACAACATTCCCATCACTCAAGCATTACACAAGCTTCCTCTCCGTATCTTCCTGTTCCGTGTGGTGCCGGACGTAAAGAATAGCACCATCCCATTTCCTCCCGTGGGTATCGTAAAAGGCGACTAAGGGACTTACTAGGGAATGGGCAGCAGCGTTCTCTATACATTTTTAACACCATACTGCGATCGCCAACCCGCCTGCCAAGCGTGGCGATTATGGCAAACCCCTCCTATTAGGGGAGGCCTATGTCCAGCAGTGGACGTCTTTCGGCTGCAATGATTATGATGATTTTGAAAAGGCTTCGATGCATGCGGTAAGCATTCAGTGACATCATTGCATTTCGTTAAATATTGACATTACCTCTATTGCATTTTATTAAATTACATTTTTTTAAACAGCTATTGATACTCCTGAATTTATACTCCTAGATTATGGCAAATTCCCCTCCTTTTGGGGGAGGCCTATATCCAGCAGTGGACGTCTTTCGGCTGAAATGATGATGATGATGAGGCTTCCTCTCTGTGAAAGGGAGCACGTAATCCACCACACATGTGTCCAGTGTAGGTTGGCGTATGACATCTTTGAATTTTTGTTTCTGGGACATACGCTAGTTTTCGCATGATGTCTTCCTTGTGTGCTTAACTACCGCACGAAGGCAACCTGTGAAGGCAGATTAAAGGTGTTATAGTAAATAATTTCCTTTGCAGAAATCACGGTACAGAAGCCACCAACACCGCTGCCGCAGCAACGTTACCTCGACTTGATGGAGCAGCACAATGAAGGCTACATGATGGTGTTCATGATAGAGCTGTGTAGAATGATCGCCGTGAAGGACAGGCAGGAGGTCCGAGAAGTTTTGCACCATACTGAAATGATCTACAATAGGTATTTTTCATTTTATTAGTCGATCAAAAGTGTGTCTGAAATGGAGGTGGGCGTTCCTTACCTGTGGTCCCTCCCATAGTCCTCTAGAAGGTACCACAGGTATATTTTTTTACCCGTGATCCCTACGAGAAATACAATGCTGCCGAATTAAAATGGAAGTCCCTCCCGTAGTCCCTGGAACTCACCGTTCGTCCCTCCGAGAAATACAATGTTGCCGAATTCAAATTGTGCCTTAGTCAAGTCAAAATACAGCCAAAGGCATTATTCATAATTAAATAATATAAATAGAGAATCACAGGATGAACAAAATCACGATAATTTAAAATATTTAATAATACTGAAGAGCGCTACAAGGCTTTTGTTGAACATCTTCTTCTATGTTACAAATATATTCGTGATTTTTTCATACTGAGATTCTTTATTTATATTATTTAATTATGAATAATGCCTTTGGCTGTATTTTGACTTGACTACGGCACAATTTGAATTCGGCAACATTGTATTTCTCGGAGGGACGAACGGTGAGTTCCAGGGACTACGGGAGGGACTACCATTTTAATAAGGCAGCATTGTATTTCCCGTAGGGACCACGGGTAAAAAAAAAATACCCGTGGTACCTTCCAGGGACTACGGGAGAGACCACGGGTAAGGAACGGAGGTAGGCAGAACACTTGGCTGGACGTGGTGATAGCAGGTGGAGCAAAACCCTAACTGAATGGTTGCTGAGAGATGGTAGGGTGGATGTCATTCAGAAGATCGCAGGGTTGAGATTCGTACAAAAGAGAGGAAGTTATTTATACGCAGCAGTGGGTTGAGTAGAACAAGGCTGATAATGATGATTAGTAATGGGTAGGAATGTGACATCCACCAAATTGCACTGATCCCGCGTAGTTGTAGATTACGGCCCACTTCCTCTCATGGAGAGGAGACCCGAACACCGGAGTCCCAGCAGGGGTAACATTATAAGAAGGCTGGAGGCTGGTTATGTATATGTAATGTTTTTTCTTACAGTTTATGGGATAATGGCCGCCTCGCTTGGATCGGAGATCCACTTGAAACTGTCATTTGGAAGCTGTCAATAATGATGTCAGGAAGAGATATAGATCTCGTTCGGAGTAAGTTTATCATCATCATCACTGAGCCGGCAGACGTCCACTGCTGGACATAGGACACCCTCAACCACCGTCACAACGACCGGTACTGTGTTTCACTTGTCCAGCGGATTCCTGCGAACTTCACCTGGTCGTCGGTCTAGTCGTTTCAATATTTTAATAATGTTAATGAAATGTTGCAGTTTAAATCTTAACAACTGACAGACCGCTTCTTTTGTGCAAACTATTAGGTCTTTACCTATGAAATTACCTGTTTTCATGAAATAAGTTAACGCCCTTGTTTCTCTATATTTTTTTTATTTTTATTAATCTAAGTAATTACCCATGCAATCAATGCATTTTTGCCAACGTAGTGGTATCTTATTGATGCCCTTTTTGAACAAGTCTGCTGGACGGGGGGCAACAAATTCTTCAAAGGCATTTTGAACTGCCTCTCGGATATCGATTTTTTTCCCGCCAATAAGTTATCCAAATTCTGGAAAGAAGTCTGTAGGGGCAAGGTCTGGTGAGTAAGGTGGATGACGGAGAACTTCCAACTTCTTTACTTCTCTTGTAACTTTAAGACTGTCTGCTGTGCAGTATGAGGTCGCGCGTTGTGGTAGAATTCTTAGCGAAAAAAGAAAAAATTGACCTTGAAATTGCCAGTACGGCAGAACGGCAATTTCATAGGTAAAGACCTATTATTTTATAACTCTCACTGCGACACTTAGAAACTTCACATAATAATAATCAATCATTAACTGTAATTGTTAAGTATACAGGGTCAAATTATATTAACTATCGAAACTACAGACGTAAAAGATATCGATATCTTAAGAAGATAAATAAAATAAAAAGTTGACCGTCACGGGACGCCCGGCAGATGTGAAACATCTGTGTTAATTCATAATTAATAAAAACAAAAACGAAATATGGATACAAATTGTCAAGTATACCTACTATAATCGGGTAGAAACCTTACGCAGCTCGAATCGAGAAGCAAGAAAGTGTATAATATACGCGCGCGCACATACAAGGGAGTCAAGAGCGGTGGGGAAAAGAGGGTATCACGACATGACAGCGTCATGTCGTTTGCCGTCACGGCATACAAGTCAGTTGCACTGCCAAGGCGAACCAATAGATGTTATACAATTAAATTACTCTTCATTTTAAGTAGCTACAGCTGACTACGGGGTCAACGGTCCCAGGTAGTGTAGTTACTTGAAACTACGTCATTACTTTATTAGATACTATGGTCCGCTTATCGCGTAAAAGTAGTCTATATCCTTCTCCATATCCCAGACTATATCTCTGCCAAATTTCACGACGGTTGGTTCAGGGGTTTAGGCGTGAAAACAACATACAGACAGACAGGCAGACAGCCAGAGTTACTTTCGTATTTATAATATTAAGTATGAATTAGTATTAGTATATTCGTATGGATTAATACCCATCACATCCGCGCAGTTTCGCTAGGTAATTTAATTTGACCCTATGTATTTGAAGTATCATTTTGAGGGTTATCGTAACTTGGTTGTGGAGGTCAGATAGGCAGTCTCTCCACGTAAAATACTGATATTCAGCTGCCTTCGGGTAAACTGGAAGTGATACACACAGATAAGAAAAGATCGAGATGATGGTAATAGATTATTTTCATTAATATTTAAATTTCACCAGCCTACGCATCAATGATGTTCCACATGTTGTCACAAAGGAATCAGACGCTATCTGCAGAGGTCAACTCCATCATTGATGAGGCTGACTTGTTCTATAATCATGACGAAGGAGACCGCCTCTTATATTCCTTGAAGCAGTTTGAGGATTACCCTAAAAGTGAGAGGACTATATATTATTTTATGTATAAAAGATAATTTGTCTTTCAACGTCTTTCTCCTGCCTTTATTAGTGCTCGGCGCGGCCTGTCTTCTGTCTGCCCCTTAGATCCGTTCCAAAACAATTTGAAAGAAAGAAAGAAAATTCATTTTTTGCACGAAACGTGACGCGTAAAGAAAAAAAAGCTAAGTGCGTATCAAACCACGCACAATGAAGGGTGTCGTAGTTGGGATGAATTTATTCCAAGAACAAACTTAAGATTGTAGTTACAAAACATTTTATATTGTTATTGTTCTCATCATTGTCAGGTTTTTCAACGGTAAATGTAAAATAATTGGCCGTGGCCATTTTTCGATTCAGGGATCCGTTTGAAAGAAAAGAAAGATAGAAAGAAAAAACGTTTATTTAATAATAAGCTAATATTAAGCTTTAAAGTGCTCATTTTTGTTAGAGCCAAGTGTTTGGTTGTATTTCGATATGTTAAAAATTCACAGAAGTAGTATACGGCGTGTTACGGAAAGGGTATATACATATCAAAGGCACGGATTCTTTTGGTGATAACAAACTACAGGGAAATATTTTTTAATACCTATACCTACATAAATAAAATGTTAAGAAACATTTAAATAAAAATCAAATGTTTCCAATTGAATTCTACACATCACTAGACCAAGTCAGCTGATCGGTGTCAATAAACTACACACAAAGAAACGGCGGTAACACGTTTGTTATGATTTAAATTTAATAAACTATCGAAATAAAAAAAATATTAAGCATTTTCTAGTTAGTGCTTTTGAGCTGAAATTTTGTACAGAGATTCTGAACCAGATACACTCTTCACCGCGTTTGTATGGATATACCCTTTCCGTAACACGCTGTATATAACGAAGTTAAAAGGAAAACTATCACAGCTAAGTAGGCTTTAGAAATTACTGAGTATAATCGACCAACTTACATTTGCAGTTGGAATCTATGGGAGAACATGTTTTTGATCTACAATGTTAAGTTTGTTCTTGGGATAAATTCATACCAACTACGGATCCCTTCATTGTGCGTGGTCCGACACGCACTTTGATGTTTTTTTTATCTATAGATATTCGATAACCATCAAGTCTGTGAAGTTTAGCTAGTTAAATTAAGTTGTATTTAATCTCTGATTACAGCAACTAAAAACAGTTATTGGCTATGCGACAGCCTCATAGAGAGTTTCCTACTGCCATTCCGACGTCTATCCGGCTCGCGGCGCCGTCAAAGACTGATCGACTCAATTAACAAAGCCTTCAAACAACGCTTCCCTCTACTTTTGAGAGAACACAACAAAGGTACTACTACCTAGTTGATATTCCACCAACTCGCACTAAGCGTTTTCAAACGTCTTTTATAATGCGCGCAGCAAAGGAGTGGAACTCTCTGCCTGCGTCTGTGTTTCCGAACGCATACAACGCTAATCTATTCAAAGTGAGAGTGAACAGGCTTCTTCTGGGTAAGCTCACTCCATCGTAGACTTTGTCTCTGTCATCCAGACCTAGACTAAAGTCAAGAGCAAACTCATAGTAGAATAAAAAAAATAAAAAAGGTACACTCATACGCAAATACACACACAATACACCGACTTACTCATACCACACAAGAGATCAGATATATATGCGGATGCATATTTACCTAAAGTTAATTATTTGCTATGAAAGTATGGAAGCAGCTTCTTAAAATATATTTTTTGTAAGAAAAGATCCCGTGATGCCAGGAATACTGGTAATGCATGACTATACCCAAAGTCTCAAATTCAGATCATTTATGTAAACAAAGTAATGTCAAGAAATGTCACTGTCAAAATGACAGGACAGTGGTTCAAAACATTTTATCATATTTTTTTTTTGTAAATAATCATCTATAAAATTAAAGTGAATTAATTATAAGAACTATGCAAACAAAATACCGTTGCCAAACAATATTTTGTGTAGTGTGTCGGAGACACGGCCTATGATCGTCATATTCAGCCATTTTAAGTCCACTGCTAGACGTAAACCTCCCCAAAATCGATTTCCAATCGAAACAGTTTACAGCCGCTTTCATCCAAAATGTGGCTAGATATGCTACTTACAATATGAATCTATGTATGAGAGTTGTAATATTAGTGTTGTTGAAGATGTAAAAAATTTGAAAATGTTTGTATCTCCTGCATTGTTACCAGTATCATAAAATATTTTATACCAGAAAATCTCCTTTTTTTAATAACTTTGTTTAAAACCGAAAATTTATAAAAATAATTAAGGTATGATTATTTTTTTATTGTTATTTCTTAAATTCAGTACTTAAAAGAAAATGGAACATTTTTTTTCGCCATTTTATGTGAATTACCATTAGGAAGATATTTTTTTGATATGTTATCCCCTATTTTACATAAATGATCTGAATTTGAGACTTTGGGTATAACTTACTCAACAACTCTTGTGACAACACAACACACTCACACCTACAGATACTTTCTTTGAGTTCCCTACTCATTCCTACTTTTTCATTTTTATAGTTCATCAAGTCTTGTCTTGTTTAGTTTGAGATTTTACTTTGAATTTTTTGTTTAAATTCTATTTTCTTTTTGTACACCACTTTTACCATTTTATAATTTTTGTCATTGGAGAGCGGGATCTCCTAGCACAGGTAAAATCTTTTACTTAAAAGTAGGTCCAAGAAGTTGTACAAGTTTCTGCAATAAACCTTTTTATTTTATTTCATTGTATCCACTACCATTAGGCGCCTGTTACACGTAAAGTATTTACTGCGATTCGTCAGTTCAGTATTTATTGATAGACGTCTGTATTTATTGATGGATTAATACACCAGACACACGTTCAATATTTATTATGTCAGTATTTATTCCGGTTTCTTGCTGAATACACGTTAAAATTGACATACAGCTAAAAATTAAAGCTTGTGTGGCTATTATTTTTGCAATTGGTTTAAATAAAAAAGTTAAAAGAACACGGTGGTCAAAAAAAAAACTGGTACCTACAAAGAGAAAGGTACACCCATTTAAATTTAATGGCCAAAATTAAACTACGTGGCGAAATGGATGATTACGAGAATTATTTTCGAATGCCCGATATTTCCTTTGAAGAGTTTTTAACAATGGTAACACCATTTTTAACAAAGCACGATACAGTGACGAGAAAAGCTATTACCCCAAGAGAAAAATAAGCATTAATTTTCAATAAGCATTACGTTCAATATTTATCATATTACGAAAGATCGTCAATACGGAATCAAGAAATCTAGAAACCCATTATTATAAAAATAACCTTTTGATACTATAATATGTACTATGACTGTTTATTGATTTTATTTTATGTGATGGTTTTTTCTTTTCTGTTAATGTATTTAATTAATTTAAAGTATGTGGTTTTTTCTAAGTCACATAATCTAATGACACCTAATGTGTCACTTATAAATTTGTATGTCTTAATTATGACAAAACATAGCGCACCCCCTATTTATGTAAACACCTATGTTTCACAAATAAACTGATTGATTGATTAAATATTGACATTCATCAGTACGCTATAGTTACACGGTCAATAAATACCACGATACATTAGTTTTTATTGGCGGAATACAGTAAATACTTTACGTGTAATAGGCGCCTTAAGCTTTTTCTAACAAACTAACAAACATCAGTATACATGTATTGTCAATACGCTGTCTCATTTTAAACGGAAAACCCTGTCTCCTGTGATACAGTTTTTAAGTAGTACAGGATACAGGTGATCTTTTCCACTAAACCTAAGTACTGTGTTGTTTTGCACAGTTTTGCTTATCCATAACTGGTGGAAAAATATCTGTAACACTGTTTATGGAACAATAAATAAATTATTATTATTATTAACTACAAAAAAAAGAACTAATCCAATCCATTCTAAAGAACTATTCTTTTCTAACTCTTGTTGGTAATCACACACTCGTAGAAGCATTCTCTGCTTAGAAGATCAAACCAACAATAAGACAAATTAAGTACAGCCAGCGAATTTAATTGTTTATCAAATTGACAACTAATTGACTGCCAAATTGAAACTGTCAAAGAATGGCAGTTGTCATTTGAATATATGGACAATTTAACTTGGTATTCAATTTGATAAACAATTAGTCTCCATAACTCTACTTGTTTATCTTTTATTTTTTACAGCACATCCTCAGAACAGATTCCATCCAAGAAAAAGAAAACGACATCATCGTCCTCACGAAAACAAGCGAGAGAGAAAGGGACATCGTACACCAGAGTACAACAATAAAAGTATATATAGAAGGCAATACAGCCAAGACTAAGGAATCCATTTTGAGAACTATGACACCAGTAACAAGTGACCAGCCAAGGTTCAGAATCAATTAAAAGCTACAGAAAAAACAGACGGCAGCCAACTGCCTACTTTAACCTAGTGACTCCATCAACCAGAACAGAAAGCCTAGCTACCAAAAAACAACACCATTTCAAGAGAAACTTAACTCCTTTGACAGGAATAATTATAAAAGTACTAAGCGAACTGTTCATCATCGTCATTTTGGCCGAAGGATATCCACTGCTCGATATACGCCAGGCGACGCCAAATCGGCCGGTCCTGTGCTTCTCGCATCCAGCGTATTCCATTCACCAGGTCAGTCGAAACGAGCTCGGAAAGATAAAATACCTTTAATAATAAACCTTTCTACCAAATGAAAGAAAAGTTAAAAAAATCTGAACCAAAGAAGAAAAATAAAAGACTGAAATTAAAAGCTGAGCTGCTGATAACGATTACTGAAAGTTCAAGCTACAGTGATGAAGAGGTACCTGTAGGAAGAGATCCCTCTCTTCCTACAGGAAGGAGGGAAGAGCACTAAGAACTTGAGAGAAGCACTTAAATATGGGAACAGGAAAATTCCAGTATCATCTGCTTAGTCTTTTCCCAAGTATATTAGGGTTGGCTTCCAGTCTAACTGAAATAGTTGAATACTAGTATTTTACATGGAGCGACTGCCTATCTGACCTCCGCCACCAAGTAATTGGTAACACGATACGCCTTAATAGTAACACTGGGTTTTTGAACTTTCGGGCTTCTGACTACGCGTAACAACTGTGATTCATTTTTGTAGATATTCTTATAATAATAATATGTAGGTACATAAATATAAAGGTGTGTTGTAATTTGTGTTTCATATATTTTTCCACTCTGTGTATTGTAAAGACGCGAGACGCCTTCAATTTTATAATATGTTACCCTATTGTAAATAGTATTTTAATTATTTATCAACTACAGACGTTCATACCAAACATTATCAGCATCCTTTCTTATCTCAATTAATTCGTGGTCGGCGCAGCATTTGTTCTACTTTTATGCATCTCTATCAGTCGTCATCTCTTTTCTAGGCATATCATTTTTCGTACAATCCATCCATAATTTTTTGCACTGTAACATAATAATATGTACTAATGTTTGATGCAAGAAATGTGTCAAACACTACAAAAAATTTCTAAAGCTACACTATTACTGACAAATGCTTGCACTAACTGGACAGGTTCACTCAAACCTCTGGGTTTTTTCCTTGAAAGACCATTGCAGACACTACTCTACATGGTCCTCATTATGACCTCTCCAAGATTATGTCTGGAAATTACAAGAGACTGCGACCTCTAAGTTAGTTTCGGTGTTTCTTCTCAGACTAGTCGTATAGGAAACACTGACCTCATCTAGCTTTAAAACATATTTTATATTTGACGCGTAAAAGCGTTTATACCCTTTTGCAGAAATAAATCATTTAGGTATCATTTAAAGAAATTCTCTTCACCCTACAGTTATCTAACCACTTCAAATACCTTTTCCCACCAAATAATTGACCAGCCACGCAACACCGGATATCTATTCAATATTTAAGAAGTCTCTCAAAGCGCATGCCGGCAAAATTCTTGTAAACAACACAACAATAAGAATTCTTCAAAGTGCTGTTACTATGTATAAAACGCCTCTTTGTAAGATATCTGGGAATCGGTAAGTATGAATGGAAAAGTAGGTATAGCGTAGTATAATCAGCCCATAATGTTCTGCTGGGACACAGGCCTCTCTGTGAATGGAATACACAATTGATGTGAGAAGAGATTAGCGATGTCCGATAGTATTTCGGTGTGCTACTGAATGGAATGCTCGATTTACGGCAGTTTTTTTGATAAATAACATCACGCCTGTATTCCCGTTGAGGTAGGCAGACACTTTATGAGCGACAAAGATGATGGAAATGTCGCAAATGTGTGTGACTGGCATCTCGTAGTACCGAAAAGCTTCTGTTAATCCTGTTGAAAGTCGTTGTAGAAAAACGAAACGCTTTGCAAGCGAATGCCACTTGTGTAGGTCCTCTGGATTTGATTCCCAGGTGAGACTAAGGCCAGGTTGGGTTATTTTAATTATTGTGAATGTGAAGACTATGTGGGTCATTGCTCTTTTTTCGGGTTCCGTAGTAAACAAGGAACCCTAAGGCCTCTGCCTCGAATCTTGCGGGCAGCGGCGGCGGCGGCGGCGCGGGCATCGCAGACCTGTTCTAGAAACCAGCGGGCAGGGCATATCGCGCGGCACTATAGCGGCGTAGATTGTGTTCGTGGTTGTATTGTCGAGATATTTGTTTTTATTCGCGAATGAAATGTCTGAACAACGGCGACAACATCTTTTTGATTCAAATTTATTCCTAATGTCACAAAAATAAATTGCACAACACTGCAATGCAGACGCGCGGGCGGTCACCGCTTGACTGGATTGCACCGCTCACTGCCCGCCCCCGCGCCACTGCCGCGTCGCTGTTTTCGAGGGCCGGTCCATTTGATTTTACGCATTAGATCCTGCCACTCCTGCGCCGCCGCCGCCGCCGCCGCGCCGCTGCCCGCAGGGTTCGAGGCAGAGGCCTTATAGTTTTGCCAAGTCCGTCTGTCTGTCTGTCCGCGTCTTAGCTCAGAGACTTTTAGTGCTAGAAAGCTGTAATTTGGTATGGGTATACATATTAATCACGCTGACAAAATGGTAAAATAAAATCTTGTTGTTTTAGGGTTTAGGGTACCTCCCCTAAACGTAAAGTGGGGATGATATTTTATTTCTCGTCTGTCGCATGGTGTGGGGCACCGGAGGATAGGCCGTTCAAAAATATTGTGGGTTTGCGAAAACTATTTTTCGATTCAGGGATCCGTTTGCGTAATATTAAGCTTTAATGTGCAAATTTTTGTTAGAGTCAAGTGTGTGTGTGTGTCCCCGCCTGCTAAATGGTTGTATTTGAATATGTGAAAAGTTTAACCAAATTAAAAGGAAAACTATCATAGCTAAGCAGGCTTCACAAGTTACTGAGTAATAGTCGACCAACTTATGTATATTTACAGTTGAAAAATATGTTCTCCCGTACATTCCATAAGGAAGAATATGTTTTTCATTTACAATGTTAAGTTTTTTCTTGGTATAATTTCATACCAACTATGGAACCCTTCATAGTGCGTGGTCCGATATGCTCTTGGCCGGTTTTTTTCAGTTACTTTTAATCATGGTCTGGTAGTTTGAGTAATTTATGCGGCTACCCTAATGTCCTTTCTTTGCGGTATTGTTCGTCAATCGTGGAGTTCCTTAAGTTCTGAGTTGACCTGCACTATTACTGACAAAAGCGTGCACTTGATTGGACAGGTCCACTCAATGTGTGTGGTTCTTTCCTCTAAAGAACATTTCAGACACCAATCTCCATGGTCTTCATATGATCTGACCAAGATTATGTCTGGACTTTAAAAGAGACTGTGACCTCTGATTTTCTTTCGGCCTTTCTTCTCAGAGTAGTCAGATACGAAACGCCGACCTCGTCTATAGTTTTAAAATATGATTGACGTGTTAAAATGTGTTTAAAAACCTACTTACAGAAATACATTTTTTTATCGTTTATCATTTATAAGCATAGTATTATAGGGCTTTTTGTCAGGAAATTCTCTGGAACTAGGCCCGCCCAGGTGGACCAATGACCTTATGAAGGCCGCAGGAATTCGCTGGATGCGGGAAGCACAAAACCGGTCGTAGTGGCGGGCTTGGGAGAGGTCTATGTCCAGCAGTGGACTGCTTCGGCTGAAATGATGAGGCCCGCCCTCGGACTTACAAAACTGAGAAAAATGTGGGTATCGTACACCTCTGCCTAGCACTTGAGAATACGGCTTTTGATGTAATGATGGCACTACACTACATAGAGACTACCATAAATATAAATGAAAACAATGTTCAACTATACCCAAAGTCTCTAATTCAGATAATTTATGTAAACAAAGTAATGTCAAGAAATGTCACTGTCAAAATGACAGGACAGTGGTACAAAACACTTTATCATTTTTTTTTTTTTGTAAATTTTCATCTATTAAATTAAAGTGAATTAATTAATTATAAGAACTATGCAAACAAAATACCGTTGCCAAACAATGTTTTATGTAGTGTGTCGGAGACACGGCCTATGGTCGTCATAATCAGCCCTTTTAAGTTCACTGCTAGACGTAGGCCTCCCAAAATCGATTTCCACTCGAAACAGTTTACAGCCGTTTTCATCCAAAATGTGGCTAGATATGCTACATACAATATGAATATATGAATGAGAGTTTTAATATTAGTGTTGTTGAAGATGTAAAAAATGTGGAAATGTTTGGATCTCCTGCATTGTTACCAGTATCATAAAATATTTTATACCAGTAAATCTCCTTTTTTTAATAAAACTGAAAACTTTGTTTAAAACCGAAAATTTATAAAAATAATTATGGTATGATTATAAAATAAATGGAACCTTTTTTTTTCGCCATTTTGTATGAATTACCATTACGAAGATATTTTTTTGATATGTTATCCCCTTTGTTTACATAAATGATCTGAATTTGAGACTTTGGGTATAGGTGATTTTAATATTGCCTCAATATATCACAAGCTCAGACAATTTTATAGTTCCGTGTAAATGGGTCTCTCAAGGGTTTCTTAGAAATTCGTTTTTAAGAGCAAACAAGTTTAATAACAGTTCGGGGCACAATAGACAAATAAAATACATCCGTTGTTTTGTTCCTTTATATTGTAACAAAACAGTGTACTCTACGTTGTACTAGAGCTAGTAGTAGAACTCTTTGTGAAACAGCTCGTCCGGGGAAGTACTACGTCGTACATAATAACACAGCAACGCTGAAGAAGTTATAATCGTATCTGGTATTGCAGATCATTTGGAAAACGTTGTGGGCCTTGTTAACTCTTCGATATAGACGCTTGGATTTCATCAACTTAGCCTATTGCAGTCCACTGCTGGACATATGCCTCTCCCAGGTTACGCCACGATACTCTGTCTTCCGCATCCAGTTTGTCCCAGCCACCTTTTTAAGGTCGTCGGTCCATCTAACTGGGGGGCGACCTACACTACGCTTGCCGATACGCGGTCTCCACTCCACGACACGTCTGCTCCACCGGCCATCGGTCTTTCGAAAACATGGCCAGCCCTGTTCAGCTCAACAAGCTATGTTGGTAAGTCCGGTTCTTTTCCGGATAATTTCATTCCTTATCCTTCAAAGAAACTTCGAGCATAGTCCGCTCCTTAGCGCGCTGAGCGACTTTAAATTTATGCTTCAATTTATTGACCATTTCCTATTTTGTTAAGCAGGTACCTAAACATTGAAAAGGCCAATTATTTTTAAAAGAGCAAAAGGAGTTTCTTGCCGGCTCTTCTCCATAGGAAACGACCAGTTGGAACGTTTCATAAGTGCCCATGTAAGTACGCTTACATAGTATTTTTTTTCTTCGTCTATTTTGACCACTTACCAACAGGTGAGTTCCATGTTGGTTTGCTACCCACACCAAACAACGTAGAAAAAATCTTAAGTACAGAAAAATAATATAAATCTCAATTAATTAC
This sequence comes from Dryobota labecula, assembly GCA_947523025.1. Classification (NCBI taxonomy): domain Eukaryota; kingdom Metazoa; phylum Arthropoda; class Insecta; order Lepidoptera; family Noctuidae; genus Dryobota; species Dryobota labecula. The sequence goes on along the minus strand of OX383314.1, from coordinate 10,817,984 downwards.
AACACATTAATTTATAATTATTTACAAAACAATAAAGTAACTATAAAAATTATTTTGGTAAAGGGATTTTTATAAATAAAAATATGAGGTAACCCACGAAATTTAAATTTTCTTTGTTTTTTGCTTTTTTACTCTGAACCTCGACTGGATACTCGTTCTTTGTGACATACTTCCAAAAATGATTTCTGGTAGTATCCTTGGCTGTACTCTGGTCGGTATCTGTGTATCCGATGTCGTTTTTAGGGTTCTGTACCCAAAGGGTAAAACGGGACCCTATTACTAAGACTCCGCTGTCCGTCTGTCTGTCCGTCACCAGGCTGTATCTCATGAACTGTGATAGTTAGACAGTTACTTTCACATTTATAATATTAGTATGTATGTTTTAGTACAAAAAAAAAAATGTATCGTTAACGAAAGATGTTTATTTTGAAACTGGTATAATGGCTACCCTACTAGTAGGTACCTATCGGCTGTGCGCTCGCCCATTGATATTATTACGAATAGATTGTATCCATATTTTGCTGATTTCAAGTGGACAAAAGTATTGAATAATTATGGAAATGTGGTTGTAAATTATGCACTGGTTAAAAACTCATCCTATAAGCTATTATTTATAGATCAAATATTTGAAAAATAAACCCGTGTTTGGCCACGCAAGGCCTGACCATAATTTTATTAAAGAGGCCGTTTTGCTCTCAAAATCTTTAACTTTGCTTAAAAGATGTTACTATTTCAGTTTTACTAGCAATAAAATTGTAGTAATAGTTATTTTAAATTAGATTTATAAAAATATTGCATCTTGAAGTTTTATGATTTCATAAATATTTTATTATTTTCATAATAAAATGAAAGTGTGTAGTTGTTTTCTGCTGTTCGGAATATTTGGTAGTTTTATTTTATAGTTTATTTCAACACTTCTTTTAACTGAGTTTGCAGCACACATATTCACTACAATATAATAGCAATTCACCTTCTGTTATATTTATTTATTTATTTATATATACTTTATTGTTCACCTGATTACACATAAGAAAAAGAAAAACTTATTCACTTGAATAAAATATAATAGGCGGTCTTATCGCTTACTGCGATCTCTTCTAGGCAACCTTGGCATGGACAGTGAATTTCTGGACATAAAATGGGGTTGTCATTGGTGCAAATAAAAAGTATAAAAGTACAATCCATACTAATATTATAAATGTGAAAGTAACTCTGTCTGTCTGTCTGTCTGTCTGTATGTTACGTTTCACGCCAAAACCACTGAACCGATCGTCATGAAATTTGGCAGAGATGTAGCCTGGGATATGGAGACGGACATAGGCTACTTTTTTACGCGATAACCGACATCTACGCGGGCGGAGCCGCGAGCAAAAGCTAGTATACTATAAAAGATACTCAGATATATGCTATATAATAGATACATACATACAAACTATACAAAAATAACTATACGTTATAATAAAACCATTACAATTTAATTTTCAGCTTGCACAAACTCGATATCACGGATCAGAGCTAAAGGGGATCACAGATACGTCAACCTACCAGACGAGACTGTTAGGGAATATAGTAATGAGGAGTACTCCGGAGATACTAATAACTTAGACAATGTATATAACATTATAACAAGAGGCACAACAGTTCAAGATAAAAACATGAAACTTGTGTTCACAGCTCCGAGAGTTGAAACCCTCACGGATTTTATTCAGGAAGCCATTACAATTCTCAATACTTATGAAGATACCGCATTTGAAGATTTCTTCCACGTTCTAGACAACGAAATCAGAAAATATCACTACAGAGGCTGCAAATTTTCCGAATTGACGCAAAATTCTGATACTAGGGGTGTACTGACCGGGTCATTAAAGTTGATCAGTGGGAAACCAGTTTCTTTTATCAAAGAAAACATCAATGAAGTGGCGGACATGATGAGAGATGAAACATACGACAAAAATGTTAAAGATTTGCTGGATTATATCAATTCTTTGTACAAAAATACTAAACTGAATTTTCGTAGTGTTTTAAATGAATTGAAGTATTATAGGAATACAAAAACTGTAAGAACTCACAATAATTTAGTACAAGTCATTAGAGGCGGAGTCCGAGCAGTTTTGTTTAATCCTTACGCTGAACTTAACACTCATACTAGAAGAGAATTGAAAGAAAGAATAGAAACATTTTGGAAACAATTCAAAAATAATCCTGCATCACGAGTTGAATCGAATGATATTCCTTACAAAGATCAAGTCATTAAGTCAGTCAGCAATACGTTCAAGGTCTCCGAAAATATAATAAACGAACTTGAAAATACCGCAACTTATTCTAAAAGTGATCAACAAGCTAAGTCAAATCACAACAAAGAGAGAATTATTAGTATAGAGGCTTTTGGCGGACAGTCTCAACATGATGAAACTGAGAAGGATGGGAATAGCAATGAATCTGGAAAACAGATAACTTACAACACAGATCAAATATCATCAGGACAATCGTTCGATAGCAGTTCGAACTCCATCAAAAGCTCTCAGGAGCGACATGAAGAGTACAACAAACAGCGATACATGACTCTATATACAGAAGATATATCTTACAAAGCAAAGACTACGAAAGAAACAGAAATCATTCCCTTAGCTGCAAATGTGGTGCCAAGAAGGCCCAAAGTTAAGAAGCGACTGACGAACACGTCCACACCGAAGGAGAGAGATGTATCGTTAGAGAGGACAAAGAAAATTGAAATGCTAAGGGCTAATCATGACACGGATGATACAAAACTGGAAATTTCTAAATCAAGTCATGAAACAGAGAGTAGCCTGACGCTTGAATTAAAGCACGAACCGAGAATAAAACTAAACTATGACAAGCAAAAAAAGCATAGCAAGGTATATGAATCCATGTCTAAGAGCAACAGTATATTTATGAAACTGCCTTATTTGTTAGGCTGAATGCACACCTGTTTCCACACCTATCGGATACTGTTAAACGTAACAGGCGGAATGATATGTTACGCGGACGGAGAGCCAAAACAGCCTTAATGTGGAAAAGCATATTCTGCATAGCCCCACAAGTGTATAACAAAATTCCAAAGTGTATTAAAGAGTTAAATTTAAATGGATTCAAAAAAAGGCTTAAAGACCTCTTATGTAATAAATGCTATTATAATTTAAATGACTATTTGAATGATACTTTGACATCCTAATTTAATTGTAATCTTTTTTGACATCTTACTCTTTGATACTGTGACATTAATACTTTGACATCCTAAATGTGTTGTGTTTACGATAATAATTTAACTGACCTCAAATTGTATTTTAAATTATGTACCTACCTAACATTTGTACGCCACAATTGGCAGAATGTGATGATACTATTGACTAATCTTAAGACCCTATAATGTACCATATTCTGACAAATAAATGATTATTATTATTATTATTATTATTATTAACAAAAGAACGTGGAAATAATAAGCCAGTACGACGCAGTCATTGATGTTCAGCTAACTAATACCGAGTTGTTAAAATCTTTGAGAATGTTTGAACCACTCGAGATGGATACAAAGTAAGAGTTTGATAGATTCATTCAGAATTCAACACGAAATCATAATAATATGTTCTTTGATCTTTGGTACGATTGCTATTGATAGGTATTTGTACAATAATCTCTTAGAAACAAAATTACCACTATAACGAACCGAAGTATAAAATTTTATAAAGCTGCTACATCTGTATACACTACACCATAAAACACCAATTATATCCTCCATTTCCCTTAACTCAGTAGCAGCGCGGAGTCTGGATTTGTGCCCAGTTGATGGCAATAGGCTCGCTCCCTATTACATGGTACTTAGACATAACTGGCGAAATGTGGGTGTTCCTACTATGGGTACACCTCTGCCTAACCTTTCGGGGAAACAAGGCGTGATTTAATGTTATGTTCCCATTATTTCAATATATTAATGGTTCGCGCAATATGTCTTCTTATTCCATACGTCTCTATCAGCCTCAGTAGTCACCTTTTCTAGCCACATTATCTTCCACAAAATATATTCATTGTTTTTTATAGCATTGTTCCTTAAATCTTTCCTCACAACAATTCCTCTTTTCTTAGAATAGAATATATATGCATTACATGAAACAATGCTTCATTAGTTCCAGATATGGCACTACTCTGTATCCGAAGCCTGCTATACAAACCGAACCACTACCCAAAAAATCTACAATACGTCCTCGATCTATTCAAGCAGAAGCAGAGTATAAACCTCAGAAACCGATTGTTTATACAAAACCTCCTTCAAGATACTCGAAAAGAAACAAAACTTTCTATAGAAAACAATTAAGTGACTTTAGGAAAAATATAGCGCCTCCCTTTCCCGATCAAGGACACACAGTTGACCAATATATGGAGCCCAAAAATAAAAACCAGAAATATCTTAGACGTTCCGATAATGATACTATTGGAGCAGATGATTTCAACATATATGTCATTAAAAGAATAGACGCTATGGAAAATGAATTAAACGAATTGAAACAAATGAATGATTTCAGTTTCAGAAGTAGAATGAAGGATAATAATACTTATGAGGTTGAAACTATAAATATTACTGATAAGTTTGAATTAAAAGATATAGTTGATAATAAAAGAAAAGATATGAAAGGAAACGTTATTGAGAGATTATTGCATGAAGGCCATGGTTTAAATAATGAACAGGTTAATGATCGACATGAATCAAGAACCAGTAATAATACAATAAGTACAGAACCTTCTACAAATAACACCAAATCTCGTAAACTAAACGTTATAAAGAAGGATTCAGATAATGCAACGGTTATTGATAACAAAAATACAATAGAAGTCACAAATAACACTAGCAAAATCAACGTAAATGTCACTAAGAAATTAAACAATGAAGTAATTATTAATAATGTCACATCATCTAGTATTAGTTTAGTTAAAGTTACGAACGCAATGAAACTTGAAAGCGTTGTGACTACTCCCAAGGTTAGTATCACTAGAAGAACAATGGATTATTCTGATCCGTCATATTACGATTCCCAACATCGTCCAACTGTTCGTAACAGCCAATTTGACCCATTTTTTGATCATATTAATGATGGTATTGATCTTCATATGTAATTTAGGAAAAAGTTTACTCATCACCGTTACGATGTATACTGAATAAAATGGCTGAGATTTAACCTTCCAATATAAACAATGTTATCATCTGTACTATGTTAAATAACGAGAGTCAATTGTAAAAGTAAGAGAACTAGAAATAAATGGTTTATGTTTAAAACCGAAAAGTAAATAATAACATGACAAAAAAGCTTGTTTTCGTATGACTACCTACCAAACTCTTTTGCCCAATTGTTTCTCTACATAAAAGATGTATCCCAGTTTTATCCCATTATTTGTGTGTTGTTTGTATTAATATTTTTTTTAACTATTCATAAAAAGATGTTACGTATAACAAAAAGAAGAAGTCAAAAAACAACAACAATCGTCATGTTTTCTTTATTACTTTATTGAACTAGCCTCCTGCAATTAAAGGAATGCACTAGACTTAAAATCTCGCTTTTGTTGAAGGTCCTCGATCGATGAATGGGAAAACATCGGTAATAAATTACTGGTTGCGCCTGTTATGTATACGTTAGCGATGTGTAGCGCCTTAGTGAGTAGTTCTGTTGCGTTCTAATTTCATTAAGTATTTATGATTTGCAGTCTTGGACTAAAAAAAAATATAATTGAACGGTCCGTTCCATCACTAGAATAACTGATTTCACTCGGATAGCTGCCAATCATAACTTAAATTGCGCTGGACATAATATTATCTGTCGCATGTCAGACAAACAATGCTACATCGCGGCGGGACCAGACGGTGGAATCCACTGACTTAGAAACCTATGGATTCGCCATACCTTCAAAATTAGCGTGCATACCTACAAAAATCGGGCACTTAAGATGGCCGCGTTTCGTAGGGTTGTAACTGCGAGCAACATACACAGCTGATATCGATATTAACCTTCAATTAAAAAATATATATTACTGGTTTAATTTTTTAGAAATAACCTCGTAGATGTAATGCAACTGAAGTGACAAGAATTTTAGAAGTTGTGGGTGTTTTATGTTTCATCTTAACCTGTTCATACACTGGCTCTCTTTCCCTTCAAACCGAAACACGACAGTGGATGCACTGCTGCTTTACGGCAGAAATAGGAAAGACGAGCTTCTAGTCAGAAAAGAAGATTATAATATTATAGTATAATTTTAAAACCTAAAATTTACCATTTATTAAACTATCCATTGCAAAACCTTAGTTTTATGCATAATAAATTCAAAACAAACGTACGTACGCTACATTGCATAATTCGGCTTATAATTTTCACTACAAACACGTGCTCTCTGTGAGAAAATCAATGCAAATCTTTAAGTGTTGCTTAAATCGATTGGCGTTTCCACAACCTTCTGTTACGATATATTATTATTATTATTGTAATATCAATTTATTATGATCAAACCAGGCCCACAGAAATAGAAATAGCTTTGGGTGTAGAGTATTGTTTAAGCTTACATACTTACCAGGAGACGTATGGTATGAGGTAAATACCATTAAAAAAATTATATCAAATCAAATCTGCATATCGCAGTTCACTCATGGACATAGGCCAAAGGGGTAGTAAATAAATAAGAGTATTTTGTTATCATCCTACTTTTCGAGCTAAGTTTTTCGGAAAGTAGGGAGATAAATTTATGTAAAATAATAACAATGATTTATGTAAAAATAGTAGATTGTTATACGAGGAGCTAAAATGACCCATTATATACGAGGTAGTTTTACTCCCGAGCTTTAGCGAGGGAGTAAATAGAAACCGAGTTTTATTGGGTTTTTAGCGCCGTGTGTTACACTCTACTTTTCACTACGATTGCGAGAAAATAAAATAATCCAATACAATATGAAATAGTTTATTTTATAAAAAAATTAATGTACAATTTGTACAATTCTGGATATTTAACGAGGTGTTTTTTCCCGGTAACTTAATTTCAGTCGACGAAGAAGAATGTTGAGTTTTCTGTGAGATAAGCGTGAGAGATACACGTAGTTCCAGGTTTGAGGGTCCCTCATTAGGATGTTCTGGATAGAGAATCAGCTGAGTTGACTCATCTCTTGATGTCGATGGTCGTGGGCTAGTTGAGAGAAAATTGATGCGTTCTGTGTGTGATACGCTGGGTGATATCAAATTTGGTTTATATTTTCAGAACCAATAGCTTCTATCCATTTCTATTTCTTCTTTAAAATTTATTTTACAGGAAATCTGTGGATTAAAATATAATTGCAATGTATCAATATTATCGATACGTATCGCATGCGAACATCACACATCACAAATCTTAAATATCAATAACTTTATGTAAACAATGCTAAGAAATAAACAAAATAACAACGATAAAAACATGACAATGGTTTCAATAATCTTCAAAAGGATCATCTTGAAACAATACAATACACAAAATTCTACAACATTCGACTTTAATAGTGAAAAATAGTTACTAACCTGTGCAGAGTCAAATTAGGCTTATTTTTGTTTTTTCTCGCACCACACTGTTTTATACAACACGAGGGCATGATTTTTCTATTAATGTCCAAACTCAGAACACCAAATTACCTTGTTTCGAGACGTATTTGTCTTGAAAACAACAAAAATATTTAAATCAAGCAACTGTTTGACAGAACATCTACCACAAAACAACAGAGTACTTTCGACACTCAACATGGCGACCGGTCACGCATAGAGATGATTTTGACGTCACACAATAGTGTTGCCAAATTTAGTCCTTGACAAACATTTAGATGTCTCTCTTTTAATATGTAGCTCTTGGTTAGTTAAAAAGAGACAAAAGGCTTTTTGACATGATAGATATTTGTATAACTATTCTTTCTATAGTAGAATATGCCATCTCCATAGTTTTCCTACGTCAATGGTGGAATCACTGAACTGCTTTAAATGACACTGGCTCATTAATAAAAACAGGATTCAGCTGTCTGTGAAACAAATAATTTAACATTTAATTTACATTAAAAAAATAACAACCAGAACAAAGAATTATAGCAAAATTAATCACAGTTAAGAAGCATGGGAAATTCAATAGAGAATTCAGATTTATGTTCAGGAGAGAATTTTATCATGTTTCATCGTGTCTCCGTTGTTCAGTACATTATGTTCGAAGGTCCTATTCCCATGTTGTAGAGCTTGAATCAAGTTCTTCATCAGCGACGCCTCCTCATCACTGTAGCTTGAACCTTCGACAATCTTTCGAAGCAGTTCCGCTTTTAATTTTAGTCTTTTGTCTTTCTTCTTTGACTCAGCTTGCTTTAAAGTTTCTATTACTTTGTGATAGAAAGATGTTTTATCTTTCTGACCCGTTTTTCTTTTTGTAACTGATTCGTCCCTTCTTTCAATAAACTTGATATGTTTTCCGTCTTCAGTGTCGTCACGCTCGGAGTATTGTAACACTGCATTTGGGGGCTCGATTGGCTTTCTATGTCTCCTACAGAAATAAAATGATATAAATGATTTCTGTAAAATATTTAAGACACTTTTAGAGGCGAGGGCATTTCCTAGCTGATAATCTCGGAGGAAATAAACTAGTCAGAGATAATCTCTTTTAAAGTCTAGATATTCTTATTCTGCCTAACTTTATTACATGGGGTCGACATGAAACGTTATTCTAATCCATTTTGTCCTGTTAACTATTACGTTTTCATTCACTCCCTTCATCTTTTCCTAAGTCTCCCTCTTCCTCTCATTTGATCAACATTTATATTCATTACTCTATTTAGTCACCTGCGTTGCCCATACTAAGAATAACGGTTTCCATTCAACTTTTCTGTCGGAGACTATTTTTATATTTCTGATTATTATTATTATCATCATCATATCAGCCAAAATACGTCCACTGTTGGATATAGGCCTCCCTGAAGCGTCTCCAAATAATATATTAAGTATAGTAGGCGGATTTTTGAGGCTAGTGGTGTAGGGAGAAATAGAAGATATACATTTCTGTTGGTCGAGTCACTTTCTTCATCCTTTCGAAGTGATACTTTGGTGTATTCAAGCTGAATCTTTTTTGCCCTTCTTTTGTTCTTCTCAGCGTTCGATATTCTACTTCTCCTTTCTGTCTTCGATATATCTGTTCGTTGCTATACTCTGGACGTCTGTTTATATGTCTTTGTAATCTCTGTCTCGTTCTTATTAGTTTGTGTAAATGTTGATGGCGTTTGCTATTTCTTGCTTTTGAATGAAATCTTCTGGATTTTATGGAAGATAGTCCCGGAGTCTCTAGATTTTGTTCTGTGAAAACAGAAAAATGAATTGAATAATTAATTATATGTATTATTCTTTGCGGGCCGTTGGAAGCTCAAAAGTCTGACAACGGTATCGTGCTACCCAGTAACTGGGTTGTGCGTCAGAAAATCAGTAGGTCTATGTAAAATACCGGTATTCAGATGCATCCGGGTAGAATCGAAGCCGATCCTAACTTAGTTGGGAAAAGGCTAGTTGATGAGATACAAACCTCTTTGCCGCACATTTGTAGTAGTCAGTGTCTCCTTAATATTAATATCGGCCGATATGTACGCTGGTCTTCCATTCATCACCGTAGTCCTTGTATCCTCATCCTTCTCTGGATTAGTTTTGAAGCGAAGTATTCCACCTAAATTTTTAATGAACAACTGTACTGTTTTGGCTGTAACAGTACTTGCAGTTGAGTACCAAAAGTCATCAACCTCAGTCGGTCTCTCAGGCAGTGAGATCCCCTGGCGGAGGATTAGTGGTGGTTGGTTCTTGGAGTCGTTCTTCAACTGTTTGGTTGGCACCGAGACTTCGGCTTTGGAGAGACTGTGTCCAACTTGGGAAGCGGGTTTGGCCAATTGTAAAAAGCTTTTGGTTAGTGGCTGTAGGGATTTAGGACGTTGGTACACCTAAATAGTTTGGAGACTACTAGGATTTAAGTAGTGGTACATTCATTTCATCATAGACATCAAGAATTAAAATTAGAATAAGAATGTTATAATTATATTTCTAAGAATGTAGTTTTACATAGTATGGTGTCAATATTTTGTTAAGTTCTGTATAGAACTTTTTAAAGTGCAGAGGCCATGATTTGTAGGTAGGTTTATCGGGTGCTCAAATTACCAAGCGATGAAACTCTTCCGGTAATAGATCGGGGAATGATTTCTCAGCGGAATTAGAACGAATATGTTTTTACCCCCAATTTCAGCAGTCACGATTGCTACCACTAAAACAACGAGGCAAGCACATTAAATTCTTACTTGTATAATCGAAGTTCGGAGTCATTCCAATCTTGGTAGCTAAACTATTCACCCATTTCACAATTGGTGTATATGTAGTCATTTCCCGAAGCCATATCTTCTTATACTCTTGATTTGGAGTTATTACAGTGGTAGTAGGTCCAAAAATGTGGCTTGAATGGCCCCATATTGAGGTATTAGGAAGAAGAGTTGTTTTGAGATCCAACGGTCTGATAAATTTGTGTAATTTTGAAGACTGGAACGTAGGACCAAAAGCTTTCTTGTTGTCGTTTTTGTATAGTCCTGCCATAAGTGTTTTTGAAGGTGCTCGAGAAAGTGACCGGTTTTTTGATGAAGTGGATATTTTATTATCAATACGAAGTCTAGATTCAGATTGTCTAGTATAAAAACTTTGAGCAGGAAAGATCTCTTCCCATTTCAAGTGTCGATTATTTAACTCTGTGGTATAAGGTGTGATGGAGAATGGGAATGAGGGTCGAGATCTGATTAAAGGAAGATATGAAGTCAGCGGGGTATTCAGGCCCAGCTAGCTGGTCTATCGATGAAGTATTATCCCACCACCAATTAGTGATGCTATGGTCCAGAAAATCATCATCTCTTGTCGATTCATGTTCATTGTTGCCTAGTCTTAACACTGATCTCTCTTCGTGGAATTTGTGCTGTGCTTCTTTAATGAAGTTTTTTATTCGGAGAAAGTTTTGGTGATGTTGATTCATTAGTAAGGATTCGTTGAATTTTGCTGGAAGTAAGAGGAACAGGTGAATGGGATATTTCAACTTTATCTCCAAGGTTGGGAACGTATCATGCTTTTAAAAACACGTCACTTTATTGGTCTTTGCATCTTCAATTATCGCAAATTACAATTGCTATGCTTGGATTATAGTTAAAAAAAAGGATAGGTCCGTTTGTGTTTCGTGTTGTTAAGTATTTGATGGTCGCAGTGAGACAAAAGGACGTCAGTTAAAGAAACAGAGGGTACTAAAAATAACAATAAGAAAAATACATACCTTTCTCATAATAGACGCAACTAAACAAGTCATGAAGTGAAAATAAACTTATTATTAGTAGTAGCATAGTTATTGGTCACTTTAAATTATTTGCTGGTGTCTGTCACACAGTTTATACTATCACAGACATCGTCGTTAACTCTATCTTTAAAACATTCAAAACTATGTACATTGTGTTTTTGTTTAGGATAGATGAGTTGTACCCACATTTGTTAAGAAAAAATATTTAATGAAATTATTAATTGACTGATTAGTCCATAACGTATACCTAGCAGTCTTTTTAAATTAAACATTTCGCAAAAACACTCGCGTACTACAAAGTATTAAAAAAAAATCTCTGAAATAATAACTTAAGTAAAGTTGGAAGTTATTATTTCAGCTTTACTATCAATAAAATTGTAGTATTTCATTTTATTGAATTGGAAATAAAAACAGTTCCATAAAAATGTAGGTAAGTATTTTAAAGTGATTTGATTTACTTGATTTCTGCTGTTCCGGACATTTGGTAGATATTTTGTGTTGTTTTCAAAGATTCCTTTTGATTGAGTACCAGGCAAAGGAATATAATGTCAAAAAAATCGTGTTCAATATTAGAAAAACAAGCAAGTTATGATAGAACTTCTGTTGGTGACGACGCACAAGTCAAGTTGTTAAAAGTGATTATAATGTAAACAGTGTAAAGTGTGTGCGCAGACTCAGCTGCACTTCCTCTTCCCTCACTCTCAGAGTCGATGGGACGGCTATCCGAGACGAGTGGAGAGAGTGAGGGCGCAGGGCCAATGGCTTACCGTGCGCACCGAGGCATGGGGGTATCACACCACTAACTTCCAAACTCCGGGCTGTTATTACGAAATGCCTAATGGAAAACTTAATAAAACTTTGCCCGAAACTGGAATCAAACCCACGCTCAGCACTCCAGCTTGCGACCACGCAACCAATGGGGCAATTCACGTGGAACTTTCAACAAAACAATGCAAACCTGAGTTCGATTCCCAACAATTATATTTATTGTGAAAAACATGTAACATGTGTTACTTGTTTTTCGAAATTAAATTGAGCGTCGAGTCGACGTCATCGCATGTCAGGGGCTTTCCCTAGAAAATAGCGCTAGATACGCCGATGGTCTTCAACTTCCACACGAACGAAGTCGAGGGCGCAAGCTTGTTGATTATAAATTATACTGGAAAACACACACGGAGGCGTTAACCAAACGAATTAGTAAGTCTGCCTATGCCCTATATCAACTTACCTCAGTGATAAGAGTGGACGCTTTAGTCACAGTATATCATGGCTTAGTGGGTTCAGTTTTGAGATACAGTGTAATTCTTTGTGGGAATTCAACTGATAGGGAAATAATTTTGAAAGCACAGAAAAAAATTATCAGGAAAATGTTTGGATTACAGGTCATAATACGTGTAAACCATTATTAAATAATATAAGTACTTACTATCCTGTATCAAATAAGGAAAACAACAACATTTAATAATTTTGCGTTTATAGTAAGCGATACTAATGTCATTTAGCTCAAAAGTTAGGGAGACCTTATTTTGTATAACAACAAAGATTGCATACATCATCATCATCATTTCAGCCGAAAGACGTCCACTGCTGGACATAGGTCTCCCCCAAGCACCGCCACCTCGACCGGTTTTGTGCTTCCAGCATCCAGCGTATGCCTGCGGCTTTCATAAGGTCATCGGTCCACCTTGTGGGAGCCACGCCAGAACTTTTCGGCCCCAACGGTCATCTGTTCTGCGAGCAATGTGCCCTGCCCATTGCCACTTAAGTTTGGCAATTCTTCGAGCTATGTCGGTTACCTTGGTTCTCCTGTGGATCTAAGGATATAGTATGGATTATCATTAAGTATGTATTTCTCGTTCCAGGCAATGGAAGGCCACCCCACTTCTACCCGCGGGTATCGTGAGTTACGATGAGAGGATGGGCAGCAGTGTCCTTCTGTCTGCTAATAACAACATACTGCGACCACTGCTCCTTGTACAGATATCTTCATTATCTTTATTGTAGCTGGCAATTGGAGTTTGCTTAGCAGTTGGTATGTTTACGGGGTTAAAATAATAATGTATTGTGTGTACATAATACCATATTATTATCGCTAGCGGTTAGCATTTGCTGTGGATTCACTACTAATGTTAGGAGGATATTACGGAAAAATGAGGATTTTATAAAAGCGACCACGAACCTATTTTGTAACATTCTGGTTTGTTTTGTCCTTGTAGGTACAACTTTATTTAGTGCAAATAACAGTTTAAATATAATCATAGACAATTTATCCTAACTTACAATTTTATTATAATTTTGAGTGTTTTAAGTGAAGATGCAGAGTTTCATTTACTTTTTTATAGTATTTGCTATGAGTTCGGCTGCGGACGTGTACGTTTATGATGGCTCTGATTTCAGTAAGTAATCTTATTTCTGAAGCGTTGATCATTACGCTATTACGGTTGGTTATATGTCTCATGTGATTAGTATTAAATATGTTTTGTTATAAATTTGCGGCAAAACAAGTGCGTAAATAACGGAATGAACATGGCTGAACTGTCAAAATAAAACGCATTGCGATCGATTGCCATTTTGTGTCATTCCGTATTATTTTAATTCAAAAAAACCGGTCAAGTGCGTGTCGGACCACGCACAATGAAGGGTTCCGTAGTTGGGATGAATTTATCCCAAGAACAAACTTAACATTGTAGTTGAAGAGTTTTTCGACTGCAAATGTAAGTTGGTCGACTATTACTCGGTAACTTGTAAAGCTTACTTAGCTGTGATTGTTTTCTTTTTCTCCTTTTTAACTTCGTTTTGAATACTACTGCTGTGAATTTTTCCACATATCCAAATACAATCATTTAGCTGGCAGGGGGAGGTAACCATTTGACATTTGACTGTAACAAAAATTGGCACTGTAAAGCTTAATATTACGCAAACGGATTCCTGAATACAAAAATGGATTTCAAAAACCCGCAATATTTTTGAACGGCCTATCCAACAATACCGCACAACGTGGGATAGACGAGAAAAAAAAATATCATCCCCACTTTACGTGTAGGGGACCTCCCCTAAAAATATATATATTTCAAGTATTTATTTTAATACTGTCGGCGTGATTAATAAGTATACCCATGCCGAATTACAGCTTTCTAGTACTAAAAGTCTCTGAGCTAAGCCGCGGACAGACGGACAGACAGACGGACATGGCGAAACTATAAGGATTCCTAGTTGACTACGGAACCCGAAAAATCAAAAAATAGGCAGTTAACAATCAAAATATAAAATCAAAATCAAAATATTTTATTTCACATAAACCTACATGGGCACTTATGAAACGTCAGAAGCTAGGTGCACGGTTCCAATTAGTCGTTTCCTATGGAGAAGAGCCGGCAAGAAACTCCACGGTTACTCTTTTAAAAATATTATTAAATAACAGTGATAATAGGTGTGGGAGGACAGTGTAGGCCTTTCAACAAATACCGGTACTTAACAAAATAGAAAAGTGCCAACAAATCTACACTCTACTAGGCCTACAACGTTCTCACATTCACAAAATAGAATAAATCTATATAAAAGATTTAAAAATATATATATATATTTAGGTATATACAGGATGTATTTATTCAAACACGAATTTTTTTATAAGATATACCTATAGGTAGTAAAAAAGCCATGGAAACGATTTTAAGCTATTGCATAGCTTCTATCGCGGGCCTTGAGCGCGGGGACCGAATCCAGAAATTCCGTAACGAAAAAACCTCACGCTCCCCACTCCGACGGTTATTTTACTACACCAGTACCCTCTAGTGATCTAATAATTTCTGGCAGTTCCTTTTTTCTGTGTACTGCGTATTTTATTCTTATAAATATTAGTTTATAAAATTATGATCTTCACAAAAAGTGATTGATGATAGTGGGGTTAGAACTCACGACCAGTCGATTACGAGTACATTCAGTTCCCCTGTTGCACCGCAAGGCTACAATGACTTAATTAAAGCTTGCCAAATAGTTGATACCATTCCAGTTGAACAATTTTTAAACTTGACTAGACGGTTGGAAATGACTCATGTACATGGAATTTTTTCGCTGTCAAAACAGTTTGTCACTCTTTTTTTATTTAAAATTACTTTAGGTTCAACACTTTCGTCTATTTTAAAGTTGTTATTATGCTTATATTTGAATAGTATTTGACTTTGTTTACGTAGTTATACACTTTTACGACGTTCAGCACTTATTTATTTTGTTTTTAAGCTATTGCATAGCTTCTATCGCGGGCCTTGAGCGCGGGGACCGAATCCAGAAATTCCGTAACGAAAAAACCTCGTGCTCCCCACTCCGACGGGCACGGAGGTGTGGCTTGAAGGCCGTGCATCGTCTAACGTCGTTTCAGTTCGGCAGTCTTCGACACGGCGTTGTGTGCGTGCGATTAGATGTATTGTACGACTCTACGAAACTCTGTGGTGGATTTACCGCGCAACGCAACGCCATCTAGTAATCGCAGGTAGAACTAACTAAATAGAGGTGACATTGGCGTGGCTTGTGATTCGTAATCGAGACAAGCGTTGCTCTGTTGGTGGTCTCAGTTGTGTTTTGTTGTCGGTTTTATCCACTAGATGGCAGGCATCGTAATTCAAAAGTTTTTGAAAGGTTGTTGAGGTATGTGAGCAATTTATTTATAAATCTAGCTAGAATTAACATTAAACATTAACGTTCTTCATAGCTTATAAAAACCACTTTTAAACGGTTCTCCAAAGTTCTGGGCCGATTATGGATTGACTTTACTTTCTTATCGGTCACCACGCTCAAAAAGTGTAACTTGAATTAATATCAAAGAAAAAGAAATACTGCATAAATAAAATAAATAAATAATTATAATTGCATAAGTTGATACAAAATGCTATGCAATAGCTTTACCGCGGCAGTCCCCGAGTGCCACACGTCTTTTTTTCTTTAATCTGGGTATATTATTTAAAAATGTAATAATTTAAAATTACTTGAAATTATCAAAAGGCACCGCGCTCGTGCCGCCACCGTCTCCGCATCCGGGGGTTCAATCATAGAATAAGTTAAGTTAAGTTAAGTTTTTTTTTGCAAAATGTCTCAAGCAATTTTAAATTTATAATAATTATGTAAAAATAAAACCACTCATAAAAAAAAATCGCTGCTATGGCTTTTTTCCCACCTATAGAGGCTTCTCTTAAAATATTTCGTGTATGAATAGATACACCTTATATATTAAAATGAAAACCTATTTAAACCAAATGACATGATTGCCATTACAACTACAGTAACAAATCTGAATAAATATCATACGACGGAGTCGCACAGTAGTACGTAAATACGCTGTTGAACAGATAACTTCACTTCGAGTCCGAGTTTCGAATTAGGGTGAAGCCAGACGAGCGTAATTTTTTGAGTTGTGAGTCACGTAATTTCAGTCGCGTAATTTCTGCTACATTCGGTTTCATACAAAAATCCTGTTTCGTTCACACGGCGACGCAAAATGAGTTGTCTGCCGACTCACGCGCACAATCCCGGCTGAATTGAGTGCGGCGAGAGGGAATAAAAACATTTTAAAAACTTACTTGAGTGTTATTATTAGTCTTTCCTCTGCACTGATGGCTAGTCTCATATTTGTGTCTGATTTAGTAATAAAAGGTTTTAAGAGATGTAATAATTCTTGAAAAACATATAATGGCATATGGAGTAATTATGAAATATATCTGGATTTGCACATAAACGTTCATACAAGACATGAAACTGTCCGCGCATCAGTCTTTCACTGTTGAATGGATTCACCCAGTATTTTCTTCTATCATCTTTTGTGTCTTCGCTATATGCTACGCTATACACAACGTTTTTATTATATCCATTGCACTACACAAACACCCAATACGAGCGTTGAAAAGCAACTGAATAAATTACGCTCGTCTGGCTTCACCCTTATACAATCAAATAGCTTCCTCTTACAGAGCAGTGCCCTAATTGAGTAACACACTTTAAATCACAATCTGAATGATTTTAAATGATTATTGCTAAAAAAATGCGTCATATTTTCTAAAAATTTGTTAGTTCACCGACGTAAATAATGCAATGAATGTTGTTGAACCGTCAAAATGAAAGCCATTGCTATTTTGTATTACGCAATTCTTCGGTTTTTCTTTCTTTTTTTATGGTTTCATTTCATTTATTCAATAACATTACAAGAGCATTTACCTTTCCTCTCAACTGTGAGTATTTTATGTATATATTTATAGATATATGTATTTATATTTTTGTAGCTTTATTTAAGTATATGTTATATTTAATATTTTAGTTTAAGACTTCGCATATTCATATCATTCTCTTCATGTTCTCACACACTATTGTCTACATTTCTTTTTCATTCCTCCTTTCGCAGGTCTGCTGGAAGAAATTTCTTAAGAAATAAGCAGTACCTTTGTACTGAAATTATAATTATGTGGTATCTCTATGTATTTAACTGTGTGTACATAAATAATAAAATAAATAAATAAATAAACATTAAAATATATGTAATAATAACAAACCTACCGACTAAAATCTACCGTTGGATTCTATCTCCACATGCTGCAAGTACAGCGCATTCGTATTTAGTTTAACAAGTTACATGAGTGTTTTTTGTTTCAGCCACAAAAAATATGTCTGATCCCAAGAATGTACCTAAACCTGTCGCTCGTTTTACTTTCGGGTATCTCCAGGATGATCTGTTATATATGCGTATATATATTACAAACAAACCAATAAATGTGACTGCGATCAATGTCACATCTCAGTGGGGTAAGTTTCTACCTAAGACCAGGTAGTACATACCTTCATTTTCCGTAAATGTGGTAACAGACGAGTAGTTAATATAGAAGAATGTGTTTCTTCGTGATTCCTACCAATTCCTTCATATCTTTTTTAATTAAATGAGAGCATTAGGGTACAATTCCGAAGGCGAAGGCGTGCGGCAGACCGCAAACTGAAGCGGCTGCGACAGACCACAGCGACACTACTGGTTTCTACCTAACTCTATGAAAACGCTTCTGCAGATGGCGACATTGCCGCCTGCTGCTGCGGTCGCTCTCAAAACGGTGAAGGAAAACATTGTGAGGAAACCGGCATGTCCTAGAACCAAAGTTCGAAGACAAGTGACATCTATGAGAATTCCTCCGCTGCCCCTTGATGGACGTTTGTCGTTTTGGCTCCGTGCTACACTTTAATAGTTCATTGCGATACAAGGGTGGAAAGTAGGTTATTGCAAACGAGCTGTCTTTAAAATCACACGACGTTTTTCAATACAGTTGTGGGAAATAGTAAAAAACAAATCAAAGAATAAAATAAAATTATCGTAAGTCATATATATTATCATATTTATATCTTTCACGGGATCTTGGAGCTAAATTTCATCTTGCGCAGTTTTCACCTCAGATAAAATATTGGGTGGAGTTCATTCCATTTCATTACTTGTACTCATATTAAGAAAAAAAAAATAAAAAAAAACATTTTATAAAACAAACAATTTAAATTTTCAGAAAATGGCGCGTTTTTGCAACTGGACATATTCTTTTACAACGAAAACAGCCTATACAGCCTATTCGATTTTTGACAAATGTTGATGTGAAAATAATTAAATTAAAACTGGTAATTAAATATAGTAAACAATCACTTAAAAGAATTTTGAGAATTCGATGCTAAGACGTACGGCGTCATTCATTTTTCCTCGTATAAAATCTATCCCATTTTATTCTATGTATGAAAACTCCTTGTTACTAAACTTTTTAAACTGTCTTATTTTAAAACTCAACTGCAAAACGAAATGATCGAGCTCGTAAAAAAAAGTCACGACCGCGTAATAGAAAGATGCCTATGCATAAGATTTAATTTTCGAATCATAATTATAGCCTCTGAAAGTACGCCATGGCGTAAACTGTGGCGTAGCTCGTTTGCAATAACCCACTTTCCGCCCTTGTATCACAATGTACTTACCGTGATTAGTGAATCATCGAAGTATCCTTGACTTCATAGCGGTGTTTTTTAGCTGTGGACTCCGCTCAGTGAGTCGGTCTAGAGCGGGACAACGGCTTTCTGTGAATAACAGCGTTTTTTACCATTTCTCTGAACGAGAACTTAAGATAAATCTCAAAAACGAAGTGTGTCAGACCTCGGATTCAAGCCATGACTATTGTGCGTCGCAGTCGAAGCGCCTGCTGAACGAACTAGCTGTGTATGCGTCAAATTAGCGATCTATAATTGCAATTATAGTTTGGCTTTTCGGTTAAAAGGTAGCGCTAGATGACACATTTTGTATGTATACTATCGTGGACATCCGAATCGGCACACTTTCAAAACAAAATCCCGTGTCCACGTCTGTTACCGCCCCTTTTTGCGACGACCAATACATACATTTCTTACGCTCTGTCACAATGATCAGATGTCTGACCACTTCGGCTGATTTTTTACGGTCTGTTTAGGGTTCCATACCTCAAAAGGAAAAACTGAACACGAGATCACTCGTGTGTCTGTCTGTCTGTCCGTCTGTCACTGCCAATTTGCTCCGAGTCTACTGGGGCGATTAAGTTGAAATTTGGTGCACATATGAACTTCTGTGACCCAAACACGGACCTGTAACATAAATAAATGAATTTGAAAATGGGGGACAAATTAGAAAATTTAAAAAAGAAGTTGCAAATTGTACCGTGTGAAATATCAAATAAAAGGGCTTGTTGTAAGGATTTCAGATATTTTTTTAATAATTAAAAAAAAAAACATTTTTAAAGTAATTAAAGAATATAGTTGAGATAGTAGTATAGTAGACAAAATGAAATAGTTCTTTACGTATAGATTACAGGAAAATCTATAAGTAGTCTATGGTCTTAATATAACATGGTAAATCTCTAATTATTGTGCGTACAAACATCCATTTTCAGTTGAAATGTATGGGAGAACTTGTTTATCAACTACAAAGTCAAAGTCAAAGTCAAATAATTTATTTCAAATAGGCACGAAGATGCACTTTTGAACGTCAAAAATTACATGAATAGTTAATTGATTCTAGTTGCGCCTTCCAAAAGGTAGTTATGTATGGAGAAGAATGGGCAAGAAACTCCATACTTACTCTTTTAAAATGTTAACAATAGTTTGTATACATTAATTAATATTTATAGGTGAAGACTATGTACCTAGAATAAAAAAATAAAAAATATAAAAAAATTCATCAAAATTACCACAATTGGTAAAAATAATGAAAAGTGAAGTAATAACAGAAAAATTAATAAATGCGATAGGTACATGGTGCTCACATATTTACAAACATTGTATATGATTTCCCAAAAAATAAAAAATAAACAACATATAATGTCAGTGTGTGAGTTAAAATATTAATCACAGAAAATAAAATTAGTATCATAAAAATTATAAATTATACAGTTAAATTAGCAACAAGTTTGATTTTGTCTAGACTCTAAATTGTCCTATGGAGCAGGACCATCATGTTTCCAAGCATTCTTATCTTGGATATAATCCTATAATTTATAATATGCTTGTTTACAAAGTGTACTTTTTATATGAGTTTTGAGAGAGTTTTATGAGCGCTACCATGTTAAGTTTGTTCTTGGATGAATTCATCCCAACTACGGAACCCTTCATTGTGCGTGGACCGACACGCACTGGTTTGGCAAAAGACTGAAGAAAAGTGCCGCTGCCATCGTCGATGTGACGTCGCGTTCGAACTCAAAGCTTCAGCGTCACTGTCGCTTGCGGTTATTGTCAACCGCAACACCGCTGCCGCGCTGACGCTTGCGGTCATCCGTCACCTTCGCACGCTGATTCGGCGAAACACACAATGTTATTTCTGATAAATCGGATAAATCCGTCGGATTTATTTTTGAAACTTATGGTTAAACTCTGACTGGGACTTTTATTTATATGTAGAATGTAGTGTATTTTCACTTTTGTACATTTATTTGAAGATGTAAACTACAATACTGGCTTTCTTTCAGGCGTTGAAACTGACGAGATGTCGAAGGATGTTGTAGAATACACTGGTGAAAAATATTATTGGATCCGTCGTGTCTTGAGCTACACTGAAGTAAAAATTTACATACAATTATATAAATCATATAGGTGGTGTTCACCTATAATAATAGCAGAAGGAAAGAGTTTCTCGACATCATACGACGAGATAACCGAGGAGCCATATAGATGTAAGAGAAAGTTATATTAGAGATGGGCGATTGTTACTGATTCCAATAATCGAATGGTTTGATACTACTAATATTAACAAAAGGGTTCAAAAGGGTATTGTTCAGACTATTATTAGAGAAAAATTATTACAGTGTTCAAGAATACTTAGAGGATAAATCATTAATAATATAATAAAGTAAAAATAACCTTTAATTCCGCTATATGCAAAAACGACATAATTTCATTAATAATTAATACAATACAATCAATACAATACAATTAATTAACTATTATGCATTCATATTTTATTCTCTAATTCATTATTATTCATAATTATTAGTAGATTAGTAATAAAAGGTTTTGTTTTTGGAAATATTTGTACGCCAGACTATGGCAGGGTATGCTGGAACCAATATTTATAACATCTATTGTACCATAACCTAACAAATAAACATTTTTGATTTGATTTAACATTCGAATACAAAAACAATCGATCGCTAGTTCGCAAATTCGAATAAAACCACTAGTTCATTCATTCACTTTGCAAACTACGAATATTCAAATACAAACTAGTAATGTTCGTCGATGGTTTGATGATTCAATTTGCCACGCGAAATTGAGTATTTTTTCTCAAATCAAATCGTTTATTTGTGATACATGGGTTTAAATGCAGGTCTCAGTACATAGAGTTTACTTTTAGATGAGGTTACGGATATTCGAGTAGTATTGAAATTTGAATCGGAAGGAATGAGACGACGCAATACATTCTTATTTGCTTCTCGCTTTTTTTTTAAATTCGAATGAGTTGTAAGGTTATTAGAATAATTTGAATGACTTCTACAATCGAATTATTCGAATAATGTCATTCACAATCGCCCATCTTTAAGTTATATTGTCACAATGAGTGCAATTTTTTGCGATGCTTTTAGTACAGTAGATAAAAAGTCATTTCATCATACACATTCATACGTAAGCTCACGCCTTATTCCCATGGGGAGGCAGAAACTACAGAACGGCACCGGATACGATCCATAGATACTCCATTTGCTTCGTTTACCTTCATACATTTGGTCATACCCGCACGCTGGTTGCGAGTACACTTCAGCACTAGTACCTTTCTAAAGAACATCAGCAATAAGGTCACTATTAAGTCGCGTCCCCACTAGGGCCGCGCGGCCGAGCCTCGTTATTCGAAAACTGTATGATTATTTTACCTACACGGAGAGCATGCTATAAATAAGCATACCTTCTTCTAACTAGCATGCTGTTTTATATAGCTTGTGTATTTCAGTCTATACATCGTGACATTTAAGTCGTCTTACAAACGTGCTCCACTCAATGAAGCTGACATAAAATACGTCTTGGCGTGATTATAAAGAAACATTGAGATTTAGATTAAGTTGTAATAGTAAGAAACACATTTTTGCGTTAGGGTTGAATGAACTCTGATAAAGATGTCACCGCACAATGCCTCGCCGCCCTTGGACCACAAGGCTCGGACTGCGCTCGTAACAGGTTGTTTAAAATTACGTCATGCGTAATAATTAATAAAAAAATCAATAAAATATTAGAGAAATATTTATTAAAAAAAAAAAAATTGTCAGTGGATTAGTAGTTATTGGATATACATGAAGTTGGCTGTCATTGTAAGACGATTAAAATGCCACGGTTTATAGCTGTCATAAGGCAGTCGAGTGCAAATAACGGATGTATTGTAGAATGGTGTTGTTTTTTTTTTACAGATAATGATATTTGTTTACAAGCTAACACAGCCTGTGTGCTGCAGGTGGATTTGACAAACGAATGTGAAGGTAAGCCTTAGTATCCACCACTCTAGTGAATGTTCATTTTCGTTACATTCCACGTTCTCACAACATTGACAAAATTATATACAAATTAACATCCATGCTCGTTTTTTGATTATTCGGAGCGCGAGTGAATGATGCCGAAATCCAACATCGTTGGATTGGTAAATAATAAATAATTAATTCATTTTGGGAAGAGACGTATCCACCACCTCAAGACTTCGTAAAGCCCCAGGAGCACCTGACTCCCGGTTACGAACTGGAGTGGCCTATTTGGAAAGCTCTCAATCGACTGCGTACTCAAGTAGGCCGCTGCAAACATAACCTGGCGAAGTGGGGCATAGTCGATTCACCTAATCAAAGCGAGTGCGGTGCTCCTGAACAGACTATGTCCCATCTGCTGGAGTGTCCCAATTGTCCGTTCGCCTGCACCCTTGACGATTTGATCAACGCCTCTGACACCGCAATAAATGTGGCCACCTACTGGGCCCAAACGTACCGTCGAAACGAAAAGAATAAGAAGAATTCATTTTTCACTTTTGATTCTGTTTGTGTTCAGACGAAGACATAAATTAACAAAAAACCGGCCAAGTGCGAGTCGGACTCGCACACAAAGGGTTCCGTACCATTATCTAATTAAATGTTCATTTTTATTTTTATATTTGAGTTGATTATAATAATAATAATAATAACCCCACCGCCGTATCTCTACGTTGACGTCGTGGTGGGGCTTGCGCGCTCCGAACTCTAGGTCTGTGCCGGTAGAGTTTACTTTCCCGGAACATGTCTAGGGTGAGGAGCCAGACCAAGAGAGATACAGAAACCCGCAGGGCAGCATGTGGCGAGCTGTTGGGCAGTTGCGACCCCACGGACCCTATCTCCCGGGAGAAGTCATGTTCCTCATCTCTGGCTTGCCTTTATTGGCCGGCTGGAGTGAACACTGACGAGGAACTGAGCTCCCACCTCATTCTTGCCTTTATTGGCCGGCTTGAGTGGAGATTCGCAAGAGCAAACGTGCTCGGAGGAAGGAAGTATTCCAGTAAGTGCTTGTAGGGATCTTGACCATCTTCCGGGCTCTGGGATTGTTCTGAGAGCCGTGGAATACCTCTCCACTCCTCGAGCACCTCAGGATATGTTGCCCCCTTGTCGCTACGTCACTATGTGCTAGCGACCGTTTTCGGGGGCCCATTATTGAGTGTGCAAGTCACCCCCTGCCATTTTATCCGTGTGTAAAAAAACATTGATCAGGCAGGGGCCATAGTCCTTCCATAGTTTTAGGTAACCAGTCCATTTTAACCACCCAAACCCATAGTCCAATATCTTTGTTTCCATATCTTGCAATAGTCCTACACCAACCGGGGGTTGTCCTTGGGTGCACTTGCATATTGCGTACAGGGATAATCGTCGGTTGGTGCCTCATTTAATTAAAAAGCGTCTAACGGGCCTCTGCGAGTTGGCTTCGGCCCCTCGTACGCCTTCCAAAGGCCCGGGACCACATGGTCCCGAGATATGTCAAAAACATAAAAAAAAAAAAACTTTATTCAAAAAACAATAAACTTTGACAATGAATAACACAGAAAGGTGAGCAAGTTTAGGTAAACAAAATTGGATACAAAAGGTAGGTAGTGTGGTCGAAAGTCCAAATTAAAATATGTACCCTGCTCCCCAAACTAGGAAAATCCTGTATCTTGGGAGGCAGTGTCTTCGCATTACAATACTCGTATTACGGTCGAGCGAGCTTTGTGAGCGTACAAGTTGATTTTAAATTAGATAATTGTCAAAGATAATGGTATGTACTAGTGAGAAGAAAAGAAAAGAAAAATAGTGTATGTGATGTACGTGTTTATGTATGTTGAGTAGGTATGTGTGTCGGGTGTCGTGGCGTGTAATGAGTGTTATGTGTGCATATTATGTGGGAAGTGTTGAGTGTTCATGTATACGTGGAGATGAAAGGGGGGTATGCTGCCGTCGGGAGGATGGAAAAACAATGTAATAGAATCAACAGATCCAGGTAAGTAAATTTTCAACAGCGTCATACTCCTGTTCAATTATCCACTCTTCAATTCTAGCTTTTACCCTGTAAGTATCTAACTCAATGATATTTATTTTATTATTAATCTTAGTATATAAGTGTGAGCTTAGAACATAATGCTGGCGCCTAGCAAAAGCGGTCCTGTGGGGTTCCGTGAGACAAAGAAGCTTTTTCTTACGGCGTGTTGGGTCAGGTGGGGGGACCTTGGTGTGCTTTTTCAGTACGGATCGAAGCACAAACAAACAAACAAACAACTAATAACCGTTTCAAGTTATGATTCGGTAGCAGCTCTTACATGTTCCCAATCATTCCCATAGACTATAATTGCTGATTGAATGAAAGGTAAATTGCGGTTTACGATTTATGCCGTATTAAAAAAAAAACTACTTACTAGATCTCGTTCAAACGAATTTTTGGTGGAAGTTTACATGGTAATGTACATCATATATTTTTTTTTAGTTTTATCATTCTCTTATTTTAGAAGTTACGGGCCACATTTTACCACTTTGGAAGTGTCTCTCGCGCAAACTATTCAGTTTAGAAAAAAAATTATATTAAAAACCTCAATATCATTTTTTAGACCTATCCATAGATACCCCACACGTATGGGTTTGATGAAACGATAATTTTGAGTTTTAGTTCTAAGTATGTATGAGGAACCCCCGAAATGTATTGTTTTTTTTTTTCTATTTTTGTGTGAAAATCTTAATGCGGTTCACAGAATACTCTACTTACCAAGTTTCAACAGTGTAGTTCTTATAGTTTCGGAAAAAAGTGGCTGTGACATACGGACGGACAGACAGACAGACAGACATGACGAATCCATAAGTGTTCCGTTTTTTACCATTTGGCTACGGAACCCTAAAAAGTGAAGCGTCTGATATCAGCTTTATATTGCAGGTCCTCCGACTGTTACACGACTGAGTGAAGATATAAACGCTACTATTTTGTCTAACCTACCATCATCGCCACATGAAAACATGAACACATCGACTACCAGCTCTGCAAATAATACTGGTAAGTATATATACAGGATATAAGAAGACCCATCACGAAGCCATCATCTCCTAATTCTGTACACCAAACTAAGCGACATAGAGTATTCTGGTGCCCAAGTGTGTCCGCAGACACAGATGCACTCACTCTTCCATCACTCTCATAGTCCATGAAACGGCAATCCGACACGACCGGACAGAGATCAGGTGCAGGACCAACGGCTCAACGTGCGCACCGAGGCATGGGGTATCCCACCGCCAGCTTCCAAACTCCGGGCTGTTAACTGAGAAATTCCTAATAGAAAAACCCATTAACACTTTCCTCGACCTGGGAATGGAACCCAGGATCGCACGCTCAGCAGTCGCGCTTGCCACCGCGAGACCAACGGGGCAGCCCACAAATACTAAGAGGTCGTATAATATCCTCATATGTTGAGGGCGGCTTAAAGTCCAACCAGATGCGGCAGCATTTCACATGGAGCGGGTGCCTATCTGACCTACGCAACCCAGTTACTAGGTAACACGACACCACTTGATACGACTGGTTTCATTTCAGGTAACCCTGATGTTACTGAAATAAATATGACGACAACCACAGATAGTTATAGTAGTGTTAACTCCAATGTTCCAACATCACCACAATTAGACCAGGGCTGAAGCATTTAAAAATTGGTAAAAAGTAAAAAAATAATAATTGTTGTTTCCGGAAATCGAGATAAACCGTTTTTTACCCTTAAAAACTCACCCCCTTCCATTTCCCGACCTCAGATCGCCGGTGAATTATTTTTCCTTTAATTTTTGTTATATTCTCTTCCTTTTCCAATGGGTTTCATCCTACTATTATTTTTTTTGGTTTCAAAAATTATCGACCCTAGTCGAAATATGAAAACAGAAAAAACAACTAACAATACTATGAAGGAACATTACATATTAAGTTAGAAAAAGTCGTGATTTCTGCACTGTGCCTGAGTTAAACATAAATTTTCGTAACACATAATTGTTCCGTAATAGATTGTCTAAATTCTAGTGAACACCTCATCAAAATCCATCCACAGACAAGCGACAAAAAACGACTTTGTATTGTCTTTTTTATAATGTAGATTTTTTTTTCTGACCACTGAGCTGACCACATGAGCTTTTTCCTTAAGTTTTACTGTTACAGATAATAAGAAAAGCCTTATAATAATAAATGTTTTTGTTTGCAGAAAGTGTTGATCAAGAGCCATCTCCTCTAAACGTGTTCATATACGTGATAACATCCCTCATAGTGATGTGTGTTATAATGTTGGTGATTTACAAAAGTGTCAAAAAATATTGTAATCGAAATTCGCATCCAGTTGAAACAATAGAATTGAATACTTATGTAAGTCCTAAGTTGAACGAGAACCTTTGTCTACGTCCAAGAAACTAACTTGATGTGTCATGCGTCTGGTATTCCATGAGCACCCAGATCCACTGCACTACTGACGTGAACCTCCACGACCTCATTCCACTGGCCCCCTTCTACCATCGGACATCTAAACGCACTGCAAGTTACCAGTACCACCCCTACCTAGTTGATATTCCACCAACTCGCACTAAGCGTTTTCAAACGTCTTTTATAATGCGCACAGCAAAGGAGTGGAACTCTCTGCCTGCGTCTGTGTTTCCGAACGCATACAACCCTAATCTATTCAAAGTGAGAGTGAACAGGCTTCTTCTGGGTAAGCTCACTCCATCGTAGACTTTGTCTCTGTCATCCAGACCTAGACTAAAGTCAAGAGCAAACTCATAGTAGAATAAAAATAAAGAACCTACTCTTATCATAGCATTTTGAGGATCCTAGCGCGTGGAAGTTAGAAGCGACATCATTTCAAACTCACAAGTCACATTAAAATAAATTCAGTCGATTCGAAGATTATCTAGACCGTTCGAGCAGATAGACAGACAAACATTAAACAAAAATGATTTGATTAAGTTGAGCAGAAGAGTCAATGATTTTGAAGTAACAATCACAGACAGACTTCAATGATGTTGTAACGGGAGATGAACCTTTTAAGATATAATAGTTTTTTTTTTTTTCAGACCTTGGCAAATGAAGTTGTATATGCGGATCTCAGCTTGATGCACGGAGACAGTCAACCAAGAACCCATGAGGAAGAATCGCCATATGCTCAAATAATTGGAGTGCTAAAACCTGCTGATGGAAAAACGAAACATAAATAATTGTTTTTCTTGATTGTTCAGTTTCTGTTATCATTCGTATAATAATGGAAACTGGAATTTCATGCTCCCAGTTGACCAACAGCTGCCATGACCCACCAGTGGGCCGCTGTAGATACAACTTACTTAGACTTGGGTGAGCCACACTACAGACGATGCCTCACTCCTGTCCTGCTCTGTGTGCATTAACTCCTGCACTATGAAAGACCTGATCACCTTGCTTGACCAATGGCTTGGTGATCGCTGTACATTCTCAATGCAGGAACATGAAGCTGTCCTTTCTCTTGACGTTACTTGATGAATACCACATCTTTTGGGGGTTTAGTGGAGAATATCTCACTGAATTTACTTCTCGTGAAGACGGTCCTCTCTGGGTTCTCGGTAAAACTACATGAAGAGCATCTGGTTAATCTCTTACCACTTAACCAAGATTATGTCTGGACTTAAGAGACTGTGACCTCTGAGTTTGTTTCGGCCTTTCTTTTCAGAGTAGTCAGTAGGAAACGCCGACACTATCTAGTTTTTAAAATATGATTGACGTGTGAAAGTGTTTGTACAAAACTATTTACAGAATTAAAGTAATTTAACCACAAAACAAGTGTTGTACATATTTACTGCCTGCTCATATTTAGTTCAGTGTCTGAAGAATTACGATAAACAAAACATTCATATCATATATTTTTTAAGATATACACTTATAATATCTAGTATACCACATAGAACTGCTCTTCTGGGCAAAATTTTTTTTGGAATGGCATCTAAAATTTACAATAAAATACCTGTGGACATTTTAAACACCAAGGAGCTCCCACTATTCAAATATAAATTGTGTATTTTTTTAATTGACACACACCAACTACTACACGTTCCAAGATTTTCTTAATAATTAGTACCTAAGTCGATCTGACACCATACACCTAATTCTTATTTTGTAATATTTGCTTTATAAGTCATACTCGTACCTATGAAATTTTGTATACTTCATGTTGCCATAATTTATTATTGTATGCCTACTAGGCAGGACATAATGGATCTATAATTTACCTAACATAATCTATCTGTATAACCTATGCCCACAATAAAAATATTTGATTTGATTTTGATTTGATTCTTTACAAGGATAGAATTAAAATTTATATTATCTCTAATAATACTTTAACAATTAAATGGCAATAAAAACTTTAATCAATCCTGTTGAAAGGCGGAACACTTTGAAAGTAATTGCAACGTACGTTGTTTCATAGCTAATAGTTTTATAGAATTTCGTTTCACATAATTTTTTTCTCATATTTTCGTTTCATAGAGTAATCAATACGCAGAATACTTAATTTGAAGATTTTTAAATCATTGATTTTTGTTTCACATAAAGTTTAATGTTAGAATAGTCATATCATAGAATAACAAATCAAATATTCTTTATCCTTATATTGTTTATTTAATAAAAAACTTATTACCAAGAATAACATTTTGTCCATTTTCAATATTTCAACTGCATTTTTTTTTGCATTTTGCAGCATGCAAACAAGCATGCAACATGCAGCGTGCAAGCAAGCATGCAGCATGCAAGCGAGCATGCAACATGCAGCAGGCATGGTTTCTGTCACGGCTCAGGCGCTGCGGGGCTCCGGCGGCGGT
The DNA here is from genome assembly GCA_947523025.1 of Dryobota labecula. NCBI lineage: Eukaryota > Metazoa > Arthropoda > Insecta > Lepidoptera > Noctuidae > Dryobota > Dryobota labecula. The sequence goes on along the minus strand of OX383314.1, from coordinate 10,787,793 downwards.
CCCACGCGAGATTATCGTCGCAGATGATATTCACGCCCACCACCGCAGCTTCGGCTTGCTGCTCCTTAGCTCGCGTGCCGCCTCGCCCCTCCGCGACGCGGATTTAAATTACACTCTAGGGGTAGGGCAGACAAGACTACGTGGAGTCGGTTTCGCAGCGATTTGTTTCTGTCACTAATTTATACCGAACAAACAATATTCGTTAAAAAATAATACTATTGTTTGATAAGTTTGTTAAACAAAAAAATGTGATTAAAAATTTATTGAATTGTGTTTCTGTGAAATATGTTTCATTCAAGTAAATAGTCTTTGAAACAATAATATTCGATATATGGGGTATCCATATCATATTTGCGGTACAGTACGCTAAGCGCTGTCTGATTTAGTAACCGACTACTGGAGAAAACCGATCCTATCATAGCACAGTGTGAGCTATGCTGTAGCACGGTGTGAGCTAGCCGCATCTTTTGAGACCTACGCGAGTAAGGCCGTGCGCTGCAGTCAGGTTCGGATCGCGAGGTCTCGGGCATGGCTCGGAACTGGTTTAAAAATACCGGTTAATACCGTTTTATTTTGATTTTCTCCGAACTTTTCTTAAGAACGTGAACGTTTTAAGAACTTTATCTTAAAATAAATTAACCGGTTTATTCGACGAGCGGGGCGTGTCGATAAACGCGTTGCTACTTGTGAGGATAGCGGCCGCGCGATACTTAATTTCACCAAAAAATATGATATTTACCCATTCTTGATTTTTTTGCAGCGGAGCTGATTGATGCAATGAAATAAATGTCCGTCCCGAAACAAAAAAAATCTTACTGCTGAATAAAATCTGAACGCGCGTGGCATTTGTTTATCGTGTGTCCGTATAGAATAGAATAGAATAGAAGATGTTTATTTCCCTGGTTCATATGTTACATTATGTCCACAGGTCGGTGGTGTATTGGGCCTGTGGGTGTGTCAGCTACTTACAGTTTACCAATGTTTCTGAAAGAGATCTATATAAGTGTCGTGTAGTGTGTGCTGTGAGCTTGTTAGTGTGTACAGAATTAATTTATATAAACTAATAATGTTTTTCTATATTGCCCTATCCTATTTACAGCTAATTATAATTTATGGGGACGTGGAATGGTCGTTCGCTTGCTGAGCAGCCGACTCCTATCTTTTTTTGGTACATAATCGATTTCACCTAGTCTAGTATTAGTTAGGAGGGGGTTGTGCTGTCCGTATCCGAGGTAGGTGACACCAGGGGTCTCTAGATCCTCGATCTGCATTTCGCGGAGTCGGCGCAGCATGTGCACGGAGGTGCCATGGATCCCAATCGAGCATATCCCAGAGTATTGAAGTTTCTAGGAGTCTTGGGAATTGTCCGCTGGTCTTTAGGGCCATTCGGTATTGGCGTTCAATCAAGTATAGATTCCTCCAAAAACCGGTAAATAAAACCGGTTTATTCGAATGAAACCGAATGTAAAGGTTTTGCGTCAAGTACGGTTTGAAAATTTAACCGGTATCCGAGCCTTGGTCTCGCGGTCCAGCTAGCGTAATACCACCTACATCGAGTGAGGGTCGACTGTTTTCGCCTGTTAGATACGTATATTATTTTTGGTTTTCCGATTACATTACATTTATTTTATCATACGACTAGGGAAACCTTTATTATTTGTGGTTATCCCCCTAAATGGGATCAAAACAATATTTTTGATAAATATTTTGGTACTCTAATTATAACCAATATTTATCCTTACTACATCCTTCAGTAACGTTGGTTTATGACTTTGACTATAGTAATTATTACTAATAATTTAAAAAAAATGTGGGTCTGTGTCGGGGCCGTTGGTTTAACGTGAAAAGTCCATGTCAGCGAGTGGCTTTTAGTGTTAAAGACTGAAATTAAAAATCAAATCTTGTTTTAATTTTTACTTCGTTCTAAAGTTATCATCATCATCATCGTCATTTCAGCCGAAAGACGTTCACTGCTGGACATAAGCCTCCCCCAATTGGGGGGGTTTGCCATAATCGCCACGCTTGTCAGGCGGGTTGGCGATCGCAGTATGGTGCATATGGTGGTTAAAAATGCATAGGGAACGCTGCTGCCCATTCTCTAGTAAGTCCCTTAGTCGCCTTTTACGACACCTGCGGGAGGAAATGGGATGGTGCTATTCTTTACGTCCGGCACCACACGGAACAAAAAGTTAAAGTTATACAATACTGATACTGAATAGTATAAAACTTATTTCGATTAATATTCGATCAAAATTTTGTTTGATAGACTTCCCGCATCCAGCGGCTTCCTACGACCTTCACAAGGTCATCGGTACACCTTGTGGAAGGCTTTTTAATGCTACGTATTCTGGTACGCGGTCGCCAATCCAGAATCTTTCGGCCCCATTGGCCATCTGTTCTCTGAGCAATGTGTCCTGCCCACTGCCACTTAATTATGGCAATTCTTCGGGCAATGTCGGTTCCTTGTTACTCGGATCTCTTGGGTTTAAACATTGTTCTCACATACTGTATATTATATTATGTTTAGATTCAACATGAGTTATGTAACCAAAATATTGTATTGATTTAAAAGAGTATCCATGGAGTTCCTTGCCCGTTCTTTTCCATAGGAACTGACGTTTTGGAATACGCCTTCAACGTCCTGACTAACTGACCGACTCTTTTTTTTTACGTTCAACGGGGAAGCTCTTGGCCTTCATCTCACCTGATGGTAAGTGATGATAAGGCCGAAGATGGAAGCGAGCTTCACCTGGAATCCTCAACCACAGAGGAACTGGCTCTCTTACCTCTAACTGCCGAAACACAACAAATGCTGTTAACATTGTTGTTATGTAGAGATTTAGATAAGATGATGGTAGCTAAACCGGCGGACTTAGAACAAGCCCTACCACCAACCAAACCGAGCAGAAATGTTTGCCCCCGCTGGGAATCGAACCCGGGACCTCTGGATCTGAGACCGGTGGTTTTACCACTAGACCACAAAGGCGGTTTACAGGCATCTTTGACAATTCAAAGGTGCCTGTAAATGGTTTATTGAGATAAATGCTTTGAGTGTTGTTTTGTGTAGTGTTTAGAAAACCTACTTCCCAAAAATTTAATACTTATTGAAGTTACTCCCATCAATCAACAAGTCTGTTCCCAACTATGATGATGTTGGCTTCTAGTCTAACTAGTGCAGCTGAATATCAGTATTTAACATGGAGCGACTGCCTATCTGACCTCAGCCGGGACCAACGAGGCGCGGAGGGGTGTTGATGTAATGGATTGTTACCCATCCACGGATCGACCGCGGCAAACGTAGCTTAAACTTCGCTCGACCTGTGCAGCTGTTATTATTAAGCGATGAGTCATGAGACAATATCTGAATTACTGAAGGTACTTATTATTTAAACAAAATAGGCAGTCATAAGGACTGCCGACAGAAGGGAAAACTCTAAACTTTAGGCATCTGCCTCCAATCTTGCGGGCAGCAGGGCGGCGGCGGCGCGGGCAATTCAGGGTCTACTCCCTAAGTCCGTCAACGAAGTAACGGGCCCGTCCGTTAGTAGTCCGACACGTCGGACTGAACCCTACTCCCTAGTAATTTCGGATTCATTAGTTTCCAACGGAATCGTAGACAATATTCGTGAACGAAAGACGCATGGCGATTGATGACAATAGAGTTGTGCTATTTTACCGGTCGATTACCGGTTTAATTATTTTGGCTAAATAAACAAAAATCAATATTTTTTCCTTAGAAAATGACCACATTTTTAACAATTTAACCATTATAAAGATTACAATTATTTTTGACATTTTTGTCTGGAAACCGGCATTATCCTGTTGATACCTTTGCCTTTTTCCTTTTTGACGGAAATTTTCAAATTAATTCAACGATACTAGCCGGGAAGTTTTAAAATTATTTTATTTTAGTTTCTTTCTTATTCATTTCGTAAAATGGCCCCAACCGCTGCAGAAACTCACGGACACGGACTCTGGCCGGAGGCGCGCAGGAGCTGGGCAGCATCAACGTGCTTTATTTATATAGAATTTTTCACTTTAGTGTGGAAAAAAAAAAATACTAACATGTTGAATTTTAGGGGTTTGGATTTTCTAAAAGGGGGTCGAAATTTTCATTATTTTTGCGATAGGACGCACCATTTTCGAGATATAAGCAAAAGAAAAGAAAAAAATATATACAGTAACAGTACTGATTTTGTACCAGTAGTCGAGATGTTGGTGTGAAGTTTAGTTCATGACAACTAATTGATTTTATTCTACATCTTTTTAATCGCGATTAATAATAGTCAGATTTAGTTACAAAATCTAAATTTTAGTTTAAAAACGTCAAATTCAGAATAGCAAAATTGCCAAATAGCTTTAAGATAAGTCAGTAACGACGGGAATACTTGCCAACCTAAATTCTTGGCGTAAATATTGGTGCCGATTCCCTTGTACACAAAGTAAACTAAATTTAAGTTCAGTGCATCTTTTTCTTTCTATTTCATTAAGAAAAGGACAGAAGGTAAATTTTAGTTTAGTCCTGTCAAATTAATCAGCGCTTGACGTAACGCAAGACGATGTACCTAGAATAAAAATTACTTACCACAATTGGTAAAAAGAATGAAAAGTGAAGTAATGACAGAAAAATTAATAAACGCGATAGAACGTTTCTAAAAAAAAAAAAAAAAAAGACATCGGCTGTGGTGTGACGCCACATTAACACTGTGGCTTACCTAAGTCTAAGTAAATTGTACCTACAGCGGCCCACTGGTGGGTCATGATAACTGTTGGTCAGCTGGAACCTCTTCTGTAGACTCAATATAGTCAGCTGGTGTTTGAAATGCCACAGTTTCCATTATTATACTAATCATGACAGAAAGAAAAACTTTGAACAACAAATACTTATTTATATTTCGTTTTTCAATCAGCAGGTCTTAGCACCCCCATTATTTGAGCATATGGCGATTCTTCCTCATGGGTTCTTGGTTGATTGTCTCCGTGCATCAAGCTGAGGTCCGCATATACAACTTCATTAGCAGTGGTCTGAAAAAAAAAAAAACATTATTAAAATATCTTAAAAGGTTCATCTCCCGTTACAACATCATTGAACTGTCTGTGATTTTAGCTTTAAATCATGTTTTCCCTGTCTATCTGGCTCGAACGATCTAGATAATCTTCGAATCGGCTGAATCAATTTTAAAGCGACTTTCACAGGTAGGTTTGTGAGTTTGAAATTATGTTTGAAATGATGTCGCTTCCGACCTCCATGCGCTAGGGTCCTCAAAATGCTGTGATAGGAGTAGGTTCCCGTCAGTAGTGCAGTGGATCTGGGTGCTGGTGGAATACCAGGCGCGTGACATATCAAGTTAGTTTCTTGGAGGTATAGACAAGTTCTCGTTAAACTTAGGACTTACATAAGTATTCAATTCCATTGTTTCAACTGGATGCGAATTTCGATGACAATATTTTTTTCCGCTTTTACAAATCACCAATATAATAACACACATCACTATGAGGGATGTTATCACGTATATTAACATCTTTAGAGGAGACGGCTGTTGGTTAGCACTTTCTGCAAACAAAAAACATTTATAATTATCTTATTTTCTTTTCTTTTCTTATTTTCTGTAACAGCAAGCTCGTGCAATGGTCAAAAAGAAAATCTAGATCTATAAAAAGTACAAAAAAAGACGCTTATGTCTTCTGTGTTTGCGCTTAGTTCTTCTAAGCTTTACAATGGATTCTGATGAGGTGTTCACTATAATTTAGACAATTCATTACGGAACGCTTATGTGTTACACATACATTCAAATTTAAGTTAGGTACAGTGCAGAAATCTCGACTTTTTGACTCGTCGCCACATCAATATATATAACACACCCGTGTCAAGCAGCGAGGCGGCTCGCTTATATAATTCCTTCAGTTCATACTCACTAGTATCGTTAGTAGTTTTTTCTACGTTTTCATATTGTGGTGATATTGGAACATTGGAGTTAACACTACTATTACTGTCTGTCGTTGTCGTCATATTTATTTCAGTTACATCAGGGTTACCTGAAATGAAACCAGTCGTATCAAGTAGTATCGTGTTACCCAGTAACTGGGTTGCGTAGGTCAGATAGGCATGTGGCGGTATCAACAACGCCACATGCGAACTACGCATCAAATACCTGACGCCACAAATCCTGCATCGCGCTATCAGAGTTTACCGCGCGACTAGCATAGGTCAACATCCCGACATCAACCGATGGGCAGTTGCCCACCAGACACAATACCATCTGGTCGGAGGATCCTCCCTTTACTATAGAGTATGAGTGAACTTTACACCCTGTTCCTCATACCTCTAAAGGCACCATGTGAAATGCTGGTATTCAGCTACATCTGGTTGGACTTTAAGCCGACCTCAACATATGAGGATATTATACGACCTCTTAGTATTTGTGGGCTGCCCCGTTGGTCTCGCGGTGGCAAGCGCGACTGCTGAGCGTGCGATCCTGGGTTCCATTCCCAGGTCGAGGAAAGTGTTAATGGGTTTTTCTATTAGGAATTTCTCAGTTAACAGCCCGGAGTTTGGAAGCTGGCGGTGGGATACCCCATGCCTCGGTGCGCACGTTGAGCCGTTGGTCCTGCACCTGATCTCTGTCCGGTCGTGTCGGATTGCCGTTTCATGGACTATGAGAGTGATGGAAGAGTGAGTGCATCTGTGTCTGCGGACACACTTGGGCACCAGAATACTCTATGTCGCTTAGTTTGGTGTACAGAATTAGGAGATGATGGCTTCGTGATGGGTCTTCTTATATCCTGTATATATACTTACCAGTATTATTTGCAGAGCTGGTAGTCGATGTGTTCATGTTTTCATGTGGCGATGATGGTAGGTTAGACAAAATAGTAGTGTTTATATCTTCACTCGGTCGTGTAACAGACGGAGGACTTGTAATATACAATGGCGTTATTTGCTCCGGCTGTGAGAAAAGTTCTTGTGAAGCTGAAACAGGCAAGCCAGTCAGCATTATAGTGGCTGATAATAAGCTGATATCAGACACTTCACTTTTTTCCAATTAACTTCATCTGTAGATACACCAACAGAATCAAAAGTGAAAAATGTATTTATTATTGAACCAATCTAACGATGTTGGATTTCGGCATCATTCACACGCGCTCCGGATAATCGGAAAACGAGCATGTATGTTAATTTGTATATAATTTTGTTGATGTTATGTGAACGTGGAATGTAACGAAAATGAATATTTACTAGAGTTATGGAAACTAAGGCTTACCTTCACATTTGTGTTCTAAATCCACCTGCAGCACACAGGGTGTATTTTTTAAATAAATATCATTATCTGTAAGAAAACAACAATCTACAATACATCTATTATTGCACTCGATCTTCCTTATGATAGCTATAATATATAAAATTATATAATTAATCAATTTCATAAATAATCTAATAATTATATTTTTAATAGTTAAATTAAAACTTATTACCTACGTGTTGAGTTTTAGGAGTTTACGGAGTTTATAAAGGGGGTTCGAAATTTTCATTATTTTTGCGATTGGACACACTATTTTCGAGATATAAGCAAAATAAAATATATAAAACAGATAACGCGGGCCGACTGCCGCCCGAGTTCACCCGACGCGCTGTGCTGTGTTATATGACTAAGGGCTGATTTTACAATCGTCAGATTACTTTTATTTAAGGAATAAATATGACAGGTTGACAGCTTTTGTATAGAAACTATGTCAAACCGCCATATTTTTTCTTAAGATAAAAGATATCTGACGATTGAAAAATCAGCCCTAAGACTCTAAAATCTATTAAACTAGTGCGCGTTTAGACTTTTAGACGTTTAGTTTGTTGAGGGGTTTGTTTACAGCGCGAAGTCAGAGCCGATATAATAAACGCTACACGCTTTGTACACATAGTTTTCCGACCGATCACCATGTTCGGCAAGCCTATCCCCTGGGAGAAGCGAGCCAAATATCTAGGTGTGATTCTCGATCACCATCTCTCCTTTTCTGAGCACCTAAATGCAAAAAGCAAATTGTCACTCAAGTGCAAATTGCGCATTTACACCGCGTGCATCCGCCCCATCATGACCTATGCGAGTCCTGTCTTTGCACACGCCAAACCCCATCTCATCCATAAGATGCAAACCCTGCAGAACCGAGTCTTACGTAAAATCACGGGAGCCCCCGGTTCGTTCGAAACACTAACCTCCACGTTGAACTGCTGAATCCCCACGATAGCTCGATTCATGAAGCGCACTTCAAAGCGCTTCTTTGATTCAGCAGCCACTTATCGCAACACCCTAGTTGTGAACGCCGCAAGTTATGTCCCCTCAAATATTAGTTCGACCCGCCGTCCAAGGCATGCACTGACCAACCCAGACGACCCCGCTACTATCCTCCAGGAGAGTCGTAGGGAAACTAGTACAGTTCGCAAGATAAGAATACACAATACACGATCATCATTCCGACCTCGCCGCCGAGGCCCCGCGCTAAATCCCCGACTAACGAATAGTCCTCCCCGACCCTTAACTGTAAGTGAAGCGCCGCCAGCACGCGCTTTAGCTGAGCAGCATGTAATCCAAAATCCCCCTGATAATAATCAAAACACTGATTTTATCCAGCCACCGTCGGTCCCTTGCCACCCTCCCTCCGACGCTGCCCTAATCCGAGGTTCGTACCCCACAGGGGGTGCCCTTAGCGAGCAGTCGTTTAGTTTATAAGTATTTTACGCCCTGGCTGGAGGCATTCTGTTTCGTTAGGAGCTTAAGGCAGCTACAGGAAAGTCCGGTTAAAGAGTCGGACCCTTAGTGGTTACACTCTGAGATGCTGTAAAAAAAAAAAAAAAACACATAGTTTGTTGTGTTATTAACCACCACTAATCAGGATCATAGCAGGTAGCTTGATGTAGTTTCTGCCTACCCCCATGAGAAAAAGGCGTGTGTTTATGTATGTACTCGTATGTAGCATAGCATGTATATGACTTTTATCGACTGTCCCGAAAGCATCACAGAAAATAGCACTCGTTGTCACAATATAACACTCTCTTACATGTATATGTCTTCTCAGTTATCTCTTTACGTGATGTCGAAACATCTCTTCCTTCTCCTACTATGATATGTGAACACAAGCTATGTGATTCATATAGTTGAAGGGAAATTTTAACTTCAGGGTAGCGTAAGACAGCACTGATCCAATAATATTGTCCACGAATTTCTCTTCCAACGAGATTCGGGCTCCTGAAAGTTTCTATACCTAAAAGAAAACCAACATTGCCCTTTACATCTTCAAATAAATATCCACAAAGTTACAAAAGTAAATCCGACTTTTTTGTCAGAATCCAGTGTTTCGACCAATCAGCGTGCGAGGGTACACTTGTGAAGGCGACGGTAGACCGCAGACGGCAGCGATGTTGCGGTTGACAATAACCGCAAGCGACAGTGACGCTGAAGTTTTGATTTCGAACGCGACGTCACATCAACGATGGCAGCGGCACTTCTCTTCTTTTTGCCAAACAAAATATTCGTCTTGTCGCTCTGTTAGTGACAGCCACTGACAGCATTACTGGTGTGCCTGCGGTCGCCGCTCGAATGCAGCATGCATGTGCATATACATATTCAGCCTGTCACGTTGCCACAGCTGGGACACAGGCCTTCTCTCTGTGAGAAGGAGTGGGCCGTGACCCACCACGCGGACACAGTGCGAGTTGGTAGATGTTACATGTCTTCGAATTTTGGTTCTAGGACATGCCTCACGATGTTTTCCTGCGCCGTTTTGAGAGTGACCGCAGCAGCAGGCGGCAATGTCGCCATCTGCTGAAGCATTTTCATAGAGATACGTAGAAAGCAGTAGTGTCGCTGTGGTCTGTCGCAGCCGCTTCAGTTTGCGGTCTGCCGCACGCCTTCGCCTTTGGAATTGTACCTTAATGCTGTCATTTAATTTTAAAAGTTATTTAGGAACTGGTAGGAATCATGTCGAAAAACATTCTTCTCGTCTGTTAACAATTTTTTTTGGAAAATGAAGTCATGTATCTGGTCTTAGGAAGAAAGGTAGAAACTTACCCGACTGATATATTAAGTTGATAACAGTCACACTTGGTGGTTGATTTGTAATATATATATGCATACGAAACGGATCATTCAGGTGATACCCGAAAGAAAAACAAGATACCGGTGGAGGTCTTGTCACGGGATAAGTCAGACCTTTTGTGACTGAAACAAAAAAAAAAAAACATTCAGATTGTCATGTGACAGATTGAGTGTGACACAATTAGGTCGCTGCTCTGTAAGTGGAAGCTATTTGGTTATAACTAGAGATCGGATATTCGGATGCATATTCACCTAAAGTTGAGATGTTGGCTTATATGGAATGCGCTTTTTTTTTATCGTAAAAATCCCGCGATTCCGGAATCGACAAATTTTGTGTTTTTTTCTGACTATAGAGTCACAACATTTCAACTTTAGGTGAATATGCATCCGAATATCCGATCTTTAGTTATAATCAAAAAGCTTCCTCTTACAGAGCAGCGACCTAACTGAGACACGAAGCAACAAAATTCGATCTAAATAAAAACGGCCACATTCCTCTAGATCGTATTTTGTTGCTTCGTGTCTCAATATGAAACTTTATAAATGGTATTAGAAAATTCTAGACACACTTATCGATATAGTTGATTGAGCCGTTTTTCATAATTCCTTCTCAGTCACGAGATAATATTTTTTAGGAGGAGTGGCGCTAGTGGACCGGTAACAACGCTCTTAACTGCCTATTTTTCATATTAAAAAATAATAGGTATTAACTCAATATTAAATAGCCGCTTGATCTCAAAACAAAATACCATTAACATAGGACATAACCAACCGTAACACCCTTCAGAATTGTACCTTTACATCAATCCTTCAGAAATAAGATAACGTTACTCACAAAAATCGTCGGATTCATAAACGTACACGTCCGCAGCCGAACTCATAGCAAATACTATAAAAAAGTAAATGAAACTCTGCATCTTCACTTAAAACACTCAAAATTATAATAAAATTGTAAGTTAGGATAAATTGTCTATGATTATATTTAAACTGTTATTTGCACTAAATAAAGTTGTACCCTACAAGGACAAAACAAACCAGAATGTTACAAAATAGGTTCGTTGTCGCTTTTATAAAATCCTCATTTTTCCGTAATATCCTCCTAACATTAGTAGTGAATCCACAGCAAATGCTAACCGCTAGCGATAATAATATGGTATTATGTACACACAATACATTATTATTTTAACCCCGTAAACATACCAACTGCTAAGCAAACTCCAATTGCCAGCTACAATAAAGATAATGACGATATCTGTACAAGGAGCAGTGGTCGCAGTATGGTTGTTTTTAGCAGACAGGACGCTGCTGCCCATCCTCTCAACGGAATCCTCTCATCGCAACTCACGATACCCACGGATAGAGATGGGGTGACCTTCCATTGCCTGGATCGAGAAGTATAGTCGCCAGCTCATCAAGTTACCACAAACTGCCAGATTTTCTCATTCGATTTTGAACTTAACCAAAAGTTTAAAATCGTTTGGAGTAATTTGACAGTCGTATAACCTGATGTGCTGGCGACTGTACATACATAATGATAATCACTATATCACTACATTATTATAAAACAAAGTCCTCCATCGCGTCTGTCTGTCTGTCTGTCTGTTCGCGATAAACTCAAAAACTACTGCACCGATTTTCAGGCTGTTTTCACCATAGTGTGGTTCTCGAGGAAGGTTATAATATATAATTTTTTAAGTTTTTGTATGCCGTTTTGTATAAATTAACGATATTTGTTGGAGGTGTCGAAAAAAAATAAGCCGTCTGGGAGCTTTCAACGAAAACGCTGTCTAAACCCTTTGAGGTATAACAAAATAATGTATGATGGTGGAATTATGTATCTTTTATAGGTCTACAGAAAAGTCCGCAATGGCATATGTCTATCTCTTATGGATAACGTACTATATCCATTTTATTGTCTTTTTGTAGGTATTTGTTGTCTTTAGGTAGTCGGTCCTTTATAATTATTTCCGTAGGAGAATTTCCGACATACACGCGGGCGAAGCCGCGGGCAAAGGCTAGTTTAAAATAACCCGTTGGTGTAGTGGTCGCAAGCACTACTGCTACGCATGAGGTCCTGGGTTCGATTCCCGGGTCGGGAAAGCGTTTTTGGATTTTTCCACCGGAAATTTCTCAGTAGCAATCCGGTGTTTGGATTAGTGCCCGGTTCATGACAATAGGCTCGTCCCCTATTACATAGGACTTACATAACTGGCGAAATGTGGGTGTACTATAGGGTAATCGTCTGCATAACCCTTCGAGGATTACAAGCGTAATGATATGTTATAACATAACAGTTTTATAGTGAAGCCAAAAATATCTTGTTATGGTATGCAATCATTGTTTTTATACATAATAAGGTCTCCCTAACTTTTGAACTAAATACCATTAGTATCGCTTACTATAACACAAGATTATTAAATGTTATTGTTTTCCTTATTTGATACAGGATATAAATCCTCTATAAAAGTTTCTGAAACAGTTAGCTTATTGCCAACATTAAAACACCCAGTGTCAAGTACCCATAATAGCATCCAAACGGGAGTCATAATGTACTGAATTTCATAATGCAACTCCGTTGCTTTTACGAGGATGATGATCCCTTCCTTACTCATCTGTTTGATGAGTAAGGAATCCTCCCTTCCATTCTCACTACTCAATTCGTGGTATCTTTATGAATTTCAAAAAAAGAACATTGTCACGCACGCGCGTTTCACTATAGGTACTATACCATAGCGTCGTATCCCGCCATTTTTGCTCGATATTAGTATTGCAAAAACTGTTTCAGAACCTTTTATAGAGAATTCATTTGTTATGGGTGTAAATAAAGTCTTGTATGCAACTGTAATAATTAGGTATTAAAACACGAATGTGGGTTTATCACACGAGGCGAAGCCGAGTGTGATAATAGTATCACATGAGTGTATTAAAACACCCAGTGTCATAGTACCCATAATAGCATCCAAACGGGAGTTATAATGTACTGAATTTCATAATGCAACTCCTTTGCTTTTACGAGGATGATGATCCCTTCCTTACTCATCTGTTTGATGAGTAAGGAATCCTCCCTTCTATTCTCACTACTCAATTCGTGGTATCTTTATGAATTTCAAAAAAAGAACATTGTCACGCATGCGCGTTTCACTATACTATACCATAGCGTCGTATCCCGCCATTTTTGCTCGATATTAGTATTGCAAAGACTGTTTCAGAACCTTTTATAGAGAATTCATTTGTTATGGGTGTAAATAAAGTCTTGTATGCAACTGTAATAATTACGTATTAAAACACTCATGTGATACTATTATCACACTCGGCTTCGCCTCGTGTGATAAACCCACATTCGTGCTTTAATACCCCTTATTATAAAACGAACTATAACATAACGTGACAAAACATAAATAAACATGGATTGTTGGTCAACTACTCAGAATAATGGTTTACATTGTATCTATGTCCTGTGTCTAAGTAATATAAGCCGGGCAAGTTGATTGACCAGGTTAAGCATAAGCTACGCTTGCCGTGGTTGGTTCGTGGATGGGTAGCCATCTTTACATACCAAGACCCCTCTGTGCCTCGGAAAGCACGTTAAGCCGTTAGTCCCGGCTGTCATTGGTGGATCTTGGACAGTCGTTACGGGTCGTCAGAAGCCCGAAGTCGGACAACACGTCTTACCAAGGGGTATCGTATTACCCTGCAGTAACTGGGTTGTGGAGGTCAGATAGCCCTAGTAGCATTTTTAAGCTATTGCATAGCTTCTATCGCGGGCCTTGAGCGCGGGGACCGAATCCAGAAATTCCGTAACGAAAAAACCTCACGCTATCGCTGTCTCGCTTTAACATCTATTCGACTCTTTCGCAATACGCTACTCAGCCGCCATAGCTACCGGCCGCCATATTCTTGTCTTGTTTGTTGTCAAGAACTTTGTCAACAAAGCGCTGTTTTTGTTTTTATTCTGTGTTTTGTGGATATTTATCGTAAATTAGAGTTATTGTTGTATTTATGTATGTACGTGTGACGTAATTTAAGTTGCAAAGCATTACAAAACGTGTGAAATATGTGTTATAAGATCCGGCCGGTCAGATGGTCAAATGCGAATCTTCATAGCCAAATTTCCTTTGAATGAAGATAGGTAAGCATATATTTTCAATTGTTATGTTAAAAAACATTGATAAGCTCTTACAGAAAATAAATTACTTGATTTAAAGTCCAAAATTTACAAAATTACAAAGTAACCTATCAATATGCTAGTGCTTGACGCATGTTACTTTTTTATCGACTGTCGATATTTTTATTATTATAATATTCCTATTTCATTTCATTTTCTCTGTTATTCTATTAATACTGCAAAACCAAAATAACAAAGATATAAGTTTAAATACACTACTATTATAATCATAATAATGTAATAAAATGTTCCAGCTAGATGTAAAAAATGGGTTAAAGTTACGGGAAAGAAGACTTGGTGTATGTACCCATTGAAAAGCTACATCAATTGGGACATATTTGTGGCAGTCATTTTCTACCAAAGGATTTCAATAAAAAGAAGAGACAACTAAGAAAAAATGCTACTCCGTCTGTAGAACTTACTGCAGAACCAATGGCAGATGAGCTGTTCGTTGAATTTCCACTACACATCTTCAAAAGTGAGCAAACAGGTAAGACTTTATTTTCCAGTCGTAATTCATCCTAACTCACCCTTTCCGATTACTTTAGTAACTCATGTTCAATTATATTTTGCAGAGTTATCTTCTACTTCGACTACTGCGATTCTTGGACTGGTATCTAGTAAGTTTTATTTTATTTTTTGGGTACTGTACGTCCGAATGAAAAAACGGAACCCTTATGTACCTTCATCTACTGGACCGATTAAGTTGCATTTTGGTACACATGCAAAATGTATCATGTGACATATGAAATGAAAGGACTTGACAAGAGAACTTTTTTTAAATTATTTAAAAAAAATCCTCTTGACAAGTCCTTTCATTTCATTTTACATTTTTAATGAAAATTATTAAAGAAAATAGATGAAAATTTACCATTTCCCCCCTTATCTCCGAAACTGCTGATCCTAACATTAAAAAAAATACAGTGTACAGTTCTATACTTAAAGATTACAGCAAAACCTTTAAGAAGTCTATGGTCTTAAAATAACATGGTAAATTACTCAATATTGTGTGTACTTACATTATTATTATGCAGTTGGAAAGTATGGGGAAACATGTTTTTCAACTACAATGTTAATTCGGTTCTTGGGATTAATTCATCCCAACTACGATACCCTTCATTGTTTTTGGAATTAGAAGTGAATGACTACATTTTGTTTTTATTGCAGTACCTTCAACATCATCTGCTGAACCATTGCCAGTAGAATGTTCAAAAGACAGGAAAATATGTTCTATTGCGGGTAAGGTTTATGTTTATTTTAAACTTATTAAATTCACTTTACTATTTGATTAACTGTATTGAATGTATCAATTGTAAATATTACAGATACTTTTTTGTCTATTACAGACCCTTTTTCAAATGAAAATGTGATAAAAAGAATGAGACTAAGCCCAAGTAACTATTCAAGATTAGAATTAAATTTGAATTCACTTGTTCATGTGTCAGTTAATAAGCAACGTGTTTTCTACATTTCAGTACCTTCAACATCAACTGCTGAACCATTGCCAATTGAATGATCAATAGAAAGGAAAAGGTGTTCTAATTATTATAAAAAACTTAAGTCCAAAGTTTTGTTTTATTTTATTATCATCACAGCAAATCTCATCTTATAGTCAAGTTTACCTCGGATTAGATCTAGACTATACAATGGAATTTGTCTCTGAACCCCGCTTACGCCAACGTGGAATCACAGCCGTAGCTGGTTTCTTTTTATAAGAAAATTACCACGTAACCTTAGTTCAAATCGAAAGTTACCGTTGGCCTAAGTGACCTTTGCCTTAAATTTATTAAGAATGAAACCGTAAAAATGTCAGGATCCTAAAACCCGAAATTTTTTACAGCAACATATCGATAAAAATTACGAGTGAGTAGTAGTACATCCCTATCTTGTTATTATGTTGGCAGCTTTATGTCATGTCTGCAGTCCGTGTCATTTCTGTTATGTTGGTATTCATTATTAGCTCACGTTTCATACAAGCGACGTTTTTCATTTTTATCTATGGGACTCCCGTCTCTTAATATTAAATACTCTTTGTTTATTTAATAAAAGAAAAATTTGTTTTCTTATCGGTCACCACGCTCAAAAAGTGTAACTTGAATTAATATCAAAGAAAAAGAAATACTGCATAAATAAAATAAATAAATAATTATAATTGCATATGTTGATACAAAATGCTATGCAATAGCTTTACCGCGGCAGTCCCCGAGTGCCACACGTCTTTTTTGTTGGCATTTAGTTGGGCCACTTACCTCTGGTTAGTTGGCAAATGCAAACAATTGGCGGGCAGTTTGCGGGTTGGGCCAGCAACTGATGGCCTACGTGGATTTGCCTACGAAGGCCCAACCTGCGATGGGGCCAAAGTACATTTCCCTACGAAGGCCCGACGAAAACTTGTTATGGGTAGGCCCAACGACACATAAAACATTTAGGCAAGCGGTTGTATGTTGGCTGGTTTCAGAGCGATGCGTCTCGCCAGCGCCGGCCGTACGCGCGTATCCATACATGAACCTTATCGGCTTCAAAATAAGGTTGGTTTTAGCGATTATTTTTAAAAAACCAACCTTATTTTGAAGCCGATAAGATTCATGTGCAGCGACGATTTTTACACGTTTTGTAACACACATGCAATGAGTTTTCCGTGGCGTCATCCATTCTTCACGCACCACACCGAGTTCCCCACCGTAACCATCATCGTCGTAAAACTCCACAACTTTATACATTTAACACTTTCACAAACACTAAGGGTTAACTAACTAAACTAAAACACAGCCTGCCAGCCTGATATCAGGCTAATATCTTTGTTGATGCGAACAAAACAAACACTCACAAACACTCCGCAGCCGCAGGTGCACAAATGAATAACAAAATGGCGGGCGGGCCAGTCGACGCGTGCCGCCGCCCGCTCCCCGCGCACCCCGCTACCACTCCGTTGGAGTAGCAGTAATTAGCCGTACAAAAATCTCCCAACAGTAGGAATAGAAGCAGTAGGCCCGCGTCAGTTGGCCCAATGTTGTCATTATACCTTAAATCCATACAAAAATCTCGCAACAGTAGGAATAGAAGCAGCAGGCCCGCGTTAGTTGGCCCAACGTTGTCATTATACCTTAAATCCCTACAAAAATCTCCCAATAGTAGGAATAGAAGCAGCAGGCCCACGTTAGTTGGCCCAATGTTGGCATCATAACTTAAATCCCTACAAAAATCACCCAACAGTAGGAATAGTAACAGCAGGCCCGTCGTTGGCTATCCGTTGGGCAAATAGTACATGTTTATGACAATGGGCCTATTTTAAGTTTAGGTTGGCGGAATAACTAACCGTCTGCCAATACATTCGCAACTGTTGGCGTATGGAAGCCAACGGCAATTGATACTAGGGAGGCAGTCGCTCCATGAAAAAGCTGGGCAGGTGATGATGTAACTATGACCTGTAATCCAAACATTGTCCCGATCTCCTTTTCTGTGCGTGAATAGTACATTATTGCAAAGGCCGGGAAATAGGCAATTGCAGGTCGAGTATTAGTATGAAGGCCGAGCCGAAGGCGAGGACTTCACTAATACGAGTGCTTTTCTCCAAAAATACAGAGAAATAAGGAAATAAGACATACTTTTATGTATTTTACTTTTGACTACGCTGGAAGCAGGTTTTCCATTGCCAATTTGGCTTCTGATCTTAAATCTGGTGGAGTACAATTAATCTACATTTCACTCTCTGAACCGTGGGAATTCATATTAATTAAATTTATATTTAATAAGTATGTAAATAACAAATCGAGACGAATTTTCAGCTTTGCCGCCAATTTTCTATTTGTCATCTGTGCCGAAAGGCAAACGCATTTATGGCTATACAGCCACGTGAACGCAATTTGTGCTAAGCAAAGAGACGTACCTACTTTGGTATGCCAAGAATGATAAGAGATCCAATCAAAGAGTATTTATTAACCCCAGCACGCCATTTCATAAAACATTGCTGGGGGCCAAGTCTACTAATGTACAAACGTTGCAATGGTCTCTTCATTGTGAATTTTTGACAGATTCGCCATACAAAAACTGTCAAATACTCACAATGGCGAGACCATTGCAACGTTTGTAAATTAGTAGACTTAGGCCTGTGTTCACCAACATTCAAACCACCGGTTAGGTATTTAAACAGTTGGTTTATGTCAAACTTCCTATGAAATTTTGAGTAAACAACGGATTAAATATCTAAACAGTTGATTTAAATGTTGGTGAACACAGGCCTTAGGCCCCTGGAGCGTTGTAATGTTCCAAATTCAAAAAACGCTCCTGCAATGGATTTGATTTTCTTTGTCCGTAAATTCGATACTTCGCGTGTTCTTTTTTCGAAAATAATGACAATATTTCCATGCATGTTTGAGAAAAGATTATTTCCCTATTGGTTGAATTCCCACAAAGAATAACACCGTATCTCAAAACTGAACCCACTAAGCCATGATATACTGTGACTAAAGCGTCCACTCTTATCACTGAGGTAAGTTTATATAGGGCATAGGCAGACTTACTAATTCGTTTGGTTAACGCCTCCGTGTGTGTTTTCCAATCTAATTTATTATTAATTGTTGAATTTTAGTGTAGATAAATCCTGAATCGAATAAAAAGTTTAATTAGCTATATTGTTTTGGGAAACAAGGGCAGGAAGAATCAAAATGTATGTCATTTAAAATTTTATAAAGTGTACTACCCGGCCTTTGTTTCATATTTTTTTCAAAATTATTAATAAACGATTAAAATTGAACAACGTGCGTGCACTTCGCTTGCGAAAACCGCACTGAATTTGGTCCGCAAACGGCCCGAGACCGCTCAGCCGGGCGATACGTAATTATAGCGCGCAAGTACATGGAGTGACGGAGGCCTGGCTCAGTACAGAAAACGCAAGCTAACCAGTAAGCCACTCAAGGTCGCTAGCATATATCTGGGCCTTTAGTGACTTGAGTGTAAAGGACGTAAATTATTCAATTCATTTTAGTCTGTTAGTGTCACATTTTTTATTCAATCTGACATTTATAGAAGATAGCTGAATGTCATTCTGCGATACTGACATTAGCACGCATTATACGTATACATATAATGCTGCAACAACAACAATGTTCATTTATCAACATAAAGTAGATTCTACCGTGCAATAAGCAGGCAAAAATAGCTCTTAAGGTGACCAACATATTTTGGCTTTGACTAAACAGTACTACCAATCGCGGCCAGTTGAACAATATGTTTTTGTTCGTGATACTGTATTTAGTGTAATCCTGATCGAAGATCCTGGTCGATATCCATCGCTACGCAGCTTCGCACATCTCTGGTGGAGAGACAGCCTCAAAAGTTATCTCGTTTACCTTTAGTTGGCTGCATACGTCTTTTGTTTTCCGATTCTATTGTTGCTTGAGGAAAAAACTGTAACATCCCATTCGGTGGATGGGTTGGTCTACCAAGTCGTCTATAGAAATAATCCTTTGTTTGTCTTTCAATGTTCAAATACGCATTGGATCTCAACTGTTTGTGGTGTCTAATTATTGGAAGCATGCTTTTTAACATCGGGTATTCAGCTGCTTGGATGAGCTGTCTCCGATATGTGTCTTCGTTGCTAGCGTGGTTTTTCGTACGATTTATTAGATGTCTCTTGATGCTGATTCTCCGTTTTAGTGAATTGCGTATCCGTTTTCTCTCTATTGAATAGTTAGGTTTGTTGGTTGCTGTAAAATGAATGAAGTATTTTCAATTGCTGTTTATTAGGCCTCTTTGAAAATTAGAGCTTTACTCGACGCAACCAATCAGAAACTAGTTCATAACGCGTTAGAAAGTCGCGTCATTTTCGAACTTACTGACATTGAAATACTAGTGCTGTAGCATTCTGGCTACTCATTGGTGATTTGAGTTTGTAACTGGTTACTTTGAAGTAGCATTTTGGACGACGGGCCTAAGTTGAGACATACCTGTACCACCCAGCATCAGGAGTTTTCCACTAGCCCTCCTTACACCGAACCGTTGGATTAAGACCTTGTTTACCGAGTCCAGCAGTCGCTGACAACGCGCCGCCATTTTCAGGCGTTTATACGGTCTCAGGAAGGTCAGTATAAGGTTTAAGCAAATTTCCCGGCTGGTTTTTGTCACTAAAATAAAAATATAATTGAAATGAGTAACTCTTCAAAAAACATAATTTTAAAGAGTTAAGTCGACCATCCACTGCTACGTAGGTGCATGGTTTCTGACTCATCTCAGAGCTTCATGAGCTCATGGGAAAAAGACGTGAGTTTATGTATATGGACACTGTTTATTATATTTAGGATTTTTTTCATGCATGTTCGCGAGTTCATCGACATTTATGCACCACAATTTATTTTAATTTTACTATGGGTTTGCTCTTGACTCTAGTCTAGGTCAGAGGTAACAGAGACAAAGTCGACGATGGAGTGAGCTTACCCAGAAGAAGCCTGTTCACTCTCACTTTGAATAAATTAGGGTTGTATGCGTTCGGAAACAGACGCAGGCAGAGAGTCCACTCCTTTGCTGTGCGCATTATAAAAGACGTTTGAAAACGCTTAGTGCGAGTTGGTCGAATATCAACTAGGTAGGGGTGGTAACTTGCAGTGCGTCTAGATGTCCGATGGTAGAAGGGGGCCGGTGGAATCAGGTCGTGGAGTTCATGGGCACACTCGCCGAAGTAAAATCTGTAGAAGACCGACAAGCAGGCAACCTTGCGGCGATGAGCCAAGCTGTGAAGCTTGGCATCCCCCAGTTTTACGTCGCCAATGAGTCTCTTAGCTCTGCGTTCCACCAACTCTTAACTGCGTTTGTTTAAATCAAGTTATTACAAAATTCTAGGTCTTCTTACCATTAGGATTAGGATACTCTTCAAACTCCCTGACTGCGTCAAAGAGGGCCTCTCCCTCGTCGTCTTCATACATTAAGTCAGCGTAGTCTATGATTGAGTTCATTTCCACTGACACAGCCGTGTCGCGTTCCTTCAGCATTTGGTTGAACATGCTCGCGTAGCCTGGTGGAATGAACTATTTTATTTTTAAATAATATTCTCAGGGACGTAATAATGGCCAAAGTAAAGGTCAAAACACACGTATAAGCACTGCTCGGGAACCGCATCGCTTCAACTCTAGCTGTTCAGGATTATTTCTATGAAACTCCATAAAACTGGCAGTTGTAGTGACTACTCACTTCGTAAGACATCCATATTATGTGACCCTGTTTCAGAGCAGAAGCCGCAGATTTTCGTAGCCATTTCCATGATTCTTTCACCAACCCAAGCAATCTCGCCAGTTTCGTAAAACCTAAAACAAGGCATGCGGGTGAAGAAGTAACAGCTATTTGTGTAGGAACTCGTCCGGGGACCTACTACCACCGAGCGCATTTGAGACGATGCAGCTGAATACAGTATTTTACATGGAGGATAAAGTACATGCTATAAGTAAAACAAGCAACTACCCATTCATGATAAATTCAGCGTGGAGTAGCACATCCCTGACTTCGTTCTCTTTCTTCAGAGAGACCAGTCGGGTGATCTCTAGCAGGAACACCATCATATACCCTTCATCCCACTCATCCATGAGGTCGTAGTACACCTTGTTAGGGCGGACTACAGCAGAGCTCTGACTTGTGAAGTTACGAGCTGGAACAAGTAAGCGGAAAGAAAAAAATTACCTCCCTATATTTGGTCTCAGGAACAAACGCTTAAAAAACTTTTTACAAAAAAAAAAAAAAATAACTTTAATTTTGGAAGTCTTCATTGTTTTTTTTTTTTTTTGTATAATGATTTTTATTTTTCACTTTTTAGTTGTGCTACCTACCTGGTTTTTAATTGTAAGCTGTCACATGCGCCATCATACAGCCGCTGGTTTAGAAACTAGTAGAGCCTTAAATGTACAAACCGAAGAGCAGCACGTCGCCCGCAGCAGTCGGTGGACTAGTAACATGCTCAGATATGCTCGCCGGAAGTGTCACATACAAGAAGCCTTGAGCATCCTCCTGTAACAGCGCTCCTGCTTTTTCAGCTATCTCCACATAGCCAGCAGGTGGCAGAAGATCCTGTACTGATGTCCTTAATCCTTCATTAGTCCTTCCGATCTTGGAGGTTTTCGTCCACTGTCTGTCGCGGACCCAAACTTGTGCTTTGGAGAGTGTGCGTCCGATTTTCCGAGGCCGGTTGGCTGTTGGTGGAAATATTCTAGTTAGCGGCTGTGATAGAGTATCGACAGGTGAAGAGGGATTTAGTTCTTAAATATATAATACGAAAAAAGCTCAGATGTTGTACTCTTGAACGAGTCAAGATAGTTGTTAAACTGGCTAACTGAAGAGGCTGAGTATATTTTAACTTAAAAGCTCTATTATATACTCACTCATCGGTGAGATTGGATTGGCCTTCGTAATTCGTTTGTTTGGGGTATAATCAGACCATTCTTTCATCCGTTTCGACATCGTGAAGGGTCCTCTTAAGACAGGGAGTGAAACCGGAGGACTAGGAGACAAGGTGGACACACTAGTGGTAGTTTCAGGAGAAGGCGAAAGCCTGGTAGGAGCCGCCATAGTTGTAGGTATATCAGTTTCGACGGGCGGTCGTGTCGGACGTATCGGTTCTAAAGGACCAATCCAAGTTGTAGGAGAACCTGGAAAATAATCCTCATCCTCTCTGTCAGGCGCAGGTACAGGATAGGGTCTGGGTGCTGTGCGCGGAGGTACGGGAAACGGATACGCGGGACGAGTGAAGGAAATAGAAGTATCGTTAGTAGTGTAAAAAGTCAAGTAGTAGGGATCGAGTGGAGGCAATGTTGGAGAGGGGGGGAAGGTAAGGAAAGTAAATGGTGGCTGGTCGAGTGGGTAGTCGGGATAGTCTGGAAGATGCCCAGGGATTGGGACGATGTCAAGAGGACCAATGGAGGACTTAAGATGGATTCCTGGTAAGGGGTTGAGATTTTCCCAAAGATTCTTTGTATGTTGCGGATCTTTATCTTCGCTAGAGTTAGTAACCCCATGTCCTACAGGTGTTGGGAAGAAAGTTATGGCCGGATTGTTCAGTCCTGTTTGGTTAACTCCAGGAGTTCCTCCCCACCACATAGGCGTAATGCTATAGTCCAAGAGACCGACATCTTTGTAGTTGTCTTCAAGGTCGACTGTCCTTAGTACTGACTTTTGTTTTTGTATTTCTTGTTGGAAATTTCTGAGGAGTGTGTCGATCTCGCGAATAGATCTGTGCATCTGTGCTGATAGTTGTGTTTTGTTGAAATTTTCTGGAATGTAAAGAAGGTATAAGTAACTTAAACATGCACTTTTTTTCGTCTTTACGGGTGATTTACAGGCAAACAAGCATTTCAACGTGGACTGGCACAAGTATAAGGTACCTTATTGCTAAGAGTAAATTTCGTTATTACATGTACGAGTGTAAAGGCCCAAAATTTGCATCCTATCTTTAAAATGTTAAAAATAATAAGGACATACAATTTTCCCAAAACACTTAAGATCTACGGTGGCTTTAAACTAGGTGAAGACTGTCACTAGGTGAACAATTTAGAAAAGATGAAAGACATGCTGTCGTTTTAATTTTGGTCCCTCCATCCAGGAAATACCTGCACCCTAATCCTTTGCTTCATAGTTTGAAATCGTGTGCACAACAACGTAAATAACGGAATGAACATGGCTGAACTGTCAAAATAAAACGCATTGCGATCGATTGCCATTTTATGTCATTCCGTATTATTTTAATACAAAAAAGCCGGTCAAGTGCGTGTCGGACCACGCACAATGAAGGGTTCTGTAGGTGGGATGAATTTATCCCAAGAACAAACTTAACATTGTAGTTGAAAAACATGTTCTCCCATTCAGCATAAGCATACATGTTTTTCAACTGTAAATGTAAGTTGGTCGACTAATAATCGGTAACTTGTAAAGCCTACTTAGCTGTGATAATTTTCCTTTTAACTTTGTCTTAAATACTTACTGCGGTGAACTTTTTGACGTACCCAAATACAACCTTTTAGCTGGCAGGCGAGGGGGACACTTGACTAACAAAAGTAAGCATTTTAAAGCTTAATATTGTTACGCGCCACACAAGTTTAAGTACCACTAGCACCATCTAGTATCGAATAGCAGAACTAGTGACCACTAGTTCCATCTAGTATCGAGTAGCAGAACTAGTAGACTCGAGATTCTTCTAGAGAATTCGATGCTAGAATTTTCTAGAACTTTCGACATCTGGTCAGTCGGGGCCGGTATGTACTCGAACATTCTAGATGTTTCTACAGTAGAAGGTTCTGGAACTTTCTAAGGACTATATAAGGCCGGTAAGGACCCCGACCGGACACAGTCGAAGCGAATAAACGATACAAGCGATATTCGAGTGTGATTTTA
This sequence comes from Dryobota labecula, assembly GCA_947523025.1. Classification (NCBI taxonomy): domain Eukaryota; kingdom Metazoa; phylum Arthropoda; class Insecta; order Lepidoptera; family Noctuidae; genus Dryobota; species Dryobota labecula. The sequence continues at coordinate 10,763,178 of OX383314.1, read as the reverse complement.
GAGTGATCAGTAGTGCATTTGTGTTTTATAATTAGTGTTTGAATTGTTATCAGTGTTGTTTAATTAAAGCGTCATTTTTTGTTGTTATATCGGCAGTTTTTATTGTCACGAACCGCAAGCTCGTAACAATATTACGCAAACGGATACCTGCCGGTCGATTCTGTAAAAATCTCACCGTGTAAACTTAGGTGAAGTGATCTCGAAGTGAACTGTCATTCCATCTGAGACTAGAGTTGACACTATTGACAGCTCATTAATTCCAGCTCACTTCACCTAGGTTTTCACGGTGAGATTTCTACAGAATAGCACTGCTGAATCGAAAAATGGTATTTTTAAACGGCCTATCTAAATAATATTAATACTTCGTAAATATTTGTTGGCGTCTAAAATATGAACATATTTCTTCGTAATAGAGAATGGTTGTTGAGCTATAAAGAGTGCATGAATGTATGGGTTTTACTTTCACCTACATATTGCTGTGCATTGAATGTGCAAGTGAGAGGCCATAATTAGCGCTGCCATAATTAGTTACTTTTTTTTTTTAAACACACCTGTCTTGCCACAATTAAGTAACTCATACTGAAAAAATATGCTTAAAAATAATAGAAGCATAGTATTTCGTCATTTTAAAACGTATCATTTAAATTAAAACATGTAAGATGCCATTTTTTTTCCAGTCTTTATGAATGGTGATGCGTTGTAGCCAGCAAATGTCCACACAGTACCAAAAACATTGTTTTACTTGTCCAAATATTATTTTCACAACTTAAAAGGTCGAAAAAATCTTTAACTTTGTTTAAAAATTGTTACTATTTCAGATTTATTGTCAATAAAATTGTAGTATTTTTTTTTATGAGATTAGAAATGAAAGGTAGTTAAAGTGCAATGTATAATATTTTTATTATTTTATAAAAATATTAGTTGTTTTATATTAAAATGAAAGTGTATACATATTTTCTGCTGTTCAGAATATTTGGTAGTTTTATTTTATAGTTTGTTTACATAAATATAAGCGACCTCTTGTCGTAATTTATGTAAGCTTCTTAAAAAATTGAAACTTTATGTATAGAACTTAATAACTTTCATTATAACTGACGTTAATAAAAATTAATTTAATTAGATTTCCTAACACCGTTATAATCCTTGCCACAACTTTTGTATCCTAACAACAAAAAGTGATGGGCGATCTTAGTATTAAAGGTAATAATATTATTCACCTCCTGTCATACTAAAAACATTCTAAATTATCTTTCAGCTTACACAAACCCGATACCACGGATCAGACCGAAAGGAGATCACAGAGGCGACAACTTACCACAAAAAACTGTTCCAGAATATAGTTATGAAGAGTACTCTGGAAATACTAACAACTTAGACAATGTACATAACTTACAAACAAGAGGCACAACACTGACTGATAAAAACAAAAACATGAAACTTGTCTTCAGAGCACCGAGAGTTGAAACCTTAACGGGTTTCATTCAGGAAGCGGTTAACATACTCAACACTTATGAAGATACCGCATTCGAAGATTTCTTCCATGTTCTAGACAATGAAATAAGAAAATATCATTACAGAGGCTGCAAATTTTCTGAATTGACGCAAAATTATGATACTAGGAGTTTACTGGCCGGGTCATTGAAGTCGATCAGAGGGAAATCAGTTTCTTTTACAAAAGCGAACATCAATGAACTGGTGGACATGATGAGAGATGAAAGATACGACATAAATGTTAAAGAATTGCTGGATCATATCAATTCTTTGTACACAAATACTGAACCAAAATTTCATAGTGTTTTAAATGACTTAAAGTATTATAGGAAAACTAAATCTATGAAAACTCACAATGGTTTAGTACAGGTCATTAGAGGCGGGGTCCGAGCTATTTTATTTGATCATTACACTAAACTTAACCCTAATACTAGAAGAGAATTAAAAAAAAGAATAGAAACATTTTGGAAAAAAATCAAAAATAATCTTGCATCAAGCGCTGAAATGAATAATATTCCTTACACAGATCAAGTTGTTAATTCAGTCGTTAATAGCATCAAAGTACTTAAAAATCCCAAACCTTATTCTAAAACTGATCCACAAATGAAATTGATGAACAAAAGTGACAGAATTGTTAGTATAGAGGATCATAACGAACAATTTCAAAATGATGAAACTGAGATGAATGAGAGTAGTAATGAATTTTTGAAACCCACCTCAGTATACGCTCCTGACGAAATCTCATCGGGACAATCGTTGGATAGCAGCTCGAACTCCATCAAAAACTCTCAGGAGCGACATGAAAAATACAACACACAGCGATACATAACGCTATATACAGAAGAAATATCTTACAAAGCAAAGACTGCGAAAAAAACAAAAATCGTTCCCATATCTGTGAATGTGATAACAAGAAGTTCCAAAGTTAAGAAGCGACCAACGACGACGTCCACACCGAGGGAGAGAGACATATCGTCGGACATGACAGAGAAGATTGAAATGTCAAAAGCTAATCATGACACGGATGATATAAAGCTGGATATTTCTAACTCTAGCCACGACACTGAGAGTGGCCTGACGCTAGAATCAAAGCACGAACCAAGGGCAAAACAAAACTATGTCAAGCCACGAAAGCATATCAAGGCAGATGAATCAAGGTCAAACAGAAAACATAATAACGCGCAAATCATTAGCCAGTACGACGCAGTCATCGATGTTCAGTTAGCTAATACCGAATTATTGAAATCTTTGGGAATATTTGAGCCAGTTGGGATGAATGCAAAGTAAGATTTATGATTGCTACATAACCGTATTTGTTGTATACTATTTCTATATGAAACAAGTCATTAAAATAGAATTCATGTAATTTATCCTGTCTTCTTCTTCCATACATCTCTATCAGCCGCCGCTTCAGTATTAACAGGGAGTTATGTATTCTCGCCATACCATCTTTTACACAAACTATTCATCGTTCTACTCTTGAAGTTGTAACGTTACATTTTTCCAGGAGGGGAAAAATGTAAGGTCAGAGATAGAACTACCACCTACCTATCATCAGAACTGGAGGAGTCCCGACTTAATCTTAAGGATGGACCTCCAACGTAACTTCTCCCCGGTTTCCCTGGCGTCTTATATCCTTCAGTTAGGACCCTCCAATACCCATTCAGTAGGGCCTATTAAACCTAATATGATAAACCATCTAATTGTTTTTATTTATTAAAATTGTTTATCTCTTTAACTTGTTTATTTTCTTTTTAAGTCGGGATTCCTCCAGTTCTGATGATAGGTAGGTGGTAGTTCTATCTCTGACCTTACATTTTTCCCCTCCCGGAAAAATGTAACGTTACAAAGTCAACCTCATTTTTATCCACTTTCCTCACAGCAATTCTTCATTTCTTAGAATATAATGAATATGCATAACATTAAACATTGCTTCATCAGTTCTAGATCCAGATATGATACCACTTTGTATTCAAAATATACTATACAAACAAAACCAGTACCCATAAAACCAAAAATACAACCTCGAGACATGCGAGCACATACAGAGATTAAACCTCAAAAACCAACTGCTCCCACAAAACCTTCTTCAAGATACTCGAAAAGAAAAGAATCTTTCTATAGAAAACAATTCGATAAGTCAAAGAGAAGTATAGTGCCCGACGAAGGCATTGCAGTTAATCAATATAAGAGAAATAAAAACCAGAAACAGAAATCTAAAGCAAGACGTTCCAATAATGATACTATTGGAGTAAATGATTTTAACACATATGTCATTAAAAGAATAGACACTCTAGAAACCGAATTAAAAAAATTAAGACAAATTCATTATTTCAAAAGTAAAATTTACGATAAAAATACTGATGAGGTTGAACCTATAAATGTTACTGACAAGATAGAAGCAAAAGATAAATTCAAAAGTAAACGAAAAGATATGAAAGGTAACATAATTGAGAGATTGTTGGATGAAAACCACGATTTAAATAAAGAAGGAATTTCAAAAGAAAATAATGATGAACACACTACAAGAAGTAACACAATAAATACAAAATCTACTGAAAATAATACCACATCTACAAAACCAAAGGTTATAATGAAGGATGCAGTACATGCAATAGTTATTGATACCAAAAACATGTCTCAAGTAACAAACAACATTGTAAATGTCATTAATAACACAAAGGCATTAAACAAAGAAGTAATTACCAATAATGTGAAATCTACTGTTACTTCAGTTACGAACACACCGAAACTTGAAATCGTTGTGACTACTCCCACGGTGGGCAGCACAAGAAGAACAATGGCTTATTCTGAACCGTCATATTACGATTACGCTGTCCCACCTGATGGCAAAAGCAAAAGCGAACTTGATCCATTTGGTCACATTAGTGACGGATTTGTTCTTAATATCTAATTTAGGAAATTGAATAATCAACACTGTTGTGGTGCTTATACTTAATAAAATGACTGAGTTTTTAAATAGTTAGGTAAAATAATTGGCTGTCATCGCTGACATGTAACACGGGTAATTAATAAAGCGAGAGGTAATAAAATGACAAAATAATTAAAATTTATTTTAATTTTAAAGTTCGCGAGCACATTCGTAAGAAGCTGTCAGTATCATCACAACGTTAATGTTTTCCCATTGTTTGTCTTATTTGTTTTAGTATATTCGTGTATTATATTTATTTATTTGTGCTTATATTATATATAATAAGGTATATATATTACATAGTTTGTAATAGGTATATGTGTGTCTGCATATTTCAATAAATATTTATTCGTAATTGCACCTGCCACTGTTTGTCTCTGCGTCACCCAAAGGTTGACTGGTAGAAAATTCCTATAGCATTAAATCCGCTTCTTAACATTTCTGTGCTTGAAGTATTCAATAAATAAATAAATAAATAATTGAATGTTTAAAACTATCAGTATCATAATCATTCACTCGTTGTCTTTATTTATTTGGGGTCGGCGCAACATGTATTTTATGGTTCACCCTTGTTTGGTATAACAACTTTTGATGTAATGTTACTAATTCGAACAACGTTTAAGAAAATAATCGATTAACATAATTTTCATTTCATCGAATATTTATTGGCGATAACAACATTTGCGCTATTGTTCAAAAGGTATAATGTTCATTTGATGTAATGTTCAGGTGGTATAACATGTATTGTATCGAATATTCAATTGGTGTAATGTAATGCAGAAAAGAAAACATTTTAAATATTTGCAAACTTTTTATTTTGAAAAATCATAATACGAAATGACTTTATTGTAACTAAAATTAGCCGGAGCGATTTTCGACAAAACGTTGTTATACCAAACAAGGGTGAACCCTGTCAGTGAGGCAAATAAAAACTTAGGGTGCTAGAGCGAGCGAAGCGAGCTCTGGAATTGGTTCACCCCGACTCGGTTCGGGGTTATTTTTTTTTAAACCACCCAGAAGTAGGAGCCCCGCAAAGCGGGGCTCCGGCGACCACGCCTTATTTCGAGACTAAATAATTATTAGTCTAGTGAAACATTAGTTTAAATAAAATTAGTGCATTTGAAAATTCGGTCAAATGACATTATTTCAAAGAAATAAATATGCTAAATAAAAATCTACCAATTAATTATTCGGTCAAATGAATAATTATACGAAATGACTTTATTGTAACTAAAATTAGCCTGAGCGATTTTCGACAAAACGTTGTTATACCAAACAAGGGTGAACCGTATTTAATACCAAAAAATTTAAAAAGGTTTTCCCACTGATGAACACTTCCTCTAGTTAGTTCCTACATTACCCAGTTCGCAGTTACTTTATACAATAACTAGCGACCCGCCCGCTGCTTCGCACGCAAGGGTGCATGCAATGTAAAAACAGCGAGATTGATGAGCTTTTTTTAGTTGATTACGTTCCTAACAAACCTTACATACCTTTTTTTTTTTGACGCTTGTAATGCATTAAGGCTCGTACAGACTCGTACGATATCGCGGGCGCGACAGGCACCGACAAAGAAATTGTGCTACTAGTGTCGCGTCGCGCCCGCGATATCGCACTAGTCTGTACGAGCTTTTACGCATGCCCACTCGTCGGGGGACGAGACGGGGTATGTGGGACTCCCTGCCAGTATACCCACTAAAAATCAACGGAGTTCCCTCATCGCCTTGATAGGGTTGTTATTGGAATCCGGCTCAGCCTTTACGTCCATAAAAAATATTTATACCAATTTTCCAGTTAATCAGGCCACGGCAGTAAAATCCTCTTCTGTAAAATTGACTACCCCTTTTCTCCCCGTTAGGTGTAGAGTTTTGAAAAACCCTGATACATGTTATTCTTTATTTTTGGTCGCAAGTACTTCTACTGAGTTTCAAGTTAATCGAACCGCGCGTTAAAATTCCTACATACAAGCCTTGACACCCCGCAATCCCCCTTGAGGGGTAGTTTTGAGAAACTAATAATGAAAAATGTTCAAATTGTTGTTGTTACTTACTTAGGCAAATATTTGTGCCAAGTTTCAAGTTAATCAACCAAATGAATACGATTTTTCATACAAACTTTCATCCCCTATTTTATCCCCTTAGGGGTGGAATTTCCAAAAATCCTTTCCTAGTACACACGGCTACATATCAAGCTATACATTTCCATTATAAGCTGATCTCTCATTATACGGAAATCCTATACCTACAATGCGAGACCAGCGTAAACTAGTTTTGTATAGCTTGATAATTATGTAGCCGTGTGTACACCCCTAGACCTCATAAGGAACTTACATGCCAAATTTGGAATATCTAGACCCAGCGGTTTGGGCTGTGCGTTGATATGTCAGTCAATCAGTCAGTCACAGTCAGTTTCTTCTTTTATTTATTTAGAAGATAGATAGATAATTTATTCCGGAAGGTTAATATATATAAACAATAAAGTCTCGATGTTTTGACAAGTCGTAAAAACCGCGCGAAGCCAGTAATGCTTGAGTAGGCCGTAAATCTATGGTATTGTACCGGTGGCCTACAGCTAAATAATGGTGCCGATTCCCTTGTTCACAAACTAAACTAAATTTAAGTTCAGGGCATCTTTTTCTTTCTATTTCATTAAGAAAAGGACAGAAGATAAATTTTAGTTTAGTCCTGTCAAATTAATCAACGCTTGACGTAAAATGACGTAATTTTAGTCGGCAAGTTTTTAATCACGTCTAAACTTGTATGGAGTAGTGACAGGCGCTGATTAATTTGACAGCATACATCGATGTTTGACAGGACTAAACTAAAATTTATCTTCTGTCCTTTTCTTAATGAAATAGAAAGAAAAAGATGCACTGAACTTAAATATAGTTTAGTTTGTGAACAAGGGAATCGGCACCAATATGTTACTAAAAAGAAGTGCGTATTTAGAGACAAAAATTCATACAAATGTATTATAGACCTTGAAAGATAATATTTAAATTCTAATGCAGCTTTATAACAATAAAGAGTAGAAAAAAAAAAATACGTATGCGACAACCGTAACTGCAATGTTAAATAAGAGTTTTGCTTTATTTTTTTTGGAAGGCGCTAAAAATATTGATACACAACACTTTTGTCGTTATCTTTATTGCCGTGATAGTTTCAGTATTACCGTTGTAAAACATCGAGAGAAGCAAACGGGAAGTAATTAATGGCCCCCTTGAATTTTAATAATTCTATATAACAGGGACACTATACGACTCAATGACCGGCCGTCCTGACATCAGGGGCCTAAGTCTACTAATTTACAAACGTTGCAATGGTCTCGCGATTGTGAGTATTTGACAGTGTTTGTATGAAAAAATCTGTCAAAAACTCACAATGAAGAGACCATTGCAACGTTTGTACATTAGTAGACTTGGCCCCCAGAATGAACGGTCACCATTAAAATGTTTTATTTTTCTTCTTGAATACGATGGAAGCAATTGTTTGATAATAGGAAGCAAATAGAAGCAATAGGGACCTTGGACGGTCAACAGCTTGCTATCAGTTCAATTCGTGATCTTGGGTATGTGGTCGTGGTAGATGATTGTGTATACTCGAAAATGTAATTCGAGATCAAAAAGTAAATAAAGGAATTCATTGTCAAACTGACGTTTTGAGGGTAGTCAACATTTCTTTAGTCATTCTAAAAATGTGCGTTACCCCAGCAAAATAATGTCAAAAATAGTCATTTATAGAATAGCTAATTGACACCAATATTGACACAATCTTATTAGTTTTGAAATATAATGGTGCGGATTCCCTTGTTCACAAACTAAACAAAATTTAAGTTCAGTGCATCTTTTTCTTTCTATTTCATTATGAAAAGAACAGAAGATAAATTTTAGTTTAGTCCTGTCAAATTAATCAGCGCTTGACGTAAATTGACGTAATTTTAGTTGGCAAGTTTTGAATCACATCTAAACTTAAAAAAGGAGTAGTGACAGGCGCTGATTAATTCGACAGGAATAAACTAAAATGTATCTTCTGTCCTTTTCTTAATGAAATAGAAAGAAAAAGATGCACTGAACTTAAATTTAATTTAGTTCGTGAACAAGGGAATCGGCACCATTATTTACGTTTACGCACTTTTTTTTCTTCCTGAAAATCTTTTATTTTCTTTATATCTTAAAGTCTATTGAAAATTCCATAATGCGATCTTCAGTACAGCTTGGCCATATAGAGTAGACATTAAGTACCTACTTAAAAATATCTCCGTTTTTTTAGATCAAGCTATACAAAACTAGTTTACGCTGGTCTCGCATTGTACAAGATTTCCGTATAATGAGAGATCAGCTTATACTGGAAACTTTTGTACTACTACTTTTGATTAGCAAACGGATTGGAGATCTTAAAATTGGTAAATAACTTACGATTGAAACGGCGTACATACATACAGGGCTTGTTAACGTTACCAAATAACAAAATAATAACCGTTACGTAATGTTAAATTTCAATGTATACCTTACAACCGCTACAAAAATTTAACGTTACTTGATAACATTACCAGTAATATAACGTTAATTAACATTAACAAAAATACGATAACTAACGTTAATTTAGCTACGTTGCCGTTCTGTGGTAAGAATCAGGCAGATTCAGGCAACGTTTTGATCAGCACGGCATGAGGCTCGAGGGCGGTCGCATAAATAACGTTAAATCGATTACCGTTATTTTAATAATAACGTTAACTCTGTCAATAAAAGGTAACGTTATGAAAATTTACCGGTATTTCAAGCCCTGCATACATACACATGAGAGTTTTTACATTTGTTAAATGTTCAAAATGTATGTATTTATACCTAACGTTCAATAAATATATGGGGCTTGGTACTAAAATAATTGAAAATTGAAACAGTCTTCTGAGCTATAAAGGCTGAAAAAGGATAATTATTGTGATGTCTTGGGGCATATTTTTTTTTTTTACAGTCACCCGTTGTTTCTAAAAACAAGTGTTGTAAAATAAAATCCTGGCATCACTATAATAACTACAAACATTATTTATATTTTAGGGCTGGCAGCCCTGTGGCAAATGACGTGACAATGTCAATGTCATTGTCACTTGCCAGTTTTTTTAACCTATAGAAATTATCATACAAATAACTAGTTATGTACATATTTGTCCTTTATAATTAACTAAATTAATACATTTGATGAAGTATTTCTCTACATAATTATGTATAAAAACACTGCGCCTCGCGAATTACTTGTACCAATACGTTTTTTTTTTATTTCAACGTCATTCTGATTTAAAAAGATTTTTGACTTCTTATCGATACGTTTTGATATTGCGTTGTCATGATATGCAATATTTTTTGTCTCAATTTCATGGAGCTGCAGCTAAAATTATAATAAAATGTCAAAAAAATTAATAGAAACCAAAACTTTAGCCACATTTCAAATAATTATATTACATAGATATGAATTAATAAAGGCTATGTGCGTTTTTTTTGCACTGAAACATTTATCACTTTTTCACAAAAACAGGCGCCTGAAAAAATCATATTTAACTATAATCGAGTACCTAGCTTAATAAATAAGCTTTCTAAAAAGGTACATCACATTAGCGTTTAAAAATCTTCGGATTATTGTACCAATTTTGGCCTCTATGTTTCTTTCAAACATTAACAAAGGCAATTTTTTATGTTGAGGTAACATTACTGCTTGAAATAATAAAAAAGTAGTTTTATATTTTCTTACGCTGGTAACTCTCGTCAGTTGGTGATTTTTTGACACGCCTAGGTGGTACTGTTCAGCTAATTTGACGAAAATCGTGTGATTTCTTGTGTTATTTTATATAAACTAAGTGAAATATTGTGTGTTACGAACTGTTTCATCTTCTAGATATTTTGTTAAGTGAATTAAACTGAGGAATCGTTGCTAATCATCAGGTAAAAGTAGCTTTATTATGTTGTCAACTTATAAGCCTACCAATTTGAATAAGTCAATTATGATACGTACATCAATAAATAAATAGCACTTTTAAATTCCGTCGCGTAATACCGTTGTATTTGTAATTAATTTTCATAAAGAAATGGTCCTAAAACATAGATATCAACCAAAATAATGAAGAATCTAACCAAACCCTTGATTTTTGCAAATGTTTGACTTGTAATTTAGTCTTGAAAACTTTTGAAGGTGAGAAAATCCATAGTTTTGCAGTGAGTCATTCATTGTTACTTGAATTCGTAAGTATACTACTATGTACTTTCAATACTGTTATCTTGCTATTTCCGTTATTGAAGTACATTAGATACACATTCCGTGATGTTTGCGAAGAAATATTATCTTCTTCGGAACTTTCACTTGTCTGTGGTCAAAAATGGGTAGGCTGGTTTGACGAATTGCTTTGCAAAATCTTGAGGTGTCGATATTGTTCTTTATATTACAATAGTAGCATTCCTCTCAAGGTTACTATTGTTATGAAACAAAAATGTCACTTGAGAACATAAAAATAATAAAGTTGGAGGCCAAACAACTATTTTGATACTTTTACTTCCTTCTTAACTATAGACCAAAGCTCTTCATTATTTATTAAACAATATGAAACCATTATTTTTTGTTAATACTTATTTACTTAGTAGCTTCTTCCCACGACTTCATCTGTGTTAACTGGATAAAAAGTATCCTGTGTGGATACAGGTTATAAATTGTGTGCCAAATTTCATCCAAATCCGGGTAGTCGTTTTTGCATCTTTGGATAACAAACATACAAACTTTCGGTTTAAAGACATTTATTTCTCAAAGAACAAATTACAGTTCACTTAAAGAGAAACTTAACTAAATTAATAATAAGTTGTAGTTTATATTACGCCGTTCAAGCCATCTAAGAAACAGAACACCATAGTTCCATTTCTAAAGTACCCATGTTCCAAAGTCTAAATAAAATACAAAACAGTTCAAGCCAAACTTATATGTGTCCAATATAAAAAAGCTAAACTTGTATATCTAATATATAATTCCTTAGGCCTTTTTTAAATGTTGGTATGCTTGTACACTCTCTGACTTTTTTGGGTAATTTATTGTATAGACGTAGAACCCCCTCATACTGTATAGTTTTCCTGCCGCACAGGGTTCTCACTCTTGGTACTTCTAGGTTGTCTTGATTACGGGTATTATATCTATGAGTCTTTTGTGTAAATGAAATATTTGTGTGTATGTAACTTTCACATTTATAGTATTAGTAGGATTTCCTTATTGGCTAAATTATGGTTTCTTTTCCATAAAATCCATTTATGAAGTTGGAAGTATGTATGTACCATTATTACTTTTTACACTATCACTAACAACCTAATTTGACACTTTTTAGGCACCCACTTTTAAGCAAATAATGTTTATTTGCCTAGAAATGGATATGTTATTTAATACTTTAAGCACACTTACTTATATATCGCACACCTAGATAAAGAGTAGCACAACTCAAAATACCTCTTTTTTTCAGGAACAGCAAAAAACGTTCAACTCATTTTCTATTTGACCAATTTAAATTATTGTTGTATGATGTTGTATATTATTTTACTAAGATATTAATTTGCTATTAATATATATTTTTTTTATATTAATTTAGTAAAACAACAATTACTTTCATTTGTCAACAATACTGGGGTAAGTGGAAATAATTTGAAGAACACACAAGAAACAAGACCGATTCAATCACGAATACGAAATCAACTCAAAATAATTCACGCTTGATTACTGCGATTAGCCACGAATACAAAACTAAGTCGAAATAATTTACTCTTTGAGCGTATTGACAGCATCTTTCCCTGCAGCTGACATGTCGTAACTGGTGATGCGTTACTGTTGTTGATGGGGGGTGACCGTGGAGCTACTCAAAAAGACTGACTTACAGCGCTATCTAGTCTTTTATGAATGGAGTTTGTACACCGGTGTCTTTGGAGTTAATGTAGTGTTCAACACTGATTCCGATAATCGCAATAACTCGATTTTGGATTATTTTGAGTTGTGCCACCCTTCATCTAGGTGTGCAATATAGAGGCAGACTTAATGCCATAGGCATGTTATTTATTAAATGTTCCCAGGATTTTGTAATATCTTGATTTAAAAGGAGTTTCTTGTCTGTTTTTCTCCAAAGAGATCTACATTTTGAAATGGACAACTATGTAAAACGTTCTGACTAACTGACCAACTCGTGGACAATTCAAAAGTGCCTGTAAATGGTTTAATAGAAATGAATGCTTTAAGTTTAAGTTTAAATCAACGGCACAGTTGGCGCAGTGGTTAATCGATTGACTGCTGCGCTGCGTGTCGCGGGTTCGATTCCCGCACGGAACAAATATTTGTATGACCTACAAGTAGTTCTTCCGAGTCTGGCTGTTTGTGTATGTGAGTTTCAATGTTTGTAAACGCACCTACAATACAGGATAAATTCCTAGTGTGGGGCACGTTTAAAAAAAAAAAAAAAAAAAATGGCAGTACATGAGTTACACCAATAATCACTTATTTCTATCAATTGTAACTGCTAACATATCAACCCTTCACCACTTCCTGTTTGTTGAACAAAGGAAGAAAAGCACTAAAAACTACCCAGCATCACTTCTTTTTTTATTAGTGCTAAATACTGACACCTGCTGGGATGCTGTACATCTATCACCATCCTCCTGCCTTTATTGTAGTGGTTGGTGCAGCATGTCTTCTTCCATACATCAAATAATGAATAATAATTAATGTGAAATAAACAAATATCATCTGCTGTCATCGCAGTAGTCGCCCCCCTTTCTAACCATAATTATCATCTTCCACACAATCCATGTACTGAGCAAATGTAGAAGTTGTTATAACAATCAAATTATTATATTTCCCATTGTGTTACCATTATGGTGTCAAATTCTCCTTCAGAGCTAACATTGTTTGAGGGTCAAATTCTTGCCTTCAATTTAAAAACAAACAGTCATTTCTTTCATAAACCTGGGTGGCCTATTATATAGAGGCTTAATTTTTTGTTTTTAAGGGTCATATTCCTGTAAGGAACAAACAAGTGGTTGGTTGGCCTATACATTTGGGTTCTGACACATTCAGAAATACTTTTAGTTAGTATTTACTATCAAATCTATTTGCGTATCCAGAGGTATCGCTATTACAAAGAAGTAGTTTAAAAACTATTGCAAAGCATAAAAAAATACAAAGTTAATATTTACAACACAGACATACATAATCTTTTGGTGCCCAATGAGCTCTCCCCTTTTATATATACTTTTACTATATTTTAGGGTTTACTTGTATAATGTATTTAAAAATATTCTTCATATCTTATTGTAAATAAGTAAATATTATAAAATAACTTTTTGGCAGTTCACAAAAAATGTTAAATCCATTAAATCAACATAACGTATTTATGTACGAATGGACAAAAGAAAACCAATAAAATACTGTTTTTTTTTTTACTATTTTATAATAACTCACAAAGAGATTAATAGTAACATCACAACAGTGATCAGGAATATTACTTAATTGTGCAAATTGACTACCAGCTTAAATCGTCCATAAATTCAAATGAATGAACAGGTAATGTGTTTGAATCAGTATTAACAATTTTTTGTTATGAATCAGTATTGAATGAGTCATGTTATTAAGAACAAATTAAATAGATTGATGGAATTTTATAAGGATGCATGAAAGGCGACATGAGACCTGACAGAGACTGAGCTTACTAGTTTTTGAATCCATGGGATACATAAATATAAGGGATCTGTTTCTTCCTTTTGAGGTACGGAATGCTAAAAACAGGGTTATAAATGTCTGAAAAAAGGTATAGCTTATTAAGAATCTGGCGGACATGCAATCGCTTTTTCAGATTCAAATTCATTTATAATCAAATTCTTTTATTATCACAATTACATTAACCTTGCTGGATAGAAAAAAGTCCCAAAGTTACCCCTTTTCATAATGTGTTATTAATCTCATAGCTACAAAACAGAAGTGATTTTCTTATTTTTCATATATATGAAAAGGTAGTAGATTTGTTTAGCACAGTTCGCTGAGTTTGTCTTGATAAAATGATTACTATGTTTAAATACCTACCAAATACGCGAGGTAACCACTTGGGACTCCGCGAGCTTACTTCAGTCGGCTCAAGCAACATTTAGGCCCACAGCGGGAGAAGTTATTTGATAATATCCCACCCAAAAAAAAAAAAAAAAACATTATTACAAAATGAATTCTATAAAAAAAATTATAAGTGAATGTGTGTAGATCCCTTACATATAACATAAGATCGCGCCTGAAGAACTGCACTGCCCGAAGGGTTAGGCAGAGGTGTACCTATGGTATACATACATTTCGTCAGTTATGTTTGAGTCCCATGAAGTCGGGGGCGGGATCCCTTAACAAAAGGCTGAAGTTGAAAAGTCAATTTTTACAAGATAATATAACCAAAGTTTCTGGGCCTAGTCAATCACACATCCATAGTAATGTTTAACATTACATGCGCCTTAATATTGTAGTACAAAGCACTATATTTTCATACTTTCAGTATAACTACTGATGTGCAGACCATAGTACCAACAAAAAAAACAACAAACCTAGTACTTAATTTTTTAATAGCCACATCAACTTTCCCTTTCCAGGAACCATGGCTACAATGACGGACCAGTACGGCACCACGGGGACCCTGACCCTCAAGTGGGACCCGCGCAACCTGGAGATACGCACCATGTCGGTGGAGAGGACGCTGGAGCCGCTGGTGTTGCAGGTCACCACGCTCGTCAACAGCAAGGACCGGGACGCTAAGAAGAAGCGACGTGAGTTTCAAGGATTAAATCGAAATAAAATTTGGAATATAAAATTGCAGAAGCTAAAATGTAATGTTATTTGGTTGATAAACCAGTCTATGGCTCAACCCGGCGGTAAGTAGTCACAGTACTCACAGCTGTTTAGACATCTGCAATGCCTCCGGTAAAAGTATTATGGTACTTATACCAAAAACGTGAAATCTTCTTTAGGCGCGTTGAGTAATTTTTGGGTAAACAATAATCATGGAACTCGCGTCATCGTCACCGAACGCAAACCGAACGAAAACGGGGCAGTCCCCAAAGACTGCCCCGTTTTTTATCTGTCCGTTTGTTCCGGCTAATCTCCGAAACGGCTAGACCGATTTTGACGGCACTTTCACTGGCAGATAGCAGAATAGCTAATGTTATAAGGTGTAATTTAATTTTAATTAAATTTCTACTTTGATTTTAGAAAAAGCCACGCGGGCGTATCCGCGGGCACCGCGAAGTGATAAATAATTCGGGTATCCATGATTGATTGACTTTGCCGGCAAAGTGATTGATCCACTAACTGCTGTGCTATGAATTAAGGGTTAAACTCGCGCACTGAAAAATTATTTGTTTAATCTTCTGATACTTCCAGGCAGTTTGTGTATATGAGACTAGCTGCTGCCCGCGGCTTCGCCCGCGTCGTTTTTTCTTATATAAAATTAGCCAAAGTTACTTCTTATAACATCATATATCTGCCAGTGAAAGTCCCGTGAAAATCGGTAGAGCCGTTGCGGAGATCAGCCGGAACAGACAGTTTTTATTTTTATTTTTTGTATGTACCGTTAATACTTTCTTTTGCATTTAGTAATGAGCTGTTATTTTGACAGTACAGTCACTTTAGTTTTATTTATAGAAGATATACTACACTCAATTCCAATCGAACTCACCCTGAAGCTATGGCACGCAATTTCTTTAACACCCTGTATAGTAACAGTTTCACATTGCCAGCGTTTATTCCGAAAAAGTAAGACCGGTTATCTTTATTTAAGTGTAACGATGTGGTTAACTACGCAAGTACGCACATTCACGGAACGGGAGAAACTCCCAAGGGGTTTGGTTAATATTTTCTTAATTTATGTATTTGAGAAAATATTGCCCTTCCCTTTCTCTACTCATACATTTAAACTCACGCTTTTTTCCCATTTTACTCAACTCTTTGACTGAAATCAATACTTATCTGTTACAGCGGGCAAATCCAAGCGAGCCAGCGCCCTAGTAGCTACCGTAGAACGAGCGACGGAGATATTCATAGAGCGAGGACAGAGCATCGCGTATGAGAACCCCGAGATCACGCAGCAAATGCTGACGGCTGTGGAGGAGGTTCGGAAAGCCGGTACGTATCTGAGAGATTTCGAGGGTAATTTTAGGCACTAGATTTCATTACAGGCACCAGTTTAGCTAATATTTGCAGCAAGACAAATTCGTCGCTGTGTGAGTTGTGTCATCTCAATGCATTTCCATGTCTCTACCTAGGACTAAACTTTATTGGGCGCACATGTAAGCTGGGCTTAGGTAATCTTAGGCAGTCGTAGACGCCCAGTTAATTCTAGAAGTAAGGGTAACACTTAAGCATTGTTTTCTGGTGTTATTCTTTAAATCTTAAGTGTTGCACACTTGGGCTAAATTCTAGGGGCTTAATAGTCATTTTCA
Organism: Dryobota labecula; assembly: GCA_947523025.1. Taxonomy (NCBI): domain Eukaryota; kingdom Metazoa; phylum Arthropoda; class Insecta; order Lepidoptera; family Noctuidae; genus Dryobota; species Dryobota labecula. Next base: position 10,746,283 of record OX383314.1, on the reverse strand, counting down.
AACATTTGAGATAAGGAGACAAATCAAATTGAGAAAATTGATAGATTTAGTCACTCAGATAAATTTTCAGACCTGTAGGTTAATTTCAGTTCTATAATTTTTTTTTCCATCTTTGGTTATCAGCAAATCTTCTATTTTTGTGAACAGGAGCAGCAATGAGCCTCGCAGCCCGAGAGTTCTCCGAGGAGCCGTGCGCGTCGCAGGTGCGCTCCAGCATGGTCCGCGCCGCCCGAGGGCTCCTGTCTGCCGTCACGCGCCTGCTCATCTTAGCTGACATGGTGGACGTGCATCTGTTGCTCAACAAGCTGAACACGGTGAGTAGCATGTTTTTGACGCGTATCTTTCTTGCAAATAACGGATGTAGTGATGTTAATGCCACATAATATATCCACACATAGGTAACACCCTACCCTCGACTATTGATCTCACATAAAAACTTAAATTGATAAAAAACAATTATCTCTTAGGATCTTCATTGATTTTAAAAAGGCATTTGATACCGTTAGTCACAAACTTCTAAAAAAACCTAACGGGGGTCTTAAAAAATCGAAGTCGGGCTACTAGGGCATGTAGGGTAACATATAAAAGAGCGCTATATGCACATTCTCGACGAGCGTTTTCGACTTTTGACAAAAAAATACACCCCTCCCCCCTTATCTCCGAAGTTTTCATAGATAAAAATCTGAAATTATTCTATGTGCTAGAAATCTATGTACACTTTTTCAGAAATCATCAACAAAACTTACATTAGTTCCAGATCTTAGTACTTCAGGTGGACCATTGTGTGTGGGTCATTATTATTATTATAGCGGCCATCGATGGTTATTCCGGCTTATTCCACAAAGCCCCCCTGAATAATCCCCCTTAGGAGGAAAAATGGAATATATAAAAACCAGTCTAGAATTCATCCCAGCTTATTTCACAAATCCCCCAGAGAATCCCCCTCAGTGGGGAAAACTGACCCCCAATGTAAAAAAAAACACTTTTAGGGGGGTTTGGAATAAGTGTTTTTTTTTTTTTTTTTTTTCAATTTTAGTTTTCCCCCCTAAGCGGGATTATCAGGGGTGAATTCTAGATTGTTTTTTATAGATTCCATTTTTCCTCCTAAGGGGGATTTGTGGAATAAGCCATTCCAACAAATACAGACATTTTGAAACAAAATCGTTCACAAACTACTCTCTATGCAGGTTGAAAACGACTTGGACAAGTTAAAGTCAGCCTCATCTCAGTCTGAGCTGATGGAGTCGGCGCGTCAGTTCGGCCGCTCGGCTTCGGAGTTAGCTGCTCAGGCCGCTAAGAGGCAGCGCGAGCTGAAGGAGCCGCGCATGAAGGACGAGCTCGCAGCCGCTAGGGCGGTGCTGAAGAAACATTCTACTATGTTGCTGACGGCTTCTAAGGTGAGCTTTTTATCATCTGCCTAGCCTTTCCCCAACTATGTTGGTGTTTCATCTCAGTCGGAACTGGGTCGGATTAAAGTCTAACTGGATCCCTGCTTTGCCGCTGCGCTAGCGGTAGCTTTGTTGCTATCCTTCTGTTTAGCCTGCGCCTAGTTTGAGGCAGGGACGGCTTTGGCGACTTCTTCATCCTGGGTCGCCGGGGGGTTGGGATTCTTCCCATTCCCTTTTCTCTCGCGTCTCTTCTTCCTCCGCCCCGACGAGGTGGTTTGGGTTCTCTGTGTGGGCTCATTTACCGCCGTCATCAGCGACGCGCCTTTTACCTCTCTTGGCAGCTCAGTCGGCCTCTCGATGGCCCCTTGGGGCGGTTGGCGGCCATAATCGCGACGGGCCCCGCTCGCTTGTTCCGGATTTGGCACTTCATGCTGCACGCGAGGTGCCTCCGCAGTTGCTGCAGGTGGCCGGCTCCTGCCGCGGGCGACGGCAGTCACGAGCCGTGTGTTCGCCTCCGCATCGTACGCAAGCGAGCGCTCGGCGACTGGTGCGAGCTGCGCCTGAAGCGCTGGCACTGTGGCACTGGCACTGAGTGGCCTCTATCGACACCACGCACGTACATGAACACGGTGGTGTCAAATATAGCCCGGACTTCAGCGGTCTTCTTTAGTTCTTGTGCGCCCTTAATGTAGCGCACATACTCCGGCTGGTACCCCAACGCCCGAAGTTCCTCCTTGATCTCCTTTGGCTCTGTGTCCGCCGGCAGCTCCCTTATGGTGATCTTCATGCTACGCTCCGCTGGTAGCGAGTAGGCGATCTAAGATACGCCGCTGTTCTTTTCAAGGCCGGTCAGGTAGCGCTGAACCAGCCTGTACTCCTCCTCGCTGTCGGGAAGTGAAGCGAACCCACCTCCCGTATGGTCGAGCGTTGGGAGGCTGGCCCAGCTTGGCGTTGATGGCCCTGAAATGAGCGGCCCAATTAAACAGCCTTTCCACTACCATCGGAGGGTAGCGCAATTTCTTCATTCCCGGCTTTTGCTTCATCGACGTCGTCGCCGGCGGTGGAGGGTGGGGCCTAGCGTCGGCGAACGTGGGCGACGGAGGCGCACCCCGACCCCGCGGCGGGTCGAGGCAGTACCTCTTCGCCTCCTCCGACGCGGTCTCGTCAGAGCTCCTGCGTCGCTAGGGTCGGGGGTCGAATCTCAGCGGTGACGCGGCTATGCTCCCTCCCTCGGTGGGCCGGGGACCGGATCGCGGCGCCTGTGGTGTCATCAATAGTGCCGACCGGGATTGACCGGCACTCACTGCTGGCTGCTCCCGCTCAGCCATCCCCGGCGGGCGCACGCGCCCATTGATATTATTACGAATAGTGTCCATATTGTGCCCGCAGGTGTACGTGCGCCACCCGGAGCTGGCGGCGGCCAAGGCCAACCGCGACTACGTGCTGCGCGCCGTGTGCTGCGCCGTGGACAGCATCTCGTGCGTGGCCAAGGGGCAGCCCGTGCCCGTCGTGGGTGAGTTGTACGCTTGCACTGTACAAGGAGTCTAGTGCCGGGTGCAGACTGCTGCACGCAACATTAACACTTGAATCATTGGCAAATCCCAATAACACTGCCTAACTTAAATAGGGAATATGCATGTTATTGTATTATTCACTAACACAGTAAAAGACTGTAATACAAACGCAAGAAAAGCATTAAAACTAAAATTCAACTACTGCTTCTTGCTCAAAAAACATGTAAAACTCAACAACTTTCTACTACAGTTCAAACGTCTGTTTCTGTCGCGGTCATAGTTGTTATTTACCACGATACTATTTTGCTTTCATCTGTTTTTTTTGTGTTTCTTACCTACCAGTGAGATTTCATGCACTTTACAAAGAATAGATTTTTACTCACATAGTTTTTTACGCCACTTCTGACATGGTTGTCAAAGACAAAGCGTTTAGAGTTTGCGTTCCATTACACCAAAAAAACGCAACATAAAATAATGAATTAAAAAATAAGTATAGTAACCGGCATGAGTCGTGAGCACAAACTGACAGTTGCGCAGTTGTAAATTTTTAGGTCTCTTTGGCGGAATGAAGAAGCCGGGGGCGCCGAGCTGCATGCGATTGGTTCGTCAGTCGATACTCGTCGTCTATTGGACTCTCGCGTGTCATTTTTGTTTAGCCGAAAGTGTACATTAGCGAGCTTGCCCCCAATACTGCCCATCTGTGCTCACGACTCGTGCCGGTTATTATAATGCATAACTAGACTTAAGTTCTGTATGCTAACATCAGGGTAAGGTCTAAAATAAAGTAATTAATTTTTTATAAACGAATGCTTTTATACGAGTATTTAATACTTTAAGCACAAAATGTACAGAGGCGGACTTAATGCCATAGGCATTTTCTACCAGTCAACCTTTGGGTAATGCAGAGATAAACAGTAGTAGGTGCAATAGCGAGAATTGAGGAGACATTCTTGACTATATAATGTATATATACAGGGTCCACAATGATCATATCTTTGTAAAACCTACCACCTAAGTTCACATGTGGAAGCAATAAATATATTGAGTATTGAGTATATTTAAATAATTAAAGAAAAGAAAAAAAAAATTTGGGACACGCACAGGAAATACTAACAGTAAAAAAGAAGCATTTAAAACTAACAAAAATTACATAAAAAACAAGAATAAAAAAATAAAAATATAAACAAGACCTGTGCAAACTCAAACTCAAACTCAAACTCAAACTCAAACTCAAACTCAAACTCAAAGCATTTATTTCAAATAAACCAATTACAGGTACTTTTGAATTGTCAAGCAAGGGGTCGGTCAGTCAGAAAGATGAAGCTAGTTGCCCATTCCAAAGCGTAGTAGGTTCCTATGGAGAAGAACGGACAAGAAACTCCATGGACACTCTTTTAAAATATTGTTACAAAATATGGGTTACATCATTCATGTTGAAGTTATACATGTGAGAACAATGTAGAAAGACGTGCACGTTAGAAGCGTCCGTAATAGAAACAATTCACAAAAATTAAAATAAGCCGTGGCAGCTAAGAGATGACCAGTCCCAACTGACGGCGCCCGTTCACGAACATGACGCATGGATCAGCACCATTTAGCTCAACCATTTTGAAGGGAACTTAATGATCCAACACACACGCCACCACCAGCGAGACATTTGAGTGAGCATGACATACTCTCAGCCGCCAGGGCACATTCAAGTCAATAAAAGACATATTACCCGGTAAATGGTAGCTCTATAGTACATAGTACTCACACCTGTGCTATGCAATTATATAATTCAAGGACATTGAGTTTATACAATGCAAAAATAGTTTACAATCTTCAGCAGCTCCAATAATATTTTTAAATGCTAATCAATTAGTTTATGCGCCCTTATGGAGCAGGACCAGTGCGAGATCAAAAAGGCTCCTACCTCAGCATAATGCTGCGAAATAAAAAATAAAAAATACATCAGTGCTGGTATTCTGATAGGAACCGTTAGTATAAGTTAATTAATTATTATAATAAAAAATATAATAATTTATAAGATAAGATAAGATATTTTATTTTTGCAAATATGGGTACAGTACATGGTGATACAGGGAATAAGTTCTGCCATATTTTACCAGTAGGCATGCAAACATTACGGATGAATTAATCCACTAAACTAATCTAAAATAAGTAAATAAGTTTTGTATTACGTGCATATATATATAACACACACAACACACTAACAGACACTTTCAATCGCAAATCGAAGGATTTTGAAGGAAATTCATAATCTTTTGATTCATATGTTTAAAAAATTCGTCTCCTCGAAAACGTACATATCGCAATTAATGTTGTTGAATTGTCAAACTGAATGGGGTTGTGAGATTGAACCTCAGTTATCGATCAGACTAATAATGTACTAATTTTTTGCAGGTGGAAATCGTCCTGTAGAGGGCCCAGGGGAATTGGCACAAGCGCTTGATGACTTTGATGTGAGTTACCTTTGCCATGTGTCAGATTTACAAAAGTTTGCTAATTTAAACTAAACTTATGCAGAATGCAACCATGTTACATTATGAGGGTTTCTTTTTTCAGTATCAGTTTATAAATATACCTATAGAAACTTCAAGAGGACTGACGAAAGTAAAACGTGCTTTACACCAACACGTACATTATAACGTACACAATATTTTCAATATCCTACTATGAAAATCGACGATTTTCAACAAAATCTGGAAGTCTTTGATGTTTATTCCAAGTCAGTAACTTATCCGAGAAATGAGCAAATTGGCCTGGCTTTTAATTTGTTTTGTTCTAACTTTATTTAAATTTAATATTTTTCACAATTTTAATCAAATTTTATAATCCATATTTTATTCTAATTTAGTTTTTGATTTAATGAGATTATTTTATTTGCTTTAATTCTAATTTTATTTTATTTTTTATTCTATTTTTAGTACCTAAATTGAATATTGGTTAATAAACTTAGTTTTAAGTAAGAATCTTCATTTTTTGCTGCATTATACTTGCTTAATTGTAACTCAAACTCAAACTCTTTATTGCATTCATGTGTACAATTAGTTGTTACATATTAATATAAGTAGGTTCCAACATGAAACCTGGTTAGGGGACGGCAACATAATAATGTAATAAACTGGACAAAACAAGCATCCAGTGAATAGGTATACTAGATTACAGGTTTGATAAACAAATATAATTATTATCATAGTACATTACTTATTAAGGGCTGTAAAAGAAAGAAAGCCCGAAATCGCAGGTATTTGTGTAAATATGCGATAAAGGGCTTTCTTTTTTACTGCCCGTGGTGAGTACACAATTTTACGTCTTCACCTGGCCATGATGCGAGTTTTACCGTACGCATAGCGTGCGGTAAAACTCACATTATGGCCAGGTGTGACGTAAATAATATTACTAGTATTTGGTGACTAAAATGGAAGAAGTCACTGGCTCCTGAAATATAGGTACTCTAACCTAGCTCTGGAGCCAGGGTCTCAGATTTTCTGTATCCTGTTTATGGCAATAAATAATTTATTATTATTATTATTAATTTGGGCGCCTGCTGGAAAATTTCATCTTATTCAAAGTCGGTGATTTATCCGAGAAGTAGGTGATCGGCGCGCCTGGTAGTTTCCCATCTTGGTCTTGGCGCAAAGACACTCCGGGTTTAAGGAAAACAAAAAATCGCTAATCCTGATTATCCTAGTAAGGATAACGGGTCTAGTTGTTTAAAATATTGAATTGTCATCGGTCCTTGATAAGTATGCCATATTTCGAGTTAATCCGACGTTTTGAAGGGGGTCAAAATCATGTTCAAAGTTTTCGTTACATAGGCACATGTTTGAGAATGTGCAAATAGCACTCCTTCATATGATACCTCACAGGCCCTAGTAGCCCCACTTCAAATTATTAAGAAACCCATTCAGTAATAGTTGCAAAAAAAAAAAAAAACTTATATATTTTTATATAATTATATATATATATATATATATAACTAAATACATTGTATAAGATTAAACCATAACAGTATAATATATTAGTAGTGGCTATGCATGTAAGGTGGTTCATTGTTATGAAAAAGAGCGCCTCTCGCCGTCAAACGTAAAAGTTTAAACCATAACAGTATAACACCTCTGTATTATATATATATATATATATATATAATACAGAGGTGTTATACTGTTATGGTTTAATCTTATACAATGTATTTAGTTCTGTTTGCTATCCATACTAATATTATAAATGTGAAAGTAACTCTGTCTGTCTGTCTTTCTGTCTGTCTATATGTCTGTATGTTACGTTTTCACGCCTAAACCGCTGAACCGATCGTCATGAAATTTGGCAGAGATATAGCCTGGGATATGGAGAAGTACATAGGCTACTTTTTAACGCGATAACCGACATCCACGCGGGCGGAGCCGCTGGCAAAAGCTAGTCCTATATAAAGTTTTTCAGTTTTGTTTTAAGTGATCCTATACAAATTTTTTCTTTTTCTCTTAATAAATCTATTTTGTTAAACACTTTTGGCAAAATTGTTGGGCAAACATCATCTAAAACTATTCCAGACTTCAAGTTTATAGCATTAGTAGTTCTTAAGATATTCAGTTGTGACAGATAGACAGAGTCGCACCATAAGGGTTCCTTTCTACCATTTTGGTACGGAACCATGAAAAGGTCACAGAATAAAAATTAATTTATTAATTAAATTATAAAGAATATTAAAAGATACAAATTGTCAGGGTCAGAAAAAAAAAAAATGATTATTATGATTGGTCCATATAAATAATAAAAGCCAGAACGGTGATAAAGCACTAATCACCACTTTTACACAGGAGCGCATGGTGATGGAACCTCTCGCGTACTCCGAGCTGCGCACGCGGCCCTCGCTGGAAGAGCGCCTCGAGTCCATCATATCCGGGGCCGCGCTCATGGCGGATAGCTCTTGTACCAGGTAAGCATACATCGTGAAAACGAATATTTTAACGAGAACACTGTTCAGAGCGCATTGCTTGTGGCTCATTTTACGCAAAGATCATTCAGCGCCCCACGCGTGCGTTGTAACAATGCGTTCAGGGCGTTGTTGGGCACGGTCGGCGCAGTGGTTAAGCGATCGACTGCTGCGCTGTGCAGCTCCCGGGTTCGATTCCTGCACTGAACAAATATTTGTATGACCTACAAGTAGTTGTTCCGGGTCTGGCTGTTTGTGTATGTAAGTTTAAATGTTTGTAAACGCACCCACAATACAGGAGAAATTCCTAGTGTCTGGCAAAGTTTAAAAAAATAAAAATATTTAAAGTAATTCTAGTTTATTGAATTTAAAGCCTATTGTTCCTATCAAAATAATGATGATTATTATTAATATAAGTCTATTAACTTGACAGGGACGAACGTCGTGAGCGCATCGTTGCAGAATGCAACGCGGTGCGACAAGCGTTGCAGGATCTGTTGCACGAATATATGGCGAATGTAAGTGTTTTATTATGTAGTACACTTAAAATGCAAATTTTTGTTAGTCAAGTGTGTCCCTCCCAGCTAAATAGTTGTTTTTGGATATACAGCGTGTTACGGAAAGGGTATATCCATACAAACGAGGTGAAGAGTGTATCTGGTTCAGAATCTCTGTACAAAATTTCAGCTCAAAAGCACTAACTAGAAAATGCTTAATATTTTTTTTATTTCGATAGTTTATTAAAATTTAAATCATAACAAACGTGTTACCGCCGTTTCTTTGTGTGTAGTTTATTGACACCGATCAGCTGACTTGGTCTAGTGATGTGTAGAATTCAATTGGAAACATTTGATTTTTATTTAAATGTTTCTTAACATTTTATTTATGTAGGTATAGGTATTAAAATATTGCCCTGTAGTTTGTTATCACCAAAAGAATCCGTGCCTTTGATATGTATATACCCTTTCCGTAACACGCTGTAAGAAAAATTCACATCGGTAGTATACATAACGAAGTTGAGCCCTTAATTGTGCTTGGTCCGACTCGCACTTGGCCGGTTTTCTTTTGAGAATACTTCCCGCTTTTCTTTGTCAAAGATATTCCAAGCACAAATCTAACCGAACATAGTCCTCTTCGCAGAGTGGCAAGCCGGAGCAGTCGGGCGGCCTGGAGCGAGCTATCGAGAACATGTGTCGCAAGACTAGGGACTTGAGGAGGCAGCTGAGGAAGGCTGTCGTGGACCATGTTTCTGACAGGTAACGACACTTTTTTTGACGTGAAACTTCTTTAGGCACGTTGAGCGATTTTTGGTAGGGGAAAACTTATGGGTTCGCGATCGTCACCGAACGCTTTCCATTAGCTGTATGTATACTGTGTATACAGGATAAGTTTTAACCAGTGCGTAATAATTTTTTTTTGTTGGTTCATTATCAGTAATAGATAATAGAACATTTCTATCATTTGTGCGATACATTTTTTTTTGTCCACTTGAATTCGGCAAAATATGGATACAATCTATTTGTAATAATATCAATGGGCGAGCGCACATCTGATAGGTACCTACTACTGCGTTCCGCTTCACTGACCGCGCCGGCGCGTTGCGCGACGAGTATCCATTATACCAGTTTCAAAATAATAAACATCTTTCGTTAACGATAACTATTTAAATATTTGTGTACTTTTTGGGTGCACAAAAATCATGGAACTCTCGTCATCATCACCGAACGAATAGAAGAAGAGATATGTATAGAAGAACAGTTATACAAATAAAACAAAATAATAGCGAGGGCGGGCGATGCGATGCGACTCGGCGGGTCGGGGCCCGAAATTTCACGCGAATGAAGATGCGAGTAGAAGCTATTTTAACTTAATATTTCTTCTCCCCCATGTGACATAATATTAATATTACTTAATATTTCTTCTTTTTCACGTGTTGCGCCGACCCCAAGTAACATGGGACAAGGGCAGGAAGATGATGATGATTTCTTCTCCCCCAGTTTCTTGGAGACGAACGTGCCACTGCTGGTCCTGATGGAAGCAGCTCGCAATGGTAACGAGAAGGAAGTGGAAGAGTACGCGCTCGTCTTCACTGAACACGCCAACAAACTTGTAGAGGTATGCACTTATTGTCAAATTGTAAAATATAGTGCAGCACATGAGACGTTTCAGCTTTGTCTCTGGTATTGCCAATGTCCATTGATGACAGTGACTACGTAGCATCAGATGGTCCGTCGGATTGTTGAAAAATAATCAAGATCAAAATAGTTTATTTGACATAAACCTACATGGGCACTTGTGAAACGTCAGAAGCTAGGTGCACGGTTCCAATTGGTTGTTTTCTATGGAGAAAGGCCGGCAAGAAACTCCACGGTTAAGCTACTATTTGGAACCGAGCTTCCAACTGCAACTGCCATTTCATAGAAATACATATAAACCAGCGGCCGATTGCATGCAGTTGCAGTTGGCAGCTCGGTTCCAAATAGTATCTTTACTATCTTAAAAATAATTGGCTTTTACAATATTTACAAATAACAGTGTTAATAGGTATGGGAGGACAGTTTGCCATCCAAAAACACAACAAAAAAAACATAATTGAAAACAAAAGTGAAAAACAATTATTATTTATTGAATGTTGTTTTTGTAAAGTATTACAAGCGGGGACAAAGCAATAACCCAAAATAAGGTGAAACTTGTTTGTCCCAGCTTGCGATATCTTACAAACAACCAAGTTCAACAGATAATAAATATATAATATTTTCGCGGGTAGGTGTAAAAAGAAGACAGACGTAACTCTAGTATTGATTGTATATTTAAAATAGTAATTCACAGTATTTATAAATATCTTCTAAATAGTTTTTTTGTTATTGCACCTACTGTGTATTATCTCTGCATCACCCTAAGGTAGACTGGTAGAAAATGCCCAAGGCATTAAGTCCGCCTTTGTACAGTTTTTTTACTTGTGCATAAAGTTTTAATAAATAAAATAAATAATAAATAATGCTTGTTAGTCTCTTTACAGTTGTGTTTTTTTAAATAATTTTCTTTATATCAAGCTTTTTTAGGTAATTTTTAGTATTTGAAATTGATTCATTACTAGCTTTTATTTCATACCGATATTGTTGTTATTTATTTATGCAATATATAAATATTATATAGCCTATGTAACTCTCACAATTAAGACGAATCCAACGACACCTCATAAGTTAAAATCCATCAAGCCGTTTAGGCTACAGAGCGTGCCAAAGAAATATACATACACACCTTCCAAAAACATTTCCCTTATCCACAGTTAAAATGAAAATCACATTTTGATGAATATATCTACATCTACACTAATATTATAAAGAGGAAAAATTTGTACCTATTTTTGTATGTTTGTAATGAATAGGCTCAAAAAGTACTGGGCCGATTTAAAAAATTCTTTCACCAATAGAATGCTACATTCTTCCAATTTGACATAGGCTACATTTCATTTTGAAAAAAATTAGGGATCCTTGGTAAAATTTGAACAATGTAACCGAAGGTGTAGAAAAATGAGTCTTAAAATGATAATTGTCTACCCCGTGCGAAGCCGGGACGGGCTGCTAGTTATTGATATTAAGGGTGTTGATATTACAGCTTCAAACGTTTTCCTCAATACATGTAATTTGTCTCAGGTTGCCAACCTAGTCTGCTCAATGTCGAACAACGAAGATGGCGTGAAGATGGTCCGTCACGCCGCCGAACACATCGAGGCGCTTTGCCCACAAGTAAGTCTTATCATTATCAATTTTGAATTTTGACGGCACGGTTGGCGCAGTGGTTAAGCGATGGACTGCTGCGCTGCGTGTCGCGGGTTCGATCCTCGCACGGAACAAATATTTGTAATAATTTCAATGGTCGCTACGCCCGCCACGTCATTACCCCGCATACTGCATTGGAGCGGAGGCGTTTGTGCGTGCGAATGCGTTCCTCGACTTGTCCACCTGTCGCAGGTGATCAACTCGGCGCTAGTGCTGGGCGCGCGGCCGCGCTCGCGCGTGGCGCAGGAGAACGCGGCGGCCTTCGCCAGAGCCTGGGAGAACGCCGTGAAGCTGCTGACCGACGCCGTAGACGACATCACCACTATCGACGACTTCCTGGCAGTAAGCGGTGAGTGTATTGCCAACAAAGCTGATGTCTCATGAGCACAAGCACTTATACAGTCCGTGATACCTCAGCGTCACCTCGCTCTTTATCTCGCTCGCACACTACTGCTCGCGGTCACTCGACGAAGCGAGACTGTAGGTAATTTCGTTTGACGGTGAAAATAATGGTAATAAAAATAAAATAAAACATAGTATCTACTTTTATTGTTCAGTTATTTAGAGATCGGATATTCGAATGCATATTAACCTAAAGTTGAGATGTTGGGTAATATGGAATGCGCCTTTGTATCGAAAAAATCCCGCGGTTCTGGGATCTACAAGTTTAGGTTTCTGATATATTTACTTACTTTCAAATGTTGGTAAAAATCCCAATTTTAAATAAATATGCATCAGATTAGTTATGCAATCCAAAAATCCCGGTTTTTTTTTTTAATAAATATTTTTTTTAGAATTCGCATACTACACACTCAACTAGTTATGCATTCCCGTTGTTCCTGGCGACACGGGATTTTTTTTTTACAATAAAATATTTTAGGATGCCGGTTCCGTACTTTCATAGCTCAAAATTAACTTTAAGTAAAGATGCATCCAAATATCCGATCTCTAGTTATTATACAATGTTTCATGATTTAATTTGAAGTATATTTTGAATACTAGCAGTTTATTATTCGGTTTAGAGGTAATATTGTTATTTTTTTTCCGACGAGAAATTTTTATGGAATCGTGTTTTCGTCAAACATAAAACAGTGACCAAGAACATCAAGCTACACGACACTGTCAAATTTCTCCAACGGTTTTGAACTTTAAAATGTTGATGATTAAGTTCAAAATCGAACGAGAAAATTTGACAGATTGTGGTAACTTGATGTGCTGGCCACCGTACTTACGTAATAGAGGTAATACGGGCTGGTGTCCGCAACTCCACGACAATGCGCGTATTTTGCGTACGGATGGGAATTCGATTATTCAATCCATCCCAGCTCCTCAAAGAAGACCAGCAACGCCTTGGTGTTACTGACAATCTCACGTAGGGTACCTGGGTTACCGAAATACTTGTCCTTGTATGTGGCAACCGCCGGGCAATTTAGTAGCACATGAACTGCTGCCTCGTTGTTCTCCATGCAGGTCCTGCTCACCGGACTGTCTGTGACTCCTTGTCTGTGACTCCTATGAAAAAGAGACATATTAGGTTGGGGAAAAAGTCTTTTCGCATTATAGTATGTATGAACTTGTAATAAAATCTCTTTGGCTATACTATTTGTATCTGGCTGGTTTTGGTATCATTGAAAGTTTAAATTTGAAAGAACATAATTCCAAATTCAAATTAGGAAAATGTGTGATTTTCATTTGTTTTTCGTACTGTCAAGATGAGTGAATCTAATGAAGAAATTCGATACATTTTAAAATTTTACTACAAAAAAGGTAAAAACGCAACGCAAGCCGCGAAAAAAATTTGCGATGTTTATGGACCTAGTGCAGTGTCTGTGAGAGTAGCACAAATTTGGTTTAAGCGTTTTTAATCCAGAAATTTTGATGTCAAAGATGCACGTCGCTCTGGTCGCCCTATTACGGATAAAATGGATGCCATTTTTTTAAAAGTGGAGCAAGATCGGCATGTCTGTAGTTACGACGTAGCTGAAGAACTGGGAATTGACCACAAAACAGTTTTGGCACATTTGAAAAAAACTGGGTACACAAAAAAGCTCGATATTTGGGTACCTCACGAGCTCACTGAAAGAAACCTAATGAACCGTGTACTCATTTGTGATTCTTTATTACGACGTAATGAAACCGAACTATTTTTGGAGAAGCTGATAACTGGTGATGAAAAGTGGATCACGTACGACAAGAACGTGCGAAAAAGGTCGTGGTCAAAGGCCGGTCAGGCTTCACAGACTATGGCGAAATCCGGGTTAACTCGCAACAAGGTGATGCTGTGTGTGTGGTGGGATTGGAAGGGCATTATTCATTATGAGCTGTTACCACCAGGCAGGACCATCGATTCTGAACTCTACTGCGAACAACTGATGAGATTAAAGCAAGAAGTTAAGAGAAAGCGGCCGGAATTAATCAACAGAAGGTGTGGTTTTTCATCATGATAACGCTAGACCTCACATATCTTTAGCCACTCAGCAAAAATTAAGAGAGTTTGGCTGGGAAGTGTTAATGCATCCGCCGTATAGTCCTGACCTTGCACCTTCAGATTTCCACCTGTTTCGGTCTCTTTAGAATTCTTTAGGCAGTGTCAGGTTAACGTCACGAGATGACTGCCAAAACCACTCGTCGCGGTATTTTGATCAGAAATCCCAAAATTTCTATAGCAATGGGATCATGTCCCTACCTACAAGATGGCAAAAAGTTATCGAACAAAATGGTACCTACATACTATAGTTAAATGTAAATAAACTATATTAAAAAATGTTTTGAATTTTCTTAAAAAATGCGAAGAAACTTTTTCCCCAACCTATTAGTATTTAACATTAATCCTCAACTTTACCATTTATTTATTTCGAAATTAATGATGCAGTGTTTTCGATATAACAAAGGATCATATTAAGCAATTTGAGGCATTGTAGACTCTTAAGACATTTTAGCTGTGTTCTTATAGAATTACACAAGTGGCGAAGGCGCTAACTAATTCTGGAGTTCACGGGTCGACCCATCCATCCATGCATGGATGACCATCTTTACATACCAAGACCCCTCTGGGCCTCGGAAAGCACGTTAAGCAGTTGGTTCCGGCTGTCATTCGTGGATCTTTGACAGTCGTTACGGGTCGACACAAGCCAGAAAGCCTGAAAACCAGTCTTACCAAGGGGAACCGTACTGGGTTGTGGAGGTCAGATAGGCAGTCGTTCCATGTAAAATACTAGTATACAGCTGTATCCAGTAAGACTGGAAGCCGACCCCAACATAGAAAAAGAAATAAGGAATAGAAAAGGCAGGCAGATGATGACTTAAATACACCGACACACATACCCTTCAAACCGGAACACAACAACGCTTGGCGACAGAAATATGTATGGTGGTAATACTGCCCGGACGAGCTGCTTCCCAACGAGCTCTACTAGTATCAATGTGCGCGATCACGATACCACAGGGAAATAAAGTGTATGGAATTATATGAAGACTTTTAAATATCGTGTAGTAATAAAGGATTCAAAAAAAAAAAAAATAATAATAATAATAATTTGAGCAAACTCAAAATATGAAATTTACTGCTTTAAATACTAACTTTCCGACAATTTACAAGCGAATACAAATAATGAAACGACCGGATATTCCGAAAATTTAATACAATATTTGCTGATGTAATATTTTTCCACCAGCTTAGTGTTCACCGCTTGCTACGCTCGCTCGGCTCACGTGCGGTTGTTTTGTTTTTTTTTTTTGACGCTGAGAAATGCGTTACACATGCCCGCTCGTCGGGGGACGAGACGGGGTATGTGGGACAAATGGCAGTATACCCACTAAAACTCAGCGGAGTTCCCTCATCGCCTTGATGAGAGGGTCATGGGAAACCGGCTCAGCCTTTACATCCACAACCCTCCCGGCGCATGCCCGCGGGCCCCGCATGCCCCCCCGCTGGGGAGGATACGTGAATGGCCTGTGCAATACAGGCAAGGGTGCCCCCGCACCCTTGCCTACTGGCCTCCACCTGGGAGTAACCCCCCATCACCCCAGGGACCAGACCAGCACAGGGGCTACAGACGACCTTGTGTCTAGGCGCCCTTGGTCCCCCTGCGACGGGTCAGATGATTGGCCCCGCCGCCTACCACTTTTCGGCCGCAGAGGATAGGGAGAGCGGCCAACACAATACCGACACTCCTCTTCCTCTGCAGCCCCACCGCGTCCGCCATTCAACGGTGGCGACCCCGTCAAGGCCGCGGAAGGTAGGGGCACGGCTCACCGCAATACCGGCACTCCTCTCCCGCCGCGGCCTCCCACACTCAGCCGCGATGCCGCCCATTCGACATCGCGGCCCGCCTCAGTTGCGATGTCGCCGAAGCGGCACCGCAACCTACGGCCGCTACGTCGTCGGCTTAGCCGCAAAAGCCCTGACGAGCGGCCCCCTCCTCGGGTTCCTCTTAGCTTCACCGTGGCCCTCCAAGCTACGGTTACTGAGCCCCCCCGCCTCGACAATGCGGGAACCCACCACTCTACAACCTGCCGCAGAAACGTGAGCCGAGCGAGCGAAGCGAGCAGTGAACATAAGTTTTCGGAAACTTAGTATTTTTTTCGGAAGTTTAGTATTTTTACATAGCTTAGTTATTATTACAGTCAACCACAGATCGTTGGAAGTTAATTTGTTTTTCGGAAGCTTTATTATTTTCTTTAAATATCCATCCACGATAACGTTATATAACGTGCACGCATTTCCATATATTTTATGGACGAGGACGTGAACGTCCACGATAATATCGTGACGTTAGATATTATAAAACAGGAAATTATCTTAAAAAGCAAAAATAAATTGAATTAAGTTATAATGTATTTTTAAACAAGAAAGTTTCATCTTATAATGTGAATAAAAAACTTTTTTTACTATTTGTTTACCTTTAGTTAATTAACTAAATAAATGTAAAAAAATTCATGATATTTTTTTTCCCTTTTTTAATCCTTTCACTGCTGCTTATAAGCTGCGTATTTATGGGAACTAAAAGTTACGCAGTATTGTTTCAGCAATATGTTTCTGTGTTGCTAAAAAAATGTTGCTGGCAACATTTTATACAGTACAAAAGAAACATAAAATCATTAGTTTTAAAACGATTTGCATCCTTTATTTCCGTCCAAACAAGTAAGTTTTGCTTTATTATAAGTAACAGATCTCTAACTGTAAGCCTTCCCGCGCAGAGAACCACATCCTGGAGGACGTGAACAAGTGCGTGGTGGCGCTGCAGGAGGGCGACCCCGACTCGCTGGAGCGCACGGCCGGCGCCATCCGCGGCAGAGCCAACAGGTACACTTACACCTTTACACAGGTTACTGAAGCACTAATAGCACACAGCTGCACTCTCCCCTCGCTCTCGCAGTGCGAGGCCCGGCCCCGCACCGCGCGGAGCGAGGGCGCCGGGCAGGTTTGTAAAACACCCGAAGGGCAACAGGGTACTTGACACATTTTTTTATTACATTTCTCAAAACCTAGCAAAAATATTGTTTAAAAGTCTCAAAAATATCGTCTATGCTGGACAAAGACAACACTGCTAGCAACTGACGTCATAAGACAGAAACGCCATAGTAACTTCGCGCCATTAAGTACAATGATCGGTTTGCGTGACAACGATAGAAGAATAACTTTAAAAGCATGTAACTTCTCCATTTGACAACGCGACGTCGTCTGCTTCTTGCGACGTCATTTGCTTCATGCGACGTCGTCTGCTTCTTGCGACGTCGTTTGCTTCATGTGACGTCGTCTGCTTCTTGCGACGTCGTCTGCTTCTTGCGACGTCATTTGCTTCATGTGACGTCGTCTGCTTCTTGCGACGTCATTTGCTTCATGTGACGTCGTCTGCTTCTTGCGACGTCATTTGCTTCATGTGACGTCGTCTGCTTCTTGCGACGTCATTTGCTTCATGCGACGTCGTCTGCTTCTTGCGACGTCATTTGCTTCATGCGACGTCGTCTGCTTCTTGCGACGTCATTTGCTCCATGCGACGTCGTCTGCTTCTTGCGACTTCATTTGCTTCATGCGACGTCGTCTGCTTCTTGCGACGTCGTCTGCTTCTTGCGACGTCGTCTGCTTCTTGCGACGTCATTTGCTTCATGTGACGTCGTCTGCTTCTTGCGACGTCATTTGCTTCATGTGACGTCGTCTGCTTCTTGCGACGTCATTTGCTTCATGTGACGTCGTCTGCTTCTTGCGACGTCATTTGCTTCATGCGACGTCGTCTGCTTCATGCGACGTCGTCTGCTTCTTGCGACGTCATTTTCTTCATGTGACGTCGTCTGCTTCTTGCGACGTCGTTTGTTTCATGTGACGTTGTCTGCTTTTATACTTGTATGGAATTCAATAGTTACTAATAGTAACGACCGATATAGAATATCAAGTATATATTAAGGCAATCAATATTGACTAATCAATGGCAATCGATCGCAGTCTGGTTACACTTTTACCTAGTCCAGTCTAAATGATGATCATGATTCTCATTAGTACTTTAACATAACTGGCAAAATCTGGGTGTACTATAGGTACACCTCTGCCTATCCTCCAAGGATTACAAGCGTGTTGTTATGTTACAAACATCCATAAACTCATTCGAGTATGAGTATCAAGGTCGAGCCGTAGGCGAGGACTTCACTAATACGAAATTTGATTTTCTTTGTCCGTAAATTCGATACTTCGCGTGTTCTTTTTTCGAAAATAATGACAATATTTCCATGCATGTTTGAGAAAAGTAATTAACATTACAAGATACAGAACAGTTAATTAAATTATTTGCCGTATGTCAGCTATCACCAATATACCAACAAATACAATGAAAACAAAGACAAAGGTGATATTATTTAATTAAATTGATCAGGTTATTTTATTTTTAATGATGACTGAATAATAATTATATCCTATTTTTAAATTACGACGTACTTACATACAATAGTAAATTCAAACATTACTCTTCCTATTGTATCTACAAATTGTTGTGCCCGACAGGGTCCATGTGAACCATGTGATAACTATTATTAAGACCTTGTACACACATGAGATATGCAATAAAGATTTGAATTTGAAACTATACTCGAGCAAAAAATACCGTTTCCTCAAAGGAAAGGGCAATTTGTACCTTCTTCTTACATAAAGATTTGTTGAGTTGTTTATTTATTTTATTGTAAAAAAAGGAGCAATAACAATGTAAAATCTTCTTATGAAAGATGCTCATAAACATCTTTCATAGGAAGCTTGGGATTGATGCTAAGTTGTACTAAAATAATGTTCTGACTCTTGAACATTGTCAACAGAGTATGCTCCGTGGTGACTCAAGAAATGGATAACTATGAGCCGTGCATCTACACCAAGAGAGTGTTGGAGGCTGTCACAGTGCTCCGAGATCAAGGTCAGTGCGTCTTACGGTACCTACTCGGGTGTTACCGTGACACATCGAGCATTATTAGAAAGAGACACATACGTATGAGTGATAGAGATGACGCCCGTTAAGGTGGATTCGATAAAATGACATGACATGCAAATTTTCTATTGTTTTTTTTTTTTTACAATTTGCAGGTTTGTTAGGTTGATTTAAATATGATTCGCGACCTTAACAAATATGGCTTTACAGAATTATAATCATTAGAATCAGCAATACAACTCCTTAAGTTAGCATTGGCCTATGTCATAATTCCATGGAATAGTCTTTCTATATCATAATATGAAGTTAGAGATTGTATTGATGATTTTTATGATTACTGTTCTATAAATAAATCTACACTATCTACATCTACACTTAATATTATAAAGAGGAAAGATTTGTACCTATTTTTGTATGTTTGTATGTTTGTAATGAATAGGCTCAAAAAGTACTGGGCCGATTTAAAAAATTCTTTCACCAATAGAATGCTACATTCTTCCAATTTGACATAGGCTACATTTCATTTTGAAAAAAATTAGGGATCCTTGGTAAAATTTGAACAATGTAACCGAAGGTGTAGAAAAATGAGTCTTAAAATGTCTTTCGTATTGTCTACCCCGTGCGAAGCCGGGACGGGCTGCTAGTATTAGATACAGCCGTGAATCATATTTAGATGAACATACAACCTGATACTAACTTTGAAATTTGAATTTCGCGGGCTACCCTGAGTCCCTGACGCTTTTGCCTTAAAGCTGAACTTGTTCTAAATCTCGATGTGCCATGTTTACTGTTAAAGTTATAATTAATTGACAGAGTTAGAATTGATGCGGATGAAGCGCCTTTAGTCACCAATTTGTGTGAAATGAAAGTAAAGAGGTTTACAGAAGTCAGTTCATTACGACGTGTAGATCTAAATGATTAAATATATAAAACAAAGTCGGGTTAGTAACACCATTTATAACTAAAGAACAGCTGGACCGATATGTATGATCTTTGATTTGTTGGATTTGTCTCCGCCCTGAATCAATCCACTAATATTATAAATGCGAAAGTAAGTTTGTCAGTTTGTTACCTTTTCACGCCTAAACCACTGAACGGATCATCCTGAAATTTTGCATATACGTTGTCAGGTGTACAGAAACGGACCTAAGGTACCTTTCATCCCGAAAAAATGTTCTGTTCCTGAGGAAAACAACAATAACGTTCTTATGATAATAATGGCGCCACGTGTCTTTCGAATCATGATTGAATTATACTATTATAGAAACTTTAGTAGTGTGTTAAGAGTTTTTTTTTTTAATTTAAGTGCTTCCGAAGCCGCGGACAAAAGCTAGTAGCAAAATAAATATTAAAATATGAAAAAAAATTGAAAAGATTTCCAGCAGTGCTATTCTGTAACTATCTCACCATGAAAACAAAGGTGAAGTGAGCGTGGAGTGAGCTGTCAATAGTGTCAATCCCAAGCATCAGGTGGAATTACACGTCACTTCAAACTCACTTCACCTATGTTTTCACCGTGAGATTTTGACAGAATAGCACTACAGAACTGATTTTATTTGGGAAAAACTGAACGCCTCATTTTCTACGGGATTTTTGTATGAACTACTGAAATTTAGACAGGACGACGTCTGTCGGGTCAGCTGGGAATACATAAATACAGGTTTGTTTATAATATAATGTCTTGCCTTCATAGATTTTTTGTATGCAGAGGTTTTTTAGATTATGAAAACGCTGGCGGCGCGTGTGTTGAATCATTCAGTTCCCTACAAAATGGTTGAGCTGGATTGTGTTGATCCACGCGTCATGTTCATGAACGTGCGTCGTCAGTTGGGACTGGTCATCTCTTGACTGCCAGGGCTTATTTGTAATTTTATGTTTTGAATTGTTTTATTCGTTTTTACATTCTCTCACATATAGAAGCAACAAGTATAGTAAACCCAGGATTTTGTAATATCTTGATTTAAAAGAGTGTCCTTGGAGTTTCTTGCCCGTTCCTCTCCATAGTCATCTACGTATTGGAATGGGCATCTAGCTTCAACTTTCTGACTAACTGACTGTCTCTTTGACAATTCAAAAGTGCCTGTAAATGGTTTAATTGAAATAAATGCTTTGAGTTTGAGTTTTGAGCGGTTCAGCTTTTTAATTCGGATTCGGTGTTTGGTAGAGATCGTTTAGTTTAAAACTGCGCGCCCCTTGCATACACATTTCAAATGTTTAAGGCGCCTGTTACACATAAAGTATTCACTGTGTTCCGCCAATAAATACTGTACCAGTTTTTTGACCACCGTGTTCTTTTTTTTACCAGTTGCAAAAATAATAGCTACACAAGCTTTAATTTTTAGCTGTATGTCCATTTTAACGTGTATTCAAAAAGAAACCGGACTAAATACAGACGTCTATCAATAAATACTGAACTCATGAATCGCAGTAAATACTTTACGTGTAACAGGCGCCTAATAGACATTTAAGTGGTGGGGAAGTGCGATTTTGTGTCATATGCGGTGCATCTGTCAAGTGTCAACTTGACTTGCTCTACAAACGGCATGGGTTTTTTCTGCTTTGTCCTGGGGGGCTCCAAGGCACAGCAGAAAAAACCCAGCAATTATATTAAAAAAAAAACAGGTATATTCTTATCACAGTAGTTTATTTTTATAAAAAATATACATGAACGAGTATTTTGATTTTCTTACAAACTAATAAAAGAAAATTACTCTACTAAAGTCAAACCCCCATATCCATAAAAACCTATAAGCATGGTCGATCGTCGTCGATAAAACGTAATCCGGCTGACATGCACTACACTGTATTAATCTGAACAGTCGATGTCATCGAAAATATAAGGCCAAATAAAATTACTAGCGAAACTTCACAGACACAATTGATTTCGATAAGAATCGAATCTAATTAAGATAAAACAAAAAAATAAATAAAAATGTTTAGATTTTTTATTTTCTTTTATCTAAAGAGTCTGCAGCCACGTGTAGTGCAGTTACGGATTAAGAGTTTAGAAGTCCCTTTCATACATTTTGTATGATGGTTCATACAAACACTACAGGCTCACCGTACATTTTTTGTATTGAAATTCAATGCGCTGCGGCTGTAATGTGCATATAGCTTTATGTGTATTTGGCTTTTTAAAATCTTTTTTGTTGGTTTCACCAAAATTAGACGGTAGTTTGATAATTATCACGTCTGTAAAGTTTTGCCAGTTAATTTAATCATGTAGTCGCCTCACAAACTTGCCAATTGACGTAATACGGCAGTTAAAGCAAGTATAGTCTGACCCAGTGATGGCGGCGCTGTCGGTAAACCAAAAATGACTGGCCTTGTCACTTTCCATAGTGATTTCGTTCGTTAGTTCCAGTTTCAGCCACCAGTCAGATAAGTTTGTGGCACTATATAGAGTCACATTAAACTCTACTTGCCAATTGACCTATTACGTTACATTTTTGACGTCTTATCATATAATATGACGAGGTTCTAAGTATGATTAAGGTTTACGTTCGTAGACCATTTAACAAGTCATCTATGAATGAGGGGGATGTCTTATTTCTTAGAATAATATCTTGTATTTAGTTTTCTTCCTTCGGTGGATGATCCTTGATGTACTGTAGCGCACGCACGATAGCCTCTGGGATCGGAGGGGAGGTGGGGATGTGAGAACCCTGGAATATAAAGAGAATTATTAGGCATTTTAGCCACATATAACATCACGCTTTTTTTCCCCCCAAAGGGTTAGGCAGAACTGTCTTTTAGTAGGTTCACCCACATTTCGCCAGTTATGTTTAAGTCCCATGGAATAGGGGGCGAGTCTATTGCCATTAACCGGGCAATAATCCAGTCTCCGGTTTGCTACTGAGAAATTCATGAGGAAAAAGCCCAATAATACTTTTCCCAACTTGGGAATCGAACCCACGACCTTATGCTCAGCAGTATCGCTTGCGATCACTACATCAACGAGGCAATCGCAATTTCTATGAGTAATTTTAACGAACTCGTTGGTTGAACAGATAAGTGTAATATTATTATCGTCATCGTTCAGGCGAAAGACGTCCACTGCTGGCAGCGCTTTAAATACCGGTAAATTTTCAGGACGTTACCTTGTATTGACAGAGTTAACGTTATTATTAAAATAACGCTAATCGATTTAACGTTATTTATGCGACTATTAATTTTATCGTTATTTTAAACGGGTGAGATGTAAGTAGTGGGGCCTGAGGCGTGCGGTGCGGCGGGACCCGCCCTCGCGCCTCTCTGATGCCGTGCCGATCAAAACGTTGCCTGAATCTGCCTGATTCTTACTCACAGAACGGCAACGTAGCTCAATTAACGTTAGTTATCGTATTTTTGTTAATGTTAATTAACGTTATATAACTGGTAATGTTATCAAGTAACGTTAAATTTTTGTAACGTTAGTAGGTATAACATTGAAATTTAACGTTACGTAACGGTTACTATTTTGTTATTTGGTAACGTAAACAAGCCCTGACTGCTGGACATAGGCGTCTCCCAAGCCTCGCCGCAACGACCGTCGTGATTCTGCCACGCGGGCCCAAAGCGGGTTGGTAGATGTCACATGTCATCGAATTTTTTAGTTCCCGGTTTCCTCACTGATTCATTCACCGTTTTGAGAGCAGTGGTAATGAAATTATTTACACAAAGTGCCTGCCTTGGTTCGAACCCACGACCTAGAACTTGTAAGTCGGGGCCGTTACCAATTGCTTCTAAATATATTTTTTTTTAAACACGACTATTTTATAATATTAGTTTCGATTCCTCACCTGTGGCTGGTATCCGTTCTCATCAGCTACATACTGCAACTGGACATTTTCACCTTCGGGGGAAGTCCAGCTCACCGCGCCTTGAACGGTCTCTGCTGCGCCGTCCTGTACACGACATAGAAAAATACAGTGAAAGTAATGGTTTATTTTACAGTCAGGGAACTTCTGTGTTTTATTATAGACAAAATAGCCAAAAAGTTCAAAGTGTGTGACCTTGTCCCATCCATCTTTTTTTGGCCTTCCTCTCCCACTCCATCCATCAACATTTATATCCATTTCTCTTTTAACCATCTTCATAAAAATGAGGAGGTTCTCAATACGATTGTTTTTTTTTTTTTAATTTCGTTACGTACCTAAGGACTCCGTTAATAAACCGATTTGGAAAATTCATTTTTTATTTTATTTGAAAGAATATACTTCCAGATTGGTCCCATTATTATCAAAATCCAGTTCTGATGTTGGTATCCATGAGGATTTGAGGGAATTCCTTAAATATTATAGGCATACATATAGCGATTTTTGTATTTTCATCAACAAGTCAAGCATTTGCATTCAGCAAAGTATCATTTGGTGAAGTGAAACTGATAAAGAAGACCACAGATGGCCACTGGAACTCTTCAATGATAAGTATTTCACAGGTGGAAAAGATATCTCGATTAAGATAGTTAAGCGACTATGACGAAGCCATACCAAGCCAAACGATTTCCTTTAAACTTTTCGGTCACTGGCGCCACTTAAAAGCTTCCTTATTATATAGGTCATTTCTTACTTTATCCAGTTTCGTCACTCCAACTCAATCACGCAGATGTGATTTGAATTTGATTTAGAACAGACAACTTTTTTTACCATAAGCACAATCACTTACAGAAATCAATATCGAAAATAAATATCACTGATGCAAAATCAGAGGTGAAAGAATTGTACACACTCCGAGACCACTTCGGGACGTGTCATATCTTAGACACTTCGCGACGCGTCATAGTCTTTTGGGAGAAGCTATAAACACTGCGTGTCCTGGCCTCGACAATTCTGTACCTTTATTGAGTAACACACTTTTAATCATAATCCAAAAGATTTTGAAGGGCATTGCTGTTATTATACAGGAAGATGATTATTTTATGTATTCCACTACAATTAAAATTGCAAAAAAAGAATATAAAAAGCCGTGTAAAATAAAACATATAATTTTTTTAAAGAGGTTTCCATAAAATTTTCAAGAAATTAAAAAAATAAAATATTATCGCAGAACATTCATGGGATATTTTCGAATACCCCTCGGACTAAGGAATCCAATTTTTTTTATGACTTCACTATTTGGACCAACCTGTATATCCATTGATTTTATGTTTGCAAAATTCGTTTGCTCAACAATGTTAATAACGCAATGAATGCTGCTGAACTGTCAAAATTAAAGGCATTGGAAATGTGTGTGACGGAATCACCCCGCTCGACGTATTTTTAGACAGTTCCAGGGTTAACTTACGGAGCCCGCGTTCTTGAGCGAGCCGCTCTCGCTGGCCTCGATACCGTTGCTGGTCTTGATGGCCCACTGGTACTGACCCTCCGTACCCACGTCTGGAGGAAAAGAAGAAATCGAATTCAGATTGAATTTTTCAAGTGTGCGTGGATAGCAAAATCCGAAACTAAGAAATTGCGAAATAGGCAATTGCAGGTCGAGTATGAGTATGAAGGCCGAGCCGTAGGCGAGGACTTCACTAATACGAGACAGGCAATTGCCATTTCCGCCGAGGCATTATAGTGCTTTTCTCAAATGAATGCAGGGAAATAAAACATTGCTGGAACGTTGTAATGTTTCAAATTCAAAAAACGCTCCTGCAATGGATTTGATTTTCTTTGTCCGTAAATTCCCCTCCTGATCAGAAGGCACAAAAGGAAATCGTCTGATTCTCAAATTGCCTGGATACTCGTGCACAAAATGATTTTTTTTTTTCAGTGTGCCTAATATCCTCATAATATTTAAAATGCTAAAAGCTTTTAAACCCAATTTTTTTAATCAAATAAATTTTATGTAATTTACGACTGACTTTAATTTTCTATCATGAGTGTACACATTTTAAAAATGACTTTTTGCTAAATAGATGTTCTGCTATACAGACCATCTGATAGTTGGACATTTTGCTAATTAGACTTACTGCTCATTAGACGTTTCGCGCTGTTGGACATTTAGCTACTTAGACCTTCTGATCAGGAGGGGTAAATTCGATACTTCGCGTGTTCTTTTTTCGAAAATAATGACAATATTTCCATGCATGTTTGAGAAAAATACTTAAAGGAGTTATTGGTGCCGATTCCCTTGTTCACAAACTAAACTAAATTTAAGTTCAGTGCATCTTTTTCTTTCTATTTCATTAAGAAAAGGACATAAGATAAATTTTAGTTTAGTCCTGTCAAATTAATCAGCGCCTGTCACTACTCCATACAAGTTTAGACGTGATTAAAAACTTGCCGACTAAAATTATGACAATTTACGTCAAGCGCTGATTAATTTGACAGGACTAAACTTAAATTTATCTTCTGTCCTTTTCTTAATGAAATAGAAAGAAAAAGATGCACAGAACTTAAATTTAGTTTAGTTTGTGAACAAGGGAATCGGCACCACTGGGCCGATTCTGATTTAAACTAAACTAAAACTTCATTTTGAAAAATCTATTTGCCTTGGCAGGAATCGAGCCTGTTGATTTTGAAAACAAAAATACACAGTTTTTTTTTGCATCAAGCGATATTGTCTTAAGAGGGAAGCGCTAAGGTTGCCCGCGAAATTCAGATTTTCTTAGGTTTTTTGCAATTAGCAGGTTGTATGTTGATTGAAATATGATTCGCGACCATGTTCTCTATATATACCATAGCCATAAAGTTATCTTTATGATTGAAAGAAACGAAGAAAATTATGTTTATTGAAGACGGTAAAGAAAGTAGTGGTTTTTTTATTTATTTTTATTCTACTATGAGTTTGCTCTTGGCTTTAGTCTAGGTCTGGATGACAGAGACAAAGTCTACGATGGAGTGAGCTTACCCAGAAGAAGCCTGTTCACTCTCACTTTGAATAGATTAGGGTTGTATGCGTTCGGAAACACAGTAACTTACCTAGTTCTTGCTTTTCTATTTCTGCGTTCTTTTCGTCTGTGCCTTGCTTAGGCAAGATGTGTGACACGTCGGCAGCGACCATCGCCACGCAAACTGACAAGATTAGGAATTTCTGAGGAGAAAAAAACAAAGAGTTAGCTAAAACTCACTAGGTCACTATTCACAGTAAAATACATAGAGATACGACATAATTATAATTTGAGTACAAAGATACTGCTTATTTCTTAAGAAATTTCTTCTAGCAGACCTGCGAAAGGAGAAATTAAAAAGAAAAGTAGGCAATAGCGCGTGAGAACAAGAAGAGAAAAATATAATTATGCGGAATCTTAAACTAAAATATTAAATATTAAATGTCCTTCTCCATATCCCAGGCTATATCTCTGCCAAATTTCATGACGACCGGTTCCGAGTTGAAATAAATGATTTGAATTTGACTTTATCACTGTACTGTCAGTCTCTGTAACGTCATTGCAGCTCAAATACATCTGTGAACAAGCAGTGATCAGTACGCTTGATCCACAGCTAGTGGTTACCTCTGACCAATAAGTCCAGGTTGTCTGTAAATATTATCTTGTGGTACGGTCAACAGCGGTCATCACGTCAAAAATAACACTTGAACTATGAAAACTTACAGCTCTATGGGCGTGCAGTTCACTGTAATATTAGAAGAATGATCTCAGAACTATACCCAAAGTCTCTAATTCAGATAATTTATGTAAACGAAGTAATGTCAAGAAATGTCACTGTCAAAATGACAGGACAATGGTGCAAAACATTTAATAATATTTTTTCTTTTTGTAAATAGTCATCGCTAAAATTAAAGTGAATTAATTATAAGAACTATGCAAACAAAATACCGTTGCCAAACAATGTTTTGTGTAGTATGTCGGCAACACGGCATATGATCGTCATAATCAGCCCTTTTAAGTCCAGTGCTAGACATAGGCCTCCCACAATCGATTTCCACTCGAAACAGTTTCCAGCCGTTTTCATCCAAAATGTGGCTAGATATGCTACTTACAATATGAATCTATGAATGAGAGTTGTAATATTAGTGTTGTTGCAGAAGTAGAAAAAAAAAAAATGTTTGGATCTCCTGCATTGTTACCAGTATCATAAAATATTTTATACCAGAAAATCTCATTTTTTTAATAACTTTGTTTAAAACCGAAAATTTATAAAAATAATTACAGTATAATTATTTTTGAATTATTATTTCTTAAAATCTGTACTTAAAAGAAAATGAAACCTCATTTTTCGCCATTTAATGTGAATTACCATTATGGAGATATTTTTCTGTTATGTTATCCCCTTTGTTTACATAAATTATCTGAATTTGAGACTTTGGTTATAGTTTAGTGCAGTGTGAGTGGACATAAACTGCAGTGCAAGTGATGACTACTATAAAGAACACATAGATCAAGTGTCTTTCCTTAACATAGTGAATAAGAAAGACGTTATTGGACGATTTCTTTAATTTATACTAGCTTTTGCCCGCGGCTCCGCCCGCGTGGATGAAAAAAACCTATGTCCTTCTCCATACCCAAGGCTATATCTCTGCCAAATTTCATGACGATCGGTTCAGCGGTTTAGGCGTGAAAACGTAACATACAGACAAACAGAGTTACTTTCACATTTATAATATTAGTATGGATAAAATAAAAATTGGCCATATAAATATTACTGGCGAAATATGTGTGTACCATAGGTACACGGGATACACTTCTCGCCTTTCCTATTATACAAGTGTGATGTTATAATGCTTATTTCTGATTCTTAGAATAAAAGCAAGGTTTCTTAAAATTCCAATCACTAATTTTGAATGATGATAAAATCAGCAGGAAAACTAGTTAAAATAATCTTATAGCGGTAGGCTGTCTTTGATGATGACCCTGTGAACGTTGTACCATGTGAGACAACAATTAGATTTTTCGGCGGCTGTTCCTAATTTATATATTTTTATAAATTAATAATTTAATTTTAATTTTTATATTAATTTATATATATATATATATATATTATTTTTTTTCGTTTTTCTAAACAAGAATGAAAAAAAAAAGAAAACACAACATCACTGGATAAGGCGAACAAAAAATAAATAATAGGACTGCCGACAGAAGTGAAAACTAAAAACTGGAATAACTGACAGACAGTCTGGCGGAACACGTAGCGACCATGTTGCGCATTTTGGTGACGCGAACCCATAAGTTTTTCCCCTACCAAAAAAGCTCAACGCGGCTAAAAAGTTTTCACTTTAAAAATTAAAATAGGTCAAGCCATTTTCGAGTTTTTGCAAGACTGACGCACGGCAATTGATTTTTATATTCTTTAGATATAAAAATCAATTGCCGTGCGTCAGTCTATTGTATTTATTTATCTATAAATAAAATTATTAATTTCGGGAAAATTTGAAAACTGGGATTTTTGTATGAATAATTGAAATGAACAGCTTGTAATAAATTAAATATAACGATGGCGGGAAACAACTGTGAAAAATAGATTGTTTATCGTAGGGATGTTTCTATTTTAATCGACTTCATAATTCCTATGGCCCAAAATAATAACTTTACAAAAACAACAAGATACATAATATTAAAAAGCCTTTCACACACATCGTTTAGAAATAAAAAAAAAACTCCAAAAAAAAAAGGTTTTTTTTTTGCAAAACCGAAACTTTATCGGTTTTAACATTTTATTCACAATCACTCACCATTTTAATGTTTAGCTGTTCACTGCACAAGATCTCACAACTGACTGCTTAAACTTATATCTTCGGCTGTATATAAATCATTATAGCTTGCTTACGCGCAAGGTCGCGATGACACTTCACGGCTACAATTCAAAACAAGTTGGGCAGAAGTCTTAGTAGAAGTAAAGCCTCTTTTATACGGTGTAAGTTGTTTATTTATTTATTTGGTAAACCTATAGAAAAAAAAAATGAATTTTTTTTAAATAATAATAAAAGTACTAGTATGTATGCCTATTATAGGTGTACACAGCATTCACCACAAAACAACATCTTAATTAACTAAAAATAATAATAATGAAGATAATTAAAAAATACAATAAGAAAACAAAATTAAAATAAGTGGATATTTGAATTATACGAAACAAAAATATTTAAATGAAATCACGAAAAGCGGAAGTTGAAAAAGGGTGTGTGTCATAATGATATCTAAGGTTTAATATGATTAAATATGAACATGATATAATATAAATATGAACATGAATTAACAAAAAATAAAAAGTGTTGGTTAGTATATGTACTCCCGTTTATCAGAGACAGATCTTCTAAACTTGTTATGTGATACACCGCGTAAGTCGATTTCAGATGATTTGCAAAAACTGTTGTAATCTTTTTATTCGCTTGTGGCATACAATAAATTTGAAGCAGCACGTGACTTGCATCGTCCAAACACCTCTTAGACGATGCTATTTTTATTGTGGCTACAACTTATTAAAACTTAACGTGTACGTTTCTTTTTTTTTTTACTTGGTTTCACATCTTAATATATAAAAAAGTAGGGTTAGTTACACCATTTATAACTCAAGAACGGCTGGACCGATTTTTGTGATCTTTGATTTGTTGGATTTGCCTCCGCCCCGAATAGCAGTTTTAATGAAAAATTATGAAGAAAATTAATTTTCTCATATATTTTGTATATGCGGCTTTTGTGATGATATTTCTCGCGGATGAAATGGCGGGCAGAAGCTAGTAAAGTTATAAATTTAACATTAAAGATGTAACTAATATTCTTGTAACAATATAATTTAAAATAGTGTCCATGGAGTTTCTTACCCGTTCTTCTCCATAGGTACCTACTACGCTTTGGAATGGGCAACTAGGTTCATATTTGAAAGAAAGAAAGAAAATTATTTTATTTGGGACACGCACAAGAAATACAAACAGTAAAAAATAAAAAAACATGAGCATTTAAAACTAACAACATTGTAAGCCTGTGCGAGGCCAAAAAGGCCACTATCTCAGCATAATGCTGCGATATTAAAAAAATAAATACCGCAGCGCTGGTATTCTGATAGGGCCCGCAGTAATGCCACGGACACACCTACGGAAATCTATAAGTCCCACTAGGGGATTAAAAAAAATAAAAAATAAGTGGCAATAAAATATAAATTATAGATACAACAAATAAATAAAACCGTAATTGGTACGCACAATAAATAAAATATTACGACTGATTATTATTATTATTTCTGACTGACCGACTCCTTGACTATTCAAAAGTGCCTTTGAATGGTTTAATTTTAATTCTATTCAAAGTGAGAGTTAACAGGCTTCTTCTGGGTAAGCTCACTCCATCGTAGACTTTGTCTCTGTCACCCAGACCTAGACTAGAATCAAGAGCAAACCCATAGTAAAATATATATATATATAATGGAAATAAATGCTTTGAGTTTATAATATGATGACAAAGGCAATTAGTAAATCAGGCTTTACAGAAACTAGGTTGTGGAGGTCAGATAGGCAATGACTCCATGTAAAATACTGGTATCCTGTTCGACTAGAAGCTGACTACGACATAGTTTTTTTTTTTGGGAGATGGCGGGTACGTATGATAAGTCGTAGTAGTAGAGCTCGTCCGGGGAAGTACTACCACCATACATATTTAACCGCCTATCTCAAACCCGGAGGTGCCGGGTACGATTCCCAGCGGGGTCAAAATTTTCTGTTCGGTTTGGTTGGTAGTAGGGCTTGTTCTAAGTCCGCCTGGCTAGCTACCACCATCTTATCTAAGTCTGTCGCCAAAACAACAATGTTAACAGCATTTGTTGTGTTTCGGCAGTTAGAGGTAAGATAGCCAGTCTGTGGTTGAGGATTTCGGGTGAAGCTCGCTTCCACCTTCGGCCTTATCATCACTGACCATCAAGTGAGATGAAGGCCAAGAGCTTCCCCGTTAAGGATTTAAAAAAAATCTTCCGCGTTACGGTTTGAAGGGTATGCGTGCTGGTGTAGTTACAGGGACATGAGACAGTTCATCTTTGTCTATGTGATGGCAACGCATTTGTGATGTCTCTGGTATAGCCGATGTTCATAGGCGGCGATGACCGCTTGCCATCAGGTGCCTACCTGAAATCCATCCCCGGGAAAATTAATGTTGGGTTTTTCTTTTATAAAATTATCAGTAGCAACCCGAAGTCTGGATTTAGTGCTCGTTTGATGGCAATAGGATCGCCCCTTAGTACTTACATGTGACTTAAACAGACCTGGCGAAATGTGAGTGTCTGCTTACATCTTCTGGAAATAAAGGTGTGACGTAATATTATTTTAATTTGTACTGGTGACTAGCTGCTGCGCGCGGCTTCTCCCGAGTTGCTTTTTCTAAAACAAAACTAGCCTATTTTACTCCTTATCTGCTATCCTATCTGCTAGTGACATGCCCGTCAAAATCGGTTTCAAAGATTAGCCGGAACAAACAGATAGACAACAATTGACGGCACGGTTGGCGCAGCGATTGACTGTTGCGCTGCATGTCGCGGGTTCGATTCCCGCACGGAACAAATATTTGCATGACCTACAAGTAGTTGTTCCGGAAATGTATGTAAACGCACCCACGATACAGGAGAAATTCCTAGTGTGGGGCGAAGTTTAAAAAAAATAAAATAAAAAAAACTACGGAACCCTTCATTGTGCGTGGTCCGACACGCACCTGGCCGGTTTTTTTTTCATCAAAAGACCCTTTCATACACCAATCTACATGGTCTTCACATGATCTGACCAAGACTGTCTGGACTTTAAAAGAGACAGTGACCTCTGAGTTTGTTTCGGCCTTTCTTCTCAGAGTAGTCAGATACTGAACGCTGATCTCATTTTTTTTTTAAAATATGATTGACGTGTTTGTACATATCTACTTACAGAAATAAAATCATTTATCATTAACCACTGACATGTGAATTATTGTACTTCCCCGAGTGAGTATATCACAAGGATCTATTCAAATTTTTTAGTGCAAGAAAGCAAAAGATGACCTAAATCACAAAAAAACATCTGCTCATTGGTCACCAATCAATATCCTAACCTTGGCTGAAGTTGCTTAACCAGTAAGCTTACGTTGTCGAAACACTGGCGTGACATCATTTTTAACGCGCAGCCGATATTATTAATCATTGAAGAGCTTTCTTTGTAGGGATGGCATTTTAAAAATAAAAGTTTGAACTTTTGTTAATGATTTTTTTGAAGAGTACGGATGACTGCTTCGTTGGTCGAGTGGTCTTGCAAGCGCGACTGCTGATCTTGGATTTGATTCCAAGCTCGGACAAAGTGTTATTAGGTTCTCCATTCAGAATTTTATAGTAGCAATTCGGACAAAATATAGGAGGACATATCGTCGCATTGGAGGCTAGCTAAGCCACAAATTTTGCGAAATCGAGTTAAGGGGGCACAAATGGGTATAATAGCGCCACTCTTAAAAAAAATATTATCTCGTGACTGAAAAGGAATTATGAAAAACGGCTTAACAAATACCTCGGTAAGAGCGGGGGCACACGATGCGTTGCGGCGCCGCACCGCAAAGATTTCACCGTATCGGAGGCACACAAGCGGTGCGGCGCCGCAACGTTGTTATGTCGCAGCGGCGCCGTAGCAGCGTTGGACAGTCTGTTAATAAAAATGGATCGTAAAAGACGTCTGTTGATGGCCCTACTATTACGCCACCGCCGAAATCGACGTAGAAGCGTACGCCGATACTGGATCAGTCCCTTTATTGCACTAAGGAACAGTGATGGACAGTTTTTTCTCCAAGAATATAAAGAGTTGCTGTTTTACAATTTCTTTCGAATGCGTGTGTTAAGTTTCGAATGTTTATTGAAATCTTTAGAGCCACATATACAACTGAGCGGTGCCGCTCCGACGTCGCAACGCATTCCCCCCTGCCCGCCTCGTCGCGTGACATGCCTCAGATATTTCTTTGTAAGACGTCGCAGCGACATCGCTCCGGCGCCGCACCGCCGCCGCAACGCATCGTGTGCCCCCGCTCTAAGTGTGTCTAGAATTTTCTAATACCTTTTATAAAGTTTCATATTGAGACACGAAGCAACAAAATACGATCGAGAGGAATGTGGCCGTTTTTCTTTAGAATGAATTTTGTTGCTTCGTATCTCAATATGAAACTTTATAAAAGGTATTAGAAAATTCTAGACACACTTACCGAGGTATTTGTTGAGCCGTTTTTCATAATTCCTTCTTTATGTTCTTTCTTTGCGTCATGTTGGTTTATTCCATTCTAATACCTAAAACTAATACCACTGGTATTTGTTTCAACAAATCTGTTAAAACAAATACTAGTGGTATTAGTTATTGGTATTAAAACGGAATAAATCGTCATGTTTACCGCAAATAAACGTAGTTTCTTTTTTTTTTTTTTTTAAGATGAATGGCAGTTCTGATTACATTACATATAAGTCAAACATGACTGGCGAAACGTGAATTTACAGTGGCCAGCACTTCAAGCTGCACGAAACTGTCACTCCAAACGATTTTAAACTTTAAAATGTTGCTGATTAAGTTCAAAATCGAACGAGAATATTTTACAGTTTGCGGTAACTTGATGTTCTGGCCACCAACCTAAACCTTCTAAAATACAGGCGTGATATTATCTTATGTTCAGTCCTCTATAAAAAATC
This sequence comes from Dryobota labecula, assembly GCA_947523025.1. Classification (NCBI taxonomy): domain Eukaryota; kingdom Metazoa; phylum Arthropoda; class Insecta; order Lepidoptera; family Noctuidae; genus Dryobota; species Dryobota labecula. Next base: position 10,711,727 of record OX383314.1, on the reverse strand, counting down.
TATAGAATATACAATAAGAATCAAGTTATTAAATTTTTTTCCTCAGAAATTTACTTTTTGCCCAACCCTACAAGTATTGTAAGTACAATACATTGAACTTTTGAGCTCGTCTGCCGACCTACTTACAGTAAGTCACGATAATACATCGACTAAGGGCTTTCTCTTGCACATACTGGCGGCCACGCGAATATTGTGCGGCGTAGACTATCCGCTACTTGTACCCTGAAGATGTAGGAATAGGGAAGTTTAGATGGATTATTTATAGTGTCCCCATTCTCTTAATTAAAAAAAAAACCTTTTATCTATCTTCCTTCCTTTGCTAATTCTGGCTTTTCCTTCTTTTGTATCAGTACGCAACATATACCATCACACCAGTATTCCACGAAGGGGTAGGCAGAGTTTTACCTATTTTACACATACGTTACACAAGTAAAGACTTGTAATAGGGGAGGGGCCTATTGCTATCAGCCGGGCCCTAATCCAGACTCTAGTCTGCTATACTGAGAAATTCTTAAATGAAAAACCCTATAACACTGTCCAACCTGAGAATCGAATGAACCCAGCAGTTGCGTTTGCGACCTTTAGCTGGACCAACGATGCATTCCCTTAAATAATTAACAAAAACATGTAACCTTTCCACAGGCCAACCCACGCGAAAGTTATAACAAAAGTCCGTATTTCTCCATAGTTTCGACATGTACTACACACTGTGACAGACGGACTGACAGGTTTTAACATTCATTATTACTTACTGATGTTTTGAGATGACATTTGAGTATAAAAAAAATGTTACCTAAGATGATGTGGAAATGTATTTAGATAGTTAGCTTTAGAAATTTCAAGTTACTTTGTGAATGGTAGTGTTTGATAGTACAATATTGTACTTCATCATCATCTGCCTAGCCTTTCCCAACTCTGTTGGGGTCAGCTTCCAGTCTAACGGGATACCAGTGTTTTTACCCGACTGCCCCAGAAGGAGGGTAATGTTTTTCGAGAGCATTTATGTATGTCTATTTCTTTGGCACGCTTTGTAGCCTAAACGGCTTGATGGATTTTAACATATGAGGTGTCGTTAAATTCGTCATAATAATTGTGCGAGTGACATAGGCTATATAATGATTATTATATATTGCATCTGCAAATACAAAAAAAAGGGAGGGGGAGGTTTTTTTTTTTGTAAATAAATTACAACAATACTGGTATCAAATAAAAGATAGTAATGAGACAATTCCAAATATAAGTATCATTAATAAAAACAAAAGATTGAAAAAAGCAAATTATCTAAAAAACAAAAAACCCGACTGCAAAACCACATACTTAACTGAAAAGAGAAAAACAAGCATTATAATCTATAGAATTTTGGTATCGCAGACGATTTTTGCAATCGGGTTTTTTTGTTTGATTAAATAATTGATTTGCTTTTTATTTATTTATTTTTTACCTCTTATAACTACTTTTACAGATCTTATACCTAATTCGATAGTCTGGCTATCAACTATTATTAATGCTACGTATATCACATAAATACCTATATTTAAAATGAAGTATGTACAAGTTCACCATAAAAACTACAGATATAAATGTAGGATTGTTACATAGGGTGGGAGCGCGGAGTCTGAATTCGAATCTGGATTTGATGGCAAAAAGCTTTCTCCCTGTTACATGGGACTTAAGAATGATTTCCACCAAACGGCTCGCAACGCATCGGATCGGAAAGGATACGAACGGATGCGGTGACAGCCGATCGCGTCCGGCAGGATGTCGACGCATACGATCTACTCCGTACCGTCGCTTGCGTTGCGCCTAGTCAAATAGTTTTCATTCCTACCGTGTTGACTAGTGACGACAGTCGAAAGGATCCGATCGGATACGACGACAGGCGAACGGAGCCGATCGGATACGACGACAAGCGAACGGAGCCGATCGCGCGTCGCAGCATACTTTCAGCTACGATCGCGTGTCGCGGAAGACGCCCGCGTTCAAGCTGCTGTGCGCTGCTTGGTAATATAGACTTTAAATACTGTGTACACGATTTAATATCGTTTAAAGATTGTAAAATCATCCTTTACACTTCACCATCTGTCAAGACTTTATCCCAACAATGTCGGGGTCGGCTTCCAGTCTAACCGGATACCAGTATTTTACATGGAGCGACCGCCTATCTGACCTCAACAACCCAGTGACATGGTAATACGCTACCTATGTGTGATGGAACTTAAGACCGTTGTCGACGATGTAAAAGACTGTAACGATCTAGAGGAATGTGGCCGTTTTTATGTAGATCGAATTTTGTTGCTTCGTGTCTCAATATGAAACTTTAAAAAAGGTATTAGAAAATTCTAGACACTTACCGAGATTGATTGAGCCGTTTTTCATAATCCCTTCTCAGTCACGAGATAATTATGTTTTTATAGGAGTGGCACTAGTGGACCGGTGACAACCCTCTGGACTTTTCACCTCTGCCTAGGGCCTCGACTTACGTATCGCAGGTTCGTACCCAGGACGGCTTTACCTCGTGTAATTTATTTCATCACCACTGCTCTCAAAACGGTGAAGGAAAACATCGTGAGGAAACCGGCATGTCCTAGAACGATAAATTCGAAGACATGTGACATCCACCAACCCGCACTGTGCCGCGTCATGGATTACAGCGTACTCCCTCTCACAGAGAGAAGGCCTGTGTCCCAGCAGTGGGAACATTATAATCTGATTAAAATATTGAAAAGAAAGAAAAAGTATTTATTGTGACTCGCACAGGAAGATCACAAGCTAAACACACTCCTATCTCAGCATGATGCTGCGACATTTAAAAATAAGTGCCGCAGCGCTGGTATTCTGATAGGGCCCGCTGTGATGTCACGGGCAGATACAGAAATACATAAATAATTATCAATAAAATAGATATAATCATATAAAATATTCATTTAATCCGCGCGTCAGCACCCGACGTAACTTCATTACTTGTCTGTGGCTCTTGTGACTTCTGTGGGACAAGTAAAGGAACGCGAGCGCCGCCGCCGACACTCCGGCGTAAATAAACAAACACAAAAACCAAAAACATTACGCTACCCCTCCGAGAAATAGAGACGAGAACAGCTGATTATCTCATCATTTACCTACACTTAAAATGAAATAAACAAGTTCTATTAGACCGGCGACCTTTCAAATAAATTAACTGATTATTACGAACATTATAAGCTGAACTTTGTATTCTTGAAATACTTATTATGCTGTTTTAGGCCTATTGACATATGCATGTTTTGATGATTAAATTATTTGCGGGATATTACCATCTGTTAGTATAGGATATACAATATGTAACTGATGGTAAATCTCTCAATTTTGTGCGTACAAACTTACATTTGCAGTTGGAATGTATAGGAGAACTTGTTTTTCAACTACAAACTACGGAACACTTGATTGTGTTCGCGCACTTGTTTTTTTTTTCGGCTCTTTTTGCACGGCTCCTAAGGGCCATAGTAAATAGATTAAGTTTTATTGGAATCTGGAAAATAAAATAACGTTACCCCTAGCTATACCATAGATGTCTGTATGGCTACTGTTGGCAACTCCAACAAACTATATTGTTTATTAAATTCATTTCCTGTTTCTTAGGTCAAATAACTCATTCAATAGTCCGCAATAAATTATCCGCCCCATTCACATATCGCCAAAAGCCTGCCTTTTATTTCTGCTTCCACACCATCGATTACCTGCAAGAACCAGCCCTGCTGCAATACTCCATCATATTTGTGGTCATTCGAGCCGGATGTTTCGTTGCGTCAATGTTAACCCAGAACATGCTGTATTGCAGAACATATTGTGGAGAAATAAAGTTAATGACAAATAATTGCAATTTCAGTTTTTATTCAGATATACATCTAAACATAGAAATAAATAAAATTGAATGCATATGAAAGTATATACCATAATTATAACAAAAAAAAATATATATAAGTACCGTATGTACATTTTTTTTTGTCTATCGGTCTCTGTCTGTCTGTCTGTTTGTTACTGCTAATCTGCGTAACGGCTGAACCGACATTGACGGGACTTTCACTGGCAGATAGTTTTATAAGGAGTAACTTAGGCTCTAATTTTAGAAAAAGCCATGCGGGCGATGCCGCGGGCTGCAGCTAGTGTGTAAATATGTATGCTTTAGAATCATACCTATTATTTAATTAAAAGAAGCGAAAAGTTGTTTGTTAGATTAATAATGCTCCTGTGTTTAGTAGTGTTAGATAGCATAATGTACAGTGGTCAGCACATCAAGTTACCACAAACTGTAAAATTTTCTCGTTCAATTTTGAACTTAATCATCAATATTTTAACGTTCAAAACCGTTTGGAGAAATTTGACAGTTCCGTGTAGCTGGATGTGCTGGCCACTGTACAATAGTGTACATAATAAAGAGTATTTTATCTATATATCCAACTGACAAATTCCTCTTAGAAAAACTCAATAATACTTATCCCAACCTTGGAACCTAAGACTCCGAGTCCGACCACGAGGCACTCGTTATAAATCTTTCGTAACTCTTAAGCTCGTTATTCACGCTAACAGAATGATTGATGATAGAATTAAGTTTATATTAATGAATAATTTTTAGATTCCTTTAACTTAAAAACACAAGAAATGCTTAAATGTCAATGTCAAATTCTTTGGGAAAATAAAGTTGCAAAACAAACTTTTTTTTTTGGAATAACTTTTCCTTGATCAGAGGTATTTTAAGAACAGTCGCATTCTAATCTCAGTCTCAATCTGTCAAAAATACTAGAGGTATTGTTGGGAATCTGTCAAAAATACTAGAGGTATTTTTGGGAATCTGTCAAAAATACTAGAGGTATTTTTGGGAATCTGTCAAAAATACTAGAGGTATTTTTGGGAATCTGTCAAAAATAGACTAGATTGTGAACGTTTTTAAATATGCGATTTGCCCTTCAGGAATCAGAAATATAGATGTATTGCTTTGGTGAAGGAAAAGTATCACTACATCACTACATATTATAAAACAAAGTCCTCCGCCGCGTCTGTCTGTCTGTCTGTCTGTCTGTCTGTCTGTTCGCGATAAACTCAAATACTACTGCACCGATTCTCATGCTGTTTTCACCAATGGATAGCTTGGTTCTCGAGGAAGGTTTTAGTATATAATTTGTTATGTTTTTGTATGCATTTTTGTATGAATTAACGATATTTGTTGGAGGTGTCGGAGAAAAATAAGCCGTCTGGGAGCTTTCAACGAAAACGCTGTCTAAACCATTTGAGATATAACAAAATAATGTATGGTGGAATTGTGTATCATAAAAAGGTCTTCAAAAAAGTCCGCGATGGCATATGTCTATCTCTTAAGGATAACATACTATAACCATTTTATTGACTTTTTGTAGGTATTTGTTTGCCGAATTTTACTCTTGGAAATACGATTACGATAACAATACGCTATAATATCAGTAGCTATTAGCCAAATTATGTTCGTAGATAAATAAGCTAGCCACTTACGTGTATTTCAAACAGTATACAAGAATATTTATCATAAAAACATTACTAAACACGGCGGCCTTATGATCAAAATTTGTGCATTCCAAAACTTTCGTTACTTTTTCACTGACATATTTATCACTTTTCGATAAACTAACACTCAATACGAAATCTACACTTATTTCTCAGTAATTCTATATAAGATTCTTCTAAGATTAAACCGTTTTCTCATTGAATCCATTACTTTACGCACGTATAACCTTGATGAATGTTTACATTAAGTATCGCGTCACACCGCCACACGACCACAGAGTATAGACGTATTTTGTTTTCTTTTTTTTTTTTTCGTTCGTTTAGTGGTGTTCCCGCTAAAATGTCAACCGGTCAAGTATTAGTCGATTAATCGAATTCTACATCCAGATCGTGTTGCAAGTACAAAATAAATGTCAAATATTTCGTCCAATTGCGAACGTGACCCTGAGAAAAGTTATGCACAAATGGTGTTCATTAGACATTTCGAGCGTTTTCTCCGGACAAACGGTGTACTATCCGACATTTCGGAGGATTTCGTTTTGTTTTTACATCGTTGGTACTTACGTGAATTATTTTAAAATTATTATTTGTGTCGCATTTTTATTTCGTGTTGTATTTGGTACAATTGATTGCTTTAAGAATTTGAGTGAAATTTCGTATTTTGATTTTGTGTTTGTTATCTTTAGGTAAAGACTCATTCACGTTCAGAACATAAGTACTTTTACTATATTAAATCTATTGTTTCGGTTTCTATTCACATAGTGAGTCACATTAAAATTAATATTAAGTTAGAATTTTGAGATATAGCCTGGGATATGGAGGACATAGGGTACTTTTTTATGCGATAACCGACATCCACGCGGGCGAAGCCGCGGGCAAAAGCTAGTAATATGATAAAACAAAGTCCCCCCGCCGCGTCTGTCTGTCTGAACGGGATTAACTCAAAAACTACCGAACGAATTTTCATACGATTTTGAAAACTTGTTGCGAATATTAGTGATTTTCCATGAATATGTATTTGTTTATAAAATCTCTTGCAGCCACATGCAAAACAAAGAACTCGACTTTTCAAATCTATGCTAATATTATAAAGAGAGGGAGCGAATTTTGAGAGTTTGTGTATGTGGAGGGCTATCTCCGGAACCACAGCAAAAAAAAACACAATTCCAGATGGACATAGGCCATATTACACATAAGACATATTATGTATAAAACCGTGCATAGCTGGGGCGAGTCGTTAGACACTAATAGTTTTGTTTAAATTATTTTTCCCTTCCTCGTAAACAATGAACAAAATTGATCAAAATCAGTCGATTTCGTGCACGGCCCCTTGAAGCAAATCGTCAAGCGTCAGTACGATTTCGTAGTTCACATGACTAAGGAAGTTCAGTTGCCGTTCAGTTTCGATCACTGCACAGCTTTTCGTATTCTCTACCGTTGTCAGATACGCTCGCGTCAAGTTTCCACTAACACTAGCACGTTCAACGCCACGGAATAAAATGATAAACTTCCTTTAAGGGTATGTCGGACAATGTTGGGCGACACCAGCATGTTCCCTTCGGGCCGTGGGGGACAATGACAGTCAGAGCTATGTTTAAACGTCTTTTGTGAGCTGTCGGTCAACAATACAAGGCAATATTGTACGCAGAATGCCCCGCGCAGCTTCCAACGGAGGAAAGTTCAAATAATTAAAAAAACATACGCAGCAGGCCATAGGCGACATGAGTTATCTTCACATTTATAAAGATTTCCGCGGTTATGTCAATGTTTTGTAAGTTAAAAATGCATATTTAATCATATAATTATTAAATCAAAAAGTCGATTTTTTGTCAATTTCAAATCTTTCGTGTGGCTTATAGGGAAAGTTAAGTGTCGCCCAGCATTGTCCGACATGGCGTTGAACGTGCTAGGGGACTCGAATGCAATGCCTTAATATTATTGCACTGTCTGATTTTTCGCTCTCGGCTCTGAGTCGAGCGTTGAAAATCCAATAAAGCGCTTCTATTTCAATCAAATTCAAATTTTCTTACGTCTTTTGCAATTTGCAGATCAGTGTCAGGTTGTATGTTGATCTATATGATTCGCGGCCGTATTTTTTATTTTTATAGAATAGGGATAATGACAAAAAAAATATTTTTTGTTCGTCATGTAGATTATTAAAAAATATTGGATACGTATTTTTTCTTTTTTTACGTAATCAAAACATTATGGCGATACATTGAGTTCAAATGTGGCATGACGTCACTTCTCAGTAGATTTTATACGTAGCTGTGACGTAACGAGCCCCCACCTTAGTGCCTGCCCCCGCCTAATTATATATAACATTGTTTTAACTTGTGTTTTTTTAGTACTTAGGCTTTTCTTCATTAAACATTTTTTTTACCCCCCAAATTTTAATGTGTTTTAATAATAATAATAATAAAACGTTTATTTCGACCAACAAAGGATCATAGGACACAAAGATTACAAAATTAAAAACATAAATAAAAACACATACAATTAAAAAGACCACATAAACATAATATATCACACTAGCTTCTGCCCGCGACTTCGTTCGCGTGAAATTTCGGCCCACCCATCACGTCGCATTCGCATCCCGTCGCTCGCCCGCGCTAAAACTTCGTTATCGCTTAGCGTTCTTTCTGACTTCCGTTCTTTTCGCTTGGCTTCTAAGGATCGTAGCGTAGATATATAGCCTATAGCCTTCCTCGATAAATGGGCTATCCAACACTAAAATATTTTTTCAATTCGAACCAGTATCTAGTTCCTGAGATTAGCGCGTTCAACCAAACAAACAAACTCTTCTTTATACTGTACTGTATAGCTTTATAATATAGCTGACCCGCGTAACTTCGTCTGTGTCACCTAAGAGAGAGAGTTGTTTAAATAATGAATTTTCTACTTATTTTGTTGCGGAGTTATTTTAAAATTATGATATCTCCTAAGATGTTGATTGAAATCAAGTGATGTCAAGGACAATTTTGTTTACATTTAAATACTTGTGATTAATAACATATTTATTTGGATAAGGATTAATATTATGTTGATAAAACTCCTATGCAAATAATGAATTAATTTCGAAAAAAATTGATTACTATAAAAAAAGGTTATAGTGAGTCAATCTTAAAAGATAGACATATGCTGTCGCAGACTTTTTTTTAGAACTTTTAAAGAGGAATAATTCCATCATACATGATATTTGCGTAACTTAAACCGTTTATGCAGCGCACGCAACGGAAGCTCCCGTTTTTGCAACATTTTTCATTTATGCTCCGCTCCTATTGGTCGTAGCGTGATGTTATATAGCCTATAGCCTTCCTCGATAAATGTACTATCCAACACAAAAATAATTTTTCAATTCCAACCAGCAGTTCCTGAGATTAGCGCGTTCAAACAAACAAACAAACAAACTCTTCAGCTTTATATATTAGTATAGAAGTATAGATACTTCGATTGCTCCGTATGTGAACCATACAGCAATGGTTAGGTACTGACAATCGAACCTCTGCGCGAATGCCCTCAGGATGCTGTTGGAGCTAGCCCGAACCCTGCGCACCAGGGATGTGCATCGTTTTCGCATAGTAGAATAGAAACAGTCTACTTTCGACTCGGCGAACATCCCTGATGCGCTGCAGAATCGGGGCAGCCCCATCAGCACCCTGAAAACATTATTATATTGCAGACGCAAGGCGCTGTACTGTCTGCACGTGTATGAGACCCACAGGCTGCTTGTGTAAAAAGATGTACAATATGCTCTGAACAATGTAGTTTTCACTTCAGTTTTTTCTTAGTAATTTTTTATTAATATCATAAAGCAAAAAATACGTGTCAATTTTTTTTTATTATCTGATTGACGGACTAAACAGTTTTTCTTTTTTTTACCCAGGACACATCCCTATTATAATCGTAAAAATAATTAATACGAGTATAACTCTCTAAATTCATGTAATCGTATTGAATTACTATTTCATGAAATCATGGCCTTTTTGGGATTATACTAACTTAAGGAGTTGTATTACTGATTCTCATTATTATAATTCTGTAAATACACACTTGTTACGGTCGCTTTTCATACTTTAATCAACATACACTCAGACAATGAGCTGCAAATTGCATAAGGTTGTCTGTAAAAGAACGCTTTCAGCGCTTTCAGCGATAAGACCGCCCATTGTGACACCCTATGCAACAGTTTACATTTATATCTGTAATTTTTATGGTGTACATAATAAAGATTATTCTATTCTATTCTATAAATCGTAAGAAAATTTGAATTTCGCGGGCTACCTTAGCGCTTCCCCCCTTTTTTTTTTAGTATAGGAAATCATCAAATGACCCCTCCCGCTCTGGGTGGAGCGGAAGCGAGTGTCAGACTCTTACTGACTAAAACCCACCCGTGTTCCTTCCTTGGCCATTTATGTTCCGGGGCAGCGGTACCCCTTTCGGACAATCACGCTGAACCGCTTCCCCTTAAGCTTTTCATTTAGGTGTCATCTAGTGTTAGTGAAAACGAGCATAAATCTACAACTTTGTTTCTGTAAGATAGACTAGTCTTAGATAACATGTCACCCAAAATGCCATAGACCACTAAATACACATAAACACAAGTATTGCGTAGTAAGATACACATCGGCTTGTAAACGAATAGTTAATATCTGTAAAGGTGAAGGGCGAAACGTGCACAGAATTGTGTAGCGGTAGAACGGTAATGACTAATGAGGTATTTATAGGAATTGTAAAAAAATGCGCGTGCAGCACCGTACATGTGATAAACTCAAACTCGAGCATTTATTTCAAAATAACCAATTATAGGCACTTTTGATTTTTTTAGGATAGAAGTGATACTTCTTAAAAACACACAGACAGACAGAGGGAGAGGGAATATATATCTTTCTTCTCTATCATGTAGGGAAATGAGCCTAAACGTGACGCGTCCTTGAAATTTTACTCCCAATTTTCGTACAATTATCAAAATTATTATTAACTCAAACTCAAATCATTTATTTCAATTAAACCATTTACAGACACTTTTGAATTTTCAAGGAGTCGGTCAGTAAGAAAAATGAAGCTACATTCCCATTCCAAAGCGTAGGTACCTATGGAGAAGAACGGGCAAGAAACTCCATGGACACTCTTTTAAATTAAATTGTTACAAAAGTATTCGTTACATCTATAATGTTGCATTTATAACTAAATGTGAGAACGATGTAAAAATAAAAATAATAAAAACTTACACGTTAAAAGCGTCCAGAGTAAATACAACAAATAGAAACAAAATAAATATAAAAAAATTACTCGTGGCAGCTAAGACATGACCAGTCCCAACTGACGGCGCCCGTTCACGAACATGACGCATGGATTAGCACCATTCAGCTCAACGGGATATTTACCATGTTTTCTATTTGATTTGAGTTCCCAATATTTCGGCGCTGTTGCAGCACCATGATCACGGATAATCATGTTAGTGACCATGACAGTTTAAAAACGTATAATTATCGATCACAGAACTTCATTCTCTAATCTAAAATTCTAATAATATGAGTTTTAAAATTAAAAGAATGATTGCGAGTTCGTTGTAAATTAATTAACTTTATTTATTGAGAAGATTTTTTTTTTGTGTTGCGAGGATGAATGAAAGGCGACTAACAAAAGGTATTTAGAAAGCAAAATAAAAAATAGATAAAAAAGATATGTTAATTTTGTAGTGTTAAGGTAAAAGGGGATGAGTCATAAATATTGGAAAACGAGTTATTTGCATAATTCGATACTAAACATTAAAATCTATTAAGGTAAAAAGGAGATGGGTCAGTATTTGTGTAGTAAATACATTATTATACATTATTATATATTACAGTAAATACATTTCTCTTTTGAAACCAAAGAGCGGTTTCTTTAATCGCCTCTGGTGAAAATTTGGGTTTTTTTTACTTTTACCCTGACACCACAGAATTTATCTCCACAAATTACATTCTTATACTAGTTATAAATATTAAGTTGACAGGACAGATGAACAGATGTGAGTGGAAACGCTGGGACGCCCTTGGCGGACATAATTCTAGTGACGTAATTGATGATGTTCTTCAGAAAGGTCAGGTGCGTAGTACCGCAACCGGCGTGCGTGTATGACCAGATGTATGAATGTAAACGAAGCAAAAGGAGTATTTCAGGAGCGTAGCAGCTGGCGTTCTATAGTTTCTGCCTACCCCCATGGCAATAAGGCGGGAGTTTATGTATGTACCTTTATTAATTGTTGACAAATAACATCACTCCATTATTCCCAGAAAAGACAGGCAGCAATAAGAGGCGAGCCTGTTGCCACTGACTGCGAACTAATCTAAGCAAACTCAAACTAAAAGCATTTATTTCAATTAAACCATTTACAGGCACTTTTGAATTGTCAAAGAGACGGTCAGTTAGTCAGAAAGAAAGTTGAAGCTAGATGCCCATTCCAATACGCACATAAGCTCGGAAATGCCTGAGGATTGATTTTAGGTCCCAACATTTATCAGTTGCGCTACTTCAATATTTAACAAATGACATAATGATTTGCAAATGACATAATGACTTTTACAAATGACATAATGACTTTTACAAATGACATAATGTCATTTCTCATGTTTATGTCATCATTCTCCTGCCCTCAAACCAATTTTTTGTGGCCGGCGCAGCATGTGTTCTTCCATACGTCTATGAGCCGTCATCTCAGTAGTCACCCTCTTTCCAGCATTATCATCTTTTGCACAATCCATACATCGTTTCTTTGGTTTTCCCCTGCTCTTATAGCTATCCACATTCAAACTCATTACTTTCTTCACGACATGTTCCTCATTCCTCCGCATCACATGCCCATCATGACAACAATTCGAAATAAGCATGAATTATTTTTATTATTCTCACATCATTCATGTTGAAGTTATACGTGAGAACAATGTAGAAAGACGTGCACGTTAGAAGCGTCCGTAATAAAAACAATTAAAAAATTACAATAAGTTAAAATAACCCGTGGCAGCTAAGAGATGACCAGTCCCAACAGACGGCGCCCGTTCACGAACATGACGCATGGATCAGCACCATTTAGCTCTAACCATTTTGAAGGGAACTTAATGATCTAACACATACGCCACCACCAGCGAGACATTTGAGTGAGCATGACATACTCTCAGCCGCCAGGGCACATTCAAGTCAATAAAAGACATATTACCCGGTAAATGGTAACTCTATAGATAGTACATAATACTCACACCTGTGCTATGGAATTATATAATTCAAGGAGATTGAGTTTATACAATGCAAAGTTAGTCTTACAATATTCAGCAGCTCCAATATTTTCAAAAACGAATCAATTAGTTTATGCGCCCCTATGAGTCATACTGCATTTGTTTTTAGCCGTATGTACACTGGGATGTTGATGTGCGATCCCAACTTTGTATCGTAAAATATCATACAGGACAGCGCCGTGTGAACGGATCCACAGTTTTCCAAATATTTAACAAATGACATAATAATTTTATTATTCTCATCGCATCTACAACATTCATAGGTCTGCAAGCCAGAGGCCAAGGTGCACAAATAATAAGTTTAACAAGAAATACACACATTTTTAGGGTTCCGTACCAATATAATAATAATATTTTATTTGACGTAAAAGTACACATACAGAAAAAAACATAAAATGAACAAAAATGAAAAATGGTAAAAAGGAACCCTTTTGGTGGGACTCAGTCTGTCCGTCTGTATGTCACAGCTGGATATCTCAAGAACTGCTAATGTTATCAACTTGAAATAGTTTTAGATGACGTTTGCCAAACTATTTTGTAAATAAGGAGGATTTTATTTTTGCAACTTTGACTGAACGGGTTTTCTAAAAATTTCGAAGTGGGGCTACCAGTGCATGTGGGGTATCATATGAAACAGCACTATTTGCACATTCTCAAACAATTTTTTTTTCGACTTTGACGAAAAATGGGCCCCTTATCGCCAAAGTTTGCATAGGGAAAAATCGGAAATTATTATATGTTATAGAAGTTTATGTAAAGATTACAGGAAAAATAAAACTATGTCACAAAATAACACACTTTTTCTAATATTGCAGTTTTAGGTCAGCGCCATCTCTTGACGGATAGTGGAACTAAGTTTTTTTTTTTTTTTGGATGATATTTGATGGTACGGAACCCTCGGTGCGCGAGTCCTACTCGCTTTTGAGACCTTTTCAATTCAAGTTTGGTCACTTAAATGAGAGACGAAATAATTCTGGCGCACGTTTTTTTTTTTATGAATTGTTAGCTAGTTTAATGTCAAAGGTTTATTTATTGTAGACGAGAGACAAGGTTGGTTTTTTTTTTTATGCATAAAAAAACTTTGATTTCTTTTACTATCTCGTTGCTCTAAACTTCTAAATGTCGCCAGCACAACTGCTAAGCGTGGGGGTCCTGAATTTGATCCACAAGTTGAGCAAAGTGTTAAAACGACTGTGATCATAAATATCTGTGACCTAAGCCTCCTTTTATCAGAGATGTGCTATGCAGCGTTGCTATGGATGCGATTGACCACATAACATTGCACTGGTGGAAACTGATTCAACTAAGCTTCGTTTTTTATATGGAAAGATGCGTGCTGTGGATGCGTGCTATGGATGCGTGCTAAGGATTCGTGCTATGGGTGGACACGAGTGGTGTAGCTACGTGTAAAGCAGTGTACCTCCAGTACGCGCACGTTTGTCATCGAAAGTAAACATGCCATTTTCATAGCACATCTTACACGCTCCGCTACATAGCTTATCATCAGTGGAAACGGTCACACAGTTTCGTAGCTTAGCTTTAACACACACACATCTCTGGTGGAAAGGCACCCTTTCTCAATCAATCTGCCTAGCCTTTTCCCGACTATGTTGGGGTCAGCTTCCAGTGTAACCAGATGCAGCTGTATACAACGATTATACATGGAGCGACTGCCTATCTGACCTCCACAACCCAGTAACTGGGTAATACGATACCCCTTGGTAAGACTTTGTCAGATTTTCGGTCTTCTGACGACCCGTAACGACTGTCAAAGATACACTAATGACAACCAGACAAACAGCTTAACGTGGTTTCCGGGGCATGGAGGAGTCTCGGTAAGATGGTATCCCATCCAGCGACCAACCCCGGCAAGCGTAGCTTAACCTAATAGATCGACCCGTACGGCTGTTATTACACAGCCACGAGCTTCTCAATTCATCAAGGAATGAAAATAAATTTAACTGAACAAGATTAAGGCACACACACATCATTTCAGCCGAAAGACGTCCACTGTTGGACATAGGCCTCCCCCAAACACCGCCCCTTCGACCGGTTCTGTGCTTCCCGCATCCAGCGGATTCCTGCGGCCTTCACAAGGTCACCAGTCCACATTGTGAGAGGCGTTCCAACGCTACGTTTTCCGGTACGCGGTTGCCAGAACCAGAACCTTTCGACCATCGGCCATCTGTTCTGCGAGCAATGTGCGCTGCTCACTGCCACTTAATTATGGCAATTCTTCGGGAAATGTCTTCATTTCTGACTTGAACACGTAGGGAAACTCCAAGTATAGCCATCTCCATTGCCCTTTGGGTGAATTTTAGCCTTCTCATAAGGCCCATTGTGAGCGACCACGTTTCAGTCACCATTGGTCATCACTGGCAACACGCTCTGGTCAAATCTTGAGTCGTTGTCGTACACAAAACATAAACATCATCAGTATCCATAGCTCCTATGGTGATTGACACCCAGTTTTGAAAGCCTATTCAAATTAATATGTTTATGTATCTTTCAAGTATATGCGTATTGGATGTTGATGATGTTATAGAAACCGTTTGTAATAAAGATGACGCAGAAAAGCACAATTTTGAAGAGCCGGAGGTAAGTTGACGAATGATACAAATCACCTTCAATTGTCACTTTAAATAACTCAAATCCGCGATATGTCATCTACCATACATGATGTTATTTTGGTTTTTCGACCGTCAAATTTATAGCGTAGTATAATTATTGAGAATATAATATTAATTTGTAGGTTCGGCCTTCTAACTCAAGCGTCGTGTTTACGATATTAATATGTTGTTTGTCAACAAAACATAACATCACGCTTGTATTCCCTGAAGAGGTAGGCAGAGATGCATAGAACACACACATTGTAATAATTAATGTAGGTACACGACACAACTATACCGAACGCGCGACAGTTTCTAGTCATCTTCACTGCTTGACCGCCACCGATGAACTTCACTTGTCGAACGTGCGGCGATCACTTGCCGCCGGTCGAGCGTTATGTTGTAGACTCTGACATGCGCCACTAGGCAGCGCTAGCGTCGCGATTAGTTAAGAACCGATGGCACGAACTCTACCAACTCCATCGAACGCCAACAGATGGCGCTGGCGTACCGGATACAACTCGTCTCCGACATTTACATGTAATTGTTTCTAGTGACATTAGAGCGGTGCCATATCTTTTTTTTTATGCATCTATGTTAAGCCCCATGTAATCGGGGGCGAACTCATGCCATCAACTGGGTACAAATACAGACTCCGGGCTGCTAATGAGAATTACCTAATAGAAAATTCCAATAGCACTTGTTTCGACTTGGGGACTGACAGTTCAACAACATTCATTGCTTTATTTACTTTGTAAGCTTCTTCGAACATATGAAGCAATGTATTAGCAATACCTATGCTTCAAAATCATTCACATTGTAATTCCCCGATTGAGGTCCCTACGTTCATCAGTCGGTTGCGACCGCTAGACCAATGACGCTGTCAATTATATTCTTATGTATTTTTAACTGTAATCAAAAGCCTTATGTCATCTACCTTTTTACAACGTTTTAGTTCCGATCATTAATAGTATAGTCATTTAGAATATTATTTATTTGTAGGCCTTCGGCCTTCACAAACGTCTTGTTTACTATGTTAAATCTTGTGTACTCTGTCTGTCTATCCATCTGCATAGGGCTGTACGAAACTACTTAAAAGTTCGTGTACTTGACAAAAATACATTTCTTCTTTAGCTATTTCACCAGCTGCTTGATATTATTAAGACTGTGAAATCATTTCAAGTGATTTGATTGGATATTTTTGTTTGTTGGAATCAGCCAATCACAGAAGTTAATATAATTTTGACAGCCTGTTAAAGCAAATAATTTTCCTTTATGAAACCGAATATAGATTTAAAAGACTATCCGTCTGTCTCACCGTCCTAGAATATCCGTATTATATTCTAGGACGGTGAGACAGACGGATAGTCTGAAATTCTGACGTTTTACTGCGGAACTCTAAATATTCTCTGACTTAGCTTGCTATAGGGAAACAGATAATAATATTTTCTAATAAGTCAGGATGACAGTTCACGGAAACATCAAAACGCCCATAAATAAATAAAACCGTAGGAACTCATAGCCGATAGCCCTGAATAAGAATGTCACCTACGGAGGGTCACGGATGTCTGACGCAATAACTCAATAAGATGAGGCTGGTGAATATGATCATAACAGTGAACGAGAAAACCGTCATGTCCTAGAACCAAAAATTCGAAGACAAGTGTCATCCACCAACCCGCGCTATGCCTACATGGTGGATTACAGCTACTGAGCAGCTGTTCACTAGCAGGAATGACACATTTCTTCGAATTTTTGGTTCGCACTGCTGGGAGTCAGGCCTCCTCTCTGTGAACATAGCCTATAGCCTGATTATGATTTAGGAACTTATAGCCGATAGCTTTCAGAATGTTACCTACGAACGCTTACCTGACGCAATAAATAAGATGAGGCTGATGATTTTTTTTTATGAATTCTCCACTGACCGGGGGCCTCTTCCGGCTGGGGTCCCGTGGCATTTTGCCGACTTGCCACCCTGTAGTTACGCCACTGCCCACGCCGAAAGCTAGTCTCCGCTGTGATTGGCAGCCATGGCCAGAATTCAGTCTGGAGACCTATTTTGTACTATGCTATAGGAACTTAAAATTGATAGCCCTGAGCTACGAAGGGTCACGGTCGCCTGACGCAATATCTTAATAAGATGTGCTGATGAATATGTGTGGTTTTTAATAAGCCGAGCCCAGATGCGTAATTAATTTTATGATAATGTTGACGAGAAGAAGAAAAATACAAAAATATGGTGCACAGGTAAAATGTTCAAAAATTTGTCTATCTATCATACGTGCACATACAATAAATAAAATTGAAGTGTCTGTTTGTAATGTCAAAATAACAGCTTTTTACTAAATGCAAATGAAAGTATAAGGTACTTATAACAAAAAAGCAATTTTAAATTTTTATCTGTCTGGCTGTTTATTTCGGCTTATCTCCAGAACTGCTGGATCGATTTTGACTGGACTTTCACTGGCAGATAGCTAATGTTATAATGAGTAACTACAAACGGCACACTTGCACACTCACGCGCGCACACACAACCTCACACACACAAATGCGCTTGCATTTTTACTAATAAATACCTGTATTTAAATATTAAAAAAAAAAATACTTTTAAAAATAATATAAAATAAGTAGTAAAACAATTAGAGGGGATCGGTACTGTGACTCAATACAGGCTATTTCATAGCCTAGCAAGGAGACTTTTAAGATTTTTTTACCTTTTCGAGTCTTTGGTAGTTTTTAGAATTGGGCCCAGTAGGTAGGACATAAGCGTATCATATTTATTTAAAACTGGCTTCTGCCCGCGACTTCGTCTGCGTGAAATTTCTTGTTCCTCCGTTCCCCATTCCGTTCTCGAGATATCAAAAAAGCCGTGCCATACAAAATGTATGAGAATTAGTTTTTTTTTTTTCAGGAAGTTGTTGCATGTTTTATTAATAGTTATTCTGCTATTCGGGGCGGAGACAAATTCAACTAATCAAACTAATAAAAATCGGTCTAGCCGTTCTTGAGTTATGAATGGTGTACCAAACCTGACTTTGTTTTTTATATTTCCATACCGTTGTCTGCACATAAGAAAAACCAGTGCACTATTTTTGTGAAGTTTGGTATATAATAAAAGTCTTCTCCTCTCTTCCACAGTAATGTCAAAATTCGGCGTACGCGTAGACGCAGCAGTCTCCGCCTTAGGCGGTGGTGCTGGCGCGGCCCTAGACGAAAACGACTTCATCGATGCCAGTAGACTGGTCTACGATGCCGTCAGGGAGATCAGACGAGCTGTGTTGATGAATAGGGTGAGTTTTTTCATAGGTTATAGTGGAAAATTAACTGGATTTTTTGAAGGACGAGAGTGGGCACGTCCGCTCGTGGCGGCGGCAGGGAGTTGACTGATCGGCTGGCTGTTTGGTGAGTTTTGATTTTAAAAGAAATTGGTGGGATATCTGATAATTCTATGGCTAAGCTATGGAAACAACTTTCGGTCCAAATGACAGAGTTGCTGGGGTCTTTGTATTGTCATCCAAGCCGTAAAGTTTACCAAGATTAGTAAGCAAGTAAGAACCGATTTCTGAAAGAATTATCAACATAATTTGCGAACAGACTAAATATCATGTCGACTGATTTGATTGGCTGTTGTTATATCAATCAGCCAATCGCAGCGTTAGTTTGACAGTCTAGTCTTTCGGAAGCCGGGTGTCAATCGGGCACGGTAAACAAGTATATGGCTTGGTTTAAACCGAGTGTGAGAGGCCTATGTCATTTGTGGATTTCAATCAAATACTATGGAACAAACATAGATACCTAACCGACTTCCACTTAACTAGGATGAGGAGGAACTGGACCCTGAAGACGTGGAACTAGACGAGCATTACACCCTGGAGACGCGAAGCAAATGTGAGAGCAACCCACAACTTCAGCTAAATTGGTTGCTTCTGGTTGCCCGAATGTCTTGTCCGTTTTAATGTGGTTGCTAATCTCATGTCATCTAGGTTGTGTTTGTTTTAATGTGAATGTGATTTGGGTGCTAATTTTATTGCTGAGCCACACTGACAGCAGTGATACAAAAAATACTTTTATTTAAGTACCTACGCGAAGACGTGAGGTATACAAACGTAAAAGTAAAAGTGAACAATGTATAAGAAAATACAGTTGATCAAAATATGTATGCTTCAAAGGTGCGTAAAACGGCCATCGTTCAGCATAAGGCCCTTTGTATACACGTTTCTCTTGCCGTGAAAAACTACGTAGGCACGGTCGTCAGTGTTGTATGGATCACTATGGAAGCTTGTTCATATACAAGTTTTTTCTACGGCGTGGTTTATACGCCGTACCGTAAAGAAACCGTGCCGTATACAAAGGGCCTAGTGATGTGTGTGTCACATGCTCAAAACAGAGCAACAGCACTGGTTTTTAGTGACATTGATAAATCTGATTTTGGTGTGGGCCAGTAATGTTAGACTAGGTTATATTTTAATAGATGATTGCTAATTTAGAGCAACCATTGGTTGTTCTGTGTCCATTTTCAGTGTCATTTTAATATGGTGTTAACAATGCGAAATGAAAGCAACCATACACTTCCTGGTTATTACACCTTGCGCTTCGCAGTACATTTTCATATTTAATCAAAATGTGTTTGGTTACCACCAACCGTCTGCTTCGTTATATCGTTGCTTTCAATTCATATGTTTCCAGGTTGTTTGTAATTGTAGGTAGGTAGCTAATATAATTTAGAGTGGTTCAAAAATGTTCTATATTTCTGATCGTTTTTACTCGTGGTAATAAGATAAAGTAAAATCATTCTAAATTATATTAAATGCTCATGTGTTAATGTCATTTTGTACCATCATTCATTTTGTGTTAAAATGTAGAAAGGATTTTGTTTAAAATGTTCATTAACAAAGTGTATGTTTAACCAAGCGAGATTACGTTGTTAATCTTGAAACATACTGTTTCGTTGTTTGAACAAATATCATAAAATTACTAAGCACACGGCAACATAGTTTATGTGTTTGTCTAGTAATATTATTCATCGCCAAATCTTAACATGACGGCTGTGCGAAGTCTCATTACGATCTGTCGAAACGTCAACTAAAGACGAATTAAGTGATAGTTTCCCAAAATTAAAGTAAATAAAAAAAAAACAGTAACTTGCACAGTAACCAATCCGTACTTAATATTATAAATGCGAAAGTAACTGTATCTGTATATCAACCTTTTCACGCCTAACGGCTGAACGGATTTGAATGAAATTTAGCACTCAGGTAGACCACTTTTGACATGAACTGGGGACTTTTTATCTCGGTAGTATGTCCCCGAGGGATTAACTCCGACCTCCACGAAGGTGAAGCCGCAAACAATAGCTACTCTTGCATAAATAATCCCACTGCATAAACATCAAAAGAGCTAATGACTAAACAAAATCCTATCTACCCGCATGCTATATGTGTACGTTTGTTTGCATGTTCCATGTTGTCACTAACGCAGACCAGCGAGGATCTGGATACCGATACCGAGTTCGAACCCGTTGAGGATATGACCATGGAGACTAGGAGCCGATGTGAGTAACGCTAGGGTAAACTAAGGTGGTGGGGTAAAAGTGCACAAATTAAAAAAAAAATGGACACTAGAGGGGAGAGAGTATAGAAGCCGTTGTAAATTAGAAAGAGTAACTTATTATGTAATCGAATCCGTTAAGGACTTGACCATTGAGACCAGAATTCGATATGAGTAACTCTAGCGTAAAATATGTTGGTGGGGTACAATTGCGCAAATGTTTACAAAATGGCGTTACGTCACTAGTTGAAAGACGGAGAGTAGAAGTTAATGTAATTAACGCTTTTACGAATTAATTGCGTAGTGAACACGCATTTAATTCGTAAAAGAGTCACATGAAAAAAAAAAAAATATAATAAGTCTTAGAGGAAATGCGAGTAACACAAGGGTAATTCATTAAATGGTAGGCTAAAATTGCGCAAATTAGTTGTAATTGCGTTACAGGAGTAACAGTGACATGGAGAAAGCCGATCTGAGTCATACAGGGGCGTTTATTAACTTAGGGCCAAAGCACTAGGATTTTTATACACCGTTACGAACGACTTTTCAATGCCTAAGAGCTAATTTTACTAAGGACAGGTAGGGAAAGGAACTAAGAGGGGTAGGGTAAAACTGGTCAAAAGATTTTAATGGCTCTATGTTACTTGCGTACACTGAACGCGTGTATTGGTCCATTTTGAGACAAGTAATTGAAGGGGTAGGGTAAAAGCACTAAAAATGAATGAAATATAAAATAGGCCGTGGTCCGGAGCATGGGAGGCAGTCACCTCCTTCTGCGAAGTAGTAACGCTCGCGAAGGAGGCGGCGGAAAGCGTGTGGTAGCCGATTCCCGGCCACCGTAGGCGCGGGCTTGCGGACGGCGAGCTATGGGCAGCTCGCCGTCCGGTAAGGACCAAGCCCGGGTCGACGGCGCGTTGTGTTCCGTGCGCGCCTCAAAGATATTTCAGCACGCACTGACAGGGCCCGCCGGGACCGGTGCCTGCCAGGGTTGCGGGTTTTTCCGAAAGGGATACCGCAACTGAAGGAACACTGGTGGGTTTTAGTCAGTAAAAGTCTGACACGCTCTTCCGCTCCGCCCAGAGCGGGAGAAATTAATTGACAATTTCCCAACAAAAAAAGGGGGTATAGCATGAGTAAATTTTTCATATTCATCTTCTGTGTGTTGGAATTAAAGCTAGAATAAGTATGCTTCCGCTTGCTTTTTTTTATTGTGTTTTAAATTTTATAAGAAATAACCTAAGTTGTATTGTTAGTTCACTTTGATAGGAACAGAATTTTAAAATATAATCCTTTGTAAACTATAATATAGGTTGGGTTATATTGATTGTATTTTAGATTGTACACTTAAGGGGGAAGCGCTAAGGTAGCCCACATAAATTAAATATTGTAATTTAAATATTCTAAAGTTTTTTTTTTTTTCTATTTGCTGGTCAGTGGCAGGTTGTATGTTCATCAAAATATGATTCGCGACCGAAACAAGTGTGTATTTACAGAATTATAATCATTAAAATAATTAGTAATACAACTCTTAGGTTAGAATTGCCCTTAAATGTTATGATTTCATGAAATAGTTATTGAATAGTTTGGTCTTGGTCTTAGACAGTTGTATTGATGATTTTAATGATTATAATTCTGAAAATATACATACATACTGCCTTCATAAGAAAGAAAGCCGTAACTGACATGAATATGAATTTTATCAAAAATCAGATTAAGATAGCATTTTCTTTGCTGATTCCGAATATGTTAATAACTCATTTTTGACAAAATTTACAGTTATGGCCTTCTTTCTTATCAGGGCCTTAAATACCGGTAAATTTTCATAACGTTACCTTGTATTGACAGAATTAACGTTATTATTAAAATAACGGTAATCGATTTAATGTTATTTATCGTTATTTTAAACGGGTGAGATGTAAGTAGTGGGGCCTGAGGCGGGCGGTGCGGCGGGAGCCCGCCCTCGCGCCTCTCTGATGCCGTGCCGATCAAAACGTGGCTTATACAAATCAATTAAGCCCACTAATGATCACTATAACTTTTAACAAAATATTTTTTAAATGAAAGTTAGAACCTATATTATTTTTTCAGTGACCTAATAATGCAACTTCAGAGAGTCCACAGCAACATGCTGCCAATTATTATAATACATATTTACTATGTTTGCAGCGAGCGCCCACACTGGAGAACATGGAGTGGACGAGTATCCAGATATCAGCGGCATTACTAATGCTAGGGTAAGTAATTATTTATTTATTTTATTATTTATGTACACACAGTAAAATACATAGAAATAAGTCATAATTGGACCCTGTTATGCAGAAAAGATCCAACCAACGTTTAATAACACGTTGGTTGGATCTTTTCTGCATAACAGGGTCCAATTATAATTTTGTGTACAGAGATACTTACTGCTTATTTTTTAAGAAATTTCTTCCAGCAGACTTGCGAAAAGAGAAATGAAAAAAAAGAAAAGAAAAATCGACAATAGTGTGAGGACAAGAGTAAAATATGAATATGCGAAGACTTAAACTAAAATATTAAATATACCTAAACGTATAACGCAAAAAATTTAGATATACCGAAATAAATACTTAAAGCTAATATTATATTTATTTATTTATTTATATATACTTTATTGTACATCAGATTACACATTACAAAAGAAAAGAAAACTTATACACTATAAAATATACAATGGGCGGCCTTATCGCATACTGCGATCTCTTCCAGGCAACCTTGGCATGGACAGTGAATTTATGGACATAAAATGGGGTTGTCATTGGTGCAAATATAAAAAGTATAACAGTAAAATATCCTATAATAGATACACAGTAGGGTGTCCCTTAAATGACATTTTGTTAAAAAAAAAATTTTATCGATACGCATTGCCTCTAAATTTTTTATAAATGCTAAAACATACTCAAATATGAAATTTCAGCTTTCTAGCATGATCGCAACCCGTGCCGACTGAGCTTCAAAGTTTATTTAAAATCGTGTTTTGTCCTAATATGATATTTCGGTCTGCTATAAAACTAATATAAATGCAACAAATTAGGTAATTATGAGGTAAACTAAAATAACGTAAACATTAATCTTTATTTTAAAACATAAAATTATAATAATCAGCCAGGGTAACTTCTCTTAAGTGTAGTTTTTTAACAGTCCAGATACAAATTTCTATGTTCCTGGGCACAGCGCAACAAGAATTGTTTTTGCTCTTCTTCTGCCGTGATAAGTAAAGTTTTGGGTTAGGAATTCGTTACTGTTTTTAGGACAAATTTATAAATATGATGACGATAACCGAAAACCAAAAATTCTCTTTCTAATGTCAGCTCCAAAACAGCACAAGCTCCATTAAAACGACCAGTATTTGAAGCTGTTGTATCGCAGCACATTATTTGAACTTTATTATGAAGGTTCCAGTCAAGGAAAGCAGATGAGACGGCTTTAGCTTGATGTTTTCCAGAAGAACTCTTCAGTTTTGGCACTGCAAGAAGCTGTTCTCTATCGTCAAATGAAGCAATAATGGGGCAAACGTTCATCTTTTGAACTTCGGGTAAAAATGTCCATCCAGGTACCTTGTTTTGAAAGTCAGTTTTCATTGCTTCTGCCCTGGTTATTCTTGTCTGAGTACAAATGCGCTGAATCGAGGATTTGATAATAGCTAAATCATCGCTGCTCAGACCAAGCGCTTCTACGAGACCGCATGAAGAATGTAAACGGAGTCTCTTATGCTTAACTGACATCGATCTTAAACTGCGACCAGTTTAAAGAAAGAAAGAAAAAAACGTTTATTTGCGGTAAACATGACGCAAAAAAAGAACAAAACACAAAAAAAAAAAAGTTTAGGCGTTATACTCGTAATATCATTTCTACCTCTTTTTTAATTTTTTTTAGGGCAGGGAACGTCTGGCATGTTGAGTTCAGTATTCAAAATCTGTTCTTCGTCCGAATCTTCTGGACACTCAAAGTTATTTGAGCTGGAAATAGATGCAATAGTCAAAAACTCTCTTTGTATTACATTCCTTTCCTCCTCTTCTAATCGTCATTGTATTACTCTTTCTTCTTTCGCCGCCAATTTTTTGTCCACACCAACTAAGTTTTCCGGTCGACTTGGCTCTCTCTGTTTCCTTAAAAATACTTTGTCTTCCTCTATTTTCATTGTCTCAAAAGCATCAGCATGTGCAATATCAAATAAGCTATCAAAGTTAATTTTAAAGTTATTTTCACGGTTCTTGAACGTCTTCTGAGTTTTCTGCAGTTCTCTCCAAACATGATATTAATCAACAAGTTTCTTCACGCAGATCGAAAATGCCTTTCTGGGAATTCTTGCTTTTTCCAAAAATATAATGCACTCTATAATCACAAGATTTGCACTTTCACTGACAGTCAGCTTGACTTCGCGAATATTGTAAAATAACACAACGAGAATTTGTCGATTAGATGGTAATTTTGCACCATTTATTTGATGGCTAGGTACTCCGATAAGGAAAAAAAATTGTTTATCACTCCGTAATTCCATCGACATCTTTATTCAATTAACAATAGCGCACAGAGTCTTAAAAATCACGAATGAAATGACAAATTAAAGACGTAGTATAACTACGTCTTTAATTTTAACTGCGCATTACCCGCGCAACTTATATGGAGAAGTTTAAATCGCAAGTCGGCACGAGTTATCGTTTATTAAACGGGCAAATATTTTTTCCTAGACAATATTGGGTTATTACGAAAGTTTTAAGAAGGTATGCGTAAAAATATATCGAACTTAAAATTTAAGGGACACCCTAATACACAGATATATAATATATACATAGATACATACATACTAACTAAATAAGCAAATAAAACAAATGAAGACTAGATTATTACAGTAAACAACGAGAACAAAATCACAACAACAAGTAATGTTCCTTCACGAGTCTTTTAAACATAGGCAGCGATTGCGCGCGTTTTATTGTATCTGACAATGCATTCCACAAACGAGCGGCCTGGACAGTAAAGTACATACAGGTTGAAATTTAAAACATGCTAGAAACCGTAATGGGAAATTTTACTCATCATTATGAATTTCGGTTTGTCGCATGTTTTCAATTTCAACCTGTATACAGGGTTATTAGTAAAATACAGTAAGTAAAAGATTAAAAAATAAATAAAAATTAAATACGGTAAGCTCACTCCATCGTCGACTTTGTCACCTCAGACCTAGAGTCAAGAGCAAAGCCAAAGTGAAAAAAAAAAAGTTTTAAAGCTGCAAGGTTTATAGCT
Organism: Dryobota labecula; assembly: GCA_947523025.1. Lineage (NCBI taxonomy): Eukaryota > Metazoa > Arthropoda > Insecta > Lepidoptera > Noctuidae > Dryobota > Dryobota labecula. Next base: position 10,685,518 of record OX383314.1, on the reverse strand, counting down.
TTTGTTCTATGACTACACGTACACAAACAAAAATAAACTAAAGGGAAAATATGCGTTACATCCACGCGCAAACGGCCATCGCTCAGCATAATGCTGCGACCCTATGCGAGACAGAGTCTCAGCGCTGTTTTCAGCGACAGCCGTGACGTGATAACGTCCACCAGTGCAGCATAATATAATGAGATAAAAATAACAAAAAATCAAACTCAAACAACAAACTGATGGCCATTTATTTTATTTTATCGCCTCCTCCTTTTTGGAACTGACAGCACTTATAGAAAATGTCTCTTCAATCTTATAGGAAGCCATGCGAAAGATGACGGAAGAAGACAAACGCAAGATCCTGCAGCAAGTGGAGCTGTTCCGTCGTGAGAAGATGACGTTCGACAACGAGGTAGCGAAGTGGGACGACGCCGGCAACGACATCATCATGCTGGCTAAGCATATGTGCATGATCATGCTGGAGATGACGGACTTCACCAGGTGAAAATATACGAAAACATGAAAAATAAAAAATATCCCACAGTATTCGAAAAATAAGAGCTAAATTATCCTAAAAATATTGGCAAAAATATCCATAAATAAACGCCAATTATCCGAAAAATATCCGCGACAATATCCGAAAAGTATTCCAAAACATCCTACTGAATATCCGAAAAGTATTCCAAAACATCCTACAGAATATCCCAAAATATCCGCCGGAATATCCTAATAATATCCGCGAGAATATCCGTGAATACACCAATTTAGGCACTATACAATTTCAAAAGTCGTCTTTACTAGCCCGTAAGTCCGACAACCAGTCCCTCCATGTGAAACACAGGCAGTTGATGATGAAATCGTAACTCAGTACTCTTTCCACAGAGGTCGCGGACCGCTCAAAACCACAATGGACGTAATCAACGCAGCTAAGAAGATCTCAGAGGCCGGCACCAAACTTGACAAACTTACCAGGGAGATTGCAGAACAGGTGAGACAGATTATATTTTAACCAGTGGCGTGCACAGAGATTTCAGACAGGGTATGCACAGCTAAAATAAAAACATTACCCTCCTTCTGGGGGCTACAACAGCAACAAAATGGGTATCACTGATTTCTTTTTTTATCTCATCGTACATTACAGATACAATACTAGAAATTAAATCATTTTGGGTCCTATTCGATAACCTCGTGAATGAGTTACCCGATGTTGATTGTAAGTGGGTTTCCAAATTTCCATCATATTGAGCCAACAAATCTATAAGTTCCAGAAAATGGCCTTTGTTAAGCGACGAGCTGGATTCGTTATGACCACGGAATGCTAATTCTTGTTTACCCAGAAAACAAACTACATCAATCAACCGTTTGATAATGTTTCTCAAACGCTCGCGTTGTGCCTTTCAATATCTAACTTAAACTGGCTATTCAAACTAGTCTCTATTCTACCTTTACCAAAAGTTTGGAACTTCAAGCATGATTCAAGGTGTTTTTCTGAAGAATCGTGCTTAGAAGTCGCTTTGTGAAAATTATTTAAATCGGTATATTCGATAAATGTCCAAATATTCTTTTTTTCTTGTCTTGTAAACAAAATGCAAGGGAAACAATACAATGTGTTTGTGTGTACACAACCTGTTAGCCAGTTATAATTATCATAAAACTTTTTGTGAAAATAACGAGTAGCATTAGGTAAGTACCTTTTTTATTTTTGAGTAAAATTCAACCCTTTAAACACACCTTCCCTTTGCAATTAATGTAACTTTTTCCTCAAAATATAACATCGAAAACGCGGCAGATTTTAATTTAGTTAAACACAACTTCGCCAGCACAGGTCTCACAGGCATAATTTTCCATTTTTTACAATAAACTTACTTAATATAATCACTAAGTTAAGTCAATCTAAAAAAAAAAAACAATATGGCGAAAAAACTTCAAAAACTGCAGTTACGAACTATCGAACGAATGTATCAAAAAAAAAAAGCTGTGCTTCCAAAACTCACACACGCACACAGTCACACTTTTGCTGTGTACTACACGAGATGTGATTTATGGAGGAAAAGCAATGTGTAGTACTGCTTATGGTCACGGGAGCGCTGTCTCCGCGCGGTGACGCATGGCGGCTGATAAATCGTTGCTCGAAGGAGTTAGTTCCAACAAAGAGCAATAGATGGCGCGTAAATAAAAACGCGAAGCTGTAGTTATTTATTTATCAGTTTATATTATTATATTTTAATTTAGTTAGAGGGGCGTATATGTATGGAGGGACTCCAGGGTATGCAGAGCTTATTTGCATGTATGGAGTGCACGCCACTGATTTTAACCATCGTATAGTGCGATGGAGCGCAATGAAATATATGACGAGTGTGTGGTGCAAGCGGAGTACGGGAGTTCTTTTGGAGTTTAACCAATTATAAAATACCTTATTTTAATATTATTTTCTTTTTATTCCAGTGTCCGGAATCGTCAACAAAACAAGACCTACTCGCGTACCTACAGCGCATCGCTCTGTACTGCCATCAGATACAGATCACCAGCAAAGTGAAGGCCGACGTGCAGAATATATCCGGCGAGCTCATCGTCAGCGGGGTGAGTCGATTTAACTGCCCGGTGTGTGTCCGGCACTATCCGGTGTGTCCGGAATATATCCGGCGAACTCATCGTCAGCGGGGTGAGTCGATCTAACTGTCCGGTGTGTGTCCGGCACTGTCCGGTGTGTGTCCGTACTGTCCGGTGTGTCCGGAATATATCCGACGAACTCATCGTCAGCGGGGTGAGTCGAGTTAGTCCTTTAAGACGATATCCGTTTAGTTTCCGGTGCGTGTCCGGAACTTACCGGCGCTGTACGGTAGGTATCATGTGACTTCCTGTACGTGTACGGTACTATCCAGCTTGAGTACACCACTGTCCGGTTTGGTTCCAGCGATGTTTGTCTGGATCCTTTCAGATTCTCAAGTGGTCAGCAATATGTTTCTGGCAAAATTTGTTTTGTTTTCGATACAGTAAGGTTCGAAACTGGCAATATCCGGTTTGTGTATGGAAACTTTCCAAAACATTTCTAGTCTCATTTTGTCTATACATCATCAAAATTAATTGTTGGTTTGAAAATGTTACTATGTGAAAGTGCAAAATTACATTTTAATACGTTGAGTCGTATTTTCTACAGAACAACACTGAAATGCAGTCTCAAACTAGCGGAGGGTTGATAGTAACAGGGGTGAGTTATATGTCCGGGATGGTTATGGTTACTGTCCGAGTGTTGTCTGGTTCTCGTCCGGTTGAAGTTTTCCAACGTACGTGTAACGTAAATAAATGAATTTTGAATATGGGGGTCACTTTTGGGGGGATAAATTAAAATAAAAAGTTTAGCGAAGTTATAGACATATCAAATGAAAGGGCTTATTGTAAGGATTTCAGTTAATTTTTATAATTTAAAAGTACTTACATACTTTTTAAGTTTTAAGATAATATATGAAAATTTACAGCTTATTCCACTAATCCCCCCTGAGAGAATCCCCCCTCAGTGGGAAAAACTGAACCCTAATGTAAAAAAATCACATTCAGGGGATCTTGGAATAAGTATTATTTTTTTTGCAATTCTAGTTATCCCCCCTATGCGGGATTATCAGGGGTGAATTCTAGACTGTTTTATAGATTCCACTTTTCCTCCTAAGGGGGATTTTCAGGGGGGATTTGTGGAATAAGCCAAATTTACTATTTCAGGCGCCAATAGATCCTGTAGCACTCTTTAGTTGTTTATGGATGCTTCTTCTCAAAACTGTAATTTTTGTCCGATTTCTTTTTTAATGTCCTGTGTCCGGATTTTTTTAAGGTTTCTGGGTGCTTTCAAAATGCTTTGTTTATGTCTGAAGGTTTACTTACTGAGCAAGGCACACCAACGACATATTTACAAGGATAGTAACAATGGGTCATCACGAGTCTACAATACTGTGCAAATACATCACTTATAGGCATGCACAACATTCTTATATGTATAGGTGAAAAACTATTTAATTAAAATAAAATAAAAAACATAACAATATTAGCAATAAAAATTTGATACTTACGTAATAAAATTATGAAATAAGATTAGATTATATAATTAAATTAAATAATACATTTCGTCACATTGCATGAGACGGAGTTCATCTGAGGTTGTGAGAGATACCTGTTTTATCCCTTATGTCCATTAGGGTGCTTCGAAATGCTTTGTGAATGTCCAATATCTGTTTTGTTTCCAGCAGGATTGGGGTGCTTGCCATTATTGTTTGTTGTTCGTTCAGGATTGTATGGGTTGCTTCTGTTTATGAATCGTCTGTCGATATTTATGTTATATTTTGAAGTGAAAAGTTCTTTAGCCGCGTTGAGCGATTTTTGGTAGGGGAAAAACTTATGGTTCGCGATCGTCACCGAACGCTTTCCATGAGCTATATGTATAAAAGAACAGTTATTCCAAAGTTTTGTGTTTTCACTTCTGTCGGCAGTCTTTATGACTGCCATTAAAAAAAAAAAAAACAAACAGAAGGTACTAAAGATATATATGAGTAACGAAAATTATCTTGTCTAAACTACACGAATTCAGTAAAATGATAGAAAAATTACACTAAATTGCGTAACATAAGTTTTAAAACATGAAAATTAATGTTTTACTGGATGTTATAACATAAAACATACTGTAATTTTTGTTGTTTAATTCACATATATGTGCCCATTAAAAATATTATTTCTTTCCACATTACAAAAGACAGGTGTTTTGTAAAGCCTCTTGTAACATTACAAGGTATTTCATATGATCTTCCCGTCATTTTCAAACACTAATCAATTTCTCCACAAACATTTCAGCTCGACAGCGCCACGTCTCTCATACAAGCGGCTAAGAATCTAATGAACGCGGTGGTTCTGACTGTGAAGGCTTCATACGTCGCTTCAACGAAGTACACGCGACAGGGGACTATTGCTGTGAGTTTGACTTTAATATTTTATTTAGACATAAATAATTTAATAAAAAGGCAGAAGTTTCTTTTGAAACTATTAATCAAATTAACATAAAACAAAACTACAGCTAATACCCGACTTCTGAGCTCAGCAGATAACTTCATCTAGTTTCAAAACATAATTTATTTATCACGTGTAAAATGTATTTTAAACCTATTTACAGAAATAAATTATTTATTATTTATGAAACTCAGCCATTGATTCGACAAAGATTTAATTAACCCTCTGCCACTGAGGTGCCATTTCTGTGAACTACTACAACCGAGAGAACGGGACACGTACGGATATGACACGCAAATTATACGCGAATGCTACGGTCACTATAACCGTTGTGCACGGGTATGATATGCTGTTGATACATTCTAGTGGGCATAGTAGTCTGTGTCATGTCTCTTTCCGTGTCTGATACGGTCATGGTATGGTACGGTGTAGTAGGCAGTGAGCTTTAGAGTAATTTTGTTATAATACAGTTTCAAAACCATGTCCATGTCATGACATGCTGGAGAGTCATGGTCATCAGTAATCTTTCTCTTACTTGATGGTAGGTCAGTTAGTTGTTGCCAGTTTTACACACAATCTACATTACAATCCACCTTAAAATTAAAGCAAATACATTATAATTAAAAATAAACAATTACTTCCCTACATGTCACTATTTTGCTGACAAGTAGTCTAAAGGACACTATGAATATAATACGTTTTTTGTATGGGAATATAATGTACTATCGATACGTCTATACGACCCTGACGCACACCTGACGTATTACGGATACCTCACAGCTGTAGCTCCACAAGTACGTACGCTACCGTTACCGTCGCATCACTGTCAGGAAAGAAGCACTGGTTTAAGAAGCTACCGAGCGCCGCAGAATGATTGTCGGAAAAATGTCGGCGTAGCAATCAAAAGCTGATTTCGTGGTGTCTGACAGACGCAACGTCAGCGGCAGAGGGTTAAGCAAACTTCTTCTTTATGTTTGTTCAGAAACGCAATGTGTTAAGATATCGACCTATCGAATAGATAATCTCCGGATGATAATACCTCAGAAACCCGGTATTAGATGTATTATAACTATTTATAAGCCTCCTATGATTTTTTGCAAGCATCGCCTTACGATCGGTGTCATATTGTGAATGTTCCAAATATCAAATGAAGACCAAAAATGGGGCATAACGTTTACACATTTAAATTCGTTATACAGATGAAAGCAGACCCAACGACCCAATAGCTAATTCAGAAGCGCTATACTTACTATAATAATGGAATAATCGATGCAAGTAAATAACAAATTAATACAATAAAAATATTAGTTAAAATACCAATATTAATCAAGCATCCTGTATATCAAAAAGCATGAGTATGCAAAAATATAATAATATATTACATGCAAAAGTTGATTCAAATAAAACCCAATAAAAGCTTTTAAGGTATAAAATATCTGCTTATACAACCAAGATATAAAAGCACTATAATAGCATTGAAAGATTGGCTTGCAATTTTCATAAAAGTTGAATTTTTTACCGACTTTCAAATTAGCGGTTCTGAATTCGACTGTATTATTACGAGACAAAATTCTTATGTCATCATTCTGTATATCAAAAAAGCATGACTAAAAAAAACGTAGTAGTTTTAAAAATGCTTGAAAATCAGTATTGAGAAAAATGTCGCTTGGATATGTGCTTACCCCGCGTTTGATAGGCAGCCATATAATATAAGAGTGGCTTGAAAGAAAAGTGATAATTATGTATTATAAGTATCAAAGTGACTTAAAAATGCCCCGCGTAGTTAAGCTAAGCTTAAAATAAGTATACTATTTTTCACATTAGACATGTCCTGTCACATTTTTACATTATAAGAAAGAAAAATATCTAGTTTAGATTAGAGGAAACATCATAAAGGTGGATTCACATGTATGTACTGTGTCGTAACACGTTATTACAGTATCTGACGATCACAATATGGAAGACACGGACGCCTATCTTAGCAAATTAATTCCAATCTATCTCAAAATCCCGTTCCTTAAGGGGGGAACCCCCCTTAAGGCACGGGATTTTGGCCTGCAAATTACAAAAAAACTTATGAACATTTAAATTTCGCGGGCTGTTCTGACGCTTTCACCTTAAAAGAATATGGCAGCCATAACGCATTCTACTTGACTTAGTTTGTACTAGGTTAATTTTATAATGATTTTGATATGACACATGTCAAATGATTAATTTTAGAGCTTATTATATTAATCAAAAAACTAAAAGAAAGAAGACATTATAGTCTGTTCCAAAAGTATCTATTGAATGCCAATTTGTAGCGCCACTTACAAAATTGAGTGCTTTGAATTGATTATTTGAATGATTAAACTCGAAATTCTAATTTTAAATCACCTGAAATATGTTTTTCAGTTGATAATTGTGGTTAATAAAATCGGTATTAACACGAATAAATAAAGAAATTTCCTTCAGACCTGCCTTTCAGTCAAGCCGCAGACATAAAATAATCACAAGTCATTTCAAAGAGTTTCAGTTAGAATCCCGGGGAATGTCTACATTAACATCAACGTTTGCGGTCATTGAACCAAAATAGGTCGGCTTATTCCACTAATCCCCCCTGAGAGAATCCCCCTCAGTGGGGAAAACTGAACCCTAATGTAAAAAAATATAAATAAATGGTGAATAGGTTTTTTCAGTTCTAGTTTCCTCCCCTCCCCCCCCCCCCCCCCCCTAAGCGCATTATCAGGGGTGAATTATAGACTGTTTTAATAGATTCCACTTTTCCTCCTAAGGGGGAATTTCAGGGGGGATTTGTGGAATAAGCCAATAGATCTACCTACTCCGATCACTGATAATAAAATAAAATGAACAACGTATAATTTGTCTCTGCTACACACAACACCATAAATGATGAAACCATCTTAAAAAATGTCACAGGATTCGTCTTATGTGAAACACTATAGTATTAAGATTATTAATGAATTGCTAATTTGTACCTACGCTGTGCTGCGGACAGAACTATGTGAGTGGTAGCGCTCTAAAATATTTAAATAGATGCTTACAGCTTAGTTTTATATTGTTTTTTTAGGGTTCTGTACCTTAAATGGTAAAACGGAACCTTTATAGTATTTTTTTTTTTTACCATGTAGCGTTGTGTCATCTTTTTTTTAGCCTTTTTTCAACAAAATGTTTCATGATTTTTATTCAAAACGGCACTTTATTAGCATGATTATAGAGAAATGATTAGTTCTGCATGGTTATGATCATCACATATTTATCAGATCATCACCGCTTCACCGAAATGTATTACATAATATATTACTTTAATTATTGTGAATGTGAGCACCATGTGGGTCATTTGTTTCTTTTTAGATTTTCCTTTTTATTTTTTCTTTCTCACTTAGTTTTAATGATGGTCTGGCATTTTTAGTACTTTATGAGGCCTTTATTGGTATTGTTCGTCGAGTCGTTGAGCTCCTTAAATCCTGAGTTGAGCTACACGTTTACTGACAAATGCCTGCACTGACTGGACTGGTCCACTCTTTATAAATTGGTATCTGAAATTGTCTTTTGAGGAAAGAACTATTTCCTCAAAAGACCATTTCAGATACCAATTTACATGGTCTTCACATGATCTGCTCAAGATTATGTCTGGACTTTAAAAGAGATTTTGACCCCTGAGTTTGTTTCGCCATTTCTTCTCAGGTTAGTTACTTATTTTAATTTCACTTTAGTGTATGCTTCAACTCCACGATTATGTCTAATAATATGCGTTCGAGCCGATCGCACTATCAGAAATATTAGGACTAGCTAATATTAAGCCTGTAGCCTGTAGAGCTTGCCTGTATTTATGTGTTTTTACCTCATATTAGGTACAGGCTAGAACGTATACCACATTACATGCCAGTTGATATGTAAATTATAATCAACGGCCTGTATTTGTTTAGCACAGTTCTAATTTATATTTGCTCATTTTAGTTTTTCATTTTTTCTATTTGTAATGTATCATTGTTTTAAATGTTGGCTTTACTCATCTCAAAAACGTATTCTTAATTTAAAATAAATGTGCGAGTCGAGTTATTTGACTCGAGTAACTCGAGTCAAACCGTAAACAAGTCACCTCGAGTTCAGTTTTGAACAGCTCGAATCAACTGGGTCTATCGAACGCACACCGCACGACGTGCGTGGGGGCTTACGAGTTGACGAGTCAAACCCCGCGCAGCCCGTGCGCGCCGTTCGGTGTTGCATCTCACTCACTCAACTCGATGCGAGTTGAGTGAAATAGAACTCGGGCTGAGTCGGGCCGTCGGTGCATCTCTAAGTGTACTTACTTTAATAATCAGATAGATATTTTTAATTGCAAATACCTGATAAACTTCTTTCGTAACACAAACCTGATCAGTGATCCAATGCTACATTGTTGTATTGTAGTCTTGTATCACCTTGTATTTAGCGTAGCGACTCCGGTTACTAAAACAGAAACTTTGTTTGTAGTCGATTCGCAATTCGAAGGTTCGAGTTGCGAATGCACACAAACAATCCACACACACCAACAATTCAACATCATTATTATTACCTGTCAGCCTCGAGTCGAGCTGACTCGAGCTCCCCGAGTCCCCTCTTTCTCCCTACAGGAGACACCGAGTCGAGTCAACTCGAGTCGCGACTCGAGTCAGTAGCCATATCAACTCGAGTAACTCGAGTCAAAAAAAAATCCAACTCGTCACATCGATAATTTAAAACGAAACATAAAATCGAGTAATGCCAATACAAGTTACTTCATGTGCTTTAGCTCAGTATTATTCCTGTCACTGTCGCACAGCTGTCAAACTACAAGGGCAAGATAGAGACGGGAACCTATCTGAGCCGGAGCACCTGCTAAGTAACGCTTATCTATCTTGCCCTAGTTTACGTTCAAAAGTGCATCTTCGTGCCTATTTGAAATAAATTATTTCACTTTTGACTTTTTTTTTGACTTTTTTAATTACAAGTATCTCGTAGTAAAGCTCTTCATGAAGGAGCTCGCACAGAAAAGTACTTACTGCTAAAAATCTTCAACATTTTGTGAGGATTTAATCAAAAGCTTTTCTCTGGAAGCTGGCATACTCACTGATCGCCATTTTGATTATTCTTCAACTAAAAATAGTTGCGCGTGCAGTACCGTGCATGTGCTAGAAGTAAAACTCCTTGAAAAAGAATGAATAAGAGAGATTTTAGTGTGAGAGACAGAGAGAGTTACATCTTTCTTGTCTCATGTAACGAAAATTGAAATTTCACTCTTAAATCTCGTCCAATTATCAAAGAGCCACCTAATAAAGATTCATAAAAAATAAAAAAATGACTTCTGGTAACTACGTTCGAATCTCCTTTATTTTTTCATTATTCAAACTTTTTATTTTCAATTTCCAGTCACCGATAGTAGTATGGCGCATGAAAGCTCCGGAGAAGAAGCCCTTAATCCGGCCAGAGAAGCCGGAAGAGGTACGCGCCAAGGTCCGGCGCGGCAGCCAGAAGAAACAGCCCAGTCCTATACATGCACTGGCAGAGTTCCAAAGTCCGGCTGAGAGTGTTTAGAGTGAGTAGCATTATACAGATTTAAACAAATCAAAGTTCATAGAAATCGGTCCTGCCATTCTTGGGTTATAAATGGTGTAACTAACCAGACTTTGTTTTATATATTTAGATATTAAACATCATGAATGCTTTGTTTCAGATCCTGTTCAAAAGCACATTTATTTATTATAAACACATAGTATGAAATAAGATCATTAAAATTGTACCTTTATAGCGAAGAGGCATTGTAAAACTCTAAACCAAATGAGCTGAAATATAAAACTGTAGTATTTACTACGAAATACATAAGAAAAAGATTTTTTTTTAAATAATTTTTATGAAAAAATTCAGTCCTTTTTGCAAAGGTGATGAAGCGGCTTCGATATTAATTTTATTCGTAAAATTCTTTATAACTAGCGAAATGAGGGCGCACAATCGACCTCTGCCTAATCCTTCGGGGAATACAGTCGTGATGTTTTCTTTGGCAGCTTCTCTTCGCTATAAAATCATGTTATACAGCTCATCGACTTATTCCATGTAATAATAGTATTTAGAGACAATATTATTAGTGTTTTTTATTAATTATTATTAATAATCGCATTTTTACCGGCATTTTAATAATAAGGCACAGTTCAAAAACATGTATTATCGAAAAATGTGAAGTGGATTCATGTTGGGCAAAATGCGTACTGCTGGGCGTATGATTGTCATTCTGTATCAATAAAAAAACTTGACTACGAGGACAAATTAAATTAGCTAGCGAAACTCCGCAGACGTAATGGGTATAGCATGTAAAAATATTATTAATCATTAGCTATAATGCCCGGTAATGCCTTTTTTTGGGTAGGAACATTCTCCGGGGCGCACACAGCTACTTACCAGTTTCATCACAATCAGCCGAGCCATTTTCGAGTTTTTGCGAGACCAACGCACGGCAATTGATTTTGATAATGAAATCCACCCTTTGTAGGGTGGATTTTTGAGATGGGGTAGTTGGGACAGGTACCCTAACCGTTGGAGAAATCTTGATCCCCATTTACAGATTATGAAAAAAAAAAAGGTACAGTTAACAAGAAAATGGGCCATTTTCACAAAAACTTTTTTTGATGCTAATCGATACTGTTTCTTATAACGAACAGAAATCAGACTTGCACGGATCCCCGTCCTAGCAAGTCTTAGTTTTGGAGTTTACTCCTTAAAAATCGATTTTCATTTAAGGCCCCCGATAAGGAAATTTTATGAGGAGTGAAATTAATACAAGCATTATATTTCTCTTTGAAAATATGTGTCACGTAAAAATGTCACAATTACTTTTAACTTTTTTAGGTGTAAAGACAATCGTACTTAAGAAGTCAACTCCAGTCGTGCGTCGGAGCTGACACACACACACACACTTTTTTTCTTATATGGGGTGGGAGGCGTCTAGATTGTTCTTACGTAAGACCACAAAAGAAAGCAATAATTATAAAAACGCTACTTAAGCTAGCTTAAGTAAGCTAAAGGCAGCTTAAGTTTGTTTTTAGCTACTTTTTCTTTGCAAGATACTGATATTACGTAAGATTGAAAGGGAGGGGATTCATCCAAGTCTTATTTTTCTTACATAGGGGAAGGGGGGGGGGGTCAGAAAGTGGTTAAAATTGTCTTACGTAATAATTTAACAGCCCCTAATAACACTCGGGTACTGTACATATCAAGCTATATATTTCCGGTATAAGCTAATCCGGCATTGTATAGGATATCCGTAGAATGAGAGGTCAGCTTATACTGGAGTTATATAGCTTGATACCGCCATGTGTATCAAGCTACTAAGCTTAAAATATGCTAGGAGTAAGTTCACGAAAATTATATGCAACGGAATAAGACCGAAATTACAATCTCTCGCTAAAAAAATGTCGTACGATATTCTTGCCAAATGAGCAATATTGTGAATAATTGCCCACATGTCAGGCAATATATTGCCCAACATTAGTCTACTATCAAACTAGGCTTTAGGCAGATAATAATAAACAGTCTGATAATTCAATTATAATCTAGGAATCGCTAAATTCTAGACTGGTTATCTGCCTTAAAGTTTATAATTAACAAAATGTATGAACGTCTGGAAAAGTATTAAGATTGTATACAAAACTTTGAAGTAAGTAAGACGACGGCACGGTTATTCGAAGCGCATTAAAGCGCGGATTTAAATTTTTCTCGCAAATTAATCATTATTATTTTCCCTTGCCAAGCAAATATCAACATTACGTCTTTTGACATTAAAATAAAACGACCGTGTGGAGATTCTGTCACTTTTTCTGTCATAAAAAGTATTTCCAGCGATTATCTCTATCAAACATACCAACAATAATAACTGCTTAGCTAAGCAGTTATTATTGTTCATCAGAATGTGAATAAAACCTCGGCTAACAGCTGTTAGCCGAGGTTTTATTCACATTCTGCGGAATTTACTTTATATATCCAGATAAAAAGTATCCTATATTTTAATGAAAGACATAGTATATCTGTGTACCATATGTCATACAAATCCATTCAACTGTTTTTGCATGATAAACAAACAAAAAATCAAAATGGCCGCTTATTTCAAAGTTATTAAGTCAAAATAAAAAAGGGACTGATGCGAAAGTATGAAGACAGCCAAATTTTGTTTAGATATAAACAATTTATAGTAGGTAGTGAACTAATTTATTATTGTAAGGAATTTATATTCTTTAGTATTTAAGTTTTTAGAGCAATAATATTTTGATTATTTTCACACTGATTGGATTAAAAATCGCAATTATAGGCTTGTCTTTAAGAATATCTGGAGCTGGGATTGAATGGGTCAATCGTTGGTTAAGCAAATCTTGCCGAGGTCCATCCGTGGATAGGTGATCAACAATATACCGAGACTCCTCTATGCCTCGGAAAACACAGTAAGACGTTGGTTCCGGCTGTCATTCGTGTATCTTTGACAGTCATTACGGGTCGTCAGAAGCCTGGAAGTTTGACAACCAGTTTTAGTAAGGGGTATCATGTTATCCAGTTACTGGGTTGTGGAGGTCAGATAGGCAGTCGGTCCATGTAACAACACAGGTAAGACGATACCCTATTCTAAAGCTCAGTGTAATAATGATCAACATATTTCAACAAAAAAGAGTATTATTGTATTTAAAAATAAGACTTCAATTTTTGTATAATATTATCAAGTTGCTTCTAGGCGAGCTTGCACTATAGGCGACCACATCATCGCTAACCATCAGGTGATATAGTGGTCAAATGCGACTATCCATTATTAAACAAATATTAAAATTAGGTACTTATTTGACAATAATAAATACATACAATATTTGTAATCTTCTCTTTTTAATTCTATGAAAATAGTTCATCACAAGCAAATTTCCTTCAAGTGAGTGATTTGATGATATTATACAAAAAATATTATGTATGTATGGAGTGTGAGATCAATTTTGTTATTTTTGTAAACAATGAAAATTTACAAAAAAAAAACTTCTCATTATTGTTGAAAAATACATAATACTTCGTATCTAATAGAAGCGGAACTGGGCGTATCTTACGCCCCGAAGCTAATACTGCGATATACCAAGTAATATTATTTTTTATGACATTACCGACCAATGATTCGTCTTGCCACGAACTTGTTTACATATCCGTACTTAAATACATAAAAAATAACAAAATTGATCTCACATTACATAACACAAAATGGCAGCTATAAGATTAATGTATTTTCATAGATTTGAAATACCGACAATTCTTTAAAACATTGGTCTTATATCTGGCTACATTGCCGCTAATTCTCTTGTTCAACAACTGACTTAAAACAAGAGTAATGCTATCTTTTTCCCACATACAAAGCCAGAACGGGATAGTGAGAGTTTAGGCCTTCCAAACTTATTTATGGCTAACTCACAGAGGATTATCATATGACATAATCATAGACAGTAGACATTAATTTGACAGATCGATTTATTTCTATCTCTTTCTGGTTCCATCTGGAGAAGGAGTAGTTTTACCTTAGTTGGTGTACAATAGAATCAGAGCGCTTAGTATTAAGTTTAATTGACTAATACGGAAATAGATATTACATGTATGACATTACGTTAATTATTCGAATTGAAAAATCCTAAGAGATTATAGATAATTTGTACTTTTAGAGATGTATTGACAATTTTCTACCATTTTTATATTGATTTATCCTATATACGTAAAATGGGGGTAATTAAGAACTAGGGCTTATTAAAAATAGTAATTGTACAACGAAAATAATGTTTTTGACTTAAAATCCAGCAAAACTTTTCGAATATTTTATTTACAATTTTTTTTTTTATAAAAAAACCTTTCCGAATTCAAATGAGTCCTATAGTTCTTAATTACCATAATGTTACTATACCTACTATAATATTACTCATACTAAGGGATATAAAAAATAAACCTTTTATTTTTGTAAAAAATATGCTCTAAACACAAGACTTTTGCTTTTGAGTGTTATAAATATTATTATTAAAAACAAGAATATATTAATCCCACCGTATTATGACATTAGTACCGTATAGTAAATAAATCCGTTAAAGTATTCATAATAATGTATTAGATACTCGATCGATTCGCCTTTTGTGTCTGTAATCTGAGGACCTAGACAAAGTGACATTCTATTAGCAATAACGACGATGGAAAAGTAAAAATTGTATGGAACTGACATCAGCTACCGAAAAATGTATGTCAATCCTATTGAAAGTCGTTGTAGAAATACGAAACGCTTTGAAAGCGATTGCCACTTATTATTGTCTCGGTTCCCTGGTCCGCATGCTATTCACAACTATTCGATACGCTTCTGTGCCGAATCGAATACCAATCAATGTAATCGAAGGAGTCTTCTAAACACTGTTCACAAATACCCGAAAAATTTGATCATTTAATGCGCGTCGGACCACGCACAGTGAAGGGTTCCGTAGATGGGATGAATTGATCCCAAGAAAAAACTTAACAATGTAGTTGAAAAACATGTTTTTCAACTGCCAATTTATTACTCGGTAACCTGTAAAGCCTACTTAGCCGTGATATTTTGTCTTTTAACTTCGTTAATATACTACTGCTGTGAATTTTTTCACATATCCAAGAACAACCTTTGAGCTGGCAGGGGGGACACACTTGCTCCAACAAAAATTAGCACATTAAAGCTTCATATTACGCAAATGGTCCTACAAAAGTTTTAATACAAGAATAAATGGAAGAATCGATAACTTTTCGATTTAGTCAATCATTAGTGTATTATGTAAAATAAATGGCTTTTGCACAGCACAACGATAGAGCCCGTTGTTTTCGTGTGAGTGAGTTGTATGGTGCATGGTAAATGCGCGTTGTGTTTGATGCGATAATATTTATAATTGATTGTGTAATAAGTTACAATTTATGAATTGCGAGTGTGTGCGCGACTTCGTATCTATTGCTTTTACTAAACTGCATGTGTAGTTGTGGCAAGTGGAAGAGACAGACTGGAGACATCGGGTATCTATACATTATTAGGTGCCGGGCATATCTCCTTATATTCTCTTATATCTATGGGCCTGATTATCTTAGTCCGAGAAAAAAATAAAAACTGCACTAGAGCATAAAAAGCGAGTTTATGTCGCCTACGCACAACATAAAGACGAGCTTTTAGAGCATGAGAAGTGAAAATAATATTAAAAATCTCTTGTAAAAAGTCGGAGCATGTGGTACCGACCCCGCCTTATGAGTTGTAGGTAAATAATTCCATAGCCCCTGCTCTCAAAACGGTGAAGGAAAATATATCGTGAGCAAAACGGCATGTCCTAGAACCAAAAATTCGAAGACATGTGGCATAGATTACAAACTCGCACTGGGCCCGCGTGGTGAATCACGGCCCACTGCCTCTCACAGAGAGTAACCCTTAGTCCCAGCAGTGGGAACTTTACAGGTTGATTGCTGTAAAAAGTCGTCTTTAGAGCATATTTTCCCATTTAAAGACGTTACTTTAAAAATTATATTGTTTGAAAACAGAAATTTGCAAAACTTATTGTTATTACAAAAACAAATTGTGATTATTTATTATTAAGTTTAAGCCCTATGTAATACTTTTATACGCGATTACTTTAAATTTTCTACGAATTAGTAGATTTTGTAGAGATTATTATAGAACAATAAAATATATAAATATTATTCTAATCGTTTTATTTCACTCTCACTAACTACACTCCTTATTGTAACGAGAATAAAGATCATTGAGATTTTGAAAGTGATGTATGTATGTAGTCAGAGATTGCCCACGATTTCTCTCTGTATATAAGGTGTATATAGATACTACACTACACTACTATAGATAATATATAAATAATATAAAATATTTCGTGTATGAATAGTCATACACGAAATATTTTAAGAGAAACATCTATAAGTGGTAAAAAGCCATAGCAGCGAAATATTTTTTTTTATCCTATGTGTTTAATATATATATATTTTTTTATACATAATTATTATATTATTTTTTTTATTCTACTATGAGTTTGCTCTTGACTTTAGTCTAGGTCTGGATGACAGAGACAAAGTCTACGATGGAGTGAGCTTACCCAGAAGAAGCCTGTTCACTCTCACTTTGAATAGATTAGGGTTGTATGCGTTCGGAAACACAGACGCAGGCAGAGAGTTCCACTCCTTTGCTGTGCGCATTATAAAAGACGTTTGAAAACGCTTAGTGCGAGTTGGTGGAATATCAACTAGGTAGGGGTGGTAACTTGCAGTTCGTCTAGATGTCCGATGGTAGAACGGGCCGGTGGAATGAGTTCGTGGAGTTCATGGGCACACTCTCCGAAGTACAATCTGTAGAAGACCGACAAGCAGGCAACCTTGCGGCGATGAGCCAAGCTGTGAAGCTTGGCATCCACCAGTTTTACGTCGCCAATGAGCCTCTTAGCTCTGCGTTCCACCGAGTCAAGCGCAGCAAAATAACAATAATTCAATTTCAAAATAACTTGAGACATTTTGCAAAAAAAACCTTTACTTACTTATTCTATGAATGACCCACCCGGACGCGGCGACACAAGCGCGGTGAATTTTGATAATTAATCATCATATCAAGTAATTTTAAATTATTTTTTTGAATCGTTTCCATGGCTTCTTTACCACCTATAGGTATATCTATTAAAATATTTCTTGTTTGAATAGATACACCGTATATAGTTGTTATAATTGAATGAACATTGAAAACCGTCTTTACGGCAGCATACACTGCTAAACCTAAGAGCACAGCGGCCTCGGCGGCCGCTGCTAGAGGCGGCATTGTCAACACTTTCCATACAAAACAAGCGTGTCACCGTATACTCGCACTACGACACTAATGAAGTATGGAAACAGACGGCTTTGAATGGCGAAGATGACAAAAGTTGTGCGTATCTGTCCGTTCGACCACCAACGCCAATCGCTTCCATATTTGGCAAATAATTAGTACTTAATTGGTACTAATTAGTACTCGAATAACTAAATTGGTAACCGTAGTAGTTTTCGAGAAAATCTTTGAAGGTGGTCACGCTCCCTTCAGCACTACCACCATGAGCGCCAAAAAAGGGGGCATACTACAGCTATTCTAAGTATACAAATAATTTAGTACCCATAAATGTGATTAACTTCGTAAAAAAAAAAAAAAAACAGAACTGAAACATTTGTATTTATTTACCGAGAAATCAACGATGATAACTTTCGCGCGCTCGTTCACAGGACCACAACTTTGAATGTTGATTCCAAGTTTGAGGAGCTTGTCGCTTTCCTGAAACCTACATAGAAAATCAGTAAGCCAAATATGGAAGCGTTTGGCGTTGGTAGTCACGGACACAAGTTGCGTGTAATCACCGGGCTTTTGTAGCCGGTACAGTGGGCTGCACCTGCACGTCGTTGGTAACACTTTGACCTTGAGGTGGTCTAGCGTAGTACGGAGTTTCCGATAGAATAAGAGGCCCGCATACTGCACATGCCCACCAAAACCGTGTTCGGCAAATTTTTGGCTAAGGGCATGGTCGAGGTCAATCAAGTCATTCATTTAATCTGTAGACAAATATCACGGGAGGCGTAAAAAAAAAATATATAAAAATTACATATGGCGTATGAAAATTTCATTATTTTTGACCCAGGACGTAGTTTTTGAGATATATGGCGAAAAATTCAAAACGGTATTCTTAAGTCCAAGTTCTCCATCTTTTTTTTTTTTTTTTTGTTTGGGAAATTATCAAATTACTTCTGCTCTGGGCGGAGCGGGAAGGCGTGTCAGACTTTTACTGACTAAAACCCAACCGTGTTTCTTCAGTTGCCTGTTTGCCAGGGCCACGGTATCCCTTTCGGACTAACCCGCAACCCTGGCAGGAAATTGTCCATCTTAGGACGCAATTTACGATTACACTTGTCTGGATTCACACAAGAGAAAATTCAGCCAAGTGGCTGCGCTTTGGAGATTCTCATGACATTTTGCAAAATTCAGTTCAAAGGGATACCTAATTATGAAATGAAAGATTAGTACGATATTTAAGTCATAAGTTAGTTTTATTTTGGTCCAGAAAACTTATTCTTAAAAACGCAAACATAACTTAAACAATGGTTTTACTTATAATCTAGGTTTTTAAAGTATTCACATTAATATTCTCCAAAGAAATAAGTTTAGAAAACTGACCAACCCAACTGATGGTAAGTGGTCACCGCGTATGGACATCTGCAATACCAAAGACATCGTAGATGTGTTGCCAACACAGAGACAAGCTGAAATGTCACATATGCATGTAAACCCTTGTTACATTGTTTGTCTACCGCACAACGCCAACGGGACGTAAACAAGAAACGAGATTATTCGAACCGAACGTGGCGTCCGGTGTAATTACAGGCATAACACAGGGTTGTGTATTGGACACGCGGCCATAGTGAATTAATGTATTGCTACTTCAGCGCCGTCATCTCATTTCTCGTTGACATCCGTTGACGGCGCGGTGGACAAACGGCCATACCCTTCAAACCGAAACACAGCAACGCGGCAGAAATATATATTGTAGATTACTTACTTATTTCATAAGAAAATATGAATGTGGATAAGTTTAGTAACAGTTTAGTTTTAGTATCTTAGGAATACATTTCAAATACTTCCCGAGTTCTTTTTTTTTTCAGTTATGAAATACGTTTGCAGCTGGGTTTGAATTTACGGTGGCGAAAAACGCTCTCTAGGAAAACACACCAACTTACTTTCATATATAACATTTCAGTAACGTAATTTTTCATTCAGACTTTAATTTTATATTTTGAATTGTTTTATTAGTTTTTGGTGCCGATTCCCTTGTTCACAAACTAAACTAAATTTAAGTTCAGTGCATCTTTTTCTTTCTATTTCATTAAAAAAAGGACAGAAGATAAATTTTAGTTTAGTCCTGTCAAATTAATCAGCGCCTGTCACTACTCCATACAAGTTTAGACGTGATTAAAAACTTGCCGACTAAAATTACGTCAATTTACGTCAAGTGCTGAATAATTTGACAGGACTAAACTAAAATTTATCTTCTGTCCTTTTCTTAATGAAATAGAAAGAAAAAGATGCACTGAACTTAAATTTAGTTTAGTTTGTGAACAAGGGAATCGGCACCATTGTCTCACATAAAGAAGTAACAATAATAATGTACCCAGGATTTTGTAATATTTTGATTTAAAAGAGTGTCCTTGAAGTTTCTTGCCCGTTCTTCTCCATAGAAATCTACGTTTTGGAATGGGCAACTAGCTTCAACTTTCTGACTAACTGACCGTCTCTTTGACAATTCAAAAGTGCCTGTAAATGGTTTAATTTAAATATTAAATGAATGCTTTAAGTTTTGATTCGACGGTACATTACGGACGTTATGTGGCGGCCAACGCAGTTTTAGGAAACCTTTACACGCTGGTATTATTTCATAATTCTAATCGTATTTTATCAAATGCCATCACAAAAATTGTTTTTAACCCTGTATTTCATACAATATTTTCTTAAATGATTATATCATAATGGTCAACATAAAATAATTATCACCCTAGCTTCTAAATGAGTCTCTGATTAGCAAAAAAAAAAAATCTGCTGCCAAGTCATAAATGTTGGTTGTTGTGATTCGTTGACGGAAATCACACCAAACAACCATATATGTTGATGTGAGATTTGGCAAAAGATTAAATTTAACGAGTCTTTAGGTACCACGGGTTGGGCGGGCTGCAATCAATATTAAATTCATTGTTCAGTTATTTTTCCAGACAATCATTTTTACTTTCCCGTTTAAAAAATCCATTTAGGAATCGAACCCAACCCAGCCAATGCGTCAATCATTTATAATATTATTCAAAAGCGACGCGCGCTTTTCTTGTGGTAACCAAGTCTACAAACAAACACGCTGTGAATGCGTGCGTGAAGTCGAGTAGCGTCAGCACGTAACATACACACGCCCGACTTCGCTCGTCTCTCGGACTGTATCGAGAGCTCCTGCGCTTACACACACATTCACAGCGTGTTTGTACACTTGGTAACCACAAGTAAAGCGCGCGTCGCTTCGTGAGATAATAATACTGTAGTAAGATATTACATTTCATTTTTATGTTCAACATAAATATGTTTAGAAAATTAGATTACTTTCCTTTACATTAAATCAAATACTTAATTGGTTGACGGACACGGAACGAGGCACAATAGCTTATTATTTCGCCTATTGGCGTTCAGTTTCCCTCAAAGTGTTAATCAATGGACAGTCGCTAGCACATCAAGTTACCACAAACTGTAAAATTTTCTCATTCGATTTTGAACTTAACCAGCAACATTTTAAGGTTTAAAATCGTTTCGAGAAAATTGACAGTTTCGTATAAACCTGATGTGCTGGCGACTAGACAATGGTTGCATCAATTAACTGAACAAATTAAGATATTTCAGATACTCTCAATTAACTTTAACCCTTTTACTTGAATTCTCAACTTCCTCTTCCTCCCTAACCCTCTTATTCTCTTTACCCTTCGTTTTCTTACCTATACCCTTACCCTTGGGGCCTTTGGAGTAATACTCCTCAATTTTATGACTATCTTCTCCATTTAAAGGTTCTAGAGTATTGCTGTCATCTAAATCTGTGTTTTTCGGTTTTTCTGTTAATATTTCTTCTTCTGTATCTGAGTGGATTACGTTGGATTTTTGTTTTGGTTTTGAGGTGCCAGCTGTAAAAAAAACATAATTTTGACTATTCGTTATTTATTTACACAGACCTTCAGCGTGGGTAGATAAGATAGACTGATGAGCTGTTGAAGGTCGCGGCAATGCGCTGAAACGGGGCTATGCTCAGCAATGTACGCTTTTGGCTGTACGATGATGAAGGGGACTTAGTTATTCACATAATAAATGTTCATTAGAATAAAAAAAAATAATGAATGCGTGATAAGTACGGATGGGCCGAAAATGGGTTTTACCGAATACGAACATTCGGCCGAATGTTCGGTAAGACTATTACCGAACCGAATATTCGGCATAATTGATTCCCTTTACGTGAACAGTATATAGGTCTGAACTTGTTTACGCAAAGCGCGCGGATTGGCGCCGGACCCTCCCGCCCGCTACCCCCGCTGTACCAGATGTTGTTATTGCATCATCTAGTAAGGAGTAAAACTTCGCCCGAAACAGCTGCAAAGGTACTTATATTTTGTGTTTAATAACCATCTTTTTTATGTACTATTATTGGAAATAAAGCTAGTGTCGACAAAAACATAAAGCTGCACTGTAAATTACTTACCTAATAAAAATAACACATTTAACACTCAACTCATGATAAATCATACACGGCCCAATACAGTAAAAACTTTGAGTACCACTTTGCCGAACATTCGGCGATATACCTAGCCGAATATTCGGTAAACCTGCCGAATATGCCGAATATCTTATATAAAACGAATATTCGGCCCATCCCTAGTGATAAGCCAACCAACAGCAGGCTGGCAAACCAATGATAAGTGGGCATTCTAAGAAATCTCTAAACATAATCCAGCATTGCATAATATAATACAATCTCTGAATCGTATAGGTTGGAGTGTGGGGTAGGGCAAGGAGGTCTGAAGGCTCCCAGGCTCTTCAACCTCTACGTAGATGATCTCATAGAGGGACTCAGCAGCATGCGTGTCGGATGCAGTGATGATGGGGTTAGTATTAGCAACATCAGCTATGATGACAACATGGTGCTGCCGGTTTATTCAGCGGGTGCAATCAGAGAGTTGCTCAAGACTTGTGAATCTTACGCTGCCGCACATGTATTAATTTATAATGTGAAGAAATGTGAACATAATGGTCTTTAATGTCGGCGGCAAATGCCGTGAAGTGGGACCCGAGCTACTTATAAACCGGTCAGTAATTAAAAGGGTATCTATTTTCAAATATCTAGGTCACTTTCTTTCCGACGACCTAAAGGACCAGGTAGATGTAGAGGGAACGCAGTGCATTCGCCGTCCGGTGCAACATGTTGGCCCGTATTCTTCAGCTCTCCCATTTGACGGCACGGTTGGCGCAGTGGTTAAGCGATTGACTGCTTGAACAAATATTTGTATGACCTACAAGTAGTTGTTCCGGATCTGGCTGTTCGTGTATGTGACTTTAAATGTTTGTAAAAAAAAATATTTTCAAGCAGTTTGTACTGTGGCAGCATGTACAACGCCACATGCAAACTACGCGTCAAAGACCTGACGTCACAAATCCCGCATCGCGCAATCAGTTTTTTTTTTTTTATGTCCTCTCCGGGTTTAGCCACGAGGGGTTGCGACTCTTTAACCGGGCTAGCCTGTGGCGCCTTAAGCTCCTTATAGAAATTTAAGGCCTCCAGCCAGGTCATACTTATAAGCTATCCGACTGCACGCTAAGGGCACCCCCTGTGGGGTACGAATCTCGGCTTAGGGCAGAGTCGGGGGGGGGGGGGGGAGGGTGGCAAGGGACCGTCGGTGGCTGGATAAAATCTGGGTTTTGATTATTATCAGGGGGATTTAAAGCTACATGTTGCTCAGCTAAAGCGCGTGCTGGCGCTTCATTTGAAAGCAAGGGTCGGGGAGGACTAATTAGTCGGGGATTTCGCGCGGGGCCTCGGCGGCGAGGTCGGAATGACGATCGTGTAGTGTGTACTCTTTTGCGAACTGTTCTAGTAGACCTATGACTCTCCTGGAGGAGATCAGAATTTACCGCGCGACTAGCATATATACTACATCCAGACCTCAACCGTCGCGTCGGGAGTTGCCCACCTGACACAACACCCGTCTGGTCGGAGGATCCTCCCTTTTCTATGGAAGATGAGTGAAATATTACACCCTGTTCCTCATACGTCAATAGTACTAACACTAGATAATTAGTTGTTTTAATATTATGTTACTAACACTATGGATTCTTTACCCGAAATATTTTTTATTTTTATTTATAATATGTAAGCAGGCACGCCCATTACGCCTGGGGGTTTTATTTCGATAGTAACCTCTCGTATAATTACAGACACAATTAAAAAACCATTGTTTCTCGCGTGGATCCACGTTCCAGCGTATGAAAGGTTAAGATTTGTTTACATGTTTAGTTTTTTGCTTGAGTATAGTTTTCATTGTATTTGTTAGTATATTGGTTAGCTGACATACGGCAAATATTTTAATTTAATCTGTGTCTCGTAATAATTACTTTACATACCTTTTATTGTATAGAATCAAGTTTTTCTAACTGAACAGACAGCTGTGCTGCTGGACAGTTTGTTGCGCCAATTCTTCTTCCCAGCTAAAGCACTAGGAAGAGGGCAAGGGCGGGCGTTTTGGGGGACAGTCTTATGTAATTTTGACGTTCGAAAAGTGTTGATTCTCAGCCTGGTTTAAATAAATTACTTTTGATTGATCTCGTCCCAGAGATAAAACTAAAATGACTCATATGCTTGTAATTATTACCAAAAGTAACAATTAGTACCGTGTGGTGCCGGACGTAAAGAATAGCACCACCCTATTTCCTCCCGTGGGTGTCGTAAAAGGCGACTAAGGGACTTTCTAGAGAATGGGCAGCAGCGTTCTCTATGCATTTTTAACACCATACTGCGATCGCCAACCCGCCTGCCAAGCGTGGCGATTATTATGGCAAACCCCCCAATTAGGGGAGGCTAATGTTCTGCAGTGGACGTCATTCAGCTGAAATGATGATGATGATGATTACCACAAGGGGTTGTTCATCTTCCTGCCCTTAACCCCAATTGATTTGTGGATGACGTAGCCTGTCCTTTTGTTCTATATATCTATATCAGCCATCATCTCAGTAGTACCCTCTTTCTTTATTATATCATCATCACAAGAAGCTTTATTACTACTAACATAATAGGACTTACCCTTCTCTTCATCTTTATCTTCCACATCCACCTCATCATCTCGACTCGGCTCATCCTTGTTTATAAAGAAGCTGGTGATCGGTTTCTGCCATTTAGGAGTCTCCCTTGGACAGACTGGGTTTCCACCAGAGCTGCTCTTAGATGAACCGGCTGAACTACCTGTGGAGATGTAACACATATTTTATGAAGGCCTAATAGGTAAGCTATTTGAAACACACGCATCAGCTAATTAGCTGCTAGTATGTCTTACAAAAATAATAATAATAATTGGTGCACTGGATTATATGACATGTTGATTTACTTGCTAGTGCTGATACAGACACATTTCAACGAACACAAACTCATGCTTGGCCTAGCATAATAGCATAACCAGCTTATAATGTTCCCACTGCTAGGACATAGACATACTTATTGAGGAAGGGCTATTACAGCGTCAATGAGTACCTACATGATAGGCGACAACCGTAATATTAATATTATTGTTCTAGATTGGAATTTAGTTTTTAAATGATATGTTGACTATTATTATGTACTAGCTCTTCTCTCTTCTTGTTCCCCCGACCCACCCCGTCGCAACACATTGCCTGCCCGTGCTTACACTTCGTTTTCGCATAAACTTTCATTTAAAAAAAATTGTGTCCTTGTTAATAGGAATGTTATTCTTCCTCAAGAATTGGGCTGTAAAATGCAAAAAGATTTTTTCAAATCCAACTCTCAGTTCTAGAGATTAGCGCGTTCAAAAAACAAAAAACCGGCCAAGTGCGAGTCGGACTCGCGCACGAAGGGTTCCGTACCATCCATACAAATCCTTACTAATATTATAAATGTGAAAGTAACTCTGTCTGTCTGTCTGTCTATCTATCTGTCTGTCTGTCTGTCTGTATGTTACGTTTTCACGCCTAAACCGCTGAACCGATCGACATGAAATTTGGCAGGAATATAGCCTGGGATATACAGAAGGATATAGGCTACATTTTTACGCGATAACCGACATCCACGCGGGCGGAGCAAAAAAAAGGCAAAAATTCATGTCCGTTGTATGGGAGCCCCCCTTAAATATATATTTTTTTCTGTTTTATAGTATTTGTTGTCTGACTGTCTAGTGAGTCAATCTTAAAAGATAGACATATGCTGTCGCGGACTTTTTTTTAGAACATTTAAAGAGGAACAAATCTATCATACACGATATTTGCGTAACTTAAACCGTTGACGCAGCGCACGCAATGGAAGCTCTCAAAAAGGAATATTTTTTCCCGTTTTTGCAACATTTTTCATTTATGCTCCGCTCCTCTTGGTTGTAGCGTGATGTTATATAGCCTATAATATTCCTCCATAAATGGACTATCCAAGACAAAAAGAATTTTTCAATTCCAACCAGTAGTTCCTGAGATTAGCGCGTTCAAACAATCAAACTCTTCAGCTTTATAATATTACTAGCTTCTGCCCGCGACTTCGTCCGCGTTAAATTTCTTGTTCCCCGACCCACCCCGTCGCAACAGATTGCCTGCCCGTGCTTTTACTTCGTTTTCGCATAAACTTTCATTAAAAAAAATGGTGTTCTAGTTATTAGGAATGTAATTCTTCCTCAAGAATTGGGCTGTAAAATGCAAAAAGATTTTTTCAAATCCAACTTGCAGTTCCAGAGATTAGCACTGTAAAAAAACAAAAAATCGGCTAAGTGCGAGTCGGACTCGCGCACGAAGGGTTCCGTACCATCCATACAAATCCTTATCCTTACTAATATTATAAATGTGAAAGTAACTCTGTCTGTCTGTCTATTTGTCTGTCTGTCTGTCTGTATGTTACGTTTTCACGCCTAAACCGCTGATCCGATCGACCTGGGATATAGAGAAGGACATAGGCTACTTTTTTACGCGATAACCGACATCCACACGGGCGGGGCAAATAAAAACGGCAAAAAAATCATGTCCGTTGTATAGGATTAGGCCCCCCTTAAATATTATTTTTTTCAGTTTTTTAGTATTTTTTGTTATAGCGGCAACAGAAATCCATACTAATCCATACTAATATTATAAATGTGAAAGTAACTCTGTCTGTCTCTCTGTCTGTATGGTACGTTTTCACGCTTAAACCGCTGAACCGATCGTCATTAAATTTGGCATAGATATACCCTGGGATATGGAGAAGGACATAGGCTACTTGTTTACGCGATAACCGACATCCACGCGGGCGGAGCCGCGGGCAAAAGCTAGTACATCATATGTGAAAATTTCAACTGTTTACTGTTTATCACGGTTCATGAGATACAGCCTGGTGACAAACGGACAGACAGACAGACAGACAGACGGACAGCGGAGTTTTAGTAATAGGGTCCCATTTTACCCTTTGGGTACGGAACCCTAAAACCTAACTCTTCAGCTTTAGAATAGACTACCTCGCAGAGTTGATCATTATTTTGCTGCGAAGTTATTATAAAACAGTTATATCTCCTAAGATATTCATTGAAATTAAATGATGTAAGGGCAACTTTGTTCAAAATTAAATACTTGTGATGAATAACGTATTTATTTGGATAAGGATTAATACCATGTTTATGAAAACCCCTTCGCAAATAATGAATTAATTTCGAACAAATTTGATTACCATAAAAAAGGTTATAGTGAGTCATTCTTAAAAGATAGACATATGCTGTCGCGGACTTTTTCTTAGAAAATTTAAAGAGGAACAATTCCATCATACATGATATTTGCGTAACTTAAACCGTTTACGCAGCGCACGCAACGGAAGCTCTCAAAAAGGAATAATTTTTCCCGTTTTTGCAACATTTTTCATTTATGCTCCGCTCCTTTTGGTTGTAGCGTGATGTTATATAGCCTATAACCATCCTCAATAAATGGACTATCCAACACAAAAAGAATTTTTCAATTCCAACCAGCAGCTCCTGAGATTAGCGCGTTCAAACAAACAAACAAACAAACTCTTCAGCTTTATATATTAGTATAGATTATAGTATAGATTAATTATTTTAAATTGAATGTGGATTTTTATTGTGATGAATTTGTTATTTTAATTATCTTTGACTTGTTTTTTTTTTTCGTTTGTATTTTTGGATGGTACTGTTTTATTTTACAAAACTACACAATGTATATTGTTCCGAAATAAATGACAGGCCTCCTCTCTGTGAGAGGGAGTGGGCCGTAATCCACCACGCAAGCGCAGTGCGGGTTGGTAGATGTCACATGTTTTTGAATTTTTCACAATATTTTTATTCACCATTTTGAGAGCGGTGGTGATGAAATAAGTAAAGCGCCATTGCTCTACACAATAAACACAACATAATTATTTGCTTAACAAACAAGCATATTCTTACAGAAAATAATTAGACTATCAATAAAGTTATAACAACAAATTAATAATTAAGTCATACAACCCAAACAATAATAGATAAAGTTGTGAGAATCACTCAGCATTATGGGCATTCAAAATAAATGTTATGCTACCCTAAACGTTTTTCACGTTGTTTGTTTTAACTTTACGTTCACTGGTTTTAACGTGGCAAATGGAAGACAGAACAAAACATGACGTTTGCGAGCACAGTTGGCGCAGCGGTTAAGCGATTGACTGCTGCGCTGCGTGTCGCGGGCTCGATTCCCGCACGGAACAAATATTTGAATGACCTGTAAGTAGTTGTTTCAGTTCTGGCTGTTTGTGTACATGAGATTAAATGTTTGTAAACGCACCTACAATACAGGATAAATTCCTAGTGTGGGGCAACGTTAAAAAGAAAAAAAAAAAGAAAGAATTTTATTGTATAGCAGTTTGTACGGAAGGTTCAGTGGCGTGCACTCCATACATGCAAATAAGCTCTGCATACCCTGGAGTCCCTCCATACATATACGCCCCTCTAACTAAATTAAAATATAATAATATAAACTGATAATTATATAACTACATGGTAATTTATTAATCTAACTTATTTCGCCATTCGCTTCGTGTTTTTTATTTACGCGCCATCTATTGCTTTTTGTTGGAACTAACTCCTTCGAGCAACGATTATTAGCCGCCATGCGTCATCGCGCGGAGACAGCGCTCCCGTGACCATAAGCAGTACTACACCTTGCTTGTTCTTCATTCATCGCATCTCGTGTAGTACACAGCAAAAGTGTGACTGTGTGCTTGAAAATGTGTGCGTGTGATAGAGTTTTGGAAGCACTGCTTTCGATTTAATCCTTCTAAATTAAGAAGCCGTAAAAACACCATTTCATTGTCGAATCAAAGTGTTGATTTTTTTAGTCGGGTTGACCAAATGACCGATTGATACATTCCTTCGATAGTTCGTAATTGCAGTTTTTTTAAGTTTTTTCGCCATATTGATTTTCTTGGCGCAAGTATATTATGTATAGTACATATTAAGTAAGTTTATTGTAAAAAATGGGAAAATTATACCTGTGAGACCTGCGCTGGCGAAGTGTGTTTAAATAAATTAAAATCTGCCGCGTTTTCGATGTTATCTTTTGAGGAAAAAGTTACATTAATTGCAAAGGGAAGGTGTGTACCAGGATTGAACTTACGAAAAACATTTCCCTCCTTCTGGGGAGGAGAAAAATGAGAGAAGGAGGGAAATGTTTTTTTATTTTAGCTCTGCATACCCTGTCTGAAATCTCTGTGCACGCCACTGGGAAGGTTATAGGTACTAACACTAGATAATTAGTTGTTTTAATATTATGTTATTAACACTATGGATTCTTTGCCCAAAATAAAAATAATTTATTATTTATAATATGTAAGCCGGCACGCCCTTTATGGCTGGGGGTTTTATTTAGGTATAAAGTTTGGTTTACACGATTAGTTTTTTGCTTGAGTATTTAAAAAAAACAACTTCACTCAGAGTTATAATTGGACGTAGTCAAGCAGAAAGGACTCAACTCACATTGTGGTCAGGGATGAGTTGTTTATACCAAAGAGGTCCTAAGGGTTGGTTCTTTCACTCAGCAAAAAAGGTCCGTGACTCTACAAAAAGAAGGTTGATTTTTTAATGTTGGGAACCAACTCACATGTAGCTGGGTACCTTCCATTAACCGTTCGGACCTCTTTGGTTTATACAACTCTTCCCTGACCACAATGTGGGTTGAGTCTTTTCTGCTTAGCTACGTCCAATTATTTTACTAGGGATAAGCCTAGCACAGTATTCACAACAACTGAAACTCCTATAAGCGTGAATCAACAGTGGCAACTACCAGAAAAGCTTGACAAGGCCCGACATTGAAATGACTATCCACTAAACTATATCATAAATATTGAATATTGGGTTTTTGAACACCACTGAGACATGCTAATGTTATTTTTATTGTTCTGATGTGAAATAAAGAAAAATAAATATTATTTTTTACCTGAAGTCCCTGAACTGCTTGGTGTTGGAACCACACTGCATCTTGCTTTACTGCTTTTACCAGCAGCCACTGAAAAAATAGCACGATACACTTAATTTAACAGCCTTTGTTTTCAAAACAAGCGGCCGAGCTGATGGTAAGTGTTCACCGCCGCCACCCATACCAGAGACATCGTAGATGCGTTACCATCCCAGACACAGAACTAAAATGTGTCACATGCCTGCAATTACACCGACACTCATACTACAACTGGAACACAGTAATGCTGTTCGGCAGCAGATATATGGGATAGAGTGGTCGTATTTCCCCAAACAAGCTTCTTCACTTAAGAAAACACGATAATGGACTAAACAATAACTTGGAACAAACTCTTCTTGTCTTTCAGATCTAGGATTACGGCGGTGACGCCAAGGTAATAAAGAATACACAAATATAAAAGTCGTGAAACTCACCTTTAGACCCAACAGACGCCTTTGTTCGAGCCATATTCCTGTTTTTTAGTGGACAGCACGTTTATTTGCTTTAAATACACATTCAATTAACACAATAATCTTAATTTTATTTCATTAAAACTTCAGAAATTGATTGGCACTTGATCAAAAAACGCGCGAAATATTATTTTGTTGTCATTGTCAAACTGTCAAAGTCAAAAATGTAGCGCTGTGCAATTTTTTTTTAATAATATTTGTGGTTACGGTTTTTGTTTGAACTATATAGGTTGGAAAAAAAGACCGTGGTTGGAATAAAAGTACCCTTAATATTGATGATGACAAATTTTACTGAAAGGAAACATTCCTTTATTTTCAGAAATAATTAAAACGGCATTTAAATATTTTTAAACAAAAAAAAAAAAATCTTGGTCTTTCTTTAATTTAAGATACTTGTTATTTCAAAGGAATTGATCCTTATGAATGACTCTTTCGGTTGGTATCATAAAATACAGGTTGTTTTTTTTTCACATTTCACAGGTTCTATTCCCGGTTGAAGCAGGTGATTTTTCAAAAATCTTTAAATGCAATTTTAATTATTTCTGAAAATAAAGGAATGTTTCCTTTCAGTGAAATTTGCCATCATCAATATTAACGGTACTTTTATTCAAACTCAAACTCAAATCATTTATTTCAATTAAACCATTTACAGGCACTTTTGAATTGTCAAGCAGTCGGTCAGTAAGAAAAATTAAGCTACATTCCCATTCCAAAGCGTAGGTACCTATGGAGAAGAACGGGCAAGAAACTCCATGGACACTCTTTTAAATTAAATTGTTACAAAAGTATTCGTTACATCTATAATGTTGCATTTATAACTAAAAGTGAGAACGATGTAAAAATAAAAATAATAAAAACTTACACGTTAAAAGCGTCAAGCGTAGGTACAACAAATAGAAACAAAATAAAATAAAATAACCCGTGGCAACTAAGAGATGACCAGTCCCAACTGACGGCGCCCGTTCACGAACATGACGCATGGATTAGCACCATTCAGCTCAACCATTTTGAAGGGAGCTAAAGGTCTCTGCACACAGCGGGCGCGGCGCGGCGGGACGGGACGCCGACGCGACGCTGAGCAGTTGTAATGTACTAGATATTACGGACGACGCCACACAGAGCGTCACGTCGCGTCGCGTCGAGCCGGACGGCTGTGTGGCGTCGTCCGTAATATCTAGTACATTACAACTGCTCAGCGTCGCGTCGGCGTCCCGTCCCGCCGCGCCGCGCCCGCTGTGTGCAGATATCTTAAATGATCCAACACACACGCCACCATCAGCGAGACCTTTAAGTGAGCATGACATATTCCAACCACGGTCTTTTTTTTCCAACCTGTATAGGCTATTAAAAAAGACATGTTGCACCGACCGAGGTAAGATAATGATGTTAATCATAGTCATATCATAAATCATATATCTTTATTTATCAAATTTCACATTTTGTCAAATTTTCTCGTTTGATTTTGAACTTAATCGTCAACATTTTTTTTTAATTAATATTTTAGTTTACTTTAAAATCAATATTTTAGTTTAAAATCGTTTGGAGTTCGACTGTTTCGTGTAGCTTGATGTGCTGCCCACTGTATTTACTTACTTAGGTTAATAATTTATGATATAGGCATACCTAGGCATAGACTACTTCCATGAATGTACGTACCTACCTACAATTACAATTACAATTTTGTAGGATGTAGATGGTTGTATAACTTGCTACATATTAGTAATCTGTGATGTAGGCTTTTAGTGTTCATGACAGGAACATGTTTCCTGTCTAAATCATGTTCAAATGAATAATTCAAAATCATAATGAATACCTATATAATCAAAATGTTCATTATTCATTCGTACTTTGAAAATTATGATATCTGTGCCACAAGTACTACAGTCTGTGGTGCCACAGTTGAAATTTCAATACTGTACCAGTTTCTGAGAATTTGCCCATTTATCGGGTAAAATCTATTTTTCACCTTATAAATTTTAAATTCCTCTTTTCTTTATCCCAAGCCATAGGTACAATATTTGGACTGAATTAATTTGGTAAATTTTACCTCCAATCCCAGCAGACTAATTGCGTAACATACAATAATGATCCTTTGCATCATTCACATTTCATCAATTTTCATTTCGTCGAGCAGACGAATATATTTCAAAGTTTTTAAACACAAAAGTAACGGTTTGTGAATCCCATTCAAAATGAAGAGGTTAATGATTGACAAAGTACGGGAGTTAGGTATCTACGAATATTGTTTAATTCACAGATTCTGTTTTAATAATGATGCCGTTATCAGTGCTTAACGATTCGGAAAAACTATACTAAAGATGACTAGATAGTTGTTTTTTTTTTATTTTACTAATTCTTTCGTTTATTATTTTAATATACTTAAATTAATCGTAACCGAAGGTTATTATAAGAACAAAAATAAACACTTTGTGTAAACTATAGTTAACTATCTTTACACCATTAAAAACATTTTTTTTTTGCCACTGTAAATTTTTTCGGGGTACTTCAACGTAATTCTGGGTTATTCATATCTAATCTAAGTAAAACTAAAAATAAGTGGTGGTAACACTGACATATTTTACGTATAGTTTTTTTTCCGTATTTCTGTCTGTAAACTATAGTTTATAGGTTAATGTTAATAAAATAATCGCAAATAATAACAAACAATTGCGATTGTGTGATAAATTCCAGTTATTTTTTAATAATATGTGATTCGTTTGAAGCAGAACGTCGCTTGAGGTAACCAAAGTTCCACGTAATTTTGCAAAATGCAATTTTGATTATTCTACTGTAACGGCTTTTGATGCCATTTCAGTAGTAAAACAATATTGAAGAGCGTTTATTCTTTAGATTCGTCAATCTGATGGTTACCAAGCCAATCCGTACGATGAACAAAGGTTCTTTTTTGTGTGCTAAAATATTTTTGTTCACATAATCGTAAACATTACAATATTTTGTTTAAAAATATACACAAAATAACGTCACGCTTGTACTCCCCGAAGGGTTTGGCAGAGGTGTACCTTAGTTTACCCACATTCTGCCAGTTATGTTTAAGTCCCTTGTAATAGAGGGCGAACCTAACCAAAAACTAATTGTAGCCCTAGCGGACCTAGATTTTTGTAAAAAAAATCGCTATAATTTAACATGAATCCGGTCATACAATCATCAATCAGAGCAGTGGTGGCCCAGTAGAGCACTGGTGGCCCAGTAGAGCAGTGGTGCCCCACGAGAGCAGTGGTGGCCCGGAAGAGCAGTGGTGGCCCAGTAGAGCACTGGTGGCCCAGTAGAGCAGTGGTGGCCCAGGAGAGCAGTGGTGGCCCAGGAGAGCAGTGGTGGCCCAGGAGAGCAGTGGTGGCCCAGGAGAGCAGTGGTGGTCCAGTAGAGCAGTGGTAGCCCAGTAGAGCAGTTGTGGCCCAGTAGAGCAGTTGTGGCCCAGTAGTATGGGCCCCAACTTACAAGTTGTAGTTGTGTATAATTTCATCACCCAGTGGTGATGAAATTAAAAAAAAAAAAAAAAAATGTTTAAAATGCCATTGTAATACAATTCTATTACGAGACCATTGACCGACCAATGATCGAACATTATGAATTTAGCAGATTACGAACTTTTACCAAAGTGACAATGGGATTTGCTGGTTCTCTCCAGCTGACATAGAACTAAAATTATGGCCCACCTATAAAGTTGCTTGGGCAGCCTTGCTCTAGAGTCTAGACCAATGAGGCACATAGTTTCTTATGCAGGGTTAAAATATGACAATCTTTTCCAGCAACCAGCCACCATGGACGACGACATAGACATAGAGGAGCATGACGTGCTGGACAACCCAAGGATCAAGAGCATCTTCCCCGACCTGTCCCGCGTTAAGTTAGAGATACCTGATGAGGAGGACATTGATGAAGGTATGTTGTAGATTTAAGGACACTTAAATTTACAATAATTTGTATTTTACAGCATTGTGCCCTTACGGTATAGCTTTCAGAGTAAGCAAGCTGCAGTGGCAGTGGCCATGTTTGTCGAAGGACTGATGGTCCGTGGAGACCGCGACCGGCAAGCGTAGTGTAGGACGTACTCCAGCAACGATGAACCAACGACCTTAAGAGCGGCCAGCCCGTCATACTTTTCATAGAAACGCTCGTACGTGATTATGTCGTTGGAACACATCTTTCAATGAAAATGTTGAACTAAATGGTATCATGTGTTAGTACTATATCTAGGTTTCTATGAAAGCAAAAAATTTAAAATTTGGAGAAACAAATTCAAATTCAGTATAAGCCTCCAAAAATCTGCTTTTTGCACACATTTTACCTGAACTTTGGCCGTTCATAATGTACTCATAAATTATAAAAGTAAACATCTGCATAGAAACATTGCACATGTAATGTAAATTCTAAATAACACACATTTATTTCACAAACTTGGAAGGCTTTCTCAAAAACATGTATTTCCTGGAACAAGTTTTATGAAATATCCACACACAATTTTTCGTTCCATGTTATTGCGTTCACACTTGCCTGTTAGCATTAACATTGCGCTGGATGAAACAACAAGCTTTTTAATCATACCCGCGTTGACGATAGACGGACCGGGAAGGGAAAAAAGGTGAACTTAAGAAGGTGGCTGGGACAGATTGGATGCGGAAGGTGGAGGACAGGGTGATGTGGCGCAGTTTGGGAGAGGCCTATGTCCGGCAGTGGACTGCGATAGACTGAGTTGATTCTGCCCTTACAACTTTCTTAGTTAAAACCGGCCAGTTGGTTCAAATTCGCAAAAACTTCTCTCTTTTACTGAATTCAGCCTGCAAGATTCGGGAACCTCCTTTGAAGTCTGTTAAAAATATTTCTTTCACAAACACACATTTTTCAATGCATTCAAAAAGCTCCAGATTTTTTTCTAATTCTAGCATTCTTTAGAACCAAAAGAATAGATTTGCAAGTAGCCAACATTTTAAAATAGTAACTTGGGTTTTCTTGCCCATTCTTCTACATGCGAAACTACCTTTTGGAAAGGGCAACTAGAATCTATTCTATTTTCTTGTAAATTTTGTCTTTCAAATGTGCATTTGAAATAATCTCTCTTCATCATCAAATCATCTCTTCAAATCATCTCTTCGTGTATTAGATGGTTCATCCCAAGCGATTCGTTAGTTAAGAAATGTTATTGACTGTAAAATAAGAAAAGTTATAAACAGAAATAAAAACTCCATCCAATTTAATTTTCCAGAACAATATGGCATATTACAACCAATGGAGGAACCACAGGAAATGCTGTACCAATACGAGTACAGTTTCGAGACTGCGACAGATGCTATACCGGAAGAAACGCATTCACAAGAAGAGGATAAGGAATATGAGCAAGAAAACACTACGTATTTTTATAATAACGAGATTATATTGGGTAAGGAATATCAAAATCAAAAGTCATTTCAAACTATAACCCAAAGTCTCAAATTCAGATAATTTATGTAAACAAAGGGGATAACATATCAAAAAAATATCTTCGTAATGGTAATTCACATAAAATGGTAAAAAAGGGGTTACATTTTCTTTTAAGTACTGATTTTAAGAAATAATAATTAACAAATAATCATGCCGTAATTATTTTTATTTTCCGGTTTTAAACAAAGTTATTAAAAAAAGGAGATTTTCTGGTATAAAATATTTTATGATACTGGTAACAATGCAGGAGATCCAAAAATTTTCAAACGTTTTACATCTTCAACAACACTAATATTACAACTCTCATTCATCGATTCATATTGTAAGTAGCATATCTAGCCACATTTTGGATGAAAACGGCTGTAAACTGTTTCGAGTGGAAATCGATTTTGGGAGGCCTACGTCAAGCACTGGACTTAAAAGGGCTGATTATGACTATCATATGCCGTGTCTCCGACATACTACACAATACATTGTTTGGCAACGGTTATTTGTTTGCATAGTTCTTATAATTAATTCACTTTAATTTTAGCGATGGCTATTTACAAAAAAAGAATATGATAAAATGTTTTGCACCACTGTCCTGTCATTTTGACAGTGACATTTCTTGACATTACCTTGTTTACATAAATTATCTGAATTAGAGACTTACCTATGCCCAATAGGTGTGAATCGACACTTTCCGAACATCAAAATTACATAAGACAGTCCCCCAAAAAACCCGGCCTTCACCACTTCCTAGTGCTTTAGCTGGGACGAAGAAGTGGCGCAACAAACTGCCCAGCTATAAATCTTTTATATCTATACACTGGCTTTTTCTCAAATAAATGTATCCTACTAGTTATTCTTTATAACATCAGTTATCTGACAGTGAGAGTCCCGTCAAAATTGGTCCAGCCGTTTCGGAGATTATCCAGAACAAACAGACAGACAGACAGACCGACAGACAGACAAAAAAGTTTAAAATAGTTTTTTGTATATATACTTTCATATGGGTTTAGTAAAAAGTTGTTATTCTGACATTACAAACAAACACTTCAATTTTATTTATTTATGTAGATGTACACAAATCGATATTAGAAAACAACGTAAGAAAATTTGAATTTCGCGGGCTACCAGGACGATTTCCACCTTTAGCCCGACTCGGGGATCGAAATACGGACGTTCAGGAGTTGCGTTTGCGACCACTACACTAACGGGGCTGTCATTTCAACAACAAATCTTTAACTTCCAGGCTCCAAACCACCACCAGACCTAGAAGTATTATATGAAGAGGCGTTAAACTCCCATCCTATAGTTGTCCTTGAAAATTGGGAAGACAGACTGAAATCCAGCCCATGTTTTTGTGACACATGCGAGGTACTATTTCCCACCGTAAATGCTTTAGATGCGCATAAAATGATTAGCCATTCTTACCTCGTAGCTTTGGATATACCACAAAAAAATACGGCGAGGAAAAGTACGGTCACTTCCAAGTATTGTAATCACTGTTCCAAAACTTTCCCTGATGATACTTCCTTGATCAAGCATTTGTATGAGCTGCTACCCTTGAATAACTTTCCCCAAGTCAAAGAAGAGCAAGAGCCAGAAATGGGAAAGAAATTTGCGACCACCATGCCGTGGCCCAGAAAGGTAAAAAGTACTTCCCATGTGATAACAAAGATACATCCCAAAAAGATTAAAATTGAACCAAAAGAAGTTAAAATTGAGCCGAAAGAAGTTAAAATTGAACCGGGTCTAGATAAAAATACTAAACCCAAATTGAAAAGCAATAAATTATCAAGAGGCGGGAAATTTTTCGCAGCTTCGTCCCTTGTTCCAAAAAGTACCTTATTTCAGTGTAATATTTGCCAAATAGGGTTTCTTTCGTGCTTCAGCGCGTCACAACATTCTAGATACTGTAAGAAGGTGTTAACTTTTAACAAATGTGGGATTTGTAAGCGAAAAATTAGGACGAAAGATGTTAAAACACACGAATTGCAGCATAATTATAATGATAAACTAAAAATCTATACTATGAACAAGAGTACATACGAGAGAGTGTTATGTAAGTGCCCAAAATGTTTTTCCTGCTTTGATGAGCTAGCTTTTTGGGCGCACTACCAAAAATGCAAAAAGTCTGATAGAAAGTCGATTTATTGCTCCGATTGTGATGTGAATATATCTTCGTCGCGCTATAAGCGTCACAGACTAAAGCATTCTACAAAAAAACTAACAAAAAAAGACTTTATCATCATTGAATTTTATGATCAGAAAAATATGAGAGTTAATAGTGAGAGTAAGGTGGAAGTCATGAGAATTCCCAGGAAAGAGAGAGTAAAGTTATATAGACAGAAACATAGAGAGAAACAGATGCTTTTGAATGATTCGAAACAAAGTGATGAAATTACTTTGTACTATTGTGAATTCTGTGGCTGTTGTCAATATATTTTAAACTATAAAGGACACATAGACGGTTCATGTAAAGACATAACGTCGAAAAAATACTGCGAAAAGTGCGGTTTATGTTTCACCGCGAAAAGTTTTGAGAGCCATTTAATTTTACATGAAAAACGGTCATTCTCACTAAAAGATATCAACATTATAAATCTAACTACGGGAAAATCTATAGATCCACCAATGTCTGAATTTTTCGAATGCAGTGAATGTTTAAAACATTTCATTTGCCGTCGCGCATTGAATTTTCATAACTGTAAAACTGAAAAATATATAACATGCAAGATATGTATAAAAAAATTCAATATACAAGCGTATAAAATCCACAAAATTTTCCATTCTGTTGATAAATTGATGCCGCAACTGATGAAGCAATATAACCTCATTAATAGTATGTGGAACGTTATGTATATGTGTGTATCATGCGAGTTAGTGACAATGACTTACGACTCTGCCGTCACCCATTCTCAAGGACACCTTAACTATATAATAAGTGATTTGCATAAGCGATGTGTGGTATGTGATTTGAGGATAGCAGAAAAGGAATTTGGTCTCCATGAAAAGCTGCATTCAAATAATGAATGTATTGAAAGGGAGTCTTTCAAGATATTGAAGTATAATTACGAAGATTTGTTCAAGAAGGAATGGCTGATGTTGTTCGGAGCGCTGCCGAAGGAACATAGACAACAGATTTTGTCGAAAAGCATTTATAGGTAAGTTTTTTTTTATCTTTCACTAGCACTTGTCTCCGGACTTCGTGTGAATTACATATTTTCTCCTACAAATTCCATCACCCCTTCCACCCCTATTATGATCGTAATCATATATTTCGAAACATTGCCTACCCGCGTTATTATTTCGTTTTCGCTAAGCGAACTTTGTGACTTTTTTCTTTTTGCTCATCTCCTATGGGTCATACCGTGATTAGAATAGCATTTAACACTCTTCAAGAGTTGGGCTATCAAACGCAACAATAATTTTTCAAATCCGACTGGTAGTTCCAGAGATTAGCGCGTTCAAACAAGAAAGCAAAAAAAGAAACAAACTCTATATAGGTTTATTATATTAGTGTAGGTACCTACATTAAAAAAATTCCGTTGGTCCCGGCTGTCAATCCTAGATATTTGGTAGTCGTTACGAGTAGTCAGAAGCCCGAAAGTCTCACAACCAGTCTTAACGTGTTAGTTCATAGAAGTAACTGGGTCGCTGAGGTCCCGTGACGGATTGGCAGACAATGTATCCGATAAGTACTTAGCCTAGAAATGAAAAAACAAAAATGTTTTTTTTTTTTTTGTTTTGTTTTTACATACAACGGGGAAGCTCTTGGCCTTCATCTCACCTGATGGTAAGTGATGATAAGGCCGAAGATGGAAGCGAGCTTCACCCGGAATCCTCAACCACAGAGGAACTGGTTATCTTACCTCTAACTGCCGAAACACAACAAATGCTGTTAACATTGTTGTTTTGGCGACAGACTTAGATAAGATGGTGGTAGCTAGCCAGGCGGACTTAGAACAAGCCCTACCACCAACCAAACCGAGCAGAAATGTTTGCCCCCGCTGGGAATCGAACCCGGGACCTCTGGATCTGAGACAGGTGGTATTACCACTAGACCACAGAGGCGGTTACACAAAAATAAAATATAAATGTTGGAAAAAATGCAATTTATTTTTCAATATAATCTCCTTTTAGTTTAGTAGCCGTCTGCAGGAAGGTACTACACTATAGTGTATTTCTCTTGCGATAGTGGCACCATCGTCGGGCAGTGATGCTAAGCACTTATCGGACCGCCCAGGTATAGTCGTTTAAACAGAAACTATACCTAAAAATGGAATTCGAGATCAAAATAAAGGTGTTGTCAATTTAAAATAATAACCTCAGTTGTGTAGTTTGTCGAAAAGTACTATAATATAGTGTTAAAATTGTAGGCATATCTTGTACAGGTAAAATATAACATTGCACACAGTTTCCTGCTTTAAAGAGACGTAAACTACCTACGATCCAAGAATAAAAAAATAACTGTTTGAAATAAAATCGTGCAAGTTATTTTTATTATACTGGCAATAAGGCAGAAGCTCTAAACAGTTTGACGTTCCTTTATTATTTTCTATTTATAAATTGTTTTTCCTTCTAAACAAGAGAATCTTGTAATGTTGTCTGGTGAAAACTGTTTTTTTTTTTTAATATGTTCGTTAACAATTGAAATGTAAATTATATCAAATAAATAAACATGAGCGACTTGTTCAAAAGAATAGAAATCTTAAATTTTCATTAGTTTACGACGGGACCTTAGGCTATAATTGGATTAATTTTGACACGCCGCCGCTTCAGCGTGCTTTCAAAAGCACGAAATATAATAAAATAAAATAATTAGAATGACTAAGGAAATGTTGACTACCCCTAAAACGTCACAATGAAAATTCTTTGTTTACATTTTTAATCTCGAATTCCATTTCCGACCTTAGTCAGATAGCAAAACAGCTATTCAAATATGACTTTCTTCTATTTATTATTTAGCTAGGTATTTATTGTCCCATTGCGGGTTAAAGCCCTCTTCTCATACAGAGAAGGCATGCAATTTCGGACTTTATATAAAAGTCTAGATTTCCTCACGATGTTTTCCTTCAAAACAACACGTCATCACGCCTCTAATCCCCGATGGGTAAGGCAGAGTGTACCTTCTATAAGTACACACATTTCGCCAGTTATGTTTAAGTCCCATGTAATAGGGCCTATTGCCATCAACCGGGCACAAATCCAGACTCCGGACTGCTACAGAGATTCCAGATGGAAAACCCCATTAACACTTCGCTGGACCAGGGAATCTACCCAGGACCTCATGCTCAGCAATCGCGCTTGCGACCACTAGACTAACGAGGCAGTATATTCATGTGTTAACGTATTATAATTTTCTTCTTTCAGGTTCACAAGAAGCGTAAAAATGCAAATTGAAGTAAGTGTCCCTACAGACGAAACGAAATACTTCTGCATGAACTGCAACAATTTCGTCGACGGCACCAACATCAAGCAACATATTCGATCCAAATGTTCCCGAAGCAACAAACTAGTCTGTACCATATGCCACGTCATTTTCAAGTCGCTAAAACATTTTTTGGCTCACGAGGGTAGTCATGAAAATAACCCGAAACGTCAGACTGTAGTGACGTTCAACAACGAATGCGACAAAGAATTCAATAATCATTTGAACTTGATCGAATCGAAGTCGAGAAAATCGATCAAAGACGTTTCTCTGTCGCAGTTACGAGAGTTGTTATTATCAGATAGTGCGAAAACTACTTATAAGTTGTACAAATGCGCGAGGTGCGAGGTTTGTGTGACTTTGAAAAGTAGTATTAAACGACATCGGTGCGTTTCGGGCAACAAACGACGATTCTGTGATATTTGCGAACAGTATTTTTCTGCGAAAAAGACCTCTTTGCATTTAGAAGCCCATAGAAAGAAACCTTCTATAAAAAAAGATAGCTTTTACGTCGTATACTTTAATGGTGGCACAAAACCTGTCAAAACATCATCTAAAAAAGACGTCACTGCGAAAGTTTCACAGATAAAAGAGGTTACTGCTAAAATGTCACCGAAAACAGAGGTTTCTGCGAAAGTGTCGCCGAAAAAGCTGGTGATTGCGAAAATTTACGAGTGCAAATGCGGTTTGCATTTTACATCGATGAAGACTGTGGAAAAGCATTTGGATGAGTGTAGTCCTAAGTTGGAAGTTTCTAAGGAGACGTGTAGCAAATGCAAATTAGTCTTCCCAACTGATGTCTTGGTAACCCATTTAATAAACCACCATCACAAGGAAACGAAGATCGTAATAGAAAAGATTGCAAGAGCTAACCTCTTTAAATGCCCCAACTGTGCCCTATTATTCACCGACATGGTCAATTTCAATGCCCATACAGAAAATTGTTTCTCGAAAAATGGTACCCAGTGTAAAAATTGTCGATTATTATTTGGTAAGAACTGCTTCCAGAAGCATTTGTGCAGTTCTGTAGACGTTACATATATAAATAAAGTTACTTTGGTCAGCAAAAAAGTCGTGAAACAAGCTACTGTATATAGATGTGCTCCGTGCGATGTCACATACCTGCAACGAAACTCCTTCCGATATCATTATTATGATGTCAATCATGTGCACAAAAAGCCACCGATAACGTGCGACCTCTGTGGCTTGAAATTCACTAATTGTTCCTTAAGAAAACATGTTAATATACATAGTTTTCCCCATGAAGATTTTAAGATAAAAGTTATGGATCCAATTAGTGGAGATTTTGTTTTTGTAACTGGCAGCAATCGTGGTAATGAAAATGATGGCAGCACTGAGTCTAAAAGATTGTCGCCTAGGAAAAGGAGAGGAGAAAATTTGGAAGAAGCAGACAGTGCCTTGGTTAAAAAAGTAAAGAAAAGTGAAATAGACGTACCATTATCTGAAAGAAGGATGTCTAGAAAAGCCAGAGATAAACCTTCTACAACCAGAGATTCTAGAAAAAATTTCGATGAGACACCAAGCGAAATTAGTTTTCCAGATGAAATAACAGATCATGTTACTGAAAATATCGGTAATGGCAGTGATATTGAAACTGACACGTCAGAAATGACATCAGCGGACAAAATGAACGAGACGTTACATAAAAATGGTTTATCAAGCAAATTGAAATCCAGAATCATCGTAAAAGGTTATAGCAAGGAACTATTCAAATGTGTTTATTGCAATCAACATTATATGAAGGAATCATCGTTTGACTATCATGTTAAAGCTTACAGCCAGCACGAAAAAACAGATAATTACGAATGTGATATATGTGGGCTTGAGTTCTCGAGGCATACTCTCCCGCGGCATAAGTACGTACATCACGATCATATGGGTTTGAAAAAAGAAGATTTTGTTATTTTAGTAGGTTCTGCTTACAGCAAAGAGAAGGACTTAAAAACTAAAAATGACTCGAAAATTCTTCATGTATCTGGCGAAATTCGTGATGATACAGAAGTGAGTGATAATGACAATAAAGGACTCTGTGATGTCAATGTGAGTGATACTTGTAAGACTAAAGAACTCGGTGATGTCAATGTGACTGATACTTGTGAGACTAAAGAACTTGATGATGTCAATGTGAGTGATACTTGTGAGACTAAAGAACTCGGTGATGTCAATGTGAGTGATACTTGTGAGACTAAAGAACTCTGTGATGACAATGTCAATGATAAATGTGACACTAAACAACTCAGTGATATGAATGTGAACGATATTTGTGACATTAACAATGAATTAACAGACAATATCAGTGACACTGATAAAATTTGTTACTATAAGTGTTCAGACTGCAATGTATGCTACGTAGATAATAAAATGTGTTTAGAACATACT
This sequence comes from Dryobota labecula, assembly GCA_947523025.1. Classification (NCBI taxonomy): domain Eukaryota; kingdom Metazoa; phylum Arthropoda; class Insecta; order Lepidoptera; family Noctuidae; genus Dryobota; species Dryobota labecula. The sequence continues at coordinate 10,641,564 of OX383314.1, read as the reverse complement.
TTAAGACATGAAATTTTGGACCCAAAAACGTATATTCAATGTAAAATATGTGATTTTCAGTTTTTAATTGATTCCTTGAAAGAACATATGATTTTACATCACAATTCTGATTTTAGGATTGAAAGTCTTACGATTCATGAGTATAAGGCATCAGGGAGAGGTGACGATCCAAAAGTAGACATATATCAAGCTGTTGATAAAGTTCAGTCTAGGTTAGTTAGTACTACTACCGATGTGGGGGTGGTATAATGTAAAAAATAGATTTTATGTGTCGTACTATGACCTGACCTGAAAAAATGATTTAGTATGGTTTTTTTTTTACGGACGTGTTGGATTGTCTGGAAAAAGTCCAGATATGTCCTATGATTCTGTTTTCTAACTGCCGCACTCAGATACGTCACTTATAATTAATTTATCATTAACTTTAAATCCTTGCACATGTCAAGAAAAATTAAATGTTCTCAATCCATACTTAATATTATTGTAAACTAGCTTTTGCCCGCGGCGTCGCCCGCAAAACGAACGTTCCCGAGGGACAATTTCCGATTGTCCCTCGGGAACGTTCTACCGGGATAAAAAGTATCCTAAATATCCAGGTTGTAAACTATACATATGTATGCCAAACTTCATCGAAATCGGCCGTTTTTACGTGATTGAATGACAAACATCCAAACTTTCACATTCATAATATTATATATGTAGGATAATAGGATATGATATTATAAATGGTTGCCTGGGCCCCATGAAAGACATTGGCTACTTTTCATACCGGATATTTTTATTAAAAAAATTATGAAATTCAAAATACACGCATACGAAGTCGCGGGCAACAGCTATGGGTCATATTTTTGACGGACAGCGTTCGAATATAACAATTGAAGCTGATTAATTCCAAGTAACGTCTCATGAGTACCAATGTAAGTGCGTTTGTCCACCGCAGCCGTCACCGGGACGACACCGAAAACGAGATTCGGCGCCGAAGTAGCGATAAATACATTTACTATGACCGCGTGTCCATTGCACGTCCGTCTCCCGAGCGCCGTCATGCCGGCCGCCAAAGTTTCGAGTAGTTCGGTGCGACCGCTAAACTCTGCCCGATGTGCCGACCGAATACAAAACACTTTTCATCTTGTTCAGTGTCCACACTGCTAGCGCACTGGTGCCGTTAGCCTGGCTCTGTTTTATCTATCATAACATACTGAACCGCCGAGTTCGCTCATGGTGGACAAACGGTCGGCGTAACCGGGACACGGGTCACGATCGGTTCGAATAATCTTAGGTGACGTCCCGGTTTAAGCTGCAGTGTAAGACTTGTTGTAATCGTTATGAAAAACGCTTGTGAGATTTCGATTTTGAAAGTCTCTTATAAAATGTATAACGCCATTTTACTTTAAATACAAAGTGCCAATGATTTTTCTATTTATTTAATAAGTATCACTGCCCTGAAAACCGATTTTGAACATCGACGGCTGCAAAGAAGTTACGGTTATCTACAAGATCATGATTGTCCTGTAAAGGACAGCGTTTTGAACGCAAAACTGTGATAATTAGTAGTCATGTGTGATAAATAATAAGTCGAATTATTAAAAAAAGTGATTTTCATCAAAAGTGCAGTTGACGTTTTGTGCTTTGCTGCCGTCGATATTATAATATCAATAATTCTCAACCAACTAAATATTGTTTTACTTGAAGAGATAAATGGTTCATGAAAATAAGTGTCAGAATAGCAGCGAAATTTTCGTTCGACCCATTTTTCGTTGATAATATAATGAATTAAATTACAACTGAAATAGTGTTCAAAAGATGGTTCTCTGTGGCGTGTGTTCGAGCATTCAAAACTTGACTGCAAATAACTTGCTCGAGCATTTTGCTGCTCTGTGCCGAAATAAAATATCGATGATAATAGTCTGTTTTGTTACAATTTTTTTTTTAAATATATGTTGCCGTTTATTGACATGGCTATGATTGTCGTGCGCTCCTGAAATGAAACGCATTTAAACAAAAAGTATGGTAGCTAAAATCAAGACATGACATGAAAAAATGATTGACTAAATATCTGTCTGTCTTCCACAATTTATTTCTGAGTTACCACATTCTCGAAACTTTCAGGGTTCTGATTGGCCTTAACGACCGTCATAGATATTTGTGTGATATATTAATATTATATTAATTATAATTTTATTAGTTATAATATTATTAATTATTATGTAACATAATATTACGCCAGTATTACCCGAATGGGTAGGCAGAGGCGTATAATACGCTGACATTTTGTCAGCTATGTTTAAAGTCCCATTGTAATGGGGACGAGCATAATATGTATATTTATCTAAAGTAAATTTATCTAAAAAAATCCTGACTTACAGCCTTAACTCTAGAACGACCTGTATTTTTTTAAAGGGCTGAGCTATTTATCCTTCCGTTTATTTCGTTATCAGCACCCACAACGCTAATTTATTTAAAAACCCTCTAAAGTACAGTCGCCAGCACACCAAATTACCACAAACTCAAATTTTCTCATTCGATTTTGAACTTGACTATCAACATTTTAAGGTTTAAAATCGTTTTGAGAAATTGAGATTCGTATAACCTGATGTGGTGGCAACTGTGCATCACTTTCCTACATTTTGTATGAACCATCGCAATATACAGACGGGCCGCATCGGGCGTGTTTTTTGATTATAAATGATGAACGATATCTATTTTTGTAAATTGGTTCGAAAAACACTTAACACTTACACAATATATTTTATATAAAACTGATGAGTTTGGCCGTTCCTAACTGACTACTCTATGAAGAAATACCGAAACAAACTCAGAGGTCCTAGTCTTTTAATGTCCAGATTCAGATTTGATTTATTTATTTGAAAAAACGCGTAGATAATATACATGGTATGATGCTTATTATAGGTGTAACAAGGTATTTTTTGGCTCAACATGTTTGACCATAGCTGTAAAAATTAGGTCGAAAGACAAATGGATTTCAAAATTAAGATACAATGAACAATAATATAAATAAATCAACAATTAACAATAATATTAAATTAAATATGTCAATAGTCATGCGATTCAAAATACCTAAATAGAATAAATTCAGTCAGTATCTTCAAAGCGATATATAATTTAAAAATTCATCTATATTTAATTTCTTAACACAGTTAGGGATATTATTATAAGTTATTGGCGCTCTGCATACAACGCTTTTATACAGTAGCACTGTCTTAGCTGGCTGAACACGAATTTTACTATTATCCCGGCGATTACGTATTATAATGTCCGATATTCGAGGAAACAAATTGGGGTTATTTCTCACAAATAGGGCTATTTCCAAAATATAAAGTGACGGAAGTGTGAGTGTTTTATGCTTTGTAAAAAGTGGCTTACAGCTCTCCGTACTTTGGATACCGAACATGGCACGTAGGCATTATAAATGCCATATCTTTATTTGATGAGTTGCCCAAAAAGATAATGCCATATCTGAGGACAGATTCAACAAGTCCATAATAAGCCGAGAGTAACACATCAGTGATGATGGTCGGAGCAAGTTGGTACAAAGCATGATTGACTACTGATTTTTTTACATAGTTTCTCAATGTGTTCTTTCCAATTTAGTTTACTGTCTATAATTAAACCGCGAAAACGAGCATTAGTTACTTCATTTATAGTGTAATTATCATGAATCAAATTTACATTTAATTGATTATGCAATCTTTGCCCAAAGTGCATTATATTTGTTTTTGATAGATTTATTTTTAAATTATTATTATCAAGCCAGAAATTATAGATGTCAGCGAATTGGTAATGTCAAGTTTACAATTAATAATCTCCTTACATGCAATTGAAATTGTACTGTCATCGGCAAATAATGCCATAGGTTGAATCGTTACCTTTGGCAAGTCGTTGATATAAATAGTAAACAACGGCGGCCCTAGCACACTGCCTTGAGGAACACCTTATGTGTACACACACATAATATTGGTCAGGCCATAGAGGACCATGGTCCATACAGTTTAATATCTGAGATGGTTTTATTATTTTTTATACACAGCTTGTGGCCTTAATCTCACCTGATTGTAATTGATGTGTCTTTTTAGGATAGAAACATACAGATTTAAGTGGACCTGTCCAGTCAGTGCACGAATTTTTCTGTAATCGTGGAGCTCAAACTCAGAACGTAAGGAGCTCAACGGCTCGACGAACGATACCAAAGAACGTTTACTTTGCAATGCGATGTGCTGCGTGTCTTATATCCGCTAACCTTAAGATAAGCTCATATTAAAGCCGTGTCCGCAGCGCATCGCATCGCATTTCAATACAAGAAGTGCGGTGCGGCCCGCCTGTAGCGTGCGATGGTTCATATGGAGGTGTACGAAAGTGATGTAAGAGGGTTTTTGCAATGTATTGCGGACCGTCCAAATCTGCGTCAGCCTCTAATACACGTATTTACTAAATACGCAAGTCACAATATTTATTGACGGTTTTTGTGTAAATGTAAATTGTTCCCCTTATTATTTTTAATATTGGATGTGTCACGGACTAAAGAATAGCGGTAGCTGCCACATAACTTCCGCAGAGATGGCTGTCTGACGACAATGATGGCAGCGGGGTTTGGTTTTACGGTGTCAAAAAACGCTCTCTTACAAAAGACCAACTTACTTTCATAAATAACGTTTCAGTGATGTCATTCGTCGGTAAATTGCGGACGCTATGTGGCGGCTACCGCTCTGCTAAGAAATCGTAGCGTAACTTTATGTAGTTTTAAAGTTATTATGACCCACCAGACTCAGTACTGTATAGTCGATGTCGTAATTGCTTTACCAACCTAAGGCCGTTTGTCCACCGCCACGTCAACGTGACGTCAACGAGAACGAGATGACCGCGCCGAAGTAGCGATACATACATAAAGGGCGCCCACACAAAACTGCGATGCGATGCGATACGATAATTCTTGCTGTGCATTCGTGCTAGCTCGCACGCAGATATTTGCGATGCGTTGCGAATTCGCAGTTATGTGTGGGAGCCCTTACTATGGCCGCGTGTCCACCGCACGTCCGTCAACGGGACGTCACATTCGGTTCGAATAATTTCGTTTCTCGTTGACGACTCGTTGACGAAGGCGGTAGACAAACGGTGTAAGGTTGAATGTCACTTGCACGTCATAAAACAGCAAGGTTTACATGGATAGATAGTTGCAGATATTTTCTAGAGATAATAATCTTTTTGTATGCACGTGTTCTTGTGACAAATAAACCTATTTTTCTTTCTTTCTTTTGTTCTTTCAACCTCAGTGAAGTTTCAAGTTGGGAATTGTTGTCAAAAGTAGTAAAAACGATAGAAAGAAAAGTTTTTTATTATGCACAAACAAAACGCAGATCACAAAAGAAAGAAAAAAAAAAAGAAAATACACACAAAGTAGCCAAAAGCCTCGTATTCAACCAATAAAAGATTGTCAATTTTGTCTATTGATAAGCGACGTCGACTATACTTGTTTTTATGTATGTTATTATAAGTAGGTATCGTTTTGCAAAGGGGGTGTCCCCATTGAAACTCTTCAAGTCTCTGACCTCTCAAATAACATGTTAGCTGTTGTGATTGTATGGTTAAAATATACCAACAAATCAAATAAAAAAAAGCTTGCAGACGTGGGTTGACCAGTTGTGTTGCTCTATTTAAGGTTGCCTGCCCACCGGAGCGGAGCGAGGCTCCGGAGTGGAGAAACTGAGAAATATTAACCAATAGAATCTAAAGTCCGCTCCGGAGTTTCGATTCTATTGGAATCGATGAATATTGGTGGACAGGCAGCCTAGCGGCTGAGCTTTTTTTATGACTTTCTAACATTTGCAGCTGTGTGAGCCCTTAAAACGTAAGAATCAATTAGAAATAAGTACTTTTGATTTATTTAATTTTAAGTTTTTTCATTTTGTTGTTTCAATGTGTTATTGTAAATAAATGATGTGATTTTTGTATTTCTTTTTTTTTTTGCATTTCCTACGTACTTACTCAAATGTTATCGAAATCAACACCACAAGTTATCGAAAAAGACGTTGCTATATCGTTACATAATTATTCATCTGGGTACGGTCGGCACCGAAAGTCGATTAATAATTCAGTGAAAAAAGAAAAAACCCGTCAAGAGCAAGTCGGACCCGCGCACCGAGAGGTAGGTACCATCAAAAAAATTACATTAGTTCCACTATCGGTCAAGAGATGGCGCTGAACTAAAACTGCAATATTGGAAAAAGCTTATTACTAAATGCTTAAGAAAGTATTTACGGTACTAATAACAACTTTTTTTCATCGAATTTGTTTCTGGTTGTTTGTTCTAGCTAATCTTCAAAACTGCTGGACCCGATTCTGACGGGACTTTCACTGGAGTAACTTGAGAGCGCCTACATCGGTCCACTAGCGCCACTCCTTTAATCACTATTTTGGTGTTTGAATTTATAACACACCAATATATTCGACCTCGCATCTCAATGCTACAACCTCCTTGCGAAAAAATACTCGATACAAACTCGTTGAAAGAATACTCGACAAACAAACTCCTTGTGCAAAAATTGTCGACATTTTGGACAAGGAGTTTAGCATTAGAATAAAAACTGTTTTGTGTTCTTTGCTGACATTAGTAAATTGGCGCTATTTTGAATACTGTAAGATAAACGTACAGACGCCTGCACATCAAGCTACTACAATCTGTCAAATTTCTTGAATAGATTTTCAACTTTCAGTAACACTAAACTCTATGTACAGACGCCAGCAGGTCAAGCTACCCGAAACTTTCAAATTTTCGCAATCAACTTTGAACCTTATCCTGTAGTGGATAAGGTTCAAAGTTGATTGCGAAAATTTGACAGTTTCGGGTAGCTTGAACTGCTGGCGTCTGTACATAGAGTTTAGTGTTACTTAATAATAAATCGATTAAAAATGCATTCAAGTGATGAAGAAGATTTAACACTTGAGTTTATGAAAGAGAGGGCGGCCGATATATTTTCCTAATTACTTTAAATTTTAGTAATTGTTCCAATTTAAATGTGCATTTTAATTTATTTAAAATCTTTCTTTTTTCTTCACTAAATGTCTATTTTCGTTTAAATCTTTCTTTTTCTCGTAGTCATGGTATAAAGTATAGTATGCAACTCTTGAATAAAACGGATTTATATCGAGGGCCATGAAGCACTCGCGTCGCTCGGGATTCTAACACTTGAACTACTCGCTACGCTCGTGATTCAATCATCATGAATCACTCCCTACGGTCGTGAATCAGTCGTTAGAATCCTTCACTTGCTCGTGATTCATCTATGGCCCTCGCTTTAAATCCGTCCTTTATTCACTAATTGCATAATATACTATTTTTGTCATCATCCCTATTATATATTATTATGTATATTAATGGTCTGTCAATTTGCTTAAAAGGGCGTAGAGGTATATATGGGTCCACTAGCGCCACTCCTTTAACAGAATATTATCTCGTGACTGAGAAAGAATTATGAAAAACGACTCAACAGCGACCTCGGTAAGTGTGTCTATTATAGAAATAATAATAAAAAAAATATACAAAAATAAAAAAAAATAAAAATATTTCTAATCTATATACTAATATATAAAGCTGAAGAGTTTGTTTGTTTGTTTGAACGCGCTAATCTCAGGAACTGCTGGTTGGAATTGAAAAATTCTTTTTGTGTTAGATAGACCATTTATTCAGAAATATTATAGGCTATATAACATCACGCTACGACCAATAGGAGCGGAGCATAAATGAAAAATGTTGCAAAAACTGGAAAAAATATTCCTTTTTGAGAGCTTCCGTAGCGTGCGCTGGATAAACGGTTAAGTTACGCAAATATCATGTATGATGGAATTGTTCCTCTTTAAAAGTTCTAAAAAAAAGTCCGCGACAGAATATGTCTATCTTTTAAGATTGACTCACTATAACCTTTTTTTATGGTAATCAAATTTGTTCGAAATTAATGCATTATTTGCGAAGGAGTTTTATCAACATAATATTAATCCTTATCCAAATAAATATGTTATTAATCACAAGTATTTAAATGTAAACAAAATTGTCCTTGACATCACTTGATTTCAATCAACATCATAAGAGATATCAAAATTTTAAAATAACTCCGCAAGAAAATAAGTAGAAAATTCATTACTTAAACCACTCTCTCTCTTACGAGTAGGTGAGACAGACGAAGTTGCGCGGGTGAGCTATATAATTTGCTAGCTTTTGCCCGCGGCTCTGCCCGCGTGGATGTCGGTTATCGCGTAAAAAAGTAGCCTATGTTCTTCTCCATATCCCAGGCTATATCTCTGCCAAATTTCATGATGATCGGTTCAGCGGTTTAGGCGTGAAAACAGACTGACAGACAGACATACAGACGGACAGACAGAGTTACTTTCACATTTATAATATTAGTATGGATAAAGCTGAAGAGTTTGTTTGTTTGGTTGAACGCGCCAATCTCAGGAATTACTGGTTCGAATTGAAAAAATATTTTAGTGTTGGATAGCCCATTTATCGAGGAAGAGAGGAGGATATCTACGCTACGATCCTTAGAAGCCAAGCGAAAAGAACGGAAGTCAGAAAGAACGCTAAGCGATAACGAAGTTTTAGCGCGGGCGAGCGACGGGATGCGAATGCGACGCGATGGGTGGACCGAAATTTCACGCGGACGAAGTCGCGGGCAGAAGCTAGTACCTTTTATAAAGTTTCATATCGAGATACTCGTACGAAGCAACAAAATTAATTCTAAAGAAGAGTTTCATTCTGAATTTCGACAGTTGATTAATTCGACACTGTCTTAATTTCGAAAAACAATAGTTCGACTAGGTACTCATTGCTTCGACAGAACATATATTCGACAAGCAAACGGCCACATTCCTCTAGATCGTATTTCAAGTCTCATGTAATAGGGGGCGATGGTCTCGCCATTGCCATCAACCGGGCACAAATTCAAGCTCCGGGCTGTTACTGAGAAACCCTTGATGGTCAAACCTCAATTACACTTTGCCCGACCTGGGAATCGAACCCAGGATCAAGACCACCGAGGCAGTTATACAGGGTGTAAGGGACAGCCCTCCGCAAACTAACAGGGTGCATTCAGCTCCTGATTTTGAATCATATTCCACCGGAAACTTGCTCAGGAAAAATCTAATTTTTTAATCTTTTTTTTCAGTTACTATTCCTTTATTTCAATGTAAAACAACATTCTCTGTGTGCAGCACTCCATTTATGTAAATAAAACAGCTGAAATAAAATAAAAAAACTAGAAATGGACGTTGAAATACTCTAACGAACGACGCGCGAAATCAGCTGTTCACTTTCTGCCTAGCTACAGAGTTCATCGGACTCACTCGCTGCGCTGTCGTTCGCTACGTGCATTTTGCCACGGTAACGATAAATTGCGTGTGAGGTAATAAAACAAATCAGGTGTATTGGATTCCGATAATGTTCCTGAAATAATTTCATGTACCGGTCATCTTAATATGATATACTAAATTCACCCCATCAGTCTGCGGAGGGCTGTCCCTTACACCCTGTATAAATGGAGGTAAAATCCAATGTCACCGTTGGGTTATACGTGTGTTCTTGAGGCGTCCTCAGGCATCTTACTTCGCAGGGTTAAATCAAGATAAACCATCAATAATTTTATTAGGGAATCAAAGTGAAGCTGGCCCAAGGGGCTTCTTCTTGTGGCGGCATTTACAACGCCACATGCGAACTACGCTTCAAAGACCTGATGTCACAAATCCTGCATCGCGCAATCAGAGTTTACCGTGCGACTAGCATATATACAACATCCTGACATCAACCGTCGGGCAGTTGCCCACCAGACACGACACCCGTCTGGTCGGAGAATCCTCCCTTTTCAATAGAGGATAACTGAAGTTTACACCCTGTTTCTCTAACTTCTACTAATACCTCTTATGTATATTTTTATAAGTACTGAAGAATTTATTTTATTGGAAGTAAAAATATTTACTTATTTCATTTTTATATTATAAAAAGTAAATTAAGGCAGGACCTGGATGAGAGCAGGTACCCGAGGAACGTTATGGGTTTCGTTATACATCGAGGTAAATGGTGGACGATTGGAGAGGCATGTCCAGCAGTAGACAAAGACGTAGTAGATGGCTGATGATGAATAATGATGATGAAGAATATGACGAAACGCGTTCCGTGTCTTCGCGTGTCAAGATTAACTGATCGCTATTGAATGGCTGACATCAGTGAATCATTTAATATATTCGCTTGTTACAATAATTATTGATTGTTCTACTTACAAAGATTTTTAGAATTTATGCATGAAAAATAAGTAATTACTTACTTACTATTGAAACTCGAAGAAATATCGCCCGCAATATCTACTTAAGTATACAGGGCGTCCCACGACTTTGCCACATGGAGGGAAAGCACCTTAAATACTGTAGATAGAAAAATTTACTGAATGAAGACTTCATTTATATAAAAAACTAGCAGCCCGTCCCGGCTTCGCACGGGTTAGACAATTATTTATTTTTGGAAATTTGGATATAAAACACTTTTTTTCACAAATATTTTTATTTATTAAAAAAATATTATTAGACATTATGATGTTCTTCAATATTGTTGTACATTATTTTGTTCTATCGCTAATAGTTTCGGCAGCGCATTCGACGAAAGACATTTTAAGACTCATTTTTCTACACCTTCGGTTACATTGTTCAAATTTTACCAAGGATACCTATTTTTTTTCAAAATGAAATGTAGCCTATGTCAAATTGGAAGAATGTAGCATTCTATTGGTGAAAGAATTTTTTAAATCGGCCCAGTACTTTTTGAGCCTATTCATTACAAACATACAAACATACAAAAATAGGTACAAATCTTTCCTCTTTATAATATTAGTGTAGATAAAAAAAAATACGAACTACATTCAAAGAATTTTAAATAATAGGCTGTATGAACAGGGAATCGAACACGCTAAAAGTTAAAAAAACAATCCTCTAATTTTACTGTACCGATTGAAAGGCTCAATAATATACATTTATTTCTTCTAAATAACATGGCATCTAAAATAAAAGGAAGACCATCAAATTAAACATTATGGAGAAGAACGGGCAAGAAACTCCACGGACACTCTTTTAAATCAAAGTAGGTACTCGTACCTATGTTTACAGAGTATTAGTTAAATCATTCATGTTGAAATTATAAATGTGAGAATGATGCAAAACTTTAAAAGCGTCCGTAATAAATAAATAGATAGTAAAAAAACAATTCAAAAATCAAGTTAAATTAAAATAAGCCGTGGCAGCTAAAAGCCTTAATGTATTGTGTCGTTGGGCCTACCCATAACACGTTTTCGTTGGGCCTTCGTAGGGCAATGTACGTTGGCCCCATCGCAAGTTGGGCCTTTGTAGGCAAATCCACGTAGGCCATCAGTTGTTGGCCCAACCCGCAAACTGCCCGCCAATTGTATGTATTTGCCACCTAACCAGAGGTAAGTGGCCCAACTAAATGCCAACAAAAAATGCTAATAGAGTAGCGATTTGTTTTGAAAAACCAACCTTATTTTGAAGCCGATAAGGTTCATGTGCAGCGATGATTTTTACACGTTTTGTAATACACATGTAATGAGTCTTCCGTGGCGTCATCCATTCTTCACGCACCATAACCATCACCGTCGTAAAACTCCACAACTTTATACATTTAACACTGTCATAAACACTAAGGGTTAACTAACTAAACTAAAACACAGCCTGCCAGCCTGATATCAGGCTAATATCTTTGTTGATGCGAACAAAACAAACACTCACAAACACTCCGCAGCCGCAGGTGCACAAATGAATAACAAAATGGCGGGCGGGCCGGGTGACGCGTGCCGCCGCTACCACCCCGTTGGAGTAGTAGTAATTGGCCCTACAAAAATCTCCCAACAGTAGGAATAGAAGCAGTAGGCCCGCGTTAGTTGGCCCAATGTTGTCATTATACCTTAAATCCCTACAAAAATCTCCCAACAGTAGGAATAGAAGTAGTAGGCCCGCGTTAGTTGGCCCAATGTTGTCATTATACCTTAAATCCCTACAAAAATCTCCCAACAGTAGGAATAGAAGTAGTAGGCCCGCGTTAGTTGGCCCAATGTTGTCATTATACCTTAAATCCCTACAAAAATCTCCCAACAGTAGGAATAGTAACAGCAGGCCCGTCGTTGGCTATCCGTTGGGCAAATAGTGCATGTTTATGACAACGGGCCTATTTTAAGTTTAGGTTGGCGGAATAACTAACCGTCTGCCAATACATTCCCAACTGTTGGCGTATGGAAGCCAACGGCAAATGCTACTAGGGACCAGTATCTTGGAATACTGTAGTATAATCTGGAGACCGCATTATGCCACTCACAATCTAAGACTGGAGCGAATACAAAAGAGATTTCTTTGGCATCTAGCTTATGCCTGCGGAATTGATAAAAGAAAGCGATCATAAGAAGCCAGACTATCTCATTTTAAGATGGTCATGTCATTGGAGAACCGTAGATGAATCACTGATTCCATTTTCTTATACAAAATACTCCGATGAAAAATTGATGGTCCGCAATTACTGAGCAAGTTCCAGTTCAAGGCTCCTGCTAGACTCCCTCGTGCTCCTATTACTCCCTTGCACCCCCCACTTCGTAGAACAGCCTACTCGGTGTAAGCTCTGTCGTCCCTCGGCTTTGTAATCTACTAAACAGCTTTAGCGATTTTGGTGACGTGCACTCTGATTCATTTGGCAAGTTCCGCAGAATAACTGATAGCAATGTTTAATTTTTTATTTCCTTTTTTGTGTTTAATTAATAATATAATAAATCGGTATCTGTATGTTTTTATGTTTTATGTGGCTAGTTTGCTTTAAATGATTATTTTTAAAATTGCAGTAGGTATCTTACGTAATTTTTATTAAAATTGTTTCTTTTGTTTTTTTCAATTTAATTTTATAGTATAGTGCTTGTGGCACATTGATTACGTTCAATCAAATCAAATTAAAAAAATATATTTCACATAAACCTACATGGGCACTTATGAAACGTCAGAAGCTAGGTGCACGGTTCCAATTAGTCGTTTCTTATGGAGAAGAGCCGGCAAGAAACTCCACAGTTACTCTTTTAAAAATAATTGGCTTTACAATATTATCAACTAACATTGTTAATAAATAGGTATGGGAGAACAGTGTAGGCCTTTCAACAATTACCAGGTACTTAACAAAATAGAAAAGTACCGACAAATCTACACTCTACTAGGCCTACAACGTTCTCACATTCACAAAATAGAAAATAATCTAAGTATATAAAAGATTAATGACATGATTGCAATTATACCCAAAGTCTCTAATTCAGATAATTTATGTAAACAAAGTAATGTCAAGAAATGTCACTGTCAAAATGACAGGACAGTGGTGCAAAACATTTTATCATATTCTTTTTTTGTAAATAGTCATCGCTAAAATTAAAGTGAATTAATTATAAGAACTATGCAAACAAAATACCGTTGCCAAACAATGTATTGTGTAGTATGTTGGAGACACGGCATATGATAGTCATAATCAGCCCTTTTAAGTCCAGTGCTAGACGTAGGCCTCCCAAAATCGATTTCCACTCGAAACAGTTTACTGCCGTTTTCATCCAAAATGTGGCTAGATATGCTACTTACAATATGAATCTATGAATGAGAGTTGTAATATTAGGGTTGTTGAAGATATAAAACATTTGAAAATGTTTGGATCTCCTGCATTGTTACCAGTATCATAAAATATTTTATACCAGAAATTCTCCTTTTTTTAATAACTTTGTTTAAAACCGGAAATTTATAAAAATAATTACGGTATGATTATTTGTTAATTATTATTTCTTAAAATCAGTACTTAAAAGAAAATTTAACCTCTTTTCTCGCCATTTTATTTGAATTACCATTACGAAGATATTTTTTTGTTATGTTATTCCCTTTGTTTACATAAATTATCTGAATTTGAGACTTTGGGTATACAACTACAGTAACATAACTGAATAAATATCATGTCCACAAAAGCCACTAAGCCGTTTATGGGGCATGCGGTGCTAACCTATAAAAAATTGTTATACTAACCTTAGATTTGTTTAAACAATAGTATAAACAATAATATTGTTGGTTGGCTCTCAAAGAATAATAAAAAATAAAAACGCGCGTCGCTTCGTGAGTTATAAATGCTGTATTAGACTGATGAAGTCGAAAACAACTCGAGTTTGTGTGAAAACAATAGTAGTGGTTTAAAACTATTTAGCATAGTTTTAGAATTTAAGAAGGTAGTTCTTTTGTTTTAGTTTACAATTATTTAGTATATAAGGTTAAGAATTAGGCTTACATACATTCATTTTCAAGTTATACCAAGAAGATCAGTTTACTTCAAGATGAAAACTTTGTTCATTCTATTTGCTGTGCTGGTGAGTTCATATATTTTTATTTTATTTAATTATTTCCGTACCTTACCTCACATAACATCACGCCTGTATTCTGCAAAGGTTTGGGCAGGGATATGCAGGGTATAACAATAATCGAATTTTATTATTTACTAGCTGACCCGACAGACTTCGTTCTGTCAAAAGCTATTTGACTGTGGCAGTTTGTCTACGCGCAAAGGAAACTACCTACCTACCCTACCCTACCTTACCCTATCCTACCCTACCCTACCTACCTATCTACCCTACCCTACCCTACCTACCTACCCTACCCTATTCTACCCTACCCTACCCTACTCTACCCACCTACCTACCCTACCCTACCCTACCCTACCAACCCTACCTACCCTACCTAACTAAAACCTTCAATTTTTTTTTTTTTTTATAAAATCTATTCTCAGACCTACCAAATGATGACTGACACGTTATGTCAAACGCCATAAAGTTACATTAGAAGATAGAGTTACCTACTTATTATTACAATAAAAATGTAATATATGGTCGTTTTCTTACAATTTTTTTTTTTTAACTTTCTTAAATTTTTCTTACATAAGAACCTTCTCCTGACAATAACAAACACAACAAAAAAATAATTAGCGAAATCGGTCCAGCCGTTCACGCGTGATGCCGTGACCAAGGGAAATAGGGATTCATTTTTATATATATAGATTATGAACACTATACGAATCTATATAATACTAGCTTTTGCCCGCGGCTCCGCCCGCGTGGATGTCGGTTATCGCGTAAAAAAGTAGCCTATGTCCTTCTCCATATCCCAGGCTATATCTCTGCCAAATTTCATGACGATCGGTTCAGTGGTTTAGGCGTGAAAACGTAACATACTAATGGACTTTATTTTTTTAAACGTTGCCCCACACTAGGAATTTCTCCTGTGTTGTGGGTGCGTTTACAAACATTTAATCTCACATACACAAACAGCCAGACCCGGAACATCTAATTGTAGGTCATACAAATATTTGTTCCGTGCGGGAATCGAACCCGCGACACGCTGCGCAGCAGTCAATCGCTTAACCACTGCGCCAACTGTGTCGTCAACTTAATTGTCTGAAATAATAATATTCTATTATATTCTATATGGAGTAACTACTACTTTTATTTTAGAAAAAGCCAAGCAGGCGAAGCCATGGCGTGCCGTGGGCGTGGGTTAGCTAGTAACATAAAGAATAAACAATACTTTAAAAACAATACTTTCTTTGTCACAGATGTTTGTCAGCTATGTGGTGTGTCATGAGGAAAACGGTAAGAGATATACAGAACTCCTCTGATTATCCTTTTGCTTTTTATATTTGACTTTTTGCCCGACATATAAAAAATCCCGAAATAAAAAATCCCGATTCTCACTTTTCAAGCTGTCTGATGCAGTTCGCGTTGCGCAGTCAATTTCGTTCAATCACAGATTTGATGCCACCAACAGCATCAGTTGTTTTGATTTTTTTTCCCCAGTAGGTAGGCTTTTCTTTTTTAGTTTGGCAGGATTGGGAAATCCCCATGGACGCCCAGACTGCCTCACTTATGAGCCAGTCTGGGCAATTCCGGACTCTTACCGGCTAAAACCCACTCCTGCCTCACATATGAATATTGCCAATATTTATTCGGCACTTAATTCTTGATCTTAAGAATTAATATTTTAATAATATTAAAATTTAATATTAATAATATTAAAATAATAATAATATTAAATAATATTTTAAATTAAGTAAGTAAGTAAGTAGCAGTAAGATTTTATTTGTTTTATTAATATTAATATTTTCTATATCTAAAAGTAACTTGCAAACAGTTTTTTTCCTCTATACTTCTTCCTCTTTCCTCATATTTATTTGGTTGAGTCAGATAAAATTCCCTCAAATATTAATATGTATACAAAAATGTATGTGTGTGTGTTTGTTTAATGTGTATATGTGTATATATATTTTTTACAGTTGAGTTTGAATACACAAATCCAGTAAAAACTGACTATTCAATAAAAACTATAACAAATAAATCTATAATAATAATAACTACGGGAGTATTGACCTATACCTACCTGTTGTATTGGCTTTCACAGCGATGGCCAAGACTCTTTCTGCAAAAGCCACGAAATGGGGCCCGCAATTGTCGTCAACAAACAAGTACCGGCAGGGTTATGGAGGTGTTGGTACGTCAGAGGGAGTGGGCCGTCTTAGTTCACCACGCGGATCCTCTACAGATGTATGTCACATTTCTTAGATTTTTTGGTTTAAGCCACTACAGTACAGTCACGAGCACCAATATGTATACACTTAGCAAAATTCAAAGGCAATTTTCACGGGGAATAACGATTGCAACTTTGAGATAAAACCTATTATGTAATAGAATACGTTTATACTATTATATAATAGGTCTTATCTTAAAGTTGCAATCGTTATTCACGAGAAAATTGCTTTTGAATTTTGCTAAGTGTATACATATTGGTGCTCGTGACTGTACCTACACGTTTACGACAGTTATTGTTTAGTGCCATGTCATAGGGGGCGAGCCTATTTTCATCAACCGGCCACGAATTCAGACTTCAGGCTGTTACTAAGCAATTAAACCATTTCTTTTTAGAGGGTGAGCCCGGGAACGAAGAAATTGAAGAACAACTAGAAAATAATAAAAACCGTGAAGATAAAGATGAGCCTAAAGGTGAAGAGAACGCAAAAGACACTGCTATGAATAGAAAAAAGAGATATGTTCCGGATTCTGTTAAACAATTCTTTAAATATTTCGATATAAAAAATGCATCATGCACCCAAAGTTAAAAGAGACGTAGAAAATGGTAAAAAAAATACGTGAAAATAATATGTTAGTACCATCGCGGTCTCGGACATTGGACCACCGTAAAGGCTATTCCTACTTGCAGCGATCGGCCGCTATAGGGTTACTCGGGGTTACTATAGGTGCCACCATACGCTCATCAACCAATAACATCGCAGCATCAGAGTTATGCTCAGCCCCTTGTTTTTGTAAATTAAAGACATCTGTGATCATTCTAACAAAGCCTGGGAAGATTATTTACACAAAAGTTGTTTTAAATTGGTCGTCGCATAAAGGGGCGGTAAACAGATGTGGTCATCGTGGGCATGGGATATAGTTTTCAAGGTGCTTAGATTTTCGTGCCTGCAATGGAACTTCAAGCTCACTTCACCTAAGTTTTCACGGTGAGATTTTTATAGAATAGACCGGCAGTTTACTATACTGGCCGATAGTACTGGCAGGTACCTATTGAATGAAATTATGTAATATCTGTAGTGCACTGACATAATTATTGATGATGAATTGCAATAGTTATTCTAATAACTACAATTTTGTTTTCAACATTTGATTCAGTTGCATTATTGCAATTCATGATCAATATTTTTGTTTGATCCTTAATACTGAATGAAATAAAGAAGTATCGCTCTGTGGTGCACTAAATTATTGATCATGAATTGCAATAACGCAACTGAATTAAATGTTGTAAACGAAATTGTGTAACGATATTAATTATTGCAATTCATAATCAATATTTTAAGAAATTTATAAAAGCTTTAAATTCGACAGCTTTTCGCGAAGTTGCCACCTTTCTAAATGCACCCTCTAAATAAATTAAATACATGTTATTGTATCACCTTTTAAATCAGATTAGAATGTATGGTATTATTAGTTTAATAAAATCAGTTGACATTATTGATTCGTTTTTATATTTATTTCACTCGTGGCTTCATAATAACAGCCGCACGGCTTGATCGAAGGATAAGCTATGCTTGCCACGGTCGATTCGTGGATGGGAGACCATATATTACATATCGAGACTCCTCCGTGCCTCGGAAAGCACGTTAAGCTGTTGGTCCTGGCTGTCATTCGTAGATCTTTGACAGTTGTTACGGATCGTCAGAAACACAAAATTCTTTTGTTTTTTTATTACTTATTGGGCCTGACCTTCTCTAACTCCTAGCCTGCTCTTGACCTGGATCTCGCCTGATGTAAAGTAATAGTCCATTTATTTGTACGAATATTGTTACAGAGTTTTTACATACCCTAGTAGCATTTTTGTTGGCGTTTGGTTGGGCCACATACCTCTGAAGGTGGCCCAACTAAATGCCAACGGAAAATGCTACAAGGGTAGTTTTAAAAGTTCGTGATATTCTGCCGTTTCCGTCGTACATGAAAAAAATGCACTCCAATCAAGTGACTTTTTAGCTTGATTGACGATATCTTGTTTAGATTAATCAAAATCTTAGTTATGTTGATCATCACGACATGATTGCAGCAATACTAGTTCAAATGATTGAACGCTCAAACAAGTTTCTCGATTACCCTTAACATGACATAATTGTAGAAGAGTTAAAAGAGACAACTTAAAAAAAATGTTAACTGTAACAAAGTAAGTAGTTGAGTCAATCAAGCATTTTGATTACTTCTTTAAAGATCATTGAAACTTTAATCTAATAATCTTGGCAACTGTGTTTTGACTTGATTACTGCAAATAGGTTTTGTGATACCTAACTCCAATCAAGATCCCGTTTCAAATCTCAATCAAATAAAAGTAGTAGCTGTGATCATTGTGCTTGATAGGCTCAGATGCAAACAAGTTACTTGATCTAAACAAAATCTTGATTGTGGCAACTACTTTTTTTTCAGTGTACATTTTTAGGGTTTTGGTAACCAACTAAATGCCAACGGAAAATGCTACTAGGGATGAAGTCTATGATGGAACGAGTGTGCCCAGAAGATGGCTTTTCATTCTTGATTTGGAGGCAGACGGATTACATGTGGAAGGGAACACAGACCCTGGCAGAGAGTTCCACACTTTGGCTGTGCGCATAATAAATGTGGAGGAGAAGTGCTGAGTACGACTGGACATATGCGTAACCCCAGCAAAATATTGCGCCTTAGAGAAAATTGAGTTTTACAGATAATTAGTTCATAGTTAGTTGCAATTTGTTCAAGTATAGCAAAATTTGTTCAAGTTGTATTTTCGAAGTTATTCGAGAAAAACTGATTTTGTTCGAGTAACGTTACCCCAGCAAAATGTTTTTCAAAAAAGGCATTTAGCCTGAAACCAAGTACATGAAAAGATAGCTTTTGATGAGTTGTAAATGTATAGTTGTATACCAATAGCAAAATTTGTTAATCTTATAGTTTTTGAGATATTCAAGATTTTGCTGGGGTCGCCAGTACCGCACCTGTGGCAACCCGAAATACTACGACTCAAAAGTTTTTGATACTTTTTATTTTTGGGGATACCAGTATTAACAATGTTATGCCTTGCACGAAAGCGGTGCAGTAGGTACCCACAGGCAGATAAATTATCCCTCGAGGGCAGTCTAACAGTGGGATTGTTAGGAATTGACGATAATAGTTTGGTTACAGGGACAATGAAAGAACACGTTTTGTTTGAAGTTTTATTTTAATACAAAAATTCAATCAGACGAATCGAAAACACTTTCATCTAAATCGTCATAATCGTAGAACAGTGACGGATCTGAAATTTATGTTGAACTCTGCCGCGTTTGCAATAACAGCAGTCGGCCCGGCCCATGCTGGAATCCACAGCAATGAAGTGGCAGATACAATCGCCGGTGATGCGGTGCAGTGTGGGGACTTAGTTCCATATCAGAATTTTAGTATAGACCTTGTGATATTACCAAAGACTTTTCTCCGGGACACCTGGAAGGTAGCCTGGGATATCGGAAGCAAATCAAAGGGTCGTTATTTTTCAACTGTTCAACCCGACATTCCGGAAAAACCGTGGTTTGGCAGGGCAAAGTTTGGCAAGATGGAGACCTCCGTTCTTATACGGATGAGGCTGGGTCATGTTTGCTCCCCAGCCCATCTTGCCAAACTTCATATCATCGACGACCCCATTTGCTCGTGTGGCACAGACGTAGGCGACTTAAATCACATTTTTTTCTCCTGTCCCTTATACGACCGTTCTTCTTTTCTTAGTAACCTCTTGTCCCTTCGTATTCATTTTCCTACCTCAATACTTTCCTTACTTTGTACAAATAGCTTTCCTGTATATAAATGTATAGTCTCATTCATTACCTTAGATAATATTAAGTTGTAAATATTCGTCATTGTAATTTGCTCATTATTCACTCCTTTGATTCCTCCTTTTTCCTTTTTTTACTGATCCTATATCCGTCCTTTCCTAAATTCCGATCTAATTAATAGTAATAATATTTTCGTTTCCCTAACTTTGTCTCTTCAAACTAAAAAACATGACATTAGCTAATGCACAAACCGTGCGGACCCAAAAAAAAAAAAAACTAATAAACTAACTAATAATAATAATAATTCTTTATTCAAAAAAACAATAAACTTTGACAATAAATAACACAGAAAGGTGAGCATGTTTAGGTAAACAAAATTGGATACAATAGGTAGGTAGTGTGGTCGAAAGTCCAAATAAAATATGTAGGTAGGTTCCTCCCTCCTCCACCCTGCTCCCCAAACTAGGAAAATCCTGTATCTTGGGAGGCAGTGTCTTCACATTACAATATTACGATCGAGCGATTTTTGTGAGCGTACAAGTTGATTTTAAATTAGGTAATTGTCAAAGATAAGGTTATGTACTAGTGAGAAGAAGAAAATAAAAGAAAAATTGTGTATGGGATGTACGTGTTTATGTATGTTGAGTATGTGTGTCGGGTGTCGTGGCGTGTAATGAGTGTTATGTGTACATATTATGTGGGAAGTGTTGAGTGTTCATGTATACGTGGAGATGAAAGGTGGTGTGGTAACTGTGGTCAGGGCAAAATTAATTATACAACAAAAAACTATAAATAACAAACAATACTCTTGTTTGTGTATTCTATACTACGGGTCTTATAAAAATAATAATAATAAGGAAATACGCATAACCTTGTAGCCAGGATTATCCATCAGCAACTTGCTCTGAAATACAGTCTTGTGGAATCGGAAGTACCGTACTATAGGTATGTGCCCGACCCAGTTCTCGAAAATGGCCATGTCAGTTGTATTGGGATCGATCTATTATCACTGACAGGACTATTGTTGCCAATAAGCCTGACATAGTGGTGATAGATTGATTAGAGCGTCGCACAATGGTTATTGATATCGCGGTCCCGCATGACGAGAACCTAGTGAAAGCTGAAAAAGATAAGCAGATTAAGTATCTTGATTGGACGTGGATTCAGCAATCATTGTGCCGATAGTCGTGACGGCCAATGGCATAATAGCCAAGAGCCTCGACCATCATCTGAAGAGGCTCTCGTTAGGTAGCTGGATCAAGGGCTTGATCGAGAAAGCGGTCCTTCTGGACACGGCGCGTATCGTGAGGAGGTTTCTCTCTCAGGAGCCCTGACCTAGTAGCTTGGACCCTGTTCCCGATACCGGGCTACTATTTTTTTATATTTTTTAATGTTTTTATTTTTGTATGTTTTTATAGAAATATTTAAAAATGTAAATAATATGTTTATAAATGAAATAAAGGAAATAATAATAAAAATTTAAATTCGCCAAACATACGATCTACAGCTGATCCCTAAGAATTTCCGCTACATAACTTTTAAAAGTATTTTGGTTAAGAAATAGTATGTCGATATCACTAAATCGCTCATTGTATGTGTCGACTAAGCGGCGAAGCGGTGATCGCACACCAGCATTGGATTTACAGAAGCTGGTAGCGAACAGTCTTCTAGTGCTGAGCGATGGCCGTTTCGTGTGGATGTGGTCTTTCTTTGTGACATGTTTACTGCAAATAATCGTATTTTCCTTCCTTTTTTCTTTACAACACATTGCCCGATCTTGGAATTGAACCCAGGGCCACTCAGTAGTCCAGTAACCACTAGACCAACGGGTGTATTATAAACTTCTGCCTACACCTTCCGAGAACATAGGTGTGGTGTTATATTACGTCATATTTACTCAAGGTATTTCAAACACAGTTGGACATAAAAACAGCTGTGTCAATGTTAAAATAACGTTAATGTTTCTCTGAGCTGAACGCCACATAGATAACGTTGTCAGGAAAGCTGTAAATGAATTGCAATCTCTGTGACAGCAACACATCTGTGATTGTCTCTGGTATTGAAAGAAAAAAAAAAAAAGACAGAAAATAAAGTTTCATATTGAGCAGAGACACGAAGCAACAAAATTCGATCTAAAGAAAAACGGCCACATTCCTCTAAATCGTATTTTGTTGCTTCGTTTCTCAATATGAAACTTTATAAAAGGTATTAGAAAATTCTAGACACACTTACCGAGGTATTTGTTGAGCCGTTTTTCATAATTCCTTCTCAGTCACGAGATAATACTTTTTTTTAAAGAGTAGCGCTAGTGGACCCGAGACAGCGCTCTTAATAATATCGGTGCCCACGCCAAGGTGAAGGTAGCTCTCGCTACAATTGATGGCCGCCTCACGAAACAGTTGCCGTACCCAAGTTGACAATCTACATCATCTCAACGTTAAGTCACGTGGTCAGAACAAACGAATAGAAAATTCGTAGACAAGTTGTACAACTTATCAGGGCCTCAAGTCTGCTATTACAATAGTGTCAGAATGGTCTCTTCATTGTGAGTTTTTGACAGATTTGCCATACAAACACTGTCAAATACTCACAATGGCGAGACCATTCTGACACTATTGTAATAGCAGACTTGAGGCCCTGATCGTTCAGAATGTTGAATGAAATCTGATCCTTTCTACAACGTTGATCTAAATACCTTGTAGATTGAGCGATCGACTTGTCTACCAACTTATTCGCTTATGACGCGGACGAGGCGTCAACGATTGTAGAAAGAGATTCGATACGAAACGTTTGTAATTTGGCTAGGGGGGCTGGTTCTCCGACTAACGAAAGCTGCGTACAGTTACAGCAGCTATAACTGGCCATGGGTCATTTAATAAACACCTCTTTGTCATAGGAGTCACAGACAGTCCAGGGCCTGTATGGAGGACGACGAGACAGCAGCTCATGTGCTAATAAACTGCCCAGTGGTTGCCAAATATCATATTAGTTAGGATTATCTGAAAGCAGTCTTAAGACAGGATTGTTAGGGTTCTGTTATCAACAAGGATCCCTTAGAGCCAGTCCACACGGCGAGTCGCGTTGCGTTGTAACGTCGCAACGCAAATATTTTGACGCTTAACTGGCCACACAGGCACTGCGCCCCATCGCAGTGTTACTACGACGCGTTCCGAAAGCGCAGCGGCGACGCACAGTTGCGGCAAGCATTTTGTAAAAACATCGCAGTCAGTCATTCTCCCTATCAACGCACAAGCAACTGAGCGCTGCCGCTCCGAAGTCGCAATGAGTACATTCCCTCCCGCTTCGTCTCGGGGGCTGCTGTCCGTCAAGTGTGCGTTGCGACGACGCAGCGCACTGTGTGTACACTTTGGTTATTTGTATGTAAAACAACGCAACGGCAGCGCTGCGCGAGGCAACGCTGACGCACCGCGCCGTCTGGACTGGCTCCCAGCCTTATAGTTTTGCCATGTCCGTCTTACTACTAGAATCTCGTAGTACTAGAAAGCTGTAACTTGGCATGGGAATACATATTGATAACGCCAACAAAGTGGTAAAATAAAATCTTGAAATAAATTTTTTTTAGGGTACCTCCCCTACACGTAGTGGAGATGATACTCGTATTTCTTTTTCTCATCTATCCCATAGTGTGGGGTATCGTTGGATAGGCCGTATAAAAATATTGCGGGTTTGTCGAAACCATTTTTCGATTCAGGGATCCGTTTGCGTAATATTAAGATTAAATTGCTCATTTTTGTGTCTCCCCCGTGCCAGTTAAATAGTTGTATTTGGATATGTAAAAAAAGTTCCGTGTGGTGCCGGACGAAAAGAATAGCACTACCCCATTTCCTCCCTTGGTTGTCGTAAAAGGCGACTGAGGGACTTACTAGAGAATGGGCAGCAGTGTTCTCTATGCATTTTTACACCATACTGCGATCGCCAACCCGTCTGCCAAGCGTGGCGATTATGGCAAATCCCCCCCTTTTGGGGGAGGCTCTTTCGGCTGAAATGATGAATGAATGATGATGTAAAAAAAATCATAGCAGTAGTATATATAACGAAGTTAAAAGGAAAACTATCACAGCTAAGTAAGCTTTACAAGTTGCCGAGTAATAGTCGACCAACTTAAATTTACAGTTGAAAAACATGATCTCCCATACATTCGGTATGAGAGAACATGTTTTTCAACAAAGTCAAAGTCAAAGTCAAATAATTTATTTCAAATAGGCACGAAGATGCACTTTTGAACGTCAAAAATTACATGAATAGTTAATTGATTCTAGTTGCGCCTTCCAAAATGTAGTTATGTATGGAGAAGAATGGGCAAGAAACTCCATACTTACTCTTTTAAAATGTTAACAATAGTTTGTATACATTAATTAATATTTATAGGTGAAGACTAAGTACCTAGTATAAAAAATATAAAAAAAATCATCAAAATTACTTACCACAATTGGTAAAAAGAATGAAAAGTGAAGTATTAACAGAAAAATTAATAAATGCGATAGGTACATGGTGCTCACATATTTACAAACATTGTATATGATTTCCCAAAAAAATAAATACAACATATAATAAGTCAGTGTGTGAGTTAAAATATTAATCACAGAAAATAAAATTTATATCATAAAAATTATAAATTATACAGTTAAATTAGCAACCAGTTTGATTTTGTCTAGACTCTAAATTGAACTATGGAGCAGGAGGCAACTACAATGTTAAGTTGGTTCTTGGGATAAATTCACCGCAACTACCCCCAGGAACCCTTAATTGTGCGTGGAACCCTCCATACACGTACTTGACCGGTTTTTTTTACGGAACGCATTAAAATTACGCTGCTTGACGGCAGAAATATACACACATAAAAAAAAGTTTGAGATCACTTTGAAAAATCGAAATCGTTTTTTTTAGGTACGGTAGATTATATTATGATTCGGCTCGCCTCACTTAAACCCAACACGCACGCATGGGATGCTCTTAAGCGAGCTGTTTGGAACCGTCAGCCACGTCCCCAGACAGTGCCAGAGCTCAGGGAAGCCGCTATTCAAGAATGGGACAGGTTACTCCAAGAAATGCTGGACAACCTTATTCTCAGCATGCCCAGAAGGATCACCGCATGTGTTCGAGCCAGAGGAGGAATTATATTATATTGAATATAAACCTTTTATTCATAAATTGTTGTTTTCTATCAAATTTCTGTTACAATTACATTATGATTAATTACTCAATAAAAAAAAAAATTTAAAAAAATAGTTTTATTTTTAATTTCAAACAGGGTATTTCTATTTAAAGAAAACACACATCAAATATTTTTTCTTGATAAAGTTCAATTTAAACAATTATATCTACTGAGATATAATTGTTTAAATTGAACTTTATCAAGAAAAATCACTGGATCGCAAACTTTTTTTGATGTGTGTATGTAGACGTAATAAGGTCACAGTATACAGGTTGGGTAAGAAATCGTGGATCAAACGAAACAGGGCGATAGTTGGGGTTATATGCAGTAAAAACTTACTATGAAGAAAAAAAAAAAAAAAACCTCTAATAACTCCAACTATCGCAGTTTTATTTGATCCACGATTTTTTACCCACCCTGTATAAATGGAGTATGGTCGTAAGTTAGGGCCGTTACCCCACCAACTACCACTGCTTCATTTATATACTTACTATGACGCAATTACTTGGTAACAATATGTTACTGCAAATATTAATTTACATATCTTTGGTCTGAAAATTATATTATAGGTACGTAATGCTTATCATAATAATTTAACAAATGTACAAATATGTAATACTGTTATTGAAGTCTGAATTCATTTTGGTTGGACTCGAAAGGATGGTGGCAAGCCGCCCAGGACATAGATATTGTCGTTTAACAAAAAAAAAAAAACATATCTCTCAGACAAAAAAGTCCATAGGCAAGGCAAGGTAAAAAGAAGAAACTAGACACACCATCTACCCCTGACCAGTAGGCTCATCGGTCTCGCAACACATGGAGTTCAGTGAACCTACTGAGCAGAACAGTACCTATCGGTTCTCTCGCCAATCATCCTTAGGACGCTATTCGGGCAACGACATACAACCTTAGGGTAGTAATTACTAGACCGACTATACAGTAACTGGGCGAGAATATGGCATAGAAAAATGTCGGCTTTCAAGAATGTCATCTCTGTCACTCATATCTATCTGGCAGTCTCTTTCCAAAGCTCGATGTGTCATATCAATCAATCTTTCTGATCTGCCTGCTTTTTCCCAACTAGGTTAATTAGGGTCAGCTTCCAGTCCAACCGGATGGCCAGCTGGATACCATTATGTTACATGGAGCGTGTGCCTGTCTGACCTCCACAAACCAGTTACTGGGAAACACGATAGCACTTGGTAAGACTGGATGTCAGACTTTTGGGCTTCTGAAGACCCGTAACGACTTTCAAAGAGCCATGAATGACAGCCGGGACTAACAGCTTTACGTGGTTTCCGAGACGGTCACCCATCCACGTACCGACCGCGCCAAGCGTAGCTGAACCTTCGATCATCCCGTGCGACTGTTATTATTTAGCGACGATAGATGTGTCATATGTATTTTAATAGTACACTAGCTGACCCGACAGACTTCGTTCTGTCAAAAGCTATAGTATAAACTCCACTACTCTACCCTACCCTACCTACCCTACCTACCTACCTACCTACCTACCCTACCTACCTACCTACCTACCTACCTACCTACCTAACTACCTACCCTACCCTACCCTACCCTACCCTACCCTACCCTACCTACCTACCTACCTACCTACCCTACCCTACCTACCTACCTACCTACCCTACCCTACCCTACCCTACCCTACCTACCTACCCTACCCTACCCTACCCTACCCTACCTACCCTACCCTACCTACCCTACCCTACCCTAAACTCAAACTCAAAGCATTTATTTCAATTAAACCATTTACAGGCACTTTTGAATTGTCAAAGAGACGGTCAGTTAGTCAGAGTCGGCAAGTTGAAGCTAGATGCCCATTCCAATACGTAGATCACTATGGAGAAGAACGGACAAGAAACTCCAAGGACAAAAGTTAGGAAAAGAGTTAAATCAAGATATTACATAATCCTGGGTACATTATTCTTGTTGCTTCTATATGTGAGACAATGTAAAAACTAATAAAACAATTCAAAATATAAAATTACAAATTAAAAATAAGCCCTGGCAGTCAAGAGATGACCAGTCCCAACTGACGGCGCCCGTTCACGAACATGACGCATGGATCAGCACCATCCAGCTCAACCATTTTGTAGGGAACCGAATGATCCAACACACGCGCCACCATCAGTGAAACATTTAAGTGAGCATGACATACTCTCAACTGCCATGCTCTTTCAAGTCAACATAAATCATAATAACATAGTAAACGACTCCATGGTATTCACATTTACAAAATTGAAAAAAACCTACCTACCTACCTACCCTACCCTACCCTACCCTACCCTACCCTATCTACCTATCTACCTACCTACCTACCCTACCCTACTCTACCCTACCCTAATTTATCGTAAAAACCATAAAAAAAAAAAAAAAACCTCACGGAGCCCGAGACCTTTCCAACGAATGCAAAACCGTGGAAATCGGTTCGTGCGTTCTGGAGTTATAGCGTCAGGAAGGAAAACCCGACTTATTTTTATATAGTAGATTATTGCAAAGGCCGGGAAATAGGCAATTGCAGGTCGAGTATGAGTTTGAAGGCCGAGCCGTAGGCAAGGACTTCACTAATACGAGACAGGCAATTGCCATTTCCGCCGAGGCATATATAGTGCTTTTCTCAAAATAAAGCAGGGAAATAAAACATTGCTGGAGCGTCGTAACATTGCTGGAACGTTGTAATGTTCCAAATTCAAAAAACACTCCTGCAATGGATTTGATTTTCTTTGTCCGTAAATTCGATATTTCGCGTGTTCTTTTTTCGAAAATAATGACAATTATTTCCATGCATGTTTGAGAAAAAATATTTTTCACGTCTCATGCTCTAAAAGTACGCCAATATAGTCCTACGAAGCGGGACTAAAGTGACCACTTTAGTCTCTAGGGAGTGAAAAGTAATTAGTTTTTTCATTACCTTCATATGACATAGACAAATTCAAACAGCCAGTAAATACCTATACTGGCCAGTATATACCCTCGGTTTCATTGACTCCCTCGCACGCTCGGGAGTCAAACCACCTGTGGTATATTATGGCTTCGTTTAGTCCCTCGATATATAATATACTATAATTGAGGGCATTTCAACTTAAATGTGTTGTACGAATTGATGAGCCAAGTATATGTATGTATATTGGCAATATTTATATTAATACAAATAAATGGAAACATCTGACCAAATATCTAGCAAATAACTTACTGCTTATGTACTTACGACATTCTGTAATTCATGAGACATGTTATTTCACCTGTATTTGTCTGCTATTATTAAAGTACTCAGCGTCATCGTCCGCTCCCCCATTTATTACTGGTCGGCGCAGCATGTCTTCTTCTTCCATACAACTCTCAATGAATCTGCCAACTATGTTGAGGTCGGCTTTACATGGAGCGACTGACTATCTGACCTCCATAACCCAGTAACTGGGTAACAACAGTCAATCATCCCACAAAGTAGTGGATCTAATAATATCACACATTTTTAACTCATTGAATGCCGAAATTGGCTATACGGCCAAAGTTGGTTGCCACCATACATTTGTCTATTTACGGATATATATATTTATGGCATCAGCGAAAAATCAATAAAGTTACTCTTTTATTAAAGCTTGTTTTATTTGAGATGCCATCCTATATAAAAATACCTTATTGGTGAGGCCAGCTACTGTAGATTCTATTGAAACTCGTATAGAAGTCCTACATATCTATCCGTAGTCGGCGTCCTGCATAGAAACCATATACGGATATATCCGTAGTCGGCATTCAATGTGTTAAAAACCTCCAATGATGAAAAAAATATTTTTTTATTTTAGTGTGAATTTACTCCTAAAACGAACAAACCTTTCTAATTAGGTATCTATGTTATTAAGTATGCGTAACCCCAGCAAAATATTGCGCCTTAGAGAAAATTGAGTATTACAGATAATTAGTTCATAGTTAGTTGCAATTTGTTCAAGTATAGCAAAATTTGTTCAAGTAGTATTTTCGAAGTTATTCGAGAAAAACTGATTTTGCTGGAGTACCGTTACCCCAGCAAAATGTTATTCAAAAAAGGCATTTAGCCTGGAACCAAGTACATGAAAAGATAGCTTTTGAGGAGTTGTAAATGTATACCAATAGCAAAATTTGTTCATCTTATAGTTTTTGAGATATTCAAGGTTTTGCTGGGGTAACGTTTTGGGATTTTCAAAATCTCGAAAACTGTTCGTCGCAGAAGTTTAAAAAAAATACCAGCTATAGCCCTTAATTTGTTCAAATATAAGTATTTCGATTCATCAACAAATGTCGATGTAATTAATTGTTTTTAAGAATCAGAATAAATCGATTTACTCATAAATTTGAACATCTAAAAACAAATAAAAAGCAGTTAAATATACCTATCATAAACCTTTTTATGGTGTACAAATCTGGATTAAAAAACTTTAGGCGATATGAAGATATAAAGAGATTTCATCAAATTTCAAGCGGTGTTTCTTTGGCGATCGAATACACAGCTCCCTCTGAATACAAAACGATGGACTATAGAGAATAAATTTGTTCATTTTGTTATAAAACATCCCTGAAAGTTTCAGGTTCAAATCCTGAATAGAATAAAAGTTATTCAAAAAACAAGAAAGTGTCAGCAATTCTCTTATAAATCGACTTAATTCAAACTCAAACCATTTATTTCAAATAAACCAATTACAGGCACTTTTGATTGTCAAGGGGTCGATCAGTCAGAAAGATGAAGCTAGTTGCCCATTCCAAAGCGTAGTAGGTTCCTATGGAGAAGAACGCACAAGAAACTCCACGGACACTCTTTTAAAACAAAATATTGTTACAAAATATGGGTTACATTATTCATGTTGAAATTATACATGTGAGAACAATGTAGAAAGACGTGCACGTTAGAAGCGTCCGTAATAGAAACAATTCAAAAATTAAAACGAGCCGTGGCAGCTAAGAGATGACCAGTCCCAACTGACGGCGCCCGTTCACGAACATGACGCATGGATCAGCACCATTTAGCTCAACCATTTTGAAGGGAACTTAATGATCCAACACACCCGCCACCACCAGCGAGACATTTGAGTGAGCATGACATACTCTCAGCCGCCAGGGCACATTCAAGTCAATAAAAGACATATTACCTGGTAAATGGTAGCTCTATAGTACATAGTACTCACACCTGTGCTATGCAATTATATAATTCAAGGAGATTGAGTTTATACAATGCAAAAATAGTTTACAATCTTCAGCAGCTCCAATAATATTTTCAAATGCTAATCAATTAGTTTACGCGTCCTTATGGAGCAGGACCAGCATTGAGCCAAGCATTTTTGTCAGCGATGTAATCCCTCAACTTATAATATAGTGTGCGTTGTGCTGCATAGTGTGCGTTTTATACAAGTTTTAAATTTTGTTTCGTTCAACTGGAGTATGTGGGGAGGTATTTTATTGTAACATTTTAAACAGTACCCCATGAAGGATGAGTCTACTTTAGCCAATTACGAAGGCTACGAAAAGGCGACGATTTCAAACCTAATTCAGTGTTATTATAGCAATTCATAATAATTTTTAGTGCTTCAGTAGAGCTTTCGAAAGAATTGGTCTTAAAATGAACATGGACAAAACAAAGGTCACGGCAAATGCCCATATGACACCCAGTCTCATGATGATCGAGACTCTACACTCGGAAGTTGTAGACGATTATGTTTACCTAGGACAAATGGTCCAGTTTGATAGGTCCAACTTTGAGAAAGAGGTCAATCGTCGAATCAGACTCGGCTGGGCAGCGTTCGGGAAGCTACGCAATTTACCTTCTCGCCGACATACCACAATGTCTCAAGACGAAAGTCTTTGACCAGTGCGCGTTGCCAGTGATTACCTAATATGGTATCGAAACGTGGTCACATAATAGGCCTCATTAGAAGGCTAAAAGTCACCCAAAGGGCAATGGACAGGGCTATGCTTGGAGTTTCCAAAAATGAAGAGATCCGATGGAGAACCATGGTAACCGACATAGCACGAAGAATACCCAGATTTCAGTGGCCGTGGGCAGCGCATATTGCTCGCAGAACAGCTCGCGGACAATGGGGCCAAAAGGTTCTGGAGTGGCGACCGCGTACCGAAAGATGTAGCGTTGTGAAGGCCGCAGGAATCCGCTGGATGCGAGAAGCACAATCCGGTCGAAATGGCGGGAGGCCTATGTCCGGCAGTGGACGTCTTTCGGTTGAATTACACTGTTCAACAAAATTTTAACTTTTTTTTTGGCACATGAAAACTTATGTCTTTTGTATGTACTAGGGCTACCAAACAATAATATGTGAATGAAAAAAAATTGACACGTCAGGTTTCCTTGTGACATCAAACCATATATTTTCGTTATAAGTATAAACATCAGCTACATTTAGAGAATTGCTTAATATAGAATAAATACTTATGATTTTGGTGAATATTTGGCTTCTGGAAGGTCTCTTTTAAGTCTCTTACAATAATCTGCTAGCATTCCTGGACTCCATTTCCCTTGATAGCACTGTCTTCTCCATTAAGGAAATGTCCTGATGGAACCTCTCGCCTTGTTCGTCACTCACAGCACCCAAATTTGCCGGAAAGAAATCCAGATGAGAGTCCAGCGTAGATATTTTTAAGGACATTAAGTTGACGGTTTGTTCAGTTCAGTTGATCTTCAGATACTTTATCGTGCTGACTTCCGGAGTTGATTCCTGACTTTCTGATCGATTTTGAGGCTTTGGCACAGGCAGTTGGGCACTATGTAGGATGGGTCTGTTGGCCGAAGACAAGTTTGGATACTGGATAGTGTGTTTGGAGTTGGTTGTAATGCCTTTAGTTTGAGTCAAACAAAAATAACAATCACTTACATGATCCTTTGGTTCGGTTTAAATCATCGGTATAGCAAATGGCATATGTCTGGGTTCTTGTTTAGCCCAACCTAATAGCAGTCTCATCACACATGTTACACAACATTTGTGTGGAATCCAGGATTTATCTTGATTCCTCACAGGAAATCCAAAATAGTCTAGCACTGTTCACATAATGATGTGAAATTTCGACGCTGAGATGTAGAAGTTAATTCTCCACACACATAACAAAAACTGTCAGGGTTGTTAGAACACTTTCATGGCATGTTTACGATGTAACAAACATATAAGATGTAATTTAGTTGAATGCAATAGTTATACAGTCGTCTAAATGAAGTTATTTAAAAAAAGACACGTATATGAGGTCAGAAATGAAATGTAGCTGTCACAAAAAAACTGGACGTGATTGAACCAAAATTATTATATATTGTTAAAGAGGGTACACCAACATGAACAAAAATCATCACTGAGTTCGTATGAAAAAAACAGTGCTTACCAGTGTTATTTATTGGCAAATTAATGAAAACCGCATCGATTTAGAATACCCTAGATACACCGTCAACGCTTGAAATGTGTCTCGATAAAACTGTGCTTAAATTACTTCTAAGCACAGTTGCGCTCTCAGTAACGCGCGCTTCGTTGTCGGGTGAACTTGCCAAAGTGCTCCGTAAAAAAGTGCAAAAATAATACTTTAACCACGTTGAAAAGGGATGGCATATCGTATTTTCGGTAAGTACTAGATAATAGTTTTATAATGTAGTGAATTTGTGGCAAAATACGCCTTCAAACTCATTAAAAACATTTTTTTTTTAAATTTATTTCAATACGTCTCTTCATTTGACGCTACGCAGTTGGCTTTTTCCCTCGCGCAGCACTTGTATTAAGTGGAAAGGAGATGGAAGATGTATAAAGTGGAACATAGTCAAATATTAAATGAATAGAGTCGCTTATTGTTTTTTTCTTTCTGCGGTATGTCAATAATATGGAATTAACATAGAATAACTATAGCCTGTCCGGAGATGAGCAAAATTTATTTGAATGGTGATTGGTGTTTTTTATATTATAGTTATTATTAATTGAAAGGGAAAAATGGCGAAAAATTATAGCTAATGAGAGGAGTGAAGATTTTTTTAAGCCAAATGAGTCTATAAAAAAAAAATTGTGTGGTTCGCTCTTGTCACTTCTCAAAAAATGACATGTATTATACGAAGAAAGGCTTTCGGAAAGCAAAGAAAGGGGTTATTCCATGTATTGCAGTAAGTTTTTACATAAAATATTGTGACTACTGAGTATATGTGCTGAGTATATGTGCTGAGTTAATGGTGCCGATTCTCTTGTACACCGAACTAAACTAACTAAACTATCACTAAAATTCCTTACTTTTGGCTATGAGAATCTTAAAGCTATTCTGCAAACAAAATTCTCTAAATTTAAAAATAAGTTTGACACAGCTAAATCGAATTTGACAATCGTGACTTCACGTGGTATTTTTTTTTATGGCTTCGCAACGTTGTACTTGTTTGCCTATGATTTTTTTGAGAGCCGGAGACTGGCATAGGGTGGCAGCCGCGACGTGTTTTTTATGGAATTTTTCACTTCTTGTGTGGAAAATAAAAAAAAAGATTACTTACATGTAGAGTAATAGCGGTTTAAGGGTTTCTAAAAGGGGGGGTCGAAATTTTCATTATTTTTGCGATAGGACGCACCATTTTGGAGATATAAGCAAAAGAAAAGAAAAAAAAAATATTGGGATAAACACGAAATATTTTAAGTGATACACCTATAGGTGGTAAAGAAGCCATGGAAATGTTTTTTTTTTATTCTAAGTATATTATTAAAAAAAAATATATATTACTTGATATGATGATTCATTATCAAAATTCACCGCGGTCGTGCCGCCACCCCACCGCACCATTCGGCGTCACCGCGTCGAGGCGGGTCATTCATAGAATAAGTAAATAAAGGATTTTTTCGCAAAATGTCTCAAGACCACTCCATTATCCTTCTGTTCCAAAGCAAAAATTTTTTACGATTCACGATTCATTGTCACGCTTTGCTTAAGGAATAGTATCGTTTAAAATTATCTTACCTACAGCTGAGAGCAATAAAATTTTACGACTTGCGCGATGGTCTAATTTTGAAATGTCATAACCGCCCATCGAGCGCACTCGAAACCACACCTTAATTCCATTTACATAAGGTTGTATGTAAGGGAAATTGAAATGTTGTTAAGTACATTATGTGTTTTAGATTTGCCTTAGTAGACGCACACACTTGTAACTTAGCGATGGGACACTTTTGCGACTTTGATTTGTAGGTGATAGTGTATCTAGGGTATTCTAAATCGATGGTAAACCTCTAAAACATTTGACACATGTAAGAGAAGTTGCCAACTTTCTTAAAAAATTACACCAAAAGTAGTTTTGTGTTCTAATTAGTATTTATCCGCGACTGACAGTTAAAATGTAGATAACAAGTGAAGGAATAACGTCAAAAATTTAAATAACTGTTACAAATTATCAAAAATTACGAACAGACTAACAGAAGGACGGATTTTATATATATTTTTTAAACAAATACCAATTGTTATGAAAAATTATATTTATCTTTGTTAAAATTTTTATTATGCGCACGTCTGTTGAATCTAGGTAGGTATATATTGCGTATGCTGGCCTCCAAAATTTCAGTTTATAGTTCTTTTGCGGCCATAGACACCATCAAAATGAAGACTGCATTTTTGTTTGGGATTTTGGTAAGAAAACCTTTTTGTCTTTTGTTAGTCTATCTTCCACGATCTTGTTTATCGACCCCGCACAATGAAGGGTTTTGTAGTTGGGACTAATTTATCCCAAGAACAAACTAAACATTGTAGTTGTAATACATGTTCTCCCATACATTCCAACTGCAAATGTATGTCGGTTGACTATTCGAAACTATAAGGGTGTTGACCTTGTTGACTACGGAGTGTTTGTAACAAATCTGAATAAATATCATGCCAACAAAAGCCACTAATAAAGAAATAGAATTTGATTTGTAGATATATAATGTCAAATAATGAAAAGATCATGTCAACGACGTCAACGAAGCATGTAAAATAAATAAAATTTAAATAATTAATCAAAATAAACATCGCTATTTGGGAGCAGTTAATAGACATTTACATATACCCAAAGTCTCAAATTCAGATAATTTATGTAAACAAAGGGGATAACATAACAAAAAAATGTCTTCGTAATGGTAATTCACATAAAATGGCGAAAAAAGAGGTTTTATTTTCTTTTAAGTACTGATTTTAAGAAATAATAATTAAAAAATAATCATACCGTAATTATATTTATAAATTTTCGGTTTTAAACAAAGTTGTTAAAGAAAGGAGATTTTCTAGTATAAAATATTTTATGTTACTGATAACAATGCAGGAGATCCAAACATTTTCAAATTTTTATATCTTCAACAACACTAATATTACAACTCTCATTCATAGATTCATATTGTAAGTAGCATATCTAGCCACATTTTGGATGAAAACGGCTGTAAACTGTTTCGAGTGGAAATCGATTTTGGGAGGCCTACGTCTAGCAGTGGACTTAAACGGGCTGATTATGACGATAATAGGCCGTGTCTCCGACACACTACATAAAACATTGTTTGGCAACGGTATTTTGTTTGCATAGTTCTTATAATTAATTCACTTTAATTTCATAGATGATAATTTACAAACAAAAAAAAAAAAATATATGATACAATGTTTTGCACCACTGTCTTGTCATTTTGACAATGACATTTCTTGACATTACTTTGTTTACATAAATTATCTGAATTAGAGACTTTGGGTATAGTTATGCCGTTTATGAGGTACCAGAGAAGCTACACGTGCAGAAGGAATTATTGCCAAACTTCCTTGTCTTCAACGTAATCTTTTATAATATGCTTTTTTGATAAGGATACGTTTGATGTGGGTAATTAATTAACTATTATTATTAAGGATTATTATTTATTTAACTTTCCATCGCTAAGTTCTGTAATCGACTTTGACAACTTGTTATAAAAGCGGATACTGTTTAAAAGAAATGACTTGCTACTTTTAGTTAATCTGAATTTGGGTATCACAATTTCATGTTTACTACGTGTATTTATATTATGGAAATCGCTTCTTATTTTGGTAAAGTCCTAAGTTTTTGCGAACATACAAAATAATTTCTAAGAGAAGGCAGAGTTCATCAATTTCTTTGATTTTGTTTCTAAGTGACTCACGAGGACCCATTTTATAGATCGCTCGGATTGCTATCATTTGTAGAATGAAAATGGAATCTACGTCAGCTGCCAATCCCCACAGCAGAACGCCATAAGACATAATATTGTGGAAATAAGCAAAGTATACTAACCTAGCTGGCTATATCAGTTAACTGCCTTATTTTTCTTACTGCTTAAGCAGCTGAACTTAATCTACCTGAAAGAGCTCTAATGTGGGCGCCCCATTACAATTTCGAATCTAAAGTAATTCCTAGAAATACAGTTTTCGTAATAGCATCTAGTTTCTTGCCATTAAGTTTTAAATTTAGATCCACTTGGGGTACGCATTAAGTAGAAGATTATTGCTGCGAACCATTTTGAATGAACAGCTAGACTATCGTTGATATTTAAGACATCCGTATCTTTTCTATCAATTTTAATATTTAGAGAAGTGTCATCAGCAGATAGAATTATATCCGATAAGTTAGCCATCATTTAAGGAAGGTCATTAATATAAACTAGAAATAGAAAAGGGCCAAGAATTGAACCTTGCGGTACGCCCATCTTAACTAAAGACCCCAAGGACGTCGCCCCGTTAACATGTATGTACATTTTGCTGCCTGTTTGATAAATAGGAAAGAACAAGATCAGCAGCTTGTCCACGAATTCCGTAGTGGCATAATTTACAGATCAGTGTGTTGTGGTCAACGCAGTCAAACGCTTTTGAGAGGTCACAAAAAATGCCAATTGCATGCTGGGACTTCTCCCAGGATTCCAAAATGTGACTGATGAGTTTTACTCCTGCGTCAGTCGTCGATCTACCTTTCGCGAAACCAACCTGGCGACTATGTAAAACCTATTTTAATTAAAATGTGACAACATCTGGTCTAGCATGATTTTTTCATATATTTTACACATACGAAAAAACGCACAGTTATAAGTCTATAATAAGAAAGATCACTTTTACTATCCGATAAAAAAAAAAATGGTACTCATTAAGTCGGGAAACGCACTACCGTGCACCGAGTCCAAATATTGATTAAATATTCCTGTTAGGACAGGGGCAATTGTGTCGATGATATCTCCAAGAACTTTAACGGAAATCCCCCATGTCTTCAACGTTTTTCATGTAAAGACTTTTGTAGATGTCACATATCTTCGAATTTTTGGTTTTAGGACATGCCGGTTTCCTCCACCGTTTTGAGAGCAGTGGTGATTAAATAATTTTCACAAAGTAAAGCGCCTGTCTAGGTTCGAACCTACGACCTCGTAAGTCACGGCCGTTACCACTGGGCCACAACAGCTCAATAAAAAAAAAAAAAATTATCATGTAGTTGAAAAACATGTTTTCCTATATAGAATGTATGGGAGAACATTTTTTTCAACTGTAAATGTAAGTTGGTCGCCAATTACTCGGTAAATTGTAAAGCCTACTTAACTGCGATAGTTTTCCTTTTAACTTCGTTATGTGTAGTTACTACTGCCGTGACATTTGAATTTCTAACTACAACCGTTTAGTTGATAGGGGGTGGGGGACACTTGACTCTAACGAAAATTGGTACTTTAAAGCTTGATAAGTCACGAACGGTTTACTTAATCAAAAAACGGTCTACGCAAACCCCTAATATTTTTGAAAGACCTATCCAACGATATCCTACACTATGGGAAGGACGAAAAAAAACTTATCATCCCCAGTTTACATGAAGGGGAGGTACCCAAAAAAATCGTTTTTTACAAAATTTTATTTTACCACTTTTTTGGCGTCATTAATGTGTATACTCATGCCAAATTACAACTTTATAGTACCAATAGTTTTTGAGCTAAACTGCGGATAGACAGACAGACGGACATGGCGAAACTATAAGGATTCCTTGTACGGAACCCTAAAAATGCACCGACATTTGACTTTTTCTCACTAAAAGTTCAATCTGGACGCATTTTGGAACAACGAAGTTACCGCATGTTGTACTCTGCACACTTGACAAATGAGAGGTAGATCAAAAAAAGTGTAGCATCTTAAACGTCACCTAGAGTTAGTACGTGGACTACTTTTTGACGTGACAACGTCTAATTAATCGATGAACGCCGGCTGCATGCACGAAAAAGGATGACGCATTGTCCCGTTACGCTCATAGTCCCGTTACGCTCGTTGTCCCGTTACGTTAATTGTACGCTTGCGCCGCATCAATGTTTTATTATGACGTTGTCACGTTAAACTATCTTCCGTAAACCAACTTCACAGACAACCAATTTTTTTTTAATTCGAACTGTTTAGGCGGTAATACGATAATTGAACGAGAATTGAGAGTGATTTTTTAGGGATGCATCACGTTTAGGCACATTTTGTTACATGAGAGAGAAGAAAGATATAACTCCCTCCGTCTCTCACACGAAATGACTCATATTCTTTATTTTTTAAGAAGGTACACTTCTACCACGTGTACGGTGCTGCACACGCAATTTTTTTTTTCATTTAGTTTTTCTCAAACGTTGTGAATTCATTTCATTGTATCTGTTATTTAATACGTTACCTATGTTAATTTATTAGTTGTGGAGATCAGATAGTCAAGTCACTCCATGTAAAGTATTGGTATTCAGCTGCATCCGGGTAGATTGGAAGCTGACCCCAACATAGCTGGGAAAAGACTATTAGGCAGATTATTATTATTATTTAAATAAATCTTTTTTCACAGGTTAGCAGCGCCCTCTGCGTTCCTTTTGGAAGTAAGTAGACTTAATTAATTATTAATTAAATAATCACACCATCAGGGCCTCAAGTCTGCTATTACAATAGTGTCAGAATGGTCTCGTCATTGTGAGTATTTGACAGTGTTTGTATGGCAAATCTGTCAAAAACTCACAATGAAGAGACCATTCTGACACTATTGTAATAGCAGACTTGAGGCCCTGATACGAGTCTTACGTACTCTTTTTGCTTCGTCCATGTTCATACATTTGGTTCATACTTTACCTACATTTTTGTTTTCTGTAATTTGATTTTTTATCGCCTTTCTAAAAAATAAAAACTGCCAAGTGCGAGTCGGACTCGCACACGAAGGGTTCCGTACTACCGCACAATATTTAACACATTTTTTTTAATGGGAAAGCGTCGCTCTAACCCGCAATATTCAAATTTTCTTAGGTTTTTTTGCAATTTGCAGTCAGTATCAGGTTGTATGTTGATGTAAATATGATTCGGGATCATAACGAATATGTATTGACAGAACTATAATCATTATAATCAGTAACATATTTGTTTTATTTTAATTTAATAATTTATTTTTAAATTGAATATATAACTAAATATTCTGTGAATATTTCAAGCGTCTACCTGTTGCCGTTATCAATATCGAGCAAAAACGAGTAAAAAAATCTCCGTTTGTTGTATGGGAGCCCCATTAAATATTTATTTTATTCTGTTTTTTTGTATTTTTCGTTATAGCGGCAACAGAAATACATCATCTGTGAAAATTTCAACTGTCTAACTATCACGGTTCATGAGATACAGCCTGGTGACAGACAGACGGACAGACAGACAGACGGACAACGGAGTCTTAGTAATAGGGTAAAATAATATCGTAAACACAAACACATTTAGAATGTCAAAGTATTAATGTCACAGTGTCAAAGAGTAAGATGTCAGAAAAGATTACAATTAAATTAGGATGTCAAAGTATCATTCAAATAGTCATTTAAATTATATTAGCATTTATTACATAGGAGGTCTTTAAGTCTTTTTTTTAATCCATTTAAATTTAACTCTTTGATATACTTTGGAATTTTGTTATACACTTGCGGGGCTATGCAGATTTCTACTGTTTCATTTAGCTCCTAAAAAAATCGCCCACAGATTCTATACCATCTGTGAACGCTCTTAAGACAAAGACACCAAATTCAGAAACAATTTTTTTTTCTTTTTATTGTTGTTTTTGAAGTAGTTTTTTATTTTTTATTTTTTTTAAGTTTATGCCAGGCCACTCTTGGGATCAAATGCGACACCGTTTTTCGTGAAAATATAGCAGCAAGTGCAGAGGTTGATGGTTAAATTTCCGTTTTTAGGCATCGGTGGCGGCCTAGGTGGCGGTCTAGCAGGCAATATAGGCAGCCATGGGTGGCTAGTTGGGAGCAGCGGGATAGGCCTCAGAGGGTTTCTACCTATCGGGGGGGTCAGCGGTGTCGACAGCGGTAGCGGGGGCAGCAGTGGTAAGTTGAAAAA
Organism: Dryobota labecula; assembly: GCA_947523025.1. NCBI lineage: Eukaryota > Metazoa > Arthropoda > Insecta > Lepidoptera > Noctuidae > Dryobota > Dryobota labecula. The sequence goes on along the minus strand of OX383314.1, from coordinate 10,600,627 downwards.
GAAAATAAAAGTCTCTATAAAGAGCTCTAGTACAGTCCTTTTATAGATATTTTACCTCTGACAGCAGCAATCCAATAGCAACCTTATTATAACGACATTAAAGATCAATGACTAAAAAAAATAAAAGATGAATGATCAATTACTACACCTGCCAGGACACTTTCACACCATACACAAACCGCACTTTACTTACACATACATACACAACATATAGGTACATACCTACCACACCTACCACGTCCAACTCACTCTAACTCAGTTTTATTATTAATTGATTTTACTTTTTCTTCTTTTTATGCACATAAATAATATTTACATTGTTATGTTAACCATGTTACTGATGAACACAGTTTTACTAAAATATTTTTGCTCATCTACCCTTATGGAATCACTGGTCCCCAAGTCACAGGCTATAAACCTAGTTTGGGTGCCAGGAGATAATACTCAATGCACTTTATATTGTACCATATTACTGTACTTGTAACCTTTGTGAACATTTTACTGGAAATAAACATTATTATTATTATTAATGGCAGCAACCCAACAGCAATAAAGATCACTGTGATTTCGACAGCTATGGAAAAACAGGGGTAAAACAACTTTGAAAGAATCGTACTGTTACAATGCTACAGTGTATGTACTTTATGTACATACTACATCTAATGTTGTTATATCTACTGTACACCTTGCAAATCTATGTTCCTTATATTATAATATCTCTTATCTCAATTGTCATCCAGTATCGTACATATGTCCTACTAAAAACAAACAAACACTACAATCGATTTGCCTATGCCTAGGCTTTTCCCAACTATGTTGGGTTGGATTCTGGTCTAACCAGATGTAGCTAAATACTAGTATTTTACATCGAGCGACTGATCTGACTTCCACAACACAGTAACTGGGTAATACGATACCTCTTGGTAAGACTCGTTCTCAAACTTTCGGGCGTAACGACTCTAAAGATCCACGAATGACAGCCGGGACCAGCGGCTTAATTTGCTTTCCGATGCACGGAGGAATCTCGGTACGGCCGAGGCACGGTATATAAAGATGGTCATCCATCCACGGACCAACCCCAGCCGGCACTACGTACCTAATTATTTAGATAATTGTTTTTATTTTAGTTTGAAGCATACAATTTACATTTGACATGCACTTATTTTGCTTTGAAGTTATACCCACAGTCTCTAATTCAGATCATTTATGTAAACAAAGTAATGTCAAGAAATGTCACTGTCAAAATGACAGGACAGTGGTGCAAAACATTTTATCATATTCTTTTTTTGTGAATAGTCATCGCTAAAATGAAAGTGAATTAATTATAAGAACTATGCAAACAAAATACCGTTGCCAAACAATGTATTGTGTAGTATGTCGGAGACACGGCATATGATAGTCATAATCAGCCCTTTTAAGTCCAGTGCTTGACGTAGGCCTCCCAAAATCGATTTCCACTCGAAACAGTTTACTGCCGTTTTCATCCAAAATGTGGCTAGATATGCTACTTACAATATGAATCTATAAATGTGAGTTCTAATGTTAGTGTTGTTGAAGTTGTAAAACATTTGAAAATGTTTATATCTCCTGCATTGTTACTAGTATCATAAAATATTTTATACCAGAAAATCTCCTTTTTTTAATAACTTTGTTTAAAACCGGAAATTTATAAAAATAATTACGGTATGATTATTTCTTAAAATCAGTACTTAAAAGAAAATGAAACCTCTTTTATCGCCATTTTATGTGAATTACCATTTCGAAGATATTTTTTTGTTATGTTATCCCCTTTGTTTACATAAATTATCTGAATTTGAGACTTTGGGTATAGCTGATTACAGCTTGCCAAAGAAAAGTATGTGCGTCGGGAAATGCACCACAGATTAACTCTCACACGGAGGTTATGCCATGAAGTTTTCTCTCTGTCAGGTTACCTACTCCAGTCTCTGATCGTCATATTAGTCACTCAAAAGTTTTGATAAGTTTGTTGGAATTACGTAGAGTGGTTAATCTATAGATTTTTATACATGGTAATATAAAATAGGCAAGTAGCTCTGTTAGATCTCATCATCGCGCGTCCTTATTTCCGAAGACAGACGATGATTGAGATGATTCCCAAAGCGCATAATTTTCTTTAGAAGGCTGTATCCTAAATTGATGATTATGCTGAATACATACCTCATGAAAATAATGTTTTTTTTTTGTTCAGGTCCCGGGTGTAGTTGCGGTGATACCGGCTGTAGCGATAACAAGCTAGGTGAATATAAACATACACAGTAGTGCTACCAAATTTTAAGGGATCCGTAACGTTCTGTACTCATAGGGTAATAAAATCCGACAGACGGCGTAGGTTCGCAACAATGGTTCTATTTTCAGTCACGGAATACTAAAAAGTTTATAAATATAAGTACAATTACAAAAGCGACGGCAGACCGCAGAATGCAGCAGCTGTGCCGCCAAACCGCAGCGACCGACCGTAGCGACACTATTGGTCACTCCAACACGATCCCATCGTCATTTTGCTAAAAGTTCGTAATCTGCTAAATTCATAATGGTCGATCATTGTTCGGTCAATGGTCTCGTAACAGAATTGTATTACAATGGCATTTTGAACATTTATTCATGCCAGATTTCCTTTATATATATTTTTACATATTATTTATTAGTGTTATAAGCAATCTGAAGTATTAGGAAGTTGGAAGTTTAGTAGGAAGTTTCATTTGTCATCATGTACGAGATTACCAATTCTTTCAATGGAGTGTCAGTGGCTGCCATTGGAAAGTCATAATGACGCCATTATATTAGTAGATTATCAAACTTGTCAAAATCAACAATTATGAAATTAATGATAGACCATTCTGACACTATTGTAATAGTAGACTTGAGGCCCAGTAGTGCTGACAGTGCTTGCCACTAACAGAGAGACCTTTTTTTTTTGTTTGACATATGAGTTTCGCGAAACTAAAGAAGAGAAGTGCTAACGTAGACGAGATGTCTTGGTCGGAATCAAAACTGCAGCGGCATGGTCCCTTGCGTTTATTGTCTACCGCAACGACACTGCCGTCGCCTTTGGAATTGTGCCTTAAGACTGCACCGAGCGCACAGTGGCGCCCTCATCGTTATTTCGTGATTTCTTTTATTTTAGAATGAAAATGCAGAAAATAAGCCCGTCAAGTTGTGCTTGTGTTGTGAACCGACTCTCCAAAAAGGTTCTCAATTCGGTTGTGTTATATATATTTTTTTTATGTTTGTTACCTCATAAATCCGTCGTTTATAAACGGAATTGAAACACTTTTTTTTTTTGTAAGGATACACTTCCAGATTGGGCCCATTTTTATCAGAATCAAGTTCTGATGTTGTGATCCATGAGGAATTGAGGGAACTCCTCAAATATTATAGCCATACATATAGCGATTTTTGTATTTTCATCATAACTCAAGTATTTGCATTCAGAAAGTATCATTTGATGAAGTGGAACTGATGAAGATCACAAATGGCCACTGGAACTCCTCAATGAAAAGTAATTTACGGGTGGCGATAAGACATCTCGATTACGATAGTTAAGCGACTTTGAAGAAAATTTGAATAAATAATTCTGATGAAAATGGTACCATCGAACTGATCTGTTTATGAAGCCGAAAGGTATGCACCGGCACTCCGTAATAACACAATTACCGTATGGTAAAGTAATAAAGACGATATCATACTAAAAAACGCGAGAAATGCATCACGCACGAAAAGCTCACCACCAGCCAATCTCCGTAATGAAATACTGCTAAATCCTAGTCGGCCTCAGTTTTGCACTGACAATATAAACCAACACACGTACCAACCGGTACATGTTGGGCCACGTTGTCGTTCGGTTCGGTTATAAAAACTGTTAAGTCCTCAACCAAATTCCAAATTCTTATTTTAAAATGTGTGCAGGAGTAATGCTTTAAAAACATCAAGGAATCTTATTAGAACCAACGGGATTTGTCAGTTTTTTCTTCGTCCTGTATACTATGGAAAAATGGGCTAGGCCGGTTAACAAATTCGGCCGACGTTATGCTTTTTTGATAAGGACACGTTTGATGTGGGTTTTGAACTTACCATCGCTAAGATCACTTTTTTCATTTCTAGGTGGAAATGCTATTGATTCTGCGTCAGGAGCCACTGGATCCGCTGATGGAAAGAAGTCTGAAGTGACAGGCATAAAAAGGTAAACATTTTGCTCGTGACCAAAATCAGAACTACGCCGCCATATTGTTTTTTCAATACATATCACAAAACAATTTCAAAAATATTTACCAACACCGACCCCTGGCGACGTCATTCGGACGCCTAAATGTACTTTTTTATTTATTCCTTTCTTTCCTTCTACCTAGTGACACTACAGTAGTGAGCCCTGGGTCGGGATCCAAACCTAGCCCAAATGTTCCATCTGATAATGCTAATGGCGTCGGCGATGCTGATGGATCAGGCACGAGCAGTTCTGGTGGATCCAAGGGAGCCTGGGGTGAAGACTCCGAAGATAAGGATAAAAAAGGATCAAGTGGTGTTGATGGTGCAGGCAGTAAGTGCTTTGATCTTTTTTATGACCTTTATTTTTAAATCCATATAAATTATATGATTAAATATTAGAATATAAAAAGTATAAAAAAATAGTAGCCCACCGGTATCGGGAACAAGGTCCAAGTTAGCAAGCAGGGCTCCAGAGAGAGGAATCTCCTAACAATGCGAGCCGTGTCCAGAAATACCGCTCTCTGAATCAAGAAGCTTTGATCCTTTTCATTGTTAATATGGTACTCGCGGTGTTAAAAAACAAGCTTTAATGGTAAAAAAAAACTAAAATATAATATATAATTTAACTAAACAATAAAATATAATTTTTAGTGTAACAATAAAATAATTAACGGGAAAATGTATGTTATTGTAAAAAAAGCGTGGGGTTCTTTGTACCACATTTTCATACTTACTCTAATTTACAAAAACGTTCTAATGAAATATTTGTAACAACTGATATAGAGCACACCATGCATTTTTTAAAAACATTAATTTTCACGTTAATTTTTTTAATCTCATACTAAAAATTATATTTTACTTTTTAGTTCAGTTTAATATTAAAGCGTGTTTTTTTGTTTTTTAAACTATAATTAATTATTTTCTTTTTAGTACTGGTTAATCATTAAAGCATGTTTTTTTTTTTGTTTTGTAAACTATAATTTATTTTCGATAATTCTTTATTAGGTTTTTTTGTATGCGAGTTAATTGTTTTGTATTTACTTCTTATAAATGTAAAGAGGCAAAGTTTCGGTTTAATCTGAAGTTTTGAAGTGGTTGAAAATCGTGTTCAAAGATTCCGTTTAACATACATAACATAAATGAAAACAACCAAAGCGACCGACTTCCGAAATGAAAGTGTTTTTGCGCTTTGTGTTTTTCTTATCATTTAGGTCGTTTTTTTTTTTGAAAAAAGTTTTGTATTCTTGGGCAGAAATGTTTAGTACAATCAGGGAAATTAATAAAATCAAATTGACACATTACGTCAATTTGAATTAGGCATTTCATACAACTGTCACAGAACGACAGTTGTGATTTGGATGATCAACTGTAAAAGCATCTTTTGGCACATAGAAAAATCTGAACTAAAGCCGCCATCTTGTTTTACATACCAGGCGACTGCTCCCGGGGAGGTAGCGCTTTTGTGCGTAAAATCTAATTTTAGCTATCTATAACTAGAAGTCATGATCGAAGATCACTTTTGTAATTTATAGGTGACGATAGCAATAAGTCTACATCTTCAGGAGCCCCTAGACCCGCTGATGGAAAGAAGTCTGAAGCCACAAACAGGTAAATCTTTTGGCGCGTGACCAAAATCAGAACTACACCGCCATATTGTTTTTTAAGTTTCCGTACCCAAAGGGAAAAACGGGACCCTATTTCTAAGACTCCGCTGTCCGTCTGTCTGTCTATCTGTCTGTCCGTCTGTCACCAGGCTGTATCTCATGAACCATGACAGTTAGACAGTTGAAATTTTCAAAGATGATGTATTTCTGTTGCCGCTATAAAAACAAATACTATAAAACAGAATAAAATAAATATTTAAGGGGGATCCAATACAACAAACGTGATTTTATTGCTCGTTTTTGCTCGATATTGATAACGGTAACAAGTAGACGCTTAATATATTTAAGGGGGGCTCTCATACAACAAACATGATTTTTTTGTCGTTTTTATAGATAATGGTACGGAATCCTGCGTGCGCGAGTCTGACTCACACTTGGCTGGTTTTTTAAAAACATATCACAAATAATTTTCTAAAATATTTACCAACAGCGCCCTCCTGTCGACGTCATTCGGGCGCCTAAATATATATTTTTTTTCATTTATTTCTTTCTTTCTTTCTACCTAGTGACACTAAAGTAGTGAGCCCTGGGTCGGGATCCAAACCTAGCTCAAATGTTCCATCTGATAATGCTAATGGCGGCGGCGATGCTGATGGATCAGGCACGAGCAGTTCTGGTGGATCCAAGGGAGCCGGGGGTGAAGACTCCGAAGAGAAGGATAAAAAAGGATCAAGTGGTGTTGATGGTGCAGGCAGTAAGTGCTTTGATCTTTTTTATGACCTTTATTTTTAAATCCATATAAATTATATGATTAAATATTAGAATATAAAATGTATAAAAAATAGTAGCCCACCGGTATCGGGAACAAGGTCCAAGTTAGCAAGCAGGGCTCCAGAGAGAGGAATCTCCTAACAATGCGAGCCGTGTCCAGAAATACCGCTCTCTGAATCAAGAAGCTTTGATCCTTTTCATTATTAATATGGTACTCGCGGTGTTAAAAAACAAGCTTTAATGGTAAAAAAAAAACTAAAATTTAATATATAATTTAACTAAAAACTAAAATATAATTTTTAGTGTAACAATAAAATAATTAACGGGAAAATGTATGTTATTGTAAAAAAAGCGTGGGGTTCTTTGTACCATATTTTCATACTTACTCTACAAAAACGTTCTAATGAAATATTTGTAACAACTGATATAGAGCAGTCCATGCATTTTTTTAAAACATTAATTTTCACGTTAATTATTTTAATCTCATAATAAAAATTATATTTTACTTTTTAGTTCAGTTTACTATTAAAGCGTGTTTTTTAGTTTTTAAACTATAATTTAAAAAAAAAATTGTATTCTTAGGCAGAAATGTTTAGTACAATCAGGGAAATTAATAAAATCAAATTGTCACATTACGTCAATTTGAATTAGGCAGTTCATACAATTGGCACAGAACGACAGTTGTGATTTGGATGATCAACTGTAAAAGCATCTTTTGGCACATAGAAAAATCTGAACTAAAGCCGCCATCTTGTTTTACATACCAGGCGACTGCTCCCGGGGAGGGAGCGCTTTTGTGCGTAAAATCTAATTTTAGCTATCTATAACCAGAAGTCATTATCGAAGATCACTTTTGTAATTCATAGGTGACGATAGCAGTAAGTCTACGTCTCCAGGAGCCCCTGGACCCGCTGATGGAAAGAAGTCTGAAGCCACAAACAGGTAAATCTTTTGGCGCGTGACCAAAATCAGAACTACACCGCCATATTGTTTTTTAAGTTTCCGTACCCAAAGGGAAAAACGGGACCCTATTTCTAAGACTCCGCTGTCCGTCTGTCTGTCTATCTGTCTGTCCGTCTGTCACCAGGCTGTATCTCATGAACCATGACAGTTAGACAGTTGAAATTTTCAAAGATGATGTATTTCTGGTGCCGCTATAAAAACAAATACTATAAAACAGAATAAAATAAATATTTAAGGGGGATCCAATACAACAAACGTGATTTTATTGCTCGTTTTTGCTCGATATTGATAACGGTAACAAGTAGACGCTTAATATATTTAAGGGGGGCTCTCATACAACAAACATGATTTTTTTGTCGTTTTTATAGATAATGGTACGGAATCCTGCGTGCGCGAGTCTGACTCACACTTGGCCGGTTTTTTAAAAACATATCACAAATAATTTTCTAAAATATTTACCAACAGCGCCCTCCTGTCGACGTCATTCGGGCGCCTAAATATATTTTTTTTTTTCATTTATTTCTTTCTTTCTTTCTACCTAGTGACACTACAGTAGTGAGCCCTGGGTCGGGATCCAAACCTAGCCCAAATGTTCCATCTGATAATGCTAATGGCGGCGGCGATGCTGATGGATCAGGCACGAGCAGTTCTGGTGGATCCAAGGGAGCCGGGGGTGAAGACTCCGAAGAGAAGGATAAAAAAGCATCAAGTGGTGTTGATGGTGCAGGCAGTAAGTGCTTTGATCTTTTTTATGACCTTTATTTTTAAATCCATATAAATTATATGATTAAATATTAGAATATAAAAAGTATAAAAAATAGTAGCCCACCGGTATCGGGAACAAGGTCCAAGTTAGCAAGCAGGGCTCCAGAGAGAGGAATCTCCTAACAATGCGAGCCGTGTCCAGAAATACCGCTCTCTTAATCAAGAAGCCTTGATCCTTTTCATTATTAATATGGTACTCGTAGTGTTAGAAAAACAGTAACAGGAGGTACAGGCTCAGGCGGCAATATCGATAATTCACCCACATTTTTTAATAATAATGATTAATAATAAACATCGTGCATTTTAACCGACTTCAGAAAAAGGAGGAGGCTTGCTTATCCTCCAAATCATCTGTTTTTAACATTAGTTTCGAAAACCAGTCGCGATAAAAATATAGTTTTAAAAACAAGCTTTAATGCGAGATAAATAAAATAATTAACGAGAAAATGTATGTTATTGTAAAAAAAGCGTAGGGTGCTTTGTACCATATTTTCATACTAACTCTACTTTTAGAAAACGTTCTAATGAAAATTAAATATTTATAACAACTGATATAGAGCACTCCATGAATTTTTAAAATAACATTAATTTTCTCGTTAATTATTTTATTCTCATACTAAAAATTATATTTTACTTTTTAGTTCAGTTTACTATTAAAGCGTGTTTTTTAGTTTTTTAAACTATAATTAATTATTTTTTTAGTTTTTTAAACTATAATTAATTATTTTCTTTTTAGTACTGGTTAATCATTAAAGCATGTTTTTTTGTTTTGTTTTGTAAACTATAATTTATTTTCGATAATTCTTTATTAGGTTTTTTTGTATGCGAGTTAATTGTTTTGTATTTACTTCTTATAAATGTAAAGAGGCAAAGTTTCGGTTTAATCTGAAGTTTTGAAGTAGTTGAAAATCGTGTTCAAAGATTCCGTTTACCATACATAACATAAATGAAAACAACCAAAGCGACCGACTTCCGAAATGAAAGTGTTTTTGCGCTTTGTGTTTTTCTTATCATTTAGGTCTTTTTTTTTTTTGAAAAAAGTTTTGTATTCTTGGGCAAAAATGTTTAGTACAATCAGGGAAATTAATAAAATCAAATTGACACATTACGACAATTTGAATTAGGCATTTCATACAACTGTCACAGAAAGACAGTTGTGATTAGGATGATCAACTGTAAAAGCATCTTTTGGCACATAGAAAAATCTGAACTAAAGCCGCCATCTTGTTTTACATACCAGGCGACTGCTCCCGGGGAAGTAGCGCTTTTGTGCGTAAAATCTAATTTTAGCTATCTATAACTAGAAGTCATGATCGAAGATCACTTTTGTAATTTATAGGTGACGATAGCAGTAAGTCTACATCTTCAGGAGCCCCTGGACCCGCTGATGGAAAGAAGTCTGAAGCCACAAACAGGTAAATCTTTTGGCGCGTGACCAAAATCAGAACTACACCGCCATATTGTTTTTTAGGTTTCCGTACCCAAAGGGAAAAACGGGACCCTATTTCTAAGACTCCGCTGTCCGTCTGTCTGTCTATCTGTCTGTCCGTCTGTCACCAGGCTGTATCTCATGAACCATGACAGTTAGACAGTTGAAATTTTCAAAGATGATGTATTTCTGTTGCCGCTATAAAAACAAATACTATAAAACAGAATAAAATAAATATTTAAGGGGGATCCAATACAACAAACGTGATTTTATTGCTCGTTTTTGCTCGATATTGATAACGGTAACAAGTAGACGCTTAATATATTTAAGGGGGGCTCTCTTACAACAAACATGATTTTTTTGTCGTTTTTATAGATAATGGTGCGGAATCCTGCGTGCGCGAGTCTGACTCACACTTGGCCGGTTTTTTAAAAACATATCACAAATAATTTTCTAAAATATTTACCAACAGCGTCCTCCTGTCGACGTCATTCGGGCGCCTAAATATATATATTTTTTTCATTTATTTCTTTCTTTATTTCTACCTAGTGACACTACAGTAGTGAGCCCTGGGTCGGGATCCAAACCTAGCCCAAATGTTCCATCTGATAATGCTAATGGCGGCGGCGATGCTGATGGATCAGGCACGAGCAGTTCTGGTGGATCCAAGGGAGCCGGGGGTGACGACTCCGAAGAGAAGGATAAAAAAGGATCAAGTGGTGTTGATGGTGCAGGCAGTAAGTGCTTTGATCTTTTTTATGACCTTTATTTTTAAATCCATATAAATTATATGATTAAATATTAGAATATAAAATGTATAAAAAATAGTAGCCCACCGGTATCGGGAACAAGGTCCAAGTTAGCAAGCAGGGCTCCAGAGAGAGGAATCTCCTAACAATGCGAGCCGTGTCCAGAAATACCGCTCTCTGAATCAAGAAGCTTTGATCCTTTTCATTATTAATATGGTACTCGCGGTGTTAAAAAACAAGCTTTAATGGTAAAAAAAAAACTAAAATTTAATATATAATTTAACTAAAAACTAAAATATAATTTTTAGTGTAACAATAAAATAATTAACGGGAAAATGTATGTTATTGTAAAAAAAGCGTGGGGTTCTTTGTACCATATTTTCATACTTACTCTACAAAAACGTTCTAATGAAATATTTGTAACAACTGATATAGAGCAGTCCATGCATTTTTTTAAAACATTAATTTTCACGTTAATTATTTTAATCTCATAATAAAAATTATATTTTACTTTTTAGTTCAGTTTACTATTAAAGCGTGTTTTTTAGTTTTTAAACTATAATTTAAAAAAAAAATTGTATTCTTAGGCAGAAATGTTTAGTACAATCAGGGAAATTAATAAAATCAAATTGTCACATTACGTCAATTTGAATTAGGCAGTTCATACAATTGGCACAGAACGACAGTTGTGATTTGGATGATCAACTGTAAAAGCATCTTTTGGCACATAGAAAAATCTGAACTAAAGCCGCCATCTTGTTTTACATACCAGGCGACTGCTCCCGGGGAGGGAGCGCTTTTGTGCGTAAAATCTAATTTTAGCTATCTATAACCAGAAGTCATTATCGAAGATCACTTTTGTAATTCATAGGTGACGATAGCAGTAAGTCTACGTCTCCAGGAGCCCCTGGACCCGCTGATGGAAAGAAGTCTGAAGCCACAAACAGGTAAATCTTTTGGCGCGTGACCAAAATCAGAACTACACCGCCATATTGTTTTTTAAGTTTCCGTACCCAAAGGGAAAAACGGGACCCTATTTCTAAGACTCCGCTGTCCGTCTGTCACCAGGCTGTATCTCATGAACCATGACAGTTAGACAGTTGAAATTTTCAAAGATGATGTATTTCTGGTGCCGCTATAAAAACAAATACTATAAAACAGAATAAAATAAATATTTAAGGGGGATCCAATACAACAAACGTGATTTTATTGCTCGTTTTTGCTCGATATTGATAACGGTAACAAGTAGACGCTTAATATATTTAAGGGGGGCTCTCATACAACAAACATGATTTTTTTGTCGTTTTTATAGATAATGGTACGGAATCCTGCGTGCGCGAGTCTGACTCACACTTGGCCGGTTTTTTAAAAACATATCACAAATAATTTTCTAAAATATTTACCAACAGCGCCCTCCTGTCGACGTCATTCGGGCGCCTAAATATATATTTTTTTTTCATTTATTTCTTTCTTTCTTTCTACCTAGTGACACTACAGTAGTGAGCCCTGGGTCGGGATCCAAACCTAGCCCAAATGTTCCATCTGATAATGCTAATGGCGGCGGCGATGCTGATGGATCAGGCACGAGCAGTTCTGGTGGATCCAAGGGAGCCGGGGGTGAAGACTCCGAAGAGAAGGATAAAAAAGCATCAAGTGGTGTTGATGGTGCAGGCAGTAAGTGCTTTGATCTTTTTTATGACCTTTATTTTTAAATCCATATAAATTATATGATTAAATATTAGAATATAAAAAGTATAAAAAATAGTAGCCCACCGGTATCGGGAACAAGGTCCAAGTTAGCAAGCAGGGCTCCAGAGAGAGGAATCTCCTAACAATGCGAGCCGTGTCCAGAAATACCGCTCTCTTAATCAAGAAGCCTTGATCCTTTTCATTATTAATATGGTACTCGTAGTGTTAGAAAAACAGTAACAGGAGGTACAGGCTCAGGCGTCAATATCGATAATTCACCCACATTTTTTAATAATAATGATTAATAATAAACATCGTGCATTTTAACCGACTTCAGAAAAAGGAGGAGGTTTGCTTATCCTCCAAATCATCTGTTTTTAACATTAGTTTCGAAAACCAGTCGCGATAAAAATATAGTTTTAAAAACAAGCTTTAATGCGAGATAAATAAAATAATTAACGAGAAAATGTATGTTATTGTAAAAAAAGCGTAGGGTGCTTTGTACCATATTTTCATACTAACTCTACTTTTAGAAAACGTTCTAATGAAAATTAAATATTTATAACAACTGATATAGAGCACTCCATGAATTTTTAAAATAACATTAATTTTCTCGTTAATTATTTTATTCTCATACTAAAAATTATATTTTACTTTTTAGTTCAGTTTACTATTAAAGCGTGTTTTTTAGTTTTTTAAACTATAATTAATTATTTTTTTAGTTTTTTAAACTATAATTAATTATTTTCTTTTTAGTACTGGTTAATCATTAAAGCATGTTTTTTTGTTTTGTTTTGTAAACTATAATTTATTTTCGATAATTCTTTATTAGGTTTTTTTGTATGCGAGTTAATTGTTTTGTATTTACTTCTTATAAATGTAAAGAGGCAAAGTTTCGGTTTAATCTGAAGTTTTGAAGTAGTTGAAAATCGTGTTCAAAGATTCCGTTTACCATACATAACATAAATGAAAACAACCAAAGCGACCGACTTCCGAAATGAAAGTGTTTTTGCGCTTTGTGTTTTTCTTATCATTTAGGTCTTTTTTTTTTTTGAAAAAAGTTTTGTATTCTTGGGCAAAAATGTTTAGTACAATCAGGGAAATTAATAAAATCAAATTGACACATTACGTCAATTTGAATTAGGCATTTCATACAACTGTCACAGAAAGACAGTTGTGATTAGGATGATCAACTGTAAAAGCATCTTTTGGCACATAGAAAAATCTGAACTAAAGCCGCCATCTTGTTTTACATACCAGGCGACTGCTCCCGGGGAAGTAGCGCTTTTGTGCGTAAAATCTAATTTTAGCTATCTATAACTAGAAGTCATGATCGAAGATCACTTTTGTAATTTATAGGTGACGATAGCAGTAAGTCTACATCTTCAGGAGCCCCTGGACCCGCTGATGGAAAGAAGTCTGAAGCCACAAACAGGTAAATCTTTTGGCGCGTGACCAAAATCAGAATTACACCGCCATATTGTTTTTTAGGTTTCCGTACCCAAAGGGAAAAACGGGACCCTATTTCTAAGACTCCGCTGTCCGTCTGTCTGTCTATCTGTCTGTCCGTCTGTCACCAGGCTGTATCTCATGAACCATGACAGTTAGACAGTTGAAATTTTCAAAGATGATGTATTTCTGTTGCCGCTATAAAAACAAATACTATAAAACAGAATAAAATAAATATTTAAGGGGGATCCAATACAACAAACGTGATTTTATTGCTCGTTTTTGCTCGATATTGATAACGGTAACAAGTAGACGCTTAATATATTTAAGGGGGGCTCTCTTACAACAAACATGATTTTTTTGTCGTTTTTATAGATAATGGTGCGGAATCCTGCGTGCGCGAGTCTGACTCACACTTGGCCGGTTTTTTAAAAACATATCACAAATAATTTTCTAAAATATTTACCAACAGCGTCCTCCTGTCGACGTCATTCGGGCGCCTAAATATATATATTTTTTTCATTTATTTCTTTCTTTATTTCTACCTAGTGACACTACAGTAGTGAGCCCTGGGTCGGGATCCAAACCTAGCCCAAATGTTCCATCTGATAATGCTAATGGCGGCGGCGATGCTGATGGATCAGGCACGAGCAGTTCTGGTGGATCCAAGGGAGCCGGGGGTGACGACTCCGAAGAGAAGGATAAAAAAGGATCAAGTGGTGTTGATGGTGCAGGCAGTAAGTGCTTTGATCTTTTTTATGACCTTTATTTTTAAATCCATATAAATTATATGATTAAATATTAGAATATAAAATGTATAAAAAATAGTAGCCCACCGGTATCGGGAACAAGGTCCAAGTTAGCAAGCAGGGCTCCAGAGAGAGGAATCTCCTAACAATGCGAGCCGTGTCCAGAAATACCGCTCTCTGAATCAAGAAGCTTTGATCCTTTTCATTATTAATATGGTACTCGCGGTGTTAAAAAACAAGCTTTAATGGTAAAAAAAAAACTAAAATTGAATATATAATTTAACTAAAAACTAAAATATAATTTTTAGTGTAACAATAAAATAATTAACGGGAAAATGTATGTTATTGTAAAAAAAGCGTGGGGTTCTTTGTACCATATTTTCATACTTACTCTACAAAAACGTTCTAATGAAATATTTTTAACGACTGATATAGAGCTCTCCATGCATTTTTTAAAAACATTAATTTTCACGTTAATTCATTTAATCTCATACTAAAAATTATATTTTACTTTTTAGTTCAGTTTACTATTAAAGCGTGTTTTTTAGTTTTTTAAACTATAATTAATTATTTTTTTAGTTTTTTAAACTATAATTAATTATTTTCTTTTTAGTACTGGTTAATCATTAAAGCATGTTTTTTTGTTTTGTTTTGTAAACTATAATTTATTTTCCATAATTCTTTATTAGGTTTTTTTGTATGCGAGTTAATTGTTTTGTATTTACTTCTTATAAATGTAAAGAGGCAAAGTTTCGGTTTAATCTGAAGTTTTGAAGTGGTTGAAAATCGTGTTCAAAGATTCCGTTTACCATACATAACATAAATGAAAACAACCAAAGCGACCGACTTCCGAAATGAAAGTGTTTTTGCGCTTTGTGTTTTTCTTATCATTTAGGTCTTTTTTTTTTTTTTTTTTTTAAGTTTTGTATTCTTGGGCAGAAATGTTTAGTACAATCAGGGAAATTAATAAAATTAAATTGACACATTACGTCAATTTGAATTAGGCATTTCATACAACTGGCACAGAACGACAGTTGTGATTTGGATGATCAACTGTAAAAGCATCTTTTGGCACATAGAAAAATCTGAACTAAAGCCGCCATCTTGTTTTACATACCAGGCGACTGTTCCCGGGGAGGGAGCGCTTTTGTGCGTAAAATCTAATTTTAGCTATCTATAACTAGAAGTCATGATCGAAGATCACTTTTGTAATTTATAGGTGACGATAGCAGTAAGTCTACATCTTCAGGAGCCCCTGGACCCGCTGATGGAAAGAAGTCTGAAGCCACAAACAGGTAAATCTTTTGGCGCGTGACCAAAATCAGAACTACACCGCCATATTGTTTTTTAGGTTTCCGTACCCAAAGGGAAAAACGGGACCCTATTTCTAAGACTCCGCTGTCCGTCTGTCTGTCTATCTGTCTGTCCGTCTGTCACCAGGCTGTATCTCATGAACCATGACAGTTAGACAGTTGAAATTTTCAAAGATGATGTATTTCTGTTGCCGCTATAAAAACAAATACTATAAAACAGAATAAAATAAATATTTAAGGGGGATCCAATACAACAAACGTGATTTTATTGCTCGTTTTTGCTCGATATTGATAACGGTAACAAGTAGACGCTTAATATATTTAAGGGGGGCTCTCATACAACAAACATGATTTTTTTGTCGTTTTTATAGATTATGGTACGGAATCCTGCGTGCGCGAGTCTGACTCACACTTGGCCGGTTTTTTAAAAACATATCACAAATAATTTTCTAAAATATTTACCAACAGCGCCCTCCTGTCGACGTCATTCGGGCGCCTAAATATATTTTTTTTTTTCATTTATTTCTTTCTTTCTTTCTACCTAGTGACACTACAGTAGTGAGCCCTGGGTCGGGATCCAAACCTAGCCCAAATGTTCCATCTGATAATGCTAATGGCGGCGGCGATGCTGATGGATCAGGCACGAGCAGTTCTGGTGGATCCAAGGGAGCCGGGGGTGACGACTCCGAAGAGAAGGATAAAAAAGGATCAAGTGGTGTTGATGGTGCAGGCAGTAAGTGCTTTGATCTTTTTTATGACCTTTATTTTTAAATCCATATAAATTATATGATTAAATATTAGAATATAAAAAGTATAAAAAATAGTAGCCCACCGGTATCGGGAACAAGGTCCAAGTTAGCAAGCAGGGCTCCAGAGAGAGGAATCTCCTAACAATGCGAGCCGTGTCCAGAAATACCGCTCTCTTAATCAAGAAGCCTTGATCCTTTTCATTATTAATATGGTACTCGTAGTGTTAGAAAAACAGTAACAGGAGGTACAGGCTCAGGCGTCAATATCGATAATTCACCCACATTTTTTAATAATAATGATTAATAATAAACATCGTGCATTTTAACCGACTTCAGAAAAAGGAGGAGGTTTGCTTATCCTCCAAATCATCTGTTTTTAACATTAGTTTCGAAAACCAGTCGCGATAAAAATATAGTTTTAAAAACAAGCTTTAATGCGAGATAAATAAAATAATTAACGAGAAAATGTATGTTATTGTAAAAAAAGCGTAGGGTGCTTTGTACCATATTTTCATACTAACTCTACTTTTAGAAAACGTTCTAATGAAAATTAAATATTTATAACAACTGATATAGAGCACTCCATGAATTTTTAAAATAACATTAATTTTCTCGTTAATTATTTTATTCTCATACTAAAAATTATATTTTACTTTTTAGTTCAGTTTACTATTAAAGCGTGTTTTTTAGTTTTTTAAACTATAATTAATTATTTTTTTAGTTTTTTAAACTATAATTAATTATTTTCTTTTTAGTACTGGTTAATCATTAAAGCATGTTTTTTTGTTTTGTTTTGTAAACTATAATTTATTTTCGATAATTCTTTATTAGGTTTTTTTGTATGCGAGTTAATTGTTTTGTATTTACTTCTTATAAATGTAAAGAGGCAAAGTTTCGGTTTAATCTGAAGTTTTGAAGTAGTTGAAAATCGTGTTCAAAGATTCCGTTTACCATACATAACATAAATGAAAACAACCAAAGCGACCGACTTCCGAAATGAAAGTGTTTTTGCGCTTTGTGTTTTTCTTATCATTTAGGTCTTTTTTTTTTTTGAAAAAAGTTTTGTATTCTTGGGCAAAAATGTTTAGTACAATCAGGGAAATTAATAAAATCAAATTAACACATTACGTCAATTTGAATTAGGCATTTCATACAACTGTCACAGAACGACAGTTGTGATTAGGATGATCAACTGTAAAAGCATCTTTTGGCACATAGAAAAATCTGAACTAAAGCCGCCATCTTGTTTTACATACCAGGCGACTGCTCCCGGGGAGGGAGCGCTTTTGTGCGTAAAATCTAATTTTAGCTATCTATAACTAGAAGTCATGATCGAAGATCACTTTTGTAATTTATAGGTGACGATAGCAGTAAGTCTACATCTTCAGGAGCCCCTGGACCCGCTGATGGAAAGAAGTCTGAAGCCACAAACAGGTAAATCTTTTGGCGCGTGACCAAAATCAGAACTACACCGCCATATTGTTTTTTAGGTTTCCGTACCCAAAGGGAAAAACGGGACCCTATTTCTAAGACTCCGCTGTCCGTCTGTCTGTCTATCTGTCTGTCCGTCTGTCACCAGGCTGTATCTCATGAACCATGACAGTTAGACAGTTGAAATTTTCAAAGATGATGTATTTCTGTTGCCGCTATAAAAACAAATACTATAAAACAGAATAAAATAAATATTTAAGGGGGCTCCAATACAACAAACGTGATTTTATTGCTCGTTTTTGCTCGATATTGATAACGGTAACAAGTAGACGCTTAATATATTTAAGGGGGGCTCTCTTACAACAAACATGATTTTTTTGTCGTTTTTATAGATAATGGTACGGAATCCTGCGTGCGCGAGTCTGACTCACACTTGGCCGGTTTTTTAAAAACATATCACAAATAATTTTCTAAAATATTTACCAACAGCGTCCTCCTGTCGACGTCATTCGGGCGCCTAAATGTATATATTTTTTTCATTTATTTCTTTCTTTCTTTCTACCTAGTGACACTACAGTAGTGAGCCCTGGGTCGGGATCCAAACCTAGCCCAAATGTTCCATCTGATAATGCTAATGGCGGCGGCGATGCTGATGGATCAGGCACGAGCAGTTCTGGTGGATCCAAGGGAGCCGGGGGTGAAGACTCCGAAGAGAAGGATAAAAAAGGATCAAGTGGTGTTGATGGTGCAGGCAGTAAGTGCTTTGATCTTTTTTATGACCTTTATTTTTAAATCCATATAAATTATAGGATTAAATATTAGAATATAAAATGTATAAAAAATAGTAGCCCACCGGTATCGGGAACAAGGTCCAAGTTAGCAAGCAGGGCTCCAGAGAGAGGAATCTCCTTACAATGCGAGCCGTGTCCAGAAATACCGCTCTCTGAATCAAGAAGCTTTGATCCTTTTCATTATTAATATGGTACTCGCGGTGTTAAAAAACAAGCTTTAATGGTAAAAAAAAAACTAAAATTGAATATATAATTTAACTAAAAACTAAAATATAATTTTTAGTGTAACAATAAAATAATTAACGGGAAAATGTATGTTATTGTAAAAAAAGCGTGGGGTTCTTTGTTCCATATTTTCATACTTACTCTACAAAAACGTTCTAATGAAATATTTGTAACGACTGATATAGAGCTCTCCATGCATTTTTTAAAAACATTAATTTTCACGTTAATTCATTTAATCTCATACTAAAAATTATATTTTACTTTTTAGTTCAGTTTACTATTAAAGCGTGTTTTTTAGTTTTTTAAACTATAATTAATTATTTTTTTAGTTTTTTAAACTATAATTAATTATTTTCTTTTTAATACTGGTTAATCATTAAAGCATGTTTTTTTGTTTTGTTTTGTAAACTATAATTTATTTTCCATAATTCTTTATTAGGTTTTTTTGTATGCGAGTTAATTGTTTTGTATTTACTTCTTATAAATGTAAAGAGGCAAAGTTTCGGTTTAATCTGAAGTTTTGAAGTGGTTGAAAATCGTGTTCAAAGATTCCGTTTACCATACATAACATAAATGAAAACAACCAAAGCGACCGACTTCCGAAATGAAAGTGTTTTTGCGCTTTGTGTTTTTCTTATCATTTAGGTCTTTTTTTTTTGAAAAAAGTTTTGTATTCTTGGGCAGAAATGTTTAGTACAATCAGGGAAATTAATAAAATCAAATTGACACATTACGTCAATTTGAATTAGGCATTTCATACAACTGTCACAGAACGACAGTTGTGATTTGGATGATCAACTGTAAAAGCATCTTTTGGCACATAGAAAAATCTGAACTAAAGCCGCCATCTTGTTTTACATACCAGGCGACTGCTCCCGGGGAGGGAGCGCTTTTGTGCGTAAAATCTAATTTTAGCTATCTATAACTAGAAGTCATGATCGAAGATCACTTTTGTAATTTATAGGTGACGATAGCAGTAAGTCTACATCTTCAGGAGCCCCTGGACCCGCTGATGGAAAGAAGTCTGAAGCCACAAACAGGTAAATCTTTTGGCGCGTGACCAAAATCAGAACTACACCGCCATATTGTTTTTTAGGTTTCCGTACCCAAAGGGAAAAACGGGACCCTATTTCTAAGACTCCGCTGTCCGTCTGTCTGTCTATCTGTCCGTCCGTCTGACACCAGGCTGTATCTCATGAACCATGACAGTTAGACAGTTGAAATTTTCAAAGATGATGTATTTCTGTTGCCGCTATAAAAACAAATACTATAAAACAGAATAAAATAAATATTTAAGGGGGATCCAATACAACAAACGTGATTTTATTGCTCGTTTTCGCTCGATATTGATAACAGTAACAAGTAGACGCTTAATATATTTAAGGGGGGCTCTCTTACAACAAACATGATTTTTTTGTCGTTTTTATAGATAATGGTACGGAATCCTGCGTGCGCGAGTCTGACTCACACTTGGCCGGTTTTTTAAAAACATATCACAAATAATTTTCTAAAATATTTACCAACAGCGTCCTCCTGTCGACGTCATTCGGGCGCCTAAATATATTTTTTTTTTCATTTATTTCTTTCTTTCTTTCTACCTAGTGACACTACAGTAGTGAGCCCTGGGTCGGGATCCAAACCTAGCCCAAATGTTCCATCTGATAATGCTAATGGCGGCGGCGATGCTGATGGATCAGGCACGAGCAGTTCTGGTGGATCCAAGGGAGCCGGGGGTGAAGACTCCGAAGAGAAGGATAAAAAAGGATCAAGTGGTGTTGATGGTGCAGGCAGTAAGTGCTTTGATCTTTTTTATGACCTTTATTTTTAAATCCATATAAATTATAGGATTAAATATTAGAATATAAAATGTATAAAAAATAGTAGCCCACCGGTATCGGGAACAAGGTCCAAGTTAGCAAGCAGGGCTCCAGAGAGAGGAATCTCCTAACAATGCGAGCCGTGTCCAGAAATACCGCTCTCTGAATCAAGAAGCTTTGATCCTTTTCATTATTAATATGGTACTCGCGGTGTTAAAAAACAAGCTTTAATGGTAAAAAAAAAACTAAAATTTAATATATAATTTAACTAAAAACTAAAATATAATTTTTAGTGTAACAATAAAATAATTAACGGGAAAATGTATGTTATTGTAAAAAAAGCGTGGGGTTCTTTGTACCATATTTTCATACTTACTCTACAAAAACGTTCTAATGAAATATTTGTAACAACTGATATAGAGCACTCCATGCATTTTTTAAAAACATTAATTTTCACGTTAATTATTTTAATCTCATAATAAAAATTATATTTTACTTTTTAGTTAAGTTTACTATTAAAGCGTGTTTTTTAGTTTTTAAACTATAATTTTTTTTAAAAATTGTATTCTTAGGCAGAAATGTTTAGTACAATCAGGGAAATTAATAAAATCAAATTGACACATTACGTTAATTTGAATTAGGCATTTCATACAATTGGCACAGAACGACAGTTGTGATTTGGATGATCAACTGTAAAAGCATCTTTTGGCACATAGAAAAATCTGAACTAAAGCCGCCATCTTGTTTTACATACCAGGCGACTGCTCCCGGGGAGGGAGCGCTTTTGTGCGTAAAATCTAATTTTAGCTATCTATAACCAGAAGTCATTATCGAAGATCACTTTTGTAATTCATAGGTGACGATAGCAGTAAGTCTACGTCTCCAGGAGCCCCTGGACCCGCTGATGGAAAGAAGTCTGAAGCCACAAACAGGTAAATCTTTTGGCGCGTGACCAAAATCAGAACTACACCGCCATATTGTTTTTTAGGTTTCCGTACCCAAAGGGAAAAACGGGACCCTATTTCTAAGACTCCGCTGTCCGTCTGTCTGTCTATCTGTCTGTCCGTCTGTCACCAGGCTGTATCTCATGAACCATGACAGTTAGACAGTTGAAATTTTCAAAGATGATGTATTTCTGTTGCCGCTATAAAAACAAATACTATAAAACAGAATAAAATAAATATTTAAGGGGGATCCAATACAACAAACGTGATTTTATTGCTCGTTTTTGCTCGATATTGATAACGGTAACAAGTAGACGCTTAATATATTTAAGGGGGGCTCTCATACAACAAACATGATTTTTTTGTCGTTTTTATAGATAATGGTACGGAATCCTGCGTGCGCGAGTCTGACTCACACTTGGCCGGTTTTTTAAAAACATATCACAAATAATTTTCTAAAATATTTACCAACAGCGCCCTCCTGTCGACGTCTTTCGGGCGCCAAAATATATATTTTTTTTTCATTTATTTCTTTCTTTCTTTCTACCTAGTGACACTACAGTAGTGAGCCCTGGGTCGGGATCCAAACCTAGCCCAAATGTTCCATCTGATAATGCTAATGGCGGCGGCGATGCTGATGGATCAGGCACGAGCAGTTCTGGTGGATCCAAGGGAGCCGGGGGTGAAGACTCCGAAGAGAAGGATAAAAAAGGATCAAGTGGTGTTGATGGTGCAGGCAGTAAGTGCTTTGATCTTTTTTATGACCTTTATTTTTAAATCCATATAAATTATATGATTAAATATTAGAATATAAAAAGTATAAAAAATAGTATCCCACCGGTATCGGGAACAAGGTCCAAGTTAGCAAGCAGGGCTCCAGAGAGAGGAATCTCCTAACAATGCGAGCCGTGTCCAGAAATACCGCTCTCTTAATCAAGAAGCCTTGATCCTTTTCATTATTAATATGGTACTCGTAGTGTTAGAGAAACAGTAACAGGAGGTACAGGCTCAGGCGGCAATATCGATAATTCACCCACATTTTTTAATAATAATGATTAATAATAAACATCGTGCATTTTAACCGACTTCAGAAAAAGGAGGAGGCTTGCTTATCCTCCAAATCATCTGTTTTTAACATTAGTTTCGAAAACCAGTCGCGATAAAAATATAGTTTTAAAAACAAGCTTTAATGCGAGATAAATAAAATAATTAACGAGAAAATGTATGTTATTGTAAAAAAAGCGTAGGGTGCTTTGTACCATATTTTCATACTAACTCTACTTTTAGAAAACGTTCTAATGAAAATTAAATATTTATAACAACTGATGTAGAGCACTCCATGATTTTTTAAAATAACATTAATTTTCTCGTTAATTATTTTATTCTCATACTAAAAATTATATTTTACTTTTTAGTTCAGTTTACTATTAAAGCGTGTTTTTTAGTTTTTTAAACTAAAATTAATTATTTTTTTAGTTTTTTAAACTATAATTAATTATTTTCTTTTTAGTACTGGTTAATCATTAAAGCATGTTTTTTTGTTTTGTTTTGTAAACTATAATTTATTTTCGATAATTCTTTATTAGGTTTTTTTGTATGCGAGTTAATTGTTTTGTATTTACTTCTTATAAATGTAAAGAGGCAAAGTTTCGGATTAATCTGAAGTTTTGAAGTGGTTGAAAATCGTGTTCAAAGATTCCGTTTACCATACATAACATAAATGAAAACAACCAAAGCGACCGACTTCCGAAATGAAAGTGTTTTTGCGCTTTGTGTTTTTCTTATCATTTAGGTCTTTTTTTTTTTTTTTTTTTTTAAGTTTTGTATTCTTGGGCAGAAATGTTTAGTACAATCAGGGAAATTAATAAAATTAAATTGACACATTACGTCAATTTGAATTAGGCATTTCATACAACTGGCACAGAACGACAGTTGTGATTTGGATGATCAACTGTAAAAGCATCTTTTGGCACATAGAAAAATCTGTACTAAAGCCGCCATCTTGTTTTACATACCAGGCGACTGTTCCCGGGGAGGGGGCGCTTTTGTGCGTAAAATCTAATTTTAGCTATCTATACCTAGAAGTCATGATCGAAGATCACTTTTGTAATTTATAGGTGACGATAGCAGTAAGTCTACATCTTCAGGAGCCCCTGGACCCGCTGATGGAAAGAAGTCTGAAGCCACAAACAGGTAAATCTTTTGGCGCGTGACCAAAATCAGAACTACACCGCCATATTGTTTTTTAGGTTTCCGTACCCAAAGGGAAAAACGGGACCCTATTTCTAAGACTCCGCTGTCCGTCTGTCACCAGGCTGTATCTCATGAACCATGACAGTTAGACAGTTGAAATTTTCAAAGATGATGTATTTCTGTTGCCGCTATAAAAACAAATACTATAAAACAGAATAAAATAAATATTTAAGGGGGATCCAATACAACAAACGTGATTTTATTGCTCGTTTTTGCTCGATATTGATAACGGTAACAAGTAGACGCTTAATATATTTAAGGGCGGCTCTCATACAACAAACATGATTTTTTTGTCGTTTTTATAGATAATGGTACGGAATCCTGCGTGCGCGAGTCTGACTCACACTTGGCCGGTTTTTTAAAAACATATCACAAATAATTTTCTAAAATATTTACCAACAGCGCCCTCCTGTCGACGTCATTCGGGCGCCTAAATATATTTTTTTTTTCATTTATTTCTTTCTTTCTTTCTACCTAGTGACACTACAGTAGTGAGCCCTGGGTCGGGATTCAAACCTAGCCCAAATGTTCCATCTGATAATGCTAATGGCGGCGGCAATGCTGATGGATCAGGCACGAGCAGTTCTGGTGGATCCAAGGGAGCCGGGGGTGAAGACTCCGAAGAGAAGGATAAAAAAGGATCAAGTGGTGTTGATGGTGCAGGCAGTAAGTGCTTTGATCTTTTTTATGACCTTTATTTTTAAATCCATATAAATTATATGATTAAATATTAGAATATAAAAAGTATAAAAAATAGTAGCCCACCGGTATTCGGAACAAGGTCCAAGTTAGCAAGCAGGGCTCCAGAGAGAGGAATCTCCTAACAATGCGAGCCGTGTCCAGAAATACCGCTCTCTGAATCAAGAAGCTTTGATCTTTTTCATTATTAATATGGTACTCGCGGTGTTAAAAAACAAGCTTTAATGGTAAAAAAAAAACTAAAATATAATATATAATTTAACTAAAAACTAAAATATAATTTTTAGTGTAACAATAAAATAATTAACGGGAAAATGTATGTTATTGTAAAAAAAGCGTGGGGTTCTTTGTACCATATTTTCATACTTACTCTACAAAAACGTTCTAATGAAATATTTGTAACAACTGATATAGAGCACTCCATGCATTTTTAAAAAACATTAATTTTCACGTTAATTATTTTAATCTCATAATAAAAAATATATTTTACTTTTTAGTTCAGTTTACTATTAAAGCGTGTTTTTTAGTTTTTAAACTATAATTTAAAAAAAAAATTGTATTCTTAGGCAGAAATGTTTAGTACAATCAGGGAAATTAATAAAATCAAATTGACACATTACGTCAATTTGAATTAGGCATTTCATACAACTGTCACAGAAAGACAGTTGTGATTAGGATGATCAACTGTAAAAGCATCTTTTGGCACATAGAAAAATCTGAACTAAAGCCGCCATCTTGTTTTACATACCAGGCGACTGCTCCCGGGGAGGGAGCGCTTTTGTGCGTAAAATCTAATTTTAGCTATCTATAACCAGAAGTCATTATCGAAGATCACTTTTGTAATTCATAGGTGACGATAGCAGTAAGTCTTCGTCTCCAGGAGCCCCTGGACCCGCTGATGGAAAGAAGTCTGAAGCCACAAACAGGTAAATCTTTTGGCGCGTGACCAAAATCAGAACTACACCGCCATATTGTTTTTTAGGTTTCCGTACCCAAAGGGAAAAACGGGACCCTATTTCTAAGACTCCGCTGTCCGTCTGTCTGTCTATCTGTCTGTCCGTCTGTCACCAGGCTGTATCTCATGAACCATGACAGTTAGACAGTTGAAATTTTCAAAGATGATGTATTTCTGTTGCCGCTATAAAAACAAATACTATAAAACAGAATAAAATAAATATTTAAGGGGGATCCAATACAACAAACGTGATTTTATTGCTCGTTTTTGCTCGATATTGATAACGGTAACAAGTAGACGCTTAATACATTTAAGGGGGGCTCTCATACAACAAACATGACTTTTTTGTCGTTTTTATAGATAATGGTACGGAATCCTGCGTGCGCGAGTCTGACTCACACTTGGCCGGTTTTTTAAAAACATATCACCAACGACCATACAGCCCATAGACGCCTAATAACAGGTGACCGATGTCTGTCAACACATCAGACTTATAGATCTGATGTAGGTCGCCACTCAATAATTTCGATTCAGTTTCGACCAGTTCTATGAGCCGTAAACACTTCCGCGTTAGTCAATATAAATTGGTGAAAATAAATATTATAATAGCCCCTTGCACAATACATTGGTGTGGTAAAAACAGCCAGACTTCGATATTCCTTAAAGATGGCATAACAAATTCATCGGTAAGTTAATAATTACATAATCATATTTTCTGATATTATTTATCGGAGTTCATCTTATAGTGGTCATACTTGTAGGTGAACCAGAGGTGCAAGGACTCTCGTTGATGTCTTTCATGTTTGCGTCCCTTACTTTTGAAAGTAATTTTTTCGCTATCTCTTTTCCTCTATTATTACGTGAACATAAATAGTGATGCAGCAAATCCAAATTGACCAAATCTGTTATCGATAAAGCAAAAACCCGTACCCGTATAAATAAGAAATAAAAAATAAAAAAAAAACACTAACTACAATAGAGAAAAACTGCCCAATGCAAAGGCGAATTATTATTATAGCCACTTAAGTGTTTGATAGGATTAAAATAAAATCCAAAGTTAAAAGTAGTCTAATAGCTTATAGAGACAAAGGTGGCTTGATATACCGTTCACCAACTGTGATCAAAATTTGTCGTCGTTCTGAAATCACCATAAAAGCATACCGTGAAAAAAAACGCAAAACCAACGTCCTGGTCAATAATCCTTTAAGCATTTTCATTGGCGAGGAAATATTTCCTAATATAAGTAACCATCAATTCCACTCTGAAGTAACCAATCATATAGTGGATTTGTCATTATGTGTTATGCACAAATTATATTTCCATAAGGCTAGCTTTTCTTACAAAGTCTGCTCAAAACAAACACTGTTCGGAAGATTTAGACAAAGTTAATACATTTCAAAAATGATTAACGTATCAGTGTTTTTGATTGTCCAAAAATTTGGTATATTTTAATCCACACAGAAAATTTTCCTCTCACGGAGAGCAGGCGTCTGTCCCAGCAGTGGGAATATTATAGGCCATTATTGTATTCTATAAATAATTCTTTGACTTTCAGAATTTAGTAATTTTTTTAACTATTAGGTACAACATATGAAACAACCTCTGAAAAAAATATATTTTTAAATAAATACGGAAAGAATTTTGATATTTTGTTTCTATTTTTAACATTTTATGTTATTACTTTAAGTACCTATATTAATTAAATTAAGTGCATGTTAAAATACTATTAAGAAAAAGGATGGTAAAACAGCCACTTATTTAAAAAAAAAATATCGATACCTTCGTGTTTTATTTAAACTTGCCCCATCCCTAGTAACACGTAATGACCTTGGTAGGGCCAATCAGAACGCAGTACCCCGCTTCCTCATACCTCAGCTAGTTGACAGAATTGTTTTGATGCGTTAGATCAAGCATTAGGCGTCTATGGGCTATATGGTCGTTGCATATCACAAATAAATTTCAAAAATATTTACCAACAGCGCCCTCCTGTCGACGTCATTCGGGCGCCTAAATATATATTTTTTTTCTTTTATTTCTTTCTTTCTTTCTACCTAGTGACACTACAGTAGTGAGCCCTGGGTCGGGATCCAAACCTAGCCCAAATGTTCCATCTGATAATGCTAATGGCGGCGGCGATGCTGATGGATCAGGCACGAGCAGTTCTGGTGGATCCAAGGGAGCCGGGGGTGAAGACTCCGAAGAGAAGGATAAAAAAGGATCAAGTGGTGTTGATGGTGCAGGCAGTAAGTGCTTTGATCTTTTTTATGACCTTTATTTTTAAATCCATATAAATTATATGATTAAATATTAGAATATAAAAAGTATAAAAAATAGTAGCCCACCGGTATCGGGAACAAGGTCCAAGTTAGCTAGCAGGGCTCCAGAGAGAGGAATCTCCTAACAATGCGAGCCGTGTCCAGAAATACCGCTCTCTGAATCAAGAAGCTTTGATCCTTTTCATTATTAATATGGTACTCGCGGTGTTAAAAAACAAGCTTTAATGGTAAAAAAAAAAAACTAAAATATAATATATAATTTAACTAAAAACTAAAATATAATTTTTAGTGTAACAATAAAATAATTAACGGGAAAATGTATGTTATTGTAAAAAAAGCGTGGGGTTCTTTGTACCATATTTTCATACTTACTCTACTTTACAAAAACGTTCTAATGAAATATTTGTAACAACTGATATAGAGCACTCCATGCATTAAAAAAAAAAAAATATTTTCACGTTAATTATTTTAATCTCATAATAAAAATTATATTTTACTTTTTAGTTCAGTTTACTATTAAAGCGTGTTTTTTAGTTTTTTAAACTATAATTTAAAAAAAAAATTGTATTCTTAGGCAGAAATGTTTAGTACAATCAGGGAAATTAATAAAATCAAATTGACACATTACGTCAATTTGAATTAGGCATTTCATACAATTGGCACAGAACGACAGTTGTGATTTGGATGATCAACTGTAAAAGCATCTTTTGGCACATAGAAAAATCTGAACTAAAGCCGCCATCTTGTTTTACATACCAGGCGACTGCTCCCGGGGAGGGAGCGCTTTTGTGCGTAAAATCTAATTTTAGCTATCTATAACCAGAAGTCATTATCGAAGATCACTTTTGTAATTCATAGGTGACGATAGCAGTAAGTCTACGTCTCCAGGAGCCCCTGGACCCGCTGATGGAAAGAAGTCTGAAGCCACAAACAGGTAAATCTTTTGGCGCGTGACCAAAATCAGAACTACACCGCCATATTGTTTTTTAGGTTTCCGTACCCAAAGGGAAAAACGGGACCCTATTTCTAAGACTCCGCTGTCCGTCTGCCTGTCTATCTGTCTGTCCGTCTGTCACCAGGCTGTATCTCATGAACCATGACAGTTAGACAGTTGAAATTTTCAAAGATGATGTATTTCTGTTGCCGCTATAAAAACAAATACTATAAAACAGAATAAAATAAATATTTAAGGGGGATCCAATACAACAAACGTGATTTTATTGCTCGTTTTTGCTCGATATTGATAACGGTAACAAGTAGACGCTTAATATATTTAAGGGGGGCTCTCATACAACAAACATGATTTTTTTGTCGTTTTTATAGATAATGGTACGGAATCCTGCGTGCGCGAGTCTGACTCACAACTGGCCGGTTTTTTAAAAACATATCACAAATAAATTTCAAAAATATTTACCAACAGCGCCCTCCTGTTGACGTCATTCGGGCGCCTAAATATATATATTTTTTCTTTTATTTCTTTCTTTCTTTCTACCTAGTGACACTACAGTAGTGAGCCCTGGGTCGGGATCCAAACCTAGCCCAAATGTTCCATCTGATAATGCTAATGGCGGCGGCGATGCTGATGGATCAGGCACGAGCAGTTCTGGTGGATCCAAGGGAGCCGGGGGTGAAGACTCCGAAGAGAAGGATAAAAAAGGATCAAGTGGTGTTGATGGTGCAGGCAGTAAGTGCTTTGATCTTTTTTATGACCTTTATTTTTAAATCCATATAAATTATATGATTAAATATTAGAATATAAAAAGTATAAAAAATAGTAGCCCACCGGTATCGGGAACAAGGTCCAAGTTAGCAAGCAGGGCTCCAGAGAGAGGAGTCTCCTAACAATGCGAGCCGTGTCCAGAAATACCGCTCTCTGAATCAAGAAGCTTTGATCCTTTTCATTATTAATATGGTACTCGCGGTGTTAAAAAACAAGCTTTAATGGTAAAAAAAAAAACTAAAATTGAATATATAATTTAACTAAAAACTAAAATATAATTTTTAGTGTAACAATAAAATAATTAACGGGAAAATGTATGTTATTGTAAAAAAAGCGTGGGGTTCTTTGTACCATATTTTCATACTTACTCTACTTTACAAAAACGTTCTAATGAAATATTTGTAACAACTGATATAGAGCACTCCATGCATTTTTAAAAAACATTAATTTTCACTTTAATTATTTTAATCTCATAATAAAAATTATATTTTACTTTTTAGTTCAGTTTACTATTAAAGCGTGTGTTTTAGTTTTTTAAACTATAAATAAAAAAAAAATTGTATTCTTAGGCAGAAATGTTTAGTACAATCAGGGAAATTAATAAAATCAAATTGACACATTACGTCAATTTGAATTAGGCATTTCATACAATTGGCACAGAACGACAGTTGTGATTTGGATGATCAACTGTAAAAGCATCTTTTGGCACATAGAAAAATCTGAACTAAAGCCGCCATCTTGTTTTACATACCAGGCGACTGCTCCCGGGGAGGGAGCGCTTTTGTGCGTAAAATCTAATTTTAGCTATCTATAACCAGAAGTCATTATCGAAGATCACTTTTGTAATTCATAGGTGACGATAGCAGTAAGTCTACTTCTCCAGGAGCCCCTGGACCCGCTGATGGAAAGAAGTCTGACGTGGCAGCCACAAACAGGTAAATCTTTTGGCGCCTGACCAAAATCAGAACTACGCAGCCATATTGTTTTTTTAATACATATCTCAAAACAATTTCAAACATATTTACCAACAGCGACCCCTGGCGACGTCATTCGGGCGCCTAAATGTACTTTTTTATTTATTCCTTTCTTTCTTTCTACCTAGTGACACTACAGTAGTGAGCCCTGGGTCGGGATCCAAACCTAGCCCAAATGTTCCATCTGATAATGCTAATGGCGGCGGCGATGCTGATGGATCAGGCACGAGCAGTTCTGGTGGATCCAAGGGAGCCGGGGGTGAAGACTCCGAAGAGAAGGATAAAAAAGGATCAAGTGGTGTTGATGGTGCAGGCAGTAAGTGCTTTGATCTTTTTTATGACCTTTATTTTTAAATCCATATAAATTATATGATTAAATATTAGAATATAAAAAGTATAAAAAATAGTAGCCCACCGGTATCGGGAACAAGGTCCAAGTTAGCAAGCAGGGCTCCAGAGAGAGGAATCTCCTAACAATGCGAGCCGTGTCCAGAAATACCGCTCTCTTAATCAAGAAGCCTTGATCCTTTTCATTATTAATATGGTACTCGTAGTGTTAGCAAAACAGTAACAGGAAGTACAGGCTCAGGCGGCAATATCGATAATTCACCCACTTTTCTTATAATAATGATTCATAATAAACATCGTGCATTTTAACCAACTTCAGAAAAAGGAGGAGGCTTGCTTATTCCTCCAAATCATCTGTTTTTAACATTAGTTTCGAAAACCAGTCGCGATAAAAATATAGTTTAAAAAACAAGCTTTAATGCGAGATAAATAAAATAATTAACGAGAAAATGTATGTTATTGTAAAAAAAGCGTGGGGTTCTTTGTACCATATTTTCATACTTACTCTACTTTACAAAAACGTTCTAATGAAATATTTGTAACAACTGATATAGAGCACTCCATGCATTTTTAAAAAACATAAATTTTCACGTTAATTATTTTAATCTCATAATAAAAATTATATTTTACTTTTTAGTTCAGTTTACTATTAAAGCGTGTTTTTTAGTTTTTTAAACTATAATTTAAAAAAAAAAATTGTATTCTTAGGCACAAATGTTTAGTACAATCAGGGAAATTAATAAAATCAAATTGACACATTACGTCAATTTGAATTAGGCATTTCATACAACTGTCACAGAACGACAGTTGTGATTTGGATGATCAACTGTAAAAGCATCTTTTGGCACATAGAAAAATCTGAACTAAAGCCGCCATCTTGTTTTACATACCAGGCGACTGCTCCCGGGGAGAGAGCGCTTTTGTGCGTAAAATCTAATTTTAGCTATCTATAACCAGAAGTCATTATCGAAGATCACTTTTGTAATTCACAGGACCCGCTGATGGAAAGAAGTCTGAAGCCACAAACAGGTAAATCTTTTGGCGCGTGACCAAAATCAGAACTAAACCGCCATATTGTTTTTTCAATACCAACAGCGACCCCTGGCGACGTCATTCGGGCGCCTAAATGTACTTTTTTATATATTCCTTTCTTTCCTTCTACCTAGTGACACTACGGTAGTGAGCCCTGGGTCGGGATCCAAACCTAGCCCAAATGTTCCATCTGGTAATGCTAATGGCGGCGGCGATGCTGATGGATCAGGCACAATCAGTTCTGGTGGATCCAAGGGAGCCGGGGGTGAAGACTGCGAAGAGAAGGATAAAAAAGGATCAATTGGTGTTGATGGTGCAGGCAGTAAGTGCTTTGCTCTTTTTTATGACCTTTATTTATAAATCCATATTAATTATATTAATAAATATTAGGATATAAAAAATAGTAGCCCACCGGTATCGGGAACAAGGTCCAAGTTAGCAAGCAGGGCTCCAGAGAGAGGAATCTCCTAACAATGCGAGCCGTGTCCAGAAATGCCGCTCTCTGAATCAAGAGAGCGAGATCCTTTTCATTATTAATATGGTACTCGTGGTGTTAGCAAAACAGTAACAGGAAGTACAGGCTCAGGCGGCGATATCGGTAATTCACCCACTTAAAAAAAAAAAAAAAATTAATAACTAACATTGTGCCTTTTTTTGATGTCGGTTAAACCGCCTTCAAAAAAAGGAGAAGGCTCACAAGTCCTCGGAAGCTTCCTTTTCTAGGGTTCTGTAGTCCACAAGGAACCCTTATAGTTTCGCCATGTCCGTCCGTCTGTCCGTCCCCAGCTTAGCTCAGAGACTCTTAGTACTAAAAAGCTATAATTTGGCATGGATATACATATTAATCACGCCGAGAAAGTGGTGAAATAAAGTCATGAAAGAAATAGTTATTTAGCGTACCTCCTCCTACATGTAAAGTGGGGTTGTTTTTTTTTTTCGCTTACCCTATAGTGTGGGATATTGTTGGATAAGGCCTTCAAATTGCGGGTTTGTGAAAATCATTTTTCGTTTCAGGCATCCGTTTACGTAATATTAAGCTCTAAAGTGCTAAATGGCCCCCTGCCAGCTAAACGGTTAGTTTTGCATAGGTGAAAAAATTCACGATATATAACGAAGTTAAAATAAAAACTATCACAGCTAATTAGGCTTTTTAAGTTTTCACGTCAAAAAAATTGGTCTACTTGGCTATAGAAGCCAAGTAGACCTTTTTTTTGACGTACAAATCGGTGCAAGTGACGTTCAACCTTATGGTCATATGAGAACTCAACTCAAAGCATTTATTTAAAATAAATCAATTACAGGCACTTTTGAATTGGCAAGGGGTCGATCAGTCAGAAAGATGAAGCTGCCCATTCCGAAATCTCCCACCGAATCTCACTCTCATAGTCCGTGGGACGGCAACCGACACGAGCGGAGAGAGTGAGGGCACGGGGGTAGCACATCGTCAAGCCAACTTACAAACTCCGCTAATCTGTACAATTCTCTATTAATACCCTTAATTATTTATTTACAGGACTGGAGGTTGTCGGGCATTAAAAGATTGAACTAAATAAAGGTAACATTTCAGTTTTCTTGAAACTTTTTGTGACAGAATTTGTTTACTTTGCTCCCAGCAAATGTGGAGCCTTAGATACATTTTTGTAACCAAATAAAATAGAGTTCAAAAATAAATAAAATAATGTAGATTTCACAGCCTTTCCTATGAAAAAAAAAACTGTCTGTGATTATTTTTCGCGATTACAATATCGGAGAAAGTTATTCAGTTTGATATTCTGTACCACACTTATAATTTTGACCACGTCTTTCTGATACACGTTGTATAAAATTACCCTGTTAACTACATAATTTTGTTACAGATTCCGGACTTGGACCTAAAGCATATTATATTAAAATGGAGTATTAGAACAATACTACATTTAAAATAACATTAGACATTTAAAAACACTATTTTACAGTCTGTTCAACTGATTTTGACTTCTATTCCGTAGGCATACATACGGATGGGATTAACAGCAACAAAGTGGTTACAATACCAACTGTTTACTGCGGCTGCCATTTGTCATGCCACCAACGCAATAGAAGTCAAAATCGGTTGAACAGATTGTAAAAAAGGTTTACTTAAATCTAATCTTATTGCAAATGGAGTATAGTAAAGTATAAATAAATTTTGTAAAAATTTTGACATTAATACTATTTATAAATAAAAAAACGTTTGTAGAGCATTTGTTTGTCTTTGTTTTTGACCGCTACATTAATGATCATTCAGCTGAAACTGCTGAAAGATGTCCACTGCTGGACATAGGCCTCCCCCAAGCGTCGCCACATCGCCACAAAAGTTGTCCCACAGTCAATACTTCGGCTATATAAGTGGAGACCTGTTCACACGTCGTTTGCAATGCAAATATCGTACATTACTACGTACTGATTAAGTTTATCGAATACCCATCGGACTTTTTATAGTGGTATGAGGAACAGGGTGTAAAGTTCACTCACCCTTTATTGAAAAGGGAGGATCCTTCGACCAGACGGGTGTTGTGACGGTTGACGTAGGAATGTTGTATATATGCTAGTCGCGCGGTAAACTCTGATTGCGCGATGCAGGATATGTGTGACGTCAGGTCTTTAATGCGTAGGTCGCATGTGGCGTTATAGATGCCGCCACATCACTCCCCTCCGGAGACCGGAGGTCTTTAGTGGGCTGTGTCAGTGCATATTATCATTCTTGCCAGGGCCAGTTGTGGTTCCAGTGGGTCTGAACCGGGTGTCGCATAGTTCTCGGTGAGTCGGAACTGTGTGCGGTGATTCCCCAGTGAGTCGGCGCGGCGATTTTCAAATGCGCGATGAGAATCATTAGATAACTGTCTTATTTTAAATATTAATTTTGTAACCTGTGATATCAAGCTTTACTACCGATACAGACCTACCGATGATTGTAAATGATTATTTTTATAGGTACTTAGATTAAAAATTAAAATGATTGTTATCTTTTATATTATTTTAAATATAAGAATAAAATTCTCACCGAGTAGACATTGTCAATTTATTTTCACAACTAACTGATTAAATATATCCTCAGTCCTCACTTGCAACAAACAACCAATTCTTACAACAATAAACTGCTAACTGCTTGCGTAATAGAATAGTGGAGTCTCTTAATACAAACTTGAATCGGGGATTCCCCAAGCATCAGCAAGTATTACAAACATAAATTTTAATGCCGGCAGTATACTCTCGGCGAGACATGCCGAGCGATTATAAATGTAAACAAATATACAAATTTTTGGAGGTGTATGTACATATATGCACGGTTGGCGCAGTGGTTAAGCGATTGACTGCTGCGCTGCGTGTCGCGGGTTCGATCCCTGCACGGAACAAATATTTGTTTGATCTACAAGTACCTGTTCCGGGTCTGGCTGTTTGTGTATGTGAGTTTTAATTGGATTTTGACCATTCTTTATAAAACTGGGTTTCAACTTTTTTATTACAAATGCATTGAAATTTTAATACATTTTTTTACTTGTGTATGGAACTAAGTAGGTAACATAAATAAATTAAAGACAAAACTATTTTTATTTACTAAATGTGTAATAAAAAAAATGTTGGGAGTTGGGATTCTCCTCTGACCGGGGGCCCCTTCCGGCTCCCAACCCGTGGTAATCTTGTTTCGTTTGAGTTAGGTATTTGGTTTTGAATAATAAAACTTACACCATAATAAAGGTCGTAAAAAATGTGATATAAACCGGTCGACATAATGTGAAATACGAAAATATACCTAAGTATACCACTAATTCCAAAATCTAGTGTTTTCATCTTTACATGCGCTCGCCCAGTCACCCCGTATACTTTAGTTCCGAGCGGAACGTGTTGGAGGACATTCACAAGATATGAGATATTCATGAGATACAAGATGGACTTCGACCATAGACTATTTATTATTTATACTGGGTCAGACGTGTGCCAATTTTAGACGCGCTCGGCTGCGACTCGCTCGAATAATATCGCATCGTGTATGTTGATCAACGTAGCACACTTGTATCATAATGTTCTATTATGTAACATGATAGATATATATGTCGGAGAACAGTAGGTCTCTCTCGTTATCATCAGCTATATTTTAACTACTGTGGGCGTACTGTGGGTAGTGTTGGGTATTGCGCAATAGAAAAACCGAATTAAACTCAAAAGTCATTTACTCAACCTGAGAACCTTAAAGTTTACATAAGACAGTCCCCCAAAACGCCCATCCCTTCACCACTTCCTAGCCGGGAAGCTGGGGAAGCTCACCGCTTTAGCTGGGAAGAAGAAGTAGCGGAACAAACTCCCCAGCAGCACATCTGTCTGTTCAGTTAGAAGAACTTGATTCTATACAGTAATGGGTATGCAAAGTAATTAATGTAGGTACACGACACAACTATACCGAACGCGCAACAGTTTCTATAACCCAAAGTCTCAAATTCAGATAATTTATGTAAACAAAGTAATGTCACGAAATGTCACTGTCAAAATGACAGGACAGTGGTGCAAAACATTTTATCATTATTTTTTGTCTATAAAATAAGTGAATTAATTATAAGAAATATGCAAACAAAATACCGTTTCCAAACAATGTTTTGTGTAGTGTGTCGGAGACACTGCATATGATCGTCATAATCAGCCCTTTTAAGTCCACTGCTAGATGTAGGCCTCCCAAAATCGATTTCCACTCGAAACAGTTTACATCCGTTTTCATCCAACATGTGGCTAGATATGCTACTAACAATATGAATCTATGAATGGGAGTTGTAATATTTATGTTGTTGAAGATGTAAATATTTGAAAATGTTTGGATCTCCTGCATTGTTACCAGTATCACTATCACTATCATCACTATCACTACATATTATAAAACAAAGTCCTCCGCCGCGTCTGTCTGTCTGTCTGTCTGTCTGTCTGTTCGCGATAAACTCAAATACTACTGCACCGATTCTCATGCTGTTTTCACCAATGGATAGCTTGGTTCTCGAGGAAGGTTTTAGTATCACTATCACTACATATTATAAAACAAAGTCCTCCGCCGCGTCTGTCTGTCTGTCTGTCTGTCTGTTCGCGATAAACTCAAATACTACTGCACCGATTCTCATGCTGTTTTCACCAATGGATAGCTTGGTTCTCGAGGAAGGTTTTAGTATATAATTTGTTATGTTTTTGTATGCATTTTTGTATGAATTAACGATATTTGTTGGAGGTGTCGGAAAAAAATAAGCCGTCTGGGAGCTTTCAACGAAAACGCTGTCTAAACCCTTTGAGATATAACAAAATAATGTATGGTGGAATTGTGTATCATAAAAAGGTCTTCAAAAAAGTCCGCAATGGCATATGTCTATCTCTTAAGGATAACATACTATATCCATTTTATTGACTTTTTGTAGGTATTTGTTTGCCGAATTTTACTCTTGGAAATACGATTACGATAACAATACGCTATAATATCAGTAGCTATTAGCTAAATTATGTTCGTAGATAAATAAGCTAGCTACTTATGTGTATTTCAAACAGTATACAAGAATATTTATCATAAAAACATTACTAAACATGGCGGCCTTATGATCAAAATTTGTGCATTCCAAAACTTTCGTTACTTTTTCACTGACATATTTATAACTTTTCGATAAACTAACACTCAATACGAAATCTACACTTATTTCTCAGTAATTCTGTATAAGATTCTTCTAAGAATAAACCGTTTTCTCATTGAATCCATTACTTTACGCACGTATAACCTTGATGAATGTTTACATTAAGCATCGCGTCACACCGCCACACGACCACAGAGTATAGACGTATTTTGTTTTCTTTTTTCGTTCGTTTAGTGGTGTTCCCGCTAAAATGTCAACCGGTCAAGTATTAGTCGATTAATCGAATTCTACATCCAGATCGTGTTGCAAGTACAAAATAAATGTCAAATATTTCGTCCAATTGCGAACGTGATCCTGAGAAATGCACCAATGGTGTTCATAAGACATTTCGAGCGTTTTCTCAGGACAAACGGTGTACCATGCGACATTTCGGAGGATTTCGTTTTGTTTTTACATCGTTGGTACTTACGTGAATTATTCTAAAATTATTATTTGTGTCGCAATTTTATTTCGTGTTGTATTTGGTACAATTGATTGCTTTAAGAATTTGAGTGAAATTTCGTAT
Source organism: Dryobota labecula (assembly GCA_947523025.1). Lineage (NCBI taxonomy): Eukaryota > Metazoa > Arthropoda > Insecta > Lepidoptera > Noctuidae > Dryobota > Dryobota labecula. The sequence continues at coordinate 10,562,528 of OX383314.1, read as the reverse complement.
TTTGATTTTGTGTTTGTTATCTTTAGGTAAAGACTCATTCACGTTCAGAACATAAGTACTTTTACTATATTAAATCATTTGTTTCGGTTTCTATTCACATAGTGTTCATGAAGAAACCATAAAACCATAGTTATTATTGTGAAATGTTAAAAGTTTGATGTCAAGCTCGATAGATGGCGTTGACGTCGAAATAGATCTCGCTATGGTTTCGTTACCGCGATTTGGTTGGGGTCTCGCAATTTTAATTAAATATACCAGCTTAGATCAGTACACAATTGTGGTTTTATTTTCAACCCTATTAGTGTGCACATTAGTTCGATAGTTCAACTCATTACCAGCTCGGTAATAAACACATAGTGAGTCACATTAAAATTAATATTAAGTTAGAATTTTGAGATATAGCCTGGGATATGGAGAGGGTAGTACATTGGGTACTTTTTTATGCGATAACCGACATCCACGCGGGCGAAGCCGCGGGAAAAAGCTAGTCATAAAATATTTTATACCAGAAAATCTCCTTCTTTTAATAACTTTCTTTAAAACCGAAAATTTATAAAAATCTTTACGGTATGATTATTTTTAAATTATTATTTCTTAAATTAGTACTTAAAAGAAAATGGAACCTTTTTTTTCGCCATTTTATGTGAATTACCATTACGAAGATATTTTTTTGATATGTTATCCCCTTTGTTTACATAAATTATCTGAATTTGAGACTGGGTATAGTAATTTGACCAAACCTATAGGGAATGTCTATGTGAAATTTGAACAAAATCTGACCGGTAGTTTTTGCGTGATGCTGGAACATACATTCAGACAAACAGACAAAAAATCTTAAAATTATATTTTCGACATCAGAATCGTTCCCGGACCTCGTGCCAATTACTTTTTTCAAAAATATTCAATGTATAGTTTTGATTTCGCTACGATTTTATTATATGTAAGTATAGATATAGATATAGATAGATAATAACTTAATAATAACTTTTTAATAAGAATAAGAATCAGTATCTTATTACTTTTAAATGTTTAGTAGTTTCAAAGCTATCGTCGCGTTTAGATAGTGGTTACACTTTTTTGATACATTTTAATGAGGTCTGGAGATCTGTCAAACAGGTCCCGAACCCAGTATAGACTCCAGCTCTCACAAAGGATATGCCGGAAAATGTAAGTTATGCTATCAATCAAATTGTACCTTTTTGAGAGAAATAAAATTACTTTATTATTATTTTTGGTAAACAAGTTTTGTTTCTTAGCTCTTGACTAGTTTAAGCTACATTAACGGGCCCAAGCCAAGTCAATGTAGCGTGTATGGTGAATTTTTATCTCAAAGAATGAGTGTTATGAGGGGAGATTAGATTTTCCTCAATTTGCATGAACTTTCTGACTATTCTGCAAGAGTTTAAAATTGCGACCTTTTGAAGTGTTATATAAATTGAGTCTTTCAGGTCTATTAGTTTAAGGCTATGGTGGAGGTGATTGGGTATAACACCTGTTGTGAAGACAACAATGGGGACTACGTACACCTTTTCCTGTCTCCAAATTCTGGTTACTTCTTCCTTCAGTTCAGCGTATTTACTGATTTTCTCGCCTATTGTTTTTTGTAAATTATGTGTATTAGGGACTGCAATATCTATAAGGTATGTGACTTTATTAACTTTATCTTTAATGATTATATCTGGTCTATTATAGTGAACGGTCCTGTCTGTTAGTATGGCGCGATCATAGTAGAGTTTGTGTGTGGTACTTTCTAGAACTGTTTGTGGTAGGTACATACTTATAGTAAGGAGTGTTTGTCTTGTATGAATTTACATTTGAGTGCTAGATTTTGATGGATGATATTTGCTACCTGATTGTGCCTGTGTGTATAGTCTGTTTGTGTGAGTGTTGTGCATGCCCCTATTATGTGTTGTATGGTCTCTGGTTGGCTGACATTTGCGGCATTTATCGTTTGTTATCGTGGGGTCTTTTTGTTTAGTTTTAAGTGATCCTTTACATTTTTTTTTTTCTCTTAATAAATCTATTTTGTTAAACACTTTAGGTACCTACCAAATACTTCGAAGTTCTCTTACCATAATAATTTGTTATCTGTACCAGTGTGTTCTCTCTTACCCTACGTGTGTTGTACATACTTGTTTTTAGCATTAACTTTATATTCATCATTATATAATAATATTCCAGACCTACCAAATAACCACTTTTTTATCTATTGATATAATTGTGCAGGTGGGAAATAACTTCTCATACCTACTCTTTGTTACACTTATCTTTATAATTTTTACTAACCAGAAACTTTATCAATCTTACTTGTCATATCTTTAATATCTCATAAATATGTTATTTAGATAGCCGAGAGATAGTTAATACCTATTAAGTGAGTTTAAAGTTAATGTTTTCTATGTTAGTTTTTTATATTTCTTAGTGCGTAGGACGTAATTGTATTTGATTATTATGACTGTGATTTATGTGTGTGTAAATCGAGACATTAAACGTTTGTGTTATATTTGATGCGTGGTTTTACTTACAAAGCGGAAAACCTTCAAAACCCCAGCCTAAAACACCTGACTCCCCTTGTACTTAACACAGGTATTTAGGTAACAATAACAGTATAACACAATGATTTAGTTCACTTGTTTTATTTATGTCCATGATTACTATGATGAAGATATTTGAAACAGTGTATTTCACATTTCTTGTTGAGTATGTCTTCAGTTTAACCTCTGGAGAATGGAGGAGACGCGTTTGTGTCCAAATAGTAGATACCAGATTGTCTGAAAAATAAACATAAATTAAAATGGCTGTCCTCAAAATGTATTAAATATACTAACTTATTAGTCCAATAATAACCTCAGCACACTCACTCATCTTCTATATATATAAAATTTCAAAGTCCTAACTGACTGACTGATATATCAACGCACAGCCCAAACCGCTGGGTCTAAAGATTCCAAATTTGGCACGTAGGTTCCTTATGAGGTCTAGGGGTGCACTAAGAAAGGATTTTTGGAAATTCCACCCCTAAGGGGATAAAATAGGGTATAAAAGTTTGTATGAAAAATCTTATTCATTTGGTTGATAAACTTGAAACTTGGCTCAAATACTTGCCTAATTAAGTAATAACATTTTTAATTATTATTTTTTCAAAACTACCCCTCAAAGGGGGATTACGGGGAGTCAAAGTTAGGAATTTTACCGCGCGGTTCAATTAACTTGAAACTCAGTAGAAATACTTGTGACCAAAAATAAAGAATAACATGTATCAGGGTTTTTAAACACTCTACCCCTAACGGGGTGAAAAGGGGTAGTCAATTTTACAAAAGAGGATTTTACTGCCGTGGCCTGATTAACTCGAAAATAAAACTCATGAAATTCTGGACAAAATTCGATTCAACTAGGGAAGTATTGACATCCACGCGGGCGAAGCCGCGGTCAACAGCTAGTAGGATATAGGGGCCGTGCCCAGCCCAGAATGGTCTGATGATACGGATGCTAAGATAGGAGCCTTTTGGCGTCATACAAAACCTTCTGTTTTTTATTTTCTTTTTTCATAGATTCCTAATTATATTTTGTATACTTTTATCATTGTGTGTTTATATTAGTTTGTGATCTTCCTGTGCGAGTCACAATAAATACTTTTTCATTCTTTATTTTTTAGTGTTCCGTAACCCTTATAATTTCGCTATAGAATAGAATAGAATAGAATTTGTTTTATTGGAGTAACCAAGACTCAACAAGAATGTTAGTAAAACTTACGGCTATGTTAGTAAGCACAGACACTAAACAAAAACAAGGAAAACAATACGATTATCAATCAATAAAGTTAGGTCACCGTTGTGACATCCCATGAGAGACGGCACAACAGGGACCCACGTAAATACAGTCCAGGCGACTCGCAACCAAGCTTAAGACACTGTTGGAGCTGCCGTCCGTCGTTAGTTCAGAGACTCGTACTAGAAAGCCATAATTTGGTATGGGTTTACATATTAATCACGCCAACAAAGATGTAAAATATAATAATAAATAATAATAATAATCTTTATTTATACAAAATATTATATAGTAATATTATAATAATGTTTATTATTATTATTATTAAATAAAACCTAGAGAACAAATATATTAGGGTACCTTTGTTTCACGTAAAGTGGGGATGATATTTTTCGTCTATCCCATAGTGTAGGGTATCGTTAAATATATTGCGGGTTTGTGAAAACCATTTTTCGAGTCAGGAATCCGTTGGCGTAATATTAAGCTTTTGTTTGAGTCAAGTGTCAAGTGCAAGCTAAATGTTTGTACTTGGATATGTGAAAAAATTCACAGCAGTAGTATTACCTATATAACGAAGTTCTAAGGAAAACTGACAACACCGGCTAATCAGACTAACCTACAAAATAACGAATTAAAAATCGTGTTTTCTTAAAATAATAGTGGTTAAATAACAAAACCTTACCGATGAAAAGTGATTTTGGTATACGGTTTTCCCACATAATTACGACACAATTTGACAGCACAAACACAATAATTAATTATTTTTGTGAGCACGTTACCCTCAAGTGATTCAAATGACACTGACGTTTATGAGAAGCGAGTCTACCAATTATAGTAGACTTTATTTGGGCCGTTCGCTCGGTACGGTCAATGTGTCATCTAGACAAATATATGATCTAAGGTTATCATCTAAAACCTTACCCAGTCTTTGGAACCAATCCTCCCATACGTAGAGTGCCCCATAGCTGACAGTTTCCAGTCATCGCGGTCACATAGGACAGACAGCGTTGTCCTGTGAAGCCTCCTGTGGTTAGGGACTCAGACATGTAGTGGAAAGACCTGGAATGACGAGGATTAGCGCATTAATAGAGGGCCGTGGAATAATCTGAAAAAATATACCAGATTTCCTGGTCAACAAGATGCTAAATGGTTTAACTGTCTCACTACAGCGCAAAATCCTTTTCTCTATTTATGAAGATACATGCTATTCTCTATGAAGATACACTCTTTTAATTTTTTTCTTTGTAAAAGATTAGTTGATTTATTTAAAGGCTTCATTCCCATAGTAAATCATTGACAATGTCACCATCCAGAAAATACATACACCACCCAGACACTAAGTCATCACCCAGAAGCAAAGACACTACCCAAAGACAAACTCATCACCCAAACACAAAGTCACCACCCAATCTAGATACTTTCTAGATTGCAGTGCGATCTAGATAGTGTCTATCATAAAAATAAAAATATAAATTGTAAGGTCTCCTGCACATCAGGTTACCACAGACTCTCGGGTTTTCTCATTCGATTTTGAACTTAACTACCATCATTTTAAGGTTTGAAATCGTTTGGAGAGATTTGACGGTTTCGTGTGGCCTGATGTGCTGGCCACCGTACCAACCTACCGACCTACTTGTTCATTAATTGTTGAGTTGCCGTGTCTGGCCATACCGCTGTTAAACCCGCGATGGTTTGTGTGGTACCTATGTTTAAACGTCAACAAATTTTTGTAAAAAGAATTTTGATTTAAAATAAAAAATCTAACCTATACCCAAAGTCTCAAATTCAGATCATTTATGTAAACAAAGGGGATAACATATCAAAAAAATATCTTCGTAATGGTAATTCACATAAAATGGCGAAAAAAAAGCATCCATTTTCTTTTAAGTAGGTACTGAATTTAAGAAATAATAAATAAAAATAATCATACCGTAATAATTTTTATAAATTTTCGGTTTTAAACAAAGTTATTAAAAAAAGGAGATTTTATGGTATAAAATATTTTATGATACTGGTACTCGTAACAATGCAGGAGATCCAAAAAATTTCACATTTTTTACATCTTCAACAATACTAACATTACAACTCTCATTCATAGATTCATATTGTATGTAGCATATCTAGCCACATTTTGTATGAAAACGGCTGTAAACTGTTTCGAGTGGAAATCTATTTTGGGAGGCCTACGTCTAGCAGTGGACTTAAAAGGGCTGATTATGACAATCATAGGCCGAGTCTCCGACACACTACATAAAACATTGTTTGGCAACGGTATTTTGTTTGCATAGTTCTTATAATTAATTCACTTTAATTTCATAGATAACTATTTACAAAAAAAAAAAAATATGATAATATGTTTCGTACCACTGTCCTATCATTTTGACAGTGACATTTCTTGACATTAATTTGTTTACATAAATTATCTGAATTAGAGACTTTGGGTATAGAATGGTCAACAATCGTTAGAGTTACAACCATGCTGAGCCCTCCATTAGCATAGAAGTAAGCATCCTGCAACTGGCGTCGCCACCCAAGTAGCAAAATTTGGTCATGTAAATATCCTAGGAGCATATATTTTTTAGTCCTATTGGAATCCTCAAAACGTTTACAAAACCGCATTTGGGCGCAGTTTATAGGACCATTATGCCCTAAAATAATTTTTTTACGGTCCGGTAAAGTGCAATTCGATTTTATAATTATCTTATTAGGTTTTTTTACAAGATATAATTGTCCTATAAAGATCCGGTAAACGTATTGAATAAGCGCGATTAGTCCTCTAACGATATGACGAGTGCTGCTACTGGTGTAATTGATCCAACAGTTGGCAGCGCGATAGATACCATTACTAGAGCATTCATTCGATCACTTTTTGTAACGGTGACGTACTGCCGTGTCTTAAGAGAAAAATAAAATATTTTCAAATATTTTCAATTCCCGCATTCTAATATCTATTTACAATAGGTTAGAACTTTTGTCTTTTGACTGTTGTGTTTAGAATGTCTACTCAACTTGCGAAATTAATTTTATTGATAAAGTGTTCGATGATAATAAACATATCTTCATGCCCCTTTAAAACATATTTGTTATTAACTTTATTCGATAATAATTAACAAATACTTAAGCCGCCATAGGATCTGGATCCCGTGTCATAATATTGCATTATCAAAACTGTTATAAAACAACTTAGTCAAAGTTAAGACTACTACGGGATATACTTCGCCACCATATATAAGTTTTAGGGTTATTTAAGAGAATACAAAAGAAAGAACCCCCCGCATGCCAGTATATGTATGGTAATGTTTTAAACAGAACGAATATTTTCAGAATAGTGTCAGAATTAGGAATTTGAAAGGATTTTACATTTCTTAAAATTGATTACGAAACTCGTCTTCGATAACTGCCACTACGCTTAAATCATTTCCATTTGTTTAAATCCAATTCTATTTTCTCTAACAAATCACAAAATGAAAGCAATATGGATGATTACTCTAGTAATAGCAAATGTAGGACACATTTAAGTAGAATCTTACCTATACAAATTGGAGGGCATGCTAGTTTGGTGCTAACAATCCATTATAAGTCACGACTAAGATAAATTGATCCTATAATATCCTTGACCTATAGCAGCTATATCTAAGACGTCTATAGAAGTGCATGTCTTATAGAAGAATGAAACAAGACGTTAACAAGAGCAAACAATCGTATTAAATGCGTTTATAGAACGAAAAGCGACACTTTCCTAATTAGTTTTATAACATGCGCTTATAAGACTGCAAGTTCTAGTAAGAATCTTATAAAGTAATCCTGTAAACGTTTATAAAATTGGTTATAGATTCGTATGTACTTGTAGCGCAAATCCTCTTTTAAATGCTGTTGTAAGATCACTGCCTTAGTCAAAACGTCTATTAGATTCCTATAATAATATGACGTTTATTCTTATAAGTCGATTACTATAGGAAACTTTTGCTACTTGGGCAGTTGCCTCTATACCTCAGTTACCTACATAAACCACGTCCATTTATGACCACAGCATTTAGTAACTCAAAGACAGTAATCATTGCTCAAAGACAAATTCACCACCCAGACAAAAAGTCATCACCCAGATACAAAGTCATCACCCAGCTGCAAAGTCATCACTCAAACCAAAGTCGCCACCCACCCAAATACAAAGTCGCCACTCAAAGACAAAGTCACCCCCTTTATACAAAGTCGCTATCCAACAACAAAGTCATCACTCAGAAGCAAAGTCACCAGGGACAATGCCAGCAACCATTCTTACCTGGAATGATCACAATCGTTAGAGTTACACCCAGGCATGCTGAGCCCTCCATTGGGATAGAAGTCAGCATCACCCAGCGTCGAAAGATAACCTAGGAACCCAGCGTTGGTGTGAATGACCTCAGTGTAGACTCCATCGGTAGACCTGAACTTATCGTTGTTCTGGCCAGTCCAGCCAGGTAGTGCGGGATCTAGAGCTGGAATGGGATAGAGGAATATTGTAGTATACACACTAGTCATCATCTGCCTATAGCATTTTCCCGACTATGTTGGGGTTGGCTTCTAGTCTAACCGGATGCAGCTCAATACAAGTATTTTAAATGGAGTGACTACCTATCTGACCTACATACCCCTTGGTAAGACTGGTTGTCAGATTTCGGGCTTCTGACGACCCGAAACCAACGAACATGTCATCCACGAATGACAGCCGAGACCAACGGTTTAACGTGCGGCACGGAGGGGTCTTGATATATAGAAATGGTCACCTATCCACGGACCAACCGCGACAAGCGTAGCTTAACCTGATCGATCAACACGTGGGGGGTGTTATTACTTAGCCACAAGCCCTAAGTATTACGGATATATTGTAATTGTCTTTAACCGGGCACACATCCAAACTCCAGGCCGTTAATTATTTTCGTAATGGGAAATCCTAGTTTTTTTATATTCACGGTCGATTCGAGGATTGAATCTTGCACCTCATTCTTAGCAGACGCATTAGCGACCACTGCTAAATGAAGTAAGGCTTCATAATAAAGAAGGACTTATAGGAAACTCATTAAAGGTCATTCAAAAATTGTGAATGGTGAAAATATAAATCAGGCCCATATTAATACAACATATGTCTACATATCTCGGGACCCTGGGGTCCCAGACCTTTGGAAGGCGTACGAGGGACCGAAGCCAACTCGCAGAGGCCCGTTAGACGCTTTTTAATTAAATGAGGCACCAACCGACGATTACCCCTGTACGCACTATGCAAGTGCACCCAAGGACAACCCCCGGTTAGTGTAGGACTATTGCAGGATATGGAACCAAAGATATTGGACTATGGGTTTGGGTGGTTAAAATCGACTGGTTACCTAAAACTATGGAAGGACTATGGCCCCTGCTTGATCAATGTTTTATTATACACGGATAAAATGGCAGGGGGTGACTTGCACACTCAATAATGGGCCCCCGAAAACGATCGCTAGCACATAGTGACGTAGCGACAAGGGGGCAACATGTCTTGAGGTGCTCGAGGAGTGGAGAGATATTCCACGGCTCTTAGAACAATCCCAGAGCCCGGAAGATGGTCAAGATCCCTACAAGCACTTACTGGAATACTTCCTTCCTCCGAGCACGTTTGCTCTTGCGAATCCCCACTCAAGCCGGCCAATAAAGGCAAGAATGAGGTGGGAGCTCAGTTCCTCGTCAGTGTTCACTCCAGCCGGCCAATGAAGGCAAGCCAAAGATGACGAACATGACTTCTCCCGGGAGATAGGGTCCGTGGGGTCGCGACTGCCCACCAACTCGCCACATGCTGCCCTGCGGGTTTCTGTATCTCTCTTGGTCTGGCTCCTCACCCTAGACATGTTGCACAGACCTAGAGTATGGAGCGCGCAAGCCTCACCACGACGTCAACGTAGAGATACGGCGGTGGGGTCATTATTATTATTATTGGTAAAACACTAACAGTAGTGTTTTACCAATAATAATAATAATAAATAAAAAAAGTTTATTGGGAACAATTTACTGTAAAAGTAAATTACTGTGGCGCAGCTCTCAGCGCGCAAGATAAAATACAAGGATGACATTTGTTCCAAACGAACAAATGACCCTGTCATAACGGCAAAATTGATCTGACAAAAAATCTGAAACACTATAATAACATTTTTGACATAGAATAATGAGAGTGCTGAAGATTTGTTACTCACCAGTAATATATGCAACATTTCCTTCGACATTCCTGCCGGCAATACCAGCCTGGTGACCTCCAAGGCTGTGACCTACCAGGTGGTACATGCTAGGAACAGCCCCAGTAACTCTGTTCAGCCAAGTTATGAATCTGGCCACACTTTCACCTGTAAAATTCAAACTCAAACTCAAATCATTTATTTCAATTAAACTATTTAGGTACAGGCACTTTTGAATTGTCAAGGTGTCGGTCAGTCAGAAATATGAAGCTATTTGCCCATTCCAAAGCGTAGTAGGTACCTATGGAGAAGAACGGGCAAGAAACTCCATGGATAGTTTCAAATTAAATTGTTACAAAAATATTAGTTACATCTATAATGTTGAATTTATAACCATAAGTGAGAAAGATGTAAAAAAAAAAACGTAGACGCGTCCAGAGTAGGTAAAAACGGATACAATTTTTTTTTTAATTAAAAAAATTCAAATAAGCCCCGGCAGCTAACAAATGACCAGTCCCAACTGACGGCGCCCGTTCACGAACATGACGCATGGATCAGGCAATTAAGAATTGAATACGAGAAACTATCTTCATTTTAAGATGCTGATTCAAAGTGTGTTATACAATTAGGGTGCAAGTTATGGTCTACCAGTTTGCCATATTTCATCAAAATTCGTTCAGCTGTTAAGACGTGAAAAGGATAAAAAGACTGATAGACATACAGAGATTTACTAGCTGCTGCCCGCGACTTCGCCCGCGTGACTTTTAGGCTAAGTTAAAAAAAAAAAAAAAAAAAACTAAAATGTTAATTAAATATATTTGTACGCCTCTGAGCAAAACATAGAGGACCTACCAATCTGTAACATCTCGCACACTGTTGTAATTTGACCTATGTTTACAAATAAAGCATTCTGATTCTGATTATATAATCTGACTCTATAACATGAGCTATCTTCTAGTAAAGGTTCCGTCAAAATCGGTCCAGCCGTTTCGGAGATTAGCCGGAACAGACAGTGAGACAGACATAAAATACTATCTCTCTCTGTTTGTTTCGGCTGTTGTTGCGGCAGCTAGTAAAAAAAGAGAAGAAAAGAATATTCTAGTGTAGAATTACATATTTTATATACCACTAGGAAATCGATTTTTGCTGATTCTGCCACATTGTTTTTAAACCTGGTATACCTACCACGAACACAGAATCATTGAATCATAAATGAACCACAGACCAATCCTAAAGAGACTTACAATCAATGCGAAATGCAGTGATCATTTGATTTGTTCTAATAAGCTATACCGTGGGAAAGTAATTAAAGACCTATTTTATAGTCCAAACAATTTTGGATTATTTGGTCTAAAATGTGTGCTCATTATTCTTCTCCAGGCATCTATTAAACTTACCAGAAGGCACGGTGTTAGCCAAGGCAGTGAAGTAGTTGATGGAGCCAGCTCCAGCACTCCAGTCGACAACGATCACGTTCACATCTTCAGCAGACAGGAACGCTGAGGAGATAGGAAAAAAGAAAAGAAAGAAAATACGATTATTTGCGGTAAACATGACGCAGAGAAAGAACGCAAACACGAATAGAACAAATTGAGGGAAAATATGCGCCACATCCACGCAAAACGGACATCGCTCAGCATAATGCTGCGAGCATATGCGAGAGGAATTTAGAGGTATGAGGAACATAGTGTAAAGTTCACTCATACTCTATAGTAAAGGGAGGATCCTCCGACCAGACGAGTATTGTATCTGGTGGGCAACTGCCCAACGGTTGATGTCGGGATGTTGTATATATGCTAGTCGCGCGATAAACTCTGATAGCGCGATGCAGGATTTGTGACGTCAGGTCTTTGATGCGTAGTTCGCATGTGGCGTTGTTGATACCGCCACAACAGAACCCCAGCGCTGGCTTTCAGCGACAGCCAGCGTTGACGTGATTACGTCAACCGGTGAAGCATGATGAGATAAAAATAACAAAATCAGAAATAAAATAATTAAAAAGCCGTCGTAAATTACATGATGACGGAAAGATTGAGGAAAAAGAGAGAGCTGGGGAGGTCATGGAAATAGATAAATTCAAAGAAGTATCGGTCGAGATATATGGCTTTCTTTAATGAGAGGGAAAAGGTACTGGACCAACTAGTTTTGTGTGCCTCAAGGCAACGCATGATTTACGAGTAAAACAAAAACTTTTGACACTTGAGACTTTAAAACTGACTTTTTTTCGGTCGTTTTTAATCAACCACAGCCGCGTTTTTAATACAGAGGCATCTTGTGTGTGGTAACTTTATGAGAGGTTCAAAAAACTTACACTAGATGGCCCTGTATTAAAAACGCGTATTAAATTCACACGTTCTCTCTCCGTCTCTTTCTATTATCTATGGAAATAAATAAAATTGAAGTATCTGTTTGTAATGTCAAAATAACAGATTTTTACTAAATGCAGAAAGTATATACGGTACTTAAAACAAAAAAAAAAAAAAAAAAAAATTTGTTTGCCCGTATATCTGCCTATCTGTTGGTTCCGGCTAATTTCCGAAACGGCTGGACCGATTTTGACGTAACTTTCACTGGCAGATAGCTGATATTATAAGGAGTAACGTAGTCTTTTATTTTTGACTGGCTGCTGCTTGCGGGATCGTTCGCGTGGATTAAACAAAAATGCTTACATTACAAACAGACACTTCAATTTGATTTGTTTTTGTATAGAAAAAGCCACGCGGCGAAACCGCCAGCAGCAGCTAGTATATCATAAAAAGAGACAGAGAAAATAAGAAAGTAGCATGGAGGGGGCATAACGATTTTTCCTTACGTGACGATTTCTACCAGTCAACTCCAACCTAAAGCTGCGTTAAAGAACTTCGTTCCAATTATTATTGGAAAGGTCAAAAATAACAAGAAGAACTTACCAGGTACCAGAACAGTGTTAAAATCAGCAGTGACAGAATCCAGCCATCCGTGTATGAGTACGATGGTCCTCCTGTTGGCGTTGTAGTTGGTGATACCCAGAAGACCCTCACTGCCGATCAAGAGCGGCTGGCTCACTGTAGGGTTCTGTCTGGAAAGGGAATGAAGCAAATCAAACATATCAGTTATTAATGGCCACATGTTCATGTTACTGTATGGCCAGTAAACCGAGGGCCCGGTAAGTGCTACATAACATAACGTCACGCCTGTTGTTCGCGAAGGGCTAGACAGTGGTGTATCTATGTACACCTGCCATTGCCGTTGTTGTTCTAGAGTAGTTAAAATAACCTTATTTCCTGCATATTGCACTTTTACACGTGCAGCCAATGGGTAGATTACACTCAAAAATCGTTCAACGGCCTTCGAATTCTATATAACAATGCGTTCCGGGTATTGATGGGGCTGTACCGCTTCTGTAGCGCATCAGGGATGTTTGTTGATGCTCGAGTCGATTGTTTCTACGCTACGATGCGAAAAGATGCGCCTACCTAGTGCGCCGGGTGCGGGACAGCCCCAAAATTACACTACATTGTGTCGCGAGCAGACTGTACTGCTTGAGTGTGAATTGCTGCTGCAAGCTTTCCACATCAGTGTTGAGATTGCAGCAGGGATTATCATAACTTTATAGACGTATGAGGAACAGGGTGTAAAGTTCACTCATACTCCATAGAAAAGGGAAAAACTAAAAAAAAACTCAAAGCATTTATTTCAAATAAACCAATTACAGGCACTTTTAAACTGTCGAGGGGTCGGTCAGTCAGAAAGATGAAGTTAGTTGCCCATTCCAAAGCTTAGTAGGTTCCTCTATGGAGAAGAACGGGCAAGAAACTCCACGGACACTCTTTTAAAACAAAATATTGTTACAAAAATGGATTACATCATTCATATTGAAGTTATACATGTGAGAACAATGTAGAAAGACGTGCACGTTAGAAGCGTCCATAATAAACACAATTCAAATATTAAAATAATCCGTGGGAGCTAAGAGATGACCAGAGGGAGGATCCTCCGACCAGACGGGTGCCGTGTCTGGTGGGCAACTGCCCAACGGTTTATGTCGGGATGTTGTATATATCGTCGCATTAGTGGTGAAGAGAGCAAAGCCACACTTTTGACCGAATTGAGTTATGAACACCACCATACTCGTCGTTAAACGGAGATTCTTGATGAAGAGATCTAAGTGATAGCTCAACTAGAGGTTTGGTTTTTCATTTAGACGTGAAAGGAGTTAAATGAAACTAGGAACAAAAAATCAAGTGGTGAATTTTTGATTTATCTTTATCTTGGAACCAGTTTAGTGTGGAATAGCTCCCTTCACTACTACTACTATGCTAGTCGCGCAGTAAACTCCGATTGCGAGATGCAGGAATTGTGACGTCAGGTCTTGATGCGTAGTTCGCATGTGGCGTTGTTGATACCGCCACAACTTTAAAGCAGTGTTACGTTAAGAGTGAAGGTTTAGTTTACTAACATAGTTGTTAAGAAATATTGACACTAACATATTGAGTCCATTGTTACTCGTAAATTAAGTACAAATAAATAAATTGTACATTTCGCGGGCGGGGCGAGTCTATTGCCATCAACCGGTCACAAGTGGCCATCGCATACGGACCTCTATAGTACCAGAGACATCGCAGGTGCGTTCTCATTGCAGACTTAAAGCTGAAATGTGTCATTGATATATTATTAGGATCAACAAATTAAGTCTATCAACCCTCACTGGGTGGTGGAATACGGCCCGCTCCCTCTCATCGAGACGAGGCCTGTGTCCCAGCAATGGGAAAAATATCAAATCAAATCTTTTTATCGTGGGCATAGGTTTTTTTATGGCTGGATGCGGGAAGCACTGAACCGATCGAGGTGGCGGTGCTTGGGGGAGGCCTATGTCCAACAGTGGACGTCTTTCGGCTGAAATGATGATGATAGGTTATACAGACAGATGTTAGGTAAATTACAAATCCATTATGTCCTGCCTAGTAGGCATACAATAATAAATTATGTCAACATGCAACATATCAAAAATTTCATCGTTCATCACTCATGAATAGTGGGAGTTCCTTGGTGTTTAAAATGTCCACAGGTATTTTATTGTAAATTTTAGATGCCATTCCAAAAAACCCTTTGCCCAGAAGAGCTGTTTTATGTGGTATACTAGATAATATCTTATTATTATTATTTTTATATATTTACATATCTCGGGACCCTGGGGTCCCGGACCTTTGGAAGGCGTACGAGGGGCCGAAGCCAACTCGCAGAGGCCCGTTAGACGCTTTTAGATTAAATGAGGCACCAACCGACGATTATCCCTGTACGCACTATGCAAGTGCACCCAAGGACAACCCTCGGTTGGTGTAGGACTATTGCAGGATATGGAACCAAAGATATTGGACTATGGGTTTGGGTGGTTAAAATGGACTGGTAACCTAAAACTATGGAAGGACTATGGCCCCTGCTTGATCAATGTTTTATTATACACGGATAAAATGGCAGGGGGTGACTTGCACAATCAATAATGGGCCCCCGAAAACGGTCGATAGCACATAGTGACGAAGCGACAAGGGGGCAACATGTCCTGAGGTGCTCGAGGAGTGGAGAGGTATTCCACGGCTCTCAGAACAATCCCAGAGCTCCGAAGATGGTCAAGATCTCTACAAGCACTTACTGGAATACTTCCTTCCTCCGAGCATGTTTGCTCTTGCGAATCTCCACTCAAGCCGGCCAATAAAGGCAAGAATGAGGTGGGAGCTCATTTCCTCGTCAGTGTTCACTCCAGCCGACCAATTAAGGCAAGCCAGAGATGAGGAATATGACTTCTCCCGGGAGATAGAATCCGTGGGGTCGCAACTGCCCAACAGCTCGCCACATGCTGCCCTGCGGGTTTCTGTATCTCTCTTGGTCTGGCTCCTCACCCTAAACATGTTCCGTGTATTGTTAATTTTCTTATTATTATTGTACTTGAATTCTTAATTGACCATTATTGTTTTTATTGACTTTTCTAAATGTATTTAATGATTTTTTTTATTGCAATTTTATAATGTTATTTTTTTATTTTTTAACACAATGTACCTATATTATTATGAAATAAATTACTTATGACTTATTTTAAGTGCATATCTTTTTGATTTTATATCACCGAATAGATTTTTATTTGCTTTAACAAATACTGTAACTGTACCTATAGACTGATTATATCAATGAATCCATATTTGTTTCCTTTTCAAGACGCAGGATGGTTACTTCGATAAATCAGTGCTTCCTTACCTAGTAAATAAATGGTAAACATTCTGCCTATCAGGGTCGTATCTGGCTGCCTCAGCAACATCGCTGACAGTACCCCACAGGTCTACCAGGTGAAGACCTCCATCTGGACCGTCAACGTACTGGTATCGGAGGCCGTCGTCCAGCTTCCTGATGACCGGGTCATAGGGGAGAGCTGTAAAAATAAATGAGTTTTTGGTTTTGGTATGGTAGTCTCTCTTAGTCAACATGTTCCGCCTATAAGATCATGCTAACTAGAAATCAAAACGTCTATGCCAAGTATTGCCTAAACCTTATATTGACTAGGAAGCACAATGCCTACCTTGCAATATGTCTATATACAATATTTGAACTAAACCTTAGTCTGACTATGAACCAAAATGCCTACCTTGTATTATGTCTATTATTTTAGGAGAAGAAAGGGAGTACCGTTTCTGGCATTTGCCGGCCGCTACAGCGGCACGCTCGCTGCGCTCGCTCGGCTCGTGCGTTGTGTGTTCACAGTTCTAACCTAACCTAACCTACAGTTCAGAGGCCCTAGTGTGAGTTTATTTTAACCACCTCGACTATTTAGAAATTATTGCTTAGAGTACAAGAAAAGTCAGAAATTGCAAAAAGCTTTTCCCCTACATTTCGTAGGAAATGAGACTCCAAATTCCTTTTTTTTATGATGGATAGACTGGCCACTACAAAAGCCAGAAATCGCAAGAAACTTTTCCCGTTACAGTCTAAAGGTCGTAGCACATATATCAAATCGGAAAGGGATCGTAACTGTATCGCCTTTCGCGTCGCCGTCAAACAGTCGTCCACCTTAAGTAAGCACGTAACCAAAGCGGATCAGAAGCTCCGATACGTCGACTCGGCTACGGCTAGGCGACGCCGCGCTTACGGCTCGCCGACCGCTGGTTGACGGCTAGTCATTGATTCTATGTCACACCTCTTGTATGGGGACGATCCACTGTGCGCGGGAGGGGCGTGGACGATGAGACGTAAGCTAGGGTACGGAGAACCGTAAGCGCGGGAACTGCAAGTCGACCACGCACCGCACCGCGGTTCGTGAGCTTGTCCCGAGGCGAGGCGATTACGTTACGATTCCGATTAGCGTGCGTTGCAGTAGGGAGTTTCATACACATAATACTGAACGGCTCGAGTTGATACGGTGACGATCCCTTTCCGATTTGATACGTGTGCTACGACCATAAACGTTCTAATCTATTTCAGGACATTTAACAAAATCACGAGCAACAAAATATCTACTCGTAAATTCTGTTCTCAAAGTAAATAAAATTATAACGCGTTTTCGTTCGAAATCCTTTAGTTAATTTTAATTTTTGTTAATTTTTGGCCAGTTTTGATTGTAGCGACCAAATCTATCCATAGTTAAAAAGTAAGTTGGAAGTCTCATTTCCTACGAAATGTATGGGAAAAGTTTATTGCGATTTCTGACTTTTCTAGTACTCAAACCTCAATTGGTCGGATAGAGTTACTTCATCCTTAAGGCTCCTACACACCAGGCGCGACGCGACACTAGTAGCACAATTTCTTAGTCGCTGCCTGTCGCGTCCGCGATATCGTGCGTGTCTGTACGAGCCTTTATAAGGAACAAGATCGATTGGCACCAGAATAAGTTTTTAGGAAAATGGCTTTGGCTTTGAATGGAATTTTCTTGCTTACTGTATTTTGTTTTTCAAAACATATGAGCGTGGATCAAAATTTCTCAAAAAAAAAAAAAAAGGACAACCTCCTAAGTTTTCCTGTAGTTCAACCTGCCCTTAATCTTAAAAATCCAGCCTGTATATGCCAGTCGCGCTGTAAACTTTGCTTGCGCGATGCAGGATTTGTGTGACGTCAGGTCCTTTGATGATTAGTTCGCATGTGGCGTTTTAGATGCCGCCACAAATGTTTATGATTGCGTATAAAACGACTTGTAGTTTTTGTATTTTGTTAAAACCTTTATGAATCAATTTCAACAACTCGATTTTTTACCTAATTTCCATGGACTTTTTCATTTTCAGGTTATATCATGGTGCACTACCGTTCTCACTGTGCGTAAGCGCACGATTGTCTCTTGCCGGGCAGGGATTAATTGTTCGTTTAAACTCATTGGTGGAAGCTCAGGACGGCGAAACAAAATGACCATAGAAATTAGTAATTTCGCTCGGACAAAACTACCGTTGACATGTACTCATTAACTATGAGTCTAAACATTAAAAAATAATTAGCTTCTTGTAGGTCAATTATTACTTAACGCAATCAAAATACTTTTTCCTATATTTGTTGGAGATTATCTTCCTGAGAGGTAAATACTCGTACTGTGTATGAAAGTGATTGTGGACAAAACACAGAAATTGATATTTCATTATTTACTGATGTTGTTCATAAAAAGTATTAGTCTTATAAACATGATTTAAGTGGTTTCATTTAGATTCCCGTCTCTTTAATTCTGAGAAAAAAAAAAATCGTTGCATTATTTGTAAAGTAGCACTGCGTTTTCAGCCTAGACGCGTAAAATTTTCGCCTGACAAATTCACTTTTATCTTACATTCTTTTAATCATTTTTTTGCAGTTGGTTTAATAAACAATTGATAAAATTGTGATTATATTGTGATTGTGAATGATAAGAATGATCGTAAAAGAAGTGATTGAATGACGTAGCTTGCGGATTTTACAAGCTAAAGGACAGGGCCTCAAGTCTGCTATTACATTAGTGTCAGAATGGTCTATCATTGATTTCATACGAGTAATTGTTGATTTTGACAAGTTTGGTAATCTACTAATATAATGGCGTCATTATGACTTTCCAATGGTCAGCCACTGACACTCCATTGAAAGAATTGGTAATCTCGTACATAATGACAAATGAAACTTCCTACTAAACTTCCAACTTCCTACTATTTCAGATTGCTTGTAACACTAATAAATAATATGTAAAAATATATATAAATGAAATCTGGCATGAATAAATGCTCAAAATGCCATTGTAATACAATTCTATTACGAGATCATTATGTATTTAGCAGATTACGAACTTTTAGCAAAATGACAATGGGATCGTGTTGGAGTGACGAATTTATAAAAATAGCAGACTTGGGCCCCAGGACTGATGACCTAAAGAATTTAGCGGGCATTGACTGGATGCATGAGCCACTTATAAGTTTGCATACTCTTACTGGTTCACAATAGCTTTGTTTGTAGTCAATTTCTCAGTCGTTTCCAGGAGTCCTGATAGGTATGCACGGGTAGCAATATGCATACCTATTCATAATTTCACCAGAAAGACGTCCACTGCTGGACATAGGCCTCCCCCAAGCACCGCCAATTTGACTGCTTCTGTGCGTCTCGCATACAGCGGATTCCTGTGGCCATCTTGTGGGAGACCTTCTGACGCTACCTCTTCGGGTACGCTCCCTATTATATCTTTCCTATCTCCTTTCCTTTTTCCTCTTCTAACTCCAGGCTCCTCATACATGGTGCTAGCGAGTAAGGACTTTAATATTTTTGTAAATAGTTCTCATTTGACCCATTTACCACCAAAACCTATTCTGCACGCACTCAGCTGAACGCTGACTTCTTTAACAGTGCATAGTGCTTATTATACCTTATATATATTTTTTTCTATTGAGTTTGTTAGTGATCCTAAGATTTCTAGTACTTTTTCTGTTCTTACCCGCGAGAACCTGTAATTGACTTTATGTTTCATTATACAATTATTATCCATCTGTGTATAGCTACAGATCGGACAATCGGATTCATATTTACCTAAAGTTGAGGTTTTGGTTATTATCTCTTCTATTGAAAACATCCTGCGATTCCGGGATCGACGAATTTAGAGTTCCCATTATAGAATCGAATGTAATATTTACTTTTTTATTTATTTACTAGCTTCTTCCCGCGGCTTCGCCCGCGTGGATGTCGGTTATATCGCGTTAAAAAGTAGCCTATGTCCTTCTCCGTATCCCAGGCTATATCTCTGCCAAATTTCATGACGATCGGTTCAGCAGTTTAGGCGTGAAAACGTAACATACAGACAGACACAGACAGACAGACAGAGTTACTTTCACATTTATAATATTAGTATGGAATGGATCGCCAACAGAGGCTACACAATTACACGCATGTTAACATGAACCGGGACAAATACAAGTGTGCGCTTCCAATTATAGGCGACCACATCATTCACTTAAAATCTAGGTAGGTACAATAAGTTATACAGTACACGAAAATTATAGTTAGGAAAACAAAATCAAATCAAAAGTAACAGCCAAAGTAAAACAGTAAGGGTACAAAAATAAAAACAAAAAATAATACAAGCCAATTTCAGATAAATCAAAATAAAGCAATAATCAAAGAAGTTCAAAAAATTACTTGGATACTAGGACTTTTAGGTCTTTTTTAAACTTTGATAGTTAACATGTAATATCCAATTAAGACTATTTACAGACTGAGTCCCTACTTACATACATTGCTTAATAATAACAACTATTTCTCACTGCATACATATAATTACACTCACACACACTCTCCATATACACATAGGTATGCAGTTACATACATTCACTCACATTCTCCTACATTCTTAAGTTGCACTCTTTTCTCCCTCCTTTTTTACCATAAATATATGTTTAGGAAAAATACATACTATATTTATCCAAGATACATACAAAAGTAAGATACATACATGGCAACTGACATACTTCACAAGTTTGTTTATTTTATGATATACCTTATAGCTGATCACTGTCTCTTAAGATACAGGTCATCCTAGTTTAAGAGGCAGGGCTCACCCAATTCATGTACAGACCTTGTGGGTTATAGCGTAACTATGTAATTACCTGTCTTTAATCTTATGCCAACCAGTTGTAATCCATCTTCTACCTAATTGTAACCATAACAACAACATATGTTTTTTCGTCTGTAACTTATTTGAAATAAATAAATTTATTATTATTTATTTATTATTAATTCGTTATGCTTCGATACTTCGTTATACTGCCTACAGAGCCTCGGCAAAACGGCGAAGTGTCCAAGGTTTGTTTTGGATCCCGGCACATAGAAAAGGTTATAGTTACACTTCCGCGGCAAGCGAGGTGGTGCACTTATATGCAGCTTTCCAAGGAGCTCGCCACAGTCAACAACCCCATTGAACAGTTTGTGAAGGAATCTGAGATATAAAACTTTTCGAGTATCTATCAACGAAGACATTTTATAATGTTGTAGTCTTACTTACGTTCAGGTGTTAGCTAATATAGAATGCGCTTCTGTATCGATCGTAAAAATCTCGCGATTCCGGAATTGATAAATTTACTACTTTTTGACTATAGAATCGAATGATAGTTTCCATACGATGTATCCGATTAAGTAGTTGTGCATTCCCGGATTTTCTGGAATCCCGGGATTTATATAACAAAATAGTACATTACTTACCAAGGGCTGTAATAGAAAGAAAGCCCGAAATCGCAGGTATTTGTGTAAATATGCGATAGAGGCCTTTCTTTTTTACTGCTAGTGGTGAGTACACAATTTTACGTCTTCACCTGCGAGTGCGAGTTTTACTGTACGCGTAGCGTGCGGTAAAACTCACATTATGGCCAGGTGTGACGTAAAAATATTTAAGAAGCCGTTTCCATAATTTCATAGCCAAAAATTAACTTTAGATAAATATGTATCTGCATACCCGATCTCTAGTTATAGCTGTTGTTTCTCCTATAAATAAATATATAAATATGGAATTTAATAAGAAAACTGGCAAACACCGAAACGGGCTGCTATAATATGCTGCTATCTGCTGAGACTGTTATACTATAATATAGTATAATAGAAATCCCCAATAAGATGCTACCCAATCCGAGAGTAGTTGGGCTTCCTACTAACTACCTAGCTAGACCATCGAGACATTCCCAAGAATGATATCATCATCATTATCTTCATCACCTTTTCAAAACCAAGTTTATTTCATACTAAACATCAGCTTTATTTAGAAAAAAAAAAAAAAAAAACAATCGTCTTCCAAAAAAGCACTATAAAGTGAAAAATAACTTTAAATGCGGAAGTCGTTGTCTTTGGATGTGTATATTAGTTTTTAAGGGAAGTTAAAAAGGGAAAAATAAAAAAGATTTTTATTTTTCTCTTTTTAACCCAAAATCAAAGCTTTTATTTCAAATAAACAAATTTGTCAAGGGGACGGTCATGTTTGCAAAATAATAAATGATATGATTTGATATGATTTAAGTTGTGGTCGGCTTACAGGCTTATAATAATAATAATAATAAGAATTAAGATTACCTGAAACAACAGCTAATCCGAATATTACCAATGCTACAACTTTGCCCATGGTTGCCGATTGAATGCTAAATGAATCAAACAATAATTGTTGTCAATTAATCAGGGGCTACTGTGCGAAATCTTTATCTCTAAGATATGATTTAATTAAGTAAGCACTTAGGTAATAAGATTAGTTAACTAGCTGAAATTCACGGGCTCTCTCATTTGTTATTGCCATATTATTATTTATTTATAATATTTATAATAAATTACCTAATGCTTTGTTAAGTATTAAAGATATCCATTTATTTAATAAGCAACTCAATAATCTACTGGTAAGTAAGACATACTACACAATCAATGAATACCTGTCTGATGGGAATTTGGGTGTATAATAATAATACCTACATATAATTAGGATGAAGACTGGAGTCCGATTTGTTTTTATTTTTATTAAAATTATTCTTATTTGTATTGTAAATTATGTGTGGACTGTATTAGATATTACTTAGTTATCATGACATTATATATTCTGACATTACATGTTTATTGATTTGAATTTATGACATTGTGTATGGTACTATTTTGAAATTATTGTATAACTGTCAATTTATGAAATGGTATAATTTTTATGGTGCTTATAATTTTAATAACAATTTTGCATGCCTGAATTGGTGCAACAAAGTGGACTGCGCATTCACTTGACATCTAGAAATGTATGATTATGTACTTTGTTGAGCAATAAACATTTGAATTTGAATTTGAATTTTACTTATAGGTATAATTTTAGGCTTCTCTGACTACGTATATTGTGGGATATAGCAGTGGTGGTCCAGTTGTAATGGCCCCGACTTAAGGCGCGACACCCGGTGCCTATAAGTCGAGTCGCGTGTCGTGACTGTTTGCAGGAGACTTTACAAGTTGTAAAGTCGTGGGTTCGAACTGAGCTAGCACTTTTATTCATGCAGTGTAGGTATATCATCTCAACGGTTCTAGAAACGATGAAAGAAAACACCGTAAGATAACCGGCATGTCCTAGAACCAAAACTTCAAAGCCACGTGACATCTACCATCTCTCACAATGCCCGCGTGGTTGTTTACGGCTCTCACAGAAAGGAGGCCCTTGTCCCAGCTGTGGGAAAATTATTATTTGACATCTCTGCATAATATTTACATAATCGGGATGATAAGGAAAAAAAATTTTTTTGTCCGTCATGTAGATTAATTATGTATTAAAAAATATTGGACACGTATTTTTTTTATTTTTTTACGTAATCAAAACATTACGGCGATACATTGAACATGACGTCACTACTCAGTAGATTTTATACGTAGCTGTGACGTAACGAGCCCCCACTCCCCAAGTTTAATGTGTTTTATCTAAGTTATTTTTTATTAATATGATAAAGCAAAAAATACTTGTCTAATGTGTAAAAACGACATTGTGACTACTGTATTTCGCACCATTTACGTGACTACTAAGTATTATATCTTATTATGACTGTTTGAATTTAAACCTACCTGAAATTTATAAGAAAACTAATTAATTAATTAATGTAGTCGGCATGGTTGGCGCAGTGGTTAAGCGTTTGACTGCTGCGCTGCGTGTCGCGGGTTCGATTCCCGCACGGAACAAATATTTGTATGACCTACAGTTAGTTGTTCCGGGTCTGGCTGTTTGTGGAGAGAAATTCCTACTGTGGGGCAAAATTAAAAAAATAAAAAAAATGTTTAATGATAGCAATATAATTTAATTTAATTTAATATAATTTAATTTAATATCTATTTCATTTTTAATTCAATTAATTTTTCTAATACTATTTTTTCTAATACTATGGGTGTATGTGTAAAAAACTTGCCTGAAATAAATGAATATCATTTTTTTTAATTTTTTTTTTTATTATCTGATTGACGGACTAAACAGTTTTTCATTTTTTTTTTACCCAGGAATCATCCCTATTAAAAGCTTTTAGTCTTAAAATAATTATAATAATATCGACGCTTGAAAGGTAATATTGACCAATTAAACGACATGTTGGCAAGTATACCTACCTACACTAGAGCATTTTAAGTTTTTCTTTCTGGAAAAAAAAAATCTTTAAAATGCTCTAGTGTAAAGTTACCAACAATATGTCGTTTGGTAAATATTTCCTTTCAAGCGTCGATATGTACCTACAGTCAGTATACACAATTAGCTGACGGGGGTCAGCTAATTGATAAAAAAAATCTCAACCATTTATGCAAGGGGGGCACTTTTCCTGGTGACAGCGAAGCGGACAAATTTTTTGATGCCCGATGATTTTTTCGCCTCCCTTTTTATACATGTACTTGTACTGTCAGTATACACAATTAGCTGACCCCCCCTTGCATAAATGGTTGAGATTTTTTTTACTAACAATTCGTATGATTTTAATATTTTTTCTAGTTTTGGGTAGATTTCGTATAGGTATTTAAATTAAATTAAGAATTATAAAATTCTATCGATCCGTATTCAAAAAAATCTCAACGTTTTATGCAAGGGGGGGTCAGCTAATTGTGTATACTGACTGTACAAGTATATGTATAAAAAGGGAGGGGAAAAAATCATCGGGCATCAAAAAATTTGTCCGTTTCGCTGTCACCAGGAAAAGTGCTCAAGAAGCTGGCAGCATTGCCACGTCGTATGGCGATGCTGAGACTTTTACCAAGAAATAGACCAGCCCTCTGGTCACGTGGAGAGTCGATCAATCACTTAGTGATGTCTCGAAAAAACTTGTTTCTAAGTTAATCAAAGATATCTGGCACTTTGGCACTTGGTAGTGTAAAAAAAAAACGGAAGGAAACCTGAACTTAACAATTACATAATTTACGTGTTCCTTTTCTGTATGAGACGGCGGGGCCTTTGCGACCAAATAAATAAATAAATAATATTTCATGTCAAACTCAAACCATTTATTTCAAATAAACTAATTACGGGCACTTTTGAATTGTCAAGGGGTCGGTCAGTCAGAATGATGAAGCTAGTTGTCCATTCCAAAGCGTAGTATGTTCCTATGGAGAAGAACGGGCAATAAACTCTACGGACACTCTTTTAAAACAAAATATTGGTTACCTATATACATAATTCATGTTGAAATTATACACGTGAGAACAATGTCGAAAAACGTGCAAGTTAAAACCGTCCGTACCTATTATAAACAATTAAAAAATTTAAATGTAAGCAGCTATAGGTACCCAAAGTATCTATTTCAGTTATTTTATGTAAACAAATTAATGTCAAGAAATGTCACTGTCAAAATGACAGGACAGTGGTGCGAACCATTTAATCAATTATTTTTTTTGTAAATAATAATCTATGAAATTAAAGTGAATTAATTATAAGAACTATGCAAACAAAATACTGTTGCCAAACAATGTTTTATGTAGTGTGTTGGAGACACGGCTTATGATCGTCATAATCAGCCCTTTTAAGTCCACTGCTAGACGTAGGCCTCCCAAAATCGATTTCCACTCGAAACAGTTTACAGCCGTTTTCATCTAAAATGTGGCTAGATATACTACATACGAGTACAATATTAATCTATGAATGAGAGTTGTAATGTTCGTATTGTTGAAGATGTAAAAAGTGTGAAAATGTTTGGATCTCCTACATTGTTACCAGTATCATGAAATATTTTATACCATAAAATCTCCTTTTTTTAATAACTGTGTTTAAAACCGAAAATGTATAAAAATGATTACGGTATGATTATTTTTGTTCTTAAATTCAGTACTTAAAAGAAAATGGATCCTTTTTTTTCGCCATTTTATGTGAATTACCATTACGAAGATATTTTTTTGTTATGTTATCCCCTTTGTTTACATAAATGATCTGAATTTGAGACTTTGGGTACCTATAAGAGATGACCAGTCCCTACTGACGGCGCTCGTTCATAAACATGACGCATGAATTAGCACCATTCACCTCAACCATTTTGAAGGGAACTTAATGGTCCAACACACATGCCACCACCAGTGAGACATTTGAGGGAGCATGACATACTCTCAGCCGCCAGGGCACATTCAGGTCAATGAAAGACGTACCTACCTACCAAGTACAATACGGTGTGTAATTCAAACAAACAAACCTAAATTTATTTACTAGTGAAACTTAAACACTGATTACGAAATATTATCAACTAAAACGTCTTAAGAATAATACTTACCTATTTGTAAGATTATGATAACGTTCTAGATTATCAGTTAGCCTGTGCAGGTGTGAGTTATCTTAGCTCTTGTTGTTAAGACCGAAAGTCCTGTTCAAATGCTGGGGAGTTTGTGGCACCATAAGTTCACTCATTCTCCATAGAAAGGAAAGAATCTCCGATCAGACGGGTGTCGTGTCTGGTGGGCAACTGCCCGACTGTTGACGTCGGGATGTTGTTTATATGTCGCAGGCAATTTTTATGATTGCGCTTTTTTTAAACGGGGTTGTCCGTTTAATAACGCTTGCAGTTATGAAATATGCCGAAGGCAAAATGTAAATCTATTTCTATAAATTGCGACGTGTGCATAGGTAATTGTGTTAAAGTGGTACTGTTTAGTACCTACTAATAATACTAATTCCATTCCATGGTCGGATGGTCTAAGTCAGAGATGGGCCAACTTTTTCCTATGCGGGCCAATATTAAAAAAAAAAACAGAATTTATGGGGGGCCATGACTTTTTGGCTATACTTAATATATTTTTTATTGAAATACAAATGTATTTGTATTTTCCGAAATAACATTATTTATTGACTCGTTTGTACAAAATTAAGTAGGTAATACGAACTATAGATATTCAAATCCATTATACCTACACTATGATATAGGGACATAATTATGTAGGTATTGCAGGTAATCTCCAAAATAGGAACAAATATTTATCCACTAATGTAGGTAAGCAAGTACCTACGCGTCACTGCACTGCACACTGTAGGTACCTACGCGTTGATCAATGCGACACTGCACTTTTAAATCGCGCGAAACTTTTCACAGGACGATTTTCATGCCGTCATTCGGAAGAAAGTCGTGCCACTTATGAGGAGGGTGCGGGGGAGTCACAACAGCATCCTGAAAACTGTAGCTGAAGATGTGCGTGCTCCTGTGCTGAGGCATTTCGTTCGTCTGATGGTCTGATGATCTTTTAGGGAGGTATCTACCTTCACTATTGGCTGTGAAGGGGCGGGGTTTCCCAGCACAGGGGCATTTGTATTTGTATATAGAATTAGATGATAGTGTTGTCCTTTGTAATTGTATTTAAGAACTAATAATAGTTTCTAAGTTTTTGTATACTAACCTTTGAATCTAGTTGTCCCAAAATAAAAAATTGAATTTGAAACTAAAATTCATTAAGACGAATTTTAGTTACGCGCGATTTATCGTCATTGCGACTTTAAGACCTCCTATGTGTCACTTTTGGCAAAATCCTGCCTTTTTCACATTTTGAAGTTCTATCGAATGCAAAAACTCTCATGTGTAAACGATGATTTAATCGTCATTTCTTTAGCAATTTCAAGATCTACAATGTGCTTCCTAATAAAATGTTGGTGCTTAAAATATCGATTTTCTCATAAAGTTAAATTTTACACATTCTTAAGAGGTCGTAAAGTCGCAACGACGCGCGACGTAAGTTATTATCTACATTTGGGTTGCTGGTTGCAGGCCAGATTGCAACCATTCGCGGGCCGGAGATGGCCCGCGGGCCGTAGTTTGCCCATTCCGTATATGTGATCTCCTATTATTTTGACATTTCTTTTGTTCACTGACACACCATTATTTTAGGAGATTACTCGGCGGCATCGGTCGCTTCGCTCGCTCGGCTGGCGCGCGGTTGGTTACAGTTAACCTAACCAATTTGGTTGGGGTACCTTTTTTTTTTTTTTTGTCCCGCTGGGAAAAATGCATTACGCATACCCTCCCGTCGGGGGACGGGAGGGGTATGTGGGACTCCCCGGCAGAGTGCTGGTATACCCACTAAAAAACCCAGCGGTGTTCCCTCAATGCCGTTATGGGAGGGCCATGGGAAACTGGCACAGCCTTTACGTCCACGACCCTCCCGGCGCGTGCCCGCCTAGCTGGCGGGCCCCGCATGCCCCCCAAGCTGGGGGGCTACGGGAATGGCCGGGAACACCTGGCCATTCCCATCCGACACTGACAGGCAAGGGTGCCCCCGCACCCGTTGCCTGCTGGCCTCCACCTGGGAGGAGTCGGAGATGACTGTCATACTGACGTCTTCTTCGACCCCTCCTCCTGGTTGGGGTACCTGGATGTCGAAATTATAAAAATTGAACGAATTGCCAATTTTCCTAGTTGCATAACTGCGAGCGTTTGTAGCGTTTGTTTGTTTGTGTTTGTTAAATGACGAATCATACAATCTGTCTGCCACATATCTAGGTACTCTTTTGATCTTGATTTTGTTTTTGTCAATCATCGTGATTTTGTTTATCATGTTGGATGATAATCTTTATTGCTGTAAACATTCCGATGTGCTACTTTATAGTCAGGAATTACCACGGTAGGTATCTATATACCTACCGTGGTAGGTAGGTGTTAGGTACCTGATACTATTATCAGGTACCTAAATAAGCCTTATTTCTTTATATATAGAAAAGAAAAAGAAATGAATTTTTCCACTGAACCTGGCGAAGGACATAGGCTACTTTGCAATCTAGATATTTGTACCTATAAAAAAATATTAAATACACGCAGACAATGGTGCCGATTCCCTTGTTCACAAACTAAACTAAATTTAAGTTCAGTGCATCTTCTTCTTTCTATTTCATTAAGAAAAGGGCAGAAGATAAATTTTAGTTTAGTCCTTTCAAATTAATCAGCGCCTGTCACTACTCCATACAAGTATAGACGTGATTAAAAACTTGCTGACTAAAATTACGTCAATTTACGTCAAGCGATTATATATATGACAGGACTAAACTAAAATTTGTGTTCTGTCCTTTTCTTAATGAAATAGAAAGAAAAAGATGCACTGAACTTAAATTTAGTTTAGTTCGTGAACAAGGGAATCGGCACCATTGTCGTTACAGGGTAATAGCATGATGAACAAACAAAATATTGTTAAACATAAATTTTATTAATAAATGTCTTTGTATAAAATGTTCCTAATTATAAATTAATTGCTAATATACATAGCTACTATGGCAATTATTTAATACATGTTTTTATTATCATCACAACTAAGTAGGTATACCAATTCATAATTATGTTTGGTTGCAATTTTTTTGTCAACCAATCTTTTTTTTTCATTCTACTATGAATTTGCTCTTGACTTTAGTCTAGGTCTGGATGACAGAGACAAAGTCTACGATGGAGTGAGCTTACCCAGAAGAAGCTTGTTCACTCTCACTTTGAATAGATTAGGGTTGTATGCGTTCGGAAACACAGACGCAGGCAGAGAGTTCCACTGCTTTGCTGCGCGCATTATAAAAGACGTTTGAAAGCGCTTAGTTTGGTGGAATATCAACTAGGTAGGGGTGGTAACTTGCAGTGCGTCTAGATGTCCGATGGTAGAAGGGGGCCGGTGGAATGAGGTCGTGGAGTTCATGGGCACACTCGCCGAAGTACAATCTGTAGAAGACCGACAAGCAGGCAACCTTTAGCAATAATCACAGGGGCTTGTGGCTAAGTAATAACAGCCCCACGTGTCGATCGATCAGCCCTAGTAGCATTTTCCGTTGGCATTTAGTTGGGCCACCTTCAGAGGTATGTGGCCCAACCAAACGCCAACAAAAATGCTACTAGGGAGGTTAAGCTACGCTTGCCGGGATTGCCATGGATGGGTGACCATCTTTACATACCAAGACCACTCCGTGCCTCGGAAAGTACGTTATGCCGTTGGTCACAGCTGTCATTTGTAGATTTTAGACAGTCGTTACGGGTCATAAGCCAGAAAGTGACAAAATTAGTTAATTATTATATAATATATTTTTTATTTTATTATATTCTATTTTTTGTAGCGTTAGAAGGCCTCCCACAAGGTGGACCGATGACCTTGAGAAGCAGGAATCCGCTGGATGCGAGAAGCACAGGACCGATCGAAGTGGTGGTGCTTGGGGGAGGCCTATGTCCAACAGTAGACGTCTTTCTACATCGGACCATACTACTAATGTGATTTTCTGTCCTAAACAATATTCTGAGACATTCCCAAAGGTTGTATGTGAACTATATTTAAGGTTCCGCCAATGTTCTGTTGGAAGTACTGCATGCGGTTCGCCAGTTCGATTCCCGGGTAGGCCTCTTCTTTCTTCACGGGTTGGACGGCGCGAGGTGTCTGTTGGAACAAACAAAAAAACTAAAATAAAAGTAGTCCCTTATCTGCCAGTGAAAATCCCTTCGAAATCGATCCAGCCGTTTAGCCGAAACAAACAGACAGACAGACAGCCGGACAAAAAGTGTGTATTGTGTAAATCGGGTGAGTACGAAGATGGGTGAGTACTGTGGAGAGTGTAGGATGTGTCCTTGCAAATACGGAGAGTTATGTGTGGGGTTGTCTACACCAGGGCCGGATTAGCCACGTAGCAGGGGTGGCAAATGTTACAGGCCCCGCGCTTTGAGGGGCCTCGCGCAGTGCGCTTGGACGTACAAGAAATTTTACCTCTACGAGGCGAGATGCGATTTTTTTTTTTTGCAATTTGTATTTCTGTATTAGGTCGTACATAAGTAAATCAAAATGTGATTCGCAGCCGTAACAAAAATGTAGGTATTTAACTATTTACAAAATTATAATCACTATAATAAAATCATCAAGGCAACTCTCTCACTCGCGAAAAAATAATCAGTATTGTTTGATGAAAATACATAGTTATAGTTAACATAAACGGGATATTTACCATGTTTATTCATTGTTCTGAGTTCCCGATATTTCGGCGCTGTTGCAAGCACCATGATCACGGATAAACATCCCGTTAAATATCCCGTTTATGTTAATAATAATATTAGTGACCATGACAGTTTAAAAACTTATACATAGTTATAGGTTTAAATGCTTGAGAGTTAATATAAGTAAGGTACAGAAGGAAAAAAACCTCTTAGTTTTTTATAAACGCTGATTCGACTAGTGTTATATTAAGAGAAACAATTTGTAAAAGTACTGTTTTATTTTATCTCCTAAAGAACCAAAAACCAATCCAAGTTCTACCACGGGCCCTTTAGCAAAATTTGCTACAGGCCCCGCGCTGGGTTAATCCGGTACTGGTGTTCGGGTGACTGGGGTGTGTGAGAATATTTTCGTATATTTATTATATATGTGCGTATATTTTCTTAGTATCCTGACCTCACTCTTCTTATTATTGTCGTGCATCATCTTCAAATGATTGTATATGCTAGTCTGCCATAATATGAACGTAGCCGGACATAGCTTATATTTGTATACTAGGTGTTTTTTTAAAATTCTCATAACTCTAGGGTATGAATGAGACCATATTAAAGAATCAACTGGCATATAAATAATTTTTCAATATTATATATACAACATTATTTTTAGTATATGCAAAACCTGAATATAGTTTGTTCAGAATAAGGAACTGAATCGATTCCAATAGTTTTTGCACCATGTTATATTTTTTCCCAAAAATATTTAAAAAAGGTTACAAGTTGGACACCGAGCGACACTAAGTACTTGACCATTACGAAAAAGTCTAAAGCCTGCAAGTGTGATGGAAAATGTTATCACCAGTTAATTACAATACAATCGTCGTACGGTTAGGTACCTACTGCCAAATTAATATTATTATTAATGAACGCAAGGCGCGGGCGGCACGGGTGCGCCGCATGGTGAGCATGTTTTTGTAAGGACAACCAGGTAACATAACAAGCTTATAACTTTGTTATTTTTCATGATACAGTTTTGAAATTTTGTACATAAATTCTTTACATAAAAATACTAGACACGTGTTTCGGGTTTCGCATAAACTAAAACTAATGTTGTATATATATATATTTTTTTTTTTGTTAAAAATTTTCTTAAAAAATAATTCGACTAAGTCACGATTAGTAATGTAAAACACCCTTAAGAAATATGACAGCGTCGCAATTTTCTTAGCTTTAAATATTAATGATTGGCTTGAATGAAAATGAATTAAGTACTCGTATTTATCAATGAAACTTAGATACCTACACACATCGAGTGTCACAATTTCATAACTAACAATTCATCATACGGGTGACAATTTTTGACCTAAATTAATATGATTGATTATAATTATCTTCGAAACTCTGCATTTAAGGACCCACATAATCTAGGACTTTTTTGTAATATTTTTACTTATAGAATTATAACCCTAGAGAGTTATGGGATATAAAAAAAACACATTGTAATTGCTGTTATAGCCTAGTTTGTAGCGTGTGGGGCGCATAATATGTAAGGTTGTATGTGAAAAAGGGGGTGTACTAATGTGTTGTAGAGGTAAGTTTAATTTTGTGGGGTGTGAATGGGTTGTGCTAAGGGAGTGTGTATTGTGTAAATTGGATAAGTACAGTCAGTTACCACAATTAGCTGACCCCCCCTTTGCTCAAATAGTTGAGGTTTTTCTACTAACAAATCGTACGATTTTCATTTTTTTTTTAAGTTTTGGGTAGATTTCGTATAGGTATTTAATAGTTATTTATGCAACTGTTGTATAATAAGGGGTATTAAAACACGAATGTGGGTTTATCACATGAGTGTTTTAATACCTAATTATTACAGTTGCATACAAGACTTTATCTACATCCATGACATGAATCCTCTATAAAAGGTTCTGAAACAGTTTTTGCAATACTATCGAACAAAAATGGCGGGATACGACGCTATGGTATAGTATAGTGAAACGCGCGTGCGTGACAATGTTCTTTTTTTGAAATTCATAAAGATACCACGAATTGAGTAGTGAGAATGGAAGGGAGGATTCGTTAGAATTGAGTATTGAGAATGGAAGGGAGGATTCCTTACTCATCAGACAGATGAGTAAGGAAGGGATCATCATCCTCGTAAAAGCAAAGGAGTTGCATTATGAAATTCAGTACAACATTATAACTCCGTTTGGATGCTATTATGGTTACTATGACACTGGATGTTTTAATGTTGGCAATAAGCTAACTGTTTCAGAAACTTTTATAGAGGATTTATAGCTTGGGCGTAGATAAATTAAATTAAGAATGATAACATTCTATCGATCCGTACTCTAAAAAATCTCAACCATTTATGCAAGGGGGGGTCAGCTAATTGTGGTAAATGACTGTACGAGGGTTGTAAGGTGTAGAGTGTGGAGACTTGGAGTGTAGGTATGTTCTTACAAATGCAGAGAGTTATGTGTGGGGTGTAAGTGGAATGTGTATATTATATATTCTTAGTATTCTCACCTTACTCTTCTTATTATTTTCGTGCATCATCTTCATATGCTTGTATATGCTAGTCTGCCACATGAAAGTAACTGGACACAGCTTGCATTTGTATATCTTGCTACCTGACCGTTTTGTGTGCATCGCCCATACATGTCCTTTTAGGCGTTTCACTGTCTGTAGAAGATAATAAATAAAAATTTAACAAACAAATTGCTAATATTGTAGAGATACTTTAGTGAAGATTGTGAATATTTTACTAATAAATCGTTGCTGATATGTTACAAATAATTACTGATATTTAACTAATCGTTGCGGATATTTTAGAAATCGTTGCTGATATTTAACCCTCGCCATGCCTGGTAGGGTTTGACCCACCTAGGTAATTAAACCGATGTTTTTTTTTTTTTTTTAATTCACGTAAAATGGCGAAAAATAAGGTTCATTTTCTTTTAAGTACTGAATTTAAGAAATAATAATTAAAAAATAATCATACCGTAATTATTTTTATAAATTTTCGGTTTAAAACAAAGTTATTAAAAAAAAGGAGATTTTCTGGTATAAAATATTTTATGATACTGGTAACAATGCAGGAGATCAAAACATTTTCACACTTTTTACATCTTCAACAATACTAACATTACAACTCTCATTCATAGATTCATATTGTAAGTAGCATATCTAGCCACATTTTGGATGAAAACGGCTGTAAACTGTTTCGAGTGGAAATCGATTTTGGGAGGCCTACGTCTAGCAGTGGACTTAATCCATTCGCTGACACTAACCCAAGGGCTGACTATGACTATCACGATGACGATCATAGGCCGCGTCTCCGACACAAACTCAAACTCAAAGCATTTATTTCAATTAAACCATTTACAGGCACTTTTGAATTGTCAAAGAGACGGTCAGTTAGTCAGAGTCGGCAAGTTGAAGCTAGATGCCCATTCCAATACGTAGATCACTATGGAGAAGAACGGACAAGAAACTCCAAGGACACTCTTTTAAATCAAGATATTACATAATCCTGGGTACATTATTCTTGTTGCTTCTATATGTGAGACAATGTAAAAACTAATAAAACAATTCAAAATATAAAATTACAAATTAAAAATAAGCCCTGGCAGTCAAGAGATGACCAGTCCCAACTGACGGCGCCCGTTCACGAACATGACGCATGGATCAGCACCATCCAGTTCAACCATTTTGTAGACTACATGAAATATTGTTTGGCAACGGTATTTTGTTTGCATAGTTCTTATAATTAATTCCTTTAATTTCATAGATGATTATTTACAAAAAAAAAATATGATAAAATGTTTTGCACCACTGTCCTGTCATTTTGACAGTGACATTTCTTGACATAACTTTGTTTACATAAATTATCTGAATTAGAGACTTTGGGTATAGTTTTATATATGACTAGCTTTTGCCCGCGGCTTCGCCCGCGTGGATGTCGGTTATTGCATAAAAAAGTACCCTATGTCCTTCTCCATAAAGTCAAAGTCAAATCATTTATTTCAAATAGGCACGAAGATGCACTTTTGAACGTCAAAAATTACATATCCCAAGCTATATCTCAAAATTCTAACTTAATATTAATTTTAATGTGATTCACTATGTGTATAGAAACAGAAACAAATGATTTAATATAATAAAAGTCATACAAAAATGCATACAGAAACTTAACAAATTATATACTAAAACCTTCCTCGAGAACCAAGCTATCCATTGGTGAAAACAGCATGAGAATCGGTGCAGTAGTTTTTGAGTTTATCGCGAACAGACAGACAGACAGACAGACAGACGCGGCGGAGGACTTTGTTTTATAATATGTAGTGATTGAAGATAACTCACCCTGTAGGATTTCCCGCATATTTCACATAGATGTTCGCCATCCGCTTCTTTTTTCTTACCCTCGTGTATGTTACTGACATGAGCTACCAATATTTTTGCTGTTTTGAATGCCTGCAAGAGAAACAACGATTTATTATGATATTAGATGATAAAGAAGTCATCCCCCACCTGATGATAAGTGATCTGCGCGGATCGCAGCTGCGTTGCCTTCAAAATCTAATTATTTTATTTCACACTAGCTTTTGCCCGCGGCTTCGCCCGCGTGGATGTCGGTTATCGCATAAAAAAGTACCCTATGTCCTTCTCCATATCCCAGGCTATATCTCAAAATCCTAACTTAATATTAATTTTAATGTGATTCACTATGTGAATAGAAACCGAAACAAATGATTTAATATAATAAAAGTACTTATGTTCTGAACGTGAATGAGTCTTTACCTAAAGATAACAAACACAAAATCAAAATATGAAATTTCACTCAAATTCTTAAAGTAATCAATTGTACCAAATTATAACAAGAAATAGAAGTGCGACGCAAATAATAATTATAAAATAATTCACGTAAGTACCAACAATGTGAAAACAAAACAAAATCCTCCGAAATGTCGCATGCATGGTACACCGTTTGTGCTGATAAAACGCTCGAAATAGGTATCTAATGATCACCATTGGTGCGTAACTTTCCTCAGGGTCACGTTCGCAATTGGACGAAATATTTGACATTTATTTTGTACTTGCAACACGATCTGGCTGTAGAATTCGATTAATCGACTAATACTTGACCGGTAGACATTTTAGCGGGAACACCACTAAACGAACGAAAAAAAAAATAAAACAAAATACGTCTGTACTCTGTGGTCATGTGGCGGTGTGGCGCGGTGCTTAATGTAAACATTCATCAAGGTTATACGTGCGTAAATTAATGGATTCAATGTGAAAACGGTTTAATCTTAGAAGAATCTTATACAGAATTACTGAGAAATAAGTGTAGATTTCGTATTGAGTGTTAGTTTATTAAAAAGTGATAAATATGTCAGTGGAAAAGTAACGAAAGTTTTGGAATGTACAAATTTTGATCATAAGGCCGCCGTGTTTAGTAATGTTTTTATGATAAATATTCTTGTATACTGTTTGAAATACACATAAGTAGCTAGCTTATTTATCTACGAACATAATTTGGCTAATAGCTACTGATATTATAGCGTATTGTTATCGTAATCGTATTTCCAAGGATAAAATTCGGCAAAAAAATACCTACAAAAAGACAATAAAATGGATCTAATATGTTATCCTTAAGAGATAGACATATGCCATCGCGGACTTTTTTGAAGACCTTTATAAGATACATAATTCCACCATACATTATTTTGTTATATATCAAAGAGTTTAGACAGCGTTGTCGTTGAAAGCTCCCAGACGGCTTATTTTTTTCCGACACCTCCAACAAATATCGTTAATTCATACAGAAATGCATACAAAAAATTAACAAATTATATACTAAAACCTTCCTCGAGAATCAAGCTATCCATTGGTGAAAACAGCATGAGAATCGGTGCAGTAGTTTTTGAGTTTATCGCGAACAGACAGACAGACAGACAGATAGACGCGGCGGAGGACTTTGTTTTATAAAATGTAGTGATAAACCTACATAGGCACTTATCAAATGTCAGAAGCTAATTGCACGGTTCCAATTGGTTGTTTCCTATGGAGAAGAACCGGCAAGAAATTCCACGGTTACTCTTTTAAAAATAATTGGCTTTACAATATTATTAAATAACAGTGATAATAGGTATGGGAGGACAGTGTAGGCCTTTCAACAATTACCAGGTACTTAACAAAATAGAAAAGAATCTAAAAAAATATTTTTGAAATCCTATTTAAACCAAATGACATGGTTGCCATTACAACTACAGTAATAAATCTGAATAAATATCATGTCTACAAAAGCCACAAATAAAGAGTTGGAATTAGAATTGTAGGTATATAATTTCAAATAGTTAAATGATTTTGTCAAGAAACCAGGTAAAATAGTACAATATTGCAAAGCCCGGAAAATAGGCAATTGCAGGTCGAGTATGAGTATGAAGGCCGAGCCGTAGGCGAGGACTTCACTAATACGAGACAGGCAATTGCCATTTCCGCCGAGGCATATATAGTGCTTTTCTCAAAAGAATGCAGGGAAATAAAACATTGCTGGAGCGTTGTAATGTTCCAAATTCCAAAAACGCTCCTGCAATGGATTTGATTTTCTTTGTCCGTAAATTCGATACTTCGCGTTCTTTTTCGAAAATAATTACAATATTTCCATGCATGTTTGAGAAAAAAAAAATCAATCGTAATTAGGGATTCATCTACCTGCCTTTTCTCGACTATGTTGGGGTCAGCTTCCAATCTAACCGGATGGAGCTGAATACCAGTATGTTACATGGAGCGACAGCCTATCTGAACTCCACAACAAAATTACTAGGTAAGACGATACCCCTTGGTAAGACTGGTCGTCAGACTTCTGGGAACAATGGCTTAACGTGCTTTCCGAAGCACGGTAGGATCTCGGTTTGTAATGGATGGTCACCCATCCAACCTCGAAAACGTATGATTGATCGACCCGAACAGCTGTTACTTAGCCACGAGCCCCTCCTTCACAAAGAACTCTACTACTACTTAATAAAGAAAGAAAGAATAACGTTTATTTGGTCACAGTTCGTGAAATACAAAATACAAACAAAATAAAATGAACTCCACGACCTCATTCCACCGGCCCCCTTCTACCATCAGACATCTAGACGCACTGCAAGTTACCACCCCTACCTAGTTGATATTCCACCAACCCGCACTAAGCGCTTTCAAACGTCTTTTATAATGCGCGCAGCAAAGGAGTGGAACTCTCTGCCTGAGTCTGTGTTTCCGAACGCATACAACCCTAATCTATTCAAAGTGAGAGTGAACAGGCTTCTTCTGGGTAAGCTTACTCCATCGTAGACTTTGTCTCTGTCATACAGACCTAGACTAAAGTCAAGAGCAAACTCATAGTAGAATTAAAAAAATAAATAAAAAAAAGTGAAAAAGTAAAGTATAAACAATAGCTGTGCAATACGTACCTTAAAACAGAAGCTGCATTGGTATTTGATTTTCTTCAAGTGATCCCAGTCAATATGGTCGGTGAGACACCATTTTGTAGCGAATTTCTTTCCGCAATAGTTACATACGTGTCTGTAACAAAATAGGGAGATACAGGTTTTTGAAGTCAAACTTCTTATGCGACGATCCGATTATATGCATACTGGGTAAAAAAAAAAAATTACTATTTAGTCCGTCGATCAGATAAACAAATAGTATATTATGCAATTAGTGAATAAAGAACGGATTTAAGGCCCGAATTCCTCTGTCGCTGATGTCGGTCGCGCGTACGAATATACGTTGTGTTCTATGAAGCACCACACTGTAAAGCTGGCATCAGCGGCGCGCGAGTTGCTACGCGCCGCTGATGACGCGCGTCGGTCTCGCTCGTCAGCGCCGCGTTCGTCGGTCGACTGACGCGCTATAGAACGCTACGAGCGTCCTCACTCTGTTCCCGACCGTCGGCACGCGCGCGTACAGTCGCCCGCCACCATGAACATTGATACTCCTCGTCCTGACGTAGCTTTTCAAATAAAGTAGAAAATTCACCATTCGTCACCCTATCAGCAACAATTGGGTGAATGTGATATCTTTTTTTTCTATATTGACGCCGTCTCCGCTTGCGTAAGTATGCTGCAGCAACTAAACAATTTATAAACGGGTTCATAATAATATCCCAAATTCAAACTCCGCTTCACAAATCCACAACAAATCCACTTGGAGACGCCTGTACCGTGGAGCGGTCAGTATCGCACTACGGATGTTTTCATTGGCGCTGATGGTCAGCGCGCTACGCGACTGACGGTACGCGACCGACGTCAGCGACAGAGGAATCCGGGCCTTAAGCGAGGCCCACAGATGAATCGCGAGCAAGTGAAGGATTCTTCTAACGACTGAATCACGACCGTAGGGAGTGATTCATGATGATTGATTGATTCAAGTGTTAGAATCCTGAGCGACGCGAGTGAGTCATGGCCCTCGATATAAATTTTTATTCAAGAGTTGCATACTATACTTTATACCATGACCACGAGAAAAAGAAAGATTTAAGCGAAAATAGACATTTAATGAAGAAAAAAGGAAGGTTAAATTAATTAAAATGCACATTAAAATTGGAACAATTTTGGAGTAATTTTCTCATTATTATTATTAGGATGGTCCACCTGTAAAGCGATATTTATTTCCTGTCGATGGTCAGAACTTTCTGCTGGAGGAAACTCTGGGGCATCTTTGGACGTTGAAGGACGTGGAGTGCACAAGGATTTTTTTTTTAAACGTTGCCCCACACTAGGAATTTCTCCTGTATTGTGGGTGCGTTTACAAACATTTAAAGACACATACACAAACAGCCAGACCCGGAACAACTACTTGTAGGTCATACAAATATTGGTTCCGTGCGGGAATCGAACACGCGACACGCAGCACAGCAGTCAATCGCTTCAACTGTGCCGTCATGTATTGTTTGTATCGAGTATCTATTTTTCGCAAGGAGGTTGTATAGCATTAAGATGGAGGTCGAATATATTGGTGTGTTCTAAATTCAAACACCAAAATAGTGATTAAAAGTGCTTTTTATTCACTGTTTTCAGCGAATGAAATAAGCTTTTTAGAGGGGGAATGGTATAAAAATTATTAGACACGTATTTTTTGCTTTATCATTGGATAAAAAATTACTTAGATAAAACACATTGAACTCGGGGAGTGGGGGGCTCGTTACGTCACAGCTACGTACAAAATCTACTGAGAAGTGACGTCATGCCACATTTGAACTCAATGTATCGCCGTAATGTTTTGATTACGTAAAAAAAAAAGAAAAAATACGTGTCCAATATTCTTTAATAATCTACACGACGGACAACAAATGTTTTTTTAGTCATCATTCCCTATTGGACGACAAATTGAGAGTGAAATTTCATTTCAAGGAAGCGTCACGTTTAGGCACATTTCGTTACATGAGAGAGAAGAAACATATACTCTCTCTGTCTCTCACACTAAATATCTCTAACTCTTTATGAGGGTTCCGTACCAAAATGGTAAAAAGAAACCCTTATGGTGCAACTCAGTCTGTCTGTCCGTCTGTCACAGCTCCATATCTCAAAAACTACTAATGCTATCAACTTGAAATTTGGAATAGTTTTAGATGACTTTTGCCCAACCATTTTGCAAATAAGAAGGATTTTTGCAACAGGGTCTGAACGGGTTCTCAAAAATTCGAAGTGCGGCTACTAGAGGGCATGTGGGGTATCATATAAAAGAGCGCTATTTGCACAATTTTTTTTTTAAGTTTTCCCAGTTTTCGACTTTTAACAAAAATGTAAAAAAAAAAATACCGTTCCCCTCTTATCTCCGAAGTTTCTATAGAGAAAAAATCTGAAATTATTCTATGTGATAGAAGTTTATGTAAAGATTACAGGAAAAATAAAACGATGTCTCTAAATACCACACTTTTTCTAATATTGCAGTTTTAGGTCAGCGCCATCTCCTAACCGATAGTGGAACTAATGTATTTTTTTTTGTTGATTTTTGATGGTACGGAACTCTCGGTGCGCGAGTCCGACTCGCTCTTGACCGGTTTTTTTTTTTTTTAAGATGTTTCACTTCTATCATGGTGCTGCACGCGCAATTTTTTCATTTGATTGATGTTTATTTCATGAACTTAATAAAGAGACTCAGGTCAGGGCCTCAAGTCTGCTATTACAATAGTGTCAGAATGGTCTCGCCATTGTGAGTATTTGACAGTGTTTGTATGGCAAATCTGTCAAAAACTCACAATGAAGAGACCATTCTGACACTATTGTAATAGCAGACTTGAGGCCCTTGACTCAGATATGAGTGACAGAGACAACACTCTACAAAGCTAAACATTAGATATCTTTGCAGATCAATTCGGATATTTGTCACGAATATTTTTTGAAACATTTTCGGATCTTTACGGATTTTGATAACGTATTTTCTGGTTACTACCTACTGTGTATATTGTAAACACTTTTGGATATTTCTAAACACTTGGATATTTTG
The DNA here is from genome assembly GCA_947523025.1 of Dryobota labecula. Lineage (NCBI taxonomy): Eukaryota > Metazoa > Arthropoda > Insecta > Lepidoptera > Noctuidae > Dryobota > Dryobota labecula. Next base: position 10,520,770 of record OX383314.1, on the reverse strand, counting down.
CACTTCATTTTCGGATCTTTTATAGACTTTGGTAACATATTTTCGGATTTGTTGCAGATATTGTTGACATATTTTAGGATACTGTTGTGGACATTTCTAACTACACTTACGGGAAAGTATCTTGCGACACGTGCAGAAGCACGTGTCGCAGGATACTTTATTGGTAAGCCGCCTGTGGTTATTCTAGCAGTCCCTGTTTGCAAAAGTCTTGCTGCAAGCGCGACATTCGTGCAAGTTATGTTATTGAGATAGTTTAAGTAACTATCTCAATAACACGGATATTGTTCAAGACATTTTATGGATGTTAATAGCAGCCTTTACGGATATTTGCCGCGTATATTTTGGAAATATTTTTGGTTATTTTTTCAGATCATTTCGGGTATTTCTGAGACATTTTCGGATACTTTTAAAACAGTTTCAGATATTTTTCAGACTATCCAAGCACACTTACGGGAAATTATCCTGAGACACATGCTTCTTGCTAAGCCGCATGTGGTTGTTGTAGCAGTCCCTGCTTGCGAAAGTCTTGCCGCAAGCGCGACACTCGTGCAAGTTGCCAGCCTGTCGCTCGCGATGGTTGCGCGAGTGTCGCGCGAGGTTGCGCTTCCATTGAAACAGTTTGCCGCAAATTGGGCATGGGTAGGTGAGCCCGTCGTGGATTACGCTGGTAGCAAAATACAAAAGACAAGTTACTAAGTTGTTAATTCATGATAATTATGGGAAATACAGAAAAAAAAGACATTTAAGAAAAAAATAAAATTAAACTATCATAACTAATTTTAGACATTGTTACTTCTTGCTGATATTGGCACAAGCTACTTGAAGAAAGAGAAACAAAAAGATAGAAAAATCGTTCTTTTGCCAGCTTGAAACACTTTACAATAACAATTAAAAAAAAAAAAAAAGTTACATAGATAATAATATAAGATATTTCACCCAAATACTTTCAGATATTTTTATCTGTGAATCAAAATACCTATAAATAAGATAAAGAATAGGTTGCTGGTAGCAGCTGGATGAGAGTTGCCGAGAATGGAGTTGAATGGCGTGCAATTATCTGATGACGAAGATGAAGATAATTATACTCACACATGCGCTCTATAACTCTTCTTAGAATGGAACACTTTATCACACCCTTTGCATGGTATGAACAACTTCTCTTTAGGTTTGTCATATTTTTTCTGAGGCAGGATTCTGTGGACAATGTCATAGTTTTGAGTTAAAATAGGGTAAGCAGAAGACTACATTACTACACGGGTAAAAAATCTTTTACGTGTTGAGAGTCGCAATACTGCATTATATTAAAAAAATGTTATTTGTATGGGACTTACAATATATGTGTGTCATGTGACATAGACAAACTCAAACAGTCAGTAAATATCTGAGGAGTGTGGAGCATCTTGATTGCGAAAATGTTGAGTTTTAATTCCATGCTTTTTCCGCAGAGAAGGTCGCGCCATGCGTTTTAAATTGTTAATCTGTGATTGTTTTAGAAGAAAAAACTGACCGCGAAAATTTCAGAATTTTTGTCGAGTGTAAATTTGTTCGGTTTTAAATAAATTTATTAAGAATGTCCAGTGACAGTGAAGAGTTTGACGTCGAGCAAAGAGCAAAAGACAATAGATATAATCTTTTGCCGCCAAAATCGCGGAAGACTAAGTAATATTTATTCAATGTTTTTGTACTAAATTGACAATTTTTCTCGCACTCAAAGTGAAAAGTACAGTTTTCACCTCGAGACTAAACGCCAACTTAATATAACCTCGGTTTCATTGACTCCCTCGCACGCTCGGGAGTCAAACCACCTCTGGTATATCGACACCCGCTAAGTATACGTACATATGTATCTGCCAGATACACGAAACGGTTTTTATTGCATTTTTGGCATCTATATACATACCTATATTTACCACATACAAGTTTATTTTATTTTTTCAATTAACCCAACATACTTTTTTCTCAAACGTATATAGGGGCTTAGATACGGCGATATTTTTTTTTTTTTTTTTTTTTATCTTTATTCATTATAGAGGGTTTGATCAGTATGACCATGTCACCATCATAGGGGTATTCTATGTCTATCTAAAAAAAAAAATCTTCAGTTCGCTCTCCTATAAAATTTGCATTTGTCAGTTACTTAGTTGTACTTAGGAGGTGTCGATATTATGGCTTCATTTAGTCCCGATACAAAATATACGATAACTGTTTAAATTAGCAAAAGAATAATCATTTCTAGTGCAAGAAAAAGTCGAGTAAGTTCCCTTCCCTATCTTGCACTTGTAGTTTGACAGTTGTGCGACAGTGACAGAAATAATCCACATCCAAAGTACGTGTCAAAGTCAAATCATTTATTTCAACCCTGCGTTCCGAGTTGCGATAATATCGATATTCGCGTGCTACAGCCCATTCCGAATTAGCGTGAGCGCGATAATGATGTCCCGTGAATCGTCATAGATGACGTCACGACATTCGCCATCTTACGATAACGCCGACCATGCCTTTTACTAATAGCGCCGTAAGCGCTGTCAAAAATGACAGTTGTGTTGTTTTGTTTTGAGTCGCATCGTATTTAACGTGGCATTTTCAAAATGGTTCTTCTGGCTACAGTTGCTACCTAACCTAATAAGAAGAATTGGTGTTTATACAGAGAAATACTCTAATATCGTTTTGACATTGAGTGAGCACCGTGAGCGCGTTCACGAGCGTTCCGAACTGTTGACAGCCATCGGCTGTCATAATCGTATTATCTAAATCGGAACGCATGTGAGACGATGTGAGCGCTGTGAGCGATTTTAGCCAATTCGGAAGGCGGCCCAAATAGGCACATAAAAGGCACTTTTGAACGTCAAAATTTACAATGCGCTAGGGATCAATAAGGTTACGTACGCTACGCTTGCCGAGGTCAGCCCGCCGATGGGTGACCATCCATTACGTACCGAGACTCCTCCGTGCCTCGGAAAGTACGTTAAGCCGTTAGTCCCTCATTCATCTTTGACAGTCGTTACGAATCGACCTGTCAACCAGTCTTATGGTGGCACTTCACATCGCTATTTGTGTTCGCGTATTTTTCTTATTCGCACAAATAGGACGATGTGAAGTAGCTCTATTCGTCTATATTTGCCTATTCTCACGAACAAGATGAATACGCCAAATACCCGAACACCCGTATCCGCCAGCTGTCGGTTTTTTGCAACATATCAAAGGATTGCGAATATGTTCGTTTACCGGCTACACATCGCTCGCTCAGTAGTGTGCGGTGCGCGTTAGCGGCGGACGTGTATAAGTATTTGTAGTTTGTTTACAACTTGTTCGCGCCAAAATGGATTGGACAAATAAACTTGTTATGCGATTTTTGGAATATTATCAAATGCATCCCTGCATATGGGACCCGCAACAAGCCTCTCAAAAACAGAAGTAAAGTTAGTGACGCATGGAATAGAATATACAGGCACAATAAAAGAGATTTAAAAAAGCGAGATACTTTGATGGCTGCCTATCAAGGATACAAAATAAAAATTAAGAAGTTTGAAAAAATCAAATCAATCAGGAATCTGGAGCAGGCATGTGCGATGTTTATTTTTATTATATATAACTAGCTGACCCGACAGACTTCGTTCTGTTAAAAGCTATATGAAAAATAGATGTTGGCCGATTCTCAGACCTACTCAATATGCTCACAAAATTTCATGAGAATCGGTCAAGCCGTTTTGGAGGAGTACGGGAACGAACATTGTGACACGAGAATTTTATCTCGTATAAGATTAGCACAATGGAAATAATAAGCCGCTGCTGCAGTTAACACGTCCATCGTTAAACTATAGCTAAAATATTCGTAAATGTTCGGCATATCTGCTGTTCATGAACGATGTGTAGTCGGTGTATTCGTGTTATTCGGAATTCAACACGAATATAGCGAACAAAGACGAATAAAAACGCGAACATCGAATAGCGATGTGAAGTGCCACCATTATAGATATCGTGTTACCGTGTGTTTGTTAGAGATGTATGGAAGTAGAAGACATGCTGCGCCGACCGATACATTGTGATAAGGGCAGGAGGAGAAGGATATGCAGACGATGTACTTACTTGAGGTGGTACTTGAGTGTCATTTTGTTGGCGAATACTTTGCCACAGCAGTCGCATTGTGGCTTTTCTTGACAACACACGCCACGGTGGTATGTTAGCTTTGATTTTGTGCTGTAATCAATAGATAGAATAATGAATGTTGGGATTAAAAGTAAATAATTATAATATAAATTGTCGGCGCACAACATTATCGCGTGATTGACCGCGGAGAAGACGCGTGGGGTCGGGGTAACGAACCCGTTAGGCGCCTGTTGTTGAAAGGCCTACACGTTCCTCCCATACCTATTAACACTATTTCATAAACTATTAATATTTGAAAATATTGTAAAAACCAATTATTTTTAAAAGAGTAACCGTGGAGTTCCTTGCCGGTTCTTCTCCATAGGAAACGACCAATTGGAACCGTGCACCTAGCTTCTGACGTTTCATAAGTGCCCATGTAGGTTTGTGTGAAATAAAATGTTTTGATTTGATTTGTATTGCAGTAATGTAGCTATTGTGGTTGTATGTGTGAGTAGGTGGGTGGGAGTGTGTTGGTGGATGAGTGTGAATGAGTGGGTGTTAGTTTTTGGGCGGGGATCAGTGTTTGGGTGAGTGGTTGTGAGTATGTGCTCTGGGTGCGTATGAGTTTGAGGATGAGAGTGTGTGTTGTCGTGGGTGAAAGTTTGTTTGTTGGTGTAAGTGTGTAGGTAAGACGGTGTATCTATGTGATGACATATTTACTTACTTAAAACTACCGCCACATGTCTGGCACACATGAGCATCTCCATTCAGCGTGTGACTCCCAACATGCTTCAACATACGTCGCTTCAGCGTAGTAATAAAGCCACATTCCCGACATTTATAGCCTTGTTGGTGTAACGCTTTGTGTGCGGCCACGTTGTCTTTAGTTAAGAAATAGGCTTGACATATTGAGCATTGATGGCAGTCTTCGCTTTTCTGAAAAAATAAATAAAGTTGTTAAAATAATTCGGTGATGTTGTGTAAGTTGTTAACCTGTGTTTTGGAGTTTGGTAATACAATGGCGAAATTATTCTTAAGAGGAACAGCAGTACACTCCTTTAAAAAAAAATCTCATGACATAGAAGGAATTATGAAAATCGGCTCAATAAGGCGATTATCACACGGCACCGCGCACCGCCGCGGAGGGCGGTGGCGGTAAAGCGGATTTTGTAGCGGTGCCCCGCGCGGTAAGGCGGTTTACGCGCCTGTCCGCGCGGATGGATTTGACACGGTTTTGACCAGTTTGATCACAGACATCCATTTTTAAATTGCAACACGTCCTGCACACACGATGATCCGCGCGGTTAAGCGGCGCCCCGTGTGTGAGGCGCCGCCCCACCGCGCGGACGGCAGCGCGGAGGGGCGGTGGCAGTGAGAGCACCGCTCGACCGCGCGGTCGTGCGGTGTACGTGTGTTAGGCATCTACGGATTTATTAGAGGCCAATGCGACATGAGATCCGCTTCACCGCCTACCGCGGCGGCGCGCGGTGCCGTGTGTTAATCGCCTTACGAACCTCGGTGTGTCTAGAATTTTCTAATAACTTTTATAAAAAATCATTTAAAAAAATCGATCTAAAGAAAAGGCCACATTCCTCTAGATCGTATTTTGTTGCTTCGTGTCTCAATATGAGACTTAATTTAACAAAGCTCAGGACAATTTACATTTTTTAAATCCTTTTTTAAATTATTATTCCTTTATTTCAACACATTATCCTGTATAATCACAATAACATTATCCTGTATGTAGAATTTAGTGCCTGCGTGGTTTAGCACTAACTTCTGGGTTGGTTGATATGTCTAGTTGATCTGGTTGATTTGGTGTAATCCTAGACTGGATATGGTTTGGTTATTGGTTTAATGCAAATGGTTTAATAATACGAAATATACGGGTTGAAATTGAAAATATGCGACAAACCGAAATGGGAGATTGTACTTATCATTATGAACAACTTTTACTATGTGACCAAAGCTGCAATCGCGAAAAAAATATCTGCTGTTCCCTACATTTTGACGAGTTATGCGAACATAAATGTAGGGTACAGCTGATTATTTTTTCGCGATTACAGCTTTGGTCCCTTAATAAAATATGTTCATAATGATGAGTACAATCTCCCATTTCGGTTTGTCGCATGTTTTAAATTTCAACCTGTATAAATGGTTTAAATGCTATATTGAATATATTGGTTATAATTATAGAATGGTAAATCTAAACTACATTAGCACTAAGATGGTTTGTTTGGTTTGGTTTGAGTTACGCGATTGGTAGTCGGATACGTACTAATTGGTAATTGTTGTGATACGTGCATTTATGGAAATGCACGCAGGCAAAAGTGCTGCGTTGTTCGGTTGCAAGTATATGTAAATAAAACAGCTAAAATAAAATAAAAACCAGCAATGGATGTTGAAATATTCTAACGAACGACGCGCGAAATCAGCTGTTCACTTTTTGCCTAGCTACAGAGTTCATCGAACTCACTCGCTGCGCTGTCGTTCGCTACGTGCGTTTTGCCACGGTAACGATACATTGCGTGTGAGGTAATAAAACAAATCACGTTTATTGGATTTCCATAACGTTCCTGAAATTGTTTCATGTTTTGGTTATCTTAATAATTATGATATACTGAATTCACCCCATCAGGCTGCGGAAGGCACTTACACCCTATATAGAAGCAACAAGAATAATGTATCCAGTATTTTGTAATATCCTGATTTAAAAGAGTGTCCTTGGAGTTTCTTGCTCGTTCTTCTCCATAGAGATCTACGTTTTGGAATGGGCAACTGAGTAATTCCTTTTTTTTACTTTGTAATAATATAGTCTCCGATTTAAGTCAAAATTAATGTGTTTCCTACTGTGTTATATGGAATAAATACCTAATGAAATTTGCATATATGAGTTTTATTTTATTTCTTAAAATAAGGTAAGGTATTGTTATTCTAACAATACCTTACACATTTCTAAAAAAAAAATACCAGCTCTTAAAATACTTTAGTCAATGTACAAACAATAACTACTATAAAATAATATTCGACTCCACTTCATGCCTTGTCCTGCCGGCAAATTTCAGTCATAAAATTTTATTGCTTTTTGTATATTGCTTTGTAAAAACAACTTTAAATCATACACGTAAGGTTGAATTTGCAAAAAAGTATGTTTATATTATAACTATAACTACTTATGTATAATTGGAGATAGTTTTGAGTGTTACTTTTCTTCGAGACTGTGTATCTTGGGTTTTTATATATCAATGCGTGAAACATACTTACAGGTTGATGTTTTCCATTTAGATGGTCATGCATTAACTTCTCAGTGTTGAAGGCAATGATGCAATCATCACACCTGAGGAGAGAAAGAAATTACCATTACTTTCACAACATAACTGTACCTACAGAGGTATGAGGAATAGGGTGTAAAGTTCGCTCATCCTTCATAGAAAAGGGAGGATCCTTCGACCAGACAGGTGTTGTGTCTGGTGGGCTACTACCCGACGGTTGATGTCGGGACGTTTAAAAAAAAAAATACATATATATATATGTAATACACGAAAGCACAATAAAAAAAAAAAATGAAATTCCTAATGTGGAGCAACGTTTAAAAAAAAAAATACAACATAATATTATTTTTTTTTTTTAATCCATACTAATATTATAAATGTGAAAGTAACTCTGTCTGTCTGTCTGTATGTTACGTTTCACGCCTAAACTGCTGGACCGATCGTCATGAAATTTGGCAGAGATATAGCCTGCGATATGGAGAAGGACATAGGCTACTTTTTTACGCGATAACCGACATCTACGCGGGCGGAGCCGCGGGCAAAAGCTAGTACAACATAATATTGTTATTTTTTTTAACGGAGAACGTATAAAACAAAAAAAAAAAATATTATGCAAACTAGTAATTTTTCCTATATTATGGGTGCAAACATATAAACTCACATACACAAACAGCTGGACCCGGAACAACGATTTGTATGTCATACAAATATTGGTTCCGTGCAGGAATCGAACCCGCGACATACAGCGCAGCAGTCAATTGTGTAATATTGTTGAAATTACTGCACTTGGGAGTTATTTTTTAATGTAAATGGTAAAAAGATTACAGTGCTCTGTATTTATCGTGAAATAACGGAGTTTTATTAAACGTTTACATCGAAATAACGAAAGGGTGAGAACAGTTATTTGTCTAATGTTATAATAATTGGAGTATAGTACGCGGGTATTGTTACTGTTACTTTCAATATACTAGATTTTGACCGCGGCTCCGCCCGCATAGATGTCGGTTATCGCGTAACAAGTAGCCTATGTCTTTCTCCATATTCCAGCCTATTATCTCTGCCAAATTTCATTACGGTCAGCGGTTTAGGCGTGAAAACGTAACAAACAGACAGGCAGAGTTACTTTCACATTTATAATATTAGTAGGGATTTATGTCTACAGCGTGTAACGGAAAGGGTATATACATATCAAAGGCACGGATTCTTTTGGTGATAACAAACTACAGGGCAATATTTTTAATACCTATACCTACATAAATAAAATGTTAAGAAACATTTAAATAAAAATCAAATGTTTCCAATTGAATTCTACACATCACTAGACCAAGTCAGCTGATCGGTGTCAATAAACTACACACAAAGAAACGGCGGTTACACGTTTGTTATGATTTAAATTTCATAAACTATCGAAATAAAAAAAATATTAAGCATTTTCTAGTTAGTGCTTTTGAGCTGAAATTTTGTACAGATATTCTGAACCAGATACACTCTTCACCCCGTTTGTATGGATATACCCTTTCCGTAACACGCTGTATAGTCTAGTGTTTTGTTTTGTTTATCAGAATATAAAGTAGTATACAGGATAAGTATTTAACCAGTGGGCAAATTATTTTTTTGTGGATCAGTGTCTGTAATAGAATATATTTCCATTTTTTTTTTTTGTTCAAAAAGTAGACCGCAGATTTTAAAATGTATATACTAAAAGCCACAGAAGCCTTTGATGGCTTATACAGGGTGTTTGGCAGAACGTTGAACATACGAAAATGGTGGATAGGTGGGGTCATCTGCTACTTACTCAGCCCTAATTTATTTGGCCCTGGCCCCCTGGATATTAAAAAAAAAAAGTTTTTGCTTTCTTCTAGTTTCACCACTTTCTTAACTTTAAAGTGTAATTTGTATTAAAAATGGGTAAAACAGGCAATATTTTTATTTATTACATCTTTCTGTAAGTTTGAGGAGTCATAACTTTTTTTCTAGCTAACATCTGAATAAAGCAATAATTTTATAAGAATCTGCCAATATTAAAAATAAAAAAATAAACTAAAATATTGCCTGTTTTACCCATTTTTAATAAAAAAATACACTTTAAAGTTAAGAAAGTGGTGAAACTAAAAGAAAGCAAACAAATTTTTTTTTTATATTCAGGGGGCCAGGGCCAAATAAATTAGGGCTGAGTAAGTAGCAGATGACCCCACCTATCCACCATTTTCGTATGTTCAACGTTCTGCCAAACACCCTGTATATGGCTAGTGAGTTCGAAGAAATATATCTAATATAGGTACTACAAAGAAACAAATTTAGACGGTAAGTTTGTAAGCTTTACATTCAAAGAATATTTTATATATGACTAGTGAGTTCGAAAAAATATGTAGGTATAATATAGGTACAGTGGCCAGCACATCAAGCTACACGAAAGTGTCAAATTTCTCCAAACGATTTTAAACTTTAAAATGTTGATGATTAAGTTCAAAATCGAACGGAAAAATTTGAAAGTTTGTGGTAACTTGATGTGCTGGCCACCGTAGAAAGAAACAAATTTAGACGGTAAGTTTGTAAATTTACATTCAAAAAATATTTTACGTTTTTACTCGTCATTTAATATGTTAATAGCACAATTAAAGATGGTAGAAGTGTATCAAACTAAAGTACATACTCATATTTGTTCTATACTTTTTTTTTATTTAAAAAAATTGGGATTAGTAACCTGCTTATATACCTACATCGGCGAGTTGCACAGGCACACAGCTAGGTACAACTGCGTTCCGATTCAACGCACGCATCGTCGCGTGGCGTGTATCCAATAAACTATTGTCATGATTTCCAAATAATAATAAGATTTGTAGTGATTTTAAATACTATATATAAAATTTAAAGTATGTGATTGCCTCAATTGACTTTCGTAGTCATTTAGTCATGAAGTTTAAAAGTATCTCATTTGACATTTACCGCCAAAAGTACTGGTTATTTTTCTAACGGAACGGAATGGAAACATGATGTTTGGAGTGTCGACTCGATCTTAAGTCAGTTCTCATCGAGCCTCAACCACCAAACGGTTATCTACTATAAGTTATCAATCTGTTAGCTGCTACTGTTATATATTTACCAAGTAATTTGTACGTGTACATGATTTTATAAAATACAGTAATATTCGTACGAAGCAGTCGTGTATCATTTCACTATACTCATTTATTATAAACATTAGACAAATAACTGTCCTCACCCTTTCGTTATTTCGATGTAAACGTTTAATAAACTCCGTTATTTCACGATAAATACAAACCACTGTAATCTATTTACCATTTAAATTAACCTCCTTACTAATAAACGTTGTATAGCGTCTGTATAGTTACACACCGATTTCTCTCTTTCACTCGTCAGTAATTTGACTTTCGAAAGAAGAAGACAAAGCGTTGTGTAACTATAAAGACGCTATACAACGTTTATTAGTAAGGAGGTAAAAATATAACTCTAAAGCGCAGTAATTTCAACAATATTACCTACAACTGTCGTTATTTAGCCGTTATTTGTCTAATGTTCAAAATAAACATCTTTCGTTAACGATAACAAAATTTTTTTGTACTAAGACGTATCAAAATAAGAAATAGGTCATTAATAAAACTCGTTTAAGTTTAATTTGTCAAAATTAGCGCACTAGTTAAAAACTTTTCCTGTTTAAGTTAGGTTTTATGGCCATGTGTAATATTATAAATATTCGTATGCCGCTTATAGGGCTTTATCACACTAGCGAGTTGCAAGCGAGTGGAAAGCGGGGCGAGTGCGCAGCAAGCTCGCCGCGAGTTCGCAACGTGTGCGCGGCGAACACACCGCGAAGACGCCGCGGGTGCGCAGCGAGCTCGCGGCGAACGGCGCTGTCGACGCCATTTTACGAATGGCACTGAACGTACAACTGGCACTGAATGTACAAAACGCGGATCGTACACTGCGAACTCGCTGCCCACCCGCGGCGAGCTCGCCGCGCACACGTTGCGAACTCGCTGCGCACTCGCCCCGCTTTCCATTCCACTCGCTCGCAACTCGCTAGTGTGATAAAGCCCTTAGTGGCAGATGTGTCCTGAACATAGCTGCACTAACCAATTTTGTACCTACCATATCCGACGAATAAATGTCTTTGGCTTTGTGAAATTTCTTGTTGCCCGCGCTTATAGTTCATTTCCGCTTAGCGTTCTTTCTTACTTTTTTTTTTCTCTCGGCTCCTAAGGACCCGGTGATGTAAAATATAGCCTATAGCCTTACTCAAGAATTAAGCTATGTAAAAAGTTTTTTTTTTTCCGACTTGTAGTTCCAAAGATTAGCGCGTTCAAACAAACAGACAAAAAAACAAACTCTTCAGCTTTATTATACATATCGACGGTTAAAAGGTAATAGGGTATAAGCGACATTATTAACATTTTTTACGAAAGAGAGTCATGAATGCAATCCTACTTATTTATTTATTTATATAACAATTGCTTGTTGCACTAACAGTAAACACCAAAGCGTGCAGCAAGCCAACAACAAACAGACAACTAAAAAAGTTCATGCAAACACTAATCACAAATTTACTGCTAGACAAAAATATATCAAAATTCGGCTCCTGAGCAATTAGGCCGTTCAACAGATTGATCGCCTGGGTTGTGGGAGCGTATTGAGCTAGTACTTAAAAATAAGACTTGGATGGCATTCATAACTCATTTTCGAAAAAAAAAAAAATCGCTTATTACCTTGCCGAAATATCGGGAACTCAAAACAATGTGACCATGACAGTTTAAAAACTTATACCTTTTAACCGTCGATATTATATTAACAGTATTCGCAGTGTGTTCTCAGATCGCTGGGATTCCCCGATGTGGCGGAGGTGGACGCAGCTCCACGCTGAATTTTAATTGTTTGTTTGTGTGTCTGTACTAACAATAGATGTTAAGTAAAATTGTTACTAACCATATGGACTAAATTGTCTGAAATAAAAATATTCTATTCTATTAGTATATTTTGTAATGTCAACAATAAATCCCCAATTACTTAAGGTAATGAATTGCATACAAAAATACATAAATTACTTACACATTTATTTTTAACTAGCTACGCCCGTGAAAAAACACGGTATCGGTGGGAATCTATGCAGGTAAAACTGCATAGATTCCGACCGGAACCGTGTTTTATTTTTTTGCATAAAAAGTATCCTGTCACTAGGGGACAGTGTGCTTCAATCATAAATTTTTATCTTCTCAGTCTCTTCGCCGCGCCTCGCCAGTAGTCGTCGCTTAGCACGAGCACCGTTTTATCCGACGGAAGAGTAGACAAAAATGACATTCCGTGTAGACAGTACACGACGACATCAAAGTAAAAAGAGTCAACTGCAGTTTCTACGCAATTCACTCTTTTACATAATTCGACTCAGAATTCTTTGTTTTGTCATAGGATTTTTATTTTATTTTTTTGTTTTATTCTCAATTTTTACTGATATTAAGTCACGTGTATAAAGACAACTACAACATTTTTTCTCAAACTGTCGAAATACCGTATTTATAACAAAAAAAAATAATAATTATAGAAATAACCAAACTAAACCATTTCCTTGGTAATGCTTGGTATTAACCAAATGTTGTAAAATAGGAGAAGATAGCTTTGTTCTTCTATTAATTATCACAGTTTAGCGTTCAAAACGCTCTCCTGTAAAATCATGATTTTGTAGATAATCTTAAATACTTTGTGGCCGTTGAGTAGAAAGTTTTCTACTGTCTTTAGCATGGCAATTACAAAATCAAATTGTCTTCACAACCTTAGACAACTGTCAGTTGTCAGTGTGATTTTGACAGTTTGGGATAGAAAACTTTCTTCTGAAATAGTCTACATAAAAAACGACCTAGACAAAGTTCGTTAGAAACAAAAGACCAAATGACAGATTGTAGAAGGATTTCTGTGATTTGCTGTCTATTCTTCGTAGAAATAGAAAACGTCATGCTAAGCCTGCAAGTGTGCGCTGGGCCTAAATTTAGCTTCAGGTTGTCTTTAGGTACTAACACTGGATTTTAAGGATATATGGAACTGTATGGATGCTCTGTGGCCTGAAAAAAAAGGTTTATTACCTATACTTAAGCTTTTGAAACTCCTTGCTGTTGAGATCCTCAATCCTAATATCCCACATCTCCTCTTTGCTCATAGTGTATAGTTCTACTAACTCTTCTGGTAGATTCTTTAGCTTCCTACTCTTCTTGCCGGCGTTTTTGTCCTTCTTAGTCTTCTTGCGTTTTGGGGAGTCCACCTGTGATATAAAGGAAGTTGTGTAACGTCAGGCCTGTGTTCGCTTACGAGTTTTTATATATTACTAGCTTTTTCCCGCGGCTCCGCCTGCATGGATGTCGGTTATCGCGTAAAAAGAAGCCTATGTCCTTCTCCATATCCCAGGCTATACGTAGGCTGTTCCATAAGTGTTGCAATAGAAAGAATGTAACAAGTTTGGACATGTATGACTGAGCGCATGGTTATCTGCCACTTATTACAAGTGCATGCACGCAGTGTTTGTTGAGCTTGGCATCAGTAATCTTTGGTAAAAAAATATTAAAAAAAAATGTGAAAATGGCTAGTCTCGGTAACCGCGAGTACAGAGTGATTTTTCTTTTACAATTTCAAACGTGGATTTGTCTTACCAGGAGTGCCACAAGGAAATGCTTAATACCTTCGGTAAAGAGAGCCCTTCTCTCTCTCTACTGTGTTCAGGTAGTATAAGGAATTTCAAAGAGGTTGAAAGTTGAAAACACGACGATTTGCAACTGATGACGAATTAATAAGTGCATGGGATGAGGCCTGTGCCAGTGTCACAAAGGATCAGTGGAAGATTATGTTTAATACGTGGTTTGAACGCATGCATAAGTGTATTAACAGTGAAGGTTCTTATTTTGAAAAAGTTTAATAAATAGTTCGATTTTTGCATGACTTATGGAACATCCTACGTGTCTCTACCAAATTTCAAGACGACCAGTTCAGCGGTTTATGAGCAAAAACGTAACAGACACACAGACAGAGTTACTTTCACATTTGTAATATTAGTATGGATTATTCATTATTATTTAATTTTAAGGTATTTTTTGCACGCTGACTAAGTAAACAAAATAAATGGAACCAATTAGAATATTATGTTATACTCGTAATCATATTACATACACTGAATTTTTACTATTATTTATAAAACACTAGCTTTTGCCCGCGGCTCCGCCCGCGTGGATGTCGGTTATCGCGTAAAAAAGTAGCCTATGTCCTTCTCCATATCCCAGGCTATATCCCTGCCAAATTTCATAACGATCGGTTCAGTGGTTTAGGCGTGAAAACGTAACATACAGACAGACAGAGTTACTTTCACATTTATAATATTAGTATGGATTGTTCATTTATCAAATTAGTTATACTGATTTTGGGAGAAAATTGTGGTCACATCTACGCACGCACGCAATCGCACACGTATAAGGGTCTAGCGTAGTATAATAGGTACTTCGTCCATTTTGGTTTGTTTAGACTGGACAGCGGAAGTTTGATTTTAAAGTAGTTTTAATATTTTGGAGGAAAAAAAATTACCTATATTAAAAATTAAAGAAATCGATTCAGTAAACGATTCTGAACAAACTACTGTCATAATTTGCATTGATTCAGGTACACGTTGTACATGTAGCCGCAAGAACGTAATTATGAAAAACGGCTCAATCAGCAACCTCGGTAAGTGTATCTAGAATTTTCTAATACCTTTTATAAAGTTTCATATTGAGACAAGAAGCAATAAAATTCGATCTAAAGAAAAACGGCCACATTCCTCTAGATCGTATTTTGTTGCTTCGTGTCTCAATGGTGCCGATTCCCTTGTTCACAAACTAAACTAAATTTACGTTCAGTGCATCTTTTTCTTTCTATTTCATTAAAAAAAGAACAGAAGATAAATTTTAGTTTAGTCCTGTCAAATTAATCAGCGCTTGACGTAAATTGACGTAATTTTAGTAGGGAAGTTTTTAATCACGTCTAAACATATACGGAGCAGTGACGGGCGCTGATTAATTTGACAGGATTAAACTAAAATGTATCTTCTGTCCTTTTCATAATGAAATAGAAAGAAAAAGATGCACTGAGCTTAAATTTAGTTTAGTTTGTGAACAAGGGAATCGGCACCATTATCAAACTTTGTAAAAGGTATTAGAACCTTCTAGACACACTTACCGAGGTCGCTGTTGAGCCGTTTTTCATAATTCCTTCTCAGTCACGAGATAATATTTTTTTAAAGGAGTGGCGCTAGTGGACCCTTGTACGCCCTCTTAACGTTGGACGACTATTTACGCCACACCCTGTATATGTCCTATTAAGTACAGTCGATAGCACGTCAGTGGTAACATTTTGAACATGATGAACTAGCCTAGCGTAGTACAGTAGTGTTGGGTAGGACATGCAAGAGGCACCTCAAATGTCCCATACAAAATGATTGAATGTCCCAACACCTCAAAATAAAATTTTGTACCGCTTCACTGTGACATACAAATGAATGAATCTCGAACTGACAAGTGAGTGAGTGTGGTGAGGTGAGTGAGGCCTGACAATGCTGACGTGAGGTGAGCGAGCGAGTGCAAGGATTGTCGTTGTCGCACTTCTAGCTCGCGAACGAGGGAGGTCTTGACTCGTTTCGTTGGTTCACTTCAAGTGAGCGGGACAGCGCGGTTGGACGAACGAATGTGTGCGGGCGGGAGAGTAGACCTTATTAATTAATGTAGGTTATATGAAGTGGCTAAAAAACGACTGTGCATATCTGCTACGAGTGTTCCTTCCACAGAGTACTTTTATAGTTCCTTCGGAAATAAATTTTTTCGAAGTCTGGTCAGGTTATCATCGAGAGACGTAACAGACTCGGCGGTAAAAAAGTGGCAATGTTGCTATTTTTAAATTACAATTAGTAATTAGATTAACTATTAAAAAGAAATATTTCATGTCGTACGCTGTTTATTTAATTTGAGACACAAATTTTATTCGTCATCCGTCTAAACTACGATGCGTTTGTTGTAGTCATGCATTACTCAGTAATATGATATTTTCCCTATCCCTCATATTTCTAAGCTCAGCTCAAAGCCTCGTATGTCTTTTGTGTTAGTTAGTACTTCAAATACGGTGGGACAATCTGACATTATTGGGACAATGTCACATTTTTGGGACAATATCCCATTGATGTTACATTGTCCTATTAATGTAATATTGTCCCACCTCATTTGAAGTGGTACAATGTACTACCTCACCAAGCTGAATGAGTTACTCATACAAACTCGTCAAAATTGCTTGTCCTACCCAACACTATAGTACAGAATTTCAATAGAATGCGACGCGAGCTTGTACTGGTTTTGTTACCACTGACGTACGTAACTGCACCAAATTTTCATATGAAAGTATAGCATAATTGACGACGTTAGGACCAGAGTGATCTAGGGCACAAAAGTATGTTTTCGAGAAAAATAAGGAAACGCATTGTTAGGCTTTGTTGTAAGAAATTTATGAGCCATGATAATTTATTGTTTCTTTATTGCACTTAGATCACTTTGGTTTTCCATAAACGTTAAGAACTCAGTAGTAAAATTGGGACCATTAGTGATCTAAGTGCATCTCATACTTGATCAGTGTGGCATGCCTTCGCTTTGCAGACCGTACCAATTCTATAGTGACATGTTGTGATCCCTCAAGGAAGAAAGCACTGAAGAGCGCTTAGATCAGTGTGGCATGGTAGAATTATGGTTTTTCTATGCCATTGTGTAATAACGTCAGTATTGGCAAAAATGTCACTTAGATCACTCTGGTTCCAACGTCGTCAATTAGCCTATAATGTTCCTACTACTGGGACGCAGACCTCTCTGTGAGAGGCAGTGGGCGTAATCCACCACGCGGGACCAGTGCGGGTTGGTAGATGAAAGTATATACGGTACGCTCTGCATATCAGAATGGCAACTAGTAGGTTATCATAGTGAAGGTACGTGAACATATTCGTAAGTTGGCAGAATTTTTATATTTTATTCATTGGTCGCTGGTTCAAATCCGGCTCGAAGGACCAAAAATATGTGGAGTCCTACCGCTGAGGTGCGATGTCTGCCAGGAATTATTATGTGTAATATGGAAGAAAACACCGACATGTATATTCACCAAGCAGCTTTATTGAGCTGAATTAATTACAGTAATGCGCATCATGTAATAATATATAAACCTAAGTACATGTGATCGCGGGCGTCAGCATAAAATTGTCTAGCGAGCTCGTATACCAGCGCTGATTCGTTTTCTCCCCTACTAATTGTTATTTCTCCTGGCACTGTTTATTTGGTTTATATGTGTGTATGTATGTGTATTAGTATAATATTTTTTTTTCTTTTTCGACTTATCTATCCCTTGTTTCATCTACCATGTTTTGTCTCTGCATCACCCTAAGGTTGACTGGTAGAAAATGCCTTCAGGCATTAAGTCCGCCTTTGTACAGTATTTTTTTTTTTACTTGTGCATAAAGTTTTAATAATTAATAAAAGTAAAATCATATTCATTCCTTAAAAGTTTTGGCAGAGCTGATAGTAGGACCCCATTTCAATACGGGAGTAAGACTATTGTCATTGTAAAATGTGTGATGTGTATGAGAGCAATTAATAGTACATTATGCTACATGTGTGCTATGTTGATCATTGCGCCCGAGGCGGTATTATTCAATCCGAGAGTGTAATGATCAATGCACACGCGTTTCATACGACGTTTTTCAACACACTTGCGAGGAAAAAACAGACTAGTATTGTTATTAACTTAATGGAAAATGGCGCTGGTTTTGTTTTTCCGCGCGCCGCTCTAGCGATGCGCGCGTAGGTATAAATACAGGCACTAGCAAATCCGCTAAAGAGCATATAAAAAATAAAAAAAAACACAAAATAATGTTTAGACTGATCATAGTGTTGTCGTATCTCAAAATGTAGTTTAGTTAGTATGGAATTACAAAGTACTATTGGCATAGGGAAATATACATGAGTTCAGTAAGAATCCGCAATAATAGAACGCCAGTCAGGGTCTTTTTCGTTTCGAACCACAGACAATTTAAGGTAAATTTTTAATTCAAAAAGTGAATAACAGCATTATGGCTCCAGCATTATGGAAGTCTCTTTGATGAAATTAAAAAAAGTGCAAATATCCGACTAGTAAATAGTTATCTGTGGCGTTACAGCACTAGTGCGGTAACAAAGTAAAAAGCACGCGTTTTTAATACACAGCATTATGGACCTAAAAGCGGTTCATTAAGAGCCACTTTACGAGCAAGTGTGTTGAAAATAAATTTATCGGGATGAGAACTCTGTAAAACTAAATACCACTTGGCTCAACCTGGGAACCGAACCCAGGAACCCCAGGACCCCAAGCTCAGCCGTCGCACTTGTGAGAACTGAGACAAATGCTGCTTCATATTTAAACAAAATGACAATGTGTGAATGCTTTATTATTATTGTGTAAATAATTTCATCACCAATGCTCTCAAAACGGTGAAGGAAAACATCCTGAGGAAACGACATGTCCTAAAACCAAAAATTCGAAGACATGACATCTACCAACCTGCAATGGGCCCGCGTGGTGTACTATGGCCCACTCCCTCTCGAAGAGAGAAGAGCTGTGTTCCAGCAGTGGGAACATTTATAAGGTTATTAAGATTATGTGATTTCAAAGTTGGTCCTAGATTATATGTGTTTTCATATCGTCAAACCGTTTACTTTTTCAAAGGTTCTTTTGGAGTTGGAAATTAAGGGTAAATTAAAATAAACTTTCTTCACACACACTCATTTATTTATTTGAACAAAACAAGTTTTATTTAGTTTAGTTAAGTTTTGTTGTATTAGTTTTTTTTTGTTTGTTGTATGGATACCTAGTAATATAGGTTTTTATAAAAGCCTTCCTCAGGCTCCAGTCTCTCACAAAGTTATCTCCTTGTTCGTGTACTACTGACAAAGTTTAGCTTTATACTACGGTCTACAAGCGCCACTCTGAAAAAAAAATATTATCTCGTGACTGAGAAGGAATTATGAAAAACGGCTCAATCACCGACCTCGGTAAGTGTGTCTAGAACTTTCTAATACCTTTTATAACCTTTCGTATTGAGACACGAAACAACAAAATTCGATCAAAAGAAAAGCGTCCACATTCCTCTAGATCGGCTTATTCCACTAATCCCCCCTAAGAAAATCCCCCTCAGTGGAAAAAACTGAACCCTAATGTAAAAAAATCACTTTCAGGGGATCTTGGAATAAGTTATTTTTTGTTTTTTCAATTCTAGTTTTCCCCCCTTAGCGGGATTATCAGGGGTGAATTCTAGACTGTTTTCTGATTCCACTTTTCCTCCTAAGGGGGATTGTGGAATAAGCCCTCTAGATCGTATTTTGTTGCTTCGTGTCTCAATATGAAACTTTATAAAAGGTATTAGAAAATTCTAGACACACTTACCGAGGTCGCTGATTGGGGCGTTTTTCGTAATTCCTTCTCAGTCACGAGATAATATTTTTGTAAAGGAGCGGCGTTTCTCAGGAACTAGTGGTTGAAATTTAAAAATCATTTTTGTGTTCGATAGTCCATTTATCGAGGAAGGTTATAGGTTATATAACATCACGCTACGACTAATAGGAGCGGAACATAAATGAAAAATGTTGCAAAAACGGGAAAAATATTCCTTTTTGAGAGCTTCCGTTGCGTGCGCTGCGTTAACGGTTTAAGTTACGCAAATATCATGTAGGATGGAATTGTTCCTCTTTAAAAGTTCAAAAACATCCGCGACAGCATATCGATGGCCCCACAATAAACGAATAAACGTGCAATGCTTCTTACACGATTTTTTTTTACATTTTTCGTTTTTCTTTTGCCTATCCTGCACCTAATTTTTTATATGAATTTTAGACTCAAAACACGCCTATTATAATAGTGAATTTCTTTATTCTTGGGAAATAATTAATTTTAAAATTATAGGAATAATAGTTTATGTTATAATTACATGCTTTTGAGTCGCCAAGAAAGTTAATATACAAGTCTATAGCTTATTTTTTTTATACCTATTTACAATGAAATGAGCGTTATTGAAGTTGAAACGTTTTTATTTTTTGCTGAAATGTTGTCATTTTTCTCTTATGTTTATTCAGTGGGGCCATGTCTATCTTTTAAGATTGACTCACTATAACCTTTTTTATGGTAATCACATTTATAATATAATTGTATAAAATTATAAAGTATGGATTGCACAGCACAGTTGAAAGACAAAGCTGAAATGTCTCATGTACACAATAAACCTAATCCTGTCTTCTCTTTTAAATCAATTCTTTATTCATTATTCTCTTCTAAACCATTGACAATAACTTCTCGATTATAAGGAAAAATACCCGCATTTTTAAAACCATCTTGTATAGAACTTTGGTCTAAACATTTAAGCAATCCTTCAGAAAGCATGTTGGGAATTATATACATGCATTTTTTTTGGTCGGGTCGTTCTAATACTAATGTATTATACATAGACGATATAGTTTTTTTTAATGCACTTACTATTGGATGTAAAGGCTCTATGATCTGTGACATAAAAGAAGGTATTACTAGTAAAATAATATCATTTTCTTGACAATACTCTATACATTCGATGCTTAAATGAAAAGTCTGATTTTCAAGTAGCAAAAGCAACTTTGGTCCGACCGAGTTTCTTAAATTCTTTGTGAAATGTTTTAGAAAGACCAAGAAATTAGAGTCTTCCGTCCAATCAGGTAGGTTTTTTAAATCAACACCATTTTTTAAGAAATTATTGAATGTTGTCTCATTTGGGTAATCTGACTCTTCCTTCAAATCTTTTTCTATTTTGACTTCAACATTGTTTTTCGAAGCTTCTCCTTTTTTCTCTCCTGGTATTAAGAATAAAGGGGGTATGGCATACCCTTTAGCGTTGGCTGCGTAAGTGAACATAACTTTAGACTCTTTCAAAGCTATAGGGCCATTCTTCGTCGTCATCAACCAAATTTTATCTCTAAACTCTTCAATATTAATCCCGATTTCGTCTAAAGAGTAAATGTTTTCAGAACCAAAGTTATATTGGCATAAAAAACTCCACAATCTATCATAAAAAACTCTAACTTTTTCTTTAGCAGTTTGCCGTATAATTTTATCTTCCAACTCTTTATTTCTGCACAAAAAATTCTTGTACCAATCAATGCCAGCCATCTCATTATCAACCCAAGGCTTCGGAGTTTTCAAACCAAGCTTCTGACTGAATTCCGTAGCATACTTTCTGACTACCCTCACGCATAATCCGGGATATATCTCCGCATATTTGTTCAAGTATTTCGTTAACTGATTTTCTTGTTCTGCGGTATAAAAACTATTACGTGCATATCCCACTTTGACAGGGAAATTTGTGGTTTGACGTCTTTTCTTGTATCTTTGGAGGGTGACGTGTGTGATATTAAACATTTTGCCCGCTTGTCGTACTGACATCCCGTGATTGACAATTTGGTCATACGCAGCTTCAAACTGTGATACGTCATAGAGACCCCGTGTCGTCTTTCTCGGTCGTTTGTTGGCTGGCATCTAAAACATACATTTATGGTATATTTTAGTTAAATGGCACTTTTGGTTATTTTTAATTAAGTGGGTTTTTAAAAGTCTCCCATAATCATTTTCACGGAACTGCCTCGTTAGTGTAGCGGTCGCAAGCGCTATAACTGCTGAGCATGAAGTCCTGGGTTCGATTCCCAAGTCGGGCAAATTGTTTTTGTGCTTTTTCCACCTGGGTTTTCTCAGTAGTAGCCCTGAGTCTGGAATTGTGCTCGATTGATGGTAATAGGCTCGCACCCTATTACATGGGATTTAAACATAACTGGCGAAATGTGGGTGTACTTTAGGTACACCTCTGCCTAACCCTTCGGGGAAACAATGCGTGATCTTATATTAAATGTTTGTTGCTACGTCATAAAAGAATTAAAATCCTTTTATGTATATCCTTTTTTTTTTATCTCAGCATTATGCTGAGGTAGGGGCCTTTTTGGTCTCACACAGGCCTTTTTCTATTGTTTTTTGTTGTTGTTTACAATGTAAATTTTGTTAGTTTTAAATGCTCACTTTTAGGGTTGTGTACCCAAAGGGTAAAACGGGAACCTATTACTAAGACTCCGCTGTCCGTCTGTCACCAGGCTGTATCTCATGAACCGTGACAGTTAGACAAATAGACAGTTGAAATTTTCACTGATGATGTATTTCTATTGCCGCAATAATAACAAATACAAAAAAACAGAATAAAATAAATATTTAAGGGGCGCCCATACAACAAGCATAATGTTTTTGCCGTTTTTATAGATAATGTTACGGAACCCTTTGCGCGCGAGTCCGACTTGCAATTGGCCGGTTTTTTTTACTGTTTATATTTCTTGTGCGTATCCCAAATAAAATATGTTTCTTTCTTTCTTTATGTAACGACACCTATTGCCATCTCCCGAATCATTTAGAGCCAAACCTCACCGGGACGCCATAACAGTCGCGTCGCCAACAAAATGTATTGACGGCTGCGTAACCAAGCAGACCCCAGCTGAGCTACTCACTATACAATGTGTACCTGAATTAATGCACATTATTTTGTAAAGTTGTGTTGTATGTGAAGTTGTTTGTTCAGAATCCTTTACTGAATCGATTTCTGTCATTTTTAATGACTTCGATAAAAGAGGAGGTTCTATGTTCGACTGTATGCATGTTAATTTTATTTTTATGACATAAAAAAACCACCAATTTCTCCGTCAATAATTGAGGCGTCTAATTGCAAACCCCGCTAAAACGATTTTTCTGGATATTGAGTTATTGATGAGTTTTAAATTCAATAAAATGTAATCGCACTCCTTGGTGCACGACACATTTACACAAGTCTCCATCGGTCCGCTATACTATTCGTAAGGTCACTTGGTGCAAAAGCAAGCGCTGTGATTGGTTGTTTTCGTTGTAGAGGAATTTGAATTTTACCCATGCCATTTATAGTGGATTTTGTTACCAAGTCTAAGGTTGGAGGCTCAATTTAGTACTGTTATAGAGGGATTTTCTCGGAAATGAGTTTGTCACTTAGTATGGAATTGAGAAAACTTTCAAAAGAGAGAAAAAGGTCGGTTTGAAGGTAAAATCGTTTTAGCGGGGTTTGAAATTAGTCGCCTCAATTGTGAACCGACTTTGAAAATTCTTAGCTGAAAGCGTATAGTTTCGAGGTGGTCCCAAGTAAATTTTAGTAACTTTGCTTGGATAATTTTTGAGTTTGAGTATGTAATCCGCTTTGTGTATCCTGATGATGTTATACCATCACTAAAAAGTGAAAAATAAAATCACTTTTTTATTTAAAAAACTGTCACTAACACTATATGGATATTTTGTGTCCGAAATAAAGCTATTATTATTGTTTATTTCAAATAGGCACGTAAAAGGCACTTTTGAACGTCAACAATTACAAAAATAGTTAATTGATTCTAGTTGCCCCTTCCAAAAGGTAGTTATGTATGGAGAAGAATGGGCAAGAAACTCCATAGTTACTCTTTTAAAATGTTAACAATAGTATGTATACATTAATTAATAATTATAATTATGAAGACGATGTACAGTCAGCGTCACGATATGGGTCCCTTGAAAGCAAAATTTAATACAAATGGGGTACCCAATTGATGCAGCCCACTGTACCTAGAATAACAATTACTATACCACAATAGGTAAAAATAATTAAAAGTGAAGTAATGTCAGACTAACAAATGCGATATATACATGGGGCTCACATATTTACAAACATTGAAAATGATTTTCCAAAAAAATTTAACATAATTATAAGTGTGTGAGATTAAGTATATTAATCACAGAAAATTAAATTAATATCATAAAAATTAAAAATTATACAGCAAAATTTGCAACCAGATTGACAAAAAAAAAAGAAATGTAAAAGTGTTTTATAAGCAATTTACAAAAAAGAAATGAAATCAATTACAGATGGGCGGGTTTTTTAAGAGTTTCTAAAATAACTTGCTAAAACTAGCATGTAAAATAATTGATTATATTAATTAAATTAATGAAGCTAGTAAAATTGGAACGTAAATGTTATGAATGAGAAAATAATAATGTAATTTAAATTATTAAGAATGAGAATGGTGCCGATTCTCTTGTTCACAAACTAAACTAAATTTAAGTTCAGTGCATCTTTTTCTTTCTATTTCATTAAGAAAAGGACAGAAGATAAATTTTAGTTTAGTCCTGTCAAATCAATCAGCGCTTGACGTAAATTGATGTAATTTTAGTAGGCAAGTTTTTAATCACGTCTAAACTTGTATGGAATAGTGACAGGTGCTGATTAATTTGACAGGACTAAACTAAAATTTATCTTCTGTCCTTTTCTTAATGAAATAGAACGGAAAAGATGCACTGAACTTAAATTCAGTTTAGTTTGTGAACAAGGGAATCGGCACCAATATCAATCATTTTTCAAATTATGTGTTACTCATTCACTGAACAGAATGATTTTTCTAAAAGCCATTTGAATAATGCTGTTTTAACCCGAATGACTGGCAGTTCCCTATAAGCTTTTGGTAATCCATACTAATATTATAAATGTGAAAGTAACTCTGTCTGTCTGTATGTATGTTACGTTTTCACACCTAAACTGCTAAACCGATCGTCATGAAATTTGGCAGAGATATAGCCTGGGATATGGAGAAGGACATAGGCTACTTTTTTACGCGATAATCGATATCCACGCGGGCGGTGCCACTTGCAAAAGCTAGTTTATTATATATCCTTATATCTATAGGAAAACAACTTCTGGGATATAAGTGGCTTTTCATTGGAGGAATAATAAGTCTATCAAGATATCTTGTGTTAATTGTAACGGTGTCTCCGAGATATTGAAATAATTCGGAGTGCATTTTAACAAATTTACAGCATTCAAATATGTACATACCGGGAACAGTACATTTTTTAAAATCTATAAAAAAAGGTTTACATTAAGTCAATGGTGACACATCACAAATAGCACGGATACATTGTTTTTGGGCTATAAATTCCCTATTTATAAGAAAAGAATTCCCCCATAACACAATGCCGTATCTAATATTAGACGCTACGTAACCATGATACGCTAAAAGGGCCGTTTTGAGGTTGGCTATTTTACAAAGTCTCCACAAGGCAAAAGCGAAACGATTAATCTTACTTGTGACCTTTAAGCAGTGTGGTTTCCATATGCAGCCACTGTCCACTGTTATACCAAGAAAAATGGATTCGTGGGCTTCGTTAATTCTTTGATTGGAATAAATCATAAGGTCAATTTTCTATTGTAAAACTGAACCAAGGCGGTTTTCTCTATGTTTACTTTGAAATTATTATTACTAAGCCATGTTATGATAGCATTAACCGCTTCATTTATTTCTATATTATAATTTAGCATTTTATTCTCCGTGATAGATTCTTCACTGCAATATCATCCGCAAAAAAAAAATGCTTAGTAACATTTTGGTAGGTCGTTAATATATAACAGAAAGAGTAACGACCCTGTAATACTACCATGTGGCACTCCTGTATTGTTGCTCCTAATAATAGACTTACACAATATTTCTTCTTTATTTGAATTGATTTCCGAAATCGCAGTGTATTGAGTCCTATTTGCAAGATAGCTTTGCAGCCACTTCAATGCTAGACTGCGAAACCCGTACATTTCACATTTATTAAGCAGAATATTGTGGTCAACAAAGTCGAAAGCCTTGTTCATATCGAAAAATACTGCAGGTACGTGTATGTTTATCTACATTATTAGTAATTTTTGACAGCTGCATTTTTGCATTTAAAAGCTGCTAAAGTTGACGATTTGCCATTTTGGAATCCATTTTGTTCGGTTTTTAGTATTTTATGTTTAGTCAAGAATTGGGTCACACGAGAATGCATTATCTTCTCAAATATCATAGATAAAACTCGTATTAAGGTGATTGGCCTATAATTGTTTATACCCATTACGTCACCTTTAGGAGGCAGAGGTTGGAGGAGGAGGTTTTTAATTTATCCAGGAAGGTGCCCTGAGAGGATGACATATTAAGAAGGTAAGTTAATATTGGTGCAATCAAAGTTGCAGTGTGTTTTAAGATATGTGTCGGGATCTCATCATATCCCACAGAACAAGTATTGTTTAATGACTGTTTAGTTTTAAATGTTTCATTATCACTAACAGGATAAATGAAGAAACTGTCGTTGAGTGGTGAAACCATCGTAGATGCTGTTCTATTTTTACCGGCGGTCATATCGATGAAATAATTTATTAAACGCGTTGGAAATATCATTAGTATTCGTCAAAATCGTATTATTAAATTTTATTTCCGTGTATAATTTTTTTATAATTATTTGAATATGTCATTGTATTATTTTTTATTAATGTCCAAGATGCTTTACTAATGTTCTTTGATTCCCTAATATACCTTACATTGAATAGTTTTTGTGCTGCAAATATTTTTTTTAAATTGTTTATTGTATTTTCTGTAATTAATTTTACATACATCGCAACGTTCGTTTTGTTGAGCATGATTTCTTTATTCCTTTGGTTATACAGTCAGAGTTTTTATTTTGTTTATTTGTACTTTTCTGTTTACATACTGAAAAACATAAATTGAAGAAGAGTATAAATGCAACATAGGTGTTAAATGCAGTGTTAAAGTCCTCTTCCGAATATGCATCCGACCAGAACATATTAGAGAGAAATCACAAAACTTTTTTTTTTTTTTTTTTTTTAAATAAAAACCATTCCATGAGAGGTTTTGACTTTTTGGAGAAAGGGATGTATAAGATTTGTGCAGAAGAGAAATAGAAGTACTCACCCTATCCCTCTCCCTTTCCTTCTTCTTCTCACTCTTTCTCTTCTTCTTCCCTTTCTCTGTCTCTTTAAGTTTAGAAAGCAGCATGTCTTCATCCGATGTGATATCATTGTCTACAGCTGGCACATCTTGGAAGTATGAGTCGTCAAATGTTTCTTCTTTTATTGCTACCTCTTTGGAGGAAAAATGGTCTTATTTTAGTGTAGTTAAAGGCGTATTTTCCGTATGTATGGGTCAGCACAGAAAGAGCAGCAAAATCCTGAGCATGCGCGAACACACGCCTCTAGGAATCAACTGTTGCACGCTATTTTGAACTCTAGTAGTGGTATGGTTAATTATCAATGAAAATAATTATTTTCGATGCTCAAGCATTTTACTTATCTATCTACGCTAACCCGTTTAGTCAGTGTGCGCTTTTAGAATTTCTAACGTGTCGATATTATCGTGGACGTCCACGGCATCACGATAACACAGGGAACTAAAATGCCGTCCACGATAACTTTATAAAGTGCACATATTTCTATATATTTTATGGATGGATGCAGATGAATTTTTCGACGATGTTTTAGTCAAATTAGGATAACATTTTGTTATTTTTATTAGAATTTTTTGCCGACTGGTCGACACTTCACGTGACCAGAGGGCTGGCTCGTTCTTTGGCCAAAGAATTAGCATTGCCATTCATCGTGGCAATGCTGCCAGTTTTCTGGGCATGTTTCCGGATGACAGCGACGCGGACGAGTACTTTGATAGTGTCCTTTTTTTTAGTTTGCTGATCTTTTAATTTAGTACCTAGTGTAAATAGTTGCGTCATATTATTATATTGTATATTCTTTATTTTACAATTGATAAATACATTGTCTAAGCATAAAAAAAGTGAAATCCTTGTAATTTCTCATTACGAAATAAAATTTATTTAACCATAAAAGCATAAATTAAAACTCACCGATACCATACTTATCCTCAATTTCCTCTTCCTCCTTAACATCAATCTCTCTATCTATATCCTCCACCACCTCTGGCTCTGGCACACACTCGTAATGCTCATGTGCCGTTATGTCCAGGTTGTTGGTAGCGTGGGGTTCGAAGTCATTCGGAGAGTCCAGGAACGTGTGCTGAAATGATTGGGGAACTAATATTATCTACAGGCTAAATGTGTTGCTAGATAAGGGTCAATCGACGTCGACGAGTTTCCTCGAAACATAATAATCGATGACCATCGATCGGTTTTTAAATACAACATGTCCCGGAATTTACGCAAACCACCAAACACCCCAATTACATTATTACGTTATAATCATCCATACTTCCATACTAATTTTATAAATGTGAAAGTAACTTTCTGTCTATCTATCTGTCTGTCTGTCTGTCTGACTGTATGTTACGTTTTCAAGCCTAAACCGCTGAACCGATCGTCATGAAATTTGACAGAGATATAGCCTGGGATATGGAGAAGGACATAGTCTACTTTTTTACACGATAACCGACATCCACGCGGGCGGAGCCGCGGGCAAAAGCTAGTATTATATATATAAAACAAAGTCGTGTTAGTTATAAAGGTTTTGAATCGACAAGATATATCCACAGATTTTTGTACAATGTCAGTAATGAAAAAGGATTGACATAATATGTCGGTTGTTAAATTTTACAGTGGAGGATTTTACCGCGTGGCTTGATTAACTCGGAAATTAGTAATAACTTATTAGTCAAATAATAAAAACTACACAAAAGATTTTTCAAAATTAACTCCTTTGGGGGTGAAAAGGGGAGATTCAGCTTGTATGTTTTTTTATGAGGGTCTTTTTATAATGTTGGCGAGCTCTAAGAGGTTTTTGGAGATTGACCTAAAGGGAAGATTTTTTGTATGCAAAATGTAAGCCTTGAGCTATTGAGCTAAGCTAAAGAATTTTAACGCGCCGTGCGATTAATTCGAAACTTGATATTCCACCAACTCGCACTAAGCATTTTCAAACGTATTTTATAATGCGCACAGCAAAGGAGTGGAACTCTCTGCCTGCGTCTGTGTTTCCGAACGCATACAACCCAATCTATTCAAAGTGAGAGTGAACAGGCTTCTTCTGGGTAAGCTCACTCCATCGTAGACTTTGTCTCTGTCATCCAGACCTAGACTAAAGTCAAGAGCAAACTCATAGTAAAAAAAAAGAATCTCATTATTCATAACAAAAATAAAATATAACGCGTATCAGAGTTTTTCGAAAATCTACCCCTGACGGGGTAAAAAGGGGTAGTAAATTTTACAGGGAAGGATTTTACTGCGTGGCTTGATAAACTCGAACATCAGTATAGATAACCTAAAAGACCTTAAAAAAATTTACACCTTTGGGGGTGAAAAAGGGGATACAATTTGTATGAAAAAAAACTTATTTCGTTGATATATTAACTTAAAACTTGGCCAGAATATTTCATCATCATTCTCCTGACCTAATCCCAATTTATTTGGGCGCAACACGTCTACATAAACTTATGTATAAATAAATAATATAGATCATAATCATTATTACTATAATTAAAGGGGGTGGAGAGAGACGAAATCCACGCGAACGAAATAGCGGGCAAGTGCTGAATGACTGACATATCAGAAATTTTGCACTAACGATTTTGCATACGGATATTTATAATGTAGGCATCTAAGAAGGGGTTTTTGGAAATTCGATCTTTAAAGGGGACGTATGGAAAATTTAAAAAATAAAGTTTGTCATTGTTTCTTTTTTCAAAACTACCCCTCAAAGGTATTTTAGGGGGTGCTAAAGTTTCTATGGAAGAATTTCAACGCGCGCTCCGGTTATCTCCAAAATCCTATTAATACTTTATACAAAAAATATATAGTCGTAAGTTTTAGGGTTATCGACAAAAAGAGGGTAATTAAGTTTTGGAAGAGGTTTTCACTGCGTGTCTGGATTAAGCCAAAAGTAATCTAAACATTTAATGACGAAACACATGATTGAAGATTTTTCAAAAACCTACCCCTTTCGGGGTGAAAAGGGAGGAACAGTTTATATGACTTTTTTATTTTGTCTTTGATCCATAAAATAAATAAAAAAACTAAAAGGATCTTCATCATTAATTTTCCAAAACTAACAGTTAAAAGGGGTGGAAGGGTGTTACATTTTGTAGGATAACATACGAAATTTACGCGAACGAAGTCGCGGGCAAAGTGCTAGTTATGTATAAAACATTTTTTATTTATTACATTAGTCTATTTTTTTACATTGCCCCACACTAGTATTGTAGGTGCGTTTACAAACATTTAAACTCACATGCACAACAGCCAGACCCGGAACAACTACTTGTAGGTCATACAATTTTTTTTTTTTTTTACTATTGGTTTGCTCTTGACTTTGGTCTAGGTCTGGGTGACAGAGACAAAGTCTACGATGGAGTGAGCTTACCCAGAAGAAGCCTGTTCACTCTCACTTTGAATAGATTAGGGTTGTATGCGTTCGGAAACACAGCCGCAGGCAGAGAGTTCCACTCCTTTGCTGTGCGCATTATTATTTGTTCCGTGCGGGAATCAAACCCGCGACACGCAGCGCAGCAGTCAATCGCTTAACCACTGCGCTGACCGTGTCGTCATATTATGCCAGTTGCGCAGTAAACTTTACTTGCGCGATGCAGGATTTTGCGTGACGTCAGTGTGATACGTAGTTCGCATCATGTGGCGATGTATATGCCACAAGTTCATAATTAATTATTCAATGAAAACTGCTTCTTTCTGCTCTATCTTCGCTGAACCTAATCCGTCTGGCCGGCTAGATCAACCTGAATATCATGGACCAGGGTAACTTACCTCTTTAGAGTAGGAGATAAGAAAGTCGTATGATTTCAGCATCTGTTCCCTGAAGTTGATAGCAGAAGTGACGCGCGCCAGGCATTCCCAGCACACTTTGACTTCTAGGCCATCTGGCACCTGGAAATATAGAAACCGCTTTAACATAGAATCTATACAAATAAATAACATTGAATATTTATCTGCTTGTAATGTCAAAATAACAGCTTTATACTAAATCCTTATGAAAGGACACGTCTGTTTGTTCTGGCTAATCTCCGAAACAGCTGGACCGATAATACAACAGTTAAAAAAAAGGCGTTGACGTTGGGTAAAGTACTGGATGACAAAAAAGAACCAGTACAGTCATTTAAATCTTACCCAAGATATGGTCCAAGATTGTTTATCACTTGGTTGGTTTCCATAAGGCTGGACAAGTTTCATATAACTGCAGGAAATCTTTTGAATCGAACCCTTCGCGCAAGGCTTCGGTAGGGCTTATTGGAGATTCGTCATCAAATTCAATGATGTCGCCGTCCATTGTAGGTGGCTGTCGGTCTAAAGCGTCTGCTACACAGTTGCCAACCGCGTCCCCGACAGAGGTGACCTTGGTTGGCGACCGGTGACCTTGCCTGTTGCCATCCATCTAGGCGAAGGATGTAATCCAAATTTTGATTTGACCTTCCACGTCCTTGGATTACGGGCGCGTTTCCATCCGCGTCCCACCAAGGTCACCTTGGTTTGTACGCTGGATTACATCCGTCTAGAATAGGCTTTACGAAGTGGTTATTTTCTAAGTGGCTGTCAGGAGCGTAGGTACTGACGCGCGTACGCACTGTCAATATTATTGAAGCCACGCCCCCCTGGATCGTGGATATCAAGAACGCGCGCTTTAAATCCGTCAATATTATCGCGATATCGTCAATACCATCAATATTTCATCAATACTGGATCACGATATCAAGTATCACGTGACAAAAAAAATAAAAAAACGGACTATAATACTGATAGTGTGATAGGCCCCATACTCAATTAGCAGCCGCGCTTGCGACTTCTAGACCAAGGCGGCGGTCGAATCATTTTATTGTTCACTGATTATCCCAATTTTGGTACGACTTCGCTTTACCATCCCATGGATTAAGGGGGGGAGAGACATGGGGGGGAGGTGTAGAACCCCCACCTCCATGTAAAGGACAAAGTGCGGGGTACTTTTAGCGGGTCTAAATTCGATTTAAGCTCTGCCTTTGATACAATTGAACACAAATGACTCATTGCAAAATTGGAGCATTATGATGTGAGAGGCAAAACTTTACAACTTTTCTCTTCATATTTACGAAACAGGAAAATGTATGTGGATATTAGCAATATGCAAGCAAATGGTAACAGCAAATGTAATAAGTCTTTTATACAACATAAATATTAGCGGGCGTACCCCAAGGATCGATTTTGGGGCCTATTTTGTTTATATTATTTACAAATGATTTAATTAATTACATTAATAAAAAAATTCCCGACACACAGCTGATCGTTTTTGCAGATGACACAAACAATAGTTGAAGCTAACGATATACAGGAGCTTTCCGCAAAGGTTAATGCAGTGTTAGCAGTTTTTAATTCTTGGTTTGAAAGTAACAAGCTCATAATTAATACTCAAAAAACTAAAATAATGTTATTTAGTACAACGGCTTGCAATAAAGACAGCATGACGATCGCACTTAACAAAGTTAAAATTGACTTAGTTAATGAGGTAAAGTTTCTAGGGGTATACATTGACAAATATTTAAATTGGAAAAGGGAATTGCAAGCCATTGATTCGTATATTTCCTAAGCGTGTTACGCCTTACGCAGTCTTAGGGATGAAATAGACATAAAACACCTTAAAATGGTATACTATGCTCTAATAGAATCAAGATTGAGGTATAGTGTTCAGTTTTGCGGGAATAGTTTTAAATATAACTGCCAGAGAGCCTTCGTACTCCAAAAGAGAGCCATACTCGTACGAACCATGCTTCGGAAATCACAAACAGAGAGCCGTCGGCCGCACTTTATAAATTTAAAAATTCTTACTGTGCCCAGCCTCTGTTTTAGTATTGATGGTGAATTTAAAAAAATACCTGCATAACTTTGAAACAGATGAGGAGAGACAGTTGAGGGAAAGTACGCGCAGGAAAGATTTTAGAAACAAAATAATACCCCATCTTAATATTGTCCAACATTGTCCTCAATGTCAAGCAGTGCGGATTTTTAACAGGTTGCCAGTGGACTTAAAAACCATAATTTATAAAAGCTCATTTAAGTCAAGACTTAAAGCATTCCTATTGGGGAAATGTCTGTATTCGATAGACGATGACATATCCACGATATAAAAATTTGACATTAATTAATGACAGACGGTAAATATTACTGACTGGGAAATATTAGTATTAGTAGTAGCTTATAATGTTAATGGATTTTTATTTTTTGTTTGTTGTATTTATAAAAAAGGGATTGTTATTTTCTATGTTTTATTTGTTATTTCCTGTGATTTATTGTATTGTATTATGAATGTGTTAGTTATAATTTTTATGATTTCAAACACAATGTGAATTGTTCATGAATAAAATTAAATTGAATTGGTTTCCAAACAATAATAAAATAAATAAAAATTTCAAGGTCAACACCCAAAAAGTCAAGGTCAAACCAAAATATACTCAAATCTTGGAATATTACTTTGTGACAAGCTCTAAGGTCAAAGGTATTTTCGATTACAGAAGTCTCGAAGTAAGGCGTGACCACGCCTTCCGGGTGGTTTAAAAAAAAAACAAGTCGGGGTGCCCCAAGTCCAGAGCTCGCTTCGCTTGCTCTTGCATCCTAAGTTTTTATTATTTCATAGACAGGAATACATAAGCGCTCCAGCCTTAGCTCTTCTAATTTCTCCGTCCCTATGACGACCCACTGACCCTAGGCTTCTAATAAGATGATCTTTCTGTCAAAAAATAAAATGGACTGCCTAATCGTGGGATGATAAAGTGAAACCTAGCCCCAATTTTTCCTTTAGCCAAACAATTATTTGCAAACGCTAAATACTGTCAACTCGAAAATTGCAACGATAAAAAATAAAAAAGTATGCGTCAACAATGGCCGATCCAAGGATTTCTGTTCTATGTTTACATGACTTTTAACACGAAATATTAATTAAACTACATATTTGAATCATTTATATTTACTTTCTATCGTAGTATAAGCGTATTTAATTATGAAAATAGTAGTAAAAGCATCACTTACATCGATAGTTCCGAGCAAACGAAAACATTTCTTTACGTTGGGGTGGTAAAACATTCGACGATTGTAATTCAAACAGCCGACACATATCCCGTTAACATTATAGCCTTCTATATTTATGTTAACTTCCTTCATTTTGAATGCACTTTTCACTTTTTAATTACAAAATATCTTTAGGAACAAAAGAAACTTCATCCCTTTCTTTCGGCCATTTTGGTGCTCCTGCCTGTGCCTGCCTGCTTCATTTCCGTTCCGTTGTTACAAATAAATGTTTATAGAAATTAATTCTTGTTACTTAAAAAAAGAAACCTGGAAGAGAAAGAAACGAATTATTCTGAAAGGAAGAATCTTGTTTTTCTACCAGTTTTATTTCTATAGCTATCTTGTGATTCAATTATTATTTTAATGTTATCTTCAAAACAATTAGAAATATTTTTAACGTGAACAGGAGCGTATCAAATTTGCGTTCCAGCGTAGACAAAAGCAAGTTTACATACAATTTTCTATGCATAAATGATGCTCCTTCGATTATCTATTTTATTACTAAGGTTTCGACGCATAGCTAGATCTCTTTGATGCTAAATATCTGAAAAATAAAACCTTGAAACATTTTTGTGTAATCAACAGTAATTAAAAAAATCAACGTCAAAGCCGTCAAACAATTTGACAACTTACGCTTTTGGTCTCGCAAATTGTTTCTACAGTTTATTTTATCAAAAACAAATCAAAATGTTTCGTTCTCCCAAAGATTTAACTTTCAAAAATAAAGAGAAAGTAAAGAGCAATGCAAACAGCGGTTATTGTTGTGATATGTGCGGTCAGGGTCCGTGGCCCTCTGAAATGGATGTTGATATTCATAGAAAAAATGTACACAAATTGGATATATTAAAAGCATTGAAAGATGAAAACACTTCAATGTGTTCTGTAAGTTGTAAACTTTGTTTTTTTAATGGGTTGAAACTGCAAGAGTTCGTAAGCCGCCAAAGCCGCGTTTGACCTCTTTATAGACTTCTCAGTTATTTGCTGGAAATAGTCATTACAAGTGGCGATACTCAAATCCACGTCCAGCGCACTCTTGCACAGTCAACCCTGCTGCCACCTTGCAGACTGGCTAAATGTGAATCATTTTCTTACATTTAACACAAAAAAAAAAAAAATTGAACTATAATAATTTCTTAGTTTTATTTAGTTATAAAATTATTATAACTTTTTATGCTAGATGGAACCAACTAACATTGGTTCTGCATAATTAAAACGCTTAAGTTATGAAGGTACCAAACGTCCTGGGTCTGTTTAAAAATTAGTTTTAAGAGAGCCCTTCCCAGTCCGTCTACCGTCAACGCGAGAATGATTGAAAAGCTTGTTGTTTCATCCAGCGCAATGTTAATGCTAGCAGGCAAGTGAGAACACAATAACATTGAACGAGAAATTGTGTGCGGAAATTTCATAAAACTTGTTCCAGGAAAACGTGTTTTTGAGAAAGCCTTACAAGTTTGTGAAATAAATATGTGTCATTTAGAATCTCTATTACATGTGCATTGTTTCTATGGAGACGTTTTCTTTATTTTTACATTTTATGAGTATATTATGAACGGCCAAAGTTCAGGTAAAATGTGTGCAAAAAGCTGATTTTTGGAGGCTTATACTGAATTTGTTTCTCCAAATTTTAATTTTTTGCTTTCATATAAACCTAGATATAGTGCACATGATACCAATTACTACAAAATTTTAATTGAAAGATGTGTTCCAACGCCGTAATCACGTATGAGCGTTTGTATGAAAAGTATGACGGGTTGGCCACTCTTAATAAGTGTTTAGGGGACCATTCTGTATAAACAACAATGGGAATGCATAACTAGTCGAGTGTGTAATATGTGACGATATTTATAAAAATAAAAAAAAAACAGTATTCTTGGATTGCATAACTAATCTGATGCATATTTATTTAAAACTCGGATTTTTACCAACATTAAACAGTCTGGTTAAACAGTCTTTTTCTTTCTATCAAATTTCTGTTATAATTACATTATGATTAATTACTCATTTTTATTAATCAAATATAGTTTTATTTTTTAATTTCAAACAGGGTATTTCTATTTAAAGGAAACACAACAAGGAATTTATCTTGATACGAGTAAAGTTCAATAAAAAAATTATATCAGCTTATGCTAGTGATCACAAACTTTTTTTGATGTATGTACATATGAATTGAAAAAGTCACATCGGTGCTTGCCCAGATTTGAACCCACTATCTCGTGCAAGAGAGGCGGCGTTAACCAATAGGCCATCACGACATTACACACATGTAATAACAAACTCTTGTTTCCTTTCCAGATATGTTTACGAGTCCAAGAAGATAAAAAATCGCTTGTTGAACACATACTAGTAAACCACTTCTGCTGTCCACCGAACGCGACTATGATTAACCGAGAAATCTACATCTGCGACCATTGTCACCGTCTCTTCTTCAACAAACAACTCCTAATAACTCACATATTTCACTGGCATACTAAGAAAACCCCAGAAAATGCTAATGTAAAGTACAACTGCCCGGTTTGCTGGAAAACCATTCGAGCAAAATCTTCATGGTTCCACTTATTATACCACGGTGCCTTCAACACAGGAACGTGTCCGATTTGCCTGAAAACCTTCGAGAATCAAAATGAAATGCTACAACATGTCAAAACTCATCGGAGCCTATTCCAATGTAATATTTGCAACTACGAGACAACTAAAGAATGTTACTTTAATAACCATTTAGCGAAACATAAAAAGATTATAGAAGATGTAGTCAGCGATGATGCTTCAAAGTTCTTCCTGCCAGAGCAATTGCTACCTTCTTTAAATAACCGTATGACCAATATTTTTAAAGGCATTCCTATGGCTAATGAAGTGAGGATCTGTATATTATGTAGAGCACTCGTTTTTTCTGTGGAGGAGATGAACCAGCATATATTTGCGGCTCATGTACCTGTTGTGAAGGAGAAAAGCAAGACTTACCAATGCTTTTGTGGTGAAGAGTTCTTCAATAGTATACTGTTGAAGCATCATATTTTTAAGATGAAAGGCAATCACGGCGTTTGTGGTGAGTTGAATTTTTTGTACTTTACTAATTAAACCGTTTACGCAGCGCACGCAACGGAAGCTTTCAAAAAGGAATATTTTTTCCCGTTTTTGCAACATTTTTCATTTATGCTCCGCTCCTTTTGGTTGTAGCGTGATGTTATATAGCCTATAATATTTCTCGATAAATGGACTATTCAACACATAAAGAATTTTTAAATTCCAACCAGTAGTT
Organism: Dryobota labecula; assembly: GCA_947523025.1. Lineage (NCBI taxonomy): Eukaryota > Metazoa > Arthropoda > Insecta > Lepidoptera > Noctuidae > Dryobota > Dryobota labecula. The sequence continues at coordinate 10,483,210 of OX383314.1, read as the reverse complement.
CCTGAGATTAGCGCATTCAAACAAACAAACTCTTCAGCTTTATAATATTAGTATAGATTAAAACTAACATGGAACAGTACACTCCCTTGAATTTTACTCCATTCATCCGCAAACACATCACATTCAGGCTTCCATAGGTACGATCCACGACCTGAGCCCACCATCGCCCTTTTATTACCGGACTACCAGACGTACTGCGGGGTACCATTCGCACTTGGTCGATATCCCGTCCAGTGGTACTCAGAGCTTATCCACATTTATTATGCGCACAGCCAAACTGTGGAACTCTCTGCCAGCGTCTGTATCCCCTTCCACATATAACCCGTCTGCCTTTAAAGCAATTGTGAACAGGTTTCTTCTGGGCACGCTCGTTCCATCATAGACCTCATCCATCGCATTCTATCAGGCGAGATTGAGGTCAAGAGTAGACCCAATCAGTGTAGGTAATACGGGCTGGTGTCCGCAACTTCACGACAATGCGCGTATTTTACGTACGGATGGGAATTCGATTATTCGATCCATCCCAGCTCCTCAAAGAAGGCCAGCAACGCCTTGGTGTTATTGACAATCTCACGTAGGGTACCTGGGTTACCGAAGTACTTGGCCCTGTATGTGGTGACCACCGGGTAGTTTAGTAGCACATGCTGTCTCGTCGTCCTCCATGCAGGACCTGCACAGTGGACTGTCTATGACTCCTATGACAAAGAGGTGTTTATTAAATGACCCATGGCCAGTTACAGCTGTTGTAACTGTACGCAGCTGTTGTTTTGTTAGTCGGAGAACCTGTTTCGTGAGGCGGCCATCAATTGCGGGGAGAGCTACCTTAGCCTACCTATACTCATAGTTTGTGATGTTGGTCCCTGGTGCGTTTCCTTACCAGCGTGCGTAAGTACCCGAAGGGGACTGTTACGAAGGGTTCAGGGCCCATTGGTGCCATGCTCGACCTCCTTCTGGCAAACTCATCGGCTGCATCGTTGCCTAGCGAACCGCTGTGTCCTTTGATCCATTGAATGGTTATGTTGTTGAGGCTACCCACCTGGGTGAGGCGCTGGTGGCACTCGTACATTAGCCCAGAGTCACCTGTGTGACTGCTAAGCGCTTGTAGGACAGACATGCTGTCTGAGAGTATGCGGATCGAGTGGTCCTTAACTTCCCTGGCCATGATGGCTGAGGCGGTTGAGAAATACCCAAGCATTCAGCCTGGAACACCGTGTTATGGACCCCTATGTGTATGTTGAAGTCCTCCGAGAAGATTCCAGCACCTGTGCCACTACCTGTTTTGGATCCATCTATGAAGATGCGTAGCTCTGCGGGGCGTACCCAATCAGTATAACATTTCCATCAGATAATTCTGTGCGTCCTGTGAAAACTGATACATCTCGAAAATGTCAACTTTACAATATAGTAGTTTTTGTGTGTAAAAAATTATAAAATTTTGTTAGGATAATAATTTTACAAAAATAGTGACATAATTTGTATTTAGTGTCGTATTGTTTACAACCTATTATGTTCCAGCTCAAAAGGCGTTACTGCAGGAAGAGATATTTAAAAAAAGCTATATGTTGTATCAAAACACACCAAATGAATGATCGTGTATAATGATTCTAAATGAGTTGTATCGCTTTACACTTTGTGTGAAGCTTTGGTGAAAGGTGATATTGTTGCATTGTCAGGTAGTTTTATACGAAACTAAATCAACTCCTGTTCAAAGCTGTCAAACAAACGAGTAATATTTTTCAGTCGGCAGAAGCACTGTAAACACAAAACTCGTATTCTTCAAAACTTAATGTTGTCTTCATTATATTTTTTCATTATAAAGTTTTGTTTAAAAAAAAAAGTGTAACGTAATAAATATATGTGAATAATGATATGACTTGAGATACATCTTAAAACACAATTATTTATTTCATAACTTGAATATTGTGAACGATACATGTCAATATGTATTTATTTACACAAAAATATTTATCAAAACACGCCATTTCGTCTTAGAAGTACCATACGATCTTGAAAACTAATAGACGTATCAAAATGTTAATTAGACAGAATAATAGAGCATTTTTTTCTGATGAAGGTGCAACAATAATATCACATTCGATATAAGTTGACTTATATCACTTTTCACAGGACGCACAGAATTTTCGAACAAACTTTAGTTGCACAGTTGCTCAGCGATACTTTGTGTTTTCAGATGGTGTCACACCAATCCCTGTTAATACAAGTCTTGGGCCACAAGAAATCGTAAATGTATATCAAGTATATGGAATGGGTGAGTAATTTATATTCTTAGAAAGAAAATACGTTGATTTGCGGTAAACATGACGCAAAAAAGAACACAAACATAAAAAAAAAAACAAGTTGGGGGGAAATATGCGTCTCATCCACGGTCATCGCTCAGTATTTGCTGCGACCCTATGTGAGTCAGAGCGCCATCCGCTGGCTTTCAGCGACAGCCGGCGTTGACGTGATGACGTCAACCGGTGCAGAATATAATGAGATATAAAAACAAAATATGAAAAGAAAAAAAAAATTGTAAGACGTAAAACCGTATTTTTCAGTTATATGTACTTTCTGAGTTTATCTTGGACATTACTGACATTGGTGAAGGAAAAACACCTTGAGAAAACCTGGACTTATAGTAAATATAAGTCTGAAATCGCCAACCCGTCTTGAGCAAGCATGGTTATCAATGCTCGTGCCTTCTCTGTATGAGAAGAGCCCTTTGCCTAGCAGTGGGACAGTTATAGACGGGTATTATTATTTTTTATTATTAAAACCGTCTTTCAATGACCTAAAACCAACTTTCAACGACTTAAAACCAACTTTCAACTATACCCAAAGTCTCAAATTCAGATAATTTATGTAAACAAAGTAATGTCAAGAAATTTCTCTGTCAAAATGACAGGACAGTGGTGCAAAACATTTTATCATTAAATATTTTTTGTAAATAATCATCGATAAAATTAAAGTGAATTAATTATAAGAACTATAAAATACCGTTGCCAAACAATGTTTTGTGTAGTGTGTCGGAGACACGGTATATGATCGTCATAATCAGCCCTTTTAAGCCCAGTGCTAGACGTAGGCCTCCCAAAATTGATTTTCAATTGAAACAGTGTGCAGCCGTTTTCATCCAAAATGTGGCTAGATTGCTACTTACAATATGAATCTATGTATGAGAGTTGTAATATTAGTGTTGTTGAAAATGCAAAAAATTTGAAAATGTTTAGATCTCCTGCATTGTTACCAGTATCATAAAATATTTTATACCAGAAAATCTCCTTTTATTAATAACTTTGTTTAAAACCGAAAATTTATAAAAATAATTATGGTATGATTATTTTTTAATTATTATTTCTTCAAATCAGTACTTAAAAGAAAATGGAACCTCTTTTTTCGCAATTTAGTGTGAATTACCAATACGAAGATATTTTTTTGTTATGTGGATTACATAACAAAAAAATATCTTCCTTTGTTTACATAAATTATCTGAATTTGAGACTTTGGGTATACCTAAAAACGTCTTTCAACGACCTAAAACCAATGATGCGACGTCTTTGGAGACCACTCAAGGTTTTATTCCAATAGCATCACGTATCATTGCAATGTGACTCTTATCTCATTGCAATAAGGTATTAGCACATACACGGTCATATTTACTGGCTTAAAACCAAAAAAATCAGCCAGTCATGGTTTTATTCCAAAGTAAAATACCTAATTTGTCTATTGGTCGCAAGCGCTACTGCTGAGCATAAGGTAATGGGTTAGATTCCCAGGTTGTGCAGTCGTTTTTCCATCTAGAATTTCTCAGTAGCAGCCCGGAGTCTGGATTTGTGCCCGGTTGATGGCAATAGGCTTGCCCTATTACATGGGACTTAAATATAACTGGCGAAATGTGGGTGTTCCTACTATGGGTACACCTCTGCCTAACCCTTCGGGAAATACAGGCGCGATGTTTTTATGTTGTAATATAAAAATCATAAGCAAAATAGTAAGCCATTGCAATATAACTTTTATTTCATAGTCATATAAATTAGGATATTTGAAGAAATTGACTAATAAAACAATAACACCTACATTTAACATTTTTAAAGAGTCCTTGCAAATGTGACTCTTATCTTATTGTAATAAGGTATAAATTTGAATGGTTGGCGAGAGTCGTCGTCGGTGTTATCTTTGAACATAGGGTAAAACACCCAGAAGTCAGCTCTGCACCAGTAGTCAGCTTTTTCAAGCTTGCAAACTTAAGAAAATTTGAATTTCGCTGGCTACCTTAGCGCATCCCCCCTAAAATTGTTCGTCGAATCGTTGAGCTCCTTATGTTCTGAGTTGAGCTGCACGATTACTGACAAATGCGTGCACTGAATGGACAGATCCACTCAATCTGTGTGGTTCTTTCTTCAAAAGACCATTTCAGATACCAATCTACATGGTCTTAACATGATTTGACCAAGTTTATGTCTGGACTTTAAAAGAGACTGTGACCTCTGAGTTTGTTTCGGCCTTTCTTCTCAGAGTAGTCAGATACGAAACGCCGACGTCATCTAGTTTTAAAATATGATTGACGTGTTTGTAAAAACCTACTTACAGAACTAAAATCATTTCTATTTTTTTTTTTTTTCAGGCACTCCTTTGGCACTTGGCTTGAACGAAATAATAATAACCGAGATATCCAGCCGCACCGCGACAGAGAATGATAGCGGTAACGACGATCAAGATATGAAGGAATTTGAAGTAATACAGGCTTAATTCAGAACATTTTATTTACTAGCTTGTACCCGCGACTTCGTTCGCATGGAAGTCGAAATACACCACGATTGTATACTAATATAATAAAGCGTCTGAGCCGCGCGGAATGATACCTTTTTATGAAATGAAATCAAATTGATTATTCAGTAAATAGGATATCTGAATCACTTTAAATGAATTAAAAATGGAATGAATGGAGAAGAAATGGCGAAACAAACTCAGGGGTCAAAGTCTCTTAAAGTCCAGATATAATCTTGGTCAGATCATGTGAGGACCATGTAGATCCGTTTCTGAAATAAAACCACACAAATTTGAGTGGACCTGTCCAGTCAGTGCAAGCATTTGTCAGTAATCGTGTAGCCTAACTCAGGACTTAAGGAGCTCAACGACTCGACGAACAGTACCATTTGGGTAGGCCGTATCATGTACTCGTTGACATAGGCATGCACAGTTCGGCTATTCTCGGTTCTTGTCGACCCCCGACCCACCGCGTCGCATCGCATCGCCCGCCCGCGCTATTACTTCGTTATCGTATAGCATTCTTGTTTTTTTTTTTTTTTTGCTCGGCTGAAGGGTTGGAGCGTAATGTATGACCTACCTCAAGAATTGGGTTATTATATGGAAAAAGATTTTTCAATATCCTCATCATCTTTGAGACCAGTGGTCAATAAGTGACCCAGATATTTAAATTGGTCCACCCTCACAATATTATATATTATTCCTTTCTATTTTGTTAAGTACCTGGTATTTGTTGAAAGGTCTACACTGTCCTCCCATACCTATTAACACTTATCGCGGGTAGGCGACGCGATGCGATGCGACGCGGTGGGTCGGGGAAACAAGAAATTTCTCGCGGACGAAGTCGCTGGCAGAAGCTGATTGTTGGAAAACATTAATTTAGAATTCTTCGGAAATCGGACACCTCACAAGTGGTTGAAAGTTTACATCAAGTTTGACTTAAATTGTGTTATTATTTTAATTTTATTACCTATTAATAATAATAATTATCACTATTTATTTGACATCCATAAATGTACATAAAAATCTACAGTGCAGGTACGACAATTTAATCTTCTATACAAATACATAAAATTGAAGTGATTGTTTGTAATTTCAAAATTACAGCAATCTGCACGCATACTGCCCGCGGCTTCGCCCGCGTGCCTAAGCAATAGGCCGACAAACAGACAAGATTTTTTTTTTTTTTTGTTTTTTGTTATAGGTACCGTATAAACTTTCATTACCGTATATGCATTTAGTAACAAGCTGTAATTTTGAAATTACAAACACATTTCAATTTTATTTAATACTAGCTTTTTCCCGCGGCTCCGCCCGCGTAGATGTCTGTTATCGCGTAAAAAAGTAGCCTATGTATGGACATAGGCTACTTTTTTACGCGATAACATAATTAATAATTTGGCAGAGATATAGCCTGGAATATGGAGATCGCTCCATATTCCAGGCTATATCTCTGCCAAATTTCATGACGATCGGTTCAGCGGTTTAGGCGTGAAAACGTAACATACAGACAGACAGACAGACAGATAGACAGACAGACAGAGTTACTTTCACATTTATAATATAAGTATTTGTTTAGTTATTAATAATTATTACACTTTATTTGACATTCATTTGTGCATATTAATAAAATTCTACAATGTAGGGACGACCAACCAGTTCCAGCGAAAGTTGTTCAGTATGACGGGTAGAATCACCCCCTTGACGAATGCAGGTGACTACTAGGTAGACACCACTACTTTAAAAACATATTTTCTCGTGACTGAGAAGGAATTATGAAAAACGGCTCAATCAACTATCTCGGTAAGTGTGTCTAGAATTTTGTAATACCTTTTTTAAAGTTTCATATTGAGACACGAAGCAACAAAATTCAATCTAAATAAAAACGGCCACATTCCTCTAGATCATATTTTGTTGCTTCGTGTCTCGATATGAAACTTTATAAAAGGTATTAGAAAATTCTAGACACACTTACCGATATAGTTGATTGAGTCGTTTTTCATAATTCCTTCTCAGACACGAGATAATATCGACGCTTGAAAGGCAATATTGACCAAACGACATGTTGGCAACTTTACATTAGAGCATTTTAAATAAATTTCCAATAAAAGAACCTTTAAAATTGTTTTTTTAGTGTATACTCTACTGGGGCCATTCAAGTATTACGTAAGCAGAATTTTAGTAATATAGAACCCCCACCTCCCCCTTGTCAGCAAAAGTAAACAAAGCTCATACCCCCCCCCCTTGCTTACGTAAACATTGGTTTTTTTTTTTAATCTGTTCAGGGTCTTTACTGTTATTCATGAGTCTAGAAATAAGGAATTTATAAACTAAAAGTAATTGAATGCCCATTTAAGTAAATTCCCTACTTCGATTTTTTCTAACCATAAAAAATCTCGTGAGATCGAGAAAGCAATATTAATTATTTTGGGGAATCTCTGAACATTGGGTTGCCATCTTTGTTCAAATCAAATTAATTAAATTTTGCAATTGAATCTGAAAAGTAAATTAATAAATATTGCTGACGTAATCCTACCATCCAGACCCCCATCCCCCATGTCATCAAAAATAATCAAAAGCAAAGACCCCCCCACCCCCCTTTGGTGCTTACGTAATAATTGAATGACCCCACTAGAGTATACACAAAAAAATATAAATTACTCCATTTTAAAGTTTTTTTTTTTAATACTTTGAGATGCTCTAGTGTAAAGTTGCCAACATGTCGTTTGGTCAATATTGCCTTTCAAGCGTCGATATTATCTCGTGACTGAGAAGGAATTATGAAAAACGGCTCAATCAACTATATCGGTAAGTGTGTCTAGAATTTTCTAATACCTTTTATAAAGTTTCATATCGAGACACGAAGCAACAAAATACGATCTAGAGGAATGTGGCCGTTTTTATTTAGATTGAATTTTGTTGCTTCGTGTCTCAATATGAAACTTTCGTCGATATGCTATTTAAGGAGTGGTGCTAGTGGACCGGTGACAACGCTCTTAAGCAGAGCAGTGGTGGCCCAGTGAAAACGACCACTACTTAAGTTGTAGGTTCGAACCCGGACAGGTGATTTACTTTGTGTAAATTGTTTAATCGCCACTGTTCTCAAAACGGTGAAGGAAAACATCGTGAGGAAAGGCATGTCCTAGAACCAAAACATCGAAGACGTGTGACATCCACCAACCCGCTCTGGGCCCGCGTGGTGTATTAGGGCCCACTCACTGAGAGGAGGCCAGTATCCCAGCCGTGGGAATATTATAGGCTGATAATGCTAAGCCTTGTATATCAATAATTAATTAAGTAACTGTATATTTTTAATTAAGTAGTTGTATGTCTTATTGCATTTCATGTAATCACAAGCAGCGTTAAACATATAATTATATGATAGCTAATTATGTTATTAGTCTGACCAACGAAAGATGTCAAATAAAAAAATAAAATATAAATATATATATATATTACCTATATAATATATATATATATATATATATTATATTATATTATATATATTAAAATTTACCTATACAAATTTTACAACATCGGTTTTATTTTATTTTTATTATTTTGGAATCGGCACCAATATTTCATTTTGAGGATGGTCATAATCGGTACCAAAGTTAAGCCCTAAACGAAATTAGTTTGTCAATGTTTTTACTTCTGCGCATGAAAGTTCACCACTCAACTTTCCTAGCGCGTCCAATGTGACAATTTTGACAGTCCTAAAATGTTGCCATACTAAAAGTTTAGAAAATCTATTCGTGGTCAGCTTTCGTTGGTCAAACTCTATTTACGCTTGTAAATACATATTATATATTTTATTGTATACTTAATATACGCCATTTTTGTATAAAAACTTGCGTTTTATTTTCTCAAGCAAATCATACCATTACATCACGCTTGTATTCCCCAAAGCGTTGGGCAGAGGAGTCACCCATATTTGGCTAGTTATGTTTACCTAATATATAAGTCAATAGGGGGCAAGCCACTTGCCACCATCCGGGCATGAAATACTGCCCGTCCAGGGAATCGAACCGAGGACCCAGTATTTTTGATCTGGAGCACACACAAGTTGGTTAAAGTCAGAGTCGTCATACGCCACAGAAGGCAAAAATCTCCGATTTTGTTGAAATCTCGTTGGGATGGTACCCAAATTGTTCTATTTAGTACCTCCAATGAAAATAATGGAACTTCTTGGGTTTCGCTAGGTACATAAAATATGAAAAACAAGAAGATGGTGCGTAGCGTAGCGTATACGCCACAGACGGCCCATTTATTTTTGGTAGAAGATAGAGATGCACAAAATACATCAAAGAATTGTAGGTACCTAAATAAAACCCTACGAATACTAAATACTATGATATCATGCACCAAACGGCCACAATATCAAATTGAAAATGGTAGAAAATTAACACAAATGTATATATTTATTGCAACACGGATGTATTGGGGCCTGAATGACATTGACAGCTAGGGGGCTTTGTTGATACACATTTGTTAAGTTGTCAAAGAAATTATGTTGACCAAACAAGGATGGCATTGGTGCCGATTTCCGGGTTCACAAACTAAACTAAATTTAAGTTCAGTGCATCTTTTTCTTTCTATTTCATTAAGAAAAGGACAGAAGACAAATTTTAGTTTAGTCCTGTCAAATTAATCAGCGCCTGTCACTACTCCATACAAGTAGACGTGATTAAAAACTTGCATACTAACCCTGCGTTCCGAGTTGCGATAATATCGATATTCGCGTGCTAAAACCCGTACCGAATTAGCGTGAGCGCGATAACGATGTCCCGTGAAACGTCATAGATGACGTCATGACATTCGCCATCTTGCGATAACGCCGACCATGCCTTTTACTAATATCGCCGTGAGCGCTGTCAAAAATGACAGTGTGCTGTTTTGTTTTGAGTCACATCTTATCGTATCGTGGCATTTTCAAAATTGTTCTTCTGGCTACAGTTGCTACCTAACCTAAGAAGAACAAATTTTTGGTGTATACACAGAGAAATACTCTAATATCGTTTTGACATTGCGTGAGCACCGTGAGCGCGTTCACGAGCGTTCCGAGTTGTTGACAGCCCTCAGCTGTCATAATCGTAATATCTAAATCGGAACGCATGTGAGACGATGTGAGCGCTGTGAGCGATTATAAACAATTCGGAAAGCGGCCTAAAATTACGTCAATTTACGTCAAGCGCTGATTAATTTGACAGAACTAAACTAAAATTCATCTTCTGTCCTTTTCTTAATAAAATAGAAAGAAAAAGATGCACTGAACTTAAATTTAGTTTAGTTTGTGAACAAGGGAATCGGCACCGGTGTCAGTTCAGCACCCTAATTAGTAGAGCTACCGTTTACCGGGTAAATATTATTTTCTTTCATTAACTTGAATGTGGCCTGGCGGCTGGGAGTATCTCATGCTCACTCAGATGTCTAACTGATGGTGGCGCCTGTGTTGGATCATGTAGCTGCCTTCAAAATGGTTGAGCTGAATGATGCTGTGCCATGCGTCATGCTCGTGAACGGGCGCCGTCAGTAGGAACTCGTAGGAAGTCTTATTTATGTATTTTTTGTTTATATGTACTGTACCTACTCTGGACGCTTTTAACGTATACGTCTTTTTTACACCATTCTCACTTACAGTTATAAATTCAACATTAAAAATGTAACTAACATTTTTATAACAATACCTATAATTTAAAAGAGTGTCCATTGAGTTTCTTGCCCGTTCTTCTCCAAAGGTACCTACTACGCTTTGAAATGGGCATGTAGCTTCACATGTCTGACTGACCGATTCCTTGACAATTCAACAATGCCTGTAATGTAAATGGTTTGGGTTTGCTTAACACACTTTCAATCACAATCCGAGAGTTTCGAAGGCTTTTGCTAATCCATTGCTTCATAAGTTTGAAAAAAAAAAAAAAAACCAGTAGTAGGATGTATTAACCTGTCCTGTTGGTTTTAATTATCTCTATACACTGACTTAATAGTTAGCTTTAATATCTCTATACACTGACTTAATAGTTAGCGTTCTGCGCAGATACCTGCAAAGCCCTAGCCGTTACACACTGAAGGCAAAAGCTTCTGCTTACAGAGAAGGCATGAACGTTGAAATGAAACAATTAAAAAACTAAAATAGTTTAATGTTAATCGGCTTGATCAGTTACTCTCGTCTCGGTTTCTCTCGGTCACCCAAAGAATCTTCCAAAACCCCCTAAAATAAAACATGAAATTTCAGTAAATTTAAATAAAGGTACAGGTTCGAATTACATTAGCTAGCGAAACTCCGCTGACGTGATGGGTATCCGTCTCTAAACATGATATAAAACAAAAAATAAATTAATTTGATGAGTTTCCTTTTTTGGATCATCAATCGCAGGTATTGTTATAACTTGATAACTTGATATCCGTCTATAGAATCTGCTTTCTTGTGTAAACCTCACAGATCCGTTAAGTATCGAAATCTATAGGTACACGATAAAAAAAAACTACTAAACAGCTTCAGCGATCTTGCTGACGTGCACTCTGACTCATTTGGCAAGTTCCGCAGAATCTGTTAGCAATGTTTAAATTTTTATTTCCTTTTTTGTGTTTTGTTAAATATAATAAAATCGGTATCTGTATGTTTTTATGTGGTATGATTTATGTTTAGGGCTAATTTGCTTTAAATGATTATTTTTAAAATTGCAATATCTTACTTAATTTCTAAAATTGTTTTTCTTTTTAGTTTTTAATTTTATAGTATAGTGCTTGTGGCACATTGATTACGTTTATGGGGCATGCGGTGCTAACCTATAAGAAATTGTTATACCTACTAACTTTAGATTTTAGTCAAACATTATTTTATTATTTAAACAGTGTAAAAAATTGTTGGTTGGCTTTAAAGAAATATAAAAAATAGATTAAAAAAAAAAACTGATTTTTTCAACTCATACTTCAAATAAGAGCACTACCAACTGAACCAGCGATCACTAACCCCATAAAAAAATCATGATATCATTTTTATTTTGTTGTCGATACCCATCACGACTGCGGAGTTTCGCTAGCTAATTTAATTTGACCTTGTATAGAACTCATTCGGATAACACAGAATTTTTGCAGCAGATTGACACTCTCTTTTATGACTTAGATGATTACCTGCGATATTGCCCGCTTTTCTAGCATAATCTTGACCAGCACCTGTAATTATTAGAATAAAATAATAGTGAATATTTTTCTATTACTGGTTAGGCCTACTCTTGACCTCGATCTCGCCTGATGGAAAGCGATGGATGAGGTCTATAATGGAACGAGCGTGCCCAGAAGATGCCTGTTCACTCTTGCTTTGAAGGCAGACGGATTATATGTGGAATCCCCACAGACGCTGGCAGAGAGTTCCACACTTTGGCTGTGCGCATAGTAAATTTGGAGGAGAAGCGCTCAGTAGGTACGACTGGACAGGATATCAACCAAGTACGCATGGTACACTACAGTCCCAGGTAGCATTTTTACGTCATTATGTCGTCCGTTTACGGTACTGCTCGACGTAGGAGACGTCATGTGTTGACGTCGGGGGGTCTCATCAGATGACGTCAATTTGTCACAGCTTCAAGACATGCCGCTAAATCGACGTCACCAGGACTTTCCGTTGAGTACCAGACGTTAAAATGACGTTAGTGTGACGTACATAATCGACGAATAAACTACGGACCCTAAAATGACGTACTTTTTTTTGCCGCATACGTCATTTTGCTACCTGGGGTAGGTACGTCTGGTAGTCCGGAAATAAAAGGGCAATAGTGGATCAGGTCGTGGAGCTCCTGCGCACTGTCTCCGAAGTACCTAGTCTGTAGAAGACCGACAGGCAAGCAACATTACGGCGATGAGCCAGGCTGTGAAGCCTCACCATGCAATGTTTAACCGTTTAAAAGCCTTTAGCTCTGCGTTCCACCGAGACAAGTGCAGTAAGTTAGTATTTTGCTGACCCATCCCTTAAGTGGCTGCAGTAGGTACTCCATACGGGAACGGATCTAAAATCATAAACAACAATTTTTTCTTTCAACTACGTAGTAATGTTATCATTAATCACTACAAAACCGATCACAAAGGACGTATTTTTTGCTAAGATCCAAAACAGTGCAGAAATGTTATATGAAATCTCATTGTTGCACAGTTTTACATTAATGCTCTGCCTTTTATTATTTATTGAGATATAAATTTACCACAGAGGTTTAATGTCTCCCATTAGGTTTAATATAAAATGCATGCATTAGATCAAAAAGATACTGGCTGAAAATAAAAATCGGCTGAATAACACCGATTTGGTGAAAAAACTTTGTTTTCACTAACTTGAGTTTTTATTTTGAGTAGGTACCTATATTTTATCACGGTAGGTTGATTGGTAGTTGAAAGAAAAGTTGATTACGCACCTTTCTAAAGCGAGAACAATCTACTATTGTTTTATGACTTTTAATAATTCATCAAATTTTAATTTGTTAGACTTCATACATACAATAATAAATATATTGAAATTCAACGCTCTTAGAGGGTTGTCACCGGTCCACTAGCACCACTACTTTAAAAACATATTTTCTCGTGACTGAGAAGGAATTATGAAAAACGGCTCAATCAACTATATCGGTAAGTGTGTCTAGAATTTTCTAATACCTTTTATAAAGTTTCATATTGAGACACGAAGCAACAAAATTCGATCTAAATAAAAACGGCCACATTCCTGTAGATCGAATTTTGTTGCTTCGGGTCACCTATATTATATACCTACGAGATAATATGTTTTTAAAGGAGTGGCTAGTGGACCGGTGACAATCCTCTTAATGTTACGAACTTACGCGTAGCAAAACAAACTGCCGTGTCTGACGAGTGACAGTGTATGGGAGGCGTAGGTAGGTACAACAAAATACAGAATTGAAATGTGTTGTTCTAAATAGAACAACGAAAATCTTAAAGGTTTGTGTTTGGAAAATGTTTTTTTATGTTTTGTAAAAGTCATAGAACAAAAGTTGTTGTTTATGATGTTATTAATACAGTCCCGGCGGCCAAGTCTACTAATGTACAAACGTTGCAATGGTCTCTTCATTGTGAGTTTTTGACAGATTTGCCATACAAACACTGTCAAATACTCACAATGGCGAGACCATTCTGACACTATTGTAATAGCAGACTTGAGGCCCTGCAAGGTTGTTAGTGTTTTACCAATAACCCTGTAGAATAGATAGACATTTATTTGCCTAAAATATGGTATTTTACAGATTTTATCTACTCTCATGTCATAAAATTCGAATTATACCTAAACTTCAATTCGAGTTTATATTGACATACTTTATGAACAAAATACTGTAATTTAAAAATAGAGTCATATTATAACATTAATTCCCTAACAAAATAATCACTACCTACATAAAACAAAGTCCTCCGCCGCGTCTGTCTGTCTGTCTGTTCGCGATAAACTCAAAAACTACTGCACCGATTTTCATGTTGTTTTTACCAATGGATAACGTGGTTCTCGAGGAAGGTATATAATTATATTAATTATATATTGTATATAATTTATTAAGTTTTTGTGTACATTTTGTATACATGAACGATATTTGTTGGTGGTGTCGGAAAAAAATAAGCCGTCTGGGAGCTTTCAACGAAAACGCTGTCTAAGCCCTTTGAGATATAACAAAATAATGTATTGTGGAATTGTGTATCTTATAAAGGTCTTCAGAAAAGTCCGCGATAGCATGTGTCTATCTCTTAAGGATACCATACTATATCCATTTTATTGTCTTTTTGTAGGTAGAGTCATTCGAGGTAACCGTGCGCAGTGGGTATGTGAGCGCACTGACTATATCTCCGGAACGAGGTGCTGGGGAGGGGTGGTTTGTTTGGGTGAAAAACTTGGGTTGGAGTGGCAAACTAGTTGTGACATGACATTGCGCCGCGTGTCGTTTTATTCACTTCTTATCCGTAATTAACTAAATTTCTAAGTATCATTGGTAATTTTTGGCTTTTTGGAAACTCGTGTCGCGTCCAAGGTTTCAATCCTGTAATGGTAAGTCATATTTTTCTTGAAAATAAGCATATTCTAGTAGATTTGTGAAAAATAATATTGAGGTTATGCTCGGGTGTTTGGTTGGCTTGTGGTTGCTCGTGGTATTTTGGTTTCCTGGGGAAAGTGTGAGCGGGTAAGTGTGCGCATGCGTACACTTACCCACGCAAGAGCAAAATTTTAGATGGCATAATGTTTTAGTTGATTTGCAGATAAAATTCTAATTACACCTGTTGAAGGTGCTTATGTATTTTGATTTTTTTATGTTGCAGTGTTGATCATCATGCCGTGAACATATATTAGGAAAAAACCTGAACTAGCACCAGTAATAGAACAATAACTTGCTATGGCTAAACCACTTATCCGAAATGGAAAAAGTAAGCGAGCTACTGCTACTGCCATAGGCATAAGTGAATGTTGATTCTCTTCACTAAATAAGTACTGGCTGTGGCGTCAATCGTAGTTGATTTCCAAAAAAAAATATAACAAGAAATAATAGTCGTTTTTTTGTTTAGAAAGGTTATTTTTGTTGGTCGATGAAACTAGTTTTAATCAGATTGTTCTTAGTGACCTCTATTTAGTTAAAAATAAATGTTACTTGATAAGGTTTAATCTGACTCGAAAAAATATACTAAGTTAAATTACCTTGGTGACTGAAAATGAAGACTGAATTAATAGTAGGATCTTCTGGAAAATATTGTCACCTAAATAATATGTTTTGTAATTGTTTGTGTGTTTTACTGAGGAATACGTTTACTTACCCCATACGCGTTCACTTACCTCATAGGGATGCGCACGGTTACCCGCAATATAGGTCAAGTGACCGCATTCCGATTTTTTCTTTTTAATTGTTTGTTGCAAAAAGAACTATTTTAAATTTGTTTAATTTTTAATTTCCTTTTATAGACTAATAAATGCTCTTTTCAAAGATAAAGTTTTTATTTCTTTAGCTTTAATATTTAAGACACAGTATCGTATGAAAGGCAAAAGTGCGCACAGTTGCCCCGAATGACTCTATTTGTTGACTGTAGGGAGTTGGAACATACTTATCCTTTTTATCCCGGTAGTATATTTCCGTGGGAGAATTTCCGACATTTCAAACTTTCTTACGTTTATTGCAATTTGCAGGTTAGTATCAGGTTGTTGGTCTAAATATGATTCGCGGACGTATACAATATTTAGGTATTAAAAGAATTATAATCATAAAAATCATCAAGACAACTCTCTAAGATCATATGATCCTATTGAATGACTATTTAATGAAATGATGACATTTGAGGACAATTCTTAAGAGCGTTGTCACTGGTCCACTAACGCCAACTCTTTTAAAACATATTATCTCGTGACTGAGAAGGAGTTATGAAAAACGGCTCAATCGACTATATCGGTAAGTGTGTCTAGAATTTTCTAATACCTTTTTTAAAGTTTCATATTGAGACACGAAGCAACAAAATTCGATCTAAATAAAAACGGCCACATTCCTCTAGACACTTACCGAGATAGTTGATTGAGCCGTTTTTCATAATTCCTAGCGTTACGGTC
This sequence comes from Dryobota labecula, assembly GCA_947523025.1. NCBI lineage: Eukaryota > Metazoa > Arthropoda > Insecta > Lepidoptera > Noctuidae > Dryobota > Dryobota labecula. The sequence goes on along the minus strand of OX383314.1, from coordinate 10,466,871 downwards.
GCGAACCATATTTTAATGAACATGCAACCTGACACTGACCAGCAAATTGGAAAGACGTAAGAAAATTTGAATTTCGCAGGCAAACTTAGCCCCTAAAAAAAAAAATGCACTGGCCGACCAAATGTAATCGGGAAAAAGGAGTAGTTCTATTGACATGAAAAAAAGAAAAAACTTACCATTAAAAGGCAAATTGCCGGATGACAGGCCTCCTATACCAGGGAATGAAGAGCCTCCTCTGGGATGATATAGTCTCGATCCGACTGTGGAAATAAAAAAATAAAAAAAATCGTCTTAATCTGTTTATTACTTAGTTCATTTTGTGTTAATTTTTTATGGCGCACTGGATTTTATCGGTATAATTCGCATCAAGTAAAAAGACCGCTGGCCAACCACACACCTGGGGCCCAAGTCTGCTATTTTTATAAATTCGTCACTCCAACACGATCCCATTGTCATTTTGCTAAAAGTTCGTTATCTGCTAAATTCATAATGGTCGATCATTGGTCGGTCAATGGTCTCGTAATAGAATTGTATTACAATGGCAATTTGAACATATAATCATGCCAGATTTCATTTATACATATTTTTACATATTATTTATTAGTGTTATAAGCAATCTGAAGTGGTAGGAAGTTGGAAGTTTAGTAGGAAGTTTAATTTGTCATTATGTACGAGATTACCAATTCTTTCAATGGAGTGTCAGTGGCTGACCAATGGAAAGTCATAATGACGCCATTATATTAGAAGATTACCAAACTTGTCAAAATCAACAATTATGAAATCAATGAAAGACCATTCTAACACTATTGTAATAGCAGACTTGAGGCCCTGTAACTTTGTATAAATCGTGTCACGAAATAAGAGCGCTGGTCAGGTAAAAATGGTATGGTATGGTTGTGTGGTTGGCCAGCGCTCTTATTACGTGACACGATCTGTGCAACGCTACAGTTGTTCGCTGGCCACCGATCGTTTTACGAGATGCGAACTATATCCCAGATAGCATTCAAGTTTGCTGCAAGGTTGTTTTTTATTTGATATTGAGTTGTTACGTCAAATTTGTCGTGGCAAATTTGTTTCAAATTTGTTTCAAATTTGCTGTATACTTCCAAATGTAAAAAAGATACGGCAAGTTTGTTTTAATACTGTGGCAATCTTATTAATGTAAGTATGATCTGTCAAGTTTGATTCATTATTACTATAAACTTGTCACGTTAAACGTTACAGTCATCAATATAACAACCATAAAATCCGGCCAAGTGATAGTTGGACTAGTTCATCAAGGGTTCGGCCTGTACCATAATCATCATCCATCAGTTCCGAGTCAGTGGGTCATCTTAGGGGCGGAGTTTTAGGAGTTGGAGTATACGGTTAGGGGCACTATGGGCTAGGGTTGCCAACTTTTTTTGACAAATAAAACGTATAAAAGTGGTTTGGATAGGAAAAAAATAAAGTATTAGGAAGAAAAAAAAGTATATTTCAAATTTTATGTTTTTTTTGCTTTAAAAACGTATTTTTGTGTGCTTTTAGCACATGATAACAATTTCTGGTTATCTTTAAATGTTACAAAGCTTGTTTGACAATCAATATTTAAATTTAAATAGATAAACAATTCGTTTTTAATTAAATTTATTGATGCTCTATTTCTCTCTTCTCGCCACTTCAGATTCATTACAGAAAAACTCTTTCAGTAAAAGCTGAAGTTGCAGGAACGGAGAGTAGGTAAGAAATATTTTTTTTTATATTTGGTAAGCTATGAGATGCATTTTTAAGTATATATTGCCATTTTTCTACTGTACTTTTCACTAAAAATTCTTGATCATCATTAGTGACTTTTCTTTGGATTTCTCTAAGTCTTATAGATTCGGAATACATATCGTCCATCTTAATATTTAATCTGTCTTGTAATTTGGCCTTTGTAATAACCATTTCAAAATGTTCAAATTTTACCTCATTTTTCAAAGACATGTTAGGAAGTATTGAAAGCCAGTTATCTTCGCTAAACTCAAACCATTTTATCATATATTTTAAGCTCATATCAATAAAAAGCGAAAAGTTACTGACAACTGTATTGAATGTTTCGGGTGATGACTTTTGAATTTTTTGTAATCTCTATCTCTCTATATATTTTAGCTTTTTTAGGAGTCACTGGTGTGTCGCTATCAGAATTACTCGTCATTTTCAGCATTAATATTTACTCGTCATTTTCAGCATTAATATTTACTTTAAAATGCATTCTTCACTTATAAACAAAACTAACGGACCAGTTTTGTACAATTTCGTCGATAATGAAAGACATCTGTGACAAATGTCACAACTGACATCTAACATTTCGTTCAGTAATTAAAAATTGTTTCCATTATCCGTTTTAAATATTTCGTTCAGCAATTATGAATCGTTAAGTACCCATAATGAGTATTTTGTTTTACGCACCACAGTAAAGGTTGACAATAAAGTATTTTTGCATAGGTACTTTATTTGTATGTAAAAGTATAAAGTATAATTACCAAAAATAAAGTAGGATACGTTATTATAAAGTATGGTTGGCAACCCTACTATGGGCAGCAAATAAATCCAAAAAAAAAAAAAATTTCGTAAAAATTTATTTTGGGACTTAGTAAAATTTGGTTTTTTTTTTTTTTAATGATAATTTGCAATCTTATTACAGTACCAGGTTGACCTTGACCATAAAACCATTTCGGTTCTGAAAAGCAAGGCCCTACGACGCACCGTTTCCGAGTTACGAGCTTTTTTGTTTCTTGTTAAGAGGCCGTGCACGAAATCGACTGATTTTGATCAATTTTGTTCATTGTTTGTGAGAAAGGGAAACATAATTTAAACAAAATTATTTGAGATTTGAAAAGTCGTGTTCTTTGTTTTTCATGTGGCTGAAAGGGATTTTTCAAATAAATTAAGTACTCACGGTAAATCACTAATATTTGCAACAAGTTTTCCGAAAAATGACGCGAGACTGACATTTGATCATCATTCTACAAGAAACTACTTTTGATTTTGAACATTAAAAATTATCATTAACATCATTATATGGTCTACTTGCATGTGGCGTAACCACTTTTTTTAACTTCCATACAAAATATAGCAGAAAAATTATATTGAAAAAACCTTTTTTTGTTTTAAACCTCGTCAGTAATATATATTTTTCCTATTATTTAGCAAATCATATCAAGAAATTTAAAAATCACAAATTAGTCTTCAGCTATCCTTGAAATATAATCGAAATTTTATTTAATGATTAAACAATATCTTCATTAAGTAAATCAATGGCGAAATAAACTATACTTTGGAGAGCACAAAAATGATGAAACTATTAAAAGCTGCTGTGACTGACACGAATGGTTTAGCACCATGAAAACTGTACTTTTATAGTTACACAGACTTAATGTTTCGATTATTTCAAGTTTTCTGACAATTAGATAAGAAATTGATAAAAACGAGTTTTTTTCGTGCACGGACCCTTAAGCCAACAACCACAGGGAGTCAGCTTTCGTATCTGCCAATGCCAACACTGGCATTATTTGCAAAAACGAAATACTGCTCTACAATAGAAAGTGATAACAAGATCAGTGATGTCACATGCCCGGTTGAACAGATACCCACCATTTCGGTAAATGCAGATTCGAGATAAAGAGCTGTGATAATTTTAATGTGCATTCGAATATTGTAAAGCAATTATTTAAAACAGTTAAAATCCTTATTTTGTGTTTCAATTTGTCGTACAATGCAGACTAAAAGAAAAAACTTAGAACCAAATAATGATTGTATGGCGATTTTTTTTTATGAAGTGGCCACACTCATTTCTAACATGGCGGATTTGTTTCTGATACTTTTTGTTGTAATTGTTCCCGTTTTTCCAAATCGTATTTTCTGCCGGTTTTACATTGTTTGTGAATAATTGTTGTCTTAACCACTCTGAGATATAGACTCTACAGTGCGAAATTGACCCTATAGTGTTGTGTTTTCAAACCTGTTGCCATAATCATTACGAGATAAACTCTACAGTGCGAAATTGACATGAAAACTTTAAATTAAATTCTTTAAAGCTTGTGAAAACATAAATACAGATTGGCTAAAGAGGTGTGAGGATCATTACAACCCTAATGATGAACAAAATTTTATCTAGCACAATTGCTATAAATATGCCTGAAACGGTTTTGTAAATTGAAAAACCAGGAGTTTGTTGAAGAAGCCTCCAAAAAGTGTATGAAAAGAAAATTGCATTTTATTGGACTAAGTATCGTCTTGATAAAACATCCCTACTGACTGATGGTAAGTTTGGTTTGGTTAGTAGTAGCCGGGTCCGCTGCGGCATGTTTTCGTATAATGCTAACAAAATAACACGACTTTCGATAATAACACATTATTCGTTCGCAGTTTGTTTGCAGAGTCGAATGGATAACACGTTATGTGTTAGAAAAACACTAAAACATACCTCAGCGGACACGGCTTTACAGTGTGGTGATCATTTTAATCAATTAGAGCTAATGCAGACCCCCTGAGAACTTTGTATAGTCACATAACCTCAAAAAAATCCCAACTTACCATAATCTGATAACAGTTTTTGTCACAGATGGCTGCTAACTATCTCGCAATGTGGTACGATTCCCTAATTATAATACCAGCCAACATACATCCCAATGTAGGGCACGGGCCTCTCAGAGAGAGGGAAATTACTGTATGCCCACAGCTGCCTGTATAAACACCTCAGGTACTCGGGTTTCCTAATGTTTCCTCAAAATTTTCTTCATTTTTAGCAAGCTGATGCTAACAATGTTGTTAACAATTCCCATGTAAAACTGCTCCAATTACCCCTAATTTGTATAAAATTCGTTTTTGGAATCATACAGCTCTTAATTTTGTAGGTTAGTACTCGGCAAAAATGTCTCAAAAACCATTTGTACAAATGTCGAGACAAGGCCTGTTAAAGAGCATTAAAAGAGAAAATATGACATTTGCTTCAGCAACTAGAGGTGACAACCAATCAGAAGAAGAAATATCATACTCAGCTACAAAAATAACATGACAGCTACCTACAGTGTCAGCTACCTCCATACAAAATTTTATCAATATTGGTCCAGCTGTTTGAGTATGAAGCACATACGCAAATACCCTCACACACACACACACACATAAACTTTCGCCTTTATAATATTAGTGTGATGTATGCAGTATTCAGAGGATGTTAATGATATTTTAATTTTAATATTTTTGTTACAGACTGTGCTACAAGCAAACAATTGGCAATCCAGCAAAGTCATCTCATACAGATGGTGACTGACCTGTCAAAACAAGTGTCAGAAACTAACAAAAAAAAAAATGGACCTGATTTTAGTGCGGCCGGAAGAGCCATTAACTTCACGAAGGCATGATCCCTTTTCACTGCCACAGTTTTTAACAAACCTGCCAGTAAATGACGATGACAGTTTCTGTCATTTAAATGGACAATTAAAAATAGTGACAATCAACAGGCAATGGTAAGGGTGACATTTTATTAAATACACTTATAATAATGTTTAATATTAAGGGTCAATTCAATTCCATGCCATTTTATCTGGCTTTTACTTGAGTAATTGCACAACTAACTATTGACTTTGTATGTATAAACCTTATTTAACAAAAAAAAAAATATATATATTTATATTTATGATGCACCCAACATGTATTTATAGGTACCATATATATGCCATTACCAAAATTTTTCTCTTGACAGGTATTGGCAGTAAAAACCTCCGTCCTTTCACCACAAACATGCTGAGAAAAATACTGCTGGATGCAGTAGTTGAGCAATATTCTCTGATGGGAAAACAAATGAAGAACTCAAAAGAAATCATTTCTTGACACAGAAACTTGCAAATTAATATTTCGTAAGTACCTACCTATTTCGGTAGATCTGTTTATTTTTATTATTGTTTTAATTCCTACATAACCAACAGTCACATTACGAAACATGCTGCTTATTGTCAACTATCATTACTATAGCCGTTTTATTTATATTTTCAGAAATGTGTAAGAAAGTGCATGGAACTGCTACTGACGATAAGCAGAAAGAGATAATCAGTGACTGGCTAAACCAACGCAAAGTGAGATTGTCAAGAAGGTAAATTACTCTCTTCTTATAATAATACTCTGTAGAGCGGGTGTAGATAGTCTAGTGGGGCCTTTGGTACTGGGTTCGAACCCTGCTGACACCAATGACTGAAAGTTGTATAGGTAGTTGCATACATTTATTTATTTCATAACAAGACAGCTCGTTCAGGGTGACTGTAATTGTGTTGTATTTCAATGGTACATTAATTTAAAAGTTAGTTTCGCAGGTGTTTATTGACTAACAGCCATTTTATTTCATTGTTTCAGGGCCGAGAGACAAAAACAAAATCAACTATGATGCGAGTTTAGTTTAGTCCTTTATAGTTCCTACTTTTTTTTTAATACAATAATATTTTTTTTAATAAACCCATTCAATTCTAATTTCAATGGATTTCATTTCATACTTTAAATGTCGTCAAGTTTTTTGTTTCTTCATGAGGCCTACTCGCAAACGACGACACAATTTTTAATTTTTGTCGTAGTGGTTTGCGTTCGCGAGTAAGCCTCCTGATAAACAAACATTATACAAGTTTCATGGGCGGAAACTAGACATTTGATACAAGTTTGATACAAACTTGCCACAAGTTTGATAGAAACTTGCCACAAGTTTGATACAAAATTGCCACAAGTTTGTCAAGTTTGCATTGGCAAACATTATGCAAAGTTTGAAAGAGGGAAACTAGACATTTGATACAAGTTTGATACAAACTTGCCACAAGTTTGTCCCTTGCCTCGTCAAACTTGATGCAAGTTTGCACATTTGATATTTCTAACTTGCTGCAAGTCTGAAACAAGTTTACACTGCTATCTGGGATTGAGCCGAGCATTGAGAATTAACGGAGCGCATCTCAGCGCGTCAAAAAAACACTATTGTATTTTCGATATCAAGCAGCGAAAAAAAATCGCCTGGAGGTACGGCAACTAAGAGTGCATCATGATTGCCCGAAGTTTACTCGTCCGAAGAATGCCGAATGATCCTTTGATCGATGAACTTTTGGTCGAAAGAACTATGATCATCATTTCTGCCAAGAGACGTTGAAAGATGGACAAAGGCCTTCGACTTGTGCTTCTCACATCCAGGTATTTTTTAATATAACGCATTAAAAAAAGTGGGCAGTCATAAGGACAAAAGTGAAAACTCAAACTTTGGAATAACTGACAGTTTGACAACACGTCACGAGCATATCGCGCATTTCGGTGACGCGAACCCATAAGTTTTTCCCCTACCAAAAATCGCTCAATGCAGCTAAAGAAGTTTTCAATTCAACAATCTTTTTCAAGCAAGATCGACAAATATAAGCATAACATAACATCACTCCTACTCCTGTATTCCCCAAAGGGTTAAAAGTTCTAATAAAAAGTCCGCGACAGCATGTCTATCTTTTAATATTGACTCACTATAACCTTTTTTTATGGTATCTAATCAAAGTTCGAAATGAATGCATTATTTGCGAAGGAGTTTTATCAACATACTTAATATTAATCCTTATCCAAATAATAATAATGTAATAAAACTGAAGTTTGTTTTTTCTTTTTGTTTGTATGAACGCGCTAATCTCAGGAACCACCAGACGGTTTTGAAAAGTTCTTCTTGGATTTGATGGTCCAATTCTTGAGAAAGGCTTTTGGCCATTTAACATGACGCTAGAGAGCAAAAAGTTAGAAAGAATACTAAGCGCAAACGAAGTAATAGCACGGCCAGTCGATGCGATGCGACGGGGTGGGCCGAGAAATTTCACGCGGACGAAGTCGCGGGTAGAAGCTAGTACTTGATTAAAAAAAAAACAAAAACACTTTGCCCGACCTGGAAATCGAACTCAGGACCCATTGTTCAGCGGTTGTGCTTGCGACTATTAGGCTAGCGAGGCAGTCACTTAGGTTATAAATAGAAAATTAAGATTACCTGATGTTCGATCTCCAGATAGCCCAGGTATTGATGGCCAACTACCGGCTGGAGCGCCTGGCCATCCAGTTCCTGAAGGAGCTACAGGATTGGGTGATCCAGGTGCTGTAGGATTTGGTATACTACCAGGTGATAAAGATGAAGCACCTGGTGGAATTATAGGACTAGGAGAAATACCACTAGTTGGTGGGGTTATGCTACTAGTTGATGGAGTGGTTATTCCTTCTGGTAAAGTTACACCGCTCGTTGATGGTGGAGTAACACCACCTGGTGGAGTAATACCACTAGTTGGTGGAGTGGTTATTCCTCCAGGAAGAGGTGCACAACTGGTCGATGGTGAAGAAACATCACCTGGAGGGGTAATGCTACTAATTGATGGAGTGGTTATTCCTCCAGGAAGAGTTATACCACTCGCTAAAGGTGGAGTTACACCGCCTGGTGGAGTAATGTCACTAGTTGGTGGAGTGGTTATTCCTCCAGGAAGAGGTGCATCACTGGTCGATGGTGGAGAAAGACCACCTGGTGGGGTAATGCCAGTAGCTGATGGCGTGGTTATTCCTTCTGGTAAAGTTACACCGCTCGTTGATGGTGGAGTAACATCACCTGGTGGAGTAACACCACCTGGTGGAGTAATGCCACTAGTTGATGGAGTGGTTATTCCTCCAGGAAGAGGTGCACCACTGGTCGATGGTGAAGAAACATCACCTGGTGGGGTAATGCTACTAGTTGATGGAGTGGTTATTCCTTCTGGTAAAGTTACACCGCTCGTTGATGGTGGAGTAACACCACCTGGTGGAGTAATACCACTAGTTGGTGGAGTGGTTATTCCTCCAGGAAGAGGTGCACAACTGGTCGATGGTGAAGAAACATCATCTGGTGGGGTAATGCTACTAGTTGATGGAGTGGTTATTCCTCCAGGAAGAGTTATACCACTCGCTAAAGGTGGAGTTACACCGCCTGGTGGAGTAATGTCACTAGTTGGTGGAGTGGTTATTCCTCCAGGAAAAGGTGCATCACTGGTCGATGGTGGAGAAAGACCACCTGGTGGGGTAATGCCAGTAGCTGATGGCGTGGTTATTCCTTCTGGTAAAGTTACACCGCTCGTTGATGTTGGAGTAACACCACCTGGTGGAGTAATACCACTAGCTGATGGCGTGGTTATTCCTTCTGGTAAAGACGCACCACTCGTTGATGGTGGAGTTAAACCTCCAGGTAGAGCTGTACCACTAGTTGAAGGAAGAGTTACACCACCTGGTGATAGAGAAGAAGGCAAACCACCGGCTGAAGGCGAAGCAGGAGCTCCTGGTAACTGGTCTGCTTTAGGAGTCGAAGGTGATGAAGAATCTGGAGTGGATAGCCCTGTAGATGGGGTAGAAGCACTGTTAGCAGTAGAACCGTCAGCACAAGGAGTTGTCCCAGAAATTGTAGGAGGAGTCGCACTTACCCCTGAACTTGGTAAGGTTGGGAAACTTGGGAGTTTAGGAGCTGGCTTAGTAGTTACTCCCTCTTTACAAGTCGGCTTTGAAGTTACCGCCCCTATACCAGTCGGCTTTGATGTAGGAGCTATACCAGAAAATGTATTCGGTAAGCCAAAAAAGCTATGGGGTTCTGTTTTGGGAGAATTAAAAAAAGTATTAGCTATCTCTTTTGCTGGTGCAGCTATATCTTCAAAATCTGGTGTTTTAGTTGCGTGCGTATCCGGTATTCTGATAAAAGACGGAAAAAAATCCACGTTCTTTTTATTTACGAATACTTCTGTGAACAAAATAAATATTTTAGAAGAATTTCAATTAAAATCGTTGTTCTTTTACATAAATATTATTAATCAATGAATTTTCTTTAGTTACTTACCGAAGTCGATGAAATTCGCGTGACAAATGCATAACTGAAACAAAAACAGAAATAAATAACTTTACGCCTGTAAACCCTGGAGAGATAAGCAGATGTGTATACTAGTAGTACGCACGTTTCGCCAGTTTTATTTAGATATAAGTCAGATTTATCCAGATGGGACACTCCGCAAAATAATTTAAATAAAAAGCGACTCTTGCTACGACACAATAAAGTGCAATTCAGGTCGCACAACGCTTATTACACAAATTGCCTCTCTTTCTATCGCGTAACTCTTATGCCGGCGGCGCGAGGCAGCCCTACTGAATTTGCCCAGACATATGGGCCCACCGCGTACTTGTGGCTTCATAACTAAACTGCGGAGTGTCCCATCCGAATTAATCTTTGAATATGTCCCCTGGACAGTCCAAGCTGTTACAGATTTTTTTTTAATGAATAATTTTATCCTAACTAATCACTATCACTACATATTATAAAACAAAGTCCTCCGCCGCGTCTGTCTGTCTGTCTGTTCGCGATAAACTCAAAAACTCCTGCACCGATTCTCATGCTGTTTTCACCAATGGATAGCTTGGTTTTCGAGGAAGGTTTTAGTATATAATTTGTTAAGTTTTTGTATGCATTTTTGTATGAATTAACAATATTTGTTGGAGGTGTCGGAAAAAAATAAGCCGTCTGGGAGCTTTCAACGAAAACGCTGTCTAAACCTTTTGAGATATAACAAAATAATGTATGATGGAATTGTGTATCTTATAAAGGTCTTCAAAAAAGTCCGCGATGGCATATGTCTATCTCTCAAGGATAACATACTATATTCATTTTATTATCTTTTTGTAGGTATTTGTTTGCCGAATTTTACTCTTGGAAATACGATTACGATAACAATACGCTATAATATCAGTAGCTATTAGCCAAATTATGTTCGTAGATAAATAAGCTAGCTACTTATGTGTATTTCAAACAGTATACAAGAATATTTATCATAAAAACATTACTAAACACGGCGGCCTTATGATCAAAATTTGTGCATTCCAAAACTTTCATTACCATTTCACTGACATATTTATCACTTTTCGATAAACTAACACTCAATACGAAATCTACACTTGTTTCTCAGTAATTCTGTATAAGATTCTTCAAAGATTAAACCGTTTTCTCATTGAATCCATTACTTTACGCAGGTATAACCTTGATGAATGTTTACATTAAGCACCGCGCCACACCGCCACACGACCACAGAGTACAGACGTATTTTGTTTTCTTTTTTTTTCGTTCGTTTAGTGGTGTTCCCGCTAAAATGTCAACCGGTCAAGTATTAGTCGATTAATCGAATTCTACAGCCAGATCGTGTTGTAAGTACAAAATAAATGTCAAATATTTCGTCCAATTGCGAACGTCACCTTGAGAAAAGTTATGCACCAATGGTGTTCATTAGATATTTCGAGCGTTTTATCAGCACAAACGGTGTATCATGCGACATTTCGGAGGATTTCGTTTTGTTTTCAAATTGTTGGTACTTACGTGAATTATTTTAAAATTATTATTTGTGTCGCACTTTTATTTCGTGTTGTTATTTGGTAGGTACAATTGATTGCTTTAAAAATTTGAGTAAAATTTCGTATTTTGATTTTGTTATCTTTAGGTAAAGACTCATTCACGCTCAGAACATAAAGTACTTTTATTATATTAAATCATTTGTTTCGGTTTCTATTCACATAGTGAATCACATTAAAATTAATATTAAGTTAGAATTTTGAGATATAGCCTGGGATATTTATTTATTTATTTATTTATCACATGGAAAACCAACAGCTTTACATAAACACAATAAATAAACTGGCATAAGAAACATGAAGCCAATCATAGGTTTTCACGGCTAGCTATGGTGTAATACAATAAGAGATCTTATACACGACAAGTTGTCAAGAAGCACACCAATCATTAAATCGGCACCGCCAACCGTAAGGAATAAACTACAATAATAAAAAACAAGAACTAGAACCAATATTGATACTAAGAATTAATTTTGAAGAATTCAAGGTTCAGCCTATTGCGAACGCTTGAGCCTTTGGTTATAAACAAGTCAAAAGAGAACCGCTTACATAAGTCATTAAAGTCCTTACTCGCTCGCACTAAATATGAGTTTTGCCTGTAGTTGGAAGAAGACAACGGAATAGCAATAGGTGGATTAAATCTGAGTAATCGCTGGGGAACATTAAAATACAACTTACGCAGTAGATATGGAGAAGGACATAGGGTACTTTTTTATGCGATAACCGACATCCACGCGGGCGAAGCCGCGGGCAAAAGCTAGTTATTTTATAAAATAATGCAAGTAAGTTTGTTTGTTTGTTTGTTTGTTACCTTTTCACGCCTAAACCACTGAACCGATCGTCTTGAAATTTTGCATAGACGTTGTCAGGTGTACAGAAACGGACATAGGGTACCTTTCATCCCGAAAAAAATACTGTTCCCGAGGAAAACAACAATAACGTTCTTATGATAATAGATGGCGTCACGTGTCTTTCGAATCATGATTGAATTTATTATTACCAGCTTTTGCCCGCGTCATTGCAAGCGTGGATGTCGGTTATTGCGTAAAAAAGTAGCCTATGTGCCTCTACATATCCCAGGCTATATCTCTGCCAAATTTCAAGAAGATCGGTTTAGCGGTTTAGGCGTGAAAACGTAACATACAGACAGACAGACAGACGAAGTTACTTTCACATTTATAATATTAGTATGGATAGAAACTTTAGTAGTGTGTCAAGTTTTTTTTTATCGATGTTAATGCGAACGAAGCCGCGGACAAAAGTCAGTTTATTATACTTTTATCATTGTGTGTTTAGTTTAGTTTTTTAACTTCATGTGCGAGTCCCAATAAATATTTTTTCTTTCTTTCTTTACTCGAGTGTAGATACCTATTACTCTACCATATTACATAACATAACATCGCGCCCGTATTCCCCGAAAGATTAGGCAGAGGTGTAGGTACCTATAGTAGGAACACCCACATTTCGCCAGTTATGTTTTAGACGCAGATATCGCACCTTTAGAATTATAGAGACCTAATTTCTTCAGAAGTTGAAAAATATCACCAAATTAGGTCAATTGTTATGTTTTATTGTAATCATTAAAACGGAAAATAGTGGCCACTAAGCTCCGTTTAATGATTACAATAAAACATAAAAATTTAAAACTACTGTTTGTAGTAATAATAACGTATAGTCTTGTGAAGCACAACTTGACGAGCTTATTTTCTGCATTTTCATTCTAAAATAAAAGAAATCACCGAAATAACGATGAGGGCGCCACTGTGCACTCGGCGCAGTCTTAACAAACACAGCTACTTCTAGTATGTACAAACATGGCAGTGTTAGTATTTTATACTGTTTAAAGAAGTTTTGCGATAAACATAACTTTAAAAAATAATTTCACAACGATAAACTTAGTCTAAAATATTCATATAATAAATTATGAAGACAATGCTCTAATTTAACATAATATTTTTTCCCAATCATTAACACTACTCGTTAAGACGTCAAAAAAAAAAAAGAAAAAAAAATCGGTTATCGTTGCCTTAAAAGGGTGCATATGGGTCCACTAGAGTGACTCCTTTAAATAAATATTATCTCGTGACTGAGAAGGAATTATGAAAAACGGCTCAACAGCGACCTCGGTAAGTGTGTCTAGAATGTTCTAATACCTTTTATAAAGTTTCATATTGAGATACGAAGCAATAAAATTAATTCTAAAGAAAAACGGCCACATTCCTCTAAATCGTATTTTGTTGCTTCGTGTCTCAATATGAAACTTTATAAAAGGTACTAGAACATTCTTGACATACTTACCGAGGTCGCTGTTGAGCCGTTTTTCATAATTCCTTCTCAATAACGAGATAATATTTTTTTTTACACCCTCTTAAGTCCGATGTAATAGGGGGCGAGCCTTGTATTGCCATCAACCGGGCACAAATCCAGACTCCAGGCTACTGATGAATTCCAGATAGAAAAACCCAATTACACTTTCCCCGTCCTGCGAATCGAACTCATGCTCAGTAGTGTGGTTATAATTTATGACTTACTTAACCTAATTAAATTCTATTATAAAAACTCACCAAACACAATAATATAATCAGCCGCGCCATTATCACCACTTATGGACTTATAATAAGTAATGTTAATTTTCAAAATTAATAATTATTATCACTTATATACACCACATGTTCAAATAAGTGTGATAAATTGTTTAAATTTTAAACTGCTTTTATTTGAACAGGTGTTTTTAACGAAAATAGTGTAGGTTGTCAATGGTGTGGATTTGGGCCATGAAAACTGCGTTACAGCTTCGCTGGTGTAGTCGCAAACATGACTGCTGAGGAGTCTGTAGCCAGATTTCTATGAGTACCCTAATTTCGTAACACTCCTTCAATCGCAATCTCTCAATTCCCTATTCCACCTCCCTTTTCCCATCCATGTTAGGGTTGGCTTCCAGTCTAACAGATTGTTTTTTTATTTATTTTTTGAAAATTAATGTTATTATCTTATTTCAGCTGTACAGCTGTACTACAGTATTCTATTCAATCCTAAAACCCCCTCTTATCTTAAAGAACGTTTCAAGTTCCTTCATGACACACATAATAGATATCTGAGGTCGTCGGAAAACTTGAGACTAGAGATGCCAATGCATTCCACTAGTTTTTATGACAAGTCTTTTACAGTTCAAGCAGTACGGTTATGGAATGCCTTGCCCGTCTCGATAAGGCGTGCTCAATCTTTGTCCACTTTTAAAATTTTGGTTAAAAATCACTTCCTCTCTCCTTAAACATCATCATTACTTAAAGTTCCTTGCTCTTGTATCATGTTTATTATTGTGTGTATATATATATATATATATGTATATGTATATATATATATATTTATATGGATAAGTATCTATATGCTTTGTGTATATGTATTTATTGTATATATGTAAGTGGTACACCACTAAATACCTGCAGTATTGTCTCTCCTTCTACTTTTTGATCCATCCAAAGGTTGTCTGTAAAAGATCGCTTTTAGCGATAAGACCGCCCATTGTGACACCCTATGTAACAGTTCTACATTTATATCTGTAATTTTTATGGTGTATATAATAAAGAGTATTCCATCTATCTTCTATCTATTAATTTCCTTCATAAATTTTTTTTCGTGAATTTTTCTCATGTTTATTAAAAAGTAAGAAAAATTCACGGAAAAATTCATTCAATTTTTTATTTTTTATTCTCCGTTAAGTTATTCTGCTATTCGGGGCGGAGACAAATCCAACAAATCAAAGATCATAAAAAAACGCATTATCTGAAGATTTTGCTCGGGCTTAACTTACGAAATGTGTGTTTACTGTATTCTCCTGCCCGGAGTGGGCAGGAGAATACTGGGGATAGAATTCGGGGAACACTGATGTTGTACATAGTAACACTAAGTTTCTCTATTTGAACTTTGTGTTGTTTTAGCACGTGGAAAAGTTCCTAATTATCGCTACCTGCATTACAAATCGCTGCTTTTAAAGCCTGAAATAAAATCATATTATACGTAACCAATTTTATGAAAATTTGGTGTTATCAATTTTCAAGATTTACTGACGTAGATACATAGCCGAATAATAATTATTATCATTTATAATGTCTGATGACGTCATCCAATAGCTTTAGCTTTTGTTAGAGTTTGGTACAAAAATACATAACGTCAGTGGAAAGGATAAAATGCTAAAGCGCTATTTAGGCCAAAATTAGTTATAAACCTATATCGTTGGATTCTTTTTTTTTTCTGCTTCGATCTGTCTAAGTTTCAAGACAATCTGAGCGAATTTTTGGCGCTTTAGCATTTGCAAAAATGTAGGTATGTCCCAGATTCTAAGATCTAAAGCGACGGTTTTATGTTATGTTGTTTGGCTGGCCCAAAAATCGAAAGGGTCAAAACTTAGGTTAAGTTCGTGAAGGAAAAATTTACATCTTTTTAGAAAAAGAGATGAAAGACATAATTATAGTACTAGAAATAGGGACCTATTAGCTCAACCAGGTTTCAGACTGGATAAAGGAGACTCATCTTTCATGGGGTACTGTTTAAAATGTTACAATAAAATTCCTCCCCACATACTTCAACTGAATGAGACTAAATTTAAATCTTGTATAAAACGCACACTATGCAGGCTTATTATAGGTTGGGGGATTACATCGTTGATAAAAATGCTTGGCTGAATGCTGGTCCTGCTCCACAACCTCAGCTAGTTGATTAACATTTGACAATAATGTTGGAGCTGCTGAAGAGTGTAAGACTATCTTTGCATTGTATAAACAATCTCCTTTGTATTATATAAATGCATAGCACAGGTGTGAGTCCTATGTACTATAGAGCTACCATTGACCAGGTAATATGTCTTTCATTGACTTGCATGTGCCCTGGCGGCTGAGAGTATGTCATGCTCACTTATACCCAAAGTCTCAAATTCAGATAATTTATGTCAACAAAGGGTATAACATAACAAAAAAATATCTTCGTAATAGTAATTCACATAAAATTGCGAAAAAAGAGGTTCCATTTTGTTTTAAGTACTGATTTTAAGAAATAATCATACCGTAATTATTTTTATAAATTTTCGGTTTTAAACAACGTTATTACTCGTAATAAAAGGAGATGTTCTGGTATAAAATATTTTATGATACTGGTACTCGTAACAATGCAGGAGATCCAAACATTTTCAAATTTTGTACATTTTCAACAACACTAATATTACAACTCTCATACACAGATTAATATTGTAAGTAGCATATCTAGCCACATTTTGGATGAAAGCGGCTGTAAACTGTTTCGATTGGAAATCGATTTTGGGAGGCCTACGTCTAGCACTGGGCTTAAAAGGGCTGATTATAACGATCATATACCGTGTCTCCGACACACTACACAAGACATTGTTTGGCAACGGTATTTTGTTTGCATAGTTCTTATAATTAATTCAATTTAATTGTATCGATGATTATTTACGAAAACATTTAATGATAAAATGTTTTGCACCACTGGCCTGTCATTTTGACAGTGACATTTCTTGACATTACTTTGTTTACATAAATTATCTGAATTAGAGACTGGGTATAGATGTCTCACTGATGGTGGCGTGTGTGTTGGATCATTTAGCTCCCTTCAAAATGGTTGAGATGTTCGTGAACGGGCGCCGTCAGTTGGGACTGGTCATCTCTTAGCTGCCACGGGTTATTTTATTTTATTTTGTTTCTATTTGTTGTACCTACTCTTGACGCTTGTAACGTGTAAGTTTTTATTATTTTTATTTTTACATCGTTCTCACATTTAGTTATAAATTCAACATTATAGATGTAACGAATACTTTTGTAACAATTTAATTTAAATGAGTGTCCATGGAGTTTCTTGCCCGTTCTTCTCTATAGGTAGGTACCTACGCTTTGGAATGGGAATGTAGCTTCATTTTTCTTACTGACCGACTCCTTGACAATTCAAAAGTGCCTGTAAATGGTTTAATTGAAATAAATGATTTGAGTTTGAGTTTGAATGGGCGGAATTCGTCCATGGGGGGCGGTGGGGGGATGATTTTTCGAAAATCAGTTTTTTGGCCATAACTTTTTGCCTTTGGAAAATAAATTCCGAGTAAGAATATGGACAACATTTAAATATAATTTTTTTTTATGCAAATTGGGGAGGGGCTTGAAAGTTCCAAATTATTTGGGAAAAAAATCATATTTCCTAAACGGTAAACATTTTTGCCGTCGCAATATATATTTTTTTTTTTTTTTTTTAGAAAGGAACAGAAAAATACGTACAAAGGTGATGCTTATTTCTAATGAAATCTCTTCCAGCATATCTGCGATAGGAAAGTAGATATAGAGATGTAGACAACGTGTGTAAGTGTAGAAGAGAAAAAATAAAATTTAAAATATACATAAAATCAAAATAGCTATACACTAATATAAATACTTATAAACATACAATAAGAGAATATACTTACATACATACTACGTACAATATCCCCACTGCTGGGATACAGGTCTATCTGTGAGAGGGAGTGGGCACACCTTAATATTGTTTTTTTTAATATTTAATTTAAACTTATTCTCGGAACAGTACTGGCTTCATCTCCAACTCCCCACGTTCTCGACCTTAGTTCTTTCTGCTGAAGTTTAAGCTGGCTGGCATTAGTAAGTGACAGTTATAGTCACCTACCTATTTTATAGGTTAACTTAAATATAAGTGTTTGATGTAATTAATTATTATTGCGGTAGACCCAAAGGTATGTTGTTGTAAGGAGGACTTATATTTTTTATAAATATATTGTTATCAATAGTATTTTATATTGCATTTTATTCAATTAGCTATGTTAAATCAAAGCTGTTTTAATATTAAAAGTATTGTTTTGTCTATGGTAATACCGACTCAGTTCGTAGATGGCACGACTAACCAATGACAGCGATTTGCCGGAAAAGGCGGGAATAAGAATGGCGGGAAAACGTCATTGGGGGGTCATGCCAGTCCTGTGAGCCAGGTCGTACTTAGGACGTTGGATACGAATACTGAAAGCATATGTTGTGTTTTTTAAAAGATTGTAAGTAAAGTATATTTCATTTTCTGTGTTGGTGAAATATAATAAGTAAGTACATGTATGTCTATTATTTCTGAAACCATCTTTTCAAAAGCCATGAACCTGAATAACAGTTAATTTCCTTAATTAAACTATTACTAGACACTCCATAAGAGTACAGAGTCTACATCTCAGAAGTGGGATAAAGATTCCGGTTTGGCCAGTTAAATATGTTTTTTGTTTTTTTACCCATAATTAGTTACCTACGGGTGTTTTTTTTTAACTATTAGGATATTTTATAAAAATAATGGCTCTGTTCACAATTGTTTTGGTTCTTGGTTATTAAATGTCATTTAAATTCCTATACATATAAAGTAACAATGATATAAATGTTTTTATTTTCATTTTCATTTTGTTGTAATGTAACGCTGCCTTTCTATTGCGTCTCCTTCAACCGATTATAACGCATACAAACCTATACAAATTTGATTCCTTTTAATACGAAATGGTTTCTTCAATTCTCTTTTTTTTGTCTTCAACTTGTGGCTTGACAATGGCTTAACCATACGTAGCCTTAAAAAAAAAATCCATGAAATATTTTTGTATATATTATATATTTTACGTAGGTATATGACGTGTTTTTTTTTGTTGCCCTAATTCTCTTTATTTCTGTTTAAAGAACGAATTCTTTGGGATACAATTATCATTCCAGGGTTATCCCATGGAGGGGGACAAACAACGTGATGTCTACACCCCGACAGATCTGACGGGGTCACCCACTGCTAATGCTAACCGACGGTCACGCAGTCCTGTAAGGCGTCAAGCCTGCAGCCGGGACTTTAGTCGATCACGCAGCCGGCCGAGCCGCGTGGACCGCCGAGTGTCCAGTCACGCGGCCCGCCGCGCGGACCGCCTCGCGCCCAGCCGCGCGGACAGCAGTGCGGAACGCCACGCGTCCAGCCGCGCGGATCGCCGCGCGGACAGCAGTGCGGAACGCCACGCGTCCAGCCGCGCGGATCGCCGCGCGGACAGCAGTGCGGAACGCCACGCGTCCAGCCGCGCGGATCGCCTCGCGGACAGCAACGCGAAACGCCGCGCGTGCGCGTCCAGCCGCGTATCACTATTATTTTTATTTTTATTTTGTCTGTAACAATTTTTACATTGTATCGAAATTTTACACAACATTTTATAATAATTAAAATAATTTAATCAAGTCGCGCATCAAGCCGCGTGGAACGCCATGCTTCCAGCTGCGCGGCCCGCCGCGCGGACTTCCTCGCGGACAGCAACGCGGACCGCCGTGCGTACGCGTCCAGCCGCACATCAAGCCACGCGGATCGCCACGCGGGCCTCCGCGCGAATACGCGCGCGGACCACTGGTCGTCCAGCCGCGCGGACCGCCGCGCCTCCATCCGTGCGGATCGCTGCGCGTTCATGCGAGCGGAACGCAGCGCGGACCGCTGCTCGTCCAGCCGCGCGGATCTCTGCGCGTCACGCTACGTGTCCAGCAGCGCGGACTGCCGCGCGTCCACCGCGTGGACCGCTGCGCGTTCATGCGAGCGGAACGCAGCGCTGTCCGCTGCTCGTCCAGCCGTGCGGATCTCTGCGCGTCATGCGCCTCCATCCGTGCGGATCGCTGCGCGTTCATGCGAGCGGAACGCAGCGCGGACCGCTGCTCGTCCAGCCGCGCGGATCTCTGCGCGTCACGCTACGTGTCCAGCAGCGCGGACTGCCGCGCGTCCACCGCGTGGACCGCTGCGCGTTCATGCGAGCGGAACGCAGCGCGGACCGCTGCTCGTCCAGCCGCGCGGATCTCTGCGCGTCACGCTACGTGTCCAGCAGCGCGGACTGCCGCGCGTTCAGCCGCGCGGACCGCTGCGCGGTCATGCGAGCGAACCCCCGCGCGGACCCCTGCTCGTCCAGCCGCGCGGATCTCTGCGCGTCATGCTGCGTGTCCAGCAGCGCGGAACGCCGCGCGTTCAGCCGCGTGGACCGCTGCGCGTTCATGCGAGTGGACCGCCGCGCGGACCGCTGCTCGTCCAGCCGCGCAGATCTCTGCGCGTCACGCTGCGTGTTCAGCAGCGCGGACCGCTACTCGTTCATGCGAGCGGACCGCCGCATGCACCGCTGCTAGTCCAGCCGCGCGGATCTCTGCGCGTCACGCTGCGTGTCCAGCAGCGCGGACCGCCGCGCGTCCAGCCGTGTGGACCGCTGCGCGTTCATGCGAGTGGAACTCCGCGCTGACCGCTGCTCGTCCAGCCGCGCGGACCGCTGTGCGTTCCTGCGAGCGGATCGCCGCGCGGACCGCCGCGCGGACCGCTGCTCGTCCAGCCGCGCAGATCTCTGCGCGTCACGCTGCGTGTCCAGCAGCGCAGACCGCTGCGCGTCCAGCCGCGCGGACCGCTGCGCGTTCATGCGAGCGGACCGCCGCGCGGACCGCTGCTCGTCCAGCCGCGCAGATCTCTGCGCGTCACGTTACGTGACGAGCAGCATGGACCGCCGCGCGTCCAGCCGCGCGGACCGCTGCGCGTTCATGCGAGCGGACCGCTGCTCGTCCAGCCGCGCAGATCTCTGCGCGTCACGTTGCGTGACCAGCAGCATAGACCGCCGCGCGTCCAGCCGCGTGGACCGCTGCGCGTTCATGCGAGCGGACCGCCACGCGGACTGCTGCTCGTCCAGCCGCGCGGATCGCTGCGCGTCACGTTGCGTGTCCAGCAGCACGGACCGCCGCGCATCCAGCCGCGCGGACCGCTACGCGTCCAACCGAGCGTACCGCCGCGCGGACCGCCGAGCTTCGAGTCGCACGGACCACTACGCGTCCAGCAGCGTGGACCGCCGCGCGTCCAGTCGAGCGGATCGCCGTGCTTCGAGCAGCATTGACCGCCGAGGATCAAGCCGCGTCGATCGCCGAGCGTCGAGTCACCCGGACCACCAAGCTTCCAATCGCGCGGACTACCGAGCATCGAGCAGCCCGGATCGCCGAGCATCAGAGCGTCTCCCACCTGACCGTGTCAGCTGCCGTTCCCGTAGCCCAGTGAGGCAGCCGCGAGCTAGCGCGGTGAGAGACGGGCAAGCCGCAATTCAAGATAACACCACGGGTGAGTCAACTTCTCTAGGATTATCCACTTTTTCGGATCTTGTCAATGTTTTAAAATCTATGTCTAATAATAGTGTAGATAAGTTCCCTTAACAACACGATTCCCGAGTTTGACCCAAGTAAACGAGAACAGAGAATGACTATGTGGCTTCATAAAGTCAATGAGTGCGCAACCATTTATGCGTGGTCGGAGAAGCAAGTAATTCATTTTGCATTACCAAAATTAAAGGGTATATAGCCCAAAGATGGTATGAGGGCCTTCCATCGGTCCTGTTTACTTGGGCTGAATGGCAGGAGAAACTTTTGGCTACTTTCCCATCGGAAGAAAATTATGGCCAAATGTTAAACGATATGTTGGCCAAGCGGGCTAGGTTCACGGACTCCTTAGAAGAGTATTATTATGACAAACTGTCACTAATGAATAGATGTGGTATAAGTGGAAAAAGGGCAGTCGAGTGCATTTTGCATGGCATCGACGATCAGTCGGTTAGATTCGGTGCTGAGGCAGCTCAGTTTGATGACCCAAACAAACTCCTTTCATATTTACGTAACGCTCTAAACATAAAATTCCACAACGAGCGTAGATTAACTAAAGGTCAACCACAAAAACACCAAAATAGCTAACCCTAGGCCTACACGTTGTTCAATTGCAAGAAGGATGGTCATGTTACATCTCAGTGCACTCGACCCGTTAAGCAGTGTAGTAGATGCAATAGAATAGGTCATGAGGTGGAACAGTGCTATGCCAAGCTGCCGACGACTGATGAGAAAAAGGTCATGCGAGTAGAGGTTATGGGGTGAATTAGGCGTGGTTGACTTTTCAAAAAAAGCCGCTCCGGTTTCGGAACCGAACAAGAAGTTCAAACCTGCTACTGTTAACGATTTTTCCATAACTGCGTTCATAGATTTTGGGAGTGAATGCTCAATGGTTAGGTTGTCTGCATTTCGAAATATAGGTTCGAGTTATAGTGTCAATAATCTTCCAGTACTAAGAGGATTCGACAATTCGGTTGTCCTTTGTTTAAGTAAACGAGTTTAGATAATTATTGATCAGGGCCAAGCTGATCTCGTATCGCTGATAGTCGCAGATGATGCAATGCATGTGCCCTTTTTTGTAGGTCAAACATTTACGGGACAGTCACACGTAGTCATTCGTAAAACTAGTGACGCCTTGGAAATCTCTGAAAAGAACGAATATGCTTATGTACCTAACAGCAAAATAAATTTGTTCTGTAAAGATTCCGTTGAAGTTTTGGTTCATGCTGTGGTGGACGTGTATACAGATCCGCCACATCAGGGCGACATCTTTATCGATGGGAATAATCGATTTCAGAAGGGTGTTCGCTATTTAGTAGCCGCTGGGTTGTTCCAAATGACAGAATGTGGAATAGGACAGATCGTTGTTAGTAACTTCGTCAAGATTTTCTGATTGCTCATGGTCGTGTGGCCCAGGAAGAGTCCTGTGTGTAAGTATTGAACATTTCCTCAACTGTCCACAATGACTTAAAGTCTTAACTGAAGCTGATTTGAATTTGAAAGATGGACTCACTCCCGAGCATAAGATCCAACTGCTCAATCTACTGAATAGGTATCGATCCTGTTTTGCTTTCAATTTATCGGAATTAGGAAACACAACAGCTGGTATTATGTGACTATAGATCTCCAAGACAACGAACCCGTTGTCTACAGACCATATCGTTTGGCGATCAGCGAAAAGGAGAAAGTTAGGGAAATAGTTTTCGAATTATTGGAGAACGACATCGTAAGACCATCAACATCATGTTACGCGAGTCCTATTGTCGTGGTTAGGAAGAAGTCTGGCGAACTTCGTTTATGCATAGATTATCGTGTAAGGCTGTCCGGGAAAACTATCCCATTCCGTTGTTTACAAAGAGAGCTAGTACAGCGTCCCACTTTGGCTTTATACAATCCGAGACACTTGTAAAATTGGAGTGGCAGGTATCTTATTGCAAAAGATAAGGACGATGTGCTTAGGCCAATCGCTTATTTAATAGGCAGACAACGCCCGAGGAACAAAACTACTCGTCTTACGATTTGGAGACTCTTGCCGTAGTTTCTTCCTTACCTTCCTACATCTTAGCTCTGGTTGATGCATTTACTCGGTATATACCTATGTATATTTAAAACACGTAAGGAACACAAAAACTTCTACCTCTATAAAGGTCTTTCGGGAGTATTTTGGTTTGTTTGGTATTCCAAAAAGGGTCATAACGGATCGTGGAACCTCGTTTACTGTTGAAAATTAAAAAACAAAGTTTATGGTCGAAAAAAATATTAAACACGTTTTGAATGCTGTTTCTACCCCAAGGGTCAATGGTCAGGTAGAACGCTATAACAGGACACTTGTTGATGCTTTGACTATAAAGTGTGTTGGTTCCCCTGATAATAAATGGGATGAGCATCTACCTGATGTTCAGTGGGGCATGAACAATTATTGACATTATTTTTGTACCTTTTATATTTAACCCAAAGGTTGACTGGTAGAGAATGCCTTGTAGCATTAAGTCTGCCTATGTATCACTAATATACATGAATTTTAAATAAATAAATAACAATACGTTCAACAAGGGCATAAATCGAACACTGTCGGAGACTCTGTTCGGCATTAGACCATCGGGTCCAAGTGACTGTAGAATTGTATCCGAACTATCAGACGACCTATCTGGTTCTTCTAAATACCAAGACATACTCATATCACAAATCAGGGAAGAGTCGCAAAAAAAAGAGCTTATGACGCAAAGCACTGCCCAGTTCCAAAATATTATAAAGCAGATTATCTTGTAAGGGTCGAACGTCAAGTCCCAGCTATGACAAAATTAAGGCCTGGTTGAATTTTAATAGACCACATGACGAATCAGCTGGCAATGACAGCGAATAACCTAATTATGTATTCTTGCAACAAATGTTATAATGTATTATTATTTAATTCGTGGTTAACGAGACCTAACTTATTTCAATTTTACCTTTTCAGTTTTTCTGGGCCATGAAATAATGCCCGTTACTGCACACAATCTTTTAGACCCTTAGACCATGAAATAATGTCTACTGAGGTCAAATCTGGCCATGAAATAATGCCAGATATTCAAAAGGGGCCATGAAATAATGCCCGTATAATGTACATCGAGCCATGAAATAACGCTCGTTATTATTATAGTGGGCCATGAAATAATGCCCGTATAAGTACATCGAGCCATGAAATAACGCTCGTTATTATTATAGTGGGCCATGAAATAATGCCCGTATAAGTACATCGAGCCATGAAATAACGCTCGTTATTATTATAGTGGGCCATGAAATAATTCCCAAATAATAATCAATGTTGTTAAAATAATAATTGTGTATCGTTTAATAAATAAATTTATTTTCTTTATTCTTATAAAAATAGATACTCCACAATGATGTGCTACTGTTAGACGATATTATTGTAATGTATCAATTTGTTTAATAATTATTGTCGTTGGTAACATTTAGGTTAGGTATATTTAAGGTATTTTTTGGTGCCTTCTTTACACGAGGACGTATAATGTAGCTTGGATGGCCGACTGTTATCAATAGTATTTTATATTGCATTTTATTCAATTAGCTATGTTAAATCAAAGCTGTTTTAATATTAAAAGTATTGTTTTGTCTATGGTAATACCGACTCAGTTCGTAGATGGCACGACTAACCAATGACAGCGATTTGCCGGAAAAGGCGGGAATAAGAATGGCGGGAAAACGTCATTGGGGGGTCATGCCAGTCCTGTGAGCCAGGTCGTACTTAGGACGTTGGATACGAATACTGAAAGCATATGTTGTGTTTTTTAAAAGATTGTAAGTAAAGTATATTTCATTTTCTGTGTTGGTGAAATATAATAAGTAAGTACATGTATGTCTATTATTTCTGAAACCATCTTTTCAAAAGCCATGAACCTGAATAACAGTTAATTTCCTTAATTAAACTATTACTAGACACTCCATAAGAGTACAGAGTCTACAATATGTTATTTCAAACAGTTTATTGTTTCCTTGTATTTCGATACATAACCACCTTGCATCTAGGCTTTTGTTCCATTACAACTAAGGGGACAAAATCCTTTATGTAACAGTAGCGGTTGGTGGATGTCACATGTCTTCGAATTTTGGGTTCTAGGACATGCTGGATTCCTCACGATGTTTTATTTATTTATTTAAACTTCATGTACAATAGTGATACATAGGCGGACTTAATGCCACAAGGCATTCTCTACCAGTCAACCTTTGGGTTAAATATAAAAATATAGTGGTAGGGTACAAAAATAATTTCTAAAATACTAACTTCTAGATTACGGGAATTTATATAGTTTTATGATACTAATACACATATACAAATAAAATAAACTAATAGATATTTTAACAAATACCACCTAATAATAATCGTCGTCGTAGAGAATTATTTAGTCTGACTTATGTAGTGGTTACGAACTTTTCTTTTAAAAGTAAATTTGTTTTCAGATTTTTTAATGACAAGAGGTAGCGCGTTCCAGAGCTTCATAGTAGAGATAGCGTAAGAATTAGACATAAAACCGGTACGGTGTGAAGGAATTTGGAGAAGTAGATTACGACTATGAGAACTGCCCAACACTTTGAAATAATTCTTTAGATAATCGGGAGCACATGGATCGTTCATAATCGTGAAGAGCAAGCAGAGAGATCTGAGGGACCTCCTGAGTCGGATAGGCAACCATTTAAGCTGAGAACGGAAAGAAGAAATGTGATCGTATTTACGAAGGCCAAAAACAAACCGAATACAATTGTTGAGAAGTCGATCCAATTTATTTAGAAGTTCTTGGGAAAGATCAGAACAACAAACATCAGCATAGTCTATAATAGGAAGCACAAGTGACTGGATCAAGGCCAAGTGGCTGGTTTTCCTTCACCGTTTTGAGAGCAGTGGTGATGTTTTTTTTTTTGCCTGCCTGGGTTCGGATAACAATAGCAGCCTGGCTGGTATTATTATTGGTCTCTATGCTAGAGGTTTTTGCCTTGCAGTGGGAAAATAAGAATAGGGATGTGTCCTGGGTTAAAAAAAAAAGAAAAACTGTTTAGTCCATCAATCAGATAATAAAAAAATATTAGACACGTATTTTTTGCTTTATCATATTAATAAAAAATGACTTGGATAAAACACATTAAACTTGGGAGTGGGGGCTCATTACGTCACAGCTACGTATAAAATCTACTGAGATGTGACGTCATGCCACAATTTGAACTCAATGTATTTTAGAGGTATGAGGAACAGGGTGTAAAGTTCACTCATACTCTATAGTAAAGGGAGGATCCTCCGACCAGACGGGTGTTGTGTCTGGTGGGCAACTGCCCAACGGTTGATGTCGGGATGTTGTATATATGCTAGTCGCGCGGTAAACTCTGATAGCGCGATGCAGGATTTGTGACGACAGGTCTTTGATGCGTAGTTCGCATGTGGCGTTGTTGATACCGCCACAGTATCGCCGTAATGTTTTGATTACGTAAAAAAAGAAAAAATACGTGTCCAATATTTTTTTATACTCGTAGTCTACATGACGGACAAAAAAATTTTTTAGTCGTCATCCCTATTGTCCCATTGCAAGGCAAAAACCTCTTCTCATCTAAAGAGAAGGCTTCTCATAAAAGCATTGATCACCACGCTTGCTCAAGACGGGTTGGCGATTTCGGACTTAAGCGCTTGACGTATTTTGACGTAATTTTAGTCGGCAAGTTTTTAATCACGTCTAGACTATATGGAGTACCTAGTGACAGGCGCTGATTAATTTGACAGGACTAGACAAAAATTTATTTTCTGTCCTTTTCTTAATGAAATAGAAAGAAAAAGATGCACTGAACTTAAATTTAGTTTAGTTTGTGAACAAGGGAATCGGCACCATTATCCTAGAACTCATATCTGGTTTTAATTTATAAAAGAAAAAAACAAAAGAAAAAAGTTTTGTGTGCGTAACTACATATTGGCGTATGCTAGCAGATATATAGCAAATAATTTAATATACTGGTCTGTCTCGTAATGTTAATTACTTGGCATACCTACTATTGTATAGAATCAAGTTTATCTAATTGAACAGACAGATGTGCTGTTGGGGAGTTTGTTGCGCCACTTCTTCCCAGTTAAAGCAATAGGAAGTGGTGAAGGGCGCGCGTATTGACTGTCTTATGTAATTTTCACGATCGAAAAGTGCTGATTCTCAGTCTAATTTGAATAAATGACTTTTGATTTTATAAGGCCAGGTTCCCTTACGATATTTTCCTTCAAAATAAACTCAGGAAGTACGTATGAATTGAAAAATTCACATTGGTACTTGTCCGGATTTAAATCCTCTCGTGTATGAGAGACGAGGCCACTGGGCCATCACGACAGGATTAAAGAAACGATTACCTACTGGATTTTGTGAAAGATTATACGACTGATAGACATGTGTCGAAGAAGAAGACATGTCATGATGGGACAGCCTATTTTAATTATTTTATTTCTGGTTTTTTTATTTTATGTTTGATGTACCTACTCTGGACATCGCTCCGCGACGCTCTACGCTCTCACATATTCATAGTTATGAATTCAACATTAAATATGTAACGAATACTTTTGTAAATATCATTTAAAACAGTGAAAATGGAGTTTCTTGCCCGTTTTTCTCCATAGGCTTCATATTTCTGACTGACTGTAGGTACTCAGCGTTTCTCCTCCACATTTATTATGCGCACAGCCAAAGTGTGGAACTCTGCCAGCGTCTGTGTTCCCTTCCACATATAACCCGTCTGCATTTAAATCAAGAGGGAACAGGCATCTTCTGGGCACTCTCGTTCTATCCATCACTTTCAATCAGGCGAGATCGAGGGCAAGAGCAGGCCCAAGAAGAAAAAAAAGAAAAAACACAAAAAAAATGGCGTACTAGCAACTGGCAGAGGATTAGACGTTTTGAATGAAATGAAGCACCAACCAACGATTATCCCTGTATGAACTATGCAAGTGCATCCAAGAAAGACCCCCAGTTGGTGAAGGACTATTGCAGAACATGTAACAAAATATATTGGACTATGGGTTTGGGTAGCTACAGTGGATTGGTGACCTTGAACTATGGAAGGACTGATCAATGTTATGAAATACACAGATAAAATTGCAGGTGGTGACTTGCACACTCAATAATGGGTCCCCGGAAACTGTTGCTAGACAAGGAGGCAACATGTCCTGAGCGGCTTGAGGAGTGGAGAGATATTCCACGGCCATCAAGAAAGAAAAGAAAGAAAAATTGTTTATTCTGCACAAACGAAACGCACTTAACAAAAATAAAAGACAATTCCAGAGCCCGAAAGATGGTCAAAATCCCTACCAGCATTTTACTGGAACACTTCCTTCCTCCGAGCACGTTTGCTCTTGCGAATCTCCACTCAAGCCGGACAAAAGAGGCAAAAAAGAGGGGGAGCACTGTTCCTTGTCAGTGTTCACTCCAGCCGGCCAATAAAAACAATTAGATATGGAACAAAACTTCTCCCGGGAGATAGGCTCCGTGAGGTCGCTACTGCCCAACAAGTCAACTCGCCACATGCTGCCCTGCGGGTTTATGTATCTCTCTTGGTCTAGCTCATATAGTAAAGTTATTATTTGTCTTTCAAATACTGACGTACAGATTACATTAAAGCAGCTACGATACTGTATACGTAAAAATGTGTTGTCTGTGTGTACACTTGTATATTCACCCGTTATATGTATATTTGTTTTAGCCGATGATTTATGTTATGCGCTGAAATGTTATTGATTGTAGTACGTGTTTCTACAATAACTTTGTACGTACTTTAAAGTTGTCGTGTCAGAACAAACAGGTCTTTCAGAATTTAGAACAAGAAGTTTGTGACCTTAAGTTGAAACTAGTCGATACTTTTTCCATACAAATTTCGGGGGGGTATTACTCCGCTGTTTGACATTGTACATCCAAAGTTAAACATGATATCGTTTTGTCTTATTATTAATTTTGACTGTACGGAAGCAGAACATTAAATTAAAAAGCCATTAAACAGTTATGAGCCAACAAAGATTCGTTTTTCCTGCAAATTTTAACGCAACTTTGGGCGTAAATAAGTAATAAAAGAAGTGTAAAATCTCCAAAACAAAGTCCGCTCCGACAAAGCTCAATTATCGAACATTTCAATAAACTTTATTTGTAATTGATTTATCCAGTAGTTTTTTCATAAAACTCAACCTTCCAAAGGACTTTTCGTAATTTTTTACGCGCGCGGTTTACTATGAATTATCGTGCATTTCACTCAACACACGATGACGGACACGATGCTAGGTGAGACAGCCTGCTTTTTGGCCACGCCCACTAGTGAGTTCGAGCCCGCGACTAGTTGGCTCTTAAGCCGGTGGCTAGAACATACTACATGTACTGTAGTGTGAATCATAGTTGCGATGATAATATACGTTATCTACTGCGAAAGTTTATCATTGCAACGTACTGTTATACCTAGATAATGCTAGTAGATTGGCTGACCGCTGCCCATACTTGCCTGGTCAGCATTTATGGACTTAGACGATGGCGTCTTCACTGGGAGTCTGGGATTGACAGGCAGTTCGGTCTGAATCTCGGTACGGGTCGGAGGTCCCTAAAATATTCTATTTCATTTTTGTTAATAAATCCTGTACTAAGTTCTAAATCATTAAAACTCTGTTTCCAGTTAATCAATTTTTTTTTTTTAAACAAAGTTCCAGAGTCTCGTATAATAGTACGTTGTCGCGAAAGTTCTTTACTGCGATGATTGCAGTTTCGACAACACGCTATTGCGATACGGTCATGTAGGAGGGTTGCTGATACTGGTGATAGTGGAAATATTATATTGTTGGACATGATTAATCAATTAACAACATTTTTAAGCAAATGTTACTATAATTGGACCAAAAGATAATAATAGATAATAAAATCAACATAAACTAAATTCTCGGTAAAACAAGTTTTTTTGTTTTGTTATTCTTATGCTCAGTGTGCGATATACTTAGATATGTACCTAGAAGATATATTTTTTTTGTTCCAATTACAAGTCTATGGTATGTATCTACATGAATTTTGTTTATGTTGATTTTATTATTATCATCTTTTTGTCTAATCATAATTACATTTACTTACAATTTTTGTTAATTTATTATTCTTGTCCAACAATATAATATTTCCACTATCACCAGTATCAGCAACCCTCCTACATAAACGACGCAATAGCGTATCATCGAAACTGCAATCATCGCAGTAAAGAACTTATGCGACAACATACGTCGCAATGGTAAACTTTCGCAGTAAAACACATCGCAGTAAAGAACTTTTGTAACAACGAACGACGCGACAGTTAACTTTCGCAGTAATGAACTTCGCAATTATGATTTACACTCTATATTGTACGAGTATCAGCTTTTAATTCTCGTTCTTTTCGAGAGGGACTAGGCTATAATTCTACTGCGCGGGCCCGGTGCGAGTTGGTAGACGTCACTTGTCTTCGGATTTGGTTCCAGTAGGATATGCCGGTTTGGCTCCCTGTCGTTTCGGATGATGCAGGCGCTCTCGGGGCATGGTTACCTGTGTCGCATAAACAGGGAGCCGGACGGCCGGTGTCACCATTGCGTCGATTGCCGGCAGGACACGGCATAGCATACTCTGGCAAAGTAAGCCGCTTGGGAGGACCCGCGCCTTGCCTTCATCTCAGGCAGTGACTTGTTGCTGCTGGCCGTAGTGAATGCGATGGTCGGTAGCAAGGAGTCCTGGGACGCGGTGGTATCCTTCTGCGAAACAGTAGTCTCGCAGAAGGAAGCTGTGGAACGGGAGAGAGAGATTTCATCCTCTCATCTGGCCCGTAACAAGCGCACCGGGAGTCGGCGGAGGGCGGACAACGCCCTCTTCAGCCTCCCTAAATGGGTTCAGGAGCGACGGATCCGGGGACATCCGTCGCCCCCCATATATCAGGACCCGAGGTGGCTGCGCGACTCTCTTAGACGTCGCGGGGGGAGTTAAATACCTCACTCCTCCCCCCAACCTGAGGAGGCCCACCGAGGCGGGCCGGCACCAGTAGGGGGTTACGGAGGACTCATACGATCCTGCGACCCCCGGCGCAGGTGTGAGATGGAACAATGGGGTTCATAACAGTAGGTATACATTGGGCCATGATGGATTTTGGGTATGGAACCCAACACCTTGCGTGCGGTCTGCATGAGCAGGCGGCGTGATCAACGCGTCATTGGCAAGGTGGAGGCGCGGCGACGGCGGTGGAGGCCTGGCTCGGCCCGCTGACCACTCACTTCAACGGACTATTTACACTGCGATGGACGAATTGCTTACTGTTTATCCGGAAAATTTATAATTTTGCAGTAAGAACGGCAATATACCAAACCTTTTTTATTATAGACCACTCTTTTATTGCTCCCCGCGCTAACAATGAAGGCGCAACATGTTCTCTTTTTTAAATAAAAATGCACACAACTCCTTAAATTTATTTTATTGCCATGAACTCTCATCAAACACCTGAGCAGCTACGAACGCGTGTGGTATGACGGCGTACAACGCAGGGGTTTCAGGGGCTCCGCAAGATCGACCGTATGACGTCACAGCGATCACACGCCACAAGCAGCCATCTTGAATCTGTGCTGGACCACCGGAATCACCCTGTGAAAAAAATCATTTATAAATTTCAAACTCAAAACAATATCAATCTGCCTACCCTTTTCCCAACTACGTTGGGGTCGGCTTCCAGTCTAACCGGATGCAGCTGAATACCAGTATTTTACATGGAGCGACTGCCTATCTGACCTCCACAACCCAGTAACTGGGTAACACCATACCCCTTGGTAAGACTGGCTGTCACACTTTTGGGCTTCTGACGACCCGTAACGACTGTCAAAGATCCATAAATGACAGCCGGGACCAACGGCTTAAACGTGTTTTCCGAGGCACGGAGGAGTCTCGGTATGTAAAGATGGTCACCCATCCACAGACCAACCCCGGCAAGCGTAGCTTAACCTGGCGGATCGACCCGTGCGGCTGTTATTACTTAGCCACGAGCTCCTCAAATTTCAAACTCAAAACATTAATGTCAATTAAACCATTTACAAGCACTTTTGAATTGTTAAGGACTCTGTCAATCAGAAAAATTAAGCTAGTTGCCAAAACGTAGATCTCTGTAAAAAACCGGCCAAGTACGTGTCCGTAGATGGGATGAATTGATCCCAAGAACAAACTTAACATTGTAACTGAAAAACATGTTCTCCCATCATAGTCATAGAACGATAGTACATTATGCAATTAGTGTTTATTCACTAATTGCATAATGTACTATCGTTCTAGGACGGATTTAAAGTTAGGGTCATAGATGAATCACGAGCAAGTGAAGGATTCTAACGACTGAATCACGACTGTAGGGAGTGATTAGCGAGTGATTCAAGTGTTAGAATCCCGAGCGACTCGAGTGCTTTTTAAGGCCCTCGATATAAATCCGTTTTATTCAAGCGTTGCATACTATACTTTATACAGTGACTACGAGAAAAAGAAAGATTTAAGCGAAAATAGACATTTAATGAAGAATTTTTTTTATTTAAAATGCACATTAAAATTGGAACAATTTTGGAGTAATTTTCTCATTATTATTATTAGGATGGTCAACCTGTAAAGCGATATTTATTTCCGGTCGATGGTCAGAACTTTCTGCTGGAGGAAACTCTGGGGCATCTTTGGACGTTGAAGGACGTGGAGTGCACAAGGATTTTTTTTTAAACGTTGCCCCACACTAGGAATTTCTCCTGTATTGTGGGTGCGTTTACAAACATTTAAAGTCACATACACAAAAAGCCAGACCCGGAACAACTACTTGTAGGTTATACAAATATTGGTTCCATGCGGGAATCGAACCCGCGACACGCAGCGCAGCAGTCAATCGCTTAACCACTGCGCCAACCCTGCCGAATTGGAACCGTGCACCTAGTTTCGGACGTTTCATAAGTGCCCATGTAGGTTTATGAGAAATAAAATATTTTGTTCTCCCATTCATTCCAGCTGCAAATATAAGTTTGTATGCACAATATTGAGAGATTTACCATGTTATTTATTAAAACCATAGATTTCCTATAAGTATTCCTGTAATCTAAGTAAAGAATTTTTTTTGAACATTGTAGTTGGAAACATGTTTTCCCATTACAGTCATAGAACAAATGTAGGTTATTAAAACACTTAACAACTACTATATAGGGCTGTTGTTAAAACATTACCAACAAAAAAAAAAAAAAAAATAATAATAATAAATTATTTGAAAAATGTTATTATTGTATAAAATAATTATTAAATGGTAATAATATATGACAATTAAAAAATGTACATAACATAAACGAGAATTTATATTATATCAGAATGGCTTAATTAATAATTGTTACGAGTAATTAAGATGAAAATTTTATCGTTAGTTTTTACGACTGCATGATTTATTTGAAAATTATTTTTTGTTTTTTATTGTTTTTATGACTTTGCATGCCGTAAGGTAGAATGTAGCGGAAACACTAGTGATGTACCATCTTATACCTGTACCTACATTGTTGGCAAATAAATAAATCTGAATCTGAAGCCTGTGCAACCCGTCCTGAATGAGTCACGCCTAACGAGTGCTGACCTGGCAAGTGTCGTGGCCGCCGCCCCTGTCGCCAGCACACATGTGGCTGTCGGCGACGACGCCGTTGGGCAGCTTCAGCGAAGTGCCCCAGATGTCCTTGCACTCCTGCATGTCCCACACGCTCAGGGACACGCTGCGAAGCTGCACGGAGTGATCACCTCCTGCAAATTGGCAATGAGAGGATGGTGAGATTTGAAACCTTTTGGAAGGGACAACTAGACTCAATTTTATTTCCGTGTAAATTTTGACGTGCTATTTGAAATAAATGCTCTGACTTTGAATAAGCTGTGGAATAACTGGCCATTTGTGACCATCCATAAATTACGTTTCACGAATTAAATGATTCTTTCACTTCTCATGCTCTAAAAGTTCGTCTTTATGTCGTTAGTAGGCGACATAAAGTCACTTTTTATGCTCTAGAGCATAAATTAAAATCTTCGTCGAAACAGCCACACGAACAACTTCAACTTCATAGAATAACCTCTTTATTTTAATTCGTTTCGTTAGTATTCTAAGAACAAGGCAAAGATACCAACAGCATCAAACTTCATGAAATAAACTTAT
The DNA here is from genome assembly GCA_947523025.1 of Dryobota labecula. Classification (NCBI taxonomy): domain Eukaryota; kingdom Metazoa; phylum Arthropoda; class Insecta; order Lepidoptera; family Noctuidae; genus Dryobota; species Dryobota labecula. Next base: position 10,432,111 of record OX383314.1, on the reverse strand, counting down.
ATTTTTTATTTCATCCATTTATTATTTTACATGTTGCTGTTTCATTTCCTCACAATCGAAGTGAAAAGTAGAGTGTACAACTCGTCCATAAAACCCATTTTACACACTATATCCATCCTCCCTTGCAAGCTCGCTCGGATGGATAAACGTCTCGCGTAAAATGGTGCGTTTTATGCACTTGATGTACAATCTACTATTGGAGCTTCGGGAGGCGGGGGAGGTCATTGTCACATATGGTCATGTATTTATGTGATCCCCTGGTGTGACGTCACATTTTGTTTTATTGTTTTTATATCATGATTTTTGGAGCTAGGGGAGGCGGGGGAGGTCATTGTCACATATGGTCATATTTATGTGATCCCTGGTGTGACGTCACATTTTGTTTATTTTTTTTATATCGTGATTTTTAGAGCTAGGGGAGGCGGGGGGGGGCCTTGGTAACATATGGTCATATTTATGTGATCCTTTGTTTATTTTTTTTATAACGTGATTTTTGGAGCTAGGGGAGGCGGGGAGGTCATTGTCACCATATGATCTAATTTGTATGACCCCCTGGTGTGATATCACATACTTTGCTTTTTTGATTAAACTTATGAATAATATTAATAAAGCTGGTACCTAATGTATTAAAGTTTTTCGTATGAGGTGAAGATTAATCTTCCATTAAGTTTAAATGTTTTAGATTTATACATGAGTCATCACGAAGCTAATGAATTATCCCCCCTCTTGTCACATGATATCACACTTTGTTGGCAACCTACCCCGTAACGTGTGACGTAACCCCTGATGATATTATTACAACTACATTTCGACGGGTTCGATGTTCGATGAACTGAGAAGGAATTATGAAAAACGGCTCAATCAACTATATCGGTAAGTGTGTCTAGAATTTTCTAATACCTTTTTTTAAAATTTCATATTGAGACACGAAGCAACAAATTTCGATCTAAATAAAAACGGCCACATTCCTCTAGATCGTATTTTGTTGCTTCGTGTGTGCAACAAGTGTTTATACAAATCACCTATTATATCAAGGTTATTTTAAATCATAATTTTAACAAAGAAACTCACCGTACTCAGTCCTGCCCCATCCAGTGGCGATGATGCTTTTGCCTGTTGGCGGCGGTACTCCCAAACACGCTGGACGAATCACCTCCGAGAACCTGGAATTATTATGATCATCGAGTTAGTTATCAATTATCTTGTGTGTGTTTCTGCTACCATTCTTCATTTTGGCCCACTCACCACTACCTACTCTCAAACCAGTGCAGAAAAATTTGGGTGTGGCTGTGTCGTGGACACTGCTGTGTGTTTTACGTAAATACATGAACGTAAAATTAATATTTTCTTTGAAACGATTTCTTTGATCCTTTAGCTATCGAATGGTGTAATGAAATGTTGAATGCAGATTATAGATACGTAGGGTAAAGGAGGGTATACGCCGTCAGGTGACAATGGCGGTCACCACACTATCTTCCAAATTACAGCGTTTTTGCGCACTTTGATTGAATTGAGGGTGGCGTGAGTGTGCCGTCGCATAGGCCCCCGCTCAGTTCCGAGCACGCGTCAATTTGTTTCGCGCCACTTTTTCTTAACTTTTTATGTTTCATTCATTGTCAGTGTTATTTAATGTCTTTCTATGTCTACCCATAATCATGTCGGACAATACCGGTCATTGCCATTATTTTTAAAAAGGTGATTCTGGTCCAGTTGGAATTAATATTGATCTCAGATTATGATAGAATAATACCAGTGGCGTAACTATACCATTCGAGGCCCGTGGCAAATTCATAGGATGCCCCCCCCCCCCCACCCAATATAAAACTTTTTTTGACGTGACAACGTCTATTAAATCGATGAACGCCGGCTAAATGCACAAAAAAGGATGACTCATTGTCCCGTTATGCTCAATGATCAATGTTTTGTTTTGACGTTGTCACGTTAAACTATCTTCCGTAAACCAACTTTACAGACAGCCAATTTTGACGTGCCAACGTCTAATAAATCAATGAACCCTGCATGCACGAAAAAGGGTGACTCATTGTCCAGTTACGCTCATTGTACGCTTGCGCCGCATCAATGTTTTGCTATGACGTTGTTTCTTTAAACTATCGTCCGTAAACCAACTTTAAAGACAACTAATTTTTTTTAAACGTTGCCCCACACTAGGATTCTCTACTGACCGGGGCATTTTGCCGACTTGCCACCCTGTAGTTACGCCACTGAATAATACCTAAGTTATGTTTCATAAGAGTTTCTTAAATAAATAATTATTTTTCACTGACTTGTAGTTATTTTTGCATAAGTGACCGGCAATTGCCTTCCTTACCCTAGCTGCAACACCAGATTCCCTGATTGTGTTATCATAAATTTTCTGAATTGCCTTCTACTATAGAAGCAAATTTAAAGACGTATTCACGTCAAAACATCGTCATTAAGCCAGCATGTCCTAGAACCAAAAATCTCTTGACTCTTAAAATTCTGCCGGTATTCGGCCTAGTAATTGCAAGCGCTACTGCTGAGTATGAGGTCCTGGGTTCAACTCCCAAGTCAGGCAAAGTGTTATTGGGTTTTTGCATCTGGAATATCTCAGTGGCAGCCCGGAGTCTGGATTTGTGCCTGGTGGATGGCAATACGATCGCCCCCTATTACATGGGACTTAAACATAAGGCGAAATGTGGATGTAGTATAGGTACACTTCTGCCTAACCCTTCGGGGATTACAGGCGTGATGATTATGTCTACTTCTTTATTTAATATACTCACTTGACTTTTGAAACCATCTTGATCATCGCTACATCATGGTATGCCCTTCTCTGCTTATACTTCGGATGACGTATGACGGCGGATATCTTTACGACAAGGGCTCCACTATCGTCCAGGTATGAGGAGCCGAGTTGAACTGCATGAGGGGGTCCACTGTAAATATCGTTACTGGTTTCAGTAAAATAGATGAATTAATATGAGGTACAATGGATTGGTGATATGGAGCTGAAAAGCAGTCGAAGTGAGTGAAGTCGAATTGAGGCCATGAGCGCCAGAGTGGCCTAACTGTATATTTTTTAATACTGATTTTATTTTGAAAAACTGCTTCCGAGGTAATTTTAAAGCAGTTTTTTAGGTCACTTTGGCTCTCAAGGCCTCATAGAGCCAGAGTGGCCTAACTGCATTTTTTTCAATACTGATTTTATTTAAAAAAACTGCTTCCGAAGTAAGTTTAGAGCAGTTTTTTAGGCCACTCTGGCTCTCATGGCCTCAATTTATACAGTGAATGTTGTTTTTTTATTTCTATAAACCATTTTAGGGGTCTCCCTTGTTTGATCGAAAGGAATTTGACAAATATTCACTTCCCAAAAAAAAATTCGCATAATTTCATTTGCTGAATTATTACTTAACAAAAAATCTATTCACAAAAAACTGCAACGCAAACCTAATGTTTGGCAAATGAACGTTTAAACTATAACTTGTTTACCAACTAGTACTTTTAACATTTTTTATTTAGTCAAATATTTCAGTTGGAATAAAAGTTTTTACGCAAAATCAAATAAGCCTAATATTTAGTATCGTCAATAAATATGTAATTAACCTAATCTAAATAGTTCAGTTCCGGGTAACCTACTAAAAACAATCTCTTTTTACTATTAATGCAAGTCGTTTCTGGTACTCGCCGGCCGTTGCCGCGGCACTGCTCGCTTCGCTCGCTCGGCTCGTGCATAGGTCACAGTTTTAACCTAACCTAACCATTTTTTTTTTAATAATTAACCTACTCTAACTACTTCCATAAATAAACTAATATCAAGTAACCATAAATTTGACTTGTTTCAGACAAATTCAAGCACAAAAATTTACAAAGAAGTACGCAAAAGACATCAAATTTAACCAACAAGTCAAATGTTTATTGGTCATTTAATTTCACCAAACGTTTATTGTCTGAAGATTGTTTGCTGTAATAAATCATTTGATTAACGACCAAATGCCATAATGACATTATACTTGGTAATATTTTGCCAAGTAAAAATTTGACCAAATGAAAATATACGAGTACGTACTAAAATCATTCGAAATATTGCAATGGTATAAAAAAGGTAGCTAAAATTTGTTTGGGTAATGAAATTTTGTCAAAATCTTTTCAGCAAAACGGCAGGCATCCCCATTTTACATTATAGAGGTATAAGGAACAAAGTGTAAAGTTCACTTATAGGTACTCTATGGAAAATGGAGGATCCTCCGACCAAACGAGTATTGTGTCTGGAGGCCAACTGCCCGACTACGGTTGTTGTCGGGATGTTGTATATACACCGTGGCATTTTAGTCGTCTTACAAAGACAGCCCACTTCATGTATCCAATGACTACTAATCATTCAGGTAATTTTTTTTTTATTGTTTATGACGCATGACATAGTTTAAAACACCCTGTGACGATTGCAGTCCGAGCCTTGTGATACAAGGGCGCCGCGGAATGGAGCGGCGACATCTTTATCAGAGTTCATTCACCCTAACGCAAAAATGTTTCTTACTTAATCTAAATCCATTCTGCGTCGCCCTTATTTCACAAGGCTCAGACTGCACTCGTAACAGGGTGTTTTAAACTATGTCATGCGTCATAAACAATAAAAAAAAAAATTACATGAATGATTAGTTGTCATTGGATACATGAAGTGAGCTGTCTTTGTAAGACGACTAAAATGCCACGGTGTATATTATGCTAGTCGCGCGGTAAACTCTGATTGCGCGATCCAAGATTTGTGTGACGTCAGGTCTTTGATGCGTAGTTCACATGTGGCGTTGTAGATGGCGCCACAACATAAACAATGACATAAATATTTACTTTGTAAAGTATGATATTATTTTAATTATTGTGAATGTGGAGTCTATGTGGGACAATGAGGACTATGTGGGTCAACGTAAAAAGGTAACTAATAATTATTGTTTCTAGGAAGTCATTTCATTGTTTTCGCATTGTTTTTTGTTTTGATTTACGCGGTGCACTTCAGTAAAGCCAGTCGATATGATATTTTTCCAAGATCTTCAACAAGTATCGTCATATTACAGCCAATTTACAAAAAACCTTAATTATTGATACATTTAAAACTTTTTCATGAATCACTCCATCCATTGGTGAAATCTGTATGAGAAACCGTTCGGTAATTTTTGAGTTTATCACGTTCGGACAGACGCAGCGCGGGGCGGCGGGGGGACTTTGTTTTATAATATGCCAAGCCAAGGTTAACGCTGGGAAGTAATAGCAACAGTGACATACACACATCAAAAAAAGTTTGCGATCACTGATAAATCGAAATATATTTTGTTAGGTACGGTAGATTATATTATGATTCGGCTCGCCTGACTTAAGCCCAATAGAGCACGCGTGGGATGCTCTTAAGCGAGCTGATTGGAACCGTCAGCCACGTCCCTAGACAGTGCCAGAGCTCAGGGAAGCCGCTATTCAAGAATGGGACAGGTTACCTCAAGAAATGCTGGATAACTTGATTCTCACCATGCCCAGGAGGATCACCGCATGTGTTCGAGGCAGGGGAGGAGTTATATTATATTGAATATAAACCATTTATTAAAAAAATTGTTGTTTAAGTATTTTTCTTTCTATAAAATTTCTGTTACAATTACATTATGATTAATTACTCAATATTTTTAAATAAAAAATAGTATTAAGTTTTAATTTCAAACAGGGTTTTTTTTATTTCTATTAAAAGAAAACACAAAACAAAGATTTTTTCTTGATAAAGTTCAATTTCAAAAATTATATCAGCTTATGCTATACCCGAAGTCTCTTATTCAGATAATTTATGTAAACAAATTAATGTCAAGAAATGTCACTGTCAAAATGACAGGACAGTGGTGCAAAACAATTTATCATATTTTTTTTTTTTTTTGTAAATAATCGTCTATGAAATTAAAGTGAATTAATTATAAGAACTACGCAAACAGAGTACCGTTGCCAAACAATGTTTTATATAGTGTGTCGGAGACACGGCCTATGATCGTCATAATCAGCCCTTTTAAGTCCACTGCTAGACGTAGGCCTCCCAAAATCGATTTCCACTCGAAACAGTTTACAGCCGTTTTCATCCAAAATGTGGCTAGATATGCTACATACAATATGAATCTATGAATGAGAGTTATATTATAAGTGTTGTTGAAGATGTAAAAAATGTGAAAATGTTTGGATCTCCTACATTGTTACCAGTATCATAAAATATTTTATACCAGAAAATCTCCTTTTTTTAATAACTTTGTTTTAAATTGAAAATGTATAAAAATAATTACGTTATGATTATTTTTTAATTATTGTTTTTTAAATTCAGTACTTAAAAGAAAATCAAAACTTTTTTTCGCCATTTTATGTGAATTACCATTACGAAGATATTTTTTTGATATGTTATCCCCTTTGTTTACATAAATTATCTGAATTTGAGACTTTGGGTATAGTGATCACAAACTTTTTTTGATGTGTATACCTGACAACATTGGCGTCTTTGTCCTGATAGGTGCAGTGTCCTGCAGTCAGGACGTAGCGGTCGCTGATCAGCGAGCCCCCACACTTCCAGGAGTAGCCGGCGTTCTGGAAACATCATCATACATACTTAACACATAACGTTAAATAAAAACCGGCCAAGTGCATGTCGTACCACGCACAATGAAGGATTCCGTAGCTGGGATGAATTTATCCCAAGAACAAACTTAATATTATAGTTGAAAAACATGTTTTCCCTTATAGAATGTATGGGAGAACATGTTTCTTAACTGCAAATTTAAATTGGTCGACTATTGAATGAATGAATGAATGATATCTTTATTTGCTAGAATATACACATTGACATGAATATTTACTTGTGAAGTATACTCGTAATATTATTATTTTAATTATTGTGAATGTGAAGACTATGTGGGTCTTTATTTTTTTCTGATCATGTTATGGCAGTTTGAGTAATTTATGCGGCCTGCCCAAATGTCCTTTCTTTGGTATTGTTCGTCGAATCGTTGAGCTCCTTATGTTCTGAGTTGAGCTGCTCGATTACTGACAAATGCGTGCACTGAATGGATAGGTCCACTCAATCTGTGTGGTTCTTTCTTCAAAAGACCATTTCAGACACCAATCTACATGGTCTTCACATGATTTGACCAAGATTATGTCTGGACTTTAAAAGAGACTGTGATCTCTGAGTTTGTTTCGGTCTTTCTTCTCAGAGTAGTCAGATACGAAACGCCGACCTCATCTAGTTTTAAAATATGATTGACGTGTAAAAGTGTTTGTAAAAACCTACTTACAGAAATAAAATCATTTATCATTTATAGGATGTACATAAGATGGTATACAGTTTGTTTGTTACACTATATTCAACCTTACGGTTGTGCAAATGTTAAGTCAAAAGAAAATACTAAGGAGCATAGACATTTTACGTTTAGAATACAGTTTCATGCAATTTTAAACTTGATTATCAATAGCTTAGTAAGTCATTTAAATCATTTGGGTCACTTAGTTAATTAGTCGAGTCTACATACATACAAGACCCAGACGCTTCTTAACAATTTATAACTGCAATAATTAAATATTTTAAATTGAGTTGTTAATTATATAATAGATCAAAATAAATTCATAGCATTTTAAAATTATAGATGTTTATATTTAATTTAAAATTTTCATGCATACATGAATAAATATATGGTTTCTTTCTCAGTTAGTGAAATATTAGCCAAATTCAATGTTTTAATTTCATAAATTCATCGATTTAATAGAAACATCTATTACAAAGCCAATTATAGAGAGTCCTGTTAAATTCTAAGCTTGATAAATTTCTTACTATATTCTTAATTATTACTTTTTTTTATTTTATAAATGGCTTCTCGCAGTTCAACCTAGGGGGTTGTTTAACCGGACTTTCCTGTGGAGGCATAAAACTTAAAAACTAAGCGACTTCGCTAAGGGCACCCCCCTGCGGGGCTACGGACCTCAGCTTAGGGCGTCGCTGGGGGAGGACAGCAAGGGTTTTTAGATGATATCTCGAGGACGGATTGGGAACGGAGGAACAAGAAATTTCACCCTGACGAAGTCGCGGAGATCAGAAGCTAATATCTATACATATAAAATTCAAAGTCCTGACTGACTGACTGATATATCAACGCACAGCCCAAACCGCTAGACGTAGAGACTTGAAACTTGGAGGGTGTGTTCTTTGTGAAGAGTAAGTATCCACTAAGAAAGGATTTTTGGGAATTCCACCTTTAAAGGGGTAAAATAGGGGATCGAAGTTTATATGAAAGTCCGTCAGTTTTGAAGTTAGGATCTTAAAATTTTGTGTTTAGGCTGATGATTGAAAATTAATTTATACGTGTCTCAGCATTTTTGATGATTCCACCCCCGAAGGGTTAAAAAGGGAGATGAAAAGTCCTTAATTTTCGAAGAAAAATCACTAAATTTACTATTTAGGCAAAAAAAGAAGGATAACGAATATATGGGGTTTTGAGAATTGATCCCAAACAGGGGAATGAGGGGTAATTAAGTTTTTAAGGTAGAATATAACTCAAAAGTTTTTATTTTTAAGTTTTTGAATTACTCAAAAGTATTTTCAATCCCGGTAGTACGTTCCCGTTGGATTTTTTCCGACATCCACGCGGGCGAAGCCGCGGGCAAAAGCTAGTAGGTAATATACGTAGAATGAGCACTAAAACTTACGCTAGCTTTCATCCAGCCAACTAACGCCATGTGTGGGAACTCTCGAATGGAAGCAAGGGTTCCCCCGATGACCAGCGGCACGTTGATCGGTACACAGTCCGACACCTTGATTTCTACGGGATCTGGCGACGGTACCAGAGGTAACGCCACCACTTTCTTGACTGTGAGGGACTTGTAGTAGTCGCACACTGGAAAATAGAGATTGAAGGCGTAAAAGCAAATTATTAAGAAAAACAAATAATCCGACCGCAAAAACACATAACTGAAAAGAGAAAACAAGTATTATAATTAGAGATCGGATATTCGGATGCACATTATTATTATTATTTTATTTATATATGTCTACATATCTCGGGACCCTGGGGTCCCGGACCTTTGGAAGGCGTACGAGGGGCCGAAGCCAACTCGCAGAGGCCCGTTAGACGCTTTTTAATTAAATGAGGCACCAACCGACGATTATCCCTGTACGGACTATGCAAGTGCACCCAAGGACAACCCCCGGTTGGTGTAGGACTATTGCAGGATATGGAAAACAAAGATATTGAACTATGGGTTTGGGTGGTTAAAATGGACTGGTTACCAAAAACTATGGAAGGACTATGGCCCCTGCCTGATCAATGTTTTTTTACACACGGATAAAATGGCAGGGGGTGACTTGCACACTCAATAATGGGCCCCCGAAAACGGTCGCTAGCACTTAGTGCCGTAAAAACAAGGAGGCAACATATCCTGAGGTGCTTGAGAACTGGAGAGGTATTCTACGACTATCAGAACAATCCCAGAGCCCGGAAGATGGTCAAGATCCCTACCAGCACTTACTGGAATACTTCCTTCCTCCGAGCACTTTTGCTCTCGCGATTCTCCACTCAAGCGGGCCAATAAAGGCAAGAATGAGGTGGGAGCCCAGTTCCTCGTCAGTGTTCACTCCAGCCGGCCAATAAAGGCAAGCCAGAGATGAGGAACATGACTTCTCCCGGGAGATAGGGTCCGTGGGGTCGCAACTGCCCAACAGCTCGCCACATGCTGCCCTGCGGGTTTCTGTATCTTTCTTGGTCTGGCTCCTCACCCTAGACATGTTCCGGCAAAGTAAACTCTACCGGCACAGACCTAGAGTTCGGAGCGCGCAAGCCCCACCACGACGTCAACGTAGAGATACGGCGGTGGGGTTATTATTTTTTTATTTTTATTATTTGATGAGATGTTTGCTATTATGGAAAGCGCTTTTGTATCGAATAAATCCCGCGGTTCCGGTGTTTTATTTTTTATTTTAACTAACACACACCACCCCTACTCTCACATCCTACATACACATATTTGCATAGTGGGTTAAAATAATTTTAAATATACATTGGTTTCATTATTTAAAGTTTAAACATATTTGTGTGTATGTTTTAGTATTCTCCGAATTCGCTCGACCCAACCGAACCAATATATACATCTGAATAGTTATGCAATCCAAGAAACACGGGTATTTTTTTTTTATAAATAATATTTTTGATGTCGCATCCATACTATACACCCATACATACAACTATCCATACTAAGCTTGCTATGCATTGCCGGTATTCCTGGCATCACGGGATATTTTCTTACAAAAATAATATTTTAAAAAGCTGCTTCCATACTTTCATAGCTAAAATCCGATCTCTAATTATAATCTATAGAATTTTGTGGCCAAGGTAAAAGCCAGCCCTTTGGTCACGGGAAGTGTCAACCAGCCTTTTGGAGATTTCATTGAACAAAACAAGCCCGAGGGTTTCAAAGTATTTTTATTATTTTTTAAGCTGTGATTTGACTTTATCATCAGAAATCTCCTACTAGCCCAGTGCGTGATGGACCACACACAATGAACGGTTCCGGAGTTGGAATGAATTTATCCCAAGAACAAACTTAACATTGGAGTTGAAAAACAAGTTCTCCCATTTATTCCAACTGCAAATGTAAGTTTGTACGCGCAATATTAAGAGATTTACCATGTTATATTAAGACCATAGATTTCCTATAGGTATTTCTGTAATCTATAAGTAAAGAACGATTTTTTTTTTTTTTGGTTTAGTAGTTTCGGAGATAAGGGGAATAGTCAATTTTCATCTATTTTCTTATATAACTTTAAAAGTATTTGTTTTAAAATTATTAAAAATATATATCTGAAATCCTTACAATAAGCCCTTTCATTTGATATTTCAGATGGTACAGTTTGCAAAACTTTTTTTTTTAATTTTCTAATTTGCTCCTCAAAAGTGACCTCGCCGAACCCTAAAAATTGACACACCCTGCAGTGGAAAACTAAATGTTAGACAGATATAAAAAAAACTGAATTTAAAATAAATACAAAATCATACTCACTCTTCTCCGCCTTCTCCGCGTATCTTTTTTTCTGCCATTCAGTCATATCATCTTCATCAGGTCCAATCAAAATCTCTGGCTCCTGATATCGTTGATCAGTGAACGTCACTGAACTTGGATCCGAAGGTCTATTGAAGCCCCCAAAGTTATTATTGTTGGATGTTGGTCTGTTGGTGATCGGTGGTAGATCAAAGTCCACTGGGGACGGTTGTACCCCGGGTCGGTTGATTAGGGGAGAGTCTGGGTAGTAAAAGCCACCCAAGTTGCTTCCTTGGTTGAAATTGTTGGTGTTACGCCTATTGTTGTTAGAGTTTCCTCTGTTATTGAAATCGACTCCTGTATTACCAAAGTTATTAAAACCCTGATTATTGTTAGTATTTAAGAAAACATTATTATTTCTGTTGTTATCCGGTATACTTGGAAAATTGTTATTGTAATCAGTGTTTTGTGTCCGTCTATTATTGTTGTTAACATTACTGTTAACCGTATTTCGATCATTCGGGGGCCTATTGTTTGTATTGCCGGGAAAATTGTTGCTGTTATCAATATTGGCTCCATTGCTGATGAAATTAGCAGGCCTAGGTTGGTTATTGACAGCAAAAGTTTCTCTGTGATTGACATTCTCAAACACATTCTCAGTAACTGGTCTAGCGACATTAAAGTTATTGTTGCTAAAAATATTCTGTGTCGTCCGTCTGTTCCCATCATAGTTGAAGTAGCTAGCTTCAGTTGTTGTCTTAACTCTATTAACTTTAGTTGTTATTTCATATGGAGTATATTCTCCTAAAAGTATGTTGCTATATTCATTCTTGTTGTTGAAACTCCTAGAATTATTGTTTTGACTAGAATTCGATTTTGTTGTTTTTTGACTTGGCTTCTCTGTCGTAGCGAAGACGTAATCATATCGGTTCGTGGGAGGTCTCTTGGTTCGTCTTTCTTCAAACTGATGTCTGTTCTCGACTGTTTTCTTCCTGCTTTCTTGTCTATTCGTCTGTTTGTGTGTGGGGGCTCTTGTGGCCCCATTGTATAGGTTTATGTTGTCATTGCCCGGGTACGGCTGGAATAGCTGTTGCAGTCCTTGGAGGATATCTAGAAAAAAAGAGATGATCATTTATAAATAGGTAGGCATTTGCGTGTGTTGCCTGGGTCATTAGTCTAGTGATAGCAAGGTGGTTGCTTTGCGTGGACTCCTGTGTTGGAAGTAGGTCGGGTAATTAGTGTTATTGGGCTTTTCCTTTAGGAATTTCTCCATAGCAGTCTGGAAACAGGATTTATGCCCGGTAAGTGCTAATAACATGCCAAATATTAGGGAGCCCCATAGGCTTAGGTATTACATGAAATACAAAACATAAAATGGGGATGATGATAAAGATTCAATTTTATTATTAAACTAGCCGCTGTCCGCTGCTTCGCCCATATTGCGTTTTTTTCTAAAATAAAAGTAGCCTAAGCTACTCCCTATAACATCAGCAATCTGCTAGTGGAAGTCCCGTAAAATTTGGTTAAGCTGTTTCGGAAATTAGTTAGAACAAACAGACAGACAGACAAATATTTAAAAAAATGTTTTACTTTCATAAGCATTTAGTAAACCTTGTTATTTTTACATTACAAAGAGACACTGCAATGGAATAAAAGAATGGATAAATGAATGAAAAGATCAATGAATGTATGAATGAATGGATGAATGAAAGGCAACTAACAAAAGGTATTTATAAGGCAGATGTGAGTGGAAACGCCGGGAGGGGACGCCCTAGGAGGACAAAATTATAGTGACCTAATTGGTGATGTTCTTCAGAAAGGTCAGGCGCGTAGCACTTGCAACCAGCCTGCGAGTTTGACCAGAGGCCCTAGTGTGTGTCCGATTGGTTAAGGGCCAATCGGAGACCGATCAGAGTGCTGAACGCTAAGCGATAACGAAGTTATAGTGCGGGCGAGCGACGGGATGCGACGCGATGGGTGGGCCGAAACACGCTGACGAAGTCACTGGTAGAAGCCAGTCTATAATAAATCAATAAACTAGTAAACAGGTTACATACCAGTCTTAGGTGCTAGATTTTTACAAATTCCCTGGAGCGTACACTAGGGTACCCTGTGTAATGCATGGGGTCCAGGCTCTCCCAAAATAAGGCAAACATTTTCATTTATTTAGTTGATGAAATTAATTTGAAAAAATAAAAGAAAAAAATATATATTTAAAAACCGACCAAATGCGTGTCAGACTACGCACAATGAAGGCTTCCGTAGTTGGGATGAATTGATCCCAAAAACAAACTTAACATTGTAGTTAAGCAAATTTAAGTTGGTCGACTATTAGGCCCCTCGCTCACGGTGACTTTTTGTAGCGATGCTGTCGCGCGCTTCGTAAACGCGCAACAGCATCGCTACTAACGCGTGTTAGTCGCATTTGCAACGCGTGTCAGTCGCATTTGCAACGCGCTACAGAAGCGATGCCAACGCGCTACTAATACGCTACAGCATCGCGACTGTATAGATGCCAACGCGCAACCGTGTCGGACCACATCGGGGAGAGAACGGAGGGAGGGTGGCGCGTGAGTGGAGAACCGAGCATCAGTGCAACTGTAGCATTTGTGTGCTGTTACCGAATCGCGTTTGCATCGCGACAGAAGCGCGACAGCATCGCGTTTGCATCGCGACTGAATCTGGGCCCGTGGGCGAGGGCACACAGCTAGCGACCGCTTCGCGACTGTATCGATGCGGACGCGCGACAGCATCGCTACAAAAAGTCGCCGTGGGCGAGGGGCCTTAATCGGTAACTTCTAAAGCCTACTTAGCTGTGATAGTTTTCCTTTTAACTTCGTTATATATACTACTGCAGTGAATTTTTTCACATATCCAAATACAGCAATTAGCTGGCAGGCCCCCCCTTGCCAGCTAGGCCTACAACAATTACGTAACGAATTTAAGAATATTACACATAATCAATTTGAAGCTAACTGGGAGATCTAGAACGTTCTAACCAGTTTAGGAGTTCAGAGACAAAGGAATAGTATGTCGCCTTGAGCAAGGTCGGACCAGTATAGGTGTATGAGGACCAGGGTGTAAAGTTCACTCATACTCTATTGAAAAGGGAGGATCCTCCCACCAGACGGGTGTTGTGTCTGGTGGGCAACTGCCCGACGGTTGATGTCGGGATGTTGTATAATCCTAACCGCGCGGTAAACTCTGATTGCGCGATGCAGGATCTGTGACGTCAGATCTTTAATGCGTAGTTTGCATAGGGCGTTAAAGATGCCGCCACAAACTGGCCACAAATCCAGACTCCTGGCTCCTGAGATTTTTCTTATAGAAAATAAAAAAAACAATGACCATGCGCGATCCGGGGATCAAACCCGTGAACCAACGCTCAGCAGTCACGTTTACAACCACTAGATGAACGAGGCAGTCGGAGTAGGTAATAATATTTTTTTCACTTCTCATGCTCTAAAAGTTCGTCTTTATGCGTAGGCGACATAAAGTCGCTTTTTATGCTCTAGTGCATAAATAAGAGCAGATAAAATAGATGTATTTATTATTTTTTTAAACGCAAAAAATCATTTTTATGAGTTGGCAGCATGAAGTACCCAAATGGAATGACACATGTTGAAAATTAAAAAATACTGTTACATATTACACTTTATGCCTGTTTCATTTTCTTGCAATCGGAGTGAAAAGTAAAGTGTATAACTCGGGCATAAACGAGCCATTTTACCCCTCGACTTAACTATCCACCTTCGATTGCGGCTCGGGTAGATATCGTCTCGGAGTAAAATGGCTTATTTATGCACTAGCTGTACAATCTACTATCTTTATGCATATGCAGACTTTGACATAGATAAAAATGCATTCTTTTATCATTAAAACAAAAATAAAGAAAAAAAATATCCCAAAAAATATACCAATGTATTATATTTAAAAAAAACTAGATTAAATCACCTTTACCATTACGATGTTAAAAGACTCATAAAAAGCTTGTTATTGAGAATAACTGGTATTTCGTGTTCTCTTAGACATGTATCATCGCCAACAAGGTGAAATCATAACTAATTTTTAGGTACCTATACTTAAGTATTTACTGCATGATAATTAAAATAAATGATATGTTGATTTGAAATGGAGAATAATATGGTATCATCGTCATAAAAAGGCTAGCTTATTCGCAAAAGGCAACAGATTATGTACCTACCTAAGCCTAAGATACCGCGCACACCAGAGCAACAAAACAAGTTTGTCTGCCATATACAGAACAGTTTTGTTTATAAATAGGTTTTTTACTGTAATATCTTTATTTTGCATAAAATATGATCGTAACACATTTTTTCTTACTTATTTCAGCATGCAAAAAGTACCTACCTTAAAATATCAATTGTTACTATTTAGATCATTTGTTTTAAGCTTTTTTTTTCTAGTTTACACCCATAAGTGACCTCCATATTCAAAACTCATTTATTTTCGTTACACGTCCGTGTTTGGGTCACGAAAGTTCATATGTGTACAAAATTTCAACTTATCGGTCCAGTAGATTCGGAGCAAATGTGACAGACGGACAGACAGACACATGAGTGATCCTATATGGGTTCCGTTGTTTCTTTTTGAGGTACGGAACCCTAAAAATGGGCCAGTGTCAGTCATAGAGACCAATTACTTAGGAAAAATGCACTTTTCCTTTGAGATTGAACCGGACTGGAGCGAAGCCGAGGGCATCAGCTATACAGGGCCTCAAGTCTGCTATTACAATAGTGTCAGAATGGTCTCGCCATTGTGAGTATTTGACAGTGTTTGTATGGCAAATCTGTCAAAAACTCACAATGAAGAGACCATTCTGACACTATTGTAATAGCAGACTTGAGTCCCAGGTGGAATTCCACGCTACGTATATAGGATGTGCAAGGAGACATTTCACACGTTAGCTGCGTGGTTCATTTCTTTGTCAGCCACGCATCCGTGCGTCGCAGTAGAGACATTTTTCAAAAAAACAAAAAACCTTTTTCACTCCTCTTGCTCAAAAAGACCGTTATTGTGGCGTACCAGAGCGAAAAAAAATAGCATTTCTTCCTCTAGGGGAAAAAGTTTTTTTTTTTTGTCTCATTACAATGAGCCTACAAAAACGAAAAAAGTCTTAGTCATAAGTAGAATAATCATGAATAAAGACTCGACTTATTACTGTTTCATAATAAAAAAAAACATTTAATTTTTGAAAATGGAACTAAAATCGGCGATTTCTTTGGTAGAATGCATGCAATGCGTTGCGAATTCTTTAGAATTTTTCTCTAATTTGCAAATTGAATTAGTGGCCGTAAATTTTAAACTAGCTGACCCGACAGACTTCGTTCTGTCAAAAGCTATTTGACTGTGGCAGTTTGTCTACGCGCAAAGGAAACTACCTACCTACCCTACCCTACCTTACCCTATCCTACCCTACCCTACCTACCTATCTACCCTACCCTACCCTACCTACCTACCCTACCCTATTCTACCCTACCCTACCCTACCCTACCCACCTACCTACCCTACCCTACCCTACCCTACCAACCCTACCTACCCTACCCTACCTAACTAAAACCTTTTTTTTTTTTTTTTTGATAATATCTATTCTCAGACCTACCAAATGATGACTGACACGTTATGTCAAACGCCATAAAGTTACATTTGAAGATAGAGTTACCTACTTATTATTACAATAAAAATGTAAATATGGTCGTTTTCTTACAATTTTTTTTTTTTAACTTTCTTAAATTTTTCTTACATAAGAACCTTCTCCTGACAATAACAAACACAACAAAAAAATAATTAGCGAAATCGGTCCAGCCGTTCACGCGTGATGCCGTGACCAAGGGAAATAGGGATTCATTTTTATATATATAATAATAGATATTGTATTGGATTATTTTATTTTCTCGCAATCGTAGTGAAAAGTAGAGTAAAAGTAGAGTAACTCAGTTTCTAACTACCTCGTATAAATGGGTAATTTTAGCCCCTTGTATAACAATCTACCATTTTACAGTCCGTTCAACCGATTTTGACTTCTGTTCTGTAGGCATAAGGATGGCATTAAAAGCAAAAAAGTGGTTATAATCCCAACTATTTACTGCAGCTGCCATTTGTCATGCCACCAACGCAATAGAAGTCAAAATCGGTTGAACGGACTGTAAAATAGGTTTCCTTAAATGTCGAATCTTATTTCAAATGGAGTATAGTGTCTTGACAAGAGTCTTTTAAGCCTCAGTCACATGAAGAGGTTTATAGCTGCTATTTTCCGCCAGCGAAAATTAGCTTCGGGTGAGCGTGCACGAGCTAAATATCGCTGAGCGATAAATAGCCGCTATATTGAGCATGTTCTATTTTATCGCTTGCGGAAAATAGCCGAGCGATAAATAGTTACGTGTTCTTGTAAGACACTGCCACTGTTACATATAAGATTTTGTCCCCCTAGTTGTAATGGAACAAAAACCCAGATGCAAGGTGGTTATGTATCGAAATACAAGGAAACAATAAACTGTTTGAAAAAGCTTTTATTTATAAAAAAATATAACTCCTCCTTACAACAACATACGGTAGCCTTTAGAGTTCTACCGCTATAATAATTAATTACATCAAACACTTATAACTGTCACTTATTCATGCCAGCCAGCTTAAACTTCAGCAGAAAGAGCAGTTGCTAAAATTAGCGCTAGTAGCTTTTCCTTGAATCACTTGTCTTACAGTGCGACGACTTACGACAGACGACATTTCGACTACACGGCATCAATCGAATGAGGTTTTTAGCTGCTAAAAACTGCAACAAGTCGACAGTGGTCACACGGTAGCGGCGATTTATAGTTGCTAGTAATCGCAAGCAGAAAACAGCAGCTATAAATCGCTGCATGTGACTGAGGCTTTAGTCTTCATTTCGAGACGCAAGTCTTGTTTCAAGGCTTGGCACTAATAGTCTCACGAGTCACGCGTTCTTTGAGTCTTTTGAGTCCTTGTGAGTCTTTTTAGTCCTATGAGTTCTTTGAGCTAAACTGAGTGTATTATGAAAGCTTTGGTGTATTATGAAATCAATATTTAAGGAATAAAACTATGAAATCAGTTCAAAATTAGGTACGATCTCTAGTAATCACATATATTATTATGAAATGATTTAAGTCATTGAAAAAAAAAATATAACAAAGGCTACTAACATTTTTTTTGTTTAATACTTCTTTCACTTATAACCCCCAGGTAAGGACTCGGATGACGCAGTCCCGAGTTCTTTTGAAAAGACTCGAGCCTCGAGTTCATTTGAAGAGACTCGGGTCTCTTTTGTAAGAGAATCGATTCGAGTCTCAATGTTTTTTAGACCAGACTCGAGTCTTCAAAAACAACTGAGTCTTCAAAGGGAACTCAAGTCTTATTATTGTAAGAATGTTTACAACACTAATCCCACCTTAGGGTGTAGCAGGACGGCGAGCTGCCCATAGCTCGCCGTCCAGTAAGGACCAGGCCCGGGTCGAGGGCGCGTTATGTTCCACGCGCGCCTCAATGAGATGTCAGCACACACTGACGGGGTCCGCCGGAACCGGTGCCTGCCAGGGTTGCGGGTTTGTCCAAAAGGGATAGAAGTTATTTGATAATTTCCCACCCAAAAAAAAAGGGTCGCAGTGGACGATCCAACCTACATTTTCATAGCTGTAATGCATAGCTTAGCCGTTGAATGCTATGGAGCCAGTGTCGGATTAAGCAAGCGCGGGGCCCGTAGCAAATTCTATTGAGGGGCCCTTGATCTGCTATGGGTTTTGCCATCTACATGTTGGATCATTAAGTTCCCTTCAATATGGTTGAGCTAAATGGTGCTGATCCATGCGTCATGTTCGTGAACGGGCGCCGTCAGTTGGGACTGGTCATCTCTTAGCTGCCACGGCTTATTTTAATTTTTGAATTGTTCCTATTACGGACGCTTCTAACGTGCACGTCTTTCTTCTACATTGTTCTCACATGTATGTCTAACTTCAACATGAATGATGTAACCCATATTTTGTAACAATATTTTGTTTTAAAAGAGTGTCCATGGAGTTTCTTGTCCGTTCTTCTCCATAGGAACCTACTACGCTTTGGAATGGGCAACTAGCTTCATCTTTCTGACTGACCGACCCCTTGACAATTCAAAAGTGCCTGTAATTGGTTTATTTGAAATAAATGCTTTGAGTTTGAGTTTGAGTTTTACAAGTTAGTTTTGTTGGTTTTTAATAGTACAGTAGATTACTATAGATCCTGTTGGGCTCTGACAAGTACAAAAAGCCAGAGATGAAATTGCCCCGACAATTTATTTTAAACTTTGGAATTTTATATCTGGTCTGACAAGCACTTTACCACCTAACGTAATACATGTTTTTATAGCAAATTGAACGTTCTATAAAAAAGCTCTCATAAATTTGTTCGATAAGTTTATTTATTTCAAAAGTTATTCTAGGTAAAGTTGGCCATACCTAAATTGTCAGTTCTTGTTCCATCACGGCATAATTATTATTGTTTAGATAAAACCAAACAATCTTCGGGTTTGGATACGCGGGGCCCCCTTTTGTGCGGGGCCCGTAGCATTTGCTACTCTTGCTACGTAGTTAATCCGGCACTGTATGGAGCAGTGACTTAATAGTTTTATTATAATTACCGATGTATTGTGTCTGTCCCCTGGAGACTGTTATCACAGTGAGCACCAGTACGGTAGTGAGAGCGCAGCTAGCCCGCATGATCGCATTATTGTCTGAAACAAATAGAAATATTGTTAGAAAGTGCAACTATGGAAGTTAAAAAATCATCCATCAAAACACATCACAACTTTTAATTCATCATTATGACCTCATTCCAGTACAAGTGGCAGAGACATCGAGGCACAGCGTGTTACCATGGATTCAGTACATGATTCTGGACTGCGTTGAAATTTTTCCTCGGTTAAAAAAAAATTTCTGTTCCATAAGTACATTTTGCGGCTGTTCGGCGCATGCGCGATATTTATTCGTATACACCCAAACATTTAGTCCGGCGCCTAAGCTAGCCGAAGCCTAAGGTACTTAAATTATAGATTTTCATTAGGATAATAATAAAGCTTCCGAAAAACAAATTAACTTCCAGCGATCTGTGGTTAACTGTAATACTGACTAAGCTGTGTAAAAATACTAAACTTCCGAAAAAAATACTAAGTTTCCGAAAACATAATTATATTCACCGCTCGCTTCGCTCGCTCGGCTCACATTTCTGCGGCAGATTGTAGGTATTATTCGTCATTTTGAACTGGGTGAAATAGATTAGGTGACCAACCGCGCGCGAGCCGAGCGAGCGAAGCGAGCGGTGCTGCAGTAGCGGCCGGCGAATGCTAAGCTGGTGGAAAAATATTACGTCAGCAAATATTGTATAAATTTATCGGGATTTTCAATATTTTATTCGGTCGTTTCTTTATTTGTATTCGCTTATAAGTTGTCCGAAAGTTAGTATTTAAAGCAGCATATTTTGAGTATGCACATATTTTAAATTTTGAGGTTCTTGAGGTTTGATAATTATTATCTCTCTTCAGTTTCGATATGATTCAAATTCATGACCTCTTCGACAGATGGTCCTCCCGACCACAGACTAGGTTACCTATAGTCCCTCGCCGTTGGCTATTGTTTTGTGACTTCAGCTGAATGAAAAAAAAAAAAAAACCAGGCTAAGATTTCATAATAACTACATATAACATAAGTACTACAGAAAAAAAAAAACGAATATGATAAACTAATCAAGTATCTTGACTAGGCTCACAAGGTTGTCGACATGTGGGATGTGGACTCAGAGATCATTGTGCCGATAGTCGTATCAGCCAATGGCTTAATTGCCAAGAGCTTCGACCAACACCTAAGGAGGCTCTCGTTGGGCAGCTGGATCAAGGGCTTCATTCAGAAAGCGGTACTTCTGGCTCGCATTGTTAGGAGGTTCCTCTCTCTGGAGCCCTGACCGTCGGTAGTTTGAACCCTGTTTTCGATACCGATGGGCTACTATTATATGGCTAATGAGGACCACTGGTCGTTTGTGTTGTCCAGCTCGTCCCGACTCCCGCCATCTTCTACGGGGTCTGCCGCGACACCTCCTAGCTGTCTCAGGGTTCCACATAGTGATGATTTTGACCCACAGCTCATTGGGCATGCGGGAGACGTGGCCAACCCAGTTCCACTTAAACTAGCAACGTCAGCAATCTGTGTTTGTTCTGTTAATTTGACGCCTAGAATACTGCGCTCCATCGCACGTTGGCAAACCTTGAATTAATAGTAACTCATTCATACATAAAGATGTATGAGCATAAGAATAAACAATAAAACCGGCCAAGTGCGTGTCGGACCACGCACAGTGAAGGGTTCCGTAGTTGGTATGAATTTATCCCAAGAACAAACTTAACATCGTAGTTGAGAAACATGTTCTTTTATACGGAATGTATGGGAGAACATGTTTTTCAACTGTAAATGTAAGTTGGTTGACTATTATACTCGGTAACTTGTGACGCCTACTTGGCTGTGATAATTTTCCTTTTAATTTCGTTATATACCTATACTACTGCTGTGATTTTTTTTACATATCCAAGTACAAGCATTTAGCTGGCAGGGAGGGGAAACTTAGGTAACTATAACAAAAATTAGCATTTTAAAGCCTAATATTTCAGAAACGGATCCCTTAATTAAAAATTGTTTTCACAAACCCGCAATATTTTTGAAAGACTCATCCAACAATACCCCACACCATAGGGTAGGCGGAAAAAAATTAAAAACATCCCCACTTTACATGTACAGGAGGTACCCTAAATAACTATTGTTTTCATGATTTTATTTAACCACTTTGTCGGCGTGATTAATATGTATATCTATGCCAAATTATAGCTTTGTAGTACTAAGAGTCTCTGAGCTAAGCTGGGGACGGACAGACGGACGGACATGGCGAAACTATAAAGGTTCTTTGTTGACTACGGAACCCTAAAAACGAATTAACAAAAAGCTAGCTATCAGAAGACAAAACTATACACTCTCTTTAAAATCAATGCGACCGCATAACGAAACCCCAACTGTTCGTAATGCAACAGAATACCGAAGATATAAAAAAGTCGAGGTAGCCACTAAGTATCTGACAGCTAAGTAAACTGACAGCTGCAAGGAATACTTAAAAAAAATAAAAATACTTACCGTGCCATCTTTATGTATTCTTGAAATGACCTTGTTTATTAGACATCATTCATCACTATTTACATTAGAACTCAGGTCGCGAAATAGAAGTCATTTGTATAATAACCTTACCAGTCAATACAGAACTACCCTCTTTGGGAAAAGTGTATTTGCTATGGCCACGAAGACAAAAATCCAAAAAAAAAAATCCAAAGATAAAATTCCAAATGACATAAAAGAATGTGGCAATATTAATGTCTTTAAAAATAAATTGTTCCAATTTCTTATAGGCAAATGTTATTACTCTGTAGATGAATTTTTATCGACTAGAACTTTTTGAACGTTTCATGTCCCTTGACGATAATTTATTGTTGCTGATTGTCTTGTATCTGTCATGCATGACTAATAGTAGGTAATAATATAATTTGTATTTAATCTTAAATGGAATTAGAATTTTAAACTTATATTTTTATTATGTTATTTTATCATTTGTATGCCCAAGTGGCTGATCATGGAATAAACATTATTAGTCTGTAATTATATAATGAACACCTGCATTGAAACCCATGTATCACAAATAAGCGATTTGATTTGATTTGATTTGAGTATCCACCAATAATTATACCTGTAATTCCCGAAGGGTTAGACAGCTAGAGGCGTATACGCCATGAATTCCACGACCTCATTCCGCCGGCCCCCGTCTACCATCGGACATCTAGACGCACTGCAAGTTGCCACCCCTACCTATTTGATATTCCACCAACTCGCACTAAGCGTTTTCAAACGTCTTTTATAATGCGCACAGCAAAGCAGTGGAACTCTCTGCCTGCGTCTGTGTTTCCGAACGCATACAACCCTAATCTATTCAAAGTGAGAGTGAACAAGCTTCTTCTGGGTAAGCTCACTCCATCGTAGACTTTGTCTCTGTCACCTCTGACCTAGACTAAAGTCAAGAGCAAACCCATCGCAAAATAAAAAAAAAACAGTGCCCGTGAAATTTCTTGCCCGTTCTTCTCCATAGGAACCTACTACGCTTTGGAATAGGCAACTAGCTTCATATTTCTGACTGACCGACCCCTTGACAATTCAAAAGTGCCTGCAATTAATTATTTGAAATAAATGCTTTGAGTTTGTGTTAGAAAAGTTTTTCATCCAAAAAACGGGACATTCAGACTTGCATTAATCTAGAAACCTACAAATCAACTTTCAAAAGTCCCAAATACCAGCAGATTAAGTACTTATTTTCTTTTTTATTGTGTTACAGATTGCCAGACGGTATATATTGATCTTATTATTGTCCGAAGATTGGACATAAGTGGGTCGTAATACCGTTCCGAAACAGTTCCCATTACCGTTTTTTTGTAACTGTGAATCGGATAATAAGATAATACAGGTTGAAGTTGAAAACATGCGACAAACCGAAATGGGAGATTGTACTCATCATTATGAATAACTTTCTATGTTATTCATTATGAATAATTTAAAAGAGTGCCTATGCTTAGATGATTTGGTCATGACATGTTAAGAGGATGAATGAAAGGCTACTAACAAAAGGTATTTACAACGCCCTTGGAGGACATAATCATAGTGACCTTATGGGTGATGTTCTTCAGAAAGGTCAAGTGCGTAGTACTCGCAACCAGCGTGCGTGTATGGCCAGATGTAAGAATGTTAACTTGGCAAAAGGTGTATGTTGGTGGTGTTTTTTGTAGTTTCTGCCTACCTCCATGGGTAGAAGGCGTGTGTTTATGTACGTATGTAAAAATGTCATGTCAAAATGACCCTGCAAATGGCTGTAGACTGAATCTGACCTTTTAAAAGGACATGAAACCAGTTGGCGCGCTTCCGATAAATTACTGAGAACTTTATTTTTACAGTGATTTAATCTTATTTGCATAAAATTGGTGGCTTGCCGCGGTTGGTCCGTGGATGGGTGACCATCTTTACATACCGAGACTCCTCCGTGCCTCGGAAAGCACGTTAAGCTGTTGGTTCCGGCTGTCATTCGTTGATCTTTGACAGTTGTTGCGGGTCGTCAGAAGCCCGAAAGTCTGACAACTAGCAAGGGCTTCGCCAAGGGGGGCAGGGAGGGGCAGCTGCTCTCCCCTAGAGATTCTAAAAGTTTCAAAATGACGAATTGCGACGCCATTTTTGTTGTTACGATCATGCAGCGCTCTTGCGGCCATAAATGGAACTAAAACAATCAAAGCGGCGTATCGACGATATACCCGTTTGTATGTGTGCGCCACGTTACTTAGCCGCTTTGACGAACGCGAAGTGCTCATACAATGCAGCGTACTTAATTTCAGCCGAATTGAAATCCGGCTGAAGGAAAGGTAGCCACATTTCAAAACAGCGACGTTTTTCAATTGAGCGCCTATTTGTAATACGGCGTGTTATACGATATGGCTGCGATATATACACAATTATGTACACATTTATCATTCCGCGATCAGAATATAAATGACTAATTATATTATTGTTTATTACCACAAGAAAAATAAGCTATTTTTAGAACATATACACGAGAAAAACCGCAGAATTAATTGCTGAGCAATTATGTACCGTAAGACTTTGATTTTTAATTTCAAATTCCAATAATTGTTAATGTTTTAAGTTAGTTGTGACCCCGATTTGCATGTTTTGTTACGGATCGTTAAATCGATCCTATCAAAAGATTGGAGGTAGTTTGGGTGGACGACACTACTATTGATGTTCGCGACGATGCGTCACCAACAATTTAGCTTGTATAAAATCAGTAATTTTAACTTAGCTTAAGTATATAGGAAATATAATTTCTTCGTTAATACTAGAAATAATAACATAAATTATGTAGAATCGATGATGTGCGCGCTGAGGCGCCATCAGAAATGAGTTTTATTCAAAAATGTTCCTATTTACGTAGGTGCCCATGTATTTTTGCACACTTTTTTTCCACACAATATGCCCCACCTACAAATAGGGAAAATTTCATGTCGCAATAATGCGTAATAAAACAGTCAAAATAATGTGCAATGACTATACTAACTCAAATATGTAAAAAGTATAGTCATTGATAGTGCTGCCTAGCAGCTATAATGTAATCAAAATGACAATTTTGATAAAAGTCGTAAACTCGACCATTGTACGCCTCGATTAGGTAAGTTAGATAGACAAAACTTAAAATCATTTACTGTATCCAGGTCACCTAGACCGAGACCTAGCCCTGGACCTAACTTCCTGAAATCTAGCCCTTCAGGATACCTACCTAATCGAGTCTAAATGCCGCAAAGCGGATTTCGTAAAATAAAGGCTACCCAACCTGTATTCAGAGGCTCATAGCGGGCTGAAAAATCTAGGTACGAAAACTAAAATACTAGATTTCTCTAGGGCAATAGACTAGCTTGAGGTTTCTTTTGGTATGGTGGAGATCGGTTCAGTACTTTGCCAGTAAAGTCACTTGCAAACAATTTAATATTTAATTATTCACATAAATCCCGTTGTAACTGAAATATCTTTTCAGTGGGAATAGTTAGAATCATGATAGAAACCTCATTAGAAAGGCCATTATTTTACGAATCTTATGATGTATAACACTTTATGTAAAGTGATAGAAATAAGGGTGTTTAGGTGTGAAACACATTAGAACTTAAGATATTTTAAACCAATAAAGTTTCTAAAACGGGAGGCGATTCGCGGCTCTCAGTAAGGTAAAGGAGCACTACTACCTTAGTGAGCGCGCCACCTATAAATTTCGTAGTCATCGACATGGAACTAATTCCATCTAAATAGTCATATAGTAGTACTGGGGAGTCCTGAAATCGCTTCCTGAATATTTATGAAGTCTTATCAGTAATACGGTCTTATTATTTCTTCCGTAAACCTGTAATTCTTCAGGAGTAATGGTCGCAGTGAGTATTGAAGATATCC
The DNA here is from genome assembly GCA_947523025.1 of Dryobota labecula. Taxonomy (NCBI): domain Eukaryota; kingdom Metazoa; phylum Arthropoda; class Insecta; order Lepidoptera; family Noctuidae; genus Dryobota; species Dryobota labecula. Next base: position 10,406,030 of record OX383314.1, on the reverse strand, counting down.
TGAACTATTGGTGCAGGACGTCAGCGCCGCTTGGACTGGGATAGCCTTACAACCTTCCTGATTTTCGAGTCAAGCGATCACGCCCGTCCGGTACATCTGTTGGTCCTTCGAGCCGGATATCTTCGAAGAAGGAATATTCCTGGAATCAGGGGACCTGTTCCTGAAGAATTATTTTCGAATCCTGAAGACTTATGGCTGAAGGATTATTGTCGACTCCTGAAGAATTAACACTGAAGAATTATTTTCGAATCCTGAAGACTTATGACTGAAGAGTTATTATTTCCTGAAGGATTATTTTGAAGACTGAAGAATTATTTTCGAATCCTGAAGACTTATGACTGAAGAGTTATTATTTCCTGAAGGATTATTTTGAAGACTGAAGAGTTATTTTTTCCTGAAGAGTTATTATTTCCTGAAGGATTATTTTGATGACTGAAGAGTTATTATTTCCTGAAGGATTATTTTGAAGACTGAAGAGTTATTTTTTCCTGAAGGATTATTTTCGAATTCTGAAGACTTATGACTGAAGAGTTATTTTGTCCTGAAGGATTATTTTCGTATCCTGAAGAATTATTTTCGAATTCTGAAGACTTATGACTGAAGAGTTATTTTTTCCTGAAGGATTATTTTCGTATCCTGAAGAATTATTTTCGAATTCTGAAGACTTATGACTGAAGAGTTATTATTTCCTGAAGGATTATTTTGAAGACTGAAGAATTATTTTCGAATTCTGAAGACTTATGACTGAAGAGTTATTAATTCCTGAAGGATTATTTTTTGAACTTTGATGAATCAACATTGAATATAGAAGAAATACTTTGACGTTTTGAAGATTTGTTTTGAAGATAGAAGAAACATCTTTGACGTTTTGAAGATTTGTTTTGAAGATAGAAGAAACATCTTGGAAGTTTGAACATCTGTGTAAAGGATTACAGTTAGTGCACATATAGTGAAGTGACGTCCCTGAATCTAAACCAACATGCCGGTCACGAGGTCACAAGGCAAAGCACCTGAAGCATGGATGGTGGAGTTGGACAGAACGCGTACCTCTACAGCTATACGTCATGAGTTACCTCCACGTTCGCCATCCACTACGGAAGGGACCGAGCAGCCGCTACCGCCACCCCCTGCCCCGAGCGGGGGTGAAGACGTACCTGTGCCAACACAATCAAAGGAAACAGAACAGATAGAACAAATAGAACAACCGACTACATTCAGGAAGGCATCCAGACTGGAAGGAACTTCAGATAGAACATTAAAACCTTCGGATAAATCAGTGAACCCGAACAAAGCAGTGAAGCAATCAGCTGATACAAAGGATGTAACTTATAGAGGAATCATGCTAATGACTACCCGGGGTGACGCCCGTAACGAACATAGAGGACCGCCGTCCATAAGTAGGACGATACGGTCGAATAGGAAAATATTGAGAGCACGTGAAGACTTATTGAAAATTAGGTTGGAACTTGCTCAAATAGCACTTCAAAGAGCCGAAGAAGGAGATTCTGATGGCTACATGGATGATCGAAATTCGAACAAGGAGTATGTGCGATTGTGGCTAGAGGAGGCGCCTGAGCCTGAGCCATTGAAGGAGGACAATGCCGCCGAGGGGAACCGCAGTTTATATAGAAGCCACAAGGCCGTCGAAACTCAACCGCCCCCGGAGGACAATGCCACCGAGGGGAACCGCAGTTTATATAGAAGCCACAAGGCCGTCGAGACTCAACTGCCCTCGGGAGAAGATGCCAATGGAGGGAACAAATACCCCTCCATCGAAGTCGGATCAATAGTGAACCTCCATCAAACGCAAGTACCCATGTTAACTCATCCTATAGTGAACGAAGTGAAAAATATAGTACCATCGAAGGATCCGGGGGAAGCACAACTCCGCCCATTCATAACGGAGTTGACGTCCGCTATAGCGTCGCTAGCCGACAAGAAAACAGAACAGTGGTCATCGAATAACCCCTCGGCGTCGAAGGTGATTATGACCCTACCAAATTACAGTGGGGCTCATACAGAATGGCTGTCGTTTCGCGCCATTTATGAAACAACTCGTCGATATTTCAACGATGTTGAGAATACAGCTAGGCTGAGAAGGAGCCTGCGCGGACGAGCACTGGAAACGGTGAGCTCAGAACTCATCGGACATGCAAGACCAGATGACATCATGAGAGAACTCGAGCTGCAGTTCGGCCGTCCAGACTCAATTGCTCAAGCTGAAACAGATAGGCTCCGTGGGCTGCCGCGCTGCAGTGAATCTCCAAAGGATATCTGCACGTTCGCAAGCCGAGTTAGGAGCGGCATAGTCACGCTACGCGCGTTGAAGAAAGAACATTACTTAATCAACGCTGAATTGATGCGGTTACTGACTGAGAAGTTGCCAAATTCCCTTCGGGTACAATGGTATAGGACCTATACCGAGAAGTACCAATCGCTGCCAGACTTATCACTGCTCAGCGACTTTATCACAGAACAAGCCCGTTTCTGCAGTGCTTTCGCTCCGCCTGAGAATATTAATCCGGTCGAAGCTACAGCAACTAGGCGTGTCACCCAAAGGACACACACAGCTACAGACAAGACGGCGTTGAAATGCCGTGTCTGCCAGAAAGAAGGGCACGAAGCTTATGACTGCAAGAAGTTTAAAGAAGCACCCAATAGAAGGAGATGGGAACTCGCAAAGAAACTAAGGTTGTGTTTCCGTTGTCTGCGAGTCCATCGATCGGACCATAGATGTCCGAGAAAGAGGTGTGACCTCAAGGAGTGTACAGCCACACACCATCCGCTTCTTCATTTTGACAAGAAGCCTGCTGCAGAGGGTGCCGAGAAGCCTGATGCCCCAGACAAGAAGGAGCCTCAGGAAACGGTAGCCAGTTCAAGGTCGACATCAAACCAGACATATTTGAAGATCATACCGGTCCGGGTAATCGGACCGGCGGGAGAAGCAGCAACATTCGCGCTGCTCGATGATGGATCAACCGTTTCGCTGATAGATGAAGACATTGCAAAGCAAATCGGGGCAGAGGGCCGCATCGACCCTCTGAAGATAGGTGCGATCGGTAACACCACAATCGACACTCCTTGTTCGCGTCGAGTAACAGTCGACCTTGCAAGCCAGCTGAGAAGTAAAGTGTCATTCAAGGCGCGCACCATACCGAAGCTCAACCTCACACCGCAAACAGTCAGCGAAGAAGACATCGCACAATGCAAGCATCTGGACGACCTGAGGCAACAGCTTACGTACAACGTCGGCGCACCGAAGATTCTCATCGGTCAAGATAACTGGCATCTATTATTAGCCAGTGAAATCCGCAGAGGTCCGAGACACCAGCCTATTGCGTCACTCACTGCAATGGGCTGGACCCTACACGGCGCGCACACCAGAATCTTGGGTCAACAGGTACACTACGTCAACCGACTAGATACGAGCGATGAAGAACTGAACGAGCAACTTCGTGAATTCTTCGCTTTAGAGTCGCTGACTATCAATCCGAAGCGACCAAACTCCGATCCCGAGAAGAAAGCCGAAGACATCCTGAATCGTCACACTCAGCAGTTAGAAGATGGACATATAGAAACCGCTATGCTTTGGAACAATGAAAGCATAGAAATGCCAGATAGTTATGGGACCGCACTAAATAGGCTCGTCTCAATCGAAAAGAAGCTCGACAGAAACCCTGCTCTTCGAGATAAATACACAGAACAAATGGACTCCCTAGAGAAGAAGGGATACGCAGAGAAGGCGCCCAAAACGAGCACACCAGGTAGAACGTGGTACCTACCACATTTCGACGTGTTCAACCCAATGAAGCCAGACAAGCTCCGCATAGTACATGACGCTGCGGCCAAATCGAGAGGATTGTCACTGAATGACTTCCTTCTAACTGGACCAGACCTGCTGCAGTCACTGCCCGGCGTTATGATGAGGTTCCGACGTCACTGCATAGCCATTTCCGGCGACATAACGGAAATGTTTATGCAGGTAAAGGTGCGAGCTCAAGACCGAGACGCACTTCGATACCTATGGAGAGGCGATAGAAGGGAGGGAGCGCCTGAAGAATACCGAATGACGTCCATTATATTCGGTGCGGCAAGTTCGCCGTGCACGGCCATATTCGCAAAGAATTGGAATGCGAAAAGGCACATAGAGGAGCATCCAGAAGCAGTGGAAGCTATCATCCATAGTCATTATATGGATGACTACCTTGATAGTTACAGGACGGTCGAGGACGCAACGCGTATCGCAACGTCGGTGAAGAACATACACCTGAAAGCGAAGTTCGAACTCAGAAAATGGGTATCGAATAATACGCAAGTCATTGAAAACATAGATCCGTCACAGATCCGAGCTGAAGTTGTCAACATCGGAGATACAGAAAACACCGAGAAGATACTTGGTCTAATATGGAAACCAAGTGAAGATGCGCTGGGCTTCAATCTAACGCTCGCGCGCCTACCGAAAGGTGTATTAGAAAAGGAGGTACCTACAAAGAGAGAGGCACTGAAAATCGTAATGTCATTGTACGACCCGCTCGGACTCGCCTCACCAGTTACGATCAGAGCAAAGCAGATACTGCAAGAGGCATGGAGGCGAGGAGTCGACTGGGATCAGGCACTAGATAAGGACCTGGCAACCCAGTGGAGAATTTGGATACAACACCTGCAACAGCTTAAGAATATCAGCATACCAAGATGCTATCCGGGATACAGTGATGCTGTAGAAACACAAGTCCATGTCTTCACCGATGCAAGTGAAATGGCATATGCGACAGCAGTATACTGGCGGACCACATCAAGAGAAGGCAAGCAGCAAGTCAGCCTCGTCATGGCAAAGGCAAGGGTGGCACCACTGAAGCTGCAATCGATACCGCGCCTCGAACTACAGGCCGCGGTGATGGGAACCCGCGTGGCTGCAGCTGTGATGCAAGAACACGACATTAAGCCCGCATCGGTGACATATTGGTCAGACAGTAAGACCGTCCTGACATGGATTAGAAGAGGGGCGCGAGTGTACAAACCCTTTGTCGCTCACCGTATAGCCGCCATAGAAGAAAACAGTAAAGTTGAAGATTGGCGTTGGGTACCAACGAAGATGAATATCGCGGACATCGCTACCCGTGACGTACCGCATAATTTCGACTCACAACATGCATGGTACTGCGGCCCTAGCTTTTTGTACGAAGAACCGTCGTTATGGCCATCAGAAAAACCTCCTATCAAAGAGGACACAGGAGAAGAAAGGACCCTCATAGCCGTCGAAGAAGCAGACACGCGAAAGCTAGCGGAAGCCATACCAGATCCAGCTAGATTCTCGAGATGGGAACGATTACTCCGTGCAACAGGAAGTGTTCTACGATTCATAGCTCTCTGCAGAAAGCAGAAAGAGAAGACATTCTATAAAAGGACAAGAAAGAATGCAGAGAAAGATCCAGACTGGCGGAAACAGAAAAAGGCGACGCCAACTCCTCCGAAACAGACAGCAAAGACGTCTGATATTCAAATTACGAAGCAAACAATAGAAGCAGAGTATCTCCAGGAAGCGGAGAGAATACTCATTCAAGTCGTGCAGCAGCAGTCTTTCGCTGATGAAATAGCGAAGCTGCGTGAACAGAAGACATTAGAGAAAAATAGTCGACTGCGGCCACTACAGATAGAAGTGGTGGACAATGTTCTACGATTAAGAAGCCGAATAGCCGCAACCGATGAAATAACAGATGACGTGAGACGTCCGCCGATATTGCACGGCGACCATCACATCACCCAGTTATACATAGATTGGACACACCGCAGCCTACAGCATGGTGGGGTAGAACTCACTATCAACGAAGTGAGACAACACTACTGGGTTGTCAAGATGCGGCCAACTGCGAAGATGGTGCTAGGCAAGTGCCTAAAATGTCGCATTCGCAAGGCACAACCACCCGTGCCTGCGACCGGCGACCATCCGAAGACGCGCCTCGCTCATCATCAGAGGCCATTCACATATACCGGGCTAGATTATTTCGGCCCACTGTCCGTTACTGTCGGACGCCAGCATCAAAAGAGGTATGTAGCACTATTCACCTGTCTAACCACCAGAGCCGTCCATCTCGAGATCGCCGCCAGCCTCAGCGCGGACTCCGCCATACTGGCGTTGCGCCGATTCGCTGCTCGCAGAGGATGTCCAACCGAGCTGCACTCCGACAACGGCACCAACATGCATGGTGCTGACAAGGAGCTCCGAGACGCCTTCCGAGAGGAGGCCAGTCGCCGAGGCATCGTGTGGCGCTTTATAACGCCATCGGCGCCATTCATGGGAGGCGCCTGGGAGCGTCTCGTGCGGTGCGTGAAGTCCGCATTGTACACTGTGTTACTTGAAAAACACCCACATGAAGAGGTGTTGTCCACACTACTGTGTGAGGCAGAGTACACAGTAAATAGTCGTCCATTGACACATGTTTCCGTGGACAGCGAAGACGACGAGTCGATAACACCGAACCACTTCCTACTTGGTGGCTCGGCCCGACTTCCATCACCCGGGGTATTCACCGAACAGGACATAGACAGCAAGAAACAATGGCGGCGCTCACAGATACTCGCCGACATGTTCTGGCGACGCTGGGTGCGCGAGTACCTGCCGGAGTTGCAAAACCGGCGGGAGCCGCATAGCCGCGGGCCAGGACTACAGGTGGGCGACCCTATTCTCATTGCCGACGGCCAGCTGCCTCGCAACACGTGGCCGCGAGGCCGCATAATAGCCGTGTTTCCAGGGGCTGATGGTGAGGTCCGGACTGCTGAGGTGCGCACCGCTGGCGGCACCCTGAAGCGTCCGGTGAAGAAACTCGTCCCACTACCGAAGTAACGAGGCGTCGAGACGGCGGGCGTCGCGGCGGCGAGCGTCGCGACTACGGTCGTCGCTCACTGGCGTGATGCAGCGCCGTGCCGACGTCGCTACGAGTCGCCACTGCGCTGCACGGCGGGAGAGATGTTCGCGACGATGCGTCACCAACAATTTAGCTTGTATAAAATCAGTAATTTTAACTTAGCTTAAGTATATAGGAAATATAATTTCTTCGTTAATACTAGAAATAATAACATAAATTATGTAGAATCGATGATGTGCGCGCTGAGGCGCCATCAGAAATGAGTTTTATTCAAAAATGTTCCTATTTACGTAGGTGCCCATGTATTTTTGCACACTTTTTTTCCACACAATATGCCCCACCTACAAATAGGGAAAATTTCATGTCGCAATAATGCGTAATAAAACAGTCAAAATAATGTGCAATGACTATACTAACTCAAATATGTAAAAAGTATAGTCATTGATAGTGCTGCCTAGCAGCTATAATGTAATCAAAATGACAATTTTGATAAAAGTCGTAAACTCGACCATTGTACGCCTCGATTAGGTAAGTTAGATAGACAAAACTTAAAATCATTTACTGTATCCAGGTCACCTAGACCGAGACCTAGCCCTGGACCTAACTTCCTGAAATCTAGCCCTTCAGGATACCTACCTAATCGAGTCTAAATGCCGCAAAGCGGATTTCGTAAAATAAAGGCTACCCAACCTGTATTCAGAGGCTCATAGCGGGCTGAAAAATCTAGGTACGAAAACTAAAATACTAGATTTCTCTAGGGCAATAGACTAGCTTGAGGTTTCTTTTGGTATGGTGGAGATCGGTTCAGTACTTTGCCAGTAAAGTCACTTGCAAACAATTTAATATTTAATTATTCACATAAATCCCGTTGTAACTGAAATATCTTTTCAGTGGGAATAGTTAGAATCATGATAGAAACCTCATTAGAAAGGCCATTATTTTACGAATCTTATGATGTATAACACTTTATGTAAAGTGATAGAAATAAGGGTGTTTAGGTGTGAAACACATTAGAACTTAAGATATTTTAAACCAATAAAGTTTCTAAAACGGGAGGCGATTCGCGGCTCTCAGTAAGGTAAAGGAGCACTACTACCTTAGTGAGCGCGCCACCTATAAATTTCGTAGTCATCGACATGGAACTAATTCCATCTAAATAGTCATATAGTAGTACTGGGGAGTCCTGAAATCGCTTCCTGAATATTTATGAAGTCTTATCAGTAATACGGTCTTATTATTTCTTCCGTAAACCTGTAATTCTTCAGGAGTAATGGTCGCAGTGAGTATTGAAGATATCCTGAACTATTGGTGCAGGACGTCAGCGCCGCTTGGACTGGGATAGCCTTACAACCTTCCTGATTTTCGAGTCAAGCGATCACGCCCGTCCGGTACAATTGACAAACTATTGTTAACATTTTAAAAGAGTAAGTATGGAGTTTCTTGCCCATTCTTCTCCATACATAACTACCTTTTGGAAGGCGCAACTAGAATCTATTAACTATTCATGTAATTTTTGACGTTCAAAAGTGCATCTTCGTGCCTATTTGAAATAAATGATTTGACTTTGACTTTGACATTGTTGCCATCACGGGTAGAACCTGGATGAGGCTGGCACAGGAGCGTGGGGATTGGCACAAGAAAAGAGAAGCCTATGCTCAGCAGTGGGTGAAGTCGGGCTGTGGATGATGACTACTAGTCTGCCTAACTATGTTGGGGTCAGCTTTTAGTCTGCCCAGATGCAGCTGAATACCAGTACTTTACATGGAGCGTCAGCCTTTCTGATCTCCACTAAACAGTTACTGGGTAACACTAACACGATATACCTAAGTAAGACTGGTTGTCTGACTTTAGGGCTTCTGTCTATCCTCGTATCCTCGTTGGCGGTAGGACAGGTGCCTTGTACCTAAGGGGCTGCGCACACGTAGACACTTTTTGTTACCGCCACGGCACACCATCACAGAAAACCGTACTGCCGCGCTAACGAAGAATACAATAACTCGATTTTGGACGATTTCGAGTTATATATTCGTTGAGTTATACAATATTTGGAGTCAGCGAATCGAAATCTATTAACTCTCTCTAAGCAACTTTTTATTGATCCTTCAGGAACTCGGTTTTTCAGTAAGCAAGAATGCAATAACTAAAACTTCATAACAAATTCAATAATCAAAAATACAATTCTCGGAAGCGGCAAAATCGAGTTACTGCATTTTTCGTTAGTGCGGCTGCGTAGTTCTGTGTCTTGAGGCCCTAGTGTGAGTTGCGTGTCTGTAAAAGATCGCTTTTAGCGATAAGACCGCCCATTGTGACACCCTATGTAACAGTTCTACATTTATATCTGTAATTTTTATGGTGTACATAATAAAGAGTATTCTATTCTATTCTTTTAACCATCTCGATTTTACGCATCGAGTGCGTTCGGCACTCCGATTGGCCTCCAAATGGCCATTCACCAATCGGAGTGCTGAACGCGCTCGATGCGTAAATTTGAGATAGTTAAAATAAACTCACGCTAGGGCCTCTGTAGTGGCTGATTTCATACTGGTTATATAGAAATCAAATATTCATTGGTAGCTTGTAAATCCGCCTAAATCCTCAACATGCAGTGAGCTAGCGTATTGATGATGTTACAAAAGTGCTCAAACACTCGGCTGACAATACAATCCATACTACAGCGTGTTACGGAAAGGGTATATACATATCAAAGGCACGGATTCTTTAGGTGATAACAAACTACAGGGCAATATTTTTTAATACCACTACCTACATAAATAAAAAGTTAAGAAACATTTAACTAAAAATCAATTGTTTCCAATTGAATTCTACACATCACTAGACCAAGTCAGCTGATCGGTGTCAATAAACTACACACAAAGAAACGGCGGTAACACGTTTGTTATGATTTAAATTTAATAAACTATCGAAATAAAAAAAATATTAAGCATTTTCTAGTTAGTGCTTTTGAGCTGAAATTTTGTACAGAGATTCTGAACCAGATACACTCTTCACCCCGTTTGTATGGATATACCCTTTCCGTAACACGCTGTATAATACTATATCTATACTAATATTATAAATGTGTAAGTAACTCTGACTGTCTGATACGTTTTCACGGCTAAACCGCTATACGGATCGTCACGCAATTTGGCAGAGATATAAGCCTGGGATATGGAGGATAGGCTACGATTTTACGCAATAACCGAAATCCACGCCGGCGGCGGCGCCGTGGTCAAAAGCTAATCTTAATATTCAGGTAATATGCTTTACTAATCACATAAGCATGTAAACAGCCTGTATCCCACTGCTGGGATACCACGCGGGCCCAGTGTGGGATGGTATGGTAGATGTCACATTAGTGCCGATTCCATTGTTCACAAACTAAACTAAATTTAAGTTCAGTGAATGAACTTAAATTTAGTTTAGTTTGTGAATAAGGGAATCGGCACCAATGTCTACGAATTTTTGGTTCTAGGGTTTACTCACGACGTTGGGTGGGAGGTTAATTTCTTCGAAACCACAATCTCGCACAGCAGCCTTGGAAACATGCACCGTGTGGACCGGGGCGTTGTCGTAACGAAGCAACGGCACCGAGCGGCAGACGGTCATAAAATATGACCATATCTTTGATGCTTTTGTCACAAAGATATTGTCATATTTTAAGGGTGTGGAACAGACTATCAAATTGATCAACTGTCTCCATGAGACTAACTTCGTAATCGCGAAAAAAAATATCAGCTGTCCCATACATTTGGGCCGAGTAGGTATTGACTTCACCGTTTTGAGAGTAGTGGTAACGAAATTAAATACACAAAGTAAAGTGCCTACCTGGGTTCGAACCCACGACCTACAAACTCGTAAGTCGAAGACGATACCTACCAATGGGCCACCACAGCTCTAAATCATAGATCTCAGGTAATATGCTTACCCATTCCACTTAGGACCGGCGCACATCTCGCGAGCCGCAGCACAGCGCATTCGTCAGAGCCAAACAAATATCGACCTTGCACCTGTTAAAATCAAGTTCAAAATAAATAAACTTCCATTAGCTCGACAGCGTGTCGAAGCGGAAAGAGGCGCGCGTCTCTGGTTATTTATTATCAACTTAATTTTTAGGTAAGCAACGTTGATATTTGTTTGGCAGTAGCAACCGTGCCGCGCTACGCTTCGCTAGGTGTGCGCCGGCCCATAGGCATGTGCCTTTGTGTGATAAATGCATGGGAAATCAGTAACTCAACACGCGAGGGGAAAAACCATTAAAAGCAACTGAATAGTAACTTAGTAGTTAGTAGGTATGTTTGTAAACAAAGTGTCATATTACTAACACTGTGCTTACTTACGAGTGGCGTTCAATGTATTCTCGGTATCGGCATGAATAATAAAGTAAATTCAATTAAAACTATTTTTATTTTACATATATTTTACATATTTATAACATCTTAGAATTAACTTGTCAATCCTACCACGTAAAAAATAACTTTCCTCCTTATCTGAAAAATGCGCATTTATTGCCGCCTTGAGCTCTTCATCGTTGGAAAATCGTTTCCCACGAAGGTGTTCTTTTAAATTAGGGAAGAAATAATAATCACTTGGGGCTAGGTCCGGGCTATAGGCTAGGTGGTTAATTTCTTCGAAACCACCATCTCGCACAGCAGCCTTGGAAACATGCGCCATGTGGACCGGGGCGTTGTTGTGAAGAAGCAACACACCGGCGGCGGGCGGTCATAAAATATGACCATATCTTTGTGGTCATATTTTAAGGGTGTGGCACAGACTATCAAATTGAACAACTGTCTCCATGAGACTAACTTCGTAATCGCGAAAAAATTATCCGCTGTCCCATACATTTGGGTCAAGTAGGTATTGAAATATTGTATGGGACAGCCTGTTCGTTCATTAATTCGGTATATGATTCTTATACACGATGAATAAGAGAACCGGTTATTTAAAAAAAAAAAAAAAAAACCCCTACATTTTGACCGTGTTCACAGTGACCCTGAACTTGCAAATTTTCTGATAACATTAAAATATCGTTACTTTATTTTACTTAAAAAAAATATATACATTTGTTATTTGTGTTTTTTTTTTTTAGATTTCTAGCGGAATAAACACTAAATTAAAATAAAAAAAAAACAAAATATCTCTTTTCAATTTCATTTTAAATTAAATCAGTTCTCTCAAGTCTTGAAAATCTTTGCCTAATTAATTAGACATAAAAATTAGACATACTATTACAAAAATGAAATAAACTTAGTAACTATTCTTCTAACAAACATCTGGATTACAATTCGTAAATTGAATAAAAAAAAATCACGTTTTTGGTTCACAAACTAAACATTTGTGGGACTCACGTATCCACATACTTACGACAGCACCCGTTGTAAACATTCGCCGCGCTAACAGACGACATGCCGGCCTCGGAAGCGGAGGCGTACTGACGACCTGCGCCAGCGACGTTAATATTTATAGTGTGCGTACAGACGGCGCTATACGGCGCGCGCGTGCAAGAGTGAGATGGGTGCCCAGTACATCGCGGAACGTTAATTTTAAGTTTTAATAATAAAGTAAACTAGTGTTTTCCTATTGGTTGATTGAATATTTTGTGTGTGTAGTATAGTAACTAATTGTAAGACCCAAAATATTAATGTAAGGCAGGATATTTAACGAATAAAAGAGAATTACTTTCTGCAACAATTGAGTATCATTTTACAAACCCTTCTGATTCCAATATTGGTGACCCCGACGTGATAATGTCGCAAGAAAACTTAGGCGAATCAAGCAAAGTAATGAAGCCAGAAGTCGACTTGGCTGCAGTTTCCATCCAGTCAAGAATGTTGCCGTTTTGGCGAGAAATTCCACGAGCCTGGTTTATTCAATTTGAAGCCGTCGTGGACCCTTTGAAGACTTCGGATGATCAGAAATACAGATATGTGTTACAGCAGTTGCAATCCACCGATCTACAGCATATCACGGATATTTTGTACAATCCGCCAGCCACGGACAAATACGGAGCTGTGAAGAATCGTCTGCTAACGGTGTATGACAAATCCGACGTAAAGAATTTTCAAAAGCTCATCAGCGGCCTGGAACTTGGTGACCAGAAACCAACTCAGTTGTTACGCAAGATGCGAGAACTTGGAAGCGGCATGATCACGGACGAAGGTTTGAAGATTGAGTGGCTCAACCACCTACCCACACAAGTACGCGTCGTACTATGATCAACACAGAATCGTCACTCGACACACTCGCCGCAATGGCCGACAAGATGGCAGAGTATTCGGAGCCCCCAACATCGACAATCGCAGCTGTAACCACAACGTCACAAGATCCCGTGATGTCCACTCAATTAGAAGTACTGTCGAAACAAATGGAGAAGCTATGCCTAGAAGTGGCCGAGCTACGCGGACGCTCAGCTCATCGCTACATTCGCTACAGACGCCCGTTTCGTTCCCGGTCGCGTTCACAATCACGGTCGCGTCAAGGGAACAAGGCTTCAATCAGACCCGGCGATCCTTCGTGGGAGTGCAGATTCCACTACCGTTATGGGGACAAGGCAAAGCGTTGCGAATCACCGTGTTGTAGAAGGAAGAAGACTGAGCCGTCGTTAAACTAGCTCCGACATCGACGGTGGCGGACGTCGGTGTCCCGTGTACTACCAACCGCCTTTGTGTTTTCGATCGTGATACCAGAGAACGTTTTCTTGTGGACACAGGCGCTGATATCTCGGTGTTAGCCGCCACAAGCAAAAGAAGAATAAAGACTGCCAGCGCATACAGGTTATATGCGGCAAACAATACGCCCATAAATACCTATGGTGAAAAGACGCTCAGGCTGAATCTTGGTCTTCGTCGCAGTTTCCTATGGCAGTTCGTCGTGGCTGATGTTAAAACTTCTATCCTGGGAGCCGACTTTCTACGTCACTTCAAATTGTTGGTAGATCTCCACAGGAAAAAGCTCATCGACAACGTGACGGACTTATCGATCGATGCGTTTGAAATAACAAGTGGCGAAGAAACAGTACATGTCATTAGCTCCGATCAAGATTACTACGAAATCTTGAAGCAATATCCAGAGGTTCTACGACCAATGTCCCTGAAGGAACCATCAAGACACGACGTCGTTCACCACATAGAAACTACAAGCCCCCCACTCTTCGCCCGACCCCGCCCGCTTCCGCCTGATAAATACAAGGCTGCAAAAGAAGAGTTTGATCACATGCTGGAGATGGGTATTTGCAGACCTTCTAAGAGCCCATGGGCGAGCCCACTTCATGTTGTAAAAAAGAAGGATGGAGGACTACGGGTTTGCGGTGACTATCGTAGGCTAAACGCAGTCACTCAACCCGACCGATACCCGATACCCCGCATACAAGACTTCACATACCAGCTGCAAAACATGAAGATATTTTCAAAACTTGATCTCAAAATGGCGTACTACTGGATACCAATAAATGAAGATGACGCCCAGAAAACAGCAATTACAACACCATTTGGGCTGTTTGAATTCAAATGCATGACATTTGGTTTACGGAACGCCAGCCAAACTTTCCAAAGATTTATGCACCAAGTACTACGGGGCGTAGACAATTGTTTTTGCTACATCGACGATATTTTACTCTTCTCGCCAAGTGAAGACGATCACAAGCTTCTCTTACGTCAAGTGCTGGATCGTCTCAAGGAGTATGGCGTCATGTTGAAGGTAGAAAAGTGCGAGTTTGGCAAGGAAAAAATCAATTTTCTTGGCTACGAGGTGTCAACAAACGGCATCAAGCCCACGGAAGAGCGAACAGAAGTCATATCAAAGTACCCGAAACCAAATACTGTCGTCGAGTTGCGACGCTTCCTAGGCATGCTGAACTTTTATCGCAGCTGCTTACCCCGTCAAGCCGAATCACAGTCTGAACTCAACAAGTTTTTACACAACCGGAAGCGCAATGACAAGACACCCATCGAGTGGAACCCGGCAGCAGAAATAGCTTTTGAAAAGTGCCGCCAAAGCATTTTAGAAGCTACTGAACTAACGCATCCAGTACCCGGCTGCGCCCTCGCCATAATGACAGACGCTTCAGACTACAGCCTTGGCGCTGTACTACAACAGAAAATTGATAGCACGTGGAAACCTCTCGCTTATTTCTCAAAAGCGATGAGTATGACGCAGCGACGCTACAGTGTATACGATCGCGAGCTATTAGCGATTTATACAGCTGTGAAGCATTTTCGAACGCTTATTGAAGGAGGCGACGTGACGGTATATACAGACCACAAACCACTTGCTCACGCACTGACACGCCCAGCAAGTAGCAGTGACACACCTCGTCGAGAGCGACAGTTGCATTTCATCAGTCAGTTCTGCACCGGCATTAAGTATGTTCAAGGAGAAGACAATACAGTTGCCGATGCCCTGTCACGCATAGAAGATATACAATGCCCTACCATGATCGACTACGTTAAGTTAGCGAGCGAGCAGGCAAGCGATCCCGTGCTGAAACAATTGAAGAACCAATCAAACTTGAAGTTTACTGACGTCACGATGCCTGGAATAAGCCGACCAATTACGTGCGAAACTTCGACTGGGACACCCCGACCATATCTACCGAATACATATCGTTTTGTGGCATTCAAAGCACAACATGATTTATGTCATCCCGGTGTCAGAACGACACGGAAGCAGGTGACTTCAAAGTTCTTTTGGCCGAACATGAATAGAGATGTCAGCAATTGGTCCAGAGCGTGCATCGATTGCCAGCGAGCTAAAGTACATCGCCACGTCGTAACTCCACTGAGCGAGTTCCCACCATCAGAACGCTTTGAACATATACATATGGACATCGTCGGCCCTCTTTAAATATCAAATGATTGCCGTTACTGCGTGACCATCATTGACCGTTGCACGAAGTGGCCCGAAGCTGTTCCGGTGCTCGATATTACCGCTGAAAAGGTCGCAAAAGCCCTATACGAGAATTGGATAGCAAGATTTGGATGCCCGCTGCGAATATCAACGGATCAAGGCCGTCAATTTGAGTCCCTGCTTTTCCAATCGCTAATGAAGAAATTCGGCATAACACGAATACGCACTACGGCATATCATCCGCAATCAAATGGCCAGATCGAAAGATGGCATCGGACACTAAAGGCAGCATTAATGGCTCGCGGTACGACCAATCAGTGGACAGAAGAGCTACCCGCTGTGCTATTGGGACTGCGCACGGCATTGCGTAACAATAATCTCAGTCCGGCAATGATGACCTACGGAACGACACTACGCCTGCCATCAGACTTCATCGTGTCAACAAAAACAAATATCAATGAAAGCGACTACGTACGTCGTCTAATGGAGACAATGGCATCGGTCAGAAGTGTGCCGCGCTCGAACAACAGTCATACTGAGCCATTCATACACAAGGACCTCGCTACGTGCACACATGTTTTCGTGCGGAACGACACAGTACGATCGCCGCTAACACCGCCGTACGATGGGCCGTATGAAGTTATCAAGCGCTACGACAAGTTCTACAAAATCAAGTTACCGTTACGCACATCAGTAATATCATTGAATAGACTTAAACCGGCCTACATGTACAACGAGCCGGGTGAAGATAAAGATCACCACCAAGATAAAGGACCTACTCAACCCTACACCACCAGATCCGGCAGAGTTGTGAAGCCTGTGGTACGCTTCACTTAGAGGGGAGTGATGTGGGACTCACGTATCCACATACTTACGACAGCACCCGTTGTAAACATTCGCCGCGCTAACAGACGACATGCCGGCCTCGGAAGCGGAGGCGTACTGACGACCTGCGCCAGCGACGTTAATATTTATAGTGTGCGTACAGACGGCGCTATACGGCGCGCGCGTGCAAGAGTGAGATGGGTGCCCAGTACATCGCGGAACGTTAATTTTAAGTTTTAATAATAAAGTAAACTAGTGTTTTCCTATTGGTTGATTGAATATTTTGTGTGTGTAGTATAGTAACTAATTGTAAGACCCAAAATATTAATGTAAGGCAGGATATTTAACGAATAAAAGAGAATTACTTTCTGCAACAATTGAGTATCATTTTACAAACCCTTCTGATTCCAATACATTCATTAACATCAAGTATTTTTTATTACAATTAAAGGGTATTTTTTTCATCTATCTACTCACTCATTTTTTTTCGTATACGTTTCCTGCCTCCAAAAAAAGTCGCTCCGAATATACAGAGCTTCCAGGAGACGATAAATATATTAGGTTGGGGAAAAAGTCTTTTCGCATTATAGTATGTATGAACTTGTAATAAAATCTCTTTGGCTATACTATTTGTATCTGGCTGGTTTTGGTATCATTGAAAGTTTAAATTTTAAAGAACATAATTCCAAATTCAAATTAGGAAAATGTGTGATTTTCATTTGTTTTTCGTACTGTTAAGATGAGTGAATCTAATGAAGAAATTCGATACATTTTAAAATTTTACTACAAAAAAGGTAAAAATGCAACGCAACCCGCGAAAAAAAATTGCGATGTTTATGGACCTAGTGCAGTGTTTGTGAGAGTAGCACAAATTTGGTTTAAGCGTTTTCAATCCGGAAATTTGGATGTCAAAGATAAACGTCGCTCTGGTCGCCCTATTACGGATAAAATGGATGCCATTTTTGAAAAAGTGGAGCAAGATCGGCATATCAGTAGTTACGAGGTAGCTGAAGAACTGGGAATTCACCACAAAACAGTTGGCACATTTGAAAAAAACTGGGTACACAAAAAAGCTCGATATTTGGGTACCTCACGAGCTCACTGAAAGAAACCTAATGAACCGTGTACTCATTTGTGATTCTTTATTACGACGTAATGAAACCGAACCATTTTTGAAGAAGCTGATAACTGGTGATGAAAAGTGGATCACTTACTACAAGAACGTCCGAAAAAGGTCGTGGTCAAAGGCCGGTCAAGCTTCACAGACTGTGGCGAAACTCGGGTTAACTCGCAACAAGGTGATGCTGTGTTTGTGGTGGGATTGGAAGGGCATTATTCATAATGAGCTGTTACCACCAGGCAGGAACATCGATTCTGAACTCTACTGCGAACAACTGATGAGATTAAAGCAAGAAGTTGAGAGAAAGCAGCCGGAATTAATCAACAGAAGGGGTGTGGTTTTTCATCATGATAACGCTAGACTTCACACATCTTTCGCCACTCAGCAAAAATTATAAGAGTTGGGCTGGGATGTGTTAATGCATCCGCCGTATAGTCCTGACCTTGCACCTTCAGATTTCCATCTGTTTCGGTCTCTTCAGAATTCTTTAGGCAGTGTCAGGTTAACATCACGAGAGGACTGCCAAAACCACTTGCCGCGGTATTTTGATCAGAAGTCCCAAAATTTCTACAGCAATGGGATCATGTCCCTACCTAAAAGATGGCAAAAAGTTATCGAACAAAATGGTACCTACATACTATAGTTAAATGTAAATAAACGATATTAAAAAATTTTTTGAATTTTCTTAAAAAATGCGATGAAACTTTTTCCCCAACCTATTATTCGAGACAAATAACTCATGTTAGGGAACTTGTCTTTATTCTTAGCCATAGGTCATAGGTCTTAAACATAGGTCTTTAAATTGAGTAGCAGAACGTCATTGAGATATCTGTCTATACCCAAAGTCTCTAATTCAAATCATTTAAGTAAGCAAAGTAATGTTAAGAAATGTCACTGTCAAAATGACAGGACGGTGGTACAAAACATTTTATCATATATATATATATTTTTTTTTTTTTGTAAATAGTCATCGCTAAAATTAAAGTGAATTAATTATAAGAACTATGCAAACAAAATACCGTTGCCAAACAATGATTTGTGTAGTATGTCGGAGACACGACATATGATCGTCCTAATCAGCCCTTTTAGGTCCAGTGCTAGACGTAGGCCTCCCAAAATCAATTTCTACTCAAAACAGTTTACAGCCGTTTTCATCCAAAATGTGGCTAGATATGCTACTTACAATATGAATCTATGAATGAGAGTTGTAATATTAGTGTTGTTGAAGATGTAAAAAATTTGAAAATGTTTGGTTCTCCTGCATTGTTACCAGTATCATAAAATATTTTATACCAGAAAATCTCCTTTTTTTAATAACTTTGTTTAAAACCGAAAATTTATAAAAATAATTAAGGTATGATTATTTTTTAGTTATTATTTTTTTAAATCAGTACTTAAAAGAAAATGAAACCTCTTTTTTCGCCATTTTATGTGAATTACCATTACGAAGATATTTTTTTGTTATGGTATCCCCTTTCTTTACATAAATTATCTGAATTTGAGACTTTGGGTATAGCTCTGACGCAATCGGACTTTTGGTTTCTTCTACATCTAGTGCTAACTTTACTGAGAAAGCACGCGAAACCTTTTTACACGATAACCGACATCCACGCGGGCGGAGCCGCGGGCAACAGCTAGTACTTAAATAAAGCTAAAAAATATAAATACACTAGCTTTTGCCCGTGGCTCCGCCCGCGTGGCTGTCGGTTATCGCGTAAAAAAGTAGCCTATGTCCTTCTCCATATCCCAGGCTATATCTCTGCCAAATTTCATGACGATCGGTTCAGCGGTTTAGGCGTGAAAACGTAACATACAGACAGACAGACAGAGTTACTTTCACATTTATAATATTAGTATGGATTAATGTTAAAAGGCACGATGGGGTTAGCGTATCTGTTTAGATAAATACCCTTAAACAAATAAAGAGTTAAAAAAACCGACACATTAAAATTTCAGTTCGTAGGTCTTCGAGAGCTTTTTTCGATCCATTGTACGACGGGACCCAATACTTAGCAGCTGCATTTGCGTTTACAAAATGCCACTGAGGCATTAAATATACCTACCTAATTAATTTGCCCAAATCAGTACCTGATTTTATACCTAATAGTCTAACGTACCTATCTATCTGTTAATTTCCATAAATAAACCTATTATTAGGTCGTTAACCCCTAATTAAGTTCAAAAAGAATCGCTAATCGTTTATCAAATGATTCTATTGGAAAATTATTTGATTGCCGAAAGCATCATCATTATCTGGCGATCCTTTTTAAGGTTACGTAGTCAACACCCTTAGAGCGGTTTCGCACTACGTCCGATCTGAATCCGATCAGAATCCGAGAAATTACGGTTCGCAGTGCCCGTAGTACGGTAGCCAGCACATCAAATTGCCACAAACTGTCAGATTTTCTCATTCGATTTTGAATTAAATCATCAATATTTTAAAGTTTAAAATGGTTTGGAGAAATTTGACTGCGAATCAAGGGCTGCGCACTGGATAAGAATTCCATCCTTCCCAATTTAGAACACTTCCAATTCGGCTGGAACTCGGATCTCGAGTTCAGATCGGATGTAGTGTCGAAATGCTCTTATAGTTTGGCCATGTCCGTCTGTCTGTCCGCACTTGTAATAAAATATCTTTTCAGTAGGAACATTTCTGTATTTATATTCTTGCACACATACAAACTTGGTATATAGTAAAATTTTGCAAACTACTTCATTAGGAGACTTGAGACTTCTTGAAGACAACCTTTAGATTCTGAGGCTGGAAGAGAACTGACTTAGGAACTAGACGACACTCCAAACATCATGTTTCCATTCCGTTCCGTTAGAAAAATAACCAGTACTTTTGGCGGTAAATGTCAAATGAGATACCTACTTTTAAACTTCATGACTACATGACTACAAAAATCAATTGAGGCAATCACATACTTTAAATTTTATATATATTATTTAAAATCACTACAAATCTTGTAATATTTGGAAATCATCATGACACACTTGACTCTAACAAAATTTAGCACTATTACGCAAACGGATCCCTGAATCAAAAAATAGTTTTCACAAACCCGTAATATTTTTGAGCGTCCTATCCAACGATATCGTATACCATGGGATAGACGAGAAACAATAAATATCATGGGACATTTTACGTGTGGTAAGGAAAGGGGGTACCATATAAAAAATATATTTCATGATTTTATTTTACCATTTTATCGGCGTGATTAACCATGCCAAATTACAGCTTTATAGTATTAAGAGTCTCTGAGCTAACGCGGACAGATAGACAGACAGACATGGCGAAACTATAAGGGTTCTTTGTTGAGTACGGAACCCTAAAAACAATGACCCACATAGTCCTCACATTCACAAACATATTGATTCATCATCATCATTTCAGCCGAAAGACGTCCATTGCTGGACATAGGCCTCCCCCAAGCACGTTCCGTACTTCCCGCATCCAGCGGATTCCTGCGGCCTTCACAAGGTCATCAGTCCACCTTGTGGGAGGCCTTCCTACGCTACGTCTTCCGGTACGCAGTCGCCACTCCAGAACCTTTCAGCCCCAACGGCCATCTGTTCTGCGAGCAATGTGCCCTGCCCATTGCCACTTAAGTTTGGCAATTCTTCGAGCTATGTCGGCTACCTTGGTTCGCCTGCGGATCTCTTCATTTCTGATTTGATCACGTAGGGAAACTCCAAGCATAGCCCTCTCCATTGCCCTTTGGGTGACTTTAGCCTTCTAATAAGGCCCATTGTGAGCGACCACGTTTCAGTGCCGTATGTCATCACTGGCAACACGCACTGGTCAAAGACTTTCGTCTTGAGACACTGCGGTATGTGGGACGAGAAGATATTGCGTAGCTTCCCGAACGCTGCCCAGCCGAGTCGGATTCGACGATTGACCTCTTTCTCGAAGTTGGACCTACCTAACTGGACAGTTTGTCCTAGGTAAACATCTCGTCCACAACATATTGATATATTGATTCATCAAACTGAAATAGAAATTCATGGTCACGGATTTACCTGAATACAATAATTATTATACCGAATGATTTAATTACGTCAGTGACGACCCAATATTTAAATTAAGTGTTGCAACTTGAAATATTTGCGGTTTTGCGGTTACAAAAGGGTGCGACGCATTTATACGAAAGGACCAATAATAACGAATGTTATTGTTTCTTGAAATCACATGCGTGATTATTTTTCTTCGAAATTCAAAACACTCTTGCATATACATTTACATGGTCAAAAATGCTTAAAACTTTCCATCGATCTATAAAAATATGCAAAACCCGCAATAAAACTAAGTAGAAACAGTTACATTATAGGTAATCATCCCAAACTTTCTGCCACATTTGAATCAGTTCATAGGTTCAATACATAGGTTGAACTAAATACAAATGAACTGCTGCATTTCGTGGAAGTTTCAGATTCGCTGCCTCCCGCTGCTGGAACGGCTTGCCACCTCCTTTTTGTGCTGTAACAAAGTGATATAAAAACCAGTACTTACTTTTTATTTACAGCTTTAAGATACCAAACTTTGAACCTATCCTTGGTTTGCACGCAGCTTGCAATGGTAGTCCGAGTGTTTGGCAACTTTCTTTCTTTCTATCTTATCTTGAAAGGTTTCAGAATTTTTGCTGATATGGTGTGTTGGTGTCTCAGTAATTTAGATATGCTGGATGTGCTGTTCGACCACTATCCAAAAGGGTAGCCGAATTCCAGATAAAATAAATAATATTGCCAGTGCAATATTTTTACGTGAAAACTCTTTAAAGCTTTCATAGTGGGAGGCAATTCAAAAAACTGATGTTACAAAAATCGGGGTCTACCGTTTCGTGTTGTAAAATTTATTTGCGCCACTCAATAGCTAAAGAATCAATAAATTCATTACATTGAGTGAGGACTGTGATTCATCGCGCGCAAATATAAATTTTGTTTTGGTAAAGCTACGACGTTCGTTTGAGTTTCCACCGACAGCTCTCGTCCAGTTCTATCGATTGCGTATATATAAAACATTAGTGTGAAATAGATATAGTGAATATATATGGTGTTTAAGTAATAAATTTAAATTAATTCATAGTTCAGTTGCTTCCAGTCTAACTGGATGTAGCTGAATACCAGTATTTGATATGGAGCGGCTGCCTATCTGACATACACAACCCAGTTACTGGGTATCACGATATCCCTTGGTAAGACTGGTTGTCAGATTGTCGGGCTTCTGACGACCCTTAACGACTGTCAAAGATCCACGAATGACAGTCTTGGTATGTAAAGATGTTCACCCATCAACGAACCGACCGCGGCAAGTGTACCTTAACCATCGATTGAACCGTGTGGGTGTTATTATTTAGCCACCATGCAGCCCAACATAAACCTTTATTGATTAGAAAAGCAATTCATACCTAACGGTGTAAAAATTAAACGGAAAAAACCGGCCAGGTGTGTGTCGGACCACGCGGGGTCCGTAGTTGGGACGCGTTTATCCCAAGAACAAACTTAATATTGTAGTTTAAATACATTTCAACTGCAAATATAAGTTGGTCGACTATTAGTCGTTTAACTTGTAAAGCTTACTTGGCTGACAGTTTTCCTTTTAACTTCATTTTATTTACTACTGCCGTGAATTGTTTCAAATAACCAAAAACAATCATTTAGCTAGCAGGGGGTGGGACACTTGACTCTAACAAAAATTAGCACTTTAATGCTGATAATATAATTTATTTATTAACATTAATTAATTTTTAAGTAATAATAATATGTACAAATATATAAAAAATATGGGAGGGGAAAGGATCAAAGGGCATCAAAAAATTCGTCCGCATCGCTGTCAACAGGAAAAGTGCCCAAAAGGCTGGCAGCATTGCCACGTTGTATGGCAATGCTGATTCTTTGGCCAAGAAATAGGCCAGCCTTCTGGTCACGAGAAGAGTCGACCAACCGCTTGGCGATGTCTCGAAAAACCAAGTGGGCACTCGGACCCCATGGTCCTAGAGTTTCAACCCCAAACGGCTCAAACATATAGCTCCCAATAAGGTTGTTATATTTGCGCCGTTTGAGGTTTTCTGCACCTGCAGCAGCCGACCCAGCACAGCCCGCCGTGCTAGGAAGATGGGATGGCGCAAGGGTGTCGACACAGGTTGCATCCCACACCAAAGGCCGACCTAACTTCCAAGGCATTATGGTCATTCCGTCCGGTCTCTTCCCATCGTCGCGTGCCAAGCCATTGGGTTCTAAAACAGCTGGCACCCCGGCGGTGACAAGAGCACGACGGATAATGTCATTGATGCTGGCGTGCCGTGCAATTCGGCCTGCGCTCCTACTGCAGGATAGGCCATAATGTCCGAGGCAGTCGACAACTTCACCGCATTGGCAGCGATGCAGAGCCACGCAAGGAGAAATATATTATATTAAATATAAAATATAAACACTTTAATGCTTAATACTCGTATATATTACACAAACGGATCCCTGAATCTAAAATGGTTTTCACAAACCCGCTATATTTTTGGACGGCATATTCAACGATACCCCACACCATGGAATAGACGAGAAAAAAAATATCATCCTCACTTTACGTGTTTCGCAAATCAATGTTTTTTTTTACCACTCTGTCGCCGTGATTAATATGTATATCCATGCCAAATTATAGCTTTCTAGTACTAAGTGTCTCTAAGCTAAGCCGCGGACAGACAGACGGACACGGCGAAACTATAAGGGTCCCCTGTTGACTACGGTACCCTAAAAATAAACCAAAATAAAATACCTACCTATATAATTTGCGTGAACAGCTAAATGACAGACAAAGGCGCAGTAGTTTTACGAAAAAAAAAAACTCAACAGTTTTTTTATTAAAGGGGTCACCTTAATTAGAAGTTGCTATGACGTCAATGGACCAACCTTTTAAACGCATGACACACTTCTTTAAACTCGGGTTGGTCATTACTTCCAGTTGCATTTTATGGCCCTCTACAAGTGGGAGTCTATCAGCGTTGCCAGATGTCCAGATTTTGGCGGGACGTCCCGATTTTTTTCCCAAAATTAAAAACCTGGCACGGGCAGGCTCAGTCCCGCTTTTCGGGGATAGATAAATAAATAAGTAATTCGTAATTAATGTAATATACCTACACTCTTTTACAAAAAAAAACGGGCACCTAAGGAAATTTATTTTATAATACCGCGTTTACACATTCGTGCGAATGGCGAGGCGAATAACGAACACGCATATGTAAACGAGCGTTCGCTATTCGCCTCGTGACTCGCCTCGCGATTCGAGCGCTCGCGTTGGGAGCGGTTTTTCGGAAGCGAATCAAAGGGCACGAATGGCGAACACGAACTTACTCTTTACACATTCGCCTGCATTCAGTTTATAGCTAGCGCCCGACCCAACAGGTCGTGTACAGGCAAAATGGAGTGGAGTGAAGGGCGAATTTTAGAATTCCTAGAACATTATCAAAAGGAACCCAAAACATCGCAATCATAAAAATAGACAAAAGAATTGAATAAAATTGTCTTCTCTTCTTTCTTTCCTTTTCTTTTTATTTTTAAAAAAATGTTGCCCCACGTTAGGAATTTCTCCTGTATTGTGAGTGCGTTTAGAAACATTTAAACTCACATGCACTAACAGCCAGACCCAGAACAACTACTTGTCGGTCATACAAATATTTGTTCCGTGCGGGAATCGAACCGTCGACACGCAGCGCAGCTGTCAATCGCTTAACCGCTTAATAAAATTTCCATACTAATATTATAAATGTGAAAGTAACTCTCTCTGTCTGTCTGTATGTTACGTTTTCACGCCTAAACCGCTGAATCGATCGCCATGAAATTTGGCAGAGATATAGCCTGGGATATCGAGAAGGACATAGGCTGCTTTTTTACGCGATAACCGACATCTACGCGAGCGGAGCCGCGGGCAAAAGCTATAAAATTATATAAACTCATTAGATGTAGCGCGCACGCCGCAATTATTTTCACGTCCTCCATGTTCTTGTGCGAATGTTAAAATAATTCACCCCGCGAATGTGTGAACGTAGTTCGCGACGGCACTCGTATACGAATGTTTCGTCGAGTGACGAGGCTAATGGCGAACACAAATGTGTAATGCGGTAGAAAACATGGTATAAAAGATGGTAGTGTTAGTAATGTGAACAAACATGATTTGCCTAAAAGATTTATTGCGTGCAAATTTTGACAACTTTTAGATTATTTATTAATTTTATAAGATTATCTTAGTACTTTTCGCCTGAAACACAGGATAACCTAGTTCAGGCAAGTAAGTAGAGCCACAAGATACAGGCAACGCTTAGTTTGTGGCTCACCGAATATATCTCTTTGTAATTTTACTTTTGATGAATAAACTTTATTATTATTATTAAGTCTTTGGAAAATATAATTTACATTTAGAAAGAAAGAATAACGTTTATTTGGTCACAGTTCGTGAAACACAAAATACAAAAAAAATAAAAAGTGAAATAAAAAATGTTATAAAAAAATTGCTGTGTGCCTCACGGCTGGGCCAAAAAGGTTCATTTCAGCATTAATGCCAGACAGATGCTGTCTGACGCTGGTTTTCTAATGAACCTGTAGCAATAGCCAAAGAAGTGTAGAAGTAGTTGTGTCGCAATAGGCGACATTTACGCGGGTGGAGCCACGGACAAAAGCCAGTAAGTATCATATAAGTGAAACATTTAGGGCGACCATATCGAGTTTCCGTTGCGAATCTAACAAATACTGCCGTAAACGTATTCTGAACGTGTGGATAGTGCCCAGTACCCTTAACGGTGGTGGAATATTATTCCATATCTTAGATGCAGCGTATCGGAAGGTGCCTCTGAAAGCTGCTGTCCTATGAGACTGTGTTGAAAGTTGTTGTGCAAAACTGTACAAATTTTTATACATGGTAATTTTTTTTTATTCCATCCATATATTCTTTGACCTTCCTCCTCCTCTCCACGTATCAATATTTATAGGTATTCATCATTTGAAATTCATATCACTGTAAAATAAACTTTAGCTGAAAGAGTAAGATAAATCTACTGTTATCGGTAAACTTACAGGATTTCCGATACACATAACAAATATTAATGTCATTGGCATGTTACTTTTAATTATTTTTTTGTTACCTTTTCTGGAAAAGTAGCTGCCGCCCTGGCTTTACCCACTCGCACACATGGCCTTTTTTTTAATAAAAGTAGCCTATCTGCCAGTGAAAGTCCCGTCAAAATCGGTCCAGCCCTTTCGGAGATAAGCCAGAACAAACACAAAGAGAGGAAAAAAAAAATATTGTTGTAAGTAACGTAATACTTTCAAGCATTTAGTAAAAACCTGTTATTTAGACATTACAAACAGACACTTCAATTTTATATAATTGCATAGATTTATAATACACACACAAAAGTGACAATTTATTGATAAGGCTGTCAGAACACAGGGGTTATTCACCTTTGGTGACACCAATCCCAGTTGTTTTGCGAGAATTTTATCTGTACAAATAAATAAAATTAAAGTGACTGTTTGTAATATCAAAATAACAGCTTTTTCTTTTAATTGTTGTCTGTCTGTCCGTTTGTTCCAGCTAATCTCCGAAAGGGCTGGACCGATTTTGCTTCTGACTACCCGTAACTAATATCAAAGATCTACGAATGACAGCCGGGACTTACGGGGCGTGCCCTATCTGACCTCCATAACCCAGTTAGTGATACGACGCGGTAAGACTGGTTGGCAGACATTCGGGTTTCTGACTAGACATAACGGCTGTCTAAGATCTGCGAATGACAGCCGGGACTTTGTGTGCAAAATTGTAATGTAAACAATTCGGCGATCATTGTTAAATAGGACGCGGGGTAACAATGGCAATGCATTTCATTTTGACAGTCGACTAACCTTCCTACCTACTCTACCCTACCCTACCTACCTACCCTACCCTACATAATTGGGCAGACAAAGCAAAAAGAAATGCGTTGAAAGTCGTTGTAAAAGGTGAAGGATAAAAATTAAATGTATAAGGAAGGGCAAAGTCGAAACGAAAAACATTGGTATGCGTTAACATGGTAAAGTTCTGTTGAGTTGTGAGACATTCTTTTTGTTGGATTTATTTTATAAGCTTCTACTGCTAAGTGCTAACGGGTTATCTTTTAATCTTGTGAGGTGTTTGAGGCCACTTTTATACCCCCTGCCTCTTGCTGAAATGTCGCCGTCGCGACGCCTTCGTGAGATTTTAGGATCTTCCTCCCAGCATCACGTGTATTTATTATTATTGTAAAGATCAGATATTATTAGAATATGTTAAAAAAAAACCTCATACAATTAGGTCCCGAATAACCAAAAATAAAATAAAATATAGGGTGTATCTATTCAAACACGAAATATTTTATGGTGGTAAAGAAGCGAACGATATTTTTTTAATCTGTGTATATTGTTTAAAAAGTTAAATAATTTATTATTTATTTATTTAAATCACAATTATAACATCTTTAAAGAGTTATCCAAGGCGATGTTATTTATAAGTCACATGTCTACACAAATTTACAATAAATAAAATGACTTGTAAGTAAAATTACAAAGAAATATACATAAATACTAGATAATAAACAAAATTATAAACCTGAC
Source organism: Dryobota labecula (assembly GCA_947523025.1). Lineage (NCBI taxonomy): Eukaryota > Metazoa > Arthropoda > Insecta > Lepidoptera > Noctuidae > Dryobota > Dryobota labecula. The sequence continues at coordinate 10,377,764 of OX383314.1, read as the reverse complement.
AAATGTTTATAACACAATACCTCTTTCAATTATTATTTGTGCCATTTGAATGAATTTCGGCAGGTTCTGCCCAAATATATCCTCCGATACCGTAATAATATTAACAATACGTGCGGCTCGTGACATAGGGGTAAATTTGAGTAGTTTAGTCCTAGCCGCTGGCACTTCTAACAGAGCGGGGCGGCGGCGCGCACCTACGCACCCATCCGGCGCGCGCAGCCGCAGCGCTGCCAGCACCTCAGGGTGGTGCAGCAACCCTAAAAGTACACTCGCCACGTACTTGACCAGCGCGACGTCCCTTCTTACTGCCAGCCTCGTGTACCCGACCATTTAAAATTACTTGATATGATGATTAATTATCAAAAGGCACCGCGCTCGTGCCGCCATGGCCATCGTCGTTCTTTTGCAAAATGTCTCAAGCAATTTTAAAATTATAACAATTATGTTAAAAAAATAAAATATAAAAAATATTATTTCGCTGCTATGGCTTTTTTACCACCTATAGATGTTTCTCTTAAAATATTTCGTGTATGAATAGATACACCATAAATATTAATAAAGTTGAGAATCTGACACATCGCGATGCACGAAAAAATACAAAGTGGTCAAAGATTCATATTAATTTCCTATACCGCACCATTGTTGCAAAATAACCAGATTTGGTCCAGTCGTCTCCGATATATGCGACAAAAATGATACCGACTTATTTTTTATCCTAACTGGTTCGTTTTTAATTAATGTTATGGACCAGTTTGATGCTTTTTGAGACGCTATTGCATAGCGATTTGATTTTAAAAGGAACTGCTAAAGATTTGAGAGTGATACTATAGTATCTGTTTATTACAGATATGGTTAATATATCACTCTACTTACGTTTTTCTTTCCATTCATCATACTTTTTATTAGTTTTTCATCATATTACACAATTTCATTCTTTAAACGACATTTACGTCAAAAGTGTCAAACTGAAGTCTACTTATTTCATAGATTTTCTTACCAGCCTATTCAATGAAGGTTGTACTAAGTTTGTATTTTCTAAAAATCATTTACTTATATAATTTTGGATATTCTAAATTGCTTTTATACTTAAATACGTTGTCTACTAAATAACTAAATTCTAAATTATTATAATTATAAGTTTCTTAAACGCACTCTCAGAATTTGATCAGGAGGTTTTATACATCTTGGCCTACTACCCCTGGTTCGTTAGATAACTGGCAGGACAGAGGACAGCATAAACTTGAAATCGAAAATGGATTTTTCGAAGAGAACAGAATATTCAAGAACGTCCAGATTTTCCTATAAAAGGAGCTTGAGAAGCAATTCAGTTCAGTTTACGTTTACGTCTGGGTCCTGAGTGAACCATCTCCACTGCAGAAGATATACTGCCTGATTCCTGGAGATTTATCTCGTTTGTACTGTTAAAGTTAACAGTGTTGGGGTCGCCGACGCTCTGACGCGCCCCTACATTTCTTCTCTGAAGTATCCTTCTTGACACTGCGGAGACTGCGCTCAGATTCTTTCCTCGGTGCTGCCTGACTCCTGTTCCTCGGAGCTGCCCTGCCCACTAGATTGCGGAAGTTTTCCTGACGTGGAGCTGGGAGTTACTTTTCAAGTAATATAAATTTACCTCCTTCTTGCCTTGAGAGTGCGTATTAGGTAGGTTTTATATTCTTAATTCTAGATATTGTATTTTTTTTACCTTTTCATTAAATTGTTCAGTCTACTTTTTTATCTTTTTATTTGTTAGGAATAAGTAGACTTGACAATACATAGCAGAATATTTTATAATCATATATACAGGGTTATTGGTAAAAACCAACCTTGCTTTAACTTTGTTATATATTATACTAGTGCTGAGATTTTCTTACATATCCAAGTACAACCATTTAGATGGCAGGGGGGCAAATTTTTGTTACGAGTTAAGTGTCCCCACTTAACTAACAAAAATTTTCACTAAGCCTAATATTTCAGAAACGGATCCCTTAATCGAAAAATTGTTTTCACAAACCCGCAATATTTTTGAAAGACCCATCCAACAATACCCCACACGGGTAGGCGAAAAAAAAAAACATGCGTTGATGTTTTTTTTTTTAACATGTACAGGACATGAATGAATTTGAAATTACAATTTTTTTAATTAATTCACGTACGCATTTGCTGCCCAGTTCAAAAAAAAAAAATTTCTTGTAAGCCATAAATTGTTTGGCAAATTTACATACTTAGATTTGGTGTCGCTAGTCGGGTCCTGGGCATGAACAGAAGTCATCTATAGCGACTGCTCGAATACGGGTTGTAGGCACACGAACGAATTATTTTTTGACATATATGCTGGGTGCTGGGCAGCGAATGGGTAAAATTTTGTATTGTTGTACCTACATACCTACGCATCCCGTGCACTGTCGCCACTGCCTTTTGCACTAAAGTTGAATTATTCGACTTTAGACACGGCAGTTTTTTTGCTACCTACGCATAGAATTCGTAACATTTGGAGCATTGAATTTAAATATTTTTATTTTAGTATGAAAATAGGATTAAAAGTATCTATATGCTTTATATATTTATTGTATATGTAAACGGTACACCACTGACTACCTGCAGTATTGGCTCTCCTTCTACTTTTGATCCATCCAAAGGTTGTCTGTAAAATATCGCTTTTAGCGATAAGACCGCCCAAAGTGACACTAATGTCTACATTTATATCTGTAATTTTTATGCTGTACATAATACAGAGTATTATATCTATCAGTCTCAGATAAATAAAAATCTGATGAATTATTAAAAGTCATAAACAAAATTTGTTGTATGATGTTATTATTAGTCCTGAGAGGTTAGTGTTTTACCAATGCCCCTGTATTTTATTTTATTTTTTTATTTTATTATTCCGCGGCGCCCTTGTAACACAAGGCTCGGACTGCACTCGTAACAGGGTGTTTTAAACTATGTCATGCGTCATAATTAATAAAAAAAAAAAAACATAATTTTAATGTTCTTAAAAAAAAAAAACATGAATGATTAGTAATCATTGGATACATGAAGTGGGCTGCCTTTGTAAGACGACTAAAATGCCACGGTGTATAGGGTGTATCTATTCAAACACGAAATATTTTAAGAGATACACCTATATGTGGTAAAGAAGCCATGCAAACGATTTTTTTGTAGAGAAACTCCAAGCATAGCCCTCTCCATTGCCCTTTGGGTGACTTTTAGCGTTCTAATAAAGCCCATTGTGAGCGACCACGTTTCAGTGCCATAGGTCCTCAGTGGCAACACGTACTGGTCAAAGACTTTCGTTTTGAGACACTGCGGTATGTGGGACGAGAAGATATTGCGCATCGCTGTCATAATTGGCTGATTATAGGAAGCGATGATATAGGAAGTAGGAAATGGGATTTCCACATGAATCATCAATTTGATTAATTCAAGCATTGTATTCAATGTTTATTTGACCTCAAATCAATAGATTCTATTACTCATAGGTGCTTTATTAACCACATAAATCTGCGGTTTTATTAAATTAACTAACTTCTCCCCGCGACTTTGTCCGCGTCGCATCGCATCGCCCGCGTTTTTACTTCGTTTTCGCTTAGCGTTCTTTCAGACTTGTTTTCATTTTACGTGGCTCCAAGGGTCGTAGCGTTATATTTAATAGCCTTATAACCTTCTTCAAGAATTGCGTTCCTCACCCGTGGTCCCTCCCGTAGTAGAAGGTAAGGGGTAACGTTGGATATTTTAGATTCAGGAATCCGTTTGCGTAAAAGTGCCAATTTTTGTTAGAGTCAAGTGTGCCCTGCCAACTAAATGGTTGTTTTTGGATATAAAAAAAAAAAACATAAATATATTTGCAGTTGAAATGTACGGGAGAACATGTTATTCAACCACAATGTTTGTTCTTGGGATAAATTCATCCCAACTACGGAACCCTTCATTGTGCGTGGTCCGGTCGGCACTTAGCCGGCTTTTATTATTATTATTATAACCAGGGAGCCTTCAAGTCTCGAGTGAATATGATACTTCTACGCAAGCGTGGACCATCATGGACCACATCATCGTTTATAGTTTAGAGGTATGAGGAACAGGGTGTAAAGTTCAAGGGAGGATCCTCCGACCAGACGGGTATTGTCTGGTGGGCAACTGCCCAACGGTTGATGTCGGGATGTTGTATATATGCTAGTCGCGCAGTAAACTCTGATAGCGCGATGCAGGATTTGTGACGTCAGGTCTTTGTTGCGTAGTTCGCATGTGGCGTTGTTGATACCGCCACAATATCATCATCTACCTAGCCATCTCCCAACTTCTACTTCTTACTATGTTGGCCGGCTTCCAGTCTAACCGTTATTTTACATGGAACGACTGCCTATCTGACCTCCACAACCCACTAACTGAGTAATACGATATCCCTTGGTAAGACTGTTTGTCTCTTTCGTCGTGTCTAGAATTTTCTAATAGGAACCTTTTATAACGTTTCATATTGAGACACGAAGCAACAAAATTTGATCTAAAGAATGATACCTATCCCACAACAATTCGATTACCGCACAAACAAGAGTGACACAAGAAACCTATACGAAGTAGATTAATTACAAACTAAACAACTCAAAAACTACCCACGCAAAGTTAATAAAAATCGGTTAATAACCATTTATAGCCCGAGTGCATCTCATGACAATTCCAATAAGCCCAAACACGGCTAGGATACATTGTTTTATTACGGAGTTCCGGTGCATACCTTCCGGCTTCATCTTCAGATCAGTTGGATGGTACCATTTGCATCAGAATTATTTATTTAAACTTGCTTCATAGTCGCTTAACAATCTTAATCGAGATATATTATCGTCACCCGTGAAATACTTATCATTGTGGAGTTCCGGTGGCCATTTGTGGTCTTCTTGATCAATTCCACGTCATCAAATGATACTTTCTGAATGCAAATACTTGAGTTGTTGATGAAAATACAAAAATCGCTATATGTTTGCCTATAAAATTTGAGGAGTTCCCTCAATTCCTCATGGATCCCATCATCACAACCGGATTTTGAAAAAAATGTGACCAATCTGAAAGTATATCCTTTCAAATAAAAAAATAAAAAATTCAAATCGGTTCATAAACGACGGAGAACAGAGATAAAAAACATTAAAAAAAAAAGTACAACCGAATTGAGAACCTCCTCCTTTTTGGAAAGTCGGTTAAAAAGAGGCCACATTCCTCTAGATCGTATTTTGTTGCTTCGTGTCTCAATATGAAACTTTATTAAAGGTATTAGAAAACACTAGACACACTTACCGAGGTTCGTAATTGAGCCTTTTTTCATAATTCCTTCTCAGTCACGAGATAATACTTTTTTAAATGAGTGACCCTGGTGACCCTAGTGACCCTCTTAAGTGAACTTAAAGCCTCCAGCGAGGGCATAAAACATATAAACTAAACGACTGCACGCTAAGGGCACCCGCTGTGGGGTACGAACCTCGGCTTAGGGCAGCGTCGGGGGGAGAACAGTAAGGGCGGGAGCACACGATGCGTTGCGGCGCCGCACCGCAAAAATTTCACCGTATCAGTGGGCACACAAGCGGTGCGGCGCCGCAACGTTGTTATGTCGCAGCGGCGCCATAGCAGCGTTGGACAGTCTGTTAATAAAAATGGATCGTAAAAGACGTCTGTTGTTGGCCCTACTATTACGCCACCGCCGAAACCGACGTAGAAGCGTACGACGATACTGGATCAGTCCCTTTATTGCACTAAGGAACAGTGATGGACAGTTTTTTCTCCAAGAATATAAAGAGTTGCTGTTTTACAATTTCTTTCGAATGCGTGTGTTAAGTTTCGAATGTTTATTGAAATCTTTAGAACCACATATCGATACCTTAATTTGCAAGGTGGCTAACTCCGTAACAGTAAATTTTACAGAAATTATTTATTTCATAATTATCAAATAATACGAAGGTTTTTTGTTGTTGTAAATATGCAGTTTTACACTTTAATGTTTTTAATATACAAACTGATTTAGGAGTTATCCGTTCTTCCGCTTGGCCGTTTTGCAAATTAAGGTATCGATATACAACTGAGCGGTGCCGCATGCCGCTCCGACGTCGCAACGCATTCACCCCTCCCCGCCTCGTCTCGGTGGTTGCAAGTCCGGTGCGGCGCCGGAGCGCATCGTGTGACATGCCACAGATATTTCTATGCAAGACGACGCAGCGACACCGCTCCGGCGCCGCATCGCCGCCGCAACGCATCGTGTGCCCCCGCTCTAAGGTGGGACAAGATGGATCAAATCTGGGCTATGATTATTAATCGGGGAATTAAAACCTACAGGCTCAGTTGCGGCGCGGGCTGGCGTTTCGTCGAGCAAGGGTCGGAGGGAGGTAGGTACCTACCTGGCCTTACTATCTCAAATATTTACCCTGAACATTACCTATTTTCAGGGTAAATATTTGAGCCAATTTGACAACCGAAAAAAAACGGCCATGTGCGTGTCGGACCACGCACAATGAAGGGTTCCGTACTTGGAAAGAATTTATCCTAAGAACAAACTTAACATTGTAGTTGGTAAACATAATCTCCCGTACATTCCAACTGCAAATGTAAGTTTGTACGCACAATATCGAGAGATTTACCATGTTATTTTAAGACCATACACTTCTTATAGATTTTCCTGTAATCTATAAGTATAGAACTATTTTCTGAGTTTTTTCAAAATATTAGGTTAAGTAGTTTCGGAGATAAGGGGGGGAATGGTCAATGTTCGTCTATTTTCACTTATAACTTTAAAACAATTAATTATAAAATTATTTAAAAAAATATATATTTGAGACTCACAGCAAGCCCTTTCATTAGATATGTCACACGGTACAGTTTGCAAAACGTTTTTGCCCCCCAAAACTGAACACAATATTCTAAATTCATTTATTTACGGTTCACGTCCATGTTTGGGTCACTCAAATTGATATGTATACCAAATTTCAACTTAATCGGTCTATTACATTCGGAGCAAATTGGCTGTAACAGAGGGACAGACAGACAGAACGAGTGATCCTTAAAGGGTTCCGTTTTTTCCTATTGAGGTACGGAACCCTAAAAACAATTACAAAAAACAGAAACATACCTACAATAACAAGGTAGATTCTTTGTTATTGTAGGTATGTTTCTGTCAAAAAGATTGAAAAACAGCCCGGAATTTAGAATTGATGTATATCGATAAACGACGGCCTTAGGCGATTATCACACGGCACCGCGCACCGCCGCGGAGGGCGGTGGCGGTAAAGCGGATTTTGTAGCGGTGCCCCGCGCGGTAAGGCGGTTTACGCCCCTGTCCGCGCGGATGGATTTAACACGGTTTTGACCAGTTTGATCACAGACATCCATTTTTAATTTGCAACACGTCCTGCACACACGATGATCCGCGCGGTTAAGCGGCGCCCCGTGTGTGAGGCGCCGCCCCACCGCGCGGACGGCAGCGCGGAGGGGCGGTGGCGGTGAGAGCACCGCTCGACCGCGCGGTCGTGCGGTGTACGTGTGTTAGGCATCTACGGATTTATTAGAGGCCAATGCGACATGAGATCCGCTTCACCGCCTACCGCGGCGGCGCGCGGTGCCGTGTGATAATCGCCTTATGGTCAGCCCTTTTTGCATAAGATTCGGCTAAATGTAATATATTCCTACGGACATGACAATGAGTAAGCTGGGTTTGGGCAAACAGGTACCAAACATAAATTTATTACCTACATAGTCTGCATTTTTGCAAGCCCCCTTGCCGACGAAGCGAGGATATAAATATGATTATGATTATACAACTCTCTCCGATGTTTGTCTGTCTGTTACAGACAATTTTCTAAGGAACTACTTACTTTAGGTAGCTAAGTACTCATTTGTAAATGCACATAGATTATAAGTAAAATTATACAAAGTTCGTCACAGACGTCTCTGTAGCAATTATGATACACCCATCCAATGCATTCAGCATTTAAGAAGCCTACTAAAACCCTTTCTCAATGCTATTCATTAAATATTCAGCTAATTGAGTTTTGAATTTTTGAATTGAATGAGCGTATTTTTTTTTTATATTTGAGGGTATTTTGTTGTATAATTGGGCTCCTTCAAAAGCCAAAATTGTTGACGTGATAACGACTTATATACCGATGAACGCCGGCTCGTACGAAAAAGCATTACTCATTGTCACGTTCCACCTGATCAGAGTGTGCAAGCGAGAGCGCGGAACAAGCGATAGAGAGGCAGGATCGGCCTAAGCGTTCGGCTTGTGACGCAATGTTTTCTTATGACGTTATCACGTAAAATTATCGTCCGTAAACTGAATTTACCGACAGCCATTTCTTTTTTCCAAACTTGAATTTCCACCAAATAGCTCGCATCGCATCGGATCGGAAAAAAATACGAACGGATGCGGCGACAGCCGATCACGTCCGGCAGGATGTCAACGCATACGATCGGCTCCGTACCGTCGCTTGCGAACGTACCTATCCGTTTCTACGCCTAGTCAAATAGTTGCACTCCTACCGTGTCGACGTGTTCTGATTTTAAAAATGGTTGAAGTTGACGTAGTATTGTTGGCTGTTGCATTGTCGACAGGCGAAGCGGAGCCGATCGCGCGTCGCAGCCATCGATTTAGAATACCCTAGATACACTATCACCTACAAATCAAAGTCGCAAGTGTCCCATCGCTAAGTTACAAGTGTGTGCGTCTACTAAGGCAAATCTAAAACACATAATGTACTTAAGAACATTTCAATTTTCCTTACATACAACCTTATGTGCATGGAATTAAAGTGTGGTTTCGAGTGCGCGCGATAGGCGGTTATGACATTTCAAAATTAGACCATCGCGCAAGTCGTAAAATTTTATTGCTCTCAGCTGTAGGTAAGATAATTTTAAACGATACTATTCCTTAAGCAAATGCTTATTAAGTCAAATTCAGTTTACGCCCCGTGACAATCGTAAAAAAATATTGCTTTGGAACAGAAGTATAATGGAGTGGTCTTGAAATTTTACTCAGTACTATGTGCTTAAATAAAACAGGTTGAGGTGGTTAAAATTAACTTATTTTTATTTTATTTATTAAGACAATTTAAAAAGATTGATAGATAATGGTGCCGATTCTCTTGTCACAAAATTCTCTAAACTAAGACTAAAAGTCACCAAAATTTAGTTTATTCCTGTCAAACGACTATTTCCTATTCTGAAATTGACTAAAGTACAATTTAACTATAATTTAGTTTGACAGCTCTAAGATGGTACTGAGTTTTTAAATTTAGTGAAAATGGCAATTTTACTATTCTGAATTTGACGTTTTTTAACTAAAATTTAGATTTTCTAACTAAATCTGATATATTTATAATCGCGATTAAAAAGGTGTGGAATAAAATTAGTTTTCATGAACTAAAATTCACACCAATCACCGACTCTCACGACTTCTGGTGCAAAACCAGTACTGTATATAAGGTGTATCTATTCATACACGAAATATTTTAAAAGAAACATCTTTAAGTCGTAAAATAGCCACAGCAGCGAAATTTTTTATTTTTTATATCTAAGTGTTTTATATTTCTACATAATTATTATAATTTTAAAATTGCTTGAGACATTTTGCGAAAAAATCCTTTATTTACTTATTCTATGAATGACCCGCCTCGACGCGGTGACGCCGAACGGTGCGGTGGGGTAGCGGCACTAGCGCGGTGAATTTTGATAATCGTATCAAGTATTTTTTTTTTTTTTATAATATACTCAGAATAAAAAAAAAAAATCATTTCCATGGCTTCTTTACCACCTATATGTGTATCACTTAAAATATTTTGTGTTTATCCCAATATTTATTTTTTTCTTTTCTTTTGCTTATATCTCCAAAATGGTGCGTCCTATCGCAAAAATAATGAAAATTTCGACCCCCTTTTATGAACCCTTAAACCGCTATTGCTCTACATGTAGGTAATATTTTTTTTTTTCCATACAAAAAGTGAAAAATTCCATAAAAAACACGTCGTGGACTCGCGGCTGCCCCCCAATGCGCGTCTCCGGCTCTAAAAAAATCATAGGCAAACAAGTACAACGTTGCGAAGCCATAAAAAAAAAATACCACGTGGAGTCACGATTGTCAAATTCGATTTAGTTGAGTCAAACTTATTTTTAAATTTAGAGAATTTTGTTTGCAGAATAGCTTTAAGATTCTCATAGCCAAAAGTAAGGAATTTTAGTGATAGTTAGTTTAGTTCGGTGTACAAGAGAATCGGCACCATTAACTCAGCACATTTACTCAGTAGTCACAATATTTTATGTAAAAACTTACTGCAATACATGGAATAACCGCTTTCTTTACTTTCCGAAAGCCTTTCTTCGTTTAATACATATCATTTTCTGAGAAGTGACAAGAGCGAACCACACTATTTTTTTTTTATAGAATCATTTGGCTTAAAAAAATCTTCACTCCTCTCATTAGCTATAATTTTTCGCCATTTCTCCCTTTCAATTAATAATAACTATAATATAAAAAACACCAATCACCATTCAAATAAATTTTGCTCATCTCCGGACAGGCTATAGTTATTTTATGTTAATTCCATATTATTGGCATACCGCAGAAAGAAAAAAACAATAAGCGACTCTATTCATTTAATATTTGACTATGTTCCACTTTATACATCTTCCATCTCCTTTCCACTTAATACAAGTGCTGCGCGAGGGAAAAAGCCAACTGCGTAGCGTCAAATGAAGAGACGTATTGAAAAAAATTAAAAAAAAAAATGTTTTTAATGAGTTTGAAGGCGTATTTTGCCACAAATTCACTACATTATAAAACTATTATCTAGTACTTACCGAAAATACGATATGCCATCCCTTTTCAACGTGGTTAAAGTATTATTTTTGCACTTTTTTACGGAGCACTTTGGCAAGTTCACCCGACAACGAAGCGCGCGTTACTGAGAGCGCAACTGTGCTTAGAAGTAATTTAAGCACAGTTTTATCGAGACACATTTCAAGCGTTGACGGTGTATCTAGGGTATTCTAAATCGATGGTCGCAGCATACTTTCGGCTACGATCGCGTGCCGCGGAAGACGCCCGCGGTCAAGCTGCTATGCGCGGCTTAGACTATAAATACTGTGTACACGATTTAAATTTAATATCGAAGTATTTACGCCGTACTAAGAGTTTATTTTGATCATATTTGTGTCATAATTTTTTTAATAATAATTCAAAATGTGTATTTGTTTTAATAAAACGAAGGAAATACCTAAATTAGCCAGAGGTGCCACGCTTCCTCTTCTGGAGCGGTAAAGAGTGGAGAAGAGCGGAGCTGTGCCAATATTAACCAATAGAATCGAAACTCCGGAGCAGACTTTAGATTCTATTGGTTAATATTTCTCCATTTCTCCGCTTTGCAGCCTAGCGGATCAGCCTGCAGATCTCTCGCGTCCGGCCCTGGTCCAGGCCATGATCCGGAGCGAGAGTGCATGGGAGGCAGTCACCTCCTTCTGCGAAGCAGTAATGCTCGCGAAGAAGGAGGCGGAACGCGTGAGGGAGCGGCAGTCTGTGCGCCCCCACGTCCCTAGTCGCCGCAGGAGACGCCCTGGGCGGCGGGAATCGATAGCCGATTCCCGGCCACCGTAGGCGCGGGCTTGCGGACGGCGAGCTATGGGCAGCTCGCCGTCCGGTAAGGACCAGGCCCGGGTCGACGGCGCGTTGTGTTCCACGCGCGCCTCAAAGAGATGTCAGCACGCGCTGACGGGGTCCGCTAGGACCGGTGCCTGCCAGGGTTGCGGGTTTGTCCGAAAGGGATACCGTGGCCCAGGCACACAGGCAACTGGAGGAACACCGCGGGTGGGTTTTAGTCAGTAGAGGTGTGACACACCCTCCCGCTCCGCCCAGAGCGGGAGAAGTTATTTGATAATTTCCCACCCAAAAAAGTAAAATAAAACTGGCAATGGTGCCGATTCCCTTGTTCACAAACTAAACTAAATTTAAGTACAGTGCATCTTTTTCTTTCTATTTCATTAAGAAAAGGACAGAAGATACATTTTAGTTTAGTCCTGTCAAATTAATCAGCGCTTGACGTAAATTGTCGTAATTTTAGTTGGCAAGTTTTTAATCACGTCTAAACTTATAAGGAGTAGTGACAGGCGCTGATTAATTTGACAGGACTAAACTAAAATTTATCTCCGGTCCTTTTCTAAATGAAATAGAAAGAAAAAGATGCACTGAACTTAAATTTAGTTTAGTTTGTGAACAAGGGAATCGGCACCAATGGCGGATTTACACATTTCCCAAGGCTATTACATTTTTGCCGCCTTTTCCTCTACAATTTCAATTCCTAGATTATTTTTACAATCCAACAATTTGGTTGAAATTGCACATGAAATTGTTTTTGAGAATGTTTCTGAGCTAATGCCGTTGAATGTACAATGAAAGGGAAGAGGGAAAAGTCATTGTAAAGTTATGTCTTAAGTGCATCTTTCACACAAACTTCTTCTTTTCTTTCTTCTTCTTTTTTTTTCTTTCTTTCTTTTATTTTGTTTGTTCTTTTCAGTTTTTTCTTGGGATAAATTCATCCCAACTACAGAACAGTTCATTGTGCGTGGTTCGACATGCACTTGGCCGGTTTTTTTAAGAACACTGTAATACTTAAGAAAACACTGTAATAATTTACGAAAAACAAGTATAGGTACATTTTTATACAGGTAATCCTCTTAATAATAACTCTGTATCCTATAACCTATGGGATGTAAACAAAGTTAGACCTACCTTGAGTGATACTGATATCGATACGCAGGTGCCTACGATACAATTATTTTGTAAAAAATGAAGGTAGGTTCCAAAACAAAACAAACCCAAACATTGTTACACGATAACAAAAAGCTTCGCAAACAAAGTCACAATTTAGTTTTGAGATGGGTGATTATTAATAAAAACAGTCAGTAAAATTCCCACAATTAGGTACCTACCTTACGGCACGCAAACTGATTTAATGACAGACAATTAAATGTCTATCAGGTCCATAATCACTTATCACTTTGTAAAAAAACAATAAAGTAAATTCGTCCATAAAATTCGACCACAAACAAGCAATATAAACAGGAAAAACTCAAGAAAAAAATTAAACACAACTTTTTGTGAATTTAAAAAAGAACACTGTAATGTCAAATTCAAAATTCGAGTACGATTCTTTTTGTAGATTTTGTTTTCAATTACACTTTTGTTTGTTTTGATACGATTTTGCGAGATGTTTTTGTTTTAGTTTAGAATGTTATTTTAATATAGTTTCTTGATACACAAGATGTCGACTTAAATGTTAAACTACGTCTGAGCTACATTTATGTTGTAACGCACACGGTCAGTCGGCATTAGGGTTGGCAAGTAAGCGACTTTTATATAACTAGTCATCCTTAATATTTTTGCCTTTTATTGACAACTAAATAAGTAAATACCTATTCATCATAATAACCACGCTTGTTAGACGGATAAGTGCTTGTTTTGGTAAAAAAAAAAAAAACCAGCACGTTAATATTGCCAATACATTTCTTTCATTCACTCATACCTAGTCCGAAAATGGAGGAACTTTTTCATCTGACACTTGAAATGTCTGTTTGTAATGTCAAATTGACAGCTTTTTACCAAATGCATACGAAGTAGATATTTATTTAAAAAAAAAAGTTTTTATATGCTTTGTCTGTCTGTCTGTTTTCGGCTAATCTCCGAACCGACTGGACCGATTTTGACGCGACATTCACTGGCGGATAGCTAATATTATAGGGAGTAACTAATTAAGGCTACTTTTAGTTTAGAAAAAGCTACGAGGACGAAGCCGCGGGTAGCAGCTAGTTTTTAAATAAACAGTTTTATTTTTTTAACGGAATAAGCCTATAGCAGTCCACTGCTGGACAAAGGTATTTCCAATCGCACACCATTTAACTTGATCTTCGGCTTCTCTCATCCAGCTGCAAAAAAATACTGATATTCCGTGGTCAGGGTTCAAAATCAAAATTCATATACCTATTTAAACTTGGCTGAGAATCAGCACTTTTTGAGCGTCAAAATTCGTCCAGTCGTTTCGGAGATTAGCGGGAACAAACAGACAATATATTTTTTTTATGTCAAAATCAGTCCAGTCGTTGCGGAGCTTAGCCGGAACAAACAGACAGATAGAAATACGTTTTTTATGTTAAAATACTGAAATTCCGTGGTCAGGGTTCAAAATCAAAATTCATATACCTATTCAAACTTGGCTGAGAATCAGCACTTTTTGAGCGTCAAAATCAGTCCAGTCGTTTCGGAGATTAGCTGGAACAAACAGAAAGACAGAAATACATTTCTTTTTAATGTTATAAGTACCGTCCTTGCATATGCATTTAGTAAAAAAAAAAAAAAATTTTTTTTGACATACAGACACGTAAATATTATTTATTTGCATAGATTAAGTTATGAATAAAAACTTAGCACTGCCAACCCTACAGAACTGGGAGTCGTTAATGACAAGTTAGTAGCGGCGGCATGCGCTGACTACGTCAGAGATTTGGTAATGGTCCAACTTGTAAGATGCAGTGGCTCTGTGAAAGCAATTTCGAGAGCTCATGAGTCCGAAGACCACCCGTTGCACAATTACTGTGAACGTATTTTATTTTTATTTTATATTATTTTATTAAATAGGAACAACAATCAGCTACTTTATGCAATGTTATAAACAGAAAAACATGAATGACTTAAGTAATAATGTAACCCACAGCGCTGTTCACAGATTAGGTACCACGAATGAATAAAAACTTAAAGTCACTAGGAGGCGAACTGTTCATGCATGACAGTTACATACAACATTATAAAAAAAAGTATGTACTTCTTTTTTGCGAATAGGTACTATCGGGGACATGCAGGACCAGGGCCTCAAGTCTGCTATTACAATAGTGTCAGAATGGTCTCGCCGTTGTGAGTATTTGACAGTGTTTGTATGGCAAATCTGTCAAAAACTCACAATGAAGAGACCATTCTGACACTATTGTAATAGCAGACTTGAGGCCCTGGTGGCGCTTAAGTTATCAATCCTTTGGAAGATGCTCTCATTTTTGAAAATGGAATGTTTAGTCATTGTGAATTTGACATTTGTGGAGTACACAAATGTAAAATAGCCTTAGGAAATCAGGTGATTACTTATGCGCCACCTAGTATAATAGAATGCTGACTGACTAATCGTCTTCCCTGTAACAAATATTGACGCGTCATGATCGCAAGAACCCGGGAATTCGTTATTTCCCCGTTCCTCGGAACAGTAGATAAGAATATAATTATAATACTTTATTTTTGACCTCATGACCTATGAACACTGAATCATCATATGAATTTTTGTAATTTTTTTACTTCTATGTGACTAAACCGTTTTATGTAAAAGGAAAATAATTAAACAATAATAATACTCGGATGTAAAGAATAGCACTACTCCATTTCCTCCCTCGGGTATCGGGGACTTACTAGAGAATGGGCAGCAGCGTTCTCTATGCATTTTCAACACCATACTGCGATCGCCAACACGCCTGCCAAGCGTGGCGATTATGGCAAACCAAATTGGGGGAGCCTTATGTCCAGCAGTGGACATCTTTCGGCTGAAATGATGATGATGATGAATAATACTGACCCGGTCCCCGATACCGGTGAACTGCTATTTTTTTTATATTTATAAACGACTAGCTGACCCGACAGACTTCGTTCTGTCAAAAGCTATAGTATAAACTCCACTACTACCCTACCCTACCCTACCTACCCTACCTACACCTACCTACCCTACCTACCTACCTACCTACCTACCTACCCTACCTACCTACCTACCTACCTACCTACCTACCTACCTACCTACCTAACTACCTACCCTACCCTACCCTACCCTACCCTACCCTACCTACCTACCCTACCCTACCCTACCTACCTACCTACCCTACCCTACCCTACCTACCTACCCTACCCTACCCTACCTACCTACTTACCCTACCCTACCCTACCTACCTACCCTACCCTACCTACCCTACCCTACCCTACCCTACCTACCTACCCTACCCTACCCTACCCTACCCTACCCTATCTACCTACCTACCCTACCCTACTCTACCCTACCCTAATTTTTCGTAAAAACCATAAAAAAAATAAATAAAAACCTAAAAACCATCCTTGGACTTCAACGAACATTAAAAAAAAAGAATTGGTTAAATCGGTTCGTGCGTTCTGGAGTTATAGCGTCAGGAAGGAAAACCCGACTTATTTTTATATAGTAGATTTTCTTATGTTTTTCTATTTTTATTTTAAATATAAATATTTAAAAATGTAATAATTGATACGTATTGAGTATAAATTAGCTGGCTCGACAAACGTTGTCCTATAAAAATTTCAATTATTCATACAAAAATCCCATAGAAAAAAGGAGTTAGAAACTGTTCTGAAAAACTTTTCCAATTTAATCATTTTAATTCAGACGAACTATATTCCATTTATAATAGCATTAGACAGAAGTTAAAAAAGGTTATTTTTGATGCACACTTTATAACAAAAGTACAATTAACTTGTTATAGTTACGATTGACGCCAAATCGATTAAAATGAATTTATATATCAGCTATCACACTTAATTGTAATCATTTAAAAAAACAACCATATGAAATTAAGTGGCTTTCATTTAGATATATTATTTCATTCCAATTTAAAATTACAGTGCCTATGCTAAAAACCTAAAAGAAGCAGGAGTCAACAATACTGCAACGCTTTTCGTTTCACTATAATCCTACCAAATCTAAAATGTTACTTAATCCCTTCATAAGCTGTGACAGCCGGGGATTTCTAATTTTACTGGTTTATGTCTTCTGTGAAATTGACTTGACAATGTTCTAAGATTGTCATATATGTCATTTACTTGTGAATACTTTGTTTGTTATTGTCTAATTTTCGTGATTTTGTTGTTATTTATTAAAATAATAAATAATATTTAGTTATTTATTTGTTATTGTATTGTTATCAGTGTTGTCATTGGGTTGTTTGTACAAAACGTTACGTTTTTTTTGAGCTATGAGTGATCCCGGTGCGGGACCGAGCGGCTTACAACATATAAGTGCTGAACCTGACCAAAGCCAACGGCGAAAAAAACGTGGTCCAAATGTTGACTCCGACGAAATAATAATGTCTCCCAAAAAAAAGAGAATGCAGCGTGCTGTAGAAAAACAACCTGTGATAAATATTTTTAAGCAATTGGAGTCCTGGCCTGCAGATACTCCTCATTATAAGACTGAGATGATAAACAAAATCGCAGAAGTTGCCGGTAAGGATGATTCATAAAATTATTACTCTATAAATATTTGAAAGTAACATGCATTGTGATAAAATTTATTATATTTTAGAAACTCCGCACATGATTTATTATTTACAGGCGTATCTCGGGCTACTCTGTCCAATATTCTCAAAGAGAAAAAGTCGCCTGCAATCTCCCCCTCCCCAACAGAAGCACATGAAACGTGATGATTTTGATGACATCACATTTAGTGGAATATGCAGGAAAATTCATTCCTTCTTCTTTAATGAGTTGCCCACCTTGGACAAGATGCTGGAAGCAGTTAACAGTGACGAGTCTCTGCCAGATTAAAAAAAAAGCAGTCTGTATAAAATAAATAAAGAAACATTAAAGTTCACATAAATCAAACGGAGCAGAAAAAGTGCACTCATAGAAGTCATAGACAAGCAGGAGATCGTCCTTTGGAGACTAAAATATCTTCATGAAATAAAAAGGCTAAGGAATAAAGGAAGGAAAATATATTATTATTTAGATGACACTTGGCTAAATGAAGGTACAGTGCTTCTAAATTTCTTCAGTTATTTTTGCACTAAGCAGTGTATGACCTCTTGCATTCAATAACATTATAATTAATTATACAGTTAAACATAATTTCATAAAATTGGTTCACTCAGGGACATTGGAGAAGCTGCCAACCACAGCTACACGAAAGGCAGATATACAGGAATGGTTTAAAAGCAAAAATATTCCTTTTGAGGAAAAAGATCTTAGGGCAACTTTATTAGAAAAAGCAAAAATACAAAGACATTTATATCAAAAGTTTGTTGTAGATGAGATGGCTAGAGAGAAGGGTATTTCAGTATTGCTCCTCCCACCCTACCACTGCGAGTTCAACCCTATAGAATTAATATGGGCTCAAATGATGGGGTATGTGGCTCAACATAACAAAACGTTCAAATTAGACAAGGAGAAACAATTACTCCCACAAGATCTGGATAGTATTACGCTAGAACGATGGCAGTCTTGCGTTGCTCATGCAATTAAAGAAGAGGAAAAGTTAAAGCATAATGGATGATGGGGTAGAAAGATTTATTATTACCTAACGTCGGTGAAACTTCTTCATCTTTATTCTCTGATGATAGTGACTAAATTATATGATGAAGACGAAGAAGTTACACGAAAGTTGTTGTTTTAAATAAAATATTGTAAAAAAAAAGACTTTTATTTCCTTTCATCTTAAATCATCATGACGTAATCGGTTGTTTCATTCATTCGTTTTGTTGTAAGTAATGTGTGATTAAGATGTTATTACGACCTATTTATCAAAGTTATGTTAAAACATATTTAGTTTAATTGTTTAAACTTAACTTTGAATAAAATGTTTCGCACTCCTGCTTCTACGAGCCTCTTTTTTCTAATGCTATAGTAAATGGAGTATAAGTAAGAACATTTTAAAACAAATGACGATTACACTATGATTTTTTGACGTTAGTAATTTTATTATATTTATGAGTGTTGCAATACTAACAGTTTTAAGACCTTTGTAACTAACAATTATGGACAAATTAATAAGTCAGATATAAATACATTTTATTTTATTTAATGAATAGAGAAATCTGAATGTGACCTTCACCTCTGCCTACCTCTTCGGGGAATACAGACGTAATTAAACATGAATAAAGCCGCGAGCAAAACACAAGCAAATAAAAACCCATGAAGCGCATGCTTTGTACCACACACGCTTGTTACAAGAAGGTAGGTATATACCTAACCACAATGATTATAAAGACAATAATCTCAAAGGTCTGCGCCGGAATTTTATAAAAACATAACACAAAGAAACGTTGGAATGTATCTTCAGTACCTATTTACTATTGTTTTATCATTATTAAGAAAAGTCCTACATAAGTACCTGGGTACTTTTTTTACAGGGTCAAATTAAAATAGCTAGCAAAACTCGCAGACGTGATAGTTAGGTTAGGTCTGCAGAGTTCAGAAGGAGGCTGCGGAAAGGGAGAGGGAGATCTCGTCCACTCACCCAGCCCGCAGCGGGCGCACCGGGCGTCGGCGGAGGGCGGACAACGCCCTCTTCCAGCCCCCCTAATGGGTCCAGGGGCGACGGACTCGGGGACGTCCGTCGCCCCCCATACATCCGAAGTGGCGGCGCATAGTGTTCCACGCGCGCCCCTCTGAGACGTCGCGGGGGGAGTCAAACACCTCAATCCCCCTCGACCGGAGGAGACCTCGGCACCAGTCGGAAGTTGCGGAAGGATGTACGTTCCCGCGACCCCCGGTGTAGGTGTGAGATGGAACACTGGGGTTGTTTTTAGTCAGTAAGAGTGACAGATCCCTCCGCCTGCCCCAGGGCGGAGGACATGCATGAGGATTTTCCACCCCGTAAAAAAAAAAGGTCTGCGGAATTTCGCTAGCTAATTTATTTTGACCATGTAGATCTAGGCACTTGTGGGGCTTGTGGCTAAGTAATAACAGCTGCTCGGGTCGATTGATCAGGTTGAGCTAAGCTTGCCGCGGTTGGTCCGTGGATGGGTGACCATCTTTACATACCGATATCCCTCCGTGCTTAGAAAAGCACATTAAGCCGTTGGTACCGGCTGTCATTCGTAGATCTTTGACAGTCATTACGGGTCGTCAGAAGCCCGAAATACTGACAACCAGTCTTACCAATGGGTATCATAATTATTACCCGGTTTGTGGAGGTCAGTTATGCAGCTGCTGGGGAGTTTTTTGAGCCACTTCTTCCCAGCTAAAGCACTAGGAAGTGGTAAAGGGCGGGGTTTTGGGGGACTGCCTTATGTAATTTTAACGTTCGAAAAGTGCTGATTCTCTGCCTAATTTGAATAAATGACTTCTGATTTTGAGTCGCTCATTCAGATGCATACGGTTAGGTTAGACTTGATTAGACAGTTAGATTAGGTTAGACTGGAAGCCAACCTCTACAAAGTCAGATCATGATATCGCCGGGCTTAAGGCAAAACGGACTATCTGCGTTTTTAGTTTTTCACTTTAATATAAGTACTATTCGAATCGGCATTTGATTCTATATCTAATAGTAAAACCAACTATGCCGCAGGACTTACTGTTCCCGAATTACCGAATGTAAAAACCGATTATAATATTATCGGTTTAATCAAACCGGGTTAGTCGGTTTCGGCAGATAGTCGGTTTTGCCTTTAACCCGGCGATATACAACACCCCGACTAACACCAAACAACACTCGTCTGGTCGGAGGAACCTCCCTTTTCTATAGAGAATGAGTGAACTTTACACCCTGTTCCTCATACCTCTATATACGATGATAATAAATGTTGAGATCTAGGTACCTACTAGCTGTTGCTCGCGACGTCGTCAACGAGAACAGCCGGCACCCTGGATCATCTGGGCCTTGTGGGCTGCGTGGCCGCTACAGCCAGTGCCACCTGCACCGAGGGCGACGAGCGCCGTCTGCTCCCCGCCAACACTGTCTCTGCGGTGCCAACCGAACGATCCAGTCCAGGACAGTACTTTCCCTTTCTATTCTCTGCCAGTGAAAGAACGCTTAAGCTAAGAACCTACACCCAAGGGCGGATCCAGCTTTGGCGCCAGGGGGGGGTCACATAGTCGTCGTCAAGTCACAAGAAGTTATAATTTAATTTTGATATTAATAGATACAAGTAAAAAGTAGGTATTTTATTAATAAATGTAAGTACTGTATTTAAAAATACCTACTTAGATTTAAATAACAAATCAATTTTTCTTTTATTTTTCCCGAAACGCGTTATCACTTCATCTACTTCAATGGGTACGTTTTTATGGACGTGGAGAAGTGTCAGTCCTGTTAGACGTTCTTCAACCTTTGAAGCTCTTAGCCACGATTTGATTTATCGTAATTCGTAACGTAGAGAAAGATTTTTCCGCTGTCGCTACACTAACTAAAATAAAAACATGTTCAACAATTTTAATTATTGGTCCACCTAGGTCCTGGCCCCAGCCCAGGGGGGGTCATGACCCCCCCTCTGGATCCGCCCTTGCCTACACCCTCAGTCTGTGTACCTTGTCTTCTAATAAACGTGATATTTATGTGGTATCTGTCTCTTATTCATACCACCTAAACCACTACGTCACAGCGTATATTTTGTATTGCCTCAGGTTCCAGGCTACCTAACTGTCAAATTTCATAACGATCGGTTCTGTGGTTTTGGCGTGAAAAGTTTACAGACACAGTTACTTTTACATGTATAATTAAGTAAGTATGGAAGTATGGATACACCTCTGCTTAGCCCATCGGGGAATACAGGCGTCATATTATGTTTGTCCTACATAAAATGTAACTTTATCTGCAGCCAAGCAGCCAGGCGCGTAGCTAACGCGGTATCAGCCGAATCCAGTCGCGGATTTATAAATTTCCTGCCGCCCTTACAATAATGTCAGTTTCTAGATTATTTTTACAAGCCAACTCATTGTTATTTCAAAATTTTCAAATAACAATGGGGACCTCATAACATCTCTTGCAGAGCGACAAGTTCATTCGCTTATGCTGTTAGAAAGATTACAGTTAACAGATGTAGAAACCGCGCGTTTGGTCTATTTTAGCATTTTCAGCTACTTCGACGGCAAAAGGTCGTATGGAATTTTTCTGTGGGGTTGGGCTGCTGACATTGAATCCATCTTCTTTTTTTTTAAGATTTTTTTTTTTGATGTCGTGTTCTTTATCCGGTCTATCCTATGGTTGCCTTAAGCTTCTAAAAACTTAAAGCCTCCAGCCATGGCGTAAAACGTATAAACTACTTAAACGGTGCTAAGGGCACCCCCTGTGGGGTACGAACCTCGGCTTAGGCGCAGAGTCAGAGGGAGGATGGCAAGGGACCGACGGTTGCTGGATAAAATCAGGGTTATGATTATATCAGCGGAATTTATAGTTACAGGCTCAGCTATGGCGCGGGCTAGCGCTTCGCTTACGAGTAAGGGTCGGGGAGGAGTTTGCAAATGAGAGCTGTCCGAACCATTTATACCTAATCTACGTAGCAGCGAATCTCATAAAGGAGTCATTTCAGCTTTATGTGTGAGATAGCAAACGCATCTGTGATGCCTGCAATTACAGATTATTATAAACGGCAATAACCACTTAGGCATCAGGTCGCTTATTGCCAGACATAATAATAATAATATTATTTCTAAGAAAATGTTTATGTAGGTAGGTTATTTTTTATCAATGTATGTATTTATGTTAATACATAATGATGACTTACCATAAAAGGTTATTGTATCTTATATAAGATCACTCATATGCTAAGTTTTTATATTACGTATTTATGATAATAAAATTACAGCCTGCGGCATTGCAAAGTTAATTTTTAATAAAGCGCCATCTATTAAATTATGTTGGCGTTATTCATCGCAGTTATATTTATTGAGAATAGATGGCGCTTTTACACTTTGAATTTGAATCAAGTTTTGTCACGAAAATAACATACTTTTGCTGTGCTACGTCATCTTAATAATCATCATCATCATCATTTCAGCCGAAAGACGTCCACTGCTGGACATAGGCCTCCCCCAAAGGGAGAGGTTTGCCATAATCGCATAGAGAACGCTGCTGCGCATTCTCTAGTAAGGCTGGTTTTAATGTTACGCGTTTCGGCAGCGCCGATGGAGCGCGCGCGTTCGGAGATGTTTGGGGTAGTTGCGTTTCAAAGTCGCGCGCTTGAGCAGCACTGTTCGGCAAACGCGCGTTGTTCGCCGGTGCTACCGAAGCGCGCGCCGCTCGTGCGCTTCTACGGCCAATATGCGTTTTAGTGTGACGCACTTGAGACGCGCCGTTTACAAAATAAATTACATCGAATCATCGATACGCATTAACGTTCATATTGTACACGACTGTCTCACAGCAACGGAACGCGCGGTACCTACTAATCTCGTTTCACAGTCCACCGCTTTTCAAGCGCGCGCTTTTAGCAGCGCACTTGAAAAGCTGTCGTGTGCGCGCCTCAATTGTGCAGACTTCTGGAATCTTCCACGCTGACATACGTCTTTTGCTCAAGTGTGCATGCACTTGCACACAATATATACGAGGCGTTAACAGATGGGATAACACCGTACCTATCAAATTCTCGGCTAATTTGAAAAATAAATGCTGATATCTTTAGTGCTGCATGCTGTGTTTCACTAATATTGCTATTTTAACCGGGAATTTGATACTTGAGTCTTATCCCAGCACCAAATTTACGCCAACACACTCTACCAACTCAAATAATGTTGGATTCTAGTTTTCTTTTTCTATTTTATGTGAAATATTGTGTTAAGTTTTTCATATTTTAGTTAACTATATACGTCCTTTTAATATAATTATATTATTAAACGGAAAAATAAAAGTCGTCAGTAAATAAAACTCTATATTAATATAATATAATAATTGTGTCGGTATAATCTGTGCTTGCACGCGCCCCTAGTGATGTCTCGCTCGCTCACGGCTTCAGGCGCTTGTAGTTCGCGAGGTGGCTGTTCAGATGCTGCGCCAATTGATCTGCTCGTGCGAATGATGCCTGGAAAAATAAATATATTATTAGGAAGCGCCTAGCACAGTCAACTTATAACAATCTTGTCGATACTGCCTCGGAATGAACGAATCCTAATGCAAATAAGACCTTGGTTGCTGCTTGCACATGTTACATGCGCAAGTGAGCAATTTACAAGCGCCTCATAAATAACAGCGCCACGTAATGAGTGTGCAAGATTAAGGCCCGCTTGCACCTCAAATCACTAAATACTGATAAACTAATAGATTTCATTCCTAATTGACTTTAAACTGGCCAATTTTATTATACAGGCATCTTCTGGGCACGCTCGTTCCATCATAGAACTCATCCATCGCTTTCCATCAGGCGAGATCGAGTTCAAGAGCAGGCCCAATAAGTAATAAAAAAATAAATACATTTCTATGACGAGTTGATGACACTATTCTGCTGTACATTTGTTTTATTTTGATTGATAAATTTTTAATTTGATATGTAAATTGCTTTGAATAATGAACAAATTTATAATTATTTGATGTTTATATCCTACTGATAAAAATAACCTACCTATTTATATTTCTACGCCGTAAAGGCAAAACAAACATGACTGTGATATAATTTAATGCAATATCATGCATGCCATGTGTGTTTATATACATATATATATATATTTTTTTTAATAAAAATGGTTTAAAAAAAATGACAGACAATGATGTTTTACATATATTTGGCGCGAAATGCATTGATTTGAGGTGCAAGCAGGCCTTAGTCTTACACACTCATTACATGGCGCGGTTATTTATGAGGTGTATGTAAATTGCTCACTTGCGCATGTTACATGTGCAAGTATTATTAGTGAAATGAGAGTCGTGTAACGTCGGACAGTTACGATTTTTATGATTTGAGAATGACCTCAGAAATCTCATGTAGGCTGTAATGATTAGTTGACCAAGATACCATCCTACTTAATTCAGGCAACTTTAGTTCAGCTTATTCCACAAATCCCCCCTGAAATTCTGCCTTAGGAGGAAAAGTGGAATCTATAAAAAAAAGTCTAGAATTCCTCCCTGATAATCCCCCTAGGGGGGGATTAGAATTTTGGTAAAAATTGGGAACTAGAAATAAAAAAAAAAAACTTATTCCATAGATCCCCCTGAAAGTGTTTTTTTTACATTAGGGTTCAGTTTTCGCCACTGAGGGGGATTCTCTCAGGGGGATTAGTGGAATCAGCCTTTAGTTCAACTTTCTGACATATTGAACTCTTAAACAATTCAAAAGAGCCTGTGAATGGTTGATTGATATAAATGCTTGAGTTTGCGATTACTTCTTAGAAAAACTCAAAGTTAATAAAGAATTCGTTGTTTTGACACAGAATAAGCGAACGTGAAACTGACCTGCAATGGCAGCACTGCTAGTGCAGTAGTAGCATTGAAGTATTGGTAGTGTACTTGTAGTGCTAGAGTAGTAAGTAGTGTGCTGTAGCGGCACTGACCTTACACACGACGCAGCGGTACAGCTGCTTGGCGTGGTTGTGCATGTGCCTCGTGAGCGAGTGCGCGTGCGAGAAGCGCTTGCCGCACTGCGCGCAGGCGTGCGGCAGGCGCGCGGAGCCCGGCGGCGGCGCGGCGCCGTGCGCGCACGCGGCGTGGCGCCGCAGCTGCTCGTAGCGAGTAGTGTGCTGTCGCGGCACTGACCTTACACACGACGCAGCGGTACAGCTGCTTGGCGTGGTTGTGCATGTGCCTCGTGAGCGAGTGCGCGTGCGAGAAGCGCTTGCCGCACTGCGCGCAGGCGTGCGGCAGGCGCGCGGAGCCCGGCGGCGGCGCGGCGCCGTGCGCGCACGCGGCGTGGCGCCGCAGCTGCTCGTAGCGAGTAGTGTGCTGTCGCGGCACTGACCTTACACACGACGCAGCGGTACAGCTGCTTGGCGTGGTTGTGCATGTGCCTCGTGAGCGAGTGCGCGTGCGAGAAGCGCTTGCCGCACTGCGCGCAGGCGTGCGGCAGGCGCGCGGAGCCCGGCGGCGGCGCGGCGCCGTGCGCGCACGCGGCGTGGCGCCGCAGCTGCTCGTAGCGAGTAGTGTGCTGTCGCGGCACTGACCTTACACACGACGCAGCGGTACAGCTGCTTGGCGTGGTTGTGCATGTGCCTCGTGAGCGAGTGCGCGTGCGAGAAGCGCTTGCCGCACTGCGCGCAGGCGTGCGGCAGGCGCGCGGAGCCCGGCGGCGGCGCGGCGCCGTGCGCGCACGCGGCGTGGCGCCGCAGCTGCTCGTAGCGAGTAGTGTGCTGTCGCGGCACTGACCTTACACACGACGCAGCGGTACAGCTGCTTGGCGTGGTTGTGCATGTGCCTCGTGAGCGAGTGCGCGTGCGAGAAGCGCTTGCCGCACTGCGCGCAGGCGTGCGGCAGGCGCGCGGAGCCCGGCGGCGGCGCGGCGCCGTGCGCGCACGCGGCGTGGCGCCGCAGCTGCTCGTAGCGAGTAGTGTGCTGTCGCGGCACTGACCTTACACACGACGCAGCGGTACAGCTGCTTGGCGTGGTTGTGCATGTGCCTCGTGAGCGAGTGCGCGTGCGAGAAGCGCTTGCCGCACTGCGCGCAGGCGTGCGGCAGGCGCGCGGAGCCCGGCGGCGGCGCGGCGCCGTGCGCGCACGCGGCGTGGCGCCGCAGCTGCTCGTAGCGAGTAGTGTGCTGTCGCGGCACTGACCTTACACACGACGCAGCGGTACAGCTGCTTGGCGTGGTTGTGCATGTGCCTCGTGAGCGAGTGCGCGTGCGAGAAGCGCTTGCCGCACTGCGCGCAGGCGTGCGGCAGGCGCGCGGAGCCCGGCGGCGGCGCGGCGCCGTGCGCGCACGCGGCGTGGCGCCGCAGCTGCTCGTAGCGAGTAGTGTGCTGTCGCGGCACTGACCTTACACACGACGCAGCGGTACAGCTGCTTGGCGTGGTTGTGCATGTGCCTCGTGAGCGAGTGCGCGTGCGAGAAGCGCTTGCCGCACTGCGCGCAGGCGTGCGGCAGGCGCGCGGAGCCCGGCGGCGGCGCGGCGCCGTGCGCGCACGCGGCGTGGCGCCGCAGCTGCTCGTAGCGCGGGAACGTCAGCCCGCACGTGGGGCACCGCCCTGAAGGGAGCGCGGATATCATTTTACCGTACGTAGAACGATGTTTCACAAAGCAGGCTGATAAGGTCATTCACTTTGACAAGTAAACCCCATACATTTCGGGCGGATATTATACATTTTTTCTAATTAAAAAAGAGACTTTAAACATACACACATCAAAAGAGGATCAAGGTATTTTTTTAAATATTTTATTGCTCTATTGAAATTAAATAGAAATGTCTATTTTGATTCATTAAATAAAATGTTTTCTTATGTGTAAATCGGTGAAGTACTCTCTGCTTTTGCATTAAGACTATTCGCGATTTTTGCTGCTGATGCTAGTTAATAATAAAAATAAATGTAATACGGAACAATAATTGAATGAGAGTAACCTATACTTTCTGTTCAACCCCTGAAATCAGATGTATGAACTTGCGTATTCAATTTGACTTTGTTCATAATCTTCTTCTTTGTTTGTTCTTTGTTCATATCGTCGCATTAGTGGTGAAGAGAGCTAAGCCACACTTTTGACCGAATTGAGTTATGAACACCACCATACTCGTTGTTAAACGGAGATTCTAGTGGTGAAGAGATCTAAGGGGCGGGACACACAGAAAAGACGTAAGACGAGGTCTGTGCAGTCGTCGAAGCATCGTGACTGCATCTCGTCTGCGCCCTGTCTTTTCTGTTTATTTTGTGTCGCGACGCTTCTATACATTTTGTATGAAAATTTATTGAAGGGGCGCCGCGTATGCGACGCGTCCTCGTCTTACGTCTTTTCAGTTTGTCCCGCCCCTAAGTGATAGCTCAACTAGACGTTTGGTTTTTCATTCAGACGTGAAAGGAGTTAAATGAAACTAGGAACAAAAATTCAATTGGTAAATTTTTTATTTATCTTTATCTTGGAACCAGTTTAGTGAGGAATAGCTCCCTTCACCACTAATGTATGTTTGTTTGTTTGTGCGATCATAATTGGGGTCATTCTCAGGACACTCATTATTTGGTTGACTTCGGTGGCAATTCTTTTTTTACATTTAGTCATAACTAACATGAAATATCAAATCTAGAGTTAATTTAAAACATATTAGTAGTACTCTAGATTTGATATTTCATGTTAGTTATGCCTAAATGTAAAAAAAAAAATTGCCACCGAAGTCAACCAAATAATGAGTGTCCCGAGAACGACCCATTGTTTACATGCGCAACGAGTTTTATCACATGCGCAACTTCATTCACTCTTGAAATGGCTCTTGTATCATAAGTACGTATTCAGCCAGCACCCTAATGCATATAACCCTGAGGAGCGAGCGAGCAGAGTGAGCGCTTTCCATCAGGCGAGAAAACACTATCAATAACAATCTGAATGATTTTGAAGGATATTGCTAATCCATCGCTTCATATGTGCGAAAATGTGTCTCCTCAAACATATATAACGCAATGAATGTTGTTGAACTGTCAAAATTAAACCCATTGCAACTGTGTATTACGCAATTACCCCGCAGATTGTTCTGGATTGACCGTTTGCGCATGTGAAATTTATTCACATGCACAAACACTCAAACATGCAAGTAATGACAATCTTATTCAATTCGACAAGATAAAAAAACTAATTTAGTTTTCTTAAGGGCTTTCATTTTAAGTTTGAATGGGACTGAAACAGTTTTGAAATATTTTTTTTTGTTTATTTGCGCCTGAGAAGACATGACGCTTAAAAGAAAATAATAATACAATATATCTACAGAAGTTTGTTTAAAATCCACTATAGCGGCTGTGTAAAGATGCAAATAATTTTTCTGGGTGCGCCAATTCCAAATAATTGTTTAATAAATAAAAATTGTGAGGTTTTTGTCAAGGATCTCGTTTTCATTGTATTTGGGAAGATAATACCGAAAATAAAGTAAATATAATAATTCAAGATGGCAACTAAACAAAAATGCGAATTCTTCGCCATGGGTGTAATTTTCATGATCTCTAGTGCACCACAAATGATGCCGAAGAGGTCAAAATCAGATAGCGGCCAAAATGCATTTTTGTAGCGCTGATATCGAAAATTATATTAAAATCCAAGATGGCGGCCAAAAATGTATTAAAAATGCGATTAAAAACTAATGAATTTAAAATAAACTTCTAGAATAAGAGAAGTAAACTATATTCTTACCAGCTCGTTCGTCCGCAGTGTGTGTACGATCATGCGCAGCTAACTCTGCGTCATCTTCAAAGCACTTCCGGCAAACTTCACATCGAACAGTCATCGCGCCGCGGTGAGCTTCCGCTCTGGGGAAGAACAAGAGAATTGAGAAGAAGAAAAATTGTTTAGTCAAATAATACCGTTGAAACACTGCTCCAAATTATAGATTTTTGTTTATACAGCCGAAAAGACCATTCAGATAAGGACAGGTCGTCACTGATCGGGGTATATCGCCAATAAAATTATTATTACTGCTGATTAATATTACTATACCCGAATCGCTTTAGCATGGCAATACCGGTCATTGACCCACCTACATTTTCAAGCATTCTTTATTTCAAAAACTGAAATTAAGTCCGCTAACGTCCTGAATTCAGTATCTATCGTGATGACATGTTCCAATAACGAGAAACCATGCAGAGTTTATTGTTTGGGTTCCTACGGAGAAATAAGGGAAAGGGCAATGACCGCTACTGCAACGCTAAAGCGATTCGGGTATACGTCAATATTCATACGCTCGCAAATCTGAATAAATTATCTTTCAAAATATATTGACGAATCTGAAAACAAACCATAATACGTCAGCCTGTTGAGAAGACGTTGGTCTTCTGATTAGACCACGTTTCAAATAATTCGAAATCACTTATATTATTGGACACTTAACTGGAAGTAAGCAAAATATACTAACCTAGCTGTGGCTATATCAGTCAACTGTCTTATTTTTTTCTACTGCATATGCAGCTGAACTTAGTCTACCTGAAAGAGTTCATACGTGGGCGCCCCATTCCAATTTTGAATCCAAAGTATTTATAAAAATACAGTTTCCATGATAGCATCTAGTTTCTTGCCATCAAGTTTTAAATTAAGACCCACTTGGGGTACATTTAGTAATGAGAACTTAAGACATTTAGTTTTGTTTGCATTAAGTAAGAGATGCTGCGAACCATTTCGGAAGAATAGCCAGAGTAGCGTTGATATTATTAGACATCCACATCTTTACTATCTATTAAAAAAAAAGAGAAGGGTCATCAGTAAATATAATTATATCTGATAAGTTAGCAATCATGGTTAAGTTGAAGTAGTTGGTTGGTTAGTGGTTAAGTTGGTCATTAATACAAATTAGAAATAGGAGAGGGCCAAGAATTGAACCTTGCGGCCCCGAGGACGTCGCACCTAAAAAGTTTAATTTTTGCTGCCTGTTCGACAGATAGGAAAGAACAAAGAACTATAAGAACAGAAAGACAGTATTATGGTCGACGTCACCTACTAAGAAGACCATGGTCTACTCAATAGATCATTACAATTCATACTCACTTGTGTTCCCATAGTTTCTCGCGTCTGTTGAATGTTTCACTGCAACAGTCACACTCGTATCTGTCGGAAGAACGCGCGCGCGACCGCGAGTTACCGCCACCGCGGTTCTGATGGACGCGACGATGAATTCTGTGGAAGAAGATAAGGAGTTCTAGAAAAATCATATTAATAATGGTTGGACGCATTATGGTTATTCACGGCATCATAATCTGGACTTATGGGCTCAGTTCTAATCCGGGAACCTCAAAGCAAAACAATTACAAAGAAGTTCTGTGTTGCCATTTCTTTATTGAGTACCTAATATTTCAGTAGGTACTTTTATTTAAAACTGCATATTGTCGTCGCTCACATTTTGTAAGATGCTTCTGAAAATAATTCCTTTATTCCTTCTCAAGTTGCATAAAAAGCTTTAAATTAAAAAAAATACTTCGCGTCTTCTATACAATGTTTTTAACATTGCTGAAAATACCTCATCAACTAAAAAGACCAAGGTCTATTACTAAAAAGACCGTCGTCTTCTCGATCTACGAAAATATCTTGGTGTTCTTCAGCCTACCTATCTTATTCTAAAAAGACATTGGTCTACTACTGAAAAGACCATAGTCTACTCGGTATACTACTTAAAAGACTGTCATTATACTCACTTCAGTGTAACTCTCGTAGAATACCACTTGGAACAGATATGACATTGAAAGCTCTTATCTGCGGACTCATTCTCCGACTCGCTGATCTCATCGTGCGATGCCGGAGCTGCTGGATCCGCGGCGCGTTCCGGATCCGAGTCGGATCCGCTGTCGGAAGCCGGCCCGCTGTACGACCAAGCGCCGAACGACCTGTGGACGTGACGACGATCAGTTTTGACGGGGTTAGGACGTGGGTTTATGAGCTGTCTGGGATATTACAATATAGACAAATATAACTGGTGAAAGAAGAATAATCACCAAGTCGATTACTAAGTATTCTCTATTGTGTATATAAGTAATATTGAGATAGATAGATTGGAAAAAAAAGCGGCTAAGTGCGAGTCGGACTCGCCCATGAAGGGTTCCGTAGCAGCAATTGCGGTTTACGATTTATGACGTATTAAAAAAAACTACTTACTACGTACATCATATATTATTTTTTGTTTTATCATGATCTTATTTTAGAAGTTACAGGGGGAACACACATATTACCACTTTGGAAGTGTCTCTCGCGCAAAATATTCAGTTTAGACAAAAAGGATGTTAGAAAACTCAATATCATTTTTGAAGACCTATCCATAGATACAACACACGTATGGGTTTGATGAAAAAATAATTTCTGAGTTTCAGTTAAGTATGGAGAACCCCCAAAATTTATTGTTTTTTTTTTTCTATTTTTGTGTAAAAATCTTAATGGGGTTCACAGAATACATCTACTTACCAAGTTTCAACAGTATAGTTCTTATAATTTTGGAAAAAAAGTGGCTGTGACATACGGACGGACAGAGAGACAGACATGACGAATCCATAAGGGTTCCGTTTTTTGCCATTTGGCTACGGAACCCTAAAAATAGCAAAAATTGTTGCTCAGAAACTATTATTTATTTATTTATTTATTATTTATATTTATATATACTTTATTGTACATCAGATTACACATTACAAAAGAAAAGAAAACTTATACACTATAAAATATAAAATGGGCGGCCTTATCGCATACTGCGATCTCTTCCAGGCAACCTTGGCATGGACAGTGAATTTATGGACATAAAATGGGGTTGTCATTGGTGCAAATATAAAAAGTATAACAGTACAATATCCTATAATAGATACACAGATATATAATAGATACATAGATACATACATACTAACTAAATAAGCAAATAAAACAAATGAAGACTAGATTATTACAGTAAACAACGAGAACAAAATCACAACAACAAGTAATGTTCCTTCACGAGTCTTTTTGTCTTTGTATTATTTTTGGTGTGATAAACTGTTGTGTGTATGAAAAATCGCTTTTCACGTCTATCTGTGTGACCGCTTAATAACTATAAACCACATACCGTCGCCTTAGAGGGAAAACCTCGTATATGCGAAAAAGGCAACTACACAGGAGGAAGAAAAAACTGCGCGCTGTAAAATTTTATTACCAAATAACTGTCTTTTGATGTGCAATATTCAAACTCGTCATAGATGGCGTTTCAGGTTGCAAAACTTTTTTTGTGTGAAACTAGGACGTGCGTTGCGAGGTTTTATTTCCGAAAATGTAATAAAATAAAACTGACCAAAATTGCATTCCCGAGGTTTTCACTCTGGCGACGATAATGGCTCGGTCTCATTTCCTACGAAATGTATGGGAAGTTTTTTATTACTTCTGAATTTTCTAGTACTCAAACCTCAGTTGATCCAATAGTCTTTTGATCCTGATAAGAAACAGGATTGATTGGCATCAAAAAAGTTTTTGTAAATATGGCCCATCTCCTTACGGCCTGTATTTTTTTTTCTAAATCTGTGAATTGTGATAGATCTCAAAAAAATAAGGGCAGTCCTTAGACCGTTTACCTGCAACTATTACGGTTATGGTACTATGGTGGGCATCCGAATCGGACCACCGTAACGACTATTCTTTCTTGAAACGCTCGGCCGCTATAGTAACGCTTACCTACGCTTATCAACCAATAGAATCGCAGCATCAGATTTTTGCTGAGCCCCTTGTTTTTGTAAATAAAAAAAAGACCGTAAAAAACCAGCCGAGGTGGTCAGATATCTGTGATCACTAGAGATCGGATATTCGGATGCATCGACGCTTGAAAGGCAAAATTGACTAAACGACATGTTGGCAACTTTACACTAGAGCATCTTAAAGTATTTTTTTTCCAAAAAAAAGACAAATTTAAAATGGAGTATTTTATATTTTATCCTTTTTAAATGTTTCATTTTAAATGTTTTTTTATTGGAAAAAAAATCTTTAAAATGCTTTAGTGTAAAGTTGCCAACATGTCGGTTGGTCAATTTTGCCTTTCAAGCGTCGATATTCACCTAAAGTTGTGATGTTGGCTAGTATGGAATGCGCTTTTGTATCGAAAAAATCCCGCGGTTCCGGGATCGATAAATTTAGGTTTCTGATTACAGAATCGGATGTATATTTACTTCCTTTCAAATGTTGGCTTATATGTAATGCACTTTTGTATCGATCATAAAAATTACGCGATTCCGGAAGCGAAGTTTTTTTTTTTTTATGACTATAGAATTGAATGCATAACTACCTACCTAAGTAGCTGAGGTAATATTTACGCCCAATCAGGATTTGTACCTACTTAATTTAATAAAAAATACATGTTTTGTCTTAACTTACACGAAAAAACACCCCTCCTCTTACACCCTACATACACATATTTGCATCGGGGGTTAAACATTAATTTTAAATAAACATGCATCTGAATAGTTATGGAATCCAAGAATCCCGGGGTTTTTGTTTTTAATAAGAAATTTTTTAGAAGTCGCTTCCTTACTATACACTCGAATTGTTATGTATTCCCAGTGTTCCTGGCATCCTGGGTTATTTTTTACAAAAAAATATATTTAAAGAAGCCGCTTCCATACTTTCATAGCTTAAAATGAACTTTAGGTAAATATGCATCCGAATATCCGATCTCTAGTGATCACTGAACAGAGCCTGAGAAATTTATTTTAACAGAAGTTTTTTAAATTTTTATTGTTTGTCGCAAAAAGGGGCGGCGACCAGATGAGCAAGGGATTTTGTTTTGAAAGTGTGCCGATTCGCATGCCCGCGATTGTACCTGCCCTTACTGCCCCATCTCAAAAGTCTACCATGTACAATGTTGGTGAGATCCTCACCTATCATCTTCATTGGTCGTATGATTAACCACCGGTGGTGGGTCTTCAGTCTTGGGTTTCTCGTCGCCAGACTCTGACTCTGAGTCGGAACTGTCTGATGAACTTGAGGAGTCAGAGCTCGATGATGTACTGGATCCAGAGCTTGAACTGCCTGTAGGATTGATTGGAGGGTCAGTTGAGTCATCGGGGAGTTTATTCTATATGGATGGACTGTATTCATGGAGAAGATGAGTAAAATTATATTTTAATAAATATAATAAAAATATAAATAATTTTAACAATAAAACTTCATGCACAAGAAAAAAAAATATACTGTACACACGGCTACACATCAAGCTATACATTTCCAGAATAAGCTGACCTCTCATTATACGGAAATCCTATACAATGCGAGATCAGCTTATACTGGAAATTTATAGCTTGATGTGTAGCCGTGTGTACAAAGGCGGACTTAATGCCTGTGGCATTTTCTTTCTACCAGTCAACCTTAGGGTGATGCAGAGACAAAACATGGCAGATGAAACACAGGGGATAGATAACTCGAAATATAATAAATACTTATATGTACATAGATACATATTTACA
Source organism: Dryobota labecula (assembly GCA_947523025.1). Classification (NCBI taxonomy): domain Eukaryota; kingdom Metazoa; phylum Arthropoda; class Insecta; order Lepidoptera; family Noctuidae; genus Dryobota; species Dryobota labecula. Next base: position 10,342,990 of record OX383314.1, on the reverse strand, counting down.
TACATATAAACATAATAAACTTTGTTAGGAGAAATAACGATAGGTAGAGGAGAAAAAGTATCCAGAAAATCAGCGCTGGGATGATTGAAATGTTGCAGCAATATAAGTTAAATTGTGTGTTATTGGAAACATGTTCTACAAACAATAATGAATGCAATACAACAAAAACAATGCTGAGTAAAATTTTGTTTATCATTAATACAAGGGTTTATAAGAATATTTTTTTAAAGTGACCGATTTTGAACGCGTTCGGTGCAGGAGTAATAATTTCACACGAAGCTTTATTTTTGTTTCTACCAAAGTGTGAAGAAGTTGTAGTCGGTGCAATACAAGATAACAATAGCGGTCATTAGAACATTATTGTAATGAAATCAATTTAAAAACAATATAATACGCACAAGGTCTCAAAAGAACAATAATATCAGAAGATCTGTAGTGCCTACTAGTAATTATAGCCTAAGACGTAATAACCTTCCAGTCGATATAAACACCACACCTACCTAGTTGAAATTCCACCAACTCGCACTAAGCGTTTTCTAACGTCTTTTATAATGCGCACAGCAAAGGAGTGGAACTCTCTGCCTGCGTCTGTGTTTCCGAACGCATACAACCCTAATCTATTCAAAGTTAGAGTGAACAGGCTTCTTCTGGGTAAGCTCACTCCATCGTAGACTTTGTCTCTGTCACCCAGACCTAGACCAAAGTCAAGAGCAACCCCATTGTAAAAAAAAGCTCCTTTAAAAATAAAATACATAAGTACCTCCTAAATATATTCTGTCAAAGCTTGAGAGAATATTTAAAAAAAACTTGTACAACTGTTTAAAAAAAAATTAAGTAATTTATTTATTTGTGCACAATTTATTACCTTAAGTATACTGTTGACATTACAATATATAGAAATAGTAGAATAGTTTTAACCTCTAAGTGAAAAAGTGTCTTTATAAAAAATATTTTAATATGTACAAAAAAGGAACTAACGTCTGCTAAAAACTGCTTTGCAGTTTGGCAGATGTACATACAGGGTGTAAGAGACAGCCCTCCGCAAACTAACAGGGTGCATTCAGCTTTATTTTAAATCAGGTTCCACCGAAAATTTTCTCAGAAAACTTCCATATTTTTTTTATCTTTTTTCAGTGAAATTATATTCTCTGTACGCAGCACTCCATTGATGTAAATAAAACAGCTAAAATCAAAAATACATCAATGGATGTTGAAATACTCTAACGAACGACGCTCGAAACCAGCTGTTCACTTTCTGCCTAGCCACAAGGTTCATCGAATTCACCGCGCCCCGTGGCGGGGAGCGCGGCCAAAGGCTCGCTGCGCTGCCGTTCGCTACGTGCGTTTTGCCACGGTAACGATACATTGCGTGTGAGTTAATAAATTAAATCAGGTTTATTGGGTTGTCATAACGTTCCTGATATAATTTCATGTACCAGGCATCTTAGTTATGATACACTGAATTCACCCCATCAGTCTGCGCAGGGCTGTCCCTTACACCCTGTATATTATACAGGGATGGATGGACAGCCTTTGAACAGCCCAGGAACAATTATTTCTGTGAATAAACACTTTCTAATTTTTTCATATTTTTTTCTCCTTTGCCTCATTATCTCTTTGTAGAAATCCGAATAAACTTTGACGCAAAAATGATGTTCGATTTAGGATATTTTTGTAAGAGATAAATGTAGATTGGTCTATGACCGCCAGACAGCCCAGTGTTGACAGCCCAGTGTTAACAGCCGCGACTTAAAAGAGTTGCAGGTCGTAGGTTCAAACCCACACAGGCGAAGACGGTGGAGGAAAACATTGTGAGGAAACCGGCCTATCTTAGAACCAAAAATTCGAAGACACGTGACATCTACAAACCCGCACTGGACCCGCGTAGTGGATTATGGCCCACTCCCTCTCACCGAGAGGAAGTGGGCCCAGCAGTGGAAACATTATAAACTGGTTACGCTTATGCTACGACCGCTATTGCCACCTTATATTGCACCAACAAAAGTCGAATTAAAATGAACTTACTGCTACGCGCGTTTCGGGAACCGGATGTGCTTTGAGAGGGGACCGCTTGTCGCTCTGTTAATAAGAGCAAGACATTGTGAACATAGAACATACACTACTACACGCAAGCACATCAAATCAGCGAACTACTAAACTTGAATTCATAATCATAAACAAACAAACAATCTTCCAACCTAACCTAACCTGATACAGCTGAATACCTGTATTTTACATGGAGCACACGCCTATCTGACCTCCACTTCATCATCATCATTTCAGCCGAAAAACGTCCACTGCTGGACATAGGCCTCCTCCAATTGGGAGGGGTTTGCCATAATCGCCACGCTTGGCAGGCGGGTTGGCGATCGCAGTATGGTGTTAAAAATGCACAGAGAACGCTGCTGCTCATTCTGTAGTAAGTCCCTTAGGCCTGTGTTCACCAACATTTAAATCAACTGTTTAGATATTTAATCAGTTGTTTACTCAAAATTTCATAGGGAATTTGACATAAACCAACTGTTTAAATACCTAACCGGTGGTTTGAATGTTGGTGAACACAGGCCTAAGTCGCCTTTTACGACACCCACGGGAGGAAATGGGGATCTCCACTTATTTCTCCCAAATATTGTTGTTTTCTCTTTAACCTTTTGACCGCCACAGTCATGTATAGATAACAAAACCAAAATGTGCCCAGCATGCCACGGTCACGACTACATGACAGACTTTTATATGTAAATAAAGCTCATAAAACAACATTGGTTTTTTTTTTCTAATTATGTTCCTTAACTCATCCTAATTTATATTAGTAGAACTTCTTTCTTTATATTTCATCTATCCATACTTCCATACTAATCCATACTAATATTATAAATGTGAAAGTAACTCTGTCTGTATGTTACGTTTTCACGCCTAAACCGCTGAACCGATCGTCATGACATTTGGCAGAGATATAGCCTGGGATATGGAGACGGACATAGGCTACTTTTTGACGCGATAACCGACATATACGCGGGCGAAGCCGCGGGCAAAAGCTAGTATTATAAATGTGAAAGTAACTCTGTCTCTCTGTATGTTACCTTTTCACGCCTAAACCGCTGAACCGATCATCCTGAAATTTGGCAGAGATATAGCCTGGGATATGGAGACGGACATAGGCTACTTTTTTACGCGATAACCGACATCCACGCGGGCGAAGCCGCGGGCAAAAGCTAGTATTAACATAAGATGACAAAAACTCGAAAGGATGAATTCGTATCTTGGCGCCGAGGGCATGGTTTTGCTTTTTTGACGTGGCGGTCAAAAGGTTAAAAAATCGGCCATTACTTTTACATGGAGCGAATGCCTATCTGACCTCTACTCATTTCTCCCAAATATTGTTGTTTTCTCTTTAATAAACCGGCCATTACATGACTATTTCAAGATTTTATTTTACCAGTTTGTCGGTGTGATTAATACTCATACCAAATTACAGTTTTCTAGCACTATGAGTCTCTGAGCTAAGCCGCGGACTGACAGACAGACAGACAGGCGGACATGGCGAAACTATAAGGGTTCCTTGTGTACTACAGAACCCTAAAAAGATCTTTGTTCGTTCTATTCTCAATTTGGCGTTTACGTGCGTTTGCGTAAACGCCAAAATATATGGAAACCGTTCACTTGACGTCAGTCATTCCGATGTAAAAAAAATATTAGCCGTTATTGTCCCACTTCTGGGCCTACTCTCCTTCCACCTCTATCTGTCCAAAGCAGCCATTGACCAATTTTTGTTGAAGGAGTCTTCATCGAACTCACCGCGCCCCGTGGTGGGGTGGGCGGCCGAAGACTCGCTGCGCTGCCGTTCGCTACGTGCGTTTTGCCACGGTAACGATACATTCCGTGTGAGGTAAAACAAATCAGGTTTATTGGATTCCCATAACGTTCCTGGAATAATTCCATGTACCGGTCATCTTAGTATGATATACTGAATTCACCCCCATCAGTCTGCTGAGCGCTGTCCCTTATACCCTGTATGTAAGCGAGCACTCTATGCATAAAGGCTTTTATTTAGGTATTGAGTTCTTTATACCTTTTAATTTTTTTATTTCCGCTTGAGTAAAGTTTTCGATGTTTTTTGTTGGCATATTGGCGTGTAACAATTAGAGATCAGATAATCGGATGCATATTTATCTAAAGTTAATTATTCGCTGTGAAAGTATGGAAGCAGCTTCTTAAAATATATTTTATTGTAAGAAAATATCCCGTGATGCCAGCAATACCGGCAATGCATAACTAGTCGGGTATATAATATGGAAGCGACTTCGAAAATATTATTTATTAAAAAAAAAAACCCGGGATTCTTGGATTGCATAACTATTCAGATGCATATTTAATTAAAATTATTGTAACCCCCTATGCAAACATGTGTATGTAGAGTGTAAGAGTAGGGGTGGTGTGTGTTAGTTAAAATAAAAAATAAAACACCGGAACCGCGGGATTTATTCGATACAAAAGCGCTTTCCATGATAGCAAACATCTCAACTTTAGGTGAATATGCATCCGAAAATCCGATCTCTAGTGATAATTTAATGTTTTGTGTTGCGTAATGTAAACTATTATGCATACTATTGTATATAATCAAGTTTATCTAACTGAAGAAACAGCTGTTCTGCTGGAAAGTTTTGTTGCGCCACTACATGTCCCCAGAAAAAGAACTAGGAAGTGGTGAAGGGCGCGCGTGCCGGGGGACTGTCTTATGTCATTTTGACTTTCGAAAAGTGCTGATCCTTAGGGCTCATACGCACTGTGCGGGTAACCGCACGGCTGACCGCAAGCACAATTATGTGTTATGCAATTATTAAGACGCTGTGCTGATACAGCGTCTTAATAATTGTTTGCTGCACCCGACGACGTCATTACGTCAACGCCGGCTGTCGCTGAAAACCAGCGCTGGGGCTCTGTCTTGCATAGGGTCGCAGCATAATGCTGAGCAATAGCCGTTTTGCGTGGATGTGACGCATTTCCCCCCCATAGTTTTCATATTTTTTTTGTGTTTATGTTCTTTATGTTTTCCGCAAATAAACGATTTTTTCTTTCTTTCTAATATTATTTTCTATGTGCACTGCGATGCGGCTACTCGAAAACCGCTCCGGTCACTCGGAGGGCTGTGGGCCGAGTGACGGCCAGCCGGACGGTTGCTATACGCACTGTGCGGCTCAGTCTGCGGCTGCCCGCCTTTGGGTAAGATTGTGTGCACGTGGTACGTCTATTAAAAAATATTACAAAATGCTTGCTTTCATCTCGTGTTTGCGAATAAGGATGCACCCAGTACTTCTTTGTTTTTTCTTCTTTACGTAATGTGTGTAAATGTAGTAAATAGCTGCAACTTCTTCCGCGTCCATCTATGAAATGGCTCGATATAACCGCAAATCACAACGGTTCTTCAACCGCACGTTGCGGTTGCGAATGCGGCTGACCGCATTGCGGCTACCCGCATAATGCGTATGAACCCTTAGCCTTGTTTGAATAAATAACTTTTGATTTGTAATCAAATCGCTTGATAGTCTGTTAATAATTTATTGTAAGCCTTTCAGAAGGTTGTTAAAAAATAAAAATCTCCGTGCAAAACATAATTTTATTTTTCTTTTATAAAGACAAATATAAAGAAACCATCGCTCACCAGATCCAGAACTACTGCTGTCGGAGTCAGAATTGGAACTATCTTCCAGCTTCTCCACCCTCGTCTCCATTTCTTTAACCGAAGCACATCCTGCAACAACATAACACAATAAAAATAAACTATACACGGTGTAATGATATCGACGCACAAACTGTTACCATAAATTCGGCTGATTCTAGACCCAAGAGAATTTTTTTTTTTTTCTAAAATTTAACTCTTTATTTTCAGAGATAAAGGGGAGGGAAAATGGTAAATTTTTATCTATTTTCTTAACTAACTTTAAGACTATTTATTTAAAAATATTAAAAAATACATATTTGAAAACCACACAGTAAGGCCTTTCAGTTATTGTGTCACACAGTACAGTTCGTATAACAATGTTTAATTTATTTTTTGTTGGGTTCCCAACCAGTGGGGCGCGGCCCCCTTGCGAGACGTAGAGTGACCCAAAAATGGTTGCGACGGTCCTAAAAATAAACAATATATTTATAAAATTTTGTGTTTTTTGTATTGGTAAAGGTTAAGGCTAGATAGGTTTCTGTTTGAATGAAAAGACAATCTAACCTATCCGATAGGGTGCAAAACATTTCGAGCTCCCTACGAGGGATGAAACGATACCATTAGGGTATACTTTTACTCGATACTGTATCGGTCGTCAAGTATCGATACTTACTCAGTATCAACTGAAAAGTATCGATACTTACTCGTATCAAATCGTTTTTGGAAAATTAAGAATAAAAGCCGTAAAAAGTGTTGGTATCATTTATTGATAAGTACAAAATTATAAGAATTTAGGAAAAAAGTCTGTTTTTGTAGTGCTTCCTAACAATATTATTTTTTTCAAATGTTGTCTGTTAGGCGATTTCTGGAAGCAGTGAGATACGGAACGAACGAAAACATTGTTAATGACTACAAAATATGGCGGCGCTGTTTTTTTTTTTTTTGGGGCATACACAAACAAGCTTGCCAACTAACAAAACCAAGACTAGGATGCGTTCAAAAACTTCAATTTAAGATACGCAATTTTTTATCAATGTTAAAATGAAATAGTGAAATTGGCATACTGATATGAGTACTTTTGACCGATACCTACTCGATACTTAATTTAAAAGTATCGATACTAAAAGTACTTGGTATCGGAGAAAACTATTGAGTATGTACTTGTATTTACTCGCATTGTTTCATCCCTACTCACATCACATCACGTCCTTCAGTTTTTCTGCATAAGTCGACAAAGGAGGCACAGTTATTTTGGCGCGTACGTTAAAGTTTGGGAACCCCTGCTATAGAGGTTCTGTATTTTCAATACCTTCACGGCCAAAATGTATGGAACTGTAAATTTTGTACTTGGACTGTACGTTCGTGTACTGAATTCATGGTAACAGTTTGCGCGTCGATGCGTCCTGTATTATTATTTTATAACATTACCCTATAAGTGATATTAAAAATAAAAATACTATATTTTTAAGTTCGAATCCCCGCTGAAGCGACCAACCTTACTTCTACCGTAAATCTTTTTACCACGCGTACATTTCGTGCCCACACGAATGAAGTAGGAAGATTGGCTGGGCAAAAACGACTTTTCAAAGAGTTCTATTTTCTGATCAGCTGTTTCTTCATTTTTGATAGCTATGGGCTCCTAAGACGTCCTTCGGAACATCGGAACCGCTCTTCTTTTAACAAAAGTATAAAAAACCCGCATTTTAATTAAATTTTGTTTAACACAAAAGTAGAGCCATTAGTCATGCCCATAAGCCCCTAATAGCATTTTTTGTGAACTAAATGCCAACAAAAAATGCTACTAGGGGCCATGGACCAAATCTACCACCGTGTGGGTCCCAGAAAATGTCCGGCGACATCGAGGCAGACCCAGGAATAGATGGACAATTTAAAAAAAAAAAGTGTGACATAAAAAAAAAAAAAAAAAATAATTTCAGAAATATTTAATAAAAGCTGATGTCACTTTTTTGGGGCCTAAAAAACATTGTGTGGCGGGACGCGCTTGTCGCCTACACATAGAATTGGTCCACTCTAGCTCAAGACAGAGGAGTGGAAAGAAGAAAGGGAGGCCTTGCCCTGAAATGGGACAACACAGGCTAAAATTTAATCTACATAAATAAATAATATTGAAGTTTCTATTTGTAATGTCAACATAACAGCTTTTAACTAAATGCGAAAGTAGATACGGTATTTATAATTTTTTTAGTTTTTGTTTGTCTGTATATTTGTTCCGGCTAATCTCCGAAACGGCTGGATCGATTTCGATGGGACTTTCACTGCTATATAACTGATGTTATAAAGGAGTAACTTAGGCTTATTTTAGAAAAAACACGCGAGCGAAGCCGCGGGGAGCAGCTAGTATAGTTAATATAAGTTTGAAATCGCCAATCCGTTTTGAGAAAGTGTGGTGATCAATGCTCATGTATCATCAATGATCGTGTATCACTTAACAAGTTTAGAAGATCTGTCTCTGATAAACGGGAGTACATATACTAACCAACACTTTTTATTTTTGTCAATTCATGTTCATATTTATATTATATCATGTTCATATTTAATCATATTAAACCTTAGATATCATTATTACACACACCCTTTTTCAACTTCCGCCTTTCCTGATTTCATTTAAATATTTTTGTTTAGTATAATTCAAATATCCACTTATTTTAATTTTGTTTTCTTATTGTATTTTTTAATTATCTTCATTATTATTTTTAAATAATAATAATATTTTTATTTGAAAAGTACACATACAGAGTGACACTTAATTAAACATGGGAATAGTCTGACACAAAACATTGATCAATGACCCCTATGCTAGGAAAAACCTGTGTTACAGGGGTCATCCATCCGTCCAATATGGATGTTATAGTAGTTACCTACAATTAGTAAAGTGCACTTTTGTAAAAAATATATAAATATTCAAATAAACTATACTAATCCAATTGATTTTGAGGATAAGAAAGGTAGTATCTATTAATGAGCCGGGTGTGTGTTGTTTGTGTGAGTGTAGGTGTGTAAGGGGAGTGTAGATATTTACGAGTGAGTGTAGGTGGGTATGTATGAGTGGGTGCCTGATTTGTTTAAGTTATGCTTCAAGTAATTCTTCCGAGTCATCATAATTTAGGGTGAGCAGATATTATAAATGCTCTGTGTGAGAAGAGACCAGGGTTTTCCCAGCTGGTATTTTCTGGCATTATTATTCTTATCATGGGTGCTGACCTTCAGAACTCCTGACAGACAGGACCTCGTCCTCATCACCTCTTCGCTGGGAGTCGTGCGGTTTCTTAAAGTTGGCGGCCAGCAAGTGAGTGTCGTACAGATCGTCCTAAAGGGGAAAAAAATATTACACTAGCAAATAATTAAATTGAAATTGGGGTGGACACATCTGCCGCATGTCAGACGACCAATTGACCAAACCTACGGCCAAGTCCCTCTTAAGTCGAAAGCGTCAGGAGCCCGCGAATTTAAATTTTATTAAGTTTTTTGCAATTTGCAGATCAGTGTCAGGTTGTATGTTGATCTAAATATGATTCGCGGCCGTATCAAATATTTATTGGGATTAATTATAATGACCACCATAAAATGTATTCGAACACCAAATGTAGTAAATGATCACCAAATCTTAGCGAGCAAATTAATGCGCTATTTCTGCCTAAATAAACCACTGTGATTGCCATAAAATGTAGGCTTATCCATACTAATATTATAAATGTGAAAGTAACTCTGTCTGTCTGTCTGTATGTTACGTTTTCACGCCTAAACCGCTAAACCGATCGTCATGAAATTTAGCAGAGATATAGCCTGGGTTATGGAGAAGGACATAGGCTACTTTTTTACGCGATAACCGACATCCACGCGGGCGGAGCCGCGGGCAAAAGCTTTACCAAATAAAGTATTATGATGCCATATTAGGTTAGGTTAAAACTGTGACCTCCTATGAAACCAGAAACGACTAGATTATTATAGAAAAAAAACAGGCTACCCGAAACTGAACTACTGATATTAATTTAAGAAAATGCAACTAACTAAAAAAAAACTGTTTAGAATTTATGTTTTGGCACATTTTATTTTGCGTACCTAATTGCTTAAATAGGATTGCGAGATGTTAAAACTTTGGTTATAATTTTATATTAAAATGTGGGTTTAATTTTGGTGATCATTTACTACTTTTGTCTCGATGTTACTATATTTGGTGGTAAGTTAAACATAAGCCATATTTATTTACAGAATCATAAATTATAATATATGCAAAAATCGTAAGAATATTTGAATTTCACGGGTTACCTTAGCGCTTCCCCCTCAATGGCAAGCGGCAGGCCCAGTTTTCAATTCCCAATCATTTCGCTTTTGCTTTATGAAGACATTGTAAAATAGCCAACCTCAAAACAGCCCTCTTAGCGTATTAAGGTAACCTGCTGCCGAATACTCAAACGCAATTCAATTTTAAGTCGCCGTTAAGTCTAATGCCGTCTCTGTCACTTTAAACTGTTTTGTAGCGACAGAAACACTTATAAGAACGTCTTAAAGTTAAGTAACGTTTGAGTATTTGGGCAGTAGTGTCTAACATTAGAATTCGGCTGTGCTATGGGGGAATTCTGTTCTTATAAATTATTAAGATATTTATAGACCAAAAATAATGTATCCGTGCTCTTTGTGATGTGCCACCTATGACTTCATAAAAACCTTTTTTTATAGATCTAATAATATTAACAGGGGCCTTACTCCCGAAAACGATTCGAGTTTGATTTTGATTCCGGTTCGATTTCGTTTCTGATCCTAACTCGATTTAAAACTTAAAACTGACCGAAGTTAGTTTCGCTTCGAACCACCGCACGATCGTGCGCTAGTGTTGAATTCAAGAGTATGGATTGGCATTTAATTCGAACCCGATTCGATTGATACAGAACTCGATGCTGTCGGGAGTAAGGCCCCAGAAGCGAGTTCGAATCGGAATCAAAATCAAACTCGAATAATTTTCGGGAGTAAGGCCCCCGTTCCCGGTATGTACTATCGATGAAAGGCACTAAGCACCGTAAGGAATATTTTTTATCATTAAATTTAAAACGGCATTAACAAAAATGGCTTAATTAAAGAATAATCATTCTGTGAATGAATACCTAAACTGACATTCTACTATTATAATTTATTTGACAAATGATTGAGTTTCTTATTCTTAGGGCGGGTTGTTTCACGTCCACTTGACGCACGCGTATACGTCATAAATGGCGCTAACTATCGTCAAACCGCTGTTTCACAAAATTATGCCCTTGACGTTCGTTAAAAAATTACGATTACAGTAACCCACTGGTTAACGTCATTTTATTCTTCTACATTAGAAGTTTGACGATCGGTTTTTTATTCAGTGAAACAACGCTTTGTATTTGATGTACGTTAAACATCATACGTAATCGTTATTATTTGACGTACGTATGTTACGTTAACGAACTGTTTGAAACAACCGGCCCTTAGGGCCTTATCACACTAGCGATTTGCGAGCGTGATTCCAGCGAGACGATTGTTCAACGCGCTCGCGGCGTGTGCGATGCGAGCACGCCACGTGAACGCAACGTGTTCGCCGCGTATGCGGAACGAGAACGATTGACGTGACTGCACAAGAAAGAGTGAGACAAGCGTGTGTACAATTTTGTAAAACGCGGAGATCACGTCGCGTAGTCGCGGCTACCTCGTTTCGCACCCGCGGCGAGTTCGCTGCGCTTTCGCCTCGCTTTGAAATCGCTCGCAAATCGCCAGTGTGATAATGCCCTTAATCTAATAACTTTAATTTATATTCCAAAGTCATTAAGCATCATAAATATAATCAATCATTTTGCATGCTAGTTTTAGCGAATTGTTTTAGAAACTTAAAAAACTTGACCATATGTATTGTACCTACTACATATCTTGCAAATAAAAGGTTGATGCCACGAAATGTATGGAAGCTGGTACCCGCCCCAATAGGAATACATGATATATCATTAGAAAGTTATATGTAATTATTAACACGAACGGGATATTTACTATGTTTATTATTAGTTGTGAGTTCCCGATATTTCGGCGCTGTTGCAAGCACCATGATCACGGATAAACTGAAGTCATTGCGGGTGTTTATGAGCAGAAAAACGGACTACCCTCTTTCTTGTTCGTTTTTTGCACTCAGTACCGCTACCACTGTCACTCGCAACTCGATTCTGTTCCCGACACACGAAACTCACTGTGTCCGCTCGCGAACTTTGTTCGGCACTTCTTCGGTTTTTACACAGCTGAACCACTGGATTCCAGGCTCTGGACAGTTGAAACCCATCATCCCGGTTGAGGTACCTATATTTGGTAATCTCAATAGCTTCTCTAACCAGTCTAGGAATATAGTGGCGTTCTGTCGAGATGACCTGAGGGTTATGTAACTCAATCCAGTGGTTCGATCCTGATTCCAAAAGATGTTGAGCTATAGCCGATTTTTGGGTGTCCTTGTCCCGTTCGTGTTAATAATAATATTAGTGACCATGACAGTTTAAAAACGTATAGGGTATATGTAGTACCAGAATTACAATGGCCTGTGTCTTGATTTGTTGTCCGTTCGGAGTAATACAGGGTGGAAGTTGAGACGAGGCAATAACGGAAGCTACTAAATAGCAGTAACATTTTTACCATATAAACCAACACGTTGCATTTCTGCGACAAAATAATCGCGCTACAGTGTAATCGCGCGTCAAAAAGTCGTATTTCGTGCTCGCCCTTAAAACCCTTTAGTTACCTTATCAATATTGGCGTATTTCTCATGAATATGTCTCAGAGCTCGCAGGTTCTCGTCTAAACTCAGCGAGTCTGATGCTTGACTCGGTGATCCTAGAATAAACATAATACATTTTTATTTTGTACAGTCAGGGCATGGTATTTTTACTTTTTGAATGAATTTCGTATAACTTTTATTTAGGGCATTTTTTTGCTGACTACACGTTCATAAACAGTATATAATGTTCCCGCTGCTGGGCAAAGGCCTCCTCTCAGAGAGAGGGAGTCGGCTGTAATCGACCACGTGGGCCAAGTACGGGTTGGCAGATGTCACATGTCTTCAAAGTTTTGGTTCTAGGAGATTCGGCTTCCTCACGATGTTTTGCTTCACCGTTTTGAGACCAGTGGTGATGAAGTAATTTACAGAAAGGTGAATATTATATGTATTTAAACCGCCGCTTTAACTTTTTGGATTGGGTACTTTGGGTAGGTTAGGTTAGTTTGATTGTGCTCTGGCGGCTGTTTTTGTTAGTTTGAGTTTTTGGGCTGAGGAGGCCCGCCGTGGCGCCAGTCAGGGGTTGCGGAAAAATCGTTCGTTCCCGCGACCCCCGGCGTAGGTGTGAAATGGAACACCGGGGTGGTTTTTAATCTGTAAGACTCTGACAGACCCCTCCACCCTCCCCAAGGCGGAGGACACCCAAGAGGATTTTTATCGCCGGAAAAAAAAGAAAAAAGGCCAGGTTAGTTTGTAGGTTATGGACATCTTTGCGTGGACAAGCAATATTTTTTTTCTATTGTTTATGCTTGGTCCGGTAGACAATGCCGATAGGAGAAAACAGATTATTTTATTATTATTATTATATGTTGTAAATGTTTGACTCACCTGACCCGGGAATCGAACCCAGGACCTCGCTCAGTAGTTGCGATTGCGGCCACGAGATCAACTGGGAATAGGGTTTCTCAGTAACAGTCCGGGGTTTGGGAGTTGGCGATGTGACACCCCTGTGTCTCCGGACTATGAAAGTTAGGCAAGAGAGAGTGCACCTGTGTCTGCGCACACGCGCCGCAACTATAATATCTCCCGCGCCAAAGGCTGGCCTCCGCTAAGAATGGCCGCCATGGCCGCAATTCTGTCTGGAGGACTATTATTATGACTCACCCAAATCCGGTTCATCATCGCTATCCAATGTGATCGGTTCAGAGTTGACAGGCATCAGGTTATTTCTTACGCGAATCTCTGGAAACGGTGACAGCAATATAAACATCTGAATAAAATTACACGATATGATATTTTACTACAAATATGATAATTAATAATAAATAATTATATTTTTTCTGTTTGACCCACATCCTATTACATTACTTTTCAGCCTATAATTATAGGCTGAAAAATAATGTAATAAGTCAACGATGTGGTTTAAAAGATGTAGTGACAAAAATTGAAAAGAGTATGCTTAGATGGTTTGATCATGTTGAGAGGATGAATGAAAGGCGACTTACAAAAGGTATTTACAAGACAGATATGAGTGGAAACGCCGGGAGGGGACGCCCTAGGAGAACATATAGTGACCTAATTGGTGATGTTCTTCAGAAAGGTCAGGTGCGTAGCACTCGCAACCGGCGTGCGTGTATGACCAGATGTATGAATGTAAACGAAGCAAAAGGATTATGTAGGGAGCGTAGCAGGTGGCGCTCTATAGTTTATGCCTACCCCCATGGGAAGAAGGCTTGAGTTTATGTATGTTTAATAATAATAATACCAGTCTATAACTGTCCCACTGCTGGGCAAAGGCCTCTTCTCATACAGAGAAGGCACGAGCATTGATCACCACGCTTGCTCAAGACGGGTTGGCGATTTCAGACTTATATTAACTATAAAGTCCAGGTTTCCTCACGATGTTTTTCCTTCACCGATGTCAATAATGTCCAAGATAAACTCAGAAAGTACATATGAATTGAAAAAGTCACATTGGTACTTGCCCAGATTTGAACCCACAACCTCATGCATGAGAGGCGAGGCCTTAACCAACGGGCCATCATGACACGTGTATGTATGTTTATTTGACTAAAATTAAAATGTACAGTCTCAACGGCATGTCGATTTTGGCGACGATTACAATATTGTATATTAAAAAATGTTATAACTAAAATGAAAGTTTTAGAGATTTTTTTTTTTAAATAATATATTTATTTAAACTTTTAGAAGTGTATTTATTTTATTTCTTATTTTTGTCTCATTACATGCTGCACCGGGTGACGTCATCACGTCAGCGCCGGCTGTCGCTGAAAACCAGAGCTGGGGCTCTGTCTCGCATAGGGTCGCAGCATTATGCTGAGCGACGGCCGTTTTGCGTGGATGTGACGCATATTTTCCCCCAATTCGTTATTTTCGTGTTTGTGTTCTTTCTCTGCATCATGTTTGCCGCAAATAAACTTATTTTCTTTCTTTCTTTCCTTTAGAATAGATATTTAGAGAAGAAAATGTTGATTTTAGTGACATTGATAAGTCATTTTGGGCATTTTTCGACTTAGTGACTTTTCGCTCTACGGGGACGATATTATGTTAGATGAGTTGGGTGCAGGAAATGGCCACAACAAATGCAGCATCAGTGGCGTTTTTAGGTCCTCAGAAGTGCAGGTGTATGGACACTTTGGACACTCCAACATGAGACATGGTTTGGTCGGGAGCCCGCATTTGTATTGGGTCTCGGATACATAAAAATAAATAAAAGGTAAATCTCACTAGGTTGCTGTTGCTGCTTGTTGTTAGCTGCAAGTTGGTCCACCTTCCGCGGTCTACCTCGTTTGCCTTTCACGCGCTCCGTCGAAGGCGGCTGTTGAAGAAAACATAATTTTAGTATGACGAATAATATCGTCCGGTGCGGCGGTGGCTTATTCCACAAATCCCCCCTGAAAAATCCCCCTTAGGAGGAAAAGTGGAATATATAAAAAACCAGTCTAGAATTCACCCCTCATAATCCGGCTTATTTCACTAATCTCCCTCAGTGGGGAAAACTGAACCATACTGTAAAAAAAAAAAACACTTTCAGGGGGGTCCTGGAATAAGTTTTTTTTTTTTTTCAATTCTAGTTTTCCCCCCTAAGCGGGATTATCAGGGGTGAATTCTAGGCTGTTTTTATAGATTCCACTTTTCCTCCTAAGGGGGATTTGTGGAATAAGCCTACGGCGGTATAGTATTTTTACCTCACGAAGCGACGCGCGCTTAACTTGTGGTCACCAAGTGTATAAACTGTACAAACACGCTGTGAATGTGCCCGTGAAGACGAGTAGCGACAGCACATAACATACACGCACACGTCCGACTTTGCCATTGTCTCAGACGGTACCGAGAGCTCTTACGCTTACACAGACATTCACAGCGTGTTTGTACAAGTGTACAAGCACAAGTAAAACGCGTGTCGTTTCGTGAGATAAAAATACTGTGCCTGGTTGATGGCAACAGGCCCGCCCCAATTACATGGGACTTGAAACATAAATAGCGGAATGTGGAGTACTACAATGTGTAACTGAATACACATTACACGAATCGTTTACTGAATCGATTTCTGTCATTTTTAATATCGGTTTTTTATCAATTTTTTTCACAGTGTGCGGTATTTTAGCCTTTGAAGAATCTTACGATAAATTGCAGCTTAAAACAAAATACTTTTCTTTAAATTCTGAACCCGTGCATGGGCGTACCTAGGCGGGGGGGCAGATGCCCGCCCCCTCTGGAAATCTCGCAGAACATGTATGTACTCGCCTAATTACTAATCAAAGTGTAAACGGGGCCTTATGCTCTAACTTTTAAATAAACCGCGCAGTAGACACTGGAAAAATGCACGGTGCAATTGCGTTTTGGGTTAACAAGCAGGAAGACTTCGAAGATTTGGAGATAGCGGAATTAATCCAACAAGCAGAATGTTTTTATCCGAAAGTGAAAGCAGCCCTAGAAATTATAATGGCAATGCCTTATTCCACGGCTACAATTAAAATATCATTCAGTTCACTCAGACGCGTGAAAACGTAGCTGAGATCAACAATGATTGAAGACAGGTTAAATGGACTACCTATAAAGCAGAATCATTTGTGGCTGTTTGCCCTACACACTACACTACATATACCTAATGTTTCATGTAAGTGTGTTTGTGCAGTGTGTATGACAAAACAGAAAACAGCCACGGACGATCCGACCTAAAAAAATCCGACTTGCCAGAAGCCCCCCCCCCCCCCCCTCCAGGCCAGAAGCTGGGTACGCCCATGAACCCGTGTATTCCCTACGCTTTTCTGGCCCCTGCTGAAAAAAGGTTGCGCACCCCTGATCTAAAGAATGTTACTCACAGCATCTTTCTTAACGCTCGGAGTCCTCTTAGTATATTTTCTTTTGGTCCTCGGAGTTGTCTCCCCGGCAGATGATGAGGCAGCGGAATCTGTAATATAAGTTAAATGTCTAGTCTACGAAGGTTTTAATGCCAAGAGGCTGTGGAAAAGTAGAGAAAAGTTGGATATAGTTTACCAGAAATGACTCAACCCCCATTAGGGTCAAAAATTAGTTATATACACCAAAGAGGTCCTAACGGTTAACAGAAGGTACCCACTTTCATGTGCGTTGGTTCATTTAAAAATCAACCTTATGTTTGTAATGTCACGGATCTTTTTTGCTGAGTGAAAGAACCAACCGTTAGGACCTGTTAAGTATATACAACTCATTTTTGACCATATTGTGGATTCCTTTCTGCAAGGAGTTTTTCATGCAACTTTTTGGCCTTTGCAAGCATTCTACAATGCTGCGAAAGAACAGAAAAAAATTACTATTACAAGGTTATTTTATATTGTCTAATTAAACTCCGCAGACACGATGGGTATCGGTATCTAAACATGAAAAAACAAAAAACAAAAAAGATCTTTTTTTTTTTGGGTTTATCGACTGCAGTTATTGTAGTGACTTGAAATATTTGTAAAAAAAAAAAAAAAATTTTTTTGTGTACCTACCTATACTTCGCAGACGTGATATGTGTCGATATCTAAACACAATAGAACATAAGAAAACACTTTTTCTCAACTCATACTTCAAGTGAAAACACTAACAGCGGACGTAGACTTTCTAAAAATAACGTCAATTATTTTTTTATCGTGATTAGATCGCATCGGGTCTGCGGAGTTTAGCTAGCCAATTTAAAATAACCCTTTATATTATATTTTTGAAATTATCGGTGTCTTAACACGCCGCGATTTGGTTAATCCTGAGTGGTAGCTTTTCGCCCCGCTGTTGCCGTAGTGAATGTTCTGAAGACGTAAAACAGTTTTCACTGCCTAACAGACATCAACATTGCACAAGTGGAAATGAAGTCGAAAATCAATAAAGGAGATTGTTCTGCATCCATACATCGTTCGCCCCACAACCAACAGCAAAGGAAAACTACTTTGCGTGTTCTAAATTACAAGTATATGCCCATGACGACAAAGTTTAATGACGGACAACTTGCAGAAAGGATTTATTTCAAAAGAAAACAAAGATTTTGAGGTTATATTTAGTAAGAACAATCCTTTCAATACTTCGAAATACATGCTAATGCATGACACTGTTATTTCTATTGCCTATATGTGGTTAGTTGAGCTAAGAGAATCAGAAAAACATTTAAGTACTTACCTAAGTAGCTATTATGTATTTGGTTAGTGTTCTAGTTTTTGTATTAAAATAGGTAGGTAGGTAAATAAGTACTTATTTATCTAACTTCAATGCAAACGACTTTATCCTAATGTTTTTTGATTTTATTTATTTATACTTAGGTAGGAAGTCATATTACCTCATGTATGTTAGTCATGTTATTGAAAGATTGGACATCACTAATTGTCATATCTAATCTAATTGTCAAAGATGGCGGCATATTTTATGTGATGTCGATAGTCGCTCTATTAATTGTTCATTATGGAACGCAGAATGTCCGTTTCATACAGATTTCATACGCAATTAGTCTAATAAAATATATTTATAATTATTATGTAGGTCATGTTTGTTGGTCTTGGGGCCATTTCCGACGATGTCCTTTGCCATACAACGTGGCAATACTGCCAGCCTTTTAGGCACTTTTCCTGTTGACAGCGATGCGGACGAATTTGTTGATGCCCTGTCCTACCCATTCTATGATTCTTTCCCCTCCCTTTCTTATATATTTTCATAAATATTATTATTTTGATTTTAAAAAACAATTTAATTTGTTATTAAAATAATTTAATTTGGATTTGATTATGAGCTTTTAATTATATAAATAAACAATGATATTTTTTTTTGCTTTAATAAAACTAACGAAAAAAAAAAACTCGCACTAGTGACGCGAACAGAGACACGCGGTTGAAGTTATTTATTTTCGACTTTATTCAAGTTATGAAAAATTGATTATTTGGCAGTGGAAAGAGCGCTGACATTGTCATCTCAGAAAGCTGTCCCAAAAGCAAAGCAACACATGATTTATCTAAACACGCTAAAATGAAGATGACATGCAACATAAAAATATTATAAAATCATGGTCAAAGAATATTTCGTTTCGAACTTATTAAATTGTGTAACATTTACAGTGGTGCCGATTCCCTTGTTATTAAATTGTGTAACATTTACAGTGGTGCCGATTCCCTTGTTCTATCTCAAATTATATTCTAACTAGCAGCCCGTCCCGGCTTCGCACGGGGTAGACAATTATTTATTTTTTGGAATTTCTACACCTTCGGTTACATTGTTCAAATTTTACCAAGGATCCCTAATTTTTTTCAAAATGAAATGTAGCCTATGTCAAATTGGAAGAATGTAGCATTCTATTGGTGAAAGAATTTTTTAAATCGGCCCAGTACTTTTTGAGCCTATTCATTACAAACATACAAACATACAAAAATAGGTACAAATCTTTCCTCTTTATAATATTAGTGTAGATAATAGTTTACCTATTTTTTTTTGCAAGCGTTTTGGCTTTGGCACCTAGTAACGTAGTCAGTTCAACGCCATCTACAGAGTTCTTGAAAACTGTTTTTTTTTTTATACTAAAAAAAAAACCTCCCCTTAAAGTTGTTGTTTATGATGTTAGTAATTGAGTCCTGCAAGGTAGTTTTTTTTTTACCAATTACCCTGTATAAATAAATCAATAAATGTCACACGCCTTTTTGACACTTGGCCAAATATTAGCCCGCTATAAGAGTGCATTATTATGAATCGTCAATAAGCTGATTTATACCAGTCCTTAAAACACTTATTTTATTTTAACGATCACAGTACCTAATTATTAAGACTGCGCCGAGCGCACAGTGGCGCCCTCGTCGTTTGTTTGGTGATTTCTTTTATTTTAGAATGAAAATGCAGAAATTCACCACGTTAAGTTGTGCTCCACAACACTATACGTTATTATTACTACAAACAGTAGTTTTAAATTGTTATGTTTTATTGTAATAATTAAAACGGAGCTTAGTGGCCACTATTTTCGGTTTTAATGATTACAATAAAACATAACAATTTTAAAACTACTGTTTGTAATAATAATAACGTATAGTCTTGTGAAGCACAACTTAACGTGCTTATTTTCTGCATTTTCATTCTAAAATAAAAGAAATCACCAAACAAACGATGAGGGCGCCACTGTGCGCTCGGCGCAGTCTTAATAAACACGTCACATACATACCTACCTATCTAAGTACCTAACAAAAAAACTACTTTCATGCATTTTTAAATATGACTAATTACTGTAAAATAGGAATATAAAATTATTCAATTAATTTAAAAATAACACGTAATTTCATAAACAGAAACCAACATTTATTTAAAAATCGATAAGCCTGAATATACACAGATCATGCGGAAAATTTTAATTATAGTTATATCCTGCTCTCAATAAAAAATATATATCGTTATTACATACATAGTATTATTTTATTAATTATTTTGTAAGGAAAAAAGCCTAAGTGTCATGCCAATTTATAAAATTACAAGTTGTACCGTCAGCGACATAGGAATAAAAAATTAGCAAATATTGGTAAAAATCTTTAAAAAAATATATATTTTAATGAATTTTTAAGTAATATCTTAAGTGTAAAGATAAGCCTCAAGCTTTTAAGAAAATATTAAAGTTTTCGTATGTTTTATTTAGTAATTTTTAATTAAAAGATTGTTTTTTTAAAGATTTTTACCATTATTTTATTTTGTACTTTTTAGCATAAGAATTTATTTAAATATCTGTTTTATACCCAAATCGCTTTAAGGCTCCTAAAAACAGGCGCGACACGCGACGCGATACAAAGGCACCGCGTGTCGCACGACGAGCGGTGCCATTGTGTCGCGCCTATTTGTATGAGCCATTAGCGTGGCAATAGCAGATCATTGTCGTAACTTTATAACCTACTAACTTCTGCCCGCGGCTTCGTTCGCATGGAGTTTTCAAATTCTCTCACGGGAACACACAACCGGGATAAAATCCTATACTATGTCCTAACCCACGTCATGGTTTACCTAG
Source organism: Dryobota labecula (assembly GCA_947523025.1). Taxonomy (NCBI): domain Eukaryota; kingdom Metazoa; phylum Arthropoda; class Insecta; order Lepidoptera; family Noctuidae; genus Dryobota; species Dryobota labecula. Next base: position 10,322,107 of record OX383314.1, on the reverse strand, counting down.
GTAACAAACAGACGGAGTTAGTTACATTTATAATATTAGTATGGATTTCGATCACTGAATAGGTAAAAACAGAGCCAGATACCTACCTTATTTTCTGTGATTAATATACTCACACACTGACATAGGTTATTAAATGTTAAAATTTTAGGGAAATCATCTACTTTTACAATGTTTGTAAATATGTGAGCACCATGTATCTAACGCATAATTAATTTGTCTGTCATTGCTTCACTTTTCATTCTTTTTACCTATTGTGGTGTAGTAATTTTATTTTATGTAAGTGCATTGTCTTCACATATAATTAATAATTATTGTATACAAATATTGCTAACATTTTAAAAGAGTAAGTATGGAGTTTCTTGCCCATTCTTCTCCATACATAACTACCTTTTGGAAGGGGCAACTAGAATCAATTAACTATTTTTGTAATTTTTGACGTTGTTCGTTCAAAAGTGCCTTTTACGTGCCTATTTGAAATAAATGATTTGACTACCTTCACATTTTCTTGTAATTCTAATAATTCTTCATGGTCGAATCTTCGCGTGACCAGAAGGCTGGCTAAAGAATCTGTATTGCCATACGATGTAGCAAAGTTGCCAGCCTTTTGGGCACTTTTACTGTTGACAGCGAAGTGGACGATTTTTTGTATGCCCTTTTTTTATAAATACTTGTACATATTATTACTAATACTATTTTAAGACTATTAGCTTTTAAATTATGTAAATATGATTCAGAAATAAAAATAAGCAGACGTATAAAACATAAAAAAATAAATATAACTTTAAAAAAATCTGCTGACGGTACTAGAACGGCATAAGACACTGAACTATTTCATCTACCCACACAAGCCTAACTACTCCCATGCATCCATTATTAACTTGTGTACAAAGTAGACATTTAATATTTTGACATCCATTGTTGGCAATAGAGCTTCTGTGCCAACTTCGTCCGCGTGGAAGTTAACTATGCCATACAATATAATATCCTATGACACTCGGCAATAGAGTAGATTTCATTAGTGAAAGATTTTTTGTAATCGGATAAGCACACGCTATCATTCACAATCTGAATGATTTTGAAGGATACTGCTAATCCATTGCTTCATATGTTCGAAAGTCTGCTCAACAAGGCAAATAACGCAATGAATGTGGTTGAACACACACATTGCTACTTTAGTGTGTACGCAATTACCCCGCATTTCTACCCGAGAATATATACCTGTCTTGGTGCTAAAAGGGCTAAATTATGTTTTTGTGTGAAATGAGATTTTACTGCCAAAGTAATGAAAAAGTGATATATTTATCCCACCAAAAACATTTTCATGTAAAATGTTACCAAGGCGAGACCATAATATGGCTCGCACTGTCAAAAAGTCATCAGATCTCATGTAGAGCCAAGCTTATATCTCTAAAAGACCTAACATCACAAACTTCACCTTAGTCAAAACATATGGCTTGGCCGTTTCGTTACCGGCACATGGGAGTAAGATGAAGAATTTATTCACTGTTCATTACTTTTCTGGTATACAATAGTTCTTGTAGTAGGCGTATATAGCGTAACCGTCACATGGGCGTAAAGTGAAAAATGTATTGACTATTCGTGACTTTTTTTTTCTTTTCTGTTTTTTTTTTTCTATCTTTTCTTGTAGTAGCGTATATAATTAATGACCAACAAGAAAACAGTTTTTTTTTTTTTAATTTATAGATCAACAAAAGACGTCAAAAATTCAAACTACTTTGCACAAAAGCAAATAAGAATTTGTATCATCCAATCAATTACCTTTTCGCTTAATAAACTTTCGGCTTTCCGTCCGCCTCACTAAAACCTTCCTATCGCCAGCCTTTCTGACGGTATTGCCAGCCTTTCTGACGGTATTGCCAGCTTTTCTGACGGTATTGCCAATTTTCTGCGGTAATTTCCTCAAGGCAACACCCATTTTTTTATTGTTTGCAGGCAACTGTCGTTTTTTGACGCGCGAAGACATTTGTAATGCTGTTTTTGAGATGGGTTTTGCTAGAGACGAATATACAAGTGTTAGTAAGCTGGATGATGCTAAGAGGCGGTATTGCAAGACATTTTAATTTTCAAAATATGTATACAAATAAATTAAATGTAAGTGTCTGTTTTTCCAGATAACAGCTTTTGATTAAGTACTTAACACAAAAAAAAAAAAACAATTTTTAAATATTTTGTCTGTTAGTCCGTCTGTTTGTTCCGGCTAATCTCCGAAACGGCTGGACCGGTTTCGACGGGTCTTCCACTGACAGATAGCTGATGTTATGTGTTATAACTAGAGATCGGATAATCGGATGCATATTCACCTAAAGTTGAGATGTTGGGTAATATGGAATGCGCTTTTGTATCGAAAAAATCCCGCGGTTCTGGGATCTACAAGTTTAGGTTTCTGATATATTTACTTACTTTCAAATGTTGGTAAAAATCCCAATTTTAAATAAATATGCATCAGATTAGTTATGCAACCCAAGAATCCCGGGTTTTTTTTTTTTTAATAAACATTTTTTTTAGATGTCACATACTACACACTCGACTAGTTATGCATTCCCGTTGTTCCTGGCGACACGGGATTTTATTTACAATAAAATATTTTAGGAAGCCGCTTCCATACTTTTATATCTCAAAATTAACTTTAGGTAAATATGCATCCGAATATCCGATCTCTAGTTATAACTTAGGCTACTTTTATTATAGAAAAAGCCGCAGCTAGTATTAAAATAATGATTTGATTTCTTTTAACCATAAATCAGCCTATAGGACTTAGGAGGTACTCATATAGTTTTTTCTAGTAGTCACTAAGTCAAAGTTGTTTGTTGGCACGACATGGCAACATTCATTAATTTCAATAAAATGTCACGTAGATGTTTAGACGTTCGCCATCCCTATTTTAGGGTTTTGTCACTAGCAGCCAGGTGAGATTAGTGTCCGGTGTATGTCAATATACGAAATGAGGGTCTAGTTAACGTCTACTATGATCGGACCAAGATTATGTCTGGACTTTAAAAGAGACTGTGACCTCTGAGTTTGTTTCGGCCTCTCTTCTCAGAGTAGTCTCAGATAGGAAACGCTGATCTCATTTAGTTTTTAAAATACGATTGAAAAGTGTTTGTACAAACCTACTTACAGAAATAAAATCATTTACATATCCGGCCAATCCTGAATGAAATATCTGTAGAAAATCGTTGACAAAGATCTTTTTAAAAGGGATTTATTGTGTCTTGCAATTCCGCTTTCTTGTTTAGTGACTGCAAAGAAAACAAAGATGCAAGACTGAAGCAAGAATTAGAAAAAAAACACTTCATAAGAAAATGGAAATGAAACTTCAATACATTTGGCTACGGAACTCTTAAAGGCTCCTATAAACAGGCGCGACACAAAGAGACCGCACGTCGTGCGGCACGCGGTGTATTTATGTCGCGTGGCGTGTCGCGCCTGTTTGTAGAAGCCTTAAAAAGGATTGCATTGAACAAATGCAAAACGATTTTTTGTGGGGAGAATTTTTCCATGTATATCTTTTCTTGTTTCTTGCTTCTGTCTTGCATAGTAATGCAAGAAAATGATCAGTGTTTAGTACATGATTAGTAAAACACTTCAAAATACACAATTTTATAATATTTATACAACAAGTGTAGCCCATAATACAAATATGTCATCTACAGGATCAAATTAAATTAGCTGTTGGTATATTGGCGTATGCTAGCTGACATATGGCAAATAATTTAAAATTCTTTCAACTGCGTAGTAATGTTATCATTAATCACTACAAAACCGATCACAAAGGACGTATTTTTTGCTTAGAACAAAAACAGTGCAGAAATGTTATATTAAATGCACTGTTTTTTACATATAAATTTACCACGGAGGTTTAATGTCTCCCATTAAGTTTAATATAAAATATATGCATTAGATTAAAAAGATACTGGTTGAAAATAAAAATCGGCTGAATAAAACCGACTTGGTGAAAAAACTTTGTTTTCATTAACTTGAGTCATTATTTTGAGTAGGTATATTTTATCACGGTAGGTAGATTGGTAGTTGAAAAAAAAGCAGATTACGCACCTTGCTAAAGTGAGTAATTAATGCACACGTGTTAATTTAGTGCCCTAGCATGCGCTCGGGCACCAACATAACACTTGTGCATTAATAACTCACTTTGAGCTCGATGCAACAATCTACTATTGCATACATTGTATAGAATCAAGTTTTTTTCTAACTGAACAGACAGCTGTGCTGCTGGACAGTTTATTGCGTCACTTTTTCTTCCCAGCTAAAGCACTAGGAAGTGGTGAAGAGCGTGAGTGCCGGGGGACTGTCTTATGTAATTTTGACGTTCGAAAAAAGCTGATTCTCAACCTAGTTTGAATAAGTTGCTCTCCCTACCCTCTCACAGAGAGGAGGCCTGTGTCCCAGCAGTGGGAATATTATAAGCTGATTATGTTTAAAAAAAGCGTTATGCCTCCTCAATGCGACTTTCCCTCTCTCTCTGTCTTTCTGTCTATTATACACCGTGGCATTTTAGTCGTCTTACAGACAGCCCACTTCATGTATCCAATGACTACTAATCATTCATGTAAAGAAAAATTTTTTTTTTGAAAATCTAAATTTTTATATTTATTAATTATGACGCATGACATCGTTTAAAACACCCTGTTACGAGTGCAGTCCGAGCCTTGTGATACAAGGGCGCTGCAGAATGGATTTAGATTAAGTTTAAGTTGCAATAGAAACACATTTTTGCGTTAGGGTGAATGAACTCTGATAAAGATGTCGCCGCTCCATTCCACGGCGCCCTTGTAACACAAGGCTCGGACTGCACTCGTGACAGGGTGTTTTAAACTATGTCATGCGTCATAATTAATAAAAATAAATAAGAATAAAAAATTCAAACGTTCAAAAAAAAATTTTTTTTTATATGAATGTTTAGTAGTCATTGGATACATGAAGTGGGCTGTCTTTGTACGACTAAAATGCCACGGTGTATAACAGAAGGAGACAGAGAGAGAAAGAGTGAATTAAATACGCGTTTTTCAGCCCTCATAAAGTTACCACACATTTGTGTCAGAACTTCTAAAAACTTATACTTGATGGCTCTGTATTAAAAAGGCGTCTGTGGGTGGATATAACAGTCTATGCGAGCAAAAAGACACTAACTTTTTTTACACTTGAAGCTTGAAACCTTGATTTCAAGCTTCAAGTATCAAAAGTATTTTTTTTTTTCGTAAGAAGGAACGTCGTTCCTGAAGGAGGTCCCCGACCGAACACGTTTATTTTTTTGTTTCTTGTGAAGTTTCGCCAGCTAATTTAATTGGACCCTGTATAAGAAACGGCATACATGTTGAGTTTTTGTGAGATGGGAGTTCAGGGTGAAACCGTAACCAATATAAAGGGAAGTTTTGATGTGAAATAAAACTGCATTTTAGTAAGAATCTAACCCAATATTTTAGTTTATCATTCTGTATATCAATATACAGGGTGATTATTTATCCGTGTATATTATAATAGAGAATGATATTTTTAGCACTATCGTATTTGCATTTTCTGCCGTTTTTTTTTTTTTTTTCATAATTTTAGACCTATTTGCACCACTAATTACAAATGCGTTTAGCGCTAAATCGTTCTGTTCCTGTCAACTTTGTTCAGATGATAGAGACAGAATTATGTTTTAAATACGTTTAGAGTTTCACGCATTTATTGATTTGGGGTGCAAACGGGCCGGGTTATCCAGGGTCAAATTAAATTAGCTAGCGAAACTACGTAGACGTCATGGGTAACGAAATCTTAACACGATAAAACTAATGAAACAGTTTCTTTTTGGGGTCAACGACTTTAGTTACTTGACACAGTTTCAAAATCAGTAGTTTTTTCTGTGTAAACTTCACATACATTAAACAAAACTTCACATAATAAAAAAAAAAAAAAACAAAAAACAATAAAACTGAATTTTCTCAACAACTTCAAGTGGTCAAGAAAAAAGAACTACAAATATTTTTTTTCTTTGTTTTATCATGTTTACATTAGGATACCCATCACGTCTGCTAGTTTCGCTAGCTAATTTAATTTGACCCTTTAATTATGAGTACTTTCACCCCCTAAAAGGATTATAATGATTTTAATTACACCGTGTATACTGTGATAATTATTATCATTAATTAAGACATACCTCCTGTAGCGCGGCGTTTATATTCTCTTTTAGCTTTTCTCTCCAGAGCTTCTGTTGACAAATAAATGTAGAATTTCAGTAAGTATATCTTATATTTTAAGTTGTTTATTTATACCTTTGATTTTTTTTAAAGTCGACGACGCAATTTGACGTTCAGTATGATGTACAGTCGCGGGAATAAAAGGTTAAGCAATGTTTAGTACATTTATTCTGACCTACAGCTGACATATTATTTTACTTCGATGGTCCTAGTTTATCATTTGTGTTACAGCTTTAAGAACATTAAAACAGTAAAAATACAGAAAATAGTTATTTACTTATAGATTACGAGAAACCTATAAGGTTATGATCTTAATATAACATGGTATCTCTCAATATTGTGCGTACAAACTTACATTTTCAGTTGGAATGTATGGGAGAACTTGTTTTTCAACTACAATGTTAAGTTTGTTCTTGGAATAAACTCATCTCAACTACGGAACCCTTCATTGTGCGTGGTCCGACACGCACTTGGCCGGTTTTTATTTTTTAATGTTTCCTTAATTGAATTATGTATTCAGAGCATTTATACTCGATAATGCGTAAGTTGCGGTTACCTGTAATTGAGTGTAAATTACAGGATAATTCAAACTCAAACTCAAATCGTTTATTTCAATTAAACCATTTACAGGCACTTTTGAACTGTCAAAGAGTCGGTCAGTAAGAGAAATGAAGCTACATGCCCATTCCAAAGCGTAGTAGGTACCTATGGAGAAGAACGGGCAAGAAACTCCGTGGACACTCTTTTAAATTAAATTGTTACAAAAATAATTATTAGTTACATCATAATGTTGAATTTATAACGAAATGTGAGAACAATGTAAAAATAAAAACGTAGGTACACGTTAAAAGCGTCCAGAGTAAAAACAAACAATTCAAAAATAAAAATAAGCCGTGGCAGCTAAGAGATGACCAGTCCCAACTGACGGCGCCCGTTCACGAACATGACATGAATGAATATTAAACCAAATTTTTTTAAATCTTTTTTACAGATTCTTTTCTAATTTGTGAATGTGAGAACGTTGTAGGCCCAGTAGAGTGTAGATTTGTTGGCACTTTTCTATATTGTTAAGTACCTGGTAATTGTTGAAAGGCCTGTCCTCCCATACCTATTAACACTGTTATTTGATAATATTGTAAAGCCAATTATTTTTAAAAGAGTAACCGTGGAGTTTCTTGCCGGCTCTTCTCCATAGGAAACGACTAATTATTGGAATCGTGCACCTAGCTTCTGACGTTTCGTAAGTGCCCATGTAGCTTTATATCAAATATAATATTTGTATTTAGTTTTTTTTAATGTTTATTATTGTAAAAGACAAATGTAATGTATATCGTTGGTAATTCTTAAATATAAATAAACTGTCTTGCAGAACAAGTCGGAAAAATAAACGTCACATGCACAGTGCAAGTTAAAATGGATCAAACATTTGCGTAACCTTTTTATTCCGCAACTGTACATTCATACCGCGTTGTATTGCAGTAAGAAATTTCACATTAACAAACACCCAGACAAAAACAACAAACATTTGTTTAGTGCGGGACTCGAACCCAAAACCCGAGTCATAAGCGATCCGGTCAATATGGCCTATTCCTTGCCGGGAACCACAGGGCACCACAGCATTTGCAAAGAGAATTTATATATTTACAAACAACAATAAAAAAACAGATAAAAAAGCACCAACACCATACAAACCTTGTTATTATTGTAAATGCGAAAGCCTGTTTTTACAAGCTTATATTTATACACAACACACAGAAAATGGCTGAAGAGTATGCATTAACACATTAAGAGCTTACTCCTTAAGAATCGATTTTCATATAAGGCCCCCGGTATGGAAATTTTATGAGTGAAATTTATACAAGCGTTAATTCAAAAGCGTTCTTCTGACCCGGATAAACGTTGTTATGTATTGTTTTATTCGTAAAAAAAAAATCAAAATATATTACATATTTCTCAAACTTATATAAAATTAGAAAATATATATATTACTTATTTATTTCACACTTCCATCTAGATATTTCGCCCGTGCGATACACGATTATTTGCTCTTTACTGCCTCCAATTAAATCGCAAAGACAAGTCTAAATTGTGATCTAATTCTTGTTTCATTTGAGTTATAAAAACATTTTTTTTTTAATATCTAATTGTATGCTGCACCGGTCGACATCATCACGTCAACGCTGGCTGACGCTGAAAACCAGCGCTGGGGCTCTGTCTCGCATAGGGTCGCAGCATTATGCTGAGCGATGGCAGTTTTGCGTGGATGTGACGTATATATTTTCCTCAACTTTTTTTTATTTACCGCGAATAAACTTTTTTTTTCTTTCAGGTATTAGCCTTTGAATAATAAAACTTATAGGTACCATAATAAAGGTCGTAATTTTTTTTATATAAACCGGTCAACATATTGTGAAATATGAAAATACATAGACCACTAATTCCAAAATCAAGCGTTTTTATCTTATCATGCGCTCGCCCCGTGTCTTTTCGCTACGGCTCGCGCGAATAATACCGCATCGTGTGTAATGAACAACATAGCACACTCAAGCTAAGTTTAGTAACTATCTATTTAGACAAAAAACCATCCCCATGTTAGTCAATAAAAATGGCTGATATGTAGTATGTGATATTCGTTACCAACTCACGGGCCCTCTTTCTAACCAAATACTCTGGACTTGTTTTGTATACGCGTGGTCTGCCGCGCTAACGACATGAAGTATTACTGTTAAGTTTCTTAACTTAAGCATACAGAAGTTTGTGTTTTAATTCATTTTATGTCTTATCATCGGTGTTCTATGCGGGATTTTTATGTAGATGTCATGTCATGTTTCTGGACATCATGTCGTGTACCTAGATTTTTTGTCGTATATCTGGATAAGGTGTCGTGTATCTGGATTTTTTGTCGTATATCTGAATAAGGTGTCGTGCATCTGGATTTCGTGTCGTGTTTCTGGATATCGTGTTAAAAAACTTTCTCAAGCGTACCTAAATGATATCAAGCTCAGACTTAAGTTAGTATTTACACTTAAAACCAACCCCATGTTAGTAAATACAAAATGGCTGATATGTAGTATGTATGTTTGTTACCTAACTCGCGGGCCCTCTTTCGAGCCAAATACTCTGGGCTTGTTTTGTCCACGCGTGGCCTTCCCCGCTTACGCTTTTCCCCACTTTCTGGGGTCCTGTTATTCATCATAGCCGCTGAAAAAAAAAAGAATCAAAATATAAAAATAATGGAAAAAGAACATCCTCTTTTAGAAGTCGGTTAGAAAAGATACATATTGTTTAGCCTGAATGTGGTTCCGAGCAATGTATAGGCCGCACTTATGATCCTGTAAGTACCCATTGTAACAGGTACTTCACTTGTTAGAACTATTTTATTGAGCTGTGGTGAATTTCAGTATTTTTGACGTTTTTTGAATTGTCATAATTAGCCGTATTAAGTCTTCAGATAAAAGCATCTGAAGAATGAATACGGCGTTTAACTTAGTTTAGATAACTTTTTACCTCACGATAAAAAAAAACTGATCTTAAACAAACTTGAGCAAATACGAATTATTGGATCACTAGCAAATAGCGAATCTCAGCCTGGATGTCAGAAATCCGCTGATCAGTAAGTCAGAGTAGCTAACTGGCGTCAAAGTAGCTGTCAAATCTCATTTTATAGTTGTTGTGATTGCGTCCTGTCTGTTAGGACCAGAGATCGGAATAAGTAGAGTTAATTTACCTAAACTTCGAGGAAGGATGTAACGCAGAGTGGATAATACCTCTTCTAAAACTCCCGAAATAATTATAATGACGTTTAAATCCCGGGATTTAAATACCACGAATTATTTATTGGACTTCATTTATAGTTACAAATTATTGATTATATAAAAAAAAAAATTGGGTTCCGTATTAAACTATTAAATTAAATAACTTTTTAGCAATTTTAGTACGTAACCCTAAAAATGTTATCAAATCAAATCATTTTTATTTCTGAAATACACCATATAAAATTTACACCAGATTACAAAATTTCAAAATTATTATTATTTCAAAATTATTGTTATATAAAATTAAATTATTATTATTGTTACATTATGATTCTTCAAATCAATTATTTGTAACAGTATAAATGTCCAATAAATAATTCATGGTTTTTAAATCCCGGGATTTAAACTTCATTATAATTATTCCGGGATTTTAGAGGAGATATTATCCACTCTATGGTAATTCCTTCCTCGAAGTTTAGGTAAATTAACTCTACCAATTTCGATCTCTGGTTATGACATTCAGAGTCGAAACGTGGACACTCATGGTACGGCTGGTCCATAAATACAAGGTCGCTCAGCGAACTATGGAACAGGTTTCTCTGAGGGATCGAATCCGGAACGAGGTGATCCGGCAGAGAACCAAAGTTGTCGACATAGCTCACAGAATAAGCAAACTGAAGTGGCAATGGGCCGGCCATATTAGCCATAGAACCGATGACCGTTGGGGTAGACGTGTTCTTGAGTGGAGACCGCGAATCGGCAAACGTAAGGTAGGACGCCCTCAGGCAGGTGGAGCGACGATTTTCGCAGGGTGGTTGGTAGCAGCTGGATGAGAGTTGCCGAGAATCGAGCTGAATGACGTGCAATTGGAGAGATATATGTCCAGCAGTGGACTGCTATGGGCTGATGATGATGAAGAGATGTTGTGATTAGTTGTCAGCTATGAAATCAACCAATCATATAAGTTGACATGAGATTTGAAAACTTTCTTTGGAAGCTTTCAGAAACAGGGGAGACTCGCTTTTGCTGCAGTTTGTATTCTCTTTGTAATTTCGCCTGTATCATCGGATATTCGGATGGATATTGACCTAGAGTGAATTTTTGCTATGAAAGTACGGAAGCGGCTTCAATTTTTTTTTAAATTGTTAATAAAAAATCCCGGGATGCCAGCAACACAGGGAATGCATAACTGTGTGTGTATAGTATGGAAACAACTTTTAAAAAAAAATTAATAAAAAAAAATCCCCGGGATTCTTGGACTGTATAACTATTCAGATGTATATTTATTTAAAATTAATGTTTAACCCTGATGCAAATATGTGTATGTAGGGTGTAAGAGGAGGGGTGGTGTGTGTTAGGTAAAACAAAAAACAAATATACATTTTTTTTTAATTAAATTAAGTAGTATATCCTGACTGGGTGAAAATATTACCTCGGCTACTTAGGTAGGTAGGTATGCATCCGATTCTATAGTCAGAAACCTAAATTTGTCGATCCCGGAACCGCGGGATTTTTTCGATACAAAAGCGCAATCCATATTAGCCAAAATCTCAACTTTAGGTGAATATGCATCCAAATATCCGATCTCTAATCATCACAGCTAAGTTAACATACACAAACAAACAATAAGACCCGGAACAACAACGTATTACAAATATTTGTACTGTGCGGGAATCGAACCCACGTCACATAGCGCAGAAGCGTATTTTTCATGACGCCAACGGTGCCGTCAAATTTCATTTTCATTCAGTTAGTTATCGAAAACCAATGGGTCTGATAGCTTTGGTATAGGATGCAGTCGAATTCTCTTTTCTAATTGAAATAAATGATGGAGAATTTATATTGCATTTTGACTTTGGCTTCGTCTTTTGCACAGAACAGATAAGAGGTTAGAAAAACGGCATAATTATTTATTTCTCGCGGAGCTTCGCACGCTGTCACAATAAGAGCGCGATTGTTGGCCGGTGAAGCAAATTTCAGTTGACTTATGAGCGTTTGCTCAAAAGTGCGGCGCACTTGCCCCGCCTACAAGGCCCTTCTAACCTCTGTTATCTGTTCTGTGGTCTTTTGACTTTCACTTCAGGCTATGACTTGAATTTTGACTTTTGACTTTCTACTTAAATTATTAAGATCAGACTTTGACTGTCAAAAAAAAAATCTCTACATTATATAAAACGCGTCTCACCCATCTCCTTGGCTTGTTTCCTCGCCGCCAAGTTGGCCAGATACTCGGGACTTGTCTTGTCCACCCTGGGCCTGCCGCGCTTCCGCTTCACAGGAGTCGGCGGTTCGCTGGTTTCAGCTGAGAAAGAATGGAAGGTTATTAAGACGCAGATATATGCCAGTGACCTTGAGTGGTTAGCTTGCGTATTCAGTACTGAGCTCACGCAACGCGTGGTACGTCCAGCCAGTAATAGGACTCGCCCATCCAGGCTGTCCCAAATAAGACGCGTTATTAATTAATTATACATAAAACAAAAGGTATTTTAATAAAAACACGTACATATACTAAAAGACCAAAAGTTAAATTATTTTTAAAAAGGTGAAGGTTTCAGAAAAATACGCCTGATAGATTTTGCGTGATTCTCAGTTTTTTATCCGCGTTAGGCGTAACAATTTCTATAATTAACTAGCTTTTGCCCGCGGCTCCGCCCGTGTAGATGTCGGTTATCGCGTAAAAAAGTAGCCTATGTCCTTCTCCATATCTCAGGCTATATCTCTGCCAAATTTCGCGTGAAAACGTAACATACAGACAGACAGACAGACAGACAGACAGAGTTACTTTCACATTTATAATATTAGTATGGATTTCACTATGTAATATAAACATAATCTAAAATATTCATATATTAACTTATTAAGAAAGTGCCATGACATTAATTGTACACTCTGTGGTAAGTTTAATTCCCACACTGACTTAATATTTGTAAAAAAATTTTTCGTTAAATCTCGCACCATGTATCTAACACATAATAAATTTATCCGTAATTTTTAATTGTTTTTACCGGTTGTGGTATACCTAGTAATTTTATTTTAGGTTCAGACGCCAGCACATCAAGCTACTACAATCTGTCAAATTTCTTTAATAGATTTTCAGCTTTATCACTACAGTATAAGGTTCAAGGTTGATTGCGAAAATATGACAGTTTCAGGTAGCTTGACTTGCTGGCGTCTGTACATCGTCTTCACATGTAATGATAATAATTGATGTATACATAGTATTGCAAAACAGTTTAAAAGAGAAACGGTGGATTTTCTTGCCCATTCTTCTCCATACGAAACTACCTTTTGGAAGGAGCAATTAGAATCAATTTTATTTCCGTGAAAATTTTGACATTTTGATTTGTTTTGACTGTACTGTTATATTGCTATTTCTATAACCTGCTCTGGATCTCAAGTCCATCTTCACCGAAAAGAACAATGTCATCGGCAAAAAGCATGCACCATTGGTGGTATATCTTCCCCAGAAGAACTCCTTAACAAAGAGCTCTACTACTACTCTTCTTCTGCTTTTCGTGTGGTTAATGACTAACCCGGTGTCAGAGTGTTTATGCCGCCCATGGGTCTCTGACTTGGCTACACATGCCGTCGAGAAATATCTCTCAGGCAAGCCATGTTTTCCTTAGCCGTTTTTTAAACAAGTATAGCAACCGGCATGAGTCGTGAGCACAAACTGACACCTCATTTTTCATTCATTTCATCATTTCAGCCGAAAGACGTCTACTGCTGGACATAGGCCTCCCCCAATTGGGGGGGTTTGCCATAATCGCCACGCTTGCCAAGCGGGTTGGCGATCGCAGTGTGGTGTTAGAACTGCATAGAGAACGCTGCTGCCCATGCTCTAGTAAGCCCCTTAGTCGCCTTTTACGACACCCACGGGAGGAAATACGGTGGTTCTATTCTTTACGTCCGGTACCACACGGCAGTGTCAGTAAATTTTTAGGTCTATTTTAATGAAGAAGGCGGGGGGCGCCGAGCTGCATGAGATTGGTTCGTCAGCCGATACTCGTCGTCTATTGGACTCCCGCGTGTCATTTTTATTTAGCCGAAAGTGTACATGCGCGAGCTTGCCCCCACTACTGCCCATCTGTGCTCACGACTCGTGCCGGTTATTATACTACACAATACGTACTTACATGAAACCGAAACTACTACAGCAACTACTAAAGCATATGATAAGTTCTTACCAGTACTGATGGGCTCCTGCTTCTGTCTCGCCGCGTACAACTCGGGCGGCACGAAGTGTGACACGGGCGAGCGGTAGTCTACCGTCAGCGGCAGACCGCCAGGCACTACGAGTACGACAAACAGTTACTGGTTAGGTCACATAAGTAAAATCCAATTAAATCGGCGGTAAATTCAAAAAACGACCAAGCGCGTGTCGAGCATGACTAAGACCCTTCATCTTAACTACCCATCCACAGACAGACCTCGGCTAGCGTACCTTAACTATGACCCGTTCGAATGTTACTTATACCGGATGACATTTTTTACCGTCTCGTAAAAATTTGGGTATACTAGGTGAACGGAGTAGAAGCCTATGGCATAGTTTTTATTATTTTTTCTTTAACCTAGAAAGAAATTGATCTATGGATAAATACCACACATTTGAAGTAAACTTATCATACTATAACAATAAACACAGAAATTTAACAAAAAACATAATTCAATAAATAAATACGATAAATAATATTTAAATTTAAATCATACGCACCCAAATTTCAATATTTTTATCTCTTATTTTAGTTTTATTTCTGAAAAAAAAAAAAAAATTGCTATGCCATAGGCTTCTACTCCGTTCACCTAGTATACCCAATTTTTTTCGAGACGGTAAAAAAAGTCATCCGGTATAGCCACGAGTCCCTTCCTCTCTTACGCGAGTACCTTAAATATATTGATAAGGCTACGGACACAAAGTCAGCGGCAGCGGCGGCGGCGCAGGGAGCGGCGCATTTCATTGGATAGATTTATATGGAACTGGCCTCGAAGGCAGCGGCGCGGGGTGCGGCGTACGAGCGATGCGCACCAGTCTAGCGGTGGCCGCGCGTCTGTATTGACGTAGTATTTCCTTACCCGGTTGTAGGAATTCACATCTTCTTTTGCCCAAAATAAATCTAACGTTACGAAGAAAGTATCAAAAACGATGTTGTCGCTGTTTAGATGTTTCGTTCGCGAACAAAGATACCTATTTCCCATAGCACAACACTATGCCGCTCTAGCGCCGCGCGATCGGCCCGCTGGCTTCGAGACCGGGGTCTGCGTTGCCGCGTCGCTCCCTGGGCCGCTCCCTGCGACGCTTCCGCCGCCTCTCCGCAATCGCTGAGTTCGAGGCCGAGGCCTAAAAGGTTCTGGAGTAGCGACCGCCTACCGGAAGGCATAGAGTTGGAAGGCTTCCCACAAGGTGGACCAATGACTTTGTGAAGGCAGCAGGAATCCACTGGATGCGAGAAGCTCAGATCCTGGCGACGTTTGGGGGAGGCATATCTCCAGCAGTGGGACGTCTTTAAGAACAAACCTTGGTTCAACCCATAGATCTCTCCATTATGCTCGATCTTGGGCTTCTTCTCCGGCGTCTGCTTCTGACTACCCTCGCTGCTCGAAGACTCGTCCCGTTTGAGCTGCGGCAACGCGGAGTCCAACTGACTTTCACACAGCGCCATTTTTGTTGATTTTTAATTTATTCTGGAAGAATATTTTTTTGTGATTAGTTGGAGGAAATTTTGGAATATAGTACCAATAAATGATTTTGTTTTGACTTTGACTTCAAATTTTTCTTTGAGTGTATGTCTTAGTAAACAAACATAGTGTGATCAGATCACCAGAAATTTTAAATTAAGTTTAAAATGAAGTTTGTAAGAAACACATAATAAAAATTATGGTATGAATTACATAAAAAACTGCTTCATTTAAAAAAAAAAAAAATCTGTACTTTTTCCACATTTATTTACCAAATAAGATAACTAAGGGCTCACACCTTCCTCCCATTTCTATTATTTGAAAATATTATAATGGCCAATTATTTTTAAAAGAGTAGCCGTGGAGTTTCTTGTCGGCTCTTCTCCATATGAAACAACCAATTGGAACCGTGCACCTAGCTGCTGACGTTTCATAAGTGCCCATGTAGGTTTATATTATATAAAGTATATTGATTTTGATAGAAAATATGTCAAACCGTCATATTTATTAAAGATACCTGACGATTGAAAAATCGGCATTTATTTATTGTCTGGTGTCTAAAGGTCTGTAAGATTATTATAAGTAAGTTTTTCCCAGGTTGAGATTTATATTGCATCAAATCAAATCAAATCATTAATTGGTTTGCAAACATGGGGTACATAGCTGTTTTATCACAATAGTCCTCAATGTTCTACCGTCACATGGGCATGCAAATCTTATTATTACTTAATTTACTCAATTTTAAAGATATTATAATTTTAGATAACAATTAGGAAAATTAAATACTTAATACAAAATACAAATAGTTTGAAATACATTAAAAATGTCATAAAAATACAAAATGTCAACAAAGATATCGCACACCTATACTCCATTTATAATAGCATTAGACAGAAGTTAAAAAAGGTTATTTTTGATGCACACTTTATAACAAAAGTACAATAAACTTATTATAGTTACGATTGACGCTAAATCGATTAAAATGAATTTATATATCAGCTATCACACTTAATTGTAATCATTTAAAAAAACAACCATATGAAATTAAGTGGCTTTCATTTAGATATATTTTTTCATTCCAATTTAAAATTACAGTGCCTATGCTAAAAACCTAAAAGAAGCAGGAGTCAACAATACTGCAACGCTTTTTGTTTCACTATAATCCTACCAAATCTAAAATGTTACTTAATCACTTCATAAGCTGTGACAGCCGGGGATTTCTAATTTTACTGGTTTATGTCGTCTGTGAAATTGACTTGACAATGTTCTAAGATTGTCATGTATGTCATTTACTTGTGAATACTTTGTTTGTTATTGTTTAATTTTCGTGATTTTGTTGTTATTTATTAAAATAATAAATAATATTTAGTTATTGCTTTGTTATTGTATTGTTATCAGTGTTGGCATTGGGTTGTTTGTACAAAACGTTACTTTTTTTTTGAGCTATGAGTGATCCCGGTGTGGGACCGAGTGGCTTACAACATATAAGTGCTGAGTCTGACCAAAGCCAACGGCGAAAAAAACGTGGTCCAAAAGTTGACTCCGACGAAATAATAATGTCTCCCAAAAAAAGAGAACGGTGCGTGCTGTAGAAAAACAACCTGTGATAAATATTTTTAAGCAATTGGAGTCCTGGCCTGCAGATACTCCTCATTATAAGACTGAGATGATAAACAAAATCGCAGAAGTTGCCGGTAAGGATGATTCATACAATTATTACTATAAAAATATTTGAAACTAACATGCATTGTGATAAAATGTATTTATACTTTAGAAACTCCGCACATGATTTTATTATTTACAGGTGTATCTCGGGCTACTCTGTCCAATATTCTCAAAGAGTACAACATAAAAAGTCGCCTGCAATCTGTCACATGAAACGTGATGATTTTGATGACATCACATTTAGTGGAATATGCAGGAAAATTCATTCCTTCTTCTTTATTAATGAGTTGCCCACCTTGGACAAGATGCTGGAAGCAGTTAACAGTGACGAGTCTCTGCCAGATTTAAAAAAAAAGCAGTCTGTATAAAATAATTAAATAAACATTAAAGTTCACATAAATCAAACAGAGCAGAAAAAGTGCACTCATAGAGAAGTCATAGACAAGCAGGAGATCATCCTTTGGAAACTAAAATATCTTCATGAAATAAAAAGGCTAAGGAATAAAGGAAGGAAAATATATTATTATTTAGATGACACTTGGCTAAATGAAGGTACAGTGCTTCTAAATTTCTTAACAGCTATTTATGCACTAAGCAGTGTATGACCTCTTGCATTCAATAACATTATAATTAATTATACAGTTAAACATTACTCCATAAAATTGGTTCGTGAAATGAATGGTATTTATATTAATAACCTTTTATCTTACAAACAGGTCACACGAAAAGCCTAATATGGCATGACACTAATAATAAGTCTTCAAAAGAAGCACATTGGGAAGGTCTATCTGCTGGTTTAAAAAATCCAACTTATAATCGGTCATACTGGTATTTATTTTATGGACTGTCCTCGCCAAAAAAAAAATGAACACCCCATTGTTATTGACTATTAATTAAGTAATACATATTATATTGTATTATGAATTAACGCATGCAAAGCGAACTTTTAAAGTTATAAATTTTGTTATAGTATTTATCTATGACCTATTTCCGGCAGTGAAATTATATAGGGGGTACGGAATAATTGACTTGTATTAATTTTATTTCACAGGGTTTGTGAAGGGTTTTTAATGGATGCTGCATTAATACTTGATGCAAAGAAAGGTGATGAAGATGACTACTCCGAAATGGACGCCTTCAACTTTAATAATAATAATTATTTATTTATTTACACTTCAAGACACAATCATCCGTGTAGCCCTGACTCTTGTACTAGGATTTCCTGTTTCATAAGAGCCAGACCTCTCAATTTACAGGAAATATGTTATAGAAGCGCGATAGACAAAAGTGAAAATGGTTCAAGTTAATTTTGTCAAAAATTGAGAGTGGCGCTGTAATTGTTATGGACAATGCACTGTACCACTCAAGGACATTGGAGAAGCTGCCAACCACAGCTACACGAAAGGCAGATATACAGGAATGGTTTAAAAGCAAAAATATTCCTTTTGAGGAAAAAGATCTTAGGGCAACTTTATTAGAAAAAGCAAAAATACAAAGACATTTATACCAAAAGTTTGTTGTAGATGAGATGGCTAGAGAGAAGGGTATTTCAGTATTGCGCATCCCACCCTACCACTGCGAGTTCAACCCTATAGAATTAATATGGGCTCAAATGATGGGGTATGTGGCTCAACATAACAAAACGTTCAAATTAGACAAGGAGAAACAATTACTCCCACAAGATCTGGATAGTATTACGCTAGAACGATGGCAGTCTTGCGTTGCTCATGCAATTAAAGAAGAGGAAAAGTTAAAGCATAATGAATGATGTGGTAGAAAGATTTATTATTAGGTAACGTCGGTGAAACTTCTTCATCTTTATTCTCTGATGATAGTGACTAAATTATATGATGAAGACGAAGAAGTTACACCAACTATTGTGTGTTGAAAGTTGTTGTTTTAAATAAAATATTGTAAAAAAAAAGACTTTTATTTCCTTTAATCTTAATTAAATTTAAATCATCACGACGTAATCGTTTGTTTCATTCATTCGTTTTGTTGTAAGTAATGTGTGATGAAGATTTTATTACGACCTATTTATCAAAGTTATGTTAAAACATTTTTAGTTTAATTGTTTAAACTTTTAACTTTGAATAAAATGTTTCGCACTCCTGCTTCTACGAGCCTCTTTTTTCTAATGCTATAGTAAATGGAGTATAGATCTAAACTGAGACAACTCAAAAATCGTTAGTTTTGAGTTAGGTTTGTATTCGAATGTTTGGTGATCATACGCAACTATCCAACATAACAGGTTCAATAAATGCTTATAAAATTAATCGCTAGATGGCTTTAACTTTCTTTTGTTGAATCAACGTCTGTCACCCACTCCCACCTAAACAAGTCTATTGTCAGTTGACCTTCACTAGTTATAAGGAGTGCACGTATTAACAAGAACGAAAACGCGGATATTTCGAATTGTTAGTTTTGACGAAACGTATACGTGAGGTTAATTCGAGTTGTTACGGTGTTGGTGAATTGTTCTGCCATATTACATAAGGATATTTTGACTTGTTCCAGTTTTGTTTGATAAGGTACGTAAATATTTAGTAACTATTTTGATTTGACTTTGTTTTGATGGATCAACATGTAAAATTCTAGTTATCCTACTATTGTTGAAACAAATTTATTTTAATGTTTTTTCAATACATAGTGTGATATTTTACATGCATTGCATAAAAATCGTTCACGGTATTATAAATTGACTGTTTCCAATACACTGTTTTTAATAACACTATTTACTGTTTTGTATTTAAAGATTTTTTTGAGTTAACTCACTATTGCTGGATAGTTATAATTTACAATAACTGCTTTTTCTATTTCAGAGAAAAATGAAGCGAGGCCGTTTTCTTGTCAATATTATCAATGAAAGATATAAAGAGAACCCATTAACAGCTAATAAATAAGACTTAACTACTACTGTAAATGTAGAAGTACAAAAAAGAAAAGAAAATATTCCAATAAACACAAGTGTGATAACTAAACCAGGCCATAGCAGACATATTGAAAGTGATTTTAGTATATCGCCAAGTGAAGAAAGTTTCGTAGAGGACTCTGATAATGATCCAAGTTATGTTCATCAAAAGAAGAAGACTTTATCCCGTAAAGAAATTCCTTCTTCATCTTCTTCAAGTGAAAATACGTCATCAAACTCTTCGAATTCTAGCGATAGTTCTAGTAGCAGTAGTTCTGATTCTGAAACTGAAACCAGGGCAATTACTCACACTGCCCAGCCTCAGAGTCAAGAAGTTTTTGAAATTGAAACCACGGCTGCTACTGATACTGCTGGACAGCCTCAAACTCAAAACGTTGTTGATACTGAATACAGGGATGTAACTGATACTATTGCACAGTCTCAGAGTCATGTTGTCAATGAAGTTAGTAATGATCAGCCAAATAAACATTTATTATTTAATTAATATTAGGCAAAAAAAATTAAAATTTACATTTTGAGACTGATTTTGTGATTTATATTAGCATCGCATTACGTGAAAGTTTTATTTTTATTTATCTGTTTAAGATTAAAGTCATTTTTGATTATGAGAGAAAAATATCTCAATATTTTGCTTCCTTTTAACTTTGGAGATTCCTTTTTTCATTGGTAGTAACTGTACATTAATGTATAACTTTTAATGTATGGTTTTTATTAATGTTTCATTATTAATTTATGTTGTACCACTTGTTTAGTACACTTTTGTTTGAATAATTGTTTACATAATTTTTGTACTAATATAAGTACAACTCAAAATTATTCAATAAAACTGTTTCAAGTCTAAATGGTGTTTATTTTTTATACATAGTCACCACCCTAAAGTGTAACAACACGAAAAACAGTGATTATCGATAAAAAGGATTGAATTTTAGCCCCAGTTTGTATACAGTGACATTTTACAATCTATTTATTATCTAGAATCAAATTAAATTGTGTAACTTCCCTAACAAAAAACGCAGATATACGTTTTTATCGTCTCCTGAAAAATGACCTTTTTTGAGTTGTCTCAGTTTAGATCTAGGTGTGCGATATAATAAAAATAAAAAATAAATTCGAATGTGAAAAAGGTTACAGTAATAAAAAATGTCAAATGGGATGATGATGATGGGGCTCCCTTTTCCGCACTTAAGACTCCTATTTGGTCCGTTGTGCATGGGATGTCAAATGGAATAATAGCATCTCAATCAGTCAGTGATGTCACAAAGAAAGTAGGTACAATAAAATAAAATAAGATACATATATGTACATTCAATACCGTAATTCATTTAGTACCGTGTGGTGCCGGACGTAAAGAATAGCATCACCCCATTTCCTCCTGTGGGTGTCGTAAAAGGCGACTATGGGACTTACTAGAGAATGGGCAGCAGCGTTCTCTATGCATTTTTAACACCATACTGCGATCGCCAACCCGCCTGCCAAGCGTGGCGATTATGGCAAATTCCGTCCTTTTGGGGGAGGCCTATGTCCAGCAGTGGACGTCTTTCGGCTAAAATGATGTTGATGATGACATTCAATACATTTAAATGTCACGGAATTAACGCATACCACCAGACACCCCAATTAGAATATTATGTTATAATCATAATTGATAGACTGTTTTTTTTTTTACTATTATGTATAAAAGATTGTTTATTGATCAAATTAGTTATACTGATTTTAGGAGAAAACTGTGGTCACATTACAAATCTACGCACGCCCTCAGTCATACGTATAAGGATCAAGCGTAGTAGGTACTTCGTCGATTTTGGGTTGTTTTGACTGTACAGCGAAGTGTGAATATAATTTATCATCATCATCATTTCAGCCGAAAGACGTCCACTGCTGGACATAGGCCTCCCCCAAAAGGGGGGGATTTTGCCATAATCGCCACGCTTGGCAGGCGGGTTGGCGATCGCAGTATAGTGTTAAAAATGTATAGAGAACGCTGCTGCCCATTCCCTAGTAAGTCCCTTAGTCGCCTTTTACGATACCCACGGGAGGAAATGGGGTGGTGCTATTCTTTACGTCCGGCACCACGAATATAATTTATGTAGTTTTAATTATTTTTGGGATAAAAAATTACCTATATTAAAAATGACAGAAATCGATTCAGTAAACGATTCTGAACAAACTACTTTTATAATTTGTGCAATAATTCAGTTACACATTGAATTTACAAGTATAGTGCATGATGCAAAGTGGCAAATGAAAGATGAATTTCTGTCCAATGAACAGGGATGTTTCCTGGGTAAAAAAAATCTGTTTAGTCCGAGAGTCAGATAATAAAAAAATATTAGACACGTATTTTTTGCTTCATCATATTAATAAAAAATAACTTACATAAAACACATTGAAGTTGGGGAGTGGGGGCTCGTTACGTCACAATTCTAACAAACTACGTATAAAATCTAGCGAAGAGTGACGTCATGGAACATTTAAACTCAATGGGGTTTATTTATAAACGTTGCTTAAAGTTAAGTAATGATTAGCGACTGTTTAACCATACATTTTTGACGTTTGAACGTCACTTAACTTTAAGCAACGTTTATGAATAAGCCCCTATGTATCGCAATAAATTTTTGATCATTTAAAAATTAAAAAAATACGTGTGCCATATTTTTCAATAATCAACATGACGGACAAAAAAAATTTTTGAATACCTTTTAAGGGCCTTTGGTAGAACGCAAACCTTTAATATATCTTGATGTAACTGTCGTCAAGTTTTTACTGTCAATAGAGTTTATTTTAGCTTAAATTTTAAAACAAATAATCTGCTAATATTTACTATTGATTGCAGATCAAAGCAGCAAAAAAAAAGTAGTATATTATCCATACTAATAATACTTATAAATGTGAAAGTAACTCTGTCTGTCTGTCTGTCTGTATGTTACGTTTTCACGTCTAAACCGCTGAACCGATCATCATGAAATTTGGCAGAGATATAGCCTGGGATATGGAGAAGGACATAGGCTACTTTTTTACGTGATAACCGACATCCACGCGGGCGGAGCCGCGGGCAAAAGCTAGTAATAGTATATTTTAGCTTTTTTTCGTTTTTTTATTAAACACTAGCAGCCCGTCCCGGCTTCGCACGGGGTAGACAATACGAAAGACATTTTAAGACTCATTTTTCTACACCTTCGGTTACATTGTTCAAATTTTACCAAGGATCCCTAATTTTTTTCAAAATGAAATATAGCCTATGTCAAATTGGAAGAATGTAGCATTCTATTGGTGAAAGAATTTTTTAAATCGGCCCAGTACTTTTTGAGCCTATTCATTACAAACATACAAAAATAGGTACAAATCTTTCCTCTTTATAATATTAGTGTAGATAGTGTAGATGTAGAAGTGTAGATTGCCCCACACTAGGAATTTTTCCTGTATCGTGGGTGCGTTTACAAACATTTAAAGTCACATACACAAACAGCCAGACCCGGAACAACTACTTGTAGGTCATACAAATTTGATCCGTGCGGGAATCGAACCTGCGACACGCTGTTGTTGTTGTTGTCGCCTGTTTACACTTGCCATGTCGACTTTTGGGTGGTTTTAGATGAATTGATGGAACTGAACGGAGTGATGTAGTGGATTGGTTGGCAAGAAAGGGGTAATCAGGAAATGGAGGGCGGTTAGAAGTTTACATACATAAACTCATGGCTTCTTTCTATGGGGGTAGGCAGAAACTACAGAACACCACCTCCTAAGATCCCTACTTACTCCTTTTGCTTCGTTGAAATTCATACATCTAGTCATACACGCACGCCGGTTGCAAATACTACGCACCTAACCAATAAGTCACTATAATGTCCTACTAAGGCCTGTGTTCACCAACATTCAAACCACCGGTTAGGTATTTAAACAGTTGGTTTATGTCAAATTTCCTATGAAATTTTGAGTAAACAACTGATTAAATATCTAAACAGTTGATTTAAATGTTGGTGAACACAGGCCTAAGGTGTACCCTCTCGGCGTTTCCACTCACATAAAGAAAAGAAAGAAAGAAAAATTGTTTATTCTGCACAAATAAGACATTACATGCAAAATAGACAAAATAGACATACTAATACAAAGTAACTAAAAGCCTCGTATTCAAAACCTTAAGGCCTGTGTTCACCAACATTTAAATCAACTGTTTAGATATTTAATCAGTTGTTTACATAAAATTTCATAGGAAATTTGACCTAAACCAACTGTTTAAATACCTAACCGGTGGTTTGAATGTTGGTGAACACAGGCCTAAATGTAACAATAAAATAAAAAGTTTGACATCTGCCTTTAATCCATACTAATACACACAAACACACAAGATACACATACAGGATTTTGTTTTCATTTTACTTTTGTGTTTAATTTTATTTTTTATTAGTGTTACTATGAGTGTGTTTAGTTTAAAATGTGATCTCTTCCTGTATGAGTCCCAATAAATACTTTTTCTTTCTTTCTTTCTTTAATATATAAATGTGAAAGTAACTCTGTCTGTCTGTCTGTATGTTACGTTTTCACGCCTAAACCGCTGAACCGATCGTCATGAAATTTGGCAGAGATATAGCCTGGGATACGGAGAAGGACATAGGCTACTTTTTCACGCGATATAACCGACATCCACGCGGGCGAAGCCGCGGGCAGAAGCTAGTAATAATAAAACAAAGGATCATAGGCACAACCATATACAGCTAAAAAGACAACATAATAGTTATTTATGCAACTGTTGTATAATAAGGGGTATTAAAACACGAATGTGGGTTTATCACATGAGTGTTTTAATACCTAATTATTACAGTTGCATACAAGACTTTATCTACACCCTGAAAAAAAAAAGGTTCTGAAACAGTTTTTGCAATACTAATATCGAACAAAAATGGCGGGATACAACGCTATGGTATAGTATAGTGAAACGCGCGTGCGTGACAATGTTCTTTTTTTGAAATTCATAAAGATACCACGAATTGAGTAGTGAGAATGGAGGGAGGATGATGATCCCTTCCTTACTCATCAAACAGATGAGTAAGGCAAGGATCATCATCCTCGTCAAAGCAAAGGAGACTTTGTCTCTGTCATCCAGACCTAGACTAAAGTCAAGAGCAAACTCATAGTAGAATAAAAAAAAAAAAAATGAAATTCAGTACAACATTATAACTCCCGTTTGGATGCTATTATGGTTACTATGACACTGGGTGTTGTAATGTTGGCAATAAGCTAACTGTTTCAGAAACTTTTATAGAGGATTTATAGCATGGGCGTAGATAATAGTACATTACTGAAAAGAAAGAAAGCCCGAAATCGCAGGTATTTGTGACCCGAGCCGCAGGCGAGGATTACAAATACCTATGCGATAGAGGGCTTTCTTTTTTACTGCCCGTGGTGAGTACACAATTTTACGTCTTCACCTGGCCACAATGCGAGTTTTACTGTACGCGTAGCGCGCGGTAAAACTCACATTATGGCCAGGTGTGACGTAAACATATTAACATACTTCGATTGCTCAGTATGTGGCCCATACAGCAATGGTTCTTTAGCAGTTTATTTGATTAAAAAAAATACCAATCGTTTATATTATTTTTACAGTTTAGATAAATAATTGCGTTGAAGCTAGATTTTGAATCATTCACTGCAATAATCATTGAAATCTCAAAATTAAAGTTATTGCGCCCGACTCTCTGCGCTGCCATCTTAACGTAATGCTGGCAGAATAGTCGACATCGGCTAAATTGCCAAAAAAATTAAGTTAAAGCAATACAATAAAATCAAATTTAAGTGTCTGTTTGTCTGAATGTCAAAATAACAGCTTTTTTACCAATTTTAACATTTTTGTCAGTCTGTCAGTTTATTCAGGCTAATCTCCGAAACGCCTGGACTTTTTAAATTTTCAACACAATGTACCTATATTGTTATGAAATAAATTACTTATGACTTATGACCGATTTTGACTGGACTTTCACTGGCAGATATCCGATGTTATGAGGCTACTTTTATTTTAGAAAAAGTAATGCGGTATAATTTATTCACCACTAGCTGCGCCCCGCGGTTTCACCCGCGTGTCGATCCCGTAGGAATATCGGGATAAAAAGTAGCCTATATGTTAATCCAGGGTGTCAGCTACCTCCATACAACATTTTATCAACATTGGTCCAGCCGTTTGAGCGTGAAGAAGAGACAAACATAGACACACACTCACAAACTTTCGCTTTTATAATATTAGTGATGTCAAAATAAGCCATAGACAAACTATACTGCCGCCCTAACGAAGAGTGCAATAACTCGAATTTGGACGATTTTGAGTTATATATTTGGAGTCAGCGAATCGAAATCTATTAACTCTCTCTAAGCAACTTTTTATTGATCCTTCAGGAACTCGGTTTTTCAGTAAGCAAGAATGCAATTACCAAAGCTTCATAAAAAATTCAATAATCAAAAATACATTTCTCGGAAGCGGCAAAATCGAGTTATTGCATTTTTCGTTAGTGCGGCAGTATAGACAACCTGTTACTTGCAAGCTTATGAGAACACAATATACAATGTATATACAATAGGGCGCACCCCTACCCTTCAAACATACGTCTTGAACAGTGCACCTGTTGTTAAGACCCGTAGATATCAGGTTTCTTTTAGAAAAAATAGAGGGTGAACTGGATAAAAAAATTCTATAGGGGTGATAATAAGACTAATAAGAATGTATTATAGTTAACAAGACAATTTACAATACAGGGACATGGAACAATGAACGGGACCAATTCTGGAGCAAGAAACATTCCTCAAACCAAGAATAAACATGCATTTTCTCAAACAAGTGTCAAAAACTCGAGGCATTTGCACTGCAGTTCGTGCGTTACAGACAGGTACAGTAAAAACCGTTTATACCAACTTCGAACGTTGGACTATGGTTGTTATAGCCGATAGACGTTATAACCAAAAACTATCACTATCACTATCACTACATATTATAAAACAAAGTCCTCTGTCTGTCTGTTCGCGATAAACTCAAAAACTACTGCACCGATTCTCATGCTGTTTTCAACAATGGATAGCGTGGTTCTCGTGGAAGGTTTTAGTATATAATTTAATAAGTTTTTGTATACCATCTCCAACAAATATCGTTAATGTATACAAAAATTGTATACATTAACGATATTTGTTGGAGATTTCAGAAAAAAATAAGCCATCTGGGAGCTTTCAACGAAAATGCTGTCTAAACCCGTGCGCAGCCGGGCCGGGTAAAGCTAGTGTTAAATAAACAGAAATACTGGGACCTCAAAACGTTGTTGTAACCGCTATATCGTTTTAAGCGAAGTCGTTATAAACGGTTTTGACTGTAATTTCATTATTGTTGACTGCCTCTTTGGTCTAGTGGTCGCAAGCGCCACTGCTCAGCATGGGGGTCCTGGGTTCGATTCCCGGGTCAGGCAAACTGTTATTGGGTTTTTCCATTAGGAATTTCTCAGTAGCAGCCCGGAGTCTGGCTTTGTACCCGGTTGATGGCAATAGGCTCGCCCTATTACATGGGACTTAAATATAACTGGAGAAATGTGGGTGTTCCTACTATGGGTACACCTCTGCCTAACCTTTCGGGGAAACAAGGCATGATGTTATGTTTATACATTATTGTAATTCTTATATGGTTGGAAGTTGAACATCAAAATAATGGATTGAATGACCTCTACAGCAACATCGTAGTCTTATGACACATGGGTGTTACAAAAAGTCTGATCAAGGCTTAATCATCATCAGCCTAGCTTTTTTTGAACTATGTTGGAGTCGGCTTCCAGTCTAACCAGATATACCTGGATACCAGTATTTTACATGGAGCTCTTGTCTAAAAGCCTGATCAAGTCTCTGGACAATGTTTTGATTCAAACGAGTATCCTTGGAGTTTTTTTGCTCGTTCTTCCCCATAAGTTCCTACTGTACACTTTGGAATGGGTAACTAGCTTCATCTTTGTGACTGACTGACTCCTTGGTGATCCAAAAGTGCCTATAAATTGGTTTAATTAAAATCATTTGAATAAATCTTACATAAATGTATAGATTATTTGCTATTTCGTGAATGTGAGAACGTTCTAAGCCTAGTAGACTAAATTAGTTGACCATTTTCTATTTTGTTAAGTTCCTAGTACTTGTTGAAAGACTTACACTGTCCTCCCATACCTATTAACACTATATTTGAAAAAATCGTAAAAGCCATTATTTTTAAAAGAGTAACCATGGAGTTTCTTGCTGGCTCTTGTCCATAGGAAACGACTAATTGGAACCGTGCACCTAGCTTCTGACGTTTCATAAGTGCCCATGTAGGTTTATGTGAAATAAAATATTATGCATATTTTTTTTTAATTGCTTTGTGTTTTGATCAGTAACAAACAAACATAAAAGTTGACAACAGATTTAATTGAATGCTTTCAGAAACTTCGGATCAATAGGGCCTTTTGTGCAGTTGTCAACCTTTTTTTTTTAATAATAATAGACAAACGTAAACATTGACAGGTTGTTGTAGCTTCCATATTCAAACCACCTGTTAGATGGAAACAGGTTTTGGTTGGCTTAGGAATTCTTGAGATGTGATAATGGATACATACCGACTGATATTAGTAAGTTGATTTTAAGTAATTAGTAATATTGTAATAATAGTAAAGTTAAGCTATAGGGTATGAGAGATGTGATAATACGTGATGTGTATGATAAATAATGCTTCAACAAAATTTTAATTTTAGATTATGAGTAATTCAAGAAATTAGTAAACAAAATCGCAAACCAATCACACTAACGTGCATTTATCTTAACGTACACCATGGAAAACCTAATTAAATGCTTATCAACAATTCCTAACTACAGAAAGCGTAATGATTCTTACCTTATTCATCAAACTCCATTTAAAAACAGAAAAAACACTTTCATAACACTATTTTACACTTAAAACTTACGACAAAACAATATTAATTTGATTTCTACACAATACAAACTTAATATAACAACAAAAAACGCGTAAATTGTAAAATAAAGTTGTATTAACTAAAATAAGTACAATCAATTTTCTCGGCCCAACTAGTCATGTCGAGGCGAACGGGAATATGCAAGAAAACAAAGCTTTCCACTGTTGATTTTTAACGTTCCTACATCTTTGTTGTATAAGAATGCTTTTAAAAGTGATTCCAAAAGTTTTTAGCGTAGATTATCGAAGATATAAACAAATTTCACGGCGTATTTTATCTGAACTATACGTCCATTTCTGTTCCGTCAGTAACGCTACTGCCCGTAGTAGAATTGAGATAGAGAATGTTTTTTTTTTATGGCAACATTCTGTAATACTTTGCAAAGTCCCGTTGGGCGCATTGAACGACGGTGGCTTGGTCCGAAGTATAAACGAAACTTATAAGAAAATATTAACGAAAAATTAAATAACTGTTTTGTGTGCGTATTAATCAAAATCTTACTTATTATGTACGATTCAAAACAGTAAAACCTTAGTAAATACTTGTCATTATGAATATAATTGCAGTTTTGATTTCGTGTAGAACAAAATAGTAATTGAAACCACGTTCTAAACTTCCTTCGAAATACAAAATCACTATAGATTATGTTTATTGTGAGGTATTTGGAATAAAAAAAAAAAAATACAATATTCTCGTGTATTTTAATTCAATGTTATGCGCTAACAATTACTCTCATATCGTACTTCGGAACAAAATTGTCAGATTTCCACGCAAATAAAGTGACTTCATAATCTTCTCAATTTTGCAGCATATTAAATAAAATTATCAGAATCTAAACGAAACCCTTAAAAATAGAGACAAAAACATGAAAAATCTTGTTATTTTATTTACAAATACTTAAAATTAGATTGATAAAAAATGGATAACTAAAATTGTATTAACTTTTGTCGAGTAACAAGCAACATTTATGGGTGTGGGGCAAGAAGAGAGACAGTACGAAATAGCGATAGTTATAGGTAGGTCGAGCGTCGAGTTGGCATTGTAATAAACTACTTGACGTGTTTATCGTCGGCCGCGTTATCGCAAGCTCTTTGTACAGTTTCACCTTGTTACGGTCGCCTTTCAACTAGTTATAACTCTGACGTATTTCATCGTTTATTTTCTTATTTTTCGTAATTCCACTTAATTAAACATATTTCATTAGAAGTCGATTTTTTTTTTATTAAAAACTAGCTGTGATTTTTTTCAATTTGTGTTTTTCAAGTTTGTATTTAAAAGTATTTATTTCCTGCATAAGTTAAATGGTAATTGATTTATTTTCTATTAAAATCACATGATTGTTGTGCTAAGTAATTTATTAAAGGCTGCATTATGAGGCATTCTAAATAAAACATGAAACAACGAGATAGAATAGAGTTCATTCATTCCATGGAGTATTATCATTACCTCATTATTACTTTTTTTTCTAATCTAATTCTAATATCTTGTACGAAAAAGAACAGCGTAGTAACAACATAATTTTCTAGAATATCTTTTTATTCATCTCAATGTATTATTTATCATGGTTCTTTTCATATGAAAATAAGTAATGTAAGTTGAGCATTTTCATACGGTTTTTCGTTTCAGCATCGGTCAATGTTTGTATCCACTATCCACTGTTATCAAACAAAAGATTAGTCAGTTCATTATTGATTTGTTTGCATGACACAGTCTGAACGAAAATCAATAGTTTTGCGAACAAAGTATGGGCGGGGTTAGACATTATTAGAAAGAGACAACGAGTGTTCTACTTTCGAAAATTACAATCATTAGAATGGCTTATTGTAGGTATTGTGTGTATTGGGGATATAATAAAAAAAAGTGTAGTCCCATAGCAATAGATCATTACTTGATTGATTTGCTCGAAAATTAGATTAGGTTACTCATTAGCTAAGTACATTTTAGTATATTAATTTACTTCCCCTTGGCAGTTAACAGGTAAGCATCAATGGGGCAATAAAGTATGTCCAATGTGAGCCCATTAAAGTATAGGATTCATTGGTATTTTATTGAAATAGTTGCAAAGTACAATGATCCTTGGTTATAAGTAATTAGAAGTAATAAAATAAAGCACTTCTCGTCAGTAATTCAAGTAGATAAATAGGTACCAGATAGTTAGGCTTATTAAGAAAATTTTGATTAAATTATATGAGTCTTAATCTTACTCACAAAATTAGTTGTTAACACAACAATGTTAACAGCATTGTTGTGTTTCGGCAGTTAGAGTTAAAATAGCCAGTTCCTCTGTGACTGAGGATTCCGGGCGAAGCTTGCTTCCATCTTCGGGCTTATCATCACTTACCATCAAGTGAGATTAAGGCCAAGGCCGTTGTGGATAAAAAAAACTAATATTAGTAAATAGATTATGATCATTTTTTTCTGCTCATGCCTATGTAAGTTCAAACCAAGATGCATTCATTTAAATGATTCATTCATAAAAACAATAAAATTTGAAAAAAATAATCAGAAATATTTTCTTTTTTAGAGTCGGTAAAAATAGGCGTAAAATGCAAATCTTATTGTGGCAATACTAATGTAACTCCCCAACTCCCGTGACGTAAAAAAAAGTGCAAACATGCAGACAGAGGGCGTTCACAAAGTTCATTAGAAATGTCAAAAGTTCAAGGAACTCGTGCATAGATAATAAGAACTGTTTTATTTTGTTTATTAACCATTTGTTACTCTGTGGTTTTGGTAATTTTTATAACAAACAGAAACTTGGTAATCTTATCATCCGGAAGGTTTGAAAGACGGTATCGGGGCGGTTTTATCCACAGACTAATTAGATTGTTTTATCGGTTTAATGAGTCCAGTCACCCCTTTTGACGACTGATTGTATTGTATTGTGCACTGGGCAGTTATCTTTCACTTTTCACAAGTTTTCACCACACACCACAGCATGAGGTTTTCACAAAAATAAAAAGTTGTGCTGTTATCAGAGGAGAATAAGGTTTATTATAGAAATTGATGCTCACAACTTAAAACTTAGTTTTTTTTAAATTGCTAAATAGGCCTGTGGGGTATTGGGGCTTAAAAACTGAAAGCTCGTCATAGGTAGAAGCAGCACAGTTGTCCGTCGGCAAACCGCCACAGAGCATCATAATTTAATAATTAAACCGCAATTGTTTTGTTAATTTGTTTTGTGTCGATCACAAATTATACGAAAACTAGATAAATAGTAGTAGTAGTGCTTATAACTTATTGACTTTTCTACTGAAGCTGCTTTTTTATCAGTGGTAGATAGACGCTTCCCCTGTCTTTAGTTCGTCTAAGTTCTTTTTTTTTTTTTGGAAAACTGGAGGCCTACGACAGAAATAACCTGATCTGAGTTGATAGTGAAAGTAGTCGGTCACTTGACGTCAAGATGACAACTGAAGTCGAATAGGCCTGTGGTACGACGTAGTAGTACGTCGTCGCCGTCACAGGGTACATTTTGGTCGCCGTACACTGCTGATCTAGTCCTATATTACATCAATGATTCTAGCATTTATCTAAATGATAATTTGCTATAAGTTATATTATAAAACATCACAAGTGCCTGTAGGTAAAGAAAACAGACTTAGTTCTATTTGCAGCATCACCTATTGACGAATTTCTCCCATAAAAGTCTTCAGGTTTCAAAAGAATAGCACATTATAGTTCATGACGAAATATCGGGTTTCCAATTTCTTCTTCGTAGAGCATCTTTGGGGGATACATGAGTCTCCGAATTTTTGCAGTAAACAGCTGCGTAACTGGGTAATAATTATTATTAATTTATGAGTAAAAGAAGTGGATTGTTTACGAGAATGTATGGATATTGACAGCTGGCTATCAAATAGGACGGACAATGGTAGCGACATCTGAAGTGAGCATTGGGTTTCATTTTGACAGTTCAATCAACAACGTTCATTGCGATATTTACTTTGTTGAGCAGACAAATTTTTCGAACATATGAATGAATGGATTAGCAATATCCTTCAAAATCATTTAGATTGAGATTGATCGTGTGTTCTCGCCTGATGGAAAGTTCTCACTCTCCTCGCTAGCTCCTCAGGCCCTGAGGAGCGAGCGAGGAGAATGAGCGCTGGTGCCCTATCGGAGCTACATATAACCCTGAGGCTATAGGTTATATGTAGGTATATCTCCGATAGGGCACCAAACTTTGGACTACGTTATTGAGAGGCCTATAGATTCCAGACGGGTATCCGAGTTCCGATATTGTCCAGACGTGGACAGCAAATATGCTGATGTGACTAGGCTGATGATTAGTAATTGGGCCCGCGGGCCAACTCCGGCCCGCAAAGGGTTTTAATCCGGCCCGCCATCGTCGGCTTGTTTGTCAACCAATTACAACATGAGTGAATCGAGCAATATTAGATACCTGTGTACTTAAATTATTTTTGTTGCTACGCCATCCATTCATTGGTTAGATTATTATTTTATGAGTTTCGTATTCCATATCTTATATGGCGGAGGATAAGTTCTACATTCGGCAAGGAAACTCGTGTGTGGCCTCATATTGCCGCGAGCGGCCTCGTGTCGCCGAGGGCGGCCGCGCGACCTATTCGAGCTTTTCAAGCGATACTGGTATTTTAAATATGTAGATAAGGTTTAAAATTATTTCACACTGAAAGTGCTCTCCGCGCTGCTGCCGGTCGCTGCTTTCCCGGTGTAAATCGACCCAGAGATTCTTCTCAGAAAGCCAAGGTCACAGGTATTCATTTGCAAAAATAACTCCCTGACTATTTTTCTTACACTGTCGGTTGTGACCATAAAATAATAGTCGTATTTATAACAATATTATTCTCTTCATGTCAATTATTTTTATTACCTTTTTTCATCATCGTAGTTGTATTTCATCGCTGAGCATTGGACTGTTTTATTTTCGATTTTTCGCAATCATTTTCTGAACTTGGTTTTTAATTTCTGAACGAATTACAAATCGTCACACCAAACGTCAATCTTGTCAAACAAAAACGTCAAAAATATTTACAAAACCTCAATGCTCATTGTGAAAACGAAACAAGCGCTTTGTTTGAAATAATATTGTTATAATTAATCTCGTTAATTGTAAAAACTAATGTTATTAGAAGTGAACTAAACACCTAAGTGTACTATTTTGTCTCGATTATTTCTTAGTCACGTTAACGATTAGGATTTTTCTGGATTTCCTTCGCGTAGTGGAAAACACTGGTAGAAAATTAAGAAAAAAAAAACAGCGCGTGATTTATCTTTTGAATAAAAATGAGTAGATGTGACTTTAAAATTGTGTTATTGGGCAGCGAACATGTGGGAAAGACCAGTTTAGTTCTCCGATTCGTAAACTGCAGATTTAATGCCGATATTCCTTATCAAAACGTAAGTAATTATTTGTAAACACGCCATAACCACGCCTGTATTTTTTCTGAAGGCAGAAGTGCACAGTCATTCATCCATAATTGTCTAATGTCAGTACCTCCTTGTTTGTTAATTAATTCTATGAAATAATTAAGCACAAATGATTGCTGACATTATACTATGCCTGTCCGTTTATTGTAATTGCCTCATTTTCTTTAAGAAAATATAAATAAATACCAAGGTATTACTAATTATTATGCAAGTCTGATAAGACCTAATCACATCCAACCCATGTGATTAAGTCTGATCACTTGCTTAATAATTGAGTTGCCATTGATTTAATTTTAAAGTTTTTTTTCTTAAATTTAATCTATACAAATAAATAAAGTTGAAGTGTCTGTTTGTAATGTCTAAATAAATAACAGCCATAAAATAAATGCCTATGACATTATGGTACATATAAAAATAAATTGCTTGTCTGTCTGTTTGTTCCGGCTAATCTCCGAAATGTACCCGGTACACAGTACCAATCGCCGACCTCTTATATGTACAAAATATAAATGTGAAGGAATCTTGGCCTAAAATTCTAATAATGTCTAATAATAGTCCTCCAGACAGAATTTTGGCCATGGTGACCAATCTCAGCGGAACCAGCCTTTGATGCGGGAGATTATAGTGCAGGCGAGACAGGTACACTCTCTCTTCCCTTATACTCTTATAGTCTGATGGGATGTCAATCCGACATGACAGGAGAGAGATCAGGCACAGGGCCATCAAACTGCCAACTTCCAAACTACACGCTGTCACTGAGAAATTCCTTATGGAAAAACCCAAAAACACTTTGAACCAGAAATCGAACCCAGGACCCTACGCTCAGCAGTCTTAATAATATCTACATGCAGTATGAAGGCATGGTGGATGATCAATGCTTGTGCATTCTGTGTACAAGAAGAGGCCTTTGCATGCAGTGTGACAATTACGAGCTGATATTATTGTAATATTTAAACTGAGAGTGAATTTTAACATTCAGATAAAGAGGTATCTGTCTGTCCTTCACACTTTGTGATAAATGAAGTATTCACTTGTTTAAAATACATTGTGTTTATCAATAATTCACAGGCCAGACATAATATAATTGGCAGAGACTGACAAGTGATTGCATTTATACATAAACTGGCTAAACCAACAGACGTTGTCCTGTACAAAATTTCAATAATTCATACAAAATTCCCATACCTACACTACGAAAATGCACTTTTAGTTTTCCCGAATTTTCCAACTTGTACAAGATTTTACTTTCTGTAATAGATTCGGACTATTTAAAACAGAAATTTGCCAATTCGGTCCAGCCGTTCTGAAGTGGTGCGCTTACCAACAGCATTACATTTTTGTTATATACATAAATATATTTGAATACATTATAGGCTTGCTTGCACCACAATTAACTCAATCTGTTCAGCGCTAAACATTTTTAAAACAAAATTCTGTGTGTGTTAATCGCTTGAAGATAACAGAGATAGAATGATGTTTTTAATTAGCAGTTATTGTATGTCCTGTGCGTGTACCAAACAAAATATTTTTCTTTCTTTTCTTTCTTTAAATTCTTTTAGTGTTTTGTTTAGTGACTAGCTGCTACCCGCGTGGCTTTTTCTAAAATAAAACTAGCCTAATTTACTCCTTATAATATCAGCTATCTACCAGTGAAAGTCTCGTTAAAATCGATCCAGCCGTTTCGGAGACTAGCCGGAATAAACGGACAGACAGACCACAAAAAATAAAAAAAACTTAGTATATTCTTTACAATTTGTATGATCATCGAATTAACTTCTATTTCTAAACAGTCCTACTGAGTGCCAATTTCATCAATGAAACTGAACGCGATCAGTGGTTATCAGTGATCGATTAATAGTGAATTAATAGGTAGGTATTATTATTATTCTAAGGTTGATTCACGCTAATATGAACACAATGTTCATTATGTTTATTATCTTTTGTGAGTCATTTTATTACTCACAATGTTGTGATTTTTTTAAATCTAGTAGAATGTGCTACTACTACTACTACTGCTATGTGTTTTAGCATTTAGCAAACTACTGTTTACGATTGCAATATTTTTGAGGTGAAAACTTCTTTAGGCGCACTTTGCGATAAATAATCTTAAAAGTAGATTGTTATACAAGGGATGAAAGGGACCTATTTGGGCACGAGATGGTTTCGCGCACGAGCATAGCGAGGACGCCAATACTTCGAGTGCCTAAATAGGTTTGATTTTAGCGGTAGGAGGTTTTCCATTACTGTTTTAGCCTCTTCTCTAATAAAATCAGGCGTTTAATACATATATCTAAATCTGATGAACACATTTTATACAAATATCTGTAGGTATAAGTAAATAATTAGCATTCGACAAAACAACTGAAGATCGAATTACTGCTTTTCCCGCCTTTTTGATGTTTCTTTTTCTGTGGTATTCTACCAACCAGTGTTTTTATCATTGATGATGATAAATATGTAGCTCAAATCTATGTAAATTAAATAATTATTTAGTCATGTTAGAAAATTGTAGATAATATTTTTAATTTTACAATTTTTCATCGCGATTTAACAGAATGGCTGTATAAAAAGTTGGGACATGGCTTGCAAAACTTTAAAAAAAAATTGACAGCAGGGAAAATCGTTTCCCAGGCACGAAAAGTACTGTTTTCATCCCTCTGATCAGGTAATTTCAAGCGTACTTTCCAAGTATGGGAAATAAAAAAGAATATTTATTTTTGTTTCAGACGGTTGGTGCAGCTTTCTGCGCAAAAGCAATGCAATCAAATGGGAAGAACTTTAACATTGGCATCTGGGACACGGCAGGCAGCGAAAGGTACAACTAAAAATATCAATCAATCAGTTCAGTCTATCGCAGTCCACTGCTTGGCATAGGCCTCTCCTAGGCTAAAAAAAAATCATTAATATAGCGAATTGTCCATCATTTGGCACTCAAAAAGTACACATACACAGTATACATATGTATACTGATAGCTCATGGAAAGCGTTCGGTGACGATGACGCGAGTTCTATAATTTTTGTTCCTCCAAAAAGTGCTCAACGCGCCTAAAGAAGTCTCACGACAAAAAAAAAAAGCATGTTGCTGAAACAATGTTTCGCAACTTTGTTCCTGGTGTAGAAGGGCTTAAGAATAAAATCTTATCTACGACTTTTAGATATGAAGCCATGACAAAGATATACTACAGAGGTGCTCACGCCGCTATCATATGTTACGAGCCTTCGTCCGCGGCCTCCTGGAAACGGCTGAGACATTGGTTGCAAGAGTTGAGAGC
This sequence comes from Dryobota labecula, assembly GCA_947523025.1. Lineage (NCBI taxonomy): Eukaryota > Metazoa > Arthropoda > Insecta > Lepidoptera > Noctuidae > Dryobota > Dryobota labecula. The sequence goes on along the minus strand of OX383314.1, from coordinate 10,284,223 downwards.
TGTTGAAGAGGTCAGTTATCAAAATAGTATGTTAACATCACTGCAGCACATCAAAATAGTATGTTAGCATCACTGCAGCACATCAAAATAGTATGTTAGCATCACTGCAGCACATCAAAATAGTATGTTAGTATCACTGCAGCATATCAAAATAATATGTTAGCATCACTGCAGCACATCATAATAGTATGTGAGCATCACTGCAGCACATCAATTCAGTGTAACGTAGTCCACAGTTTGACATAGGCCTCTTCCAATTTGTGTTGCTGTTACTAAAAGTGTAGATTTCAGTTTTTAGCTATTCTTAGGTTTTTTTTATTATTACTTACTAGCAACCCGCCCCGGCTTCGCACAGATGTATTATACACCTGAACGTTCCTCATGAATCACTCCGTCCATTGGTGAGAAACGTATGAAAATCCGTTCGGTAGTTTTTGAGTTTATCGCGTTCAGATAGACAGATGCGGCGGTTTGTTATATAATATTTATTTATTTACTATAATAGAGGTATGAGGAACAGGGTGTAAAGTACACTCATACTATATTATAGTAAAGGGAGGATGCTCCAACCAGACGGGTGTTGTGTCTGGTGGGCAACTGCCCGACGGTTGATGTTGGGATGTTGTATATATGCTGGTCGTGCAGTAAACTGATTGCGCGATGTAGGATTTGTGACGTCAGGTCTTTGGTGCGTAGTTCACATGTGGCGTTTTATATGCCACCACACTATTAGCATTTAAATTTGTTTTTTCTGGATCCCGGGAACCAAATATAACGATGCAGTCACAATTTCCACACTCAGAGACGTCACCCAACACCAAATTAGACACCACTACCAACAAAAATGAAATGTTTTTAGACTACTATTTTGACTGACAGGGTCCAAATTTATACCTGCCAGCACGCACTGACGGGGTCTGCTAGGACCGGTGCCTGCCAGGGTTGCGGGATTGTCTGAAAGGGATACCGTGGCCCTGGCACACAGGCAACTGAAGGAACACGGGTGGGTTATAGTCAGTAAAAGTCTGACACGCCCTCCCGCTCCGCCCAGAGCGGGAGAAGTTATTTGATAATTTGACACCCAAAAATAGGTCCAAATTTATTCCTGTCGATTAACGTGGATATTAATTAACAAGTCCCAAGTAACGACTCTGAGTACCGGCACAAAATTATACAGAGGAAAATAAGTCAAGTGTCAACCTCTGGAATTCCGCCAAAGAGCAAGTAAAGATATCCAATCGAAGAGAGACGCTATTGAGTATCTTTATTGCTTGTCCCATTGGTGCAAATTTTAACAAGTTTGTACGGGCCACTGGGACTTTATATATAGAGCTGTGGGCCATAATAATCACTATAAGGAACCCCGAGACAGCTAGAAGGCGCCGCGGCAGACCCCGTAGAAGATTGCGGGATGAGCTGGGCAAAACAAACGACCAGTGGTCCACATTAGCCCTCGATCGAAAGAGCTGGAAGTCATGGGGAGAGGCCTTTGCCCAGCAGTGGGATGATGCAGGATAACAGTAACAGTATGTAGTGATGTACACAGTAAGATTGGTTTCACTGCTGTACGGGCTGTCAGTACGGGCGCCCGGAGCGGGAGCACATGTTAGGCGCTAGAACATCGTTTCACAGCGACGCGGGATGGTGCGCACGCGACTCGCTCCGGGTAGAGCCCGTATATTGCCACCCGCGTCCCGCGCCCGGACCCGCCCGCATACTGCCGCGATCTCGTCGCAGCTCATTCATCGTTTCACAGCGACTCAGAACGCCCGTGCTCCGGGAGTACAGTCGATATGAGTCGATTTATTGACACGGGATTTATATACGTGTTATTTTATTTACTGTATTGCTTGTGCCCAAATAAATGTTTTTCTCTCTTTCTAAAATAAATACGCACAACAAATAATGTAAAAAAGTTGAATAATATATAATTACCTCAAAGCAAGCCCCAGTCTTTAAATTGGAGGTATAGCAACACGAAACATGTCTTGATGTTTTATTCTATTCTCCAACCTTGCTAGTAATTCATCAAAACTAGTAATCGACCTATGAAAATAATTGAAAAATTTGCGCGGATCGTCCCTGAGTTTATAGTTGACAAATGCACTTTCGAAACATCTCGCTTCGAGGATCGGATGTACCCATAGTCTTTTTATCTACCGTCGTCGTCTCTTACAAATTAAATATACACCAATATTTTTTTAAACGTATGCATTCATTTTTTAACCGACTGTCTCCCGCTAGCAACCGTATCGCACTGAACCCACGTTTCAGAGCACTGTGGGCGTGACCCGTACGGCTCTTCCGCGCACGGACAGCCCGTACGGGTCTCCCAGATAGCTGTGAAGCCAGCCATAAATACAAAGAGAAACAACATATAACTTTTAAGTACTAAGTGCGAAGGCTACTAATGGTATAATGAGTTTTCCGCCAATCTATTTCAGAACTGCAAAGTCTACCTCTGCGGCACTAAGAAAGATCTTCTTGACGGCGGTTACGTCAATCGCGAAGTACCAGAAGATACCATAGCGACCTACACACAAGGACTGTGTGGACACTACTTTACTTCTAGTAAGACTGGCGAGAATGTGGGTAGGTAGATATTAATTAAATTTTACTTAATTTGAGCTTAGTAATGTATACTTCAAAAAGTAAAAACCCACTACAAAAAGATTAAAATAAAATGAGTGAAACAGTTTAGTAAACAAGTACCTTTCATGTGGTTTCATTTAAGATTTATTTTATTTTATTATAAACAGAGTAACCCAAAACAGCAACAAGCAAGTTAATAACAACTATATAAAGCTTGTTGGTACAGTATTTTAACCTAACGAAGCGACGCGCACTTTACTTGTGGTTACCAAGTGTATAAACATGTTGTAAATTAAAAATACTGTACAAACATGGAAGTTAAGGCGAGGTTCTACGAGCGTGCATTTTTGTTCTTGAGGTGGCAGCTGGGCGCGAGCAAATTGTGCCGTGAATTTAGTTAATTTTGGGTTGAAAAATTATATGTTTTACGATATTAACAATGTTAAACCCGACGGACATTACATCATCATAGACGTTTATTTTTATGTGATTTTCAATACATAATGTGGCATAATATTGAAATAAAATGATTTTAATCTACAAAATAAGGGTATGTTTGGATTTTTTTTCTATCGAGCGAACTTTATCTAATTATGCAACGAGTACCCGACATACCTACAGAAAGGTCTCAAAAGCAACATATCATTTTTTCACGTGATTAATCATAAAAAACGAATATTAAATACCTATTGAATAGTCTACCGGCAGACATAAAGAGTGAAACAAATAAAAATAGATTTAAAAGTAAATTAAAAAAATATTATCTGGATATGTAAATGTGATTAAGCATTATTGTCTAGAGACTCACTGACCCCGCAGTCAAACCACTGCAATGGTTTTGTGGGGCTAAGTTTATAAGTTAGGTACTTACCATGTTAAATAAATAAATTACCGTTTCTAAATAAAATGACATTAAAATAAAATTTCCTAGAGGTTAACTTGAAGAACCTCGCCTTAATAGAAAAGCTTGTTAATACTACAAAGGCGGATAATTATTTCGGTGCGGGAGCTAATCATATTTGTGATTTTTTTTTTTTTTTAAACAAGTTTTGAGTCAGCAGTTCATTTTTATATTCTTACAAAATTACCAATTACCTTGAAGAAACATTTATTTTATCATAATATTGAAACTATGTCTGTTCTATTGTTAACTGAACGTCATAGAGCAAATACGTTTTTATTAAGGGCTCGTGGCTGGGCGCACAGGTCGATCGATCAGGTTAAGCTACGCTTGTCGCGGTTGGTTTGTAGATGGGTGATGATCTTTACATACCGGGACCTCGCCGTGTCTCAGAAAGCACGTTAAGTCCAGTCCCGGCTGTCATTCGTGGATCTTTGACAGTCGTTACGGGTCGTCAGAAGCCCGAGTCTGACAACCAGTCTTAGTCTTAGTAACTGGGTTGTGGAGGTCAGATAGGCAGTCGCTCCATGTAATGTTTTTGATGTCTAGGAATTTACCCTCGTATAGTGAATTGCAAAAACTCTAGACATGAAATGATAAAATAGTAGTAGATTTTCAGAATTTCTAAGAAAAATCACAAATATTTTATACGCTTCTTGTCCATAATTCAAAAATCATTTATTTACAGATGAACTATTCCAAAAAATAGTAGACGATTGTGCAGCTGATGTGGAATTAATGAAAAACGTTGAGGATATGAGGGTTCAACTCCAGAAGGAAGAAGTAGCCTACAGAGCGAAGAGCAAAGACTATTGCTTCTGTTGAGAAGACCAGAAGACTGAGAAGACCGTGATTTATAAAAATATGAATAAAAGAAAACACTGGATTCACCAAAGCAGCTAACAAAAAGAAAAGTACTGAAAAATGTTGAAAAGACCAGAAAGACTGGAAAGACCGGAAGCCAAAAGACCAAAAAGACTACGGTAAATATTAGAAAAATCAATAAGACCTAGGGCACAAAGACCGAAGCCTACGGTTGAGTTGTTTGAAAGCGTTTTTGTATGAAATTTCACACTCAAATATATAAAAAGTTAATCGTTATAGTTAATATGCCAAACTATTTGAAACAGTTTTTGACGTGATAACGTCTTATAAATCAATGAACGCCGGCTGCACGCTCGAAAAAGCATGACTCATTGTCACGTTCCGCCTTAGCCGAGTGTGCATGCGAGAGCGCGGAACAAGCGATAGAGGGACACGATTGGCCTAAGCGTTCGACTTGTGACGCAGTGTTTTCTTATGACGTTATCACGTAAAATTTTATTACGTCACACCTGGCCATAATGTGAGTTTTACCGCACGCTACGCGTACAGTAAAAGTCGCATTGTGGCCAGGTGAAGACGTAAAATTGTGTACTCACCACGGGCAGTAAAAATAAAGCCCTCTATCCATATTTGCAACCCTCAACTGCGGCTTGGGTCACAAATACCTGCGATTTCGGGCTTTCTTTCTTTTACAGCCCTTGGTAAGTAATGTACTATTATCTTCCGTAAACCGACTTTACAGACAACCAATTTTTTTACATAAAATTCCAGTTAAATGTGGGTCTCTGCTTACCCATTTGAGGAATAAAGGTGTGAAGCTATTTACATTAATTTAATATTTAGAAGAAACACTTTTATACATAAAAAGGATAGCTCTAGCTATAAATGAAGGCTACCGAAACTGTTGATACCTAAAAGGTTTTAATACAAGCCTATACAATACATAGATACATACTAATAAATAAAATTGAAGTGTCTTTTTGTAATGTCAAAATAACAGCATTTTACTAAATGCTTATAAGAGTATATATAATACATATACATGATATTTTCTGAACCAGTGCGCAAAATTTTTTTTGGTGGTTGTAGTAATACAGGATGTTTGTCAGAACATTGAACATACGAAAATGGTGGATAGGTGGGGTCATCTGCTACTTACTCAGCCCTAATTTATTTGGCCCTGGCCCCCTGGATATTAAAAAAAAATTTTTTTTGCTTTCTTCTCGTTTCACCGCTTTCTTAACTTTAAAGTGTAATTTGTATTAAAAATGGGTAAAACAGGCAATATTTTTGTTTTTTTTTAAATCTTTAATGTTGGCAGATTCTTATAAAATTATTGCTATATTCAGATGTTATCTAGAAAAAAAGTTATGAGTCCTCAAACTTAAAGAAAGATGTAAAAAAATATGAAATAACTCTTAAAGGTTTTTTTTTTTATAAAAGAAAATTACATACCATTAGAAAGGTCACACACTAGGGATGTTTTGCTAGAATTGGAACTGCTCAATCATTTATTGTTTTTTTTTTAAATGCAAGTTGAAGTTAAGATTTAAGTATTTTTTACATCTTTCTGTAAGTTTGAGGAGTCATAACTTTTTTCTAGCAAACATCTGCCAACATTAAAGATTGAAAAAAAAAAAAAAACTAAAATATTGCCTGTTTTACCCATTTTTAATAAAAATTACACTTTTAAGTTAAGAAAGTGGTGAAACTTAAAGAAATGATTTTTTTTTTTAATGTCCAGGGGCCAGGGCCAAATAAATTAGGGCTGTGTAAGTAGCAGATGACCCCACCTATCTACCGTTTTCGTATGTTCAACGTTCTGCCAAACACCCTGTAGAAAACATTTCCATTATTTGTTCAATACTTTTTTTTTTGTGGAGAGAGGAGCTCGTGGCTAAGTAATAACAGCCGCACGGGTCTATCCGTCAGGATAAGCTACGCTTGCCGGGGTTGGTCCGTGGATGGGTGATCATCTTTACATACCGAGACTCCACCGTGCCTCGGAAAGCACGTTAAGCCGTTGGACCCGGCTGTCATTCGTGGATCTTTAACAGTCGTTACGGGTCATCAGAAGCCCAACAGTCTGACAGGCCACTCTTACCAAGGGGTATCGTGTTACCCAGTTACTGGGTTGTGGAGGTCAGATAGGCAATCGCGTCATGTAAAATACTGGTATTCAGCTGCATCCGGTTAGATTGAAAGCCGACCCCAATATAGTTGGGAAAAGGCTAGGCAGATTGATTGAGCAAAATCAGCAAAATATGGATACAATCTATTCGTAATAATATCAATGGGCGAGCACACAGCTGATAGGTACCTACTACTGCGTTCTGCTTCACTGACTGCGCCAGCGTGTTGCGCGACGAGTATCCATTAAACCAATTTCAAAATAAACATCTTTCGTTAACGATAACTTCATTTTTTTGTACTAAGACATATCAAAATAAGAAATAGGTATGTAATAAAACACGTTAAAGTTTAATTTGTCAAAATTTGCGCACGGATTAAAAACTTTTCCTGTATATAACAAAAATATTTTTTTAAATTTTCTGTATATCTGTTTATTCCGGCTAATCTTCGAAACGGCTGGACCGATTTTGTTGGGATTCTCACTGGCAGATAGCTGATTTTGTAAGGATTAACTTACGCTACTTTTATTTTAGAAAACGATACGCGGGAGAAGCCGCGAGCAGCTCCTAGTTTTAAATAATTCATACAAAAATCACAGTAAATACTTTTTCTTTCTTTCTTTCTATACAAAAAAAAAAAAATCGTTCAGTTTATTCCGAATTTCAATATTTTCCAATTATTCATTCCATACAAATCAAATTCGGAAACTTTCCATATAAACAAACATTAGCCAATAGAGATGAATCCTGGGTAAAAAAAAAAAAAGGTTTAGTACGGCAATTAGATAATAAAAAAATATTAGACACTTATTTTTTGCTTTTTTCATATTAATAAAAAATGACTTAGATAAAACACATTAAACTTGGGAGTGGGGGCTTGTTACGTCACAGCTCAGTATAAAATCTACTGAGAAGTGACGTCATGCCACATTTGAACTCAATGTATCGCCGTAATGTTTTGATTACGTAAAAAAAGGAAAAATACGTGTCCAATATTTTTTAATAGTCTACATGACGGACAAAAAATATTTATTTAATCATCATCCCTATTCGGTCCAGCCGTTCTCGAGTGATGCGCTTACCAACGAACATTTTAATTAGTTAATAATAAAATGTGATGAAAAAGACAGCTTGAAATTATTGTAAGTCAAAAGACAGAAATAAATTATTTTTCTACATAGTTGGGCAAAGCTCGGCAGACGATGAACTAGTTTGGCAGGTCTAAACATCTTCCGTCTCTTCCTTGCTTAGAACGTTAGTAAGACATAACCATATTTTTTAAGGTAGTTTTGTCCTTGTCTAACAAAATTGGCGACAAAATTGAGTTTTGAATTCCAAAGATGATGTATGTAAAATGTAAAGTTTCTATGAAAGGAGACTTCTATTCATTTTGAACTTAAAAACAACAAGAACATTGAAGAATAAACTTTATAATCAGTGTCTTAAAGTGCAAAGTTGTACGAACATAGATGTTGACATCAAAACGGCTCCTCGGGTGACTTTTTTTTGTTCGCAACATTTTTTTTTACCGTACTCTGGATTTGCAACTCTCGGCGTCGAGCCAAGCGTTGAGAATCCAACAGAGCACATCCTAACCTGTTGTAAAAGCGCACAGTTGCATTTTCAACTTTCGGCGTTAAGCCAAACGCGCCCTGGATTCTCAATCCAGTGCGCGATTAAGAACGTCGCATTATACAAGCGTCTGTGCCAAAGTAGGCTTTTTTTTTGGGGCATGACAGATGTCAGACTTTTAACTGACTAAAACCCACCCGTGTTCCTTCAGTTGCCTGTGTGCCAGGGCCACGGTATCCCTTTCGGACAATCCCGTAACCCTGGCAACGTAGGCTAAGACACTAATTATAAGCTTTATTATGTAATTTTATAAAGCGTATTTTACGCTCCTCTTTGTATGCGCTGCAAAATATTTTCATTAATCTTTATTTATCCATTCTAAATATAATCTGATTTTTTTAATAAGTAGATATAGTCGACCTCGTAATTGCTTAACCACCATGTCAATGTCACTTGCACGTCATAAAACAGCAAGGTCTATTTGTCTATGTGGCAGTTAGATAGATTTATTAATTTTTTGCCAGGGGCTTCGCCCGCTCGGATGTCGGAAATTATATGACGGGAACTTACTTCCGGGATAAAAAGTAACCTATGTGTTAATCCAGGTTATAAACTATCTGTGTGCCAAATTTCATCCAAATTCGTTGAGCCGGTTTTGCGTAATTAAGTAACAAACGTCCACACACATACAAAATTACAAACTTTCACGTTTATAATATGTATAGGATTTACTAAGGCACCAAGTCTCATATACAAATCACAAGTACATAAAATTAATTTAATTCAATACATAATTAAATAAAATACAATAAATTTCATTACGTACAGACGCCAGCACATCAAGCTACTACAATCTGTCAAATTTATTTAATAGATTTTCAACTTTATCACTACAACATAAGGTTCAAGGTTGATAGCGAAAATTTGACAGTTTCGGGTAGCTTGACCTGCTGGCGTACAGACATCATTAAAATAAAATACGTTAAATTCATTAGCTCATTAAAATAAAATACATTAAAATTCAATACAATCATTAAAACAAAATAGTCATTAAATTATAATTAACAGAAAAAAAAAAAACTCCGATAGATTTCGAGCCCAATACCTGTGTATCGGACTCCTCCAATCCTCACTGACGAGGACGACCTTCAACAGTACGTTGGTCGATTTTGTGTGATTCTTCTTATTCTATTGCCCAAAGTGGTAAAGCAATTAGGAGGTCGCCTATATCGACTATAATTGGTCTAAAAATGTATCAAAACTCGTAATTTTAGTAAATTATTTAATTTTTAGCGTTGCTAACTAATCTTAAGTATGTATAATTTGATTATAGATCGAAAGCTTTAAAGAAATTGCAGCTCGATTTACTCATCTCCATTAGGTCACAAAAATAGCTACTATTACTGTCGCCAAGCAGTATTGCTGTGTTCTGGTTCGAAGGGTATGTAGACCAGTCATTTGAAACATCGTCATCATTTATTTCAGTCGAAAGACGTCCACTGCTGGACATAGGCCTCCCCAAACACCGCCCCTTCGACCGGCTCTGTGCTTTTCGCATACGGCGGATTCCTGCGGCCTTCACAAGGTCATCGGTCCACCTTGTGTGAGACCTTCCAACGCTACGTCTTCCTATACGCGGTCGCCACTCCAAAACCTTTTGGCCTAAACATTTGATGTTTGGTCGCAAAAAAGGGTTATGCGCATTTCGTCCCATTCGCACTTCGTCCCGCGTTCGCAGTTGGTCCCATTCGCGGTTGGTTCCATTCGCAGTTAGATCACATTGAGAATTATGACATACGCCTTGTACTGTATCCATGTTTGATTGACAATATTCACTGATTGATCACTGATACTTACTGTTATTACCCTTGGTGAAATTAGTTGATTGAGAAGTGTGTTTTTATTATTTTACTTCTTACATTGCTTACTTATCGAATTTGGATGTTTTATTAGGTACTATATTTGTTGATTTTTTATAAATGCAACCCACTTTGGTCTATAAACCTACCTCTTCCCTTACAAACTACTTGTATGGGACGAACTGCGATTGGGACTTACTGCGAATGGGATCAACCGCGAGTGGGACCAAGTGCAAATGGGACGAAGTGCTAATGTGACCAACTGCGAACGCGGGACGAAGTGCGAATGGGACGAGGTGCGCATAATCCGCAAAAAATTGTACTGTACAAATTTTCCGGGATGTTGTTAGGGTAGATACCAAGCAATAGTGTAAAAAGTTTGCAGCTTCGAAAGACCTGTGCTAACCGCGTGGTGATCGACAAACCTCGAAGTTTTCGGTCTCAGGAGTCAGCTGAGATCCCGCTATCACTTCACGTTCAACGATCCTAAATAACTGCTCTTTGCCTTTATCTCCCATGACTTTACATTGATATTCTGTTCGGGCGATAGTTAAAACGATAACTTTGAACTTTTTGTGAAATTTGCCAATGTTTAAAGTGCTGTATCTCGAGTTTTATTGGACCTACAGCGCTACGGCAATCAAATTGAAGCAGATTTTGTATACTATAAAAATGGGTAGAGTGAGTTAATTAGAGTGAACAAATTGAAAAATGCTATATTATGGTGGATTTGTCGATAAAATTGAACATTTTGCTTCATCTTTACGGGCGGACACCGGTGACCAGGCCGACTGTATACAACATCCCGACATCAACCGTCAGACAGTTGCCCACCAGACATGACACCCGTCTGGTTGGAGGATCCTCCCTTTTCTTTAGAGGATGAGTTAACTTTACGCCCCGTTCCTCATACCTCTAGTTTATCAAATTGACTACCAACTTAAATTGTCCGTTTAATCAAATAACACCTGTCACTCTTTGACGGTAGTCTGTCAATTTGGTAAACAATTAATTTCCTTGACTTTACTTTTATGGGTGGTAATGTATTATTATTTGGCAGCGGAATTGTATGTGAATAAGTGTACGCTTGTTTTGAGCCAAAGTTTTTATCTATAAACCTATGTTTAATACATAAAGTTGTTAACATGTAAATACTAGTTTTGTAAGAATTGAAATAAAAAGCTTTATATTTGATGAATGTTTTTATTATTTTAATAGTGTTGCGCATCACAATTAATGCCCTGGTACATCGTGATATTAAGTACCACTAGCGCCATCTAGTATTGATTTGCAGAACTAGTAGACAACTAGCGCCATATAGTATCAAGTAGCAGAACTAGTAGAGCCAAGATGCTTCTATAAAGTTCGATGCTAGAACTTTCTAGAACTATCGACATCTGGTCAGTCGGAGCCGGTATGTACTCGAACTTTCCAGATGTTTCTACAGTAGAAGGTTCTGGAACTATCTGAGGACTATATAAGGCCGGTATGGACCCCGACCCGAGGCAGTCGAAAAACAAGCGATCAAGCGACAAGTAAACCTCAAACGATACAAGCGATCTTCAAGTGCGACTTTAGAGTGATCAGTAGTGCAGATGTGTTTTATAATTAGTGTGTTTGAGTTGTTATCAGGCAGTTTTTATTGTCACAAACCCCAAGCTCATAACAGTAGCAAAACATGTCCCATATTATATTGCGAGTGTCTAAATTGTTCATACACTTGCATTTCTGAGGACCTAAAAAAAAAAATACGTCACTAATGCCGCGATTGGCGCGGGCATCTACTGAGCCCCCAACTCATCTAACATTATCTTTATAAATATTCTTCTGTCCGTGTATATGTGACTGAACTCCTAAACGGGTGGATTTGGATGAAATTATTTGTGGGTGAGTAGGTCCTTGAATGGTTTAGATTCACAATTGGACCCGGCAGGTGGCGCTGCGATCGAGTTCTAGGAAACAGGACAACGTCTGAATGGGCAGTTAGTCTAATTACAATGTGGTTATGTGGAGACAGCAGTACGACAATAACTGTTAAAACACTGGCAATACTAATGCATAGGAGTATTTTGGAACAATCAAATAAATCCTAAAATAAAAATAAAATGTCATCATCCTAAAGCCTCGTCCCCACTAGGAACATTTGTCGAGCGACATGTGTCCCCGGTGACATCGGGCGATGTCGGGCGACGTCGGACGACATCGCCGCGACATTGTTGAAACTGTTCCTTGTCGCGCAGTCGATGAAGAGTAGTGATATTATGAAATGAGCCTCTAGAACACTGAGATCATTAAATACACTTGTTTTGTTTCGCAAGTACTCTTTGATCCACCATCTTCTCTTCTTTTTTGTTCTTGATGCATTCATCATTACATAAGCCGCACTGTACAACACTACCTCTTCTGGAGACATGATAGGTTCGACTGAACTGATGTGGACGGAGACAAGACATCGGGCGACTTGGGGCGATGTAGGGCGACATCGCCCTATGTCTCCGGGGACACATGTCGCTCGACAAATGTTCCTAGTGGGGACGAGGCTTTATTGTCTTTGTCGACTAGTAAGACTGGAGGAATTCTGCGCTGGAACCGTACAAATCAAAGGCTACATTCCGAGTTACGCTGTAATCGCTCATAGCACTCCCATCAATAATTTGCGTTCCGATTTAGAATATCACGATTATGACATCTGAGAGCTGTTTGACAGCGCTCACGGTAACAATTTTAAAGGGTAGGATCGGCGTTATCGCAAGATGGTGCATGTCATGACGTCATCTATGACGATTCACGGGACATCGTTTTCGCGCTCACACCAATTCGGTACGCGTGTAAGCACGCTCAAATCGATTACAGTGCAATCTGGAATGCATCCTAATACCGGACCATTTTATTACTTACATACTTTTGACGGCACGGTTGGCGCAGTGGTTAAGTGATTGACTGCTGAGCTGCGTGTCGCGGGTTCGATTCCCGTACGGAACAAATATTTTTATGACCTACAAGTAGTTGTTCCGGGTCTGGCTGTTGGTGTATGAGAGTTTGAAATTTTTGTAAACGCACTCACAATACAGGAGAAATTCCTAGTGTGGGGCAAAGTTAAAAAAAATATATATACCTACCTACAATGTTGCCAGCATTAAAAATATTGCCGAATTACTTGGGAAATTGACTCGTACGGCCTTATCTCAGCGCCGAACTTACCCCAACATAATACATACTCACGCCTTTTGCCCATGGGAGTACCTAGGCAGAAACTACAGAACGTCATTTGCTATAACTATCCTTACAAACAGATTCCTTTTGCAAACACGCACGCCGGTTGCGAGTGCTACGCACCTGACCTTTCTGAAGAACATCACCAATTAGGTCACAACATTTCCTCCTATGGCGTTCCCATCCTGGCGTTTCCACTCACATCTGCCTCGTAAATACCTTTTGTTACTCTACCTAAGCCCTGAAACTGCGTTAGTGTACGGCGTGAGTGCGAAAGCGTCGATCGAATTTCGTTGCTTCGTGTCTCAATATGAAACGTTATAAAAGGTATTAGAAAATTCTAGACACACTTTCCGAGGTTCGTTATTGAGCCGATTTTCATAATTCCTTCTGTCATGAGATAATATTTTTTTAAAGGAGTGGACCGCTAGTGGACCGGTGTATGCGCTCTTAGGGCTGAACACATAACTGCGAATTCGCAACACATCGCAAATATCTGCGTGCGAGCTCGCACGAATGCACCGCAAGAATTATCGTATCGCATTGTATCGCGGTTTTGTGTGGGCGCCCTAAAGCGAGCGAACATGTTCGGTCATTGATGATCGGTTGGACTCGGCGAACGAATGCTCGCTCGCTCATTCTTTCAGTGAAACCGACGTCACGGCGAGCGAGCATTTGCTCTGTAAAGTGTCTCTAGCCAAAAGTAAATCAATATCATGATCGTCCACAACACAGGGTAAAATTTCAGGATAAAAAAATGAAACACGAATGTATTGTTATTTAATATCCCGCATCATATATTACTTTTAATTCTAAGTCATATGTAGTTCGCTAAGATAGGTATAGGTACAGAGTATATTTCATCTTATTTTTAATGTACAATATCATCGTCTTCCACGTTACAATACATCGTGAAAATTAACATTTTTTTTTACATAAAAACTTTTTGTTGAAATACTTTTTAATTTTTTGTAACTGTCAAATTAATGGGAATAGCCCACATAACCTAAGCTGAAATTACGTGTGAAAGTGTCTAATCTTCCGACCGGTTCCACAACCCTTACTGGGCAGTTGCTCCATGTAAAATATTTGTATTCAGATGCATCATGGTTAGACTGGATGCAGATGCCAACATAGTTGAGAAAAGACAAGACAAATGATGAACCAAATACCGTTGGAGTAGACATGTTCTTGAGTCGAGACAATGAATCGGCTAATGTAAGCCCTCGGGCATAGATTAATAAAAATTGGACACTCCGCAAAATCATTTAAATAAAAAGCGACTCTTGCTACGACACAATAAAGTGCAATTCAGCTCGCACAACGCTTATTACCTACAGTTATATTCACCTACAATTTGCCTCTCTTTCTATCGCGTTACTCTTATACCGGCGGCGCGCGGCAGTCCTACTGAATTGCCCCAGTGAGATGGGCCCGCCGCGTACTTGTAGCTTCATACCTAAACTGCGGAGTGCCTCATTTTGGTAATCTGTGCCTCAGGCGAGGTAGAGAGACGATTTTCGCAGGGCACCTGAGGCCCAAGTCTGCTATTTTTATAAATTCGTCACTCCAACACGATCCCATTGTCAATTTGCTAAAAGTTCGTAATCTTCTTAATTCATAATGGTCGATCATTGGTCGGACAATGGTCTCGTAATAGAATTGTATTACAATAGCATTTTGAACATTTATTCATGCCAGATTTCATATAAATATATTTTTACATATTATTTATAAGTGTTATAAGCAATCTGAAGTAGTAGGAAACTTTGGAAGTTTAGTAGGAAGTTTCATTTGTCATTCTCATTATGTACGAGATTACAAATTCTTTCAATGGAGTGTCAGTGGCTGACCATTGGAAAGTCATAATGACGCCATTATATTAGTAGATTACCAAACTTGTCAAAATCAACAATTATGAAATCAATGATAGACCATTCTGACACTATTGTAATAGCAGACTTGAGGCCCAGGATGAGAGTAGTTCAGGATCGAAAAAGCGGCGTGCGATTGGAAAGGTAAAATTGGAGTTAGGAGATTGGGAACTTCTGACAGTAAAAATACCGAGAAAGTCGAAAAAATAAAAATTGCTGTATGATATTACCTATTTACTGGGGAACAGAGGTAAATAACAGTCACGTCATTAAAATACTGGTTGCCAGGAGCATCTGGTTATGCTGAAAAGTGACTTAGTTGCCAAAATGCTGGCACAGTAAGCAATTGGTCTTGGTTATGATTTTGACGCCTAAGAACCGACGATCTTTAAAAGCGGTTGGGACAGACTGGATGTGGAAGGCGAAGTGGTCTTGTGGCACAAGAGAAGCCAATGTCGAGCAGTGGACTGCAATAGGCTGATTGACCGAAAAGGTATCTCAACAAAAAGTATTATAATAACGTCAATAGTTTAACAAAAAGATAGTTAAAACTTAATGTCAGTTGAAACATAACAAGCATACATTAGTTCTTAATATTAATTCTTAATTACTCATTATCAGCTACAATATCTCACCTAATTATATTTACGCGAAATTATTAAAATTATATCAGGGGGGTATAAAAAATAACTAACTTATGGACGCTTGGTTTTTTTTTAATCGAAAGTGCGTTCGGTTTTTGTTGATTGTGGAATTTATGGTTTTTGTAAGTACAATCTTTTAATTAGATCGTCTTTTGATGAGTGAAATTTTTTGGGTTATTCTGAATTTTTTGTCACAATTTTATTTTAGTGTTTTTTTTTTTAAACGGCTTTCGATCAAAAAGTAACTTTTTAGGGTCCGTTACAGTATGGTTATATATAGTAAGATCTTAACATCACAATAATGATATAAATATTAAAAAGATGAAGATGTAGGGAAGATTAAAATCACTAACTCGTTCGTGGTCGTTTTAAGTTCGAAACATCACATTTTTTTTTTTAGAAAAAATTAAAAAAAGCTCAATTTCTTGTCACTACCAAAGTTCAAAACTGTGCGTTTGAAATTTTTTTTTTGTTGATAAACAAAATTTGTTTGAGCTCTGAAAAAAAAAACCTATTTCTACTACAACACCCATGGACGGTAGAAATAAGGGGGTAAAACAAGAAAAAATGTGCTATAACTTTTTTTAAGAATTTTTTTATAAGTAATTTTTAATATATCCAACAGAATAATGAAGAGATATAGAAATTAAAGTTTTTAAGAAGTTGTTACTAGCGGTACGAAAAATAAAAAATCTACTTTCAACACCTATTGCGTCATTATTGCTGTGTTTTTTAATTATTTTTATTATTTTGTTGGTAAAAATCGAAGTACTTTTCTGCTTATTCTTCTTACTACTTTTTACAAACTGTTAAAATTACAGCATCAGCTGATAATATTCTTATATTAAGTATTTTAAAGTAACAAAAATACTTGAAAGGAAATCTTCAGCAAAATATTCCGTACATTTATAAAATGTACGTTTTCACCGAATGAAACAAAACTGACATTAAAAAAAAAATAACGAATTACATTTTTAATTCACAAAAAAAATGTCGAGTAAAAATTCTCATAGAATTTATACCAACAATCCAAGTCGAGACTTCGATTTTTACCACAAAAACCATTATTATAAGATATTGCTAATCAGGAATTTTAAAACGAAATCACTACGACATCAAACACGAGTACAAACACCAAATCCTACTGAAAATGGTTCGAGCCAGCAAAAGTTATTAATTAATGTAGCCGTTGCTCGATATTTTTGTTTCACTCTGGAATTTCAACCTTTATTATAGGGCTATTTTATAAAGTTCATCCACTCAAGTCAAAAAGAAAATGAGTTCGCTTTCGAATAGTGTGCAGTCACACACAATTGGAAAGCGAACTCATTCGAATTTCGAAGTAATGTGTAGAGAATAACCCTACAGGCTCATATTGCGCGTCAAATTGCCATTTGTCTGGTTTACTTCATTTTCTTTAGGTATTATACTTTTATTAACTTTTTTCTTGAGCATCTATGTGCAATTTTTTAAACTAGTGAGCAAACAGCTTTGCTGCAGATAATTTAGCCAAACTGAGGCATTCTAGTAAAATTATGTTTGTTGGTATCACTGTACAAATCAGTTGTCAGATTGACAGTTGTCAAAGATGTTGTATTCATAAGTTTGGTCGTTTTAGCAGCCTATTGAAGTTCGATATTAATTTATTTTTCTTGTTTTATTTTTGCTGGCTCAATCCGAAAGACAAATAAAGTGACAGTTCATAGATTTTTATTTATTTATACATTTCAAAAAATATGTATATCATTATATTTTCATGTCATTCGTAGCTTTGTGTTTAAACACAAACTCTTAGCCATCATTGGGACATTTAACTATAAAACATCAAAAATCTAGCTCATTCTATAAAATAAAATTAAAACCACTACATGCATGCGTTCAGACGTTGCAAAAATTTTGAAAAAATTGTTCTTACCCGCTTTTATTTCGTTGCACTTAGTATTTTAAGTCGGATATTTGCGTGCTGATCAAAGATTTAAATCGTTCGATTCGCCATACCGCTATCAAAAGATAGTCGCGTTTCTGTTTCGTTTTGACACCTCTTACACACTATGACGCAGGGACATGACTTGATTGTCATGTGTAAGCTCACTCTTCTCAATTTGGACATTGCCTCTTCTGGCTTATGAAGTAGATACTTCAAGAGTGCACTGTAAATTTTCGCGGTGTTTTTAAATGATTTTAGAGATTATTATTATTAACAAGAACGGGGTATTTACCATGTTTATTATTTGTAATGAGTTCCCGATATTTCGTTTATCCGTGATATTTATGATATTTAGTTTATCCGTGATCCTTGTGACCGTGGTGCTTGCAACAGCGCCGAAATATCGGGAACTCATTACAAATAATAAACATGGTAAATATCCCGTTCGTGTTAATAATAATATTAGTGACCATGACAGTTTAAAAGATTTTAGAGATAGTATAGTTTAAGAGGTTCGCAATGGAATTTACCTTTATCTGCAGCGTTTTTTTTTTTCCCTTTTTCTTTGGTTGGACTAGCGTTTATATATTTGTTTTCGCAGCGATCGAATTAAAATTTACGTTAAATCAGCGCCTCTAGCGGTCAAGAATTGAACTTACAATGGGTAGATTTTCAAATATTTTAAAATAATGACTTAATTCTAAATACAGCGCGCTTTTCTCACTTCGATAGGTTTTTAAACATAGATTTGAAAAATCTACCCTTCGCTGTTTTAGTTTTAATAAAATTCTTGTAATTTTTTTTTCTGTTGTTTTTTGCTAACATTTGGACGCATACTAAAGGACATAAGAACAGAAAAACACTGAGTAACACTTATTCATGTCTATTCTATAATTTTTCTTACAGTTTTACATGTATTCTCATTTTATACACAAATATTTTAGGGAAAAATTGTATTGCATTTCAGATACTTTGTACCTTTTAATCATATTTGTTAATAAAAAACATACTTCACAAAAACAAAATTAAAAATGAGAAAAATCATCAAGTTACTTTATTAGCATAGCTAAGTTATCCATACCAAGATATGTATATTACTTATTATCCCAGAAAAAAATATTTGTCATATAAAATTTGATATACACATAAAATTTTTAAGAAAAACGTACTTTAAGAAATGTCCTTAAAGGATTACATTTTAGTCTGAATTTTTGGTGTTATAATTTTATCTGAAATAGACGGATGTCAAAATGCGAAAAGAGGAAAAAAAAAAAAAAAATTGTGTAAAAACATTTTTTGGCACTCGCCTCGTTGAGATTGGTGTGTCTATTCATGAATAAACAAAAAAAAAAAATGTTTTTTGAATTTTTGTTTTCATGTTTGTAACAATATAACAGGTAACAAAACTGCATAATTAATAGAACATTCTTCATTCTATTCTCTCTTATAAACTAAAATAAAAAATATGTTTGAATAAAAATAAAAATATATATTTAAATTAGAAATTACTAATAAACACACCAACCTCAATCAATTGTGACATAAAAAAATAAGGCATCCTAGTAAGTTAAGTCCGAAATACTATATACTTTACATATACATATATATCCAATTCTACTTTATATAATAAGGATTACAATATTTGGTGTTCTCGGGAGCTTACTATACTTATTCAAGGAATAATTTAAATCAAAAAACAAAAAAAAAACAAAATCTAAATAATTTTAATTTTTAACACAAAAATAATTGAATATCCTATCTAAACTTATTTTTTGTTTTATTAATTAATATTATATATTTTGCATTTTTTACCTATCTAAATACCTTATGTAGAGCAAAGCATTATATTAAGTTTATTATATACTTGATTATATATTTGAAGGAAGTAGGTCTGAAAGGCAGCAACCGTGTGTCGGTCGGCATTTTTTTATATATTGGTTATATATGACTAGAAGCACTTAGGCATAAACGATTTTTCTAGCATATATGTTATCTATTATCTAAATTTGACTAGCTAACATTACTTTTGTGATATTGGAGGTCGAACCTCCGGAGACGTGCGGAGGGTATACACAAACGGATAATGTCATAAATATTTTAAATGGACATAAAATATCAGATATATATTATTTTGACATAAGTTTCTGGTACAAAAACATTGTACTGTTTAACATTATAATATATGGTTTTACTTAATCCTGAGTAACGACACGGGATATTTTCATAATAAACAAAAATTTACAAAAAAATATTTATAACTACACATTATATTTTATAATATTTAACTGTATAAATATCAATCAACTTAAATATTTTTAACGAAACGCTTGATAATTATATTGTACACAACGTGTGTTATAAAAACATTATACTGTGTAACTTTATAATTTGTAATTTTAATTAGTTCCGATACGGGAATTTCGTAAGAGAAATAAAACATAAAAATAAATATTTTTATTATATATATATATTATTAATTATAATACATGTAAATCGACTTATGTACGGTAAGGTATATTTAGCGAAAAACTCCACTATTTCAGTTGAGTTTTCCAAAAAAGTAATACACAATAAAAATCTATAAAAGTCCGTTTTTCTATACCCAAAACACGCCCCCGCCTTCCTTGATTGACTGAATGCCCAAATTGACGCAACAACTCTCCTCCCCAAAGATTTTTCACACTTATCTTTAATCTTAATACATTTTTGGTGGTTGAAACTGCTGTCCATCCCACCTTAACCTAACTGGGTATATAATACGCAATATACGAATATTCTTGTATCTCTATAAACTAATATATTTGTAAGCTTTCTTGTCAAAGCATGCAAGTAATAATATATATTATACTTTTATTTAACTTAGGATATTTTTATTCGAAAATCCTGTCAAAATCTCATGTCAGACATGTTCAGAATTGCAGAAATTAACACAAAAATGCCGTTATATTGACAGAGTCAAAACATAGTTGTACTTATATCCACCATCGACTAGAGATGTACGTTTGGTGTACAGGCCAATCAGCTCCTCTACCATTTTGGCTGCACGACAGAGCTCAAGCTATTTGAGAAGAAAATAATTCTTGTAGAACGATCTTAAGCCACCCACCAACCAACCAACCATTCAGCCCCAACCCCAACCGAAGCAACTAATTGAACCCCGAACCAACCATCCATCCCCAATCCCAACCCAACCTAACCAACCAAGTGAACCCCAAACCAACCATCCAGCCCCAATCCCAACCCAACCTGATCAACAAACTGAACCCCAAAATAACCTTCCATTGCATTCCTTGTTTAACCAGACATACTGGTTGTTTGTTAAACTAGTTTGATAATCATAAAATATATTTGTACACTTTATATCTATAGACCTTTTCTCTATGTTTTTTTCATTGAAATAGCCTTAAATAAAGTCAGGTTTACAGATGCCAGAAACTTGAACAAAAGTATGCAAGTAGCTTGGATGCCAATTGTTGCAAGGCATGTATGTAATCTTACCCAAAATAAATCCCTTATTGCGCTCCTAATTTTTTTATGGAACAGTCTAATAGATTGTGCCTCTTTTTGTGAACCCTAAATAATTCATAATTTGGGCTCCTTAAAATACTAACTACTTTAACTAAATGGCTATGTAACTGCGACCAACGCGGTTGGTCACAGTTCTATCCTAACGCATTTGGTCGGGGTAACTAGCTTAATTACTGCGACCAATTGTGACAATAGACCAAAAAGTTCGAAAGAGGCACAATTATTTGAAAAAGTGCGTGCATCATTAGAAGCGCAAAAAGTTTTTAAAGGTTCATTAATTTTGAAAAGTGTCCATCATCAGAAGTTCAGTACGTTTTTAGAGGATCAGTTAATTATTCCACATTGTGGCATGATTGCCGACCAGAAGTTGTTATGGCACTCTGGCATGCAAGTCACTTGCATATTTCTGTGCAAGTATCTGGCTTGTGTAGTCCTAGCTTAAGGCTTCAGAATCAACTACAGGTGAAAATCGTCGTTGACTGCCTCTTAAATGAATTCATTATGATTTTTACAACTAATTTCTTAAATCAGAATTTATATACTAACATTTTTGGATATATATATCCCATAATATACTTTGAAGAAGTAAGTGCCAAGTCAAGATAGTATTTTATTTTATTTCTTATATACTACACACAAGGTCTTATTTTAAGGGACATTTTCATATATTGGTGTTGAGTTATACATAATTATATGTATATCTAAGGACAATATAGCCTTCAGAGAAGCTAAGGCTTAAGAAAATAAGCACGACATGCCTATAGCAGGGCCATTACAAACGCAAAGTTAGAGACATAAATCATTACCTATGTCAATAACAATAACAAAGTTACACACAATACTAGCATTGCTCTATAAAGCCTCGGTCATACACAGCGAGTACTCGCTGTGAGTGCATTCGCTGCGAATAATAGTCGCAGCGACGATTCGTTGCCTGCCTGTCACACACAGCGAGTTCTACACGAGTATTTCGACAGTCTGTTGGTGCAAAAATCCAAATATGTCATCTGTTCGTCGTACACGTCTAAAAAAGCTGAGCGGAATAGCTTTTCGCACTCACAGTGAGACCCTGCCACACACACAGCGAATACTCGCGGCGAGTGCGCATTCGCGCGAGTAAAATTGAACATGGTCAATTCACACCGCGGCGAATTCAACTCGCGGCGAGTGATTCTATTCGCAGCGAATAGCCTGTGCCACACAGCGAATACTCGTGGCGTGTAGGCATTCGCAGCGAGTACTCGCTGTGTGTGACCGAGGCTTAAGCGAGCGAGAGGTCCGACAAAACTATTTTTAACTCTAACTTTGCGTTTGTAATGGCCCTCTTATATGGCTTGTATATTTTTAAGAAAATAAGATGAGCATTGCTCAGAGTTTTCGTTGAAGGAAAGTACCTGAAGAACACAAGCAGATATATGATTAAATACATAAACTCACGCCTTCTTTTCATGCGGGTTGGCAGAAACTACAGAACGCCACCTGCTATGATCCTTACAGAATACTTACGCCCTATGAGGACATTACCTTATTGGTGATGTTCTTCAGAAGGGTCAGGGGCCTTACTCCCGAAAACGATTCGAGTTTGATTTTGTTTCCGATTCGAACTCGTTTCGATCCGAACTCGATTTAAAACCTTACTCCCGAACCAATTCGAATCGTAAATCAAGATCGAAATAGGTTCGAGTATTATCAGCGTCGTTATGCGTATCCGGCGGATTACGTCGTCGTCAAGTGCTCTATGTCTTTTAGGTATTTATCTCACTCAATCTGAATAAATTAGCTTCTTTGATATCATGTAATTTGACGTTTAGTTTTGATTCAACAACTCGATATCTATCTGTCAGATGACGTGCGGAGTACGAACTTTTCGATCCTAACAAATCTTTCGATCAAAGTTAGTTTCGCTTCGAACCACCGCACAATCGTGCGCTAGTGTCGGATTCAAGAGTATGGATCGGCATTTAATTCGAATCCAATTCGATTGATTCAGAACTCGATGCTGCCGGCCCCTGATGCGTAGTACTCTCAACCAGCGTGCGTGTATGACCAGATGTATGACTATGAATGTAATCAAAGCAAAAGGAGTAGGTATATAATTAAATATATACATAAATATAAAGATATACAGACAGTCCGATAGTTAGAGAATAAGTGTGAAAATTCTTCAAGTCATGAAATAAACTATATATGTAGAATAGTTTTAGTATATAGTATAATATATTATATATTATCTTATTTATAAGATTCTAGCGATATGTCTGCCCAAATTTTTACTACGCTGAAGATGAAAAGAAAAAACAGCTAAATTTCGAAATTAAAATCTAACAGTCAAACCTAAGTGTTTGGAAATTTTTTGATACTTCTTTTTTAGTTACACAATAATATACTTAATTGTTCTCTCTAATATCTTCTATCAGATATATGTACAAGTATAATTTTCTCAGCCTCTCACCGAGTCTCTTCTGATACAAATAACATCACGCCAATATTCCGTGAAGGGTTGGCTAGAGATCCATCTATAGTACACCGACATTTGCCAGCTATTCCCATAGTAAGGGGGCGAGCGTATTGCCATTAAACGGCCACAAATCCAGACTCCGGGCTACTACTGAGAAATTCTAAATGGAAAAATCCAATAACACTTTGCCCGACCCAGGATTGGAACCCAGGACCTCACGCTTAGTAGTATCGCTTGCAAACACTAAACCAACGAGGCAGTTCTCTTCTGATATAGGTTTAATAATCACTTTCTCATTCGTTTTTTTTCGTTCTCTACGTTCAAAGCCAGTAAAAACAGATATTTCTAGGAAAAAGTAGCATGAATAGTGTTTTTTAGGGTTCCGTACCCAATTAAGGTTCCGCTGCCCGTCCGTCCGTTTGTCACAGGTATTTATCTGTATCTTTTGAACCCTAACAGGTAAGATAAGATAAGATATATTTATTTGCTAGGTATAACTTGAAATTTTCACAGACTGGCCGCTATAACAATAAATAATAAAAATATGTAGTGTTAAATATTATATGGTGGTACGGAACCCTTCGTGTGCGAGTCCGACTCACACTTGGCCTTTTTTCTCCTTTCTAAGCTGATCAAATGACAATTTAAGGCATTGAGCTTATTTTTATAAATTGTTTCAAGAAGAGCCGGAATAATTCTCCTTCTTCAGTATTTTCTCGCCCAACCAACTAAGTTAAAAGTAGCAAAAAACATCCAAACAAATATAATATAGTTTTTAATTTAATAATTAATGTATAAAATACGATTTTTTATACAAAGATACGTCGGGCGGCACAAGCGTACCGCCGACTAAAATGTTTCAAAAAAGACTTCCCAACTACAGCGTTTTAGTATTTTTTTTACAAACACTAGCCTCCGACGAGGGAAATATGAAAGGAAATAGAGAAAAAACTCTCTTAGGAAAATAAACACAAAACTAAAAATTCGTAAAAAAAAAAATTGAAGTAGCCGAAATCACGCTTTGTCAGCGCCGTCCAAACCTTTTTTTTTTAGAGAAAAGAACTTTTTTTTTGTTATAATTTCCTCTAACTACAGTAAACGGGTATTATACTTATTATCTAGGCAATAAATATTTTTTTCTTTTCACTTATACGTTAATATTAATAAATAAATCTAATTTTTTTTTCTCTACATTTTTCTCGGATCAGTAGTGTATCTTTTTATCTAGACACAACCATTTTATAACAGTATTTTTTTTATTTTACGGATTTCTGAATTTGGCAATGGCTTCCCAGAAAAAAAAAACGTGACTAAAATTAGAGATGGGCGACTTTGAAAGTCGACTTGAAATCATTCTAAAGTCGTTTTTCCGACTTGTATACACGTCCCGTCACTAAACTAATCGAAACTCTGAAAGTGTGCGCATAAGAGAAAGAATAGATTTCTCGATGTTTTTAAATATAAGTAAACTGCCGACTTTTAACCTCGTCTAAAGACGTTTTTAAGTCGTATCGAACGACTTTTCGAACTTCCACTTCCACTCAACCTCGGAGTTGACGTCCAGAAACCGACATACAACTCACACCAAGCTCAACTCGTAGATAAATATCGATATTTTCGACTTTAATAAGCCTTGACTATCGACTTCATAAAACTCCCACCGTTAAAATAGTTTCCGACTTCAAATCGGAAAAGTCATAAAGTCGACTTTTTTCCCAGCCCATCTCAAAAATGTTTGTCTTACCTACTCGTAGTCTACCATTCCTAGCATTTCGGCATATACATATAAAAGTTTTTTTTTTATAAAATTTTTCTCACTCGGGTGTTTCATTCTATTTTTACTACTAAACATATCTCCAAAAATCTAATTTTTTACTCAATATTTTTTTTCTTATTTTTTTTTACAACTTGTGCTGACAGATGGTTCGACCGTAAAAAAAAGTATTTTTTTTTTTCGTTTATTTTTGTTCGCAACCCCGGTTTGGCCCGCGTGGTGATACTTCCTTACAACTAACTTATAAAATATCTTATATTTAATTTCTATATATTTTCTAAAAGTATGTTTTATACGCTTTTACCTTGCACTCATAAGAAGCAATTAGAGTAATCTTTCGATATTTTTGACTCACATTTTTATAAGTATTTTTTTTTCTTATGTTTCGTCCCATTATTAGGGTGATGCTCTAAGCCGTTTTACCGCGCGAACGCATTCCTGTTGTGTATTTCTTGTTTTCCCAAAGCAGAGAAAATAAAAAAATATCTGAGTAAACACAAAAAGGTTTTAGTTTAAATTAAAAACAGCTTAACTAAAACGTCATTAATTGACTAGATTTGATTGAGAATCTTTGGTTTATCTTTTAGAAATAAAGAGATGTGATTCCATCATAACCATGAGTTCAAGATTTCTTAAAAATATACCTTACAATTTATTTTAAGACAGCCAAATGTCTTTTCTTAAAGGATAACATAAATGTTTAACTTATCTGTCATATTTTTTTTCTTTAATAATTAACAAATAACATTTATTTTTATTTTAACTTTAACGAAATACAACAAAAATCTTTCGACTTTTCGACTAAAAATATGACTAGATTCTGGCAACAACAGTTATATTTCTTTGAGAAACACTTTGTAATTCCAAAACGCGTTTTAAACTTTTAAAATTAACAAAAAAGTTACATATTTTTTAATGTCAACTCCAAAATGTTTTAAAAAAAGCATTTGTGTTTAAATAACATTTGAAAAGATAAAACGAGTTTTTAACTATAATAAAACTTTATATAATAAATCAAAAGGACTTTAAAGAGTAACACTACAGCAGTACACAACATTTTATAATGTTTAAAAAATTAAAACCGTTTTCAATTAAATAAATATCATCAATTAGCCTCATAATAATAATACTTAACACAAAATAATTTTACTTAAAATTTTACAGAATCATGTCACACTCAACAGCGTACGAGAACAAAAAATGCCATTTTATTTCAAAAAAAAGACTTCACACATGACTCTAAAAATAAACCAAACCATAAGTCACAGCACTTAAACACAAGTTTTCAAATAAGATGAAGCCTTTACAAAAAGGCCTCAGACTAAAAAACGGACTCGACTCAAACAATTCTAAAACACAAATCTAACTCGAAAGCCTTAAAAAATAAGACTTTACAAAAAGACTCCACAAAAGAGACTCGGAACAGTTATAAACCAAGGCTAATAAGTTAAATCCAGTCTTTATGCACGCAACAACAGGAAACAGGCGGTTGATGTCTTTGTCCTCACACCAAGAGGCTTGGGGCAAGCCATTCATCTTCACCGATCTAGAAAAAGGAAAAAAAAAACAAATTTTTACCTTGAAAAAAAATATATTTGATCATTACCCAATTGCGTAAGACATTTTCGATCACAATGCGATGGATTTTGATGGCTAATGCTAATCCATTGCTTGTTATTTATCTAGGACTTCGATTTTTTTATACACTATTTACTGTGACATACATTTATTATTTAATCATTGACTACTAGATACATTATTATTAACATAAGCGGGATATTTACCATGTTTATTCATTGTTATGAGTTCCCGATATTTCCAGTTCCAGTTTATCCGTGATCATGGTGCTTGCAACAGCGCCGAAATATCGGGAACTCATAACAATGAATAAACATGGTAAATATCCCGCTTATGTTAATAATAATATTAGTGACCATGACAGTTTAAAAACTTATACTAGATACATCTTAACATTGAAAATTAAAATGGTTAAAATGATTTTCCAATTTAATAATTTTGTAATTTTTATTGTTATTCAGCATGGTATTTTGATAGTAGATTATAATTAGTGTGTAAATTTTAAATGCCCAAGTGACGGCAGAGCATGGAGAAGATTATCAAAACATGTATAACATCAATAACCCTGATATACACCACAAAAAATAAATGATTTGATTTGATTTGTTTGAAAAATTCGTCTGCTCATAAATCCGTAATCAAATCTTTAAAATCGTCCTTAAATCACGTAATGAATGTTGTCGAATTATCAAAATAAAAGGCATTGGTGCCGATTCCCTTGTTCACAAACTAAACTAAATTTAAGTTCAGTGCATCTTTGTCTTTCTATTTCATTAAGAAAAGGACAGAAGATAAATTTTAGTTTAGTCCTGTCAAATTAATCAGCGCCTGTCACTACTCCCTCTAAGTTTAGACGTGATTAAAAACTTGCCGACTAAAATTACGTAAATTTACGTCAAGCGCTGATTAATTTGACAGGACTAAACTAAAATCTATCTTCTGTCCTTTACTAAATGAAATAGAAAGAAAAAGATGCACTGAACTTAAATTTAGTTTAGTTTGTGAACAAGGGAATCGGCATCATTAGCGATTTAAATTGT
Organism: Dryobota labecula; assembly: GCA_947523025.1. Taxonomy (NCBI): domain Eukaryota; kingdom Metazoa; phylum Arthropoda; class Insecta; order Lepidoptera; family Noctuidae; genus Dryobota; species Dryobota labecula. Next base: position 10,256,306 of record OX383314.1, on the reverse strand, counting down.
ACATGTTTTTCTTGGTCAGAATGATTGAACTTACAACCAGTACTCCGAGCGAAAAAACGTTTAGTACACCTAGCGAAAAAACACTTACGGGCTGCACCTGGAAGTGCTGGACCGGGTAGTGCAGCACCTGCGGCGGCTGCGACATGGCGGCCACGCCCCCCACGCCCCCCACGCCGCCCACGCCCGCGCCCAGCGCCCACGGCAGCTGCACGCCGCCCATGCTGGAGCACGCCGTCGTGTTGGCCCACTGGTTGTAGTCCTTGCTGCTATGGAAAGGGAAACGGGGTTGAGCATTTGGCAGCACTTTTCAGCCCATTGGGGTCGAAACGCTCGGGTCCCGCCTGCATTCACAAATATGCACCAATACTTGTTACGGTCGCGCATTATATTTTTCTCAAACATGCATGGAAATATTGTCATTATTTTCGAAAAAAGAACACGCGAAGTATCGAATTTACGGACAAAGAAAATCAAATCCATTGAAGGAGCGTTTTTTGAATTTGGAACATTACAACGCTCCAGCAATGTTTTATGAAATGGCGTGCTGCTTTGATTGGATCTCTTTTATCATTCTTGGCATTCCAAAGTAAGTCTCTTTGCTTAGCACAAATTGCTTTCACGTGGCTTTATGGCCATAATTGCGTTTGCCTTTTGGCACAGATGATAAATAGATAATTGGCAGCAAAGCTGAAAATTCGTCTTGATTTGTTATTTACATACATAATATATTAATTTAATAATTAAAAAAACTTTTTACAAAAAAAAAACAACAGACTTCAAAAAAAAATAACACAAAAAATGCAAATAAAAATATAAACTTCCGAATTGATAACCTCCTCCTTTTTGAAGTCGGTTAATAACTTTAATTTTGTAAGTCGGTGTCTTTGGTTCCGTGTTTTCGTTTTTTGCAACACAAAATGGGACCAATCTGGAAGTATATCCTTTCAAACAAAAAAATAATTTTCCAAATCGGTTCATAAACGACGGAGTTATGCCCGAACATACATTAAAAAAAAAAAAAACTTCCGAATTGATAACCTCCTCCTTTTTGAAGTCGGTTAAAAATGAGTTCCAACAGTTTGAAGAGTGAAATGGAGATTGATTGTAGTCCACCAGATTTAAGATCAGAAGCCAAATTGGCAATGAAAAACCTGCTTCCAGCGAAGTCAAAAGAAAAATACATGAAAGTATGTAGGTACCTAAATGAAAATTTTATGATTTGGAAAAACGAGAAAAAAGTCAACATTTTCTCCGAAACAGTATTTTTGGCGTATTTACCGTACCGGGGAAATCAATATTTTTTTTTTTGTAATTGCCCCAATATGACTAATGTAACTTTTAATAATAATTAAATTAAATGTATAATATAAAAACTATGTTTTATTTCCCTGCATTCTTTTGAGAAAAGCACTATATATGCCTCGGCGGAAATGGCAATTGCCTGTCTCGTATTAGTGAAGTCCTCGCCTACGGCTCGGCCTTGTTCCCAGTGTAAACAAAACGGTGTAACTTTTAAACTAAATGATCTATCACGATGAAACAAACTCCATAATGATTGGAAGTAATTAGGCGTCCTCATAAAATAAAAATTGGGGAAAAAACTACCATCAATTGAAAAGAGATATGTTTTTTTAGCAATAATCAGTTTTTTTTTTCATAATTTTTTACAATAATTGTAAAATTTATCAATAAGGGAGCGCATTATTGAGAAAATTTGAAATAAAAATTTCATAAAAAATTAAAAAATAAATTTATATATTTTTTTGTATTTTTTCCGTAGATAAAATTAAGCATAGATTCCCTCATTTCGATATGTGCACATTATAAAGACTCACACTGTATAGCTCATGGAAAGCGTTCGGTGACGATGACGCGAGTTCCATGATTTTTGTTCACCCAAAAAGTGCTCAACGCGCCTAAGAAAGTTCTCACTTCAAAAAAAAAAGTTTATAATTATTTACTCACCCCATATACTGCTGCTGGTATCCAGCGAACGCCTGGCCTGCATAGGTGTATCCTTGAACCCCCTGCACCCCTTGGAGGAAGCCTCCCAGTTGTTGGGGATAGGTGTTGTACCAGTAAGAAGTGGGGGGAACGCCGCCGGTGTAGGTCGCGCCGAAGGGACTGTACGCTGTTGGGATCTGGTGAAAAATGAGGAATAATTAGATGATAATATCACGCCTGTGGTCTCAGAAGGGGTGTGGTGAAATGATCCTTGTTCATCATCATGTCTGATGGATTTTTTAAATAATAGAATAGAATTATCTTTATTCCAGTATCATATGACTCAAAAATGATTAGTAAGACTTACAACTATATTAGTACTAGCCTTTGCCCGCGGCTGCGCCCGCGTGAATGTCGGAAATTCTCCCACGGAAATATACTACCGAGATAAAAAGGATAAGTACATATGTATGTTCCGACTACCTACCTAAAGACAACAAATACTTACAAAAAGACAAACTGGATATAGTATGTTATCTTTAAGAGATGGACATAAATGCCATCGTGGACTTTTCTGTAGATCTATAAAAGATACACAATTCCACTATACATTATTTTGTTATATTTCAAAGGGGTTAGACAGCGTTTTCGTTGAAAGCTCCCAGACAGCTTATTTTTTTCCGACACCTTCAACAAATATCGTTAATTTTCAAAACTCATGACGTTCAGCGGTTTAGGTGTGAAAACGTAATAGACAGATAAAGGTACTTTTCATTTATAATATTAGTAGGATGTAGATTGTAGATATTTATGAATATTTATGTAAAAATGATGACAAAGTCAGAAATCTTAATGCTAATTGACTATCTTTTAAATGTAAATCAAGGGCGATGAACGAGATTTTTTGTTTTCAGTATAATTAAAGGGAATTTGTAATTATTTTAAGGCAAAATTATGTTTTGAAATATTAATATTTGTATAAAAATATGATTAAATTAATTATACTGATGGACTGAAATTATTTTACTGAAGGTCATCCCCTGGGGGTCCGAGAATATGTCCCAAGGGGTTTTTAGACAAAATGAAAATGTCTTGCACTATGATTTATCAGATTACTCTATTACTTTTACAGACTAATTATTTTAAAATCGTTTGTGATTATAGGATCCGCTACTAAGGCCCGCTCGCACAGCAAATCGTTTTTAAACATGCTTAAAAACAATAATAGTCCGGTTAAAATACACATTCAAAGTATATGAACAATTTAGGAGATAATTGTATGCTCACCATTTTTTGTCTGGTGTATTTTTATGATAAAACTTACCGTTTGGCAGAAACAGGAAAAAAACTCATTCTGTGACCTTGAATAACCTTTGACCTTGAATAACTTTTTTGCACATGCGGGACCGATGGGGACTTTTCACATTTAATTTAAATAATGGTCTCCCCAATATTCGTACCAATTTTCAGTAGATTTATGCGAATTTATGTCACCTAACCCCTATTTTTGAATGATTCCACTTTACCCCACCGAGCTGCCCCACTGGTGGGGCAGAGTGGAAAGCTTAAAATTTTGCAGTGGACTCTGCCCCACTAATTCGATTTATTGGGGCAGATTCCACTACTCTAAAATCTTGGAATCATTCCACTTTGCCCCAACTAGCCGCCCCACTGGTAGGGCAAAGAGGAATGCCTAACATTTTGCAGTGGAATCTGCCCTACTAATTCGATTTTGTGGGATAGATTCCACTACTCTAAAATCTTGTTGGATTCTGCCCCACTAGGGTTGGCACCTTAGAATAAAAGTACAATAATAATTGTTTGGAATTTTTAATTTCCAATGTTACTGGAAGGAAACAGGTTGCAAGTAAATCACAGATTAATAACACAATTGATTATAAATAAAATACAATAAATTGTGTATGTAATTAAGTAATTAGAATAAATAGCATTTCGTTTTATGTTTACGGGGACAAATCATGCTGAGTTTGTGATTTTGAGCTTAGTATGAAAAGCATTTATGAATGATCATCTGTGATTTTAAAAGTTTAATGTTTAGTTATAATTTATTTGTAACAAATCGTGTAATTAATTTGTTAATGTGATAACCCGTTTCCTTCCAGAAACATAGGATAAAAAATTCCAAACAATTATTTTTGTACTTTTATTCTAAGGTGCCAACCCAAGGGGGGCAGAATCCAACAAGATTTTAGAGTAGTAGAATCTGCCCCATAAAATCGAATTAATATGGCAGATACCACTGCAAAATTTTAGGCATTCCAGTTTGCCTCACCAGTGGGACGTATCGGTGGGGCAAAGTGGAATGATTCACTTTATTGGATTCTGCTCCATTAGGGTTGGCACCTTAGAAGTGGAATCTGCCACACCAAATCGAATTAGTGGGGCAGATTCCACTGCAAAATGTTAAGCGGATCGGTGGGGAAAAGTGGAATGTTTCCATATGTTTTGGGCTAACTTGACCGGACTATAAGTCTCTGTCATCTTTAAACATTGACAGAGGCAGAACGCTGTTTTAGGCCCGTTTGCACAAGTTACTAAATGCATTTAGCGCGTTTCTGTCATCTTCAAAGGATTGATAGAGACCCCACAGTAATTTCCAGTCTTTTAGCGCTAAATGTGAAAGGTTAGTAAAGCTATATCGTACCTGTCCCTGCGCCTGAGCATTATTAGGATCCCCGGACTCCTTTCCCCAGGAGCACTTAACGGGCTGTCCGTTCACGTCGGTGTTGTGGACTGCCACGATGGCGTGCGTCGCGCTCTCCTTTGTGGAGAATCTGTGGATGAGGTAGAAGATTTTGAGTTAAACAGTCTCTCCAATTACGGAAGGTAGGCCATCAACTCTGAATATGTCTCCTTTTCGTTAGCGCAGTGGAAGAGCTTAGGTCAATATGTTAACAGTGGTTAATACATTTTCTATTGGTCATAAACTGCTGGCAAGATGTCTGGGATGTCTTCATAAAGGTCAATCGCATCAAACTGAACAGTGTTGGCATATAACATATCGCACCCCCGCGCCCGGTGCAACACTGTCACTTATGCAAACTATAAAATACTTATGCTTCAGGAGAAGTGTTTTTTTTTAAATTATTTGGTTAATTTATTTTGTTATAAATTTAAAAGAACACGTCAGGATATAATATATAACCTGCATCTTTCTCTAAATCAGGAAGTGTTATCAACTTTATATAGGATAGGATACTAAAGTTTAAAATACTTTTCCTGAAAAAGTTACTTTTTGCATAAGTGACAGTGTTGCACCAGGGTGCGATATATATAAGGTGTATCTATTCATACACGAAATATATTAAGAGAAACATCTATAGGTGGTAAAAAAGCCATAGCAGCGTTTTTTTTTTAATCTAAGTGTTTTATATTTTTACATAATTATTATAATTTTAAAATTGCTTGATACATTTTGCAGAAAAAACCTTTATGCACTTATTCTATGAAAGACCCGGCGACGCCACGACGGGAGGCGGCACGAGTGCGGTGAATTTTTATAATTAATCATCATATCAAGTAATTTTTTTTTATAATATACTCAGATTAAAAAAAAACATTTCCATGGCTTCTTTACCACCTATAGGTGGATCTCTTAAAATATTTCGCAGATTAAAAAAAAACATTTCCATGGCTTCTTTACCACCTATAGGTGGATCTCTTAAAATATTTCGTGTTTGAATAGATACCCTATATATAAATAGTTTGGTGTTTGCCACACCAACCATGTTGTTTAGTTGAATACAATTTGCTGCCCCGACATCCCCGTCTCTATGTTCCCCCCATTGACATCCCCCGTTGACAAATACCTCCACCAAATGCCTCCAATTCTGCCTATCCTTAGCGACTCTCGTCCATGCAGCGCCCGCTACAGTCTTTATATCATCTGCCCATCTTCTGAATGGCCTCTACCACTTTCCCGCTTCTTGATACTTGTAAACCAGAACATTATTGTTTTTGACAATTTTTCCTTTTCTCTGATAGTATGTCTTGTCCATTTCCACTTGAGCTTTCTTATAGTTACAGTACGGGAATATATATACTTATAAATCGACTTTGTTTCGGTCGATAGTCAATAAGTCACATTTGAAACTTTGAACGTTGTAGAACTATAATATTACCATTTTGAATTCGATGACAGACAGTGCATTAGTAGGGACTACTAAGCTAACTTATTATTTATGAATTCCGGATTCTTTTATTAAACAGACTGACTTCCGAGTCGGTCAGTCAGTCCAAAAGTTAAGTCAGCTAGGTGGAAGCTAGGAGAGTAGAAAACCATTGGTTACATACCATAGTACTTTTACTTTCTTTCATTGGATCGTGGAGGCCAGGTCGATGTCTTGTACTTTGATTTCCGGAAAGCGTTTGATAGGGTCAATAATGATATTCTGCTGGAAAAACTATATGCCATCGGATTTCCGCTAGGTCTCTTACGGCTCCTTGCTGACTATCTCCGCGATCGTCAGCAGTTTGTCATACTGGGCCTTTATTAATCCTAGAACTATCAAACGCGTTCCGGAGTCAGTCAAGGATCAATCCTGGGACCGCTTTTTCTTGCCGCCAGAAGTCTATTGTATGCAGATGATTTAATACTCTTTTCTATTTCATTAAAGTGACAGTTTCGTGACAAAGTACATATATCTTTATCAGTAATAAGATAACTAAAACAGTGCCGTCACTTACCTAATAAAAGCATATCCCTTATCCTTAAAGACGCGGATCTCCTGGATGGTTCCGAAGGGCTGGAAGGTCTTCTGCATCAGCTCCTCGGTCAGGCCGGTGGTCAGACCACCGCAGTAGACCGTGCAGTTTGTAGGGGAGCTCTGGTTGTACACCTCGTCGAAAGTCAGGGGTTTTGAGTTCACTGGAAAAGAGCATAACAGTACATTAATAATTATACTTCATTTTATACTAAGTGCTGCCCACAGCTTAGGCCGCGAGGCTTTTTCTAAAATAAAAGTAGCCTAAGTTACTCCCTATAACTTCAGCTATCTGCCAGTGAAAGTCCCCGCAAAGTCAGTCCAGCCGTTTCGGAGATTAGCCGAAACAAACAGAAAGACAGACAAAAATTAGAAAAAAAAAGTTTTTTTTTTAAACTTTGCCCCACTCTAGGGATTTCTCCTGTATCGTGGGTGCGTTTACAAACATTTAAACTTACATACACAAACAGCCAGACCCCGAAAAACTACTTGTAGTTCATGCAAATATTTGTTCCGTGCGGGAATCGAACCCGCGACACGCAGCGCAGCAGTCAATCGCTTAACCACTGCGCCAACCGTGTCGTCGTATCGTGTCGTGTTATAAGTACCGTCTATACTTTCATATGCATTCAGTAAAAACCGGCCAAGTGCTTGTCGGACTACGCACAATGAAGGGTTCCGTAGTTGGGATGAATTTATCCCAAGAATAAACTTATCATTATAGTTGAAAAGCCTACTTAGTTGTGATAGTTTTCCCTTTTAACTTCGTTATATATACTACTGCTGTTAAATTTTTTCACTTATCCAAATACAACCATTTAGCTGGCAGGCGGGGGGAAAATGGTTTTCACAAACCCGCAATATTTTTGAACGGCATATCCAACGATACCATCCTTACTTTACGTGTAGGAGAGGTACCCTAAAGAAATTATTTTTCAAGATTTTATCACTTTTCCGGTGTGATTAATATGTATACCCATACCAAATTAAAAAATAGTATACACAATTAGCTGACCCCCCCTTGAATAAATGGTTGATATTTTTTTACTAATAAATCGTACGATTTTAATTGTTTTTCTAGTTTTGGGTAGATTTCGTATTGGTATTTAAATTTAATTAAGAATTATAAAATTCTATCTTTCCATATTCAAAAAAATCTCAACCATTTATGAAAGGGGGGGTCAGCTAATTGTGTATACTGACTGTACTTTGAGTCTCTGAAATCTCTCTCTCTCTCTACGGACAGACAGAAGTACAGACAGACAGTCGGATATGGCGAAACTATAAGGGTTCCTTGTTTACTACAGAGCCATAAAAAGCCGTTATTATGAAATTACAAACTGCCAAACTACAAACGCTTACCAGTTCGTGGATGGGTGACCATATATTACATATTGAGACCCGTCCGTGAAGTTCGGAAAGCACGTAAATGCTTGTCAAGCAATTGTGACCGTCTAGGGAGCCCAGAAGACCTCAGTACAATGCTCGATGACCTCAGTAGAGCTTCCGAAAGAGTGAGTCTTAGAATGAACATGGACAAGGTCATGTCAAATGCCCATGTTACACCCACTCTCATGAATATCGGAGACGCTACACTCAAAGTTGTGGACGAGTATGTTTACCTAGGACAAACTGTCCTGTGAGGTAGGTCTAACTTCGAGAAAGAGGTCAATCGTCGAATCCGACTCGGCTGGGCAGCGTTCGGGAGGCTACGCAATATCTTCTCGTCCCACATACCGTAGTGTCTCAAGACGAAAGTCTTTGACCAGTGCGTGTTGCCAGTGTGGTACTGAAACGTGGTCGCTCACAATGGGCCTTTTAGAAGACTAAAAGTCACCCAAAGGGCAATGGAGAGGGCCATGCTTGGAGTTTCCCTACGTGATCGAATCTGAAATGAAGAGATCCGCAGGAGAATCAAGGAATAATTGCGAAACTTAAGTGGCAGTGGGCAGGGCACATTGCTCGCAGAACAGATGGCCGATGGGGCCGAAAGGTTCTGGAGTGGCGACTACTTTCCGGAAGACGTAGCGTTGGAAGGCCTCCCACAAGGTGGAGCGATGACCTAGTGAAGGCCGCAGGAATCCGCTGGATGCTGGAAGCATAGAACTGGTCGAAGTGGTGGTGCTAGGTTTAGTAACGGACGTCTTTCGGCAGAAATGATGATGATGATGGGAACCCATTAACACGTTGAACGCCGTTTTTTCTGTTCGAGCCGTGGGGGACACCATGTGGTCGACATACAATAGTTCCGTTGGTGCCGCGGGGGGAACCATATGACCGCGAGTCAGAGGCAATTTTAAGCACCTCTAATGGGCCGTCGGGCACAGATATTTAAAAAAAAAAAAAAAAGATATGAAGCTAATATGTATTTGACATGACCCTGCAGACAGATTGTATTTGGTTTTTTGTAAAAAATATGACTATAACTTAACAATCGGGCATTTTTAACCTGGCTCCTTTTACTAAACAAGTGACGCCCATATGTTGTCCCCCATGGCGTTTAACGTGTTAAAATTATATGAATTAAAAAAAAAAATACTACGTTAACCCATTTAAAATTAGCACATACAAACCTCCGCAGCACAAATCAATATCACAACATTCACAACTCAGTAATCAGTACTGAGTAATGTAAGGTAACACAGCAGGACGTGACGTCACAGCTGCTCGGAAGGAATTACCGCGCCACCGGATATTAACATTCACAAACGATTTCTATAGAGCTGTGAGTCAGAAATGGTGTATTTTATTTTTAAAAGCTAATTTTGGCTCGCCCACGTTATTAGATATCGTGTTACCCAGTTACTGTGTTGTGGAGGTCACTGATAGTCCATAGTTTTAGGTAACCAGTCCATTTTAACCACCCAAACTCATAGTCCAATATCTTTGTTTCCATATCCTGCAATAGTCCTACACCAACCGGGGGTTGTCCTTGGGTGCACTTGCATAGTGCGTACAGGGAGAATCGTCGGTTGATGCCTCCTATAATTAAAAAGCGTCTAACGGGCCTCTGCAAGTTGGCTTCGGCCCCTCGTACGCCTTCCAAAGGTCCTGGACCCCAGGGTCCCGAGATATGTAAAATATATAAAAATAAAATAATAATGATATTATTTTAAAGTAGCACAGACTCATTTTGTTAGTAACATAAACTTTAGCTATGTAAGAGAAAGAAAATAAAATACAAAAACAAACATAAAAATTTAAAGTAAGGAATCACCGCTGCGCCATCTCATGAGAAATAGCACAGCAGTGATTCACATATCTGCAGTCCAGTCTGCCCCCTATCATCGACAGTACGCTGTTGGAGCTCCCTCTCACTCTGCGCACCAGGGATGCACACCTCTTGCGCATTGTAGCATAAAAGCAATCCACCCGCATTTCAACAAACATCCCTGATGCGTTACAAAAGCGGGGGAGCCCCAAAAGCACCCTGCTATGGAGCGACGAGGTGAATACCAGTATTTCAAAAGGGTTAAATATAGAGGTATGAGGAACAGGGTGTAAAGTTCACTCTTACTCTATAGAAAAGGGAGGATCCTCCGACCAGACGGGTATTGTGTCTGGTGGGTACCTGCCCGTCGGTTGATGTCGGGATGTTGTATATATATGCTAGTCGCGCCGTGAACTCTGATTGCGAATTATCAAAAAAGCATATTATAAGATAAAAGACTACGTTGAAGACAAGGAAGTTTGGCAATAATTCCTTCTGCACATGTGGCTTCCCTGGTACCTCATAAACAACATAACTATGTAAATGTCTATTAACTGCTCCCAAATAAAGATGTTTATTAAGATTTTTTTATTTTTTACATACTTCCTTGACATAATCTTTTCATTATTTGGCATTATTTACCTACAAATCGAATTCCAATTCTTTATTAGTGGCTTTTGTGGACATGATATTTACTCAGATTTGTTACTGTAGTTGTAATTGCAATCATGTCATTAATCTTTTATATAGATTATTTTCTATTTTGTGAATGTGAGAACGTTGTAGGCCTAGTAGAGTGTAGATTTGTTGGCACTTTTCTATTTTGTTAAGTACCTGGTAATTGTTGAAAGGCCTACACTGTCCTCCCATACCTATTAACAATGTTATTTGATAATATTGATTATATCGATTGGATATCTTTACTTGCTCTTTGGCGGAATTCCAGAGGGTGACACTTAACTTATTGTCCTCTGTATGAATGGTGCCGGTACTTGAGACTTGTTAATTGGTGTACGCGTTAATCGGCAGGTATAAATTTGAAACCTGTTAGTCAAAATAGGACAGTTTAAAAATATTTAATTTTTGTTGGTGGTGGTATTTGTTCATTGGTTTTTGTGTGACGTCCCCGAGTGTGGAAATTTTGACTACATTGTTGTATTGGGTTTCCACCAGTAAAAGCAAATGTAAGTGGTAATAGTAAATAAATAAATAAATATTGTAAAGCCAATTATTTTTAAAAGAGTAACCGTGGAGTTTCTTGCCGGCTCTTCTCCATAGGAAACGACTAATTGGAACCGTGCACCTAGCTTCTGGCGTTTCATAAGTGCCCATGTAGGTTTATGAGAAATAAAATTATTTTGATTTTGTTTTTGCGCGGTGCAGGATTTGTGACGTCAGGTCTTTGATGCGTAGTTCGCATTCAGCTGCTTTTGATATTGCAGACGTCCATATCCAGCTTATAATGTTCCCACGGCTGGGACACAGGCCTCCTCTCTATGAGATGGAGTGTGCATCCACACGGGCCCAGTGCGAGGTGGTATTCTATGTCACATGTCTTCGAATTTTTGGTTCTAGGACATGCCGTTTCTTCACGATGATTTCCTTCACCGTTTTGAGAGCAGTGGTGAGTGTAGCTTAACCTTCAATTGACCCGTACGGCTGCTATTATTTAGCCACGACCTCTTTGCATGAAACATCTACCTAATCTTCTTCTTTTCGTCTCGATGGTACTTAGTTATTATATTGTTTGAGCCCAATAGGTGGCCAAGTTAATTGCTTCATCAGTGGCGTTCATTAGGTCTTCTTTAGTGCAAGTGAACGGGCACATAGGACACTCCAGCAGGTGGGACATGGTCTGATTAGAAACACCGCACTCGCACTGGGTGTTGGGTGGGACAGTAATCCCCCACTTCGATAGATTGTGTTTGCAGCGGTCTATCTGGATACGCAATCGATTGAGAGCTTTCCATATAGGCCACTGGAAATCAAGCCCGGGCGGCAAATGTTCTCGGGGTTTAACGAAGTCGGGAGGTGGTGGATGCTTGTTTTCCCACAGCTTGCATCTTTTATTGGATGGTTTGTTCTGGATAGCCTGCGTAGACCGTAATAAGCTCTGGCGACTTTTAAGCCTTTCCGATCTATCTAATAAAATTCTACTAATCGTCGTGGCGACTTTAAGACCTCTTAAGTGTCACTTTTGGCAAAATCACTTTTTTACGCCAGCCTTTTTCACATTTTGAAGCTCTATCGAATGCAAAAACTCTCATGTGTATACGACGATTTAATCGTCATTTCTTTACCAATTTCAAGAACTATCAATGTGCTTCCTCATAAAATGTCGGTGTGTAAAGTTCAATTTTACACATACGAGTAAGAGATCTTAAAGTCACAATGACGTAATTTTATAAACGCGAACGTCTGTGAGGATGGATGGATGTTTTTAACTCAATCACGAAAAAACGGCAGAACGGATTTGGATAAAATTTGGCACACAGATATTTTATACGCTGGATTAAAACATATGATACTTTTTATCCCAATATTCCCACGGAATCGAGACTTATGCAAGTGAAACCGTTGGGCGCAGCTAGCAAATACATAAATTGGTCATTTTCAAAGTTTAATTTTACCCAATTTGAGACAGAATATTAAATTTACAAACAAACATAATCTGAAGGGGTATTAGCCTCTCTGCAATATTCCCGCTTTTGTGCAAAATTAATGGCGAGATCAAAGAGAGGCGAATCTGTTAAAATTTAAACATTTGTTTTGTATTCTCTTTGAGAGTTTACCGAATGAAGATGAACTGGATGAAAAGGCGTGAGTTTAAACACAACGTGAAGTGTTTTTGACGGAAGTTTACGTAACGAAAAATAAGACAAAAAATCCCGAACAACACGTGTAAAAAGTAAACTAAAGGTCATCATCTACCTATCCTTAATCCAACTACTTTGGGATTGAGCGACTGCCTATCTGACCTCCACAACCCAGTTACTGGGTAATACGATATCCCTTGGTAAGACTGGTTGCCAGACTTTCGGGTTTCTAGCGACCCGTAACGACTGTCAAAGATCCACGAATGACAGCCGGGACCAACTGCTTAAGAGCGGCCAACCCGTCATACTTTTCATACAAACGCTTGTACGTGATTATGGCGTTCTAACACACCTTTCTTTGAAAATTTTGAATTAATTGGTGTCATGTGCACAATATCTAGGTTTCTATGGAAGCAAAATAAATAAATTTGGAGAAACAAATTCAATATAAGCCACCAAAAATCTCCTTTTTTGCACAACTTTTACCTGAACTTTGGCCGTTCATAATCCATACTAATATTATAAATGTGAAAGTAACTGTCTGTCTGTCTGTCTGTATGTTACGTTTTCACGCCTAAACCGCTGAACCGAACGTCATGAAATTTACCGCACGCTACGCGTACAGTAAAACTTGCATTGTGGCCAGGCGAAGACGTAAAATTGTGTACTCACCACGGGCAGTAAAAAAGAAAGCCCTCTATCGCATATTTACAACTCTCGTCTGCGGCTCGGGTCGCAAATACCTGCGATTTCGGGCTTTCTTTCTTTTACAGCCCTTGGTAAGTAATCTACTATTAAGGGTCCCATAATATTTGTGTCTAACGAGTTGGATGAAAGTATGGATGATGCATTAAATAATCGTTTGTTGTTTGTTAGTGCCGATCATGCGTTTTGGGAGGTGATACGGGCGTGTGTACCGAAGGTGGAAGAGGATACGCTCCCGTGGTCTCAAGAAACATGTGTTTATCGTCGGAAGATGAGGCGTCCCATTCGTCGTTATTGATGTAAACCAGCTTTGCGTGGTCCTCCTTCGAGGAGTGTAATGACTATACCTGGTCAAATCAAATCAAATCAAAAATATTGGTTGCTAGCATGTGGTACATAACGTATTACATTCAGTTTGTTTCAGCATATCCTGCCATAACATGGCGTGCAAATGTATTGACAATCAGCGATGTCAATTATTCAAAGTTACAAATCACAGATTCTATTGATTTGTTTTCTAAATAGTCCTTATAATATCTTTTAAATAATAATAGTTTGAAAAGTATTTTAGCAGCGGTAAGTCTTGAAAACTATTTAGTAAATGATTGTAAATAATTATCATACAATGAAGTATGTTTATTCTGGTGCGGCAATACAACAAGAATCGTGGAAGTTTGGGATGTCTGATAACAATTTGGGCTATGCTAATATGCCATTTTTTAGTTTGTTTGCTATGGGTAGTAAAAATGTTGATCTGTATTTGCAGAATCAGTATGGAATGATGATTATTAATAAGATTGAATATGTAATTAGTAATATTGAATTAAATAGATATTAGGATATGTGTAATATTGAGGTTGTTAATAACATTTACATCGCCAATGGCGTGTTCACTAGAATCACTATTTAGGGGCTTTAGTTTTAGAGTAAAAGGACCGATTTATAGAACGAAAGAAGATAAAAAGAAAAAAAAAATGGTTTATTTGTCACAGAAACACGTGCATACAAAAAGATAATTAACTTGAGTAGGTGGTATACAGAAAAATAAGAAAAAATACAAAATAGATCTACATTCCAATCACGAGCACAAAACAAAATAGTCGGCAGCTGCACGTCATGACTGTGACAAGAAGGCTTCCACTCAGCATGATGCTGTGCTATGAGGGACCCACAGCACAGCGCTGATTTATCAGTAAGTACACAACGACTCAAAGGGAATGTCTAGTCACCGCTACCATTGAGTTGTGCGCTTCGTTTAATAGTATATCACTTAGTAGAATGTCACTTTGTCTGGGTCCTCTGGTTTTGTTCTTCACTTGGAAGTGTTATTGGTTTAATTGAGTAAATAAAATTCTATCCATCATTAAAAAACCGGCCAAGTGCGTGTCGGACCACGCACAATGAAGAGTTCCGTACTTGGAAAGAATTTATCCTAAGAACAAACTTAACATTGTAGTTGGTAAACATAATCTCCCATACATTCCAACTACAAATGTAAGTTTGTACGCACAATATCGAGAGATTTACCATGTTATTTTAAGACCATAGACTTCTTATAGATTTTCCTGTAATCTATAAGTATAGAACTATTTTCTGTATTAAAAAAAATATATAGGTTCAGTAGTTTCGGAAATAAGGGGGGAATGGTAAATTTTCTTCTATTTTCACTTATAGCTTTAAAATAATTTATTTTAAAATTATAAAAAAAAAAATTGAGACCCTCACAGTAAGCCCTTTCATATAATATGTCACACGGTACAGTTTGCAAAACATTATTTTGAATTTTTTGTTTGCCCTCCAAAACTGACCGCAATATTTTAAATTCATTTATTTACGGTTCACGTCCGTGTTTGGGTCACTCAAATTGATATGTATACCAAATTTCAACTTTATTGGTCCATTACATTCGGAGCAAATTGGCTGTGACAGAGGGACAGACAGACAGACAAACAGACACACGAGTGATCCTATAAAGGTTCCGTTTTTTCCTTTTGAGGTACGGAACCCTAAAAGTAAGTTGGAGTCTTATTTCCAATGCAGGGGAATAGTTTTTTTGCGATTTCTGACTTTTCTAATACGAGTACTCAATCCTCAGTTGGTCCGATAGAATGTTTTGATCCTTATAAAAAACAGGATCGATTGGCATTAATTTAACTTTTTGTGAAAATGGTCCATTTTCTCGATGACTGTATTTTTTTTTTCAAAATCTGTGAATGATGATCAAAATGTCTCAAAAAAATTAAGGACAGTCACTTGAAACCGTTTTTATGTAACTACAACGGCTAAGGTCAGGACACTTACTGCCCCGTCAAAAACATCCACCCTGTATAGTTAAAACATTAAAATCATTATGACTGAAAAACTTATAGCGAGTGGCCATAATTTTGGTATACATGTTCCAAATTTGAATTCACGACCATCTAAAATGTTACAGACAAAAAATAGTGGGATGGCTTGATTCAGATGTGCGGAAGTTTAGGTGTCAAAACGTCAAAACTACTCCTTGGGCGAAAACAAGTTTTTTATACGTTAAAATTGTTTCAAGAGGGAAAATATTATTAAAATGTTCTTAAACAAACCGCAATTTCTACTTATCCCCGTGAAAGATTAGCTGTCACAAAAAAACTGAGAATTCTTAAGTTGTCGGCTTAGTCCGGATTACACGTAATACAAAAAAAATCATTTTCGCAACCCTTTCTGAGTATTGTCTCTAAGAACATTAATTCCTTCGAATTTATTTAACATTACTGTAAAAAACATAATTTATTCAACACTAGCTTCGTTCCGCGGTTTTTCCCACGAAAATCGTGCTCTTTTATGATAAAGTAACCAATATCACTCAAAGATAGTGTAGCTTTCTGTTTGTTAAAGTTTTATATTCGGATCAGTATTTCTAGAGATTACCTGTTACAAACAATAAATAAATAAACTAAGTCATAACGCATTGATGCGAAAAAGGTTTTTTGGTATGGCACCTAAAGTGTTTAATATAATTCCTGATGACATAAAAAACATGACATAATATAAGTTTAAAAAAGCTCTAAGTTATTAATTGACAAATGTTATTATACTGTAGACGAATTTTTGAACGACCTATTATTATAATAATGCATTTTTTTTTTACCTTTTGATAATAAGTACTATGACTATTTATTGATTTTATTTTATGTGATGGTTTTTTCTTTTCTATTAATGTATTTAATTAATTTAAAGTATTGTTTTTTTTTCTAAGTCATATAATCTAATGACAACTAATGTGTCACTTATAAATTTGTATGTCTTAATTATGACAAAACATATTTGTTTACATAGGTGCTTACATAAATAGGGGATTTATGTAAACACCTATGTAAACAAATATGTTTCACAAATAAACTGATCGATTGATTGAAACAATCAAACAAATTACATTACCTTTAAGGTAGGTTAAAAGCTTACTTTTTCAATGTCACAAGGACACACTCCTCATGGCAGCTTCTCAAAAAGCTTGCTTAAGGCGCCGATAAGGAACGACCTTAAGGGCCTATACTACCTCAAATGGCTTAGCATGATCCTCCGTTATGTCGAAAATACTGCAGCATTAATTTTGAAATAAATATATGGTAAAGTTGAGGATTAATGTTAAGTACTATGTTTGCCGAAAACACGATTCCATAAAAATTTCTCGATAGAAAAAAAATCCAAAGCTACCTCCAAACCGAACAATAAACCGCTGGTATTAAAAAAATACTTCAAGTTAGATAATGAAACTTTGCATATTAACTGAACTAACTATAAAGCAGGTCTTATGTTATTTACTTTTTTTAAATGACCATTATTTTCACCGTAAAACGAAATCACCTAAACTATCGGCGCCTTGGAGCCTTTTCCCTGCCGCCTTGTCTCGCTTGCTCGCGTGACCGGTAGCAATAGTGTGCGAGCGAGATACAGAGTGAGGTGGTGCTGAGTTTGTATAGACTCTTAAGGATCTCGAGCCGACTGAAGTATGTTCGTGAAGTCGCGAGTGGTTGCTTCGCGCATTTGGTAGTTATTTAAACATAGTAATTATTTCAAGACAAATTCAGCGAATTGTGATAGACAATCTTACTACCTTTTGATTTATAAAAAAATATAATAAAAAATGCCTGTTTTGTAGCCATGAGCCTCCCACAAGGTGAACCGATGACCTTGTGAAGGCCGCGGGAATCCGCTGCATGCGAGAAGCACAGAACCGATCGATGTGGTGATTCCATAGAAAAGTGATTAAGGGATAGGGGAAATCTCGCTAGCAGCCTTCCTGATCTTATCTCGGTCTTCAGCCGTGTCCACCCAAAAATTGAATACCTTGTCGAAGTAAGTCATGTACTGTTTTTGAATGAAGCAACTAACTATTTACACTAGGTACTAAATTAAATGATTAATTTATAGAGGTATGAGGAATAGTTCATTCATTTATAGTTGGAGAATGAGCTCCATAGAAAAGGGATGATCCCCGACCAGACGGGTGTTGTGTCTTGTGGACAACTACCCGCCGATTGATGTAGGGATGTTGTATATATACTATTCGCGCGGTAAACTTTGCTTGCGCGATGCAGGATTTGTGTGACGTCAGGTCTTTGATGGGTAGTTCACATGTGGCGTTGTAGATGCCGCCAAGACGTCTTTCGGGTGAAATGAACTGCTAAGAACGTGATACTTACATTCGTTCTTGGGCGCCGGTGGCTTCCGTGTAGCCCAGTTGGTTCGGATCGATCTTGAACCTAGCCATTGTCCGTTCATGGATGTAATGGCAGATTCAGCCTCCTGTAACAAAAAAAAAGAATGTATTTAGAAAATGGTCCTTGTAAAATAATTCTTGACTGTAAAAAAAAAAAAATGGCTGTTTTTAATGTTTAAAATAAGAATTATGTTTGGTTTTTAGTAGATCTCTTCTTTAACGAATAAAAGCTTGGTGGAGTGTCTGGATGTTATTTACTGAGACTCTTTTAAGTTCAACTTAACTTATTTAAGTGATCAGGACCCCTATGGTTCAAGGCTGCGCCTACTGCCTGTGCATCTAATTTATCTTTGTAAACCACTGCGATGTGTGAGCTTCCTTTGCCTTCCACTTTCCACGCTTGCCCTGGGCTACAGCTACACGCATCGCAGAGGCTTACGGGAGTCTTCCTGGAGCTTACGGGCGCCCCCTTGCGCTGATTCCAGGGTTCTTTCTACGTGCTTACATCGCACCAACTAGCCGCTGCCGGCTGACCTACGGTGGATGCTTCTACAGCGTCCGTCGAGTGCCTTACCGCACATTACTACCTGGGCCTTGAGGGTCATCTCGACCTTGCCTGGTGGCCACTACAGCCACTACCTACACCGAGGGCGGCGAGCGCTGTTTGCTACCTGCTTAACTACCACTGCGGTACCAGCCGGATGGTCCAGCCCAGGACAGTACCTACTTCTCCCTTCTAAATACACATCAGTGAAAGAACTCTTAAGAACCTACACCCTGAATCTGTGCTGATTAATAAACGTGATTATAAGTGGTATCTGCTTTATTCATTTCCTCACCACTAAAACCACTACGTCACAAAGTGTAAAAGAGTTTTAACTTCTCATGCTCTAAAAGTTCGTCTTTATGTTGTGCGTAGGCGACATAAAGTCGCTTTTTTATGCTCTAGTGCATATAGTATTTTTTTTTTTCTAAGACTAAGATAATCAGACCCAACAGGCACACGCACAATAAAACGTCGCAGATTAAAGCCCTTATTTTATTTCATTTGCTTTCATTTATATTACTTTCGTGTTTTTGATCGTTAATTTAATAAAACCAGATAAAATAGTTGTCTTTATTATTTAAAAACGAAAAGAAACGTTTTATGATTTGGCAGTATTTTAAAGTACAAGTCGAATGACACCATGTTGAAAATTAAAAAAATACTGTTATATATTTTATGCATGTTTTATTTTTTCGCAATCGAAGTGAAAAGCAGAGTGTATAAATTCGGGCATAAACGAGCTATTTTACCCCTCGACTTAACTATCCACCCTCACCTGCAGCTCAGGTAAATATATACATACGTCTCGGAGTGAAATGACTTCTTTTATGCACTAGCTGTATAATCTACTATTTTAAAACCTATATACAGAAATAAATGATTAATCGAGTTAAATGTCGTGCGATTGGGAATTATATAGACAAATTTTTGGTCTTTTGAGCTTCCGTGAATTGCTTGCTTATTTACACTTCCACTTACAAACTAATATCAATATTTTGAAACAATAATTGCGTCCAACATTTACCCTTCCATTCTTAGCTGGAAAACTCCCTCAACATAAAAAAAAGACTAAACATTTCTATGAAACATAACACGTTGACAGTCAATCGATATTTCTCATTAATATTTATAGAAACTGCAGTATTTCCCACAGCTCATGCCATATTACTGGTAGCGCGAATAGGTGATAATTCACAGTAGGACTGATATATTGAAATGGTGTAGTACGTAATTAGTTTGTAGTAGGCACGTAAAATAAGAAAAACAGAACGTGATTTTTTATGGTTCCGTAGTCAACAAGGAACCCTAATAGTTTCGCCATGTCCGTCTGTCTGTCTGTCAGTCCGCTTTTTTGAGTGCATTTTTTTCAGTGTACTATATATTAAACACCCGGACAAAGTTTTCTCGTCTATCACATAGTGTGGGGTATCGTAAGATAGACCGTTCAAAAATATTGTGGTTTTGTGAAAACCATTTTCAATCCAGGGATCCGTTTGCGTAATAATAAGCTTTACGCTTTACTTAATACTTGAATAGCCCCTTAGCTGTTAAACAATTCAATTACTGCATGAGACATAATTTCTGGTCTACATAGTCTCTCGTTTTCGTGATCAGAATTAGCCATCATTTGATTTAAGAAAGAAAAGAAAAAAGAAAGAAAATAAAGAAAAGAAAGAACAATTGTTAATTCTGCTAAAAAAAACGCACTTAATAAAAATAAAATTATAAAATACACACATTAAAGTAGCCAAAAGCCTCTTATTCAAGCAATAAAAGTTTGACAATTTAGTCCATTGCTTGATGTCAGTACCAGGGACCAAAGACAATTTGCATTGTTACTCTGTGTTGCGTCAATGGCAAAAATGTCAACAAACAAACGATCAAAACAAAAACAATATGCCTATTACAGAATGGAAAATAACTATTTTTGTAACAAACAACAGTAACAAGAACGATTAAGCCGTGCGTCGCATCTGTGCAAGAACAGGTCGCTCAGCAAAATGCTGTGACTTCGGACGAACCTATCGTCAACAGCGCTGATTTTCAGCAACTACCTTTCGGAATGACGTATTGACGTCCCCCTGTGTGATTGAATAAATCGGGTAAAACGGGTTTAACACCACTGGATTTCCTTTATGGGGTTATTTGTAGTCAAATGTCTATGCCAACAAGCTCACTATCACCCGTCCATTGAAGGAGGTGGTTCAACATAGTTTCGGCCACTTTATGCAAAAAAGTCATGTTTCGACAAAATAATGCGTGTGCCAGCTGAAGGTCATAGCACACATATCAACTCGGAAACGGATCGTAATTCGTAACCGTATCAACTCAATCCGTTTAGTATTCTTTGCATGAAACTCCCTACTGAAAAGCACACTAATCGGAATCGTAACGTAAACGATTCGCCTCGGGACAAGCTCACGAACCGCGGTGTGGCGCGTGGTCAACCAGCGGTCCCCGCGCTTACGGTTCGTCATCCCCGCGCTTACGTCTCTACGTCGACGCGCTTGCGTCCCTTCGTCCACCCTCGTCCCTCACACCCCTCCCGCGTTCGGACTCAAACTGATCTAGTGCCAGTCAGTTCAACCAGCAGCGGTCAGCGAGCCGTAAGCGCGGCGTCGCCTAGCTGTAGCCGAGTCGACGTATTGGATTTGCTGGTACGCATGGAGTTTCTTGCCCATTCTTCTCCATACATAACTACCTTTTGGAAGGGGCAACTAGAATCAATTAACTATTTATGTAATTTTTGACGTTCAAAAGTGCATCTTACGTGCCTATTTGAAATAAATGATTTGACTTTGCTTTGGTTACGTGCTTACGTTCAAACTCAAACTCAAACTCAAATCATTTATTTCAATTAAACCATTTACAGGCACTTTTGAATTGTCAAGGAGTCGGTCAGTAAGAAAGATTAAGCTACATTCCCATTCCAAAGCGTAGGTACCTATGGAGAAAAACGGGCAAGAAACTCCATGGACACTCTTTTAAATTAAATTGTTACAAAAGTATTCGTTACATCTATAATGTTGAATTTATAACTAAAAGTGACAACGACGTAAAAATAAAAAAAATAAAAACTTACACGTTAAAAGCGTCCAGAGTAAATACAACAAATAGAAACAAAATAAAATAACCCGTGGCAGCTAAGAGATGACCAGTCCCAACTGACGGCGCCCGTTCACGAACATGACGCATGGATTAGCACCATTCAGCTCAACCATTTTGAAGGGAGCTAAATGATCCAACACACACACCACCATCAGCGAGACATTTAAGTGAGCATGACATACTCTCAACCGCCAGAGCACATTCAAGTCAATGAAAGACATATTACCCGGTCAATGGTAGCTCTATAGTACATAGGACTCACACCTGTGTTATGCATTTATATAATACAAAGGAGATTGAGTTTATAAAAAAGATAGTCATACACTCTTCAGCAGCTCCAACATGATTGTCAAATGTTAATCAACTAGCTGAGGTTGTGGAGCAGGACCAGCATTCAGCCAAGCATTTTTATCAGCGATGTAATCCCCCACCTTATAATATGCCTGCCTGCATAGTGTGCGTTTTATACAAGATTTAAATTTAGTCTCATTCAGTTGAAGTATGTGGGGAGGAATTTTAGTTAGGTTGACGCCTGTTTGACGGCGAGGCGAAAGGCGATACGGTGACGATCCCTTTCCGAGTTGATATGTGTGCTACGACCTTAAGCCGTGGAGGCCGTTTGCGATGTACTATTCCATACATAACCCTAGCATAATATGTACTTACCTCTACTTGTCACCACAGATGTCACAAGTGTCAACTAACGCGCGGATTAAATGAATATTTTATTTTTATATGTTATGATTTTACATGATTATATCTATTATATTGATAATTATTTATGTATTTCTGTATCTTCCCGTGACATCACAGCGGGTCCTATCAGAATACCAGCGCTGCGGTACTTATTTTTAAATGTCGCAGCATCATGCTCAGATAGGAGCCTTTTGGCCTCGTACAGGACTCTGTTTTTATTTTTTATACTTTTATAATTATGTGGTTAGCTTGTGATCTTCCTGTGCGAGTCACAATAAATTCTTTTTCTTTCTTTCTTTCTTTTACTTTATTATTCAATAAAGAAAATATAACAAAATAAAAATTAAACTGTGTTTTATCTTGCGTAAATTTTGGGACATCCTAATCCTAACTACTATTATAAATGCTGAAGTAAGTTTGCTTTGTTTGTTTGTTACCTTTTCACGCCTAAACCACTGAACAGAACATCCTAAAATTTTGCATAAACATTGTCAGGTGTACAGAAACGGACATAGGGTACCTTTAATCCCGAAAAAAAGTACTGTTCCTGAGGAAAATAACAATAACGTTCTTATGATAATAGATGGCGCCACGTGTCTTTCGAATCATGATTGAATTGTATTATTATAGTAACTTTAGTAGTGAGTTAAGAGTTTTTTTAAATCGAAATTAACGCGAGCGAAGGCAAAAGCTAGTCTTATGTAAGAAGAGAATGAAATAAAAAGAGTAGGTATTCTGAATGAATAAAGTTGTAAGTACTCACCGATTTTTTCAAAAACGAGACGAATCCGTATCCTTTGGACTTCAGAGTTTGAGGATCACGAACCACTCGGCAGTCACTGTGAACAAAGAAAAACAATCTCTAAATAATCTTTACATATTATAAATTAAAGTCGCTTTTTGTGCCTGTCTGTATGACCGCTTAGTCCTTCTAAACTACGCAACAGATACTGATGCGATTTTCGCCATTATTTAGAAAAGATAGAATAAATTTTATTATGTACACCATACAAATTATAGAAATAAATGTAGAACTGTTACATAGGGTGTCACAATGGGCGGTCTTATCGCTAAAAGCGATCTTTTACAGACAACCTTTGGATGGATCAAAAAGTAGAAGGAGAGACAATACTGCAGGTAGTCAGTGGTGTACCATTTACATATACAATAAATACATACATACATA
This sequence comes from Dryobota labecula, assembly GCA_947523025.1. NCBI lineage: Eukaryota > Metazoa > Arthropoda > Insecta > Lepidoptera > Noctuidae > Dryobota > Dryobota labecula. The sequence goes on along the minus strand of OX383314.1, from coordinate 10,232,673 downwards.
AAGCATACAGCATAAAAAAAGTCCGCAACACCATATGTTTATTTTTTAAGATTGACTCTCTATAACCTTTTTTATGGTAATCAATTTTTTTCGAAATTAATGCATTATTTGCGAAGGAGTTTTATCAACATAATATTAATCCTTATCCAAATAAATATGTTATTAATCACAAGTATTTAAATGTTAACAAAATTGTCCTTGACATCACTTGATTTCAAAAAGGAGCCGAGAAAAACGACAAAAAGTCGTAAAAAACGCTAAGCGAAAACGAAGTAATTGCGCGGACGGGCGATGCGATGCGATGGTCATCTCTTAGCTGCCACGGCTTATTTTAATTTTTGAATTGTTTTTATTACGGACGCTTCTAACGTGCACGTCTTTCTACATTGTTCTCACATGTATAACTTCAACATGAATGATGTAACCCATATTTTGTAACAACATTTTGTTTTAAAAGAGTGTCCGTGGAGTTTCTTGCCCGTTCTTCTCCATAGGAACCTACTACGCTTTGGAATGGGCAACTAGCTTCATCTTTCTGACTGACCGACCCCTTGACAATTCAAAAGTACCTGTAATTGGTTTATTTGAAATAAATGCTTTGAGTTTGAGTTTGATGGGGTGGGCAGAAATTTTACGCGGTCGAAGTCGCGGGCAGAAGCTAGTCGAAAATAAAGTAGGATACGTTATTATAAAGTACGGTTGGCAACCCTATGTCTATTCCAGTAACTGGGCGATGGAGGTCAGATAGGCAGTCGCTTCATGTAAAGTACTGGTATTCAGCTACATGGTTAGACTGGAAGCTGACCCCAACATAGACAAGGCAGATGATATTCAGATAGACCGTAAGATACCTAGAAAAAAAGATAAAAGATAAAATATTTGCCAGTCTCAAGATGGGCATAAACCAGCATTTTTGGCTTATTGACAAATATGAACTATGTCACT